>OX465098.1:17505929-19000073 GCA_949987625.1 Chalcis sispes | reverse complement strand
CCCGGCTCCGGAAAGTGTATCACTTTCCGAGAAGCGCTGATCAAGACAAAAGCTAATCGCTAATGATGGGCCGTGTGACGGTCCTTCAATGCAATCTCCACCGAAGCGACCTAGCAAACAGTCTTTTGTCTCAGATTAAGTGTGAGAGAAAGGCTGATTTGCTACTTATCAGCGAGCAGTACCGAAACTGGGACGTACCGACTTGGTACCCAGATAAATTTGGAACAGCGGCAATCTATGTGGATCCACAGTCCATCCGAGTGGATGAACACGGAGCTGGCAACGGCTTCGTGTGGGTGAGGTGCGCGAACGTCACGTACGTTAGCTGTTACTACACCCCGAATGTACCCATAGAAAGCTTTAGAAGAGGTCTGGACGAACTAGAAGATACTGTCCGCGAAATAGAAGGCGATGCAGTCATCGCGGGTGACTTTAACGCAAGAGCGTTAGAGTGGGGCATGCCAGAGCAGGACAGTAGAGGGGAATACATCTTGGAGATGGCAGCCAGACTAAATCTTTTTGTTCTCAACGTCGGGACCAGACCAACGTTCGAAAGACCAGGCTATCGTGGTACCATTCCGGATGTGACCTTTGTTTCCGAAAATCTTGCGCGTAAAGCACTAGATTGGAGGGTTCTAGAGGATTACAACGGAAGCGACCATCGGTACATTGCATTTCAAATCTGCAATACATTCCAATCGCAGAGGGAAAGCATAGCGAAGCCACCACGTTGGAACTTAGCCAAATTGGACGCCAACAAGCTTGTCCAGGCACTGCTCGATGGAATAAACCGATTGCCGGATGTGACAATCGCTGCCAACAGCAAGGACACAGCGGAGGCTCTAGTGAGGGGGACGATGAGTCTGCTTCACCGAGCCTGTGATGCAGCCATGCCGCGCAAGGGATCGTCGCGTGGAAAGCGCCCTGCCTACTGGTGGTCTGACAGAATTGCTGAATTAAGGTCAGAAGCGCACCGCCTCAGAAGAAAAGCACAGAGAGCGCGCAACAAACCAGAAGCAGCACTTTTGTCCGCGCTTAAGAACGCAGCGCGAAAAAAGCTACGACATGAGATCAACCGTAGCAAGGCACAGGGTTGGAAGGACCTTACCGAGGAGGTTAATCGGGATGTGTTCGGCTTGGCATACAAGATCGTGACCAAGAAATTATCCGGACTCCCGACTTGCCCCTTTGACGAAGAGACCATGGCGAAGATCGTGAATACTTTGTTCCCGAAGCACCCGCCGAGACAAGATCCAGAGGACGATGACGTGGGAGAAATCCCATTGTTTACCGTCAACGAACTCGAGCTCGCCGCCAAAACAATGCGGAACAGAAAAGCACCTGGGCCGGACGGGATACCAGCCGAGATCCTCAAGGTAATCGTGGTGAGAGCACCATCTCTGCTGCTGAACATGTACAACGCGTGCCTCCAGGCGGGTGTCTTTGGCACCCCCTGGAAGGTGGCGCGATTAGTGCTGATCAGCAAAGGAAAGGGAGGTGATCCCCGGCTTCCGTCGTCCAACAGGCCTCTGTGCATGCTGGATGACACAGGGAAGCTCTTCGAGAGGTTGCTAAAACCGCGGCTTCAGGCAGCCGTGCTGGAGTCTGGCGACTTAGCCGACAACCAGTATGGCTTCAGGAAGCAGCGATCCACGATTGACGCTATACATCAGGTGGTACAGCTGGCAGGGGCAGCGTGGTCTGGGAATCACTTTTCTCGGAACCTCGTGCTCTTGGTCACGCTGGACGTAAAGAACGCCTTCAACTCTGCCAGATGGTCAGACATCTTGGCGGCATTGTCAGGGTTCGGCGTCCCAAAGTACCTTATGCGAATAATTCGGGACTATCTTAGGGACCGTATTCTTCGCTACGAAACATCGCAAGGGACGCGTGAGATAACTCTAACCGCCGGCGTAGCCCAGGGGTCGATCTTCGGCCCAGACTTTTGGAACATCCTGTACGATTCATTGTTAAGACTCGAGATGCCGTACGGGGTGCACATGATTGCGTACGCCGATGATGTCGCTTTAGTCATCATCGCGCGAGACGCGAAGCGAGCACAATACTCGCTAAACCAAACAATGCGGAGAATATCCGCATGGATGCGGGCACACGGTCTTGACTTGGCGACCGCAAAGACAGAGATCGTCCCCTTTACAGGAAAACGCATGGAGACCATCTTTCCAATGCGTGTAGATAACGACGAGGTGTTGACACAGCACCAGGCCGTATACCTGGGTGTTACCCTGGATACGAGGCTAACGTACTCTCGACACCTAGAACGCGCAACGACCAAGGCTGCCATTAAGACAGCTCAACTCAGCCGCCTCATGGCAAACACGAGCGGCCCAAAAGCCAGTAAGCGGCGCCTTCTGATGTCTATCGTGACATCGATCCTGTTGTACGGCTCTGAAATATGGGCTGATACAATGGAAAAGGAGGTATACCGCAAGAAACTTAGCGCCGTACAACGTAGAGGAGCTCTTAGAGTCATTAGTGCATATCGCACGGTTTCGGAGCCTGCAGTACTCGTTATTGCAGGTATTATTCCGATTGGTATGCATGCGAAAGAGCGCAAACGAATCTACGTACGAAAGAAAAACGAAGCGGACGTGAGATCCGTCCAAAACGAGGAACGGGATCACACCATGGAAACATGGCAAAGATCCTGGGATCAAGAGACGAGGGGTAGATGGACTCACCAACTTATCCGTCAAATAGTCCCTTGGATAGACAGAAAACACGGGGAGGTGAATTATTACCTTACCCAGTTTTTCACCGGACACGGGTATTTCCGCTCCTACCTCAGTAAAATGGGGAAAGCTCGGAACCCAAAATGTGTATTTTGTCCCGCTGATAGTGACGATGCCTATCATACATTCTTCGTGTGCGAAGAATGGAGCGAGGACAGGAAAAATCTGACAGACTCGGTTGGACGATTGGAGCCTGATACGATCATAGGCGACATGATCTCTACTGAGCGCAATTGGACCGCTATGGCGCACTTCGTCGAAGTGGTCCTAAGACGAAAAAAGGCACTCCTAGATCGTGCCAATGACGACGCCGGCGACGATCAGCCACCCCCTCATTACCAAGGGGCAGCAGACCTCGCAACTGAACCGGCTAATGTCTAGGCACCATGCTTTTTCCTAGCGGCGGAAGCAGCGAGCCTAGACGTAAAAGAAGCGTAAGGCAGCAGGACGTCTTACAAATTTTTGACTAAGAACGGCTCCACCCTGACGAAGTGTGATAAACAGTTCCAGGGTGGCTCAAGCCGGAAGAGAAGAGGAGTGGTTTTTTTAGTGGGTCGGGTTGAGCTGCGCCTGTCACATTTTTATTTATCTATCTATTTATCCGCGTTTTTGTTTATTTTATTTTCCGTCTTTTTGTTTTGCCTGTGACAGAGGTAGCTCCACCTAACCCCACACTGTTGTGCCGTCCGGACGCGGTGCTTCGTGCATTTATGCATTTTTTCCACTACCCGCAATAAAAAAAAAAAAAAAAAAAAAATTATTATTATTATTATTATTATTATTATTATTATTATTATTATTATTATTATTATTATTATTATTATTATTATTATTATTATTATTATTATTATTATTATTATTATTATTATTATTATTATTATTATTATTATTATTATTATTATTATTTTTTTTTTTTTTTTTTTTTTTTTTTTTTTTGTTTCGGTGGTAAAAAAACGGGGAATCTGCCTTAACCAGACCATCAGTGAGGACCCCTTTGCCTACCTGTAGACGCGGGGGGACCCACCGGTGTGACGGGTTCCGTAGTCACGTCAGCTCTGGCCTCGGATGGGCTCGATTACTCGCGCACATCCGTGGCAAGGGCATCGGCAACCCCGGGGACCGTCTAACCCGCCATACGCCAGCATATGTCTGATATAAACCATAGACATATGATGCGCGGATGGAATCTCCACCTTCTGTCCAACCTGCAGCGTGGATCTACTTTCGTATTGCTTCGCCGCTGCAGGTTCTGTCCATTCGTCAGTCCGTTCCCCGTAAGGTTGTAACCTGTCTCTGTCTCGTAATTCCTTTCATACGATCCTTTCATTCACATTCACTCACTGACTCGTGCTTGTGCTACCCGTCACCAACTACTCCAAACACCCGTCCGCCTTCTTACCCCTCAAGACAGTCTCGACGAAGGTAGCTATCGCCGTCCAACTGTCCTCGTCTTGCAGCATCCTCGCCACTGTATTTTCGGGCGTGATGCTGCCCGTTTTCGTCTCAAGTGCCAGTCTGTCTGTAGTCCATCGTCGGCACACATAAAACGTGTGCTCGGCGTCATCGCGCTCGTAACCGCAGTATTTACATTCCGGCGACCTAACCCGGTTACACCGAAATAAATACTGTCTGAAGTAACCGTGCCCCGTCAAGAACTGGGTTAGGTAAAAATTAACCTCCCCAAACCCTCGTCCGGTCCACGATACCAGGCTGCTTATCAAGCGTCTTGTCCACGTAGCAGTGGCGTCCGTTAACCAACGGTCCGTCCATTCGCGCATTGTCCTGTCTCGTTCCTCAACTGCCGCGTTTGTTCTCCCTACGTCGGCACTTCGTTCGTAAGTCCGTTTCCGTTCCCTAGCGAGCAGGTCAATGGGTATTACACCCGCTACCACCAGGACGGCCTCCGCTGAGACCGTCCTGTAGGCGCACGCGATACGTAATGCCCCCTGTCTCTGTACGTTTGTCAGTCGCTTGCGGTATTTCTTTACCTCAAGCGCATCGGCCCAGACTTCCGCCCCGTATAAAAGGATCGAGTGGGTGGTAGCCATAAGCAACCGTCTTTTCCCCGGTCTCGGTCCATATGTGTTCGCCATAAGGCGGGAGAGCGCGGAAACCCGCGTCGCCGCCTTATGTGCCGTCTCCTGTATATGAGGCCAGAAGGTCAGCTTCGTATCTAGAGTTACCCCTAGATATTTCACCTTTCTCCCGGTCTGCGTCTGCACCGACCCCACCGTCATCGGTATGACGGTTTGTATCCTCCTTCCGGTAAGGAGGATCAGTTCGGTCTTTGCCAGTGCTAAAGTCAGTCCGTGAGTCGTCATCCACCCGTCTACCCGTAACATTACCCGGTTTAGCGTCAGCTGTGCCAATTCTGGATTGCGCTGAACGATCACTACCGCCACGTCGTCGGCGTAGGCGATGAGTGAGGCGTTCTCAGGCATTTCCAGCCTCAGCAGGCCATCGTAAACCGCGTTCCAGAAGTCAGGTCCTAGTATTGATCCCTGCGCGACGCCCGCAGTGATCGGCCTACTTGCCTGTCCCTCCGTGGTCTCGTACGTAATTTGTCGGTCCGTTAAGTAATCTCCCGCCACCCGCAGAAGATAGGGAGGTACCCTGAAAGCCCGTAAAGCTTCCAGGATATCCCCCCACCTTGCGGAATTGAAGGCGTTCTTTACATCTAAGGTCGCGAGCAGTACTAGTGGTCTCGCGCCGTAGCAGACCCGCCTTGTCCGTAGGAAAGTTTCGGTCACTTCCCTTATCGCGCCTATTGTCGAATGGCC
This sequence comes from Chalcis sispes, assembly GCA_949987625.1. Taxonomy (NCBI): domain Eukaryota; kingdom Metazoa; phylum Arthropoda; class Insecta; order Hymenoptera; family Chalcididae; genus Chalcis; species Chalcis sispes. The sequence goes on along the minus strand of OX465098.1, from coordinate 18,994,540 downwards.
CTTCCGAAAACCGTGCTGATTTCCGGCCAGCCCTCCGGCGGCTGTTATCGCGCTTGTTATTCTCGGTCTTAACAACGCTTCGTAAAGTTTGCCCGCTGTGTCTAAAAGACTCAGGGGCCTATAGGAAGACGGTGTCTCGAGTTCCCCTTTACCTTTATACAAGAGGACCAATCGAGCCGTCTTCCAACATTATTATTATTATTATTATTATTATTATTATTATTATTATTATTATTATTATTATTATTATTATTATTATTATTATTATTATTATTATTATTATTATTATTATTATTATTATTATTATTATTATTATTATTATTATTATTATTATTATTATTATTATTATTATTATTATTATTATTATTATTATTATTATTATTATTATTATACTGGTGTGGAGTTTTCTCGATTTCTCCCATCCAGCGCCTCCCCAGGTTGCGGATAGGGGATCGCCCTCTAGATATAGAGGGTACTGGGGAAATTAAATACCCCAGGGTGGACAAAAAAATTGAGAGAAACCCAAGGTGTTGGCACCGTGCTTAGGGGTGTATGGCTGTACTCTAGTCAGTCACAAACGGTGTGCTCCGGATACCTGGCGACCTCCGGTAGTATGTAGCCTTACCGTGGTACTGGACGCTCTGCCACGTTGGACATTTAGTCGGACCATACTCGTGGGAACAACGTACAAATCTAGCAATACTATAGGGGAGCCTGTACCCTTAAATGTAGGCCCGTCAGGATTTACGGCAACAAAATCCAGGGACAAAATCCCTGATTTAGAAATGTTTTTAAAACAGGCTGATAACATCCGTGGACCAGATATGAAATTCTGGCAAGATATTGCCGATACCCTGCGAAAAATGCAGAGGGTAGAAGAGAACAGAAACACGCTTTTGCTGCAAATAATAAAGAACCTAGGAAAAGCTAAGGAATCAATTAAGCCTAACTATGTAGACCCCATAAAGAGAGGGATTCCCACTATCGTAGAACTAGTCAAAGAACTTACGGAGGAGATTTCAAGGGCAACGGAACAGAAAGAGAAATTAAGTGCACTCCTCTTGACAAGACTTACTGAAAAGCCCTTAGCGGCACAATCTCTAGTGTCCAAGTGTAAAATGAACGACCAGCCAGAACAGCGGGAAAATAAAAGGAAGTCCAGAAATAGCCCGCCAGAGGACGTCAGACCTAGGACAAAGATGGTCAAAACGGGAAAGGACAGCCACCTAGAGGTGCTTACCTTTAATAGTCGTCATCAGAAATCACTAAGTGAAACAACGCACGCCTACGATGGAGATTTGGAATCCCTGGCAACCCCTATAGGTTCGGATACGGACAGCCGTAACTGGGATATGCAAAGGAGCAAAAAGGAACTTCGTAAAGAACGTCGCCTTATAAGGAATGCAACACAGAATGCCCACCAAGAAAGGCGAACTGCCCCTGAAACTATGAGATCAGAGGGCGATCAAAAAAAGATAAGGAGAAAGGAAAATCGCAAGAAGAAAAGAAAGAGAAAATCAAGACTCCCGCAGGATGCAGTGAAAATAACGCCTATAGAGGGCAAGTCTTTCGCAGAGATCCTTACAAATATCAACGCAGCAGTCCTACCATCAGATGGCCCAAGGCTTGGTCAGATCAAACCGACTAAGAAAGGAGACCTAATAATAAGGTTTAAAGGGAAAGCAGATAACATTATCGCTGCGACAGACGTTTTAAAAGCAGCGGTGGAAGAGACAGGCAATTTGTCATGCCTGCAGACCATGACTACTGTCAGAATCTTTGACTTAAACAGTGGGAACACTGAAGAGCAAGTCCGAGGTGCAATCAAAGCCGCAATTACAGGTTTAACCACAGATCCGACAGTTACGATGTCAAAACCCAATACAAGGGAGCAGGTGATAGCCTTTGTTACCCTACCAACCAAAGAGGCTAGAACTCTAGAAAAAAGTAAAACTCTGCAAGTGGGTCCCTTTACGTGCAGAATACGTCGTTACGAACCAGTAAAAAGATGCTATAAATGCTTCTGCTTTGGGCACACCAGTCATACATGTACAGGTCCGGACAGAACAGGCCACTGCTTTAAGTGCTCTCAACAGGGACATTCAGCAAAGTTCTGCGACAAGCCACTGAAATGCACAGCATGCACAGATGCAGGAGTTGCAGAGGATCAGGCAAAACATCTGATAGGAACCGGTAGCTGCATAACTTACCGATTGTCACGGGGGAAGGCATCAACCAAACTACAGAAATGACGAGGATCTTACAAGGTAATATTCGGCGCAGCCCTATGGCTCTTGGGCTCCTACAAAAGATAACAGAAGAGAGGGAAGTAGATATCGCTCTCATAAGTGAACCTGGAAACGCAAGGTCAGACGGATCAAACTGGATCACGGATAAGAGAAATAAGGCAGTTATCTGGATACGAAACCAAGACAATGTGCCCATCTCAGAGAAGGGGAGTGGAAACGGGTTCGCCTGGATAAAAACTGATAACACTACTTATGTAAGCTGTTACTTTAGGCCCCCTACCCCAGGCAAACCAGATACCTTCAATGATGACCTGGAAGAACTTGAGGACATGCTTCGTGAGACCCAAGGAGAAATCATTGTTGGAGGTGACTTTAACGCGCACGCTATAGACTGGGGATCACCAGAATCTAATACGAGAGGCCAAGCAGTCCTAGACATGGCATCAAGACTTGGATTACAACTGTTAAATGATGGCTCGACCACTTTTAGAAGAGAAGGGCAAAGGGAAACGACTCCAGACATCTCTCTTGCCTCAGAAACCGTAGCAGGCTCAATAAATGATTGGCAAGTCATTGATGATTTTAATGGTAGCGATCACCTTTATATCACCTTCTCCAACAGCATTCCGCAGCAGAGGCAGAGACAACCAAGAGCTCGTAAGTGGAACCTCGCTAAACTGAATAGAGCTAAGTTTGAGCACACAATCAAGATACATAGCGAGGCAATAGCAGCACTACCGACGGAATCTGTAGAGGACACCGAGCAGCTTGTGGAGAAAGTAATAACGATGATAGTAAAAGCATGCAATAAGTCAATGCCAAAAAAAGCTAGCCGACAGGAGAAGCCTCCAATCTACTGGTGGAACCAAGAAATCGCCGATCTGAGGAGAGAATGTCAACGGTTACGGAGACGCACACAACGAGCAAGGAAAGGGACGGATCCTACAGAAGTGGAGCAGCGAAAGGAGGAGGAACGAGCAGCTAAAAAACGACTCTGTAAAGCTATCAAAGAAAGCAAGAACAGACACTGGAAAGCTCTCTGCGTGGAAGTTGATAACGACCCTTGGGGATTAGGCTACAAGATAGTGATGAAAAAACTAGGTAAGTTCCCCAAACCTCCTCTTCGTGAAGCAGGCGTAATGGAGAACATAATCACCACACTATTCCCAGAACACCAGGTAAGGCAGGAGCAACCTATAGAGGTGACAGAGGACATCCCTCCTTTCACAGAGGCGGAATTAATCGCGGCGGTCAACTCTATGAGAAATAAAAAGGCTCCAGGACCAGACGGAATCCCCTCCGAAATCCTCAAACTAGTAACAGAAATAATGCCGAAGCTGTTACTAAAGGTGTACAATACATGCCTGAAGACCGGGGCATTTCCTAAAAGATGGAAGAAGCAGAAATTAGTGCTGATCGGTAAGAGCAAAGGAGACCCGAACACAGCTGCAGGAAATCGCCCGTTATGTATGCTCGACACAGCTGGGAAAGTCCTTGAAAAACTGATAAGACCTAGACTTCAGGCAGCGATACAGGACAAAGGGGGCCTTTCAGACAGGCAATTCGGTTTTCGGAAGGGTAGATCAACAATTGACGCAGTCGCCATGGTAAAAAACACCTTCAGCGCGGAGCAAAAGAAAAATGCTCATTCGAAAGGGTTGATCATGCTTGCCGCAATTGACATCAGAAATGCCTTTAATACGGTTGGATGGAAAAACATAATAAGTCCTCTGAGAGAAAAGTTCAAAGTCCCACCATACTTATTACGAATGGTAAAAGATTATCTAAAAGACAGGCAGCTACTGTACGAAACTAAGGATGGAGTTGTATCCAGAAAGATAACGTCGGGAACAGCCCAAGGATCAATCCTAGGCCCAGAGCTGTGGAACATATCCTACGATGACATTCTCAGGATCGAACTCCCTGACGGTTGCTATCTCGTTGGATACGCGGACGACATAGCGATAGTAATCAAAGGAAGGTGCCTTGAGGAAATTCAGGACAAGCTAACCATCGTTATGACGCGAATCAGGAGATGGCTAGATGACCACATGCTGGTACTAGCCACAGAAAAGACAGAAATAGTCCTGCTCACCAGAAAACACAAGGCGACATTTAACAATATCCAAGAAATGCAGGTAGAGGATCAACGCATAATGACCAAAGAGAACATTGAATACCTGGGTTTCACCCTAGACTCAAAGATGAATTTCGGTGACCATATCAAAAAAGTGGCAGACAAGGCTTCGCAAGCAGCTGCGTCACTTAGCCGACTTATGAAAAACATTGGAGGCCCAAAAGCCAGCAAAAGAAGGCTGCTTATGTCCGTAACCAATTCCATTTTACTGTACGGTGCAGAAATTTGGGGAGAAACACTGCTAACAGAGGTACATAGGACCAGAATAGCTAGAGTCCAGCGCAGGGCTGCCCTAAGGATTAGCAGCGCGTACCGCACAGTGTCAGAGCCAGCAGTACTAACAATCGCAGGAGCCATTCCCGTAGATCTGCTGGCTCTGGAGAGAAACAAAATATTTGTAAGACGAAAAGAAATAGAAGAAAGAAGACAAAATATCAGTCGATTGAACATAGCAAAAGAAGAAAGGAAAGCCACTCTTGAAAAATGGCAGAAAAGGCGAGAAGAAAACCAGCGCGGTAGGTGGACACTACGCCTTATCCCATGTGTGAGAAGGTGGATAGAGCGAAGCCACGGAGAGGTTAACTACTACATTACACAGCTGCTGTCTGGACACGGATATTTCCGATCCTTCCTCCATAAACTAGAAAAAGTGACGAACCCAACGTGCTTGGCTTGTGGAAACACACGCGATGATGCGGAACACACGCTGTTCAATTGCGCAAGGTGGAAAGCAGAAAGACAACGGCTAAAAGAAAAGATTGGAGAGTTCACTCCAGACAATATTATTGAACTGATGATAAAAAAAGCGGAAAACTGGGACTCAGTAAATACTTACGTCGAAGCGATACTGCGAATAAAGAAAAACGAAAACTTAGTTGACGCCAACGATGAAATTGGAAACGGCAACTAAAATCAACATATCACAAAAGGTAAGGGAAGAAAAAACTACACAAGATTAAAGGCAGGCGTGGTTTTCCCAGAAGATCCAAGAAATCCCTCCACCAAGAGGGACAAGAACACAACCAAAAGACATGAGCAAGCGTCAAGTTTGACGAAGACAGGCCACCTTTTGTAAAGCTAACGCGGGTCCAGGGTGGTGCCTTCTTAACTTTAAGAGGGTATGGTAAAAGAGGTGGGAGTTTAGTGGGTAGTACAGTCAGAACATCGACCAGAAAACCCCACACACAGAAGAGTCCCGCATGACTCTTCTAAGGTTCATATGTGAATTCTCCAACTCTTCGGATAAAAAAAAAAAAAAAAAAAAAATTATTATTATTATTATTATTATTATTATTATTATTATTATTATTATTATTATTATTATTATTATTATTATTATTATTATTATTATTATTATTATTATTATTATTATTATTATTATTATTATTATTATTATTATTATTATTATTATTCCCAGCAGGGGGACCTCCTTTCGGGGAGGTTTTCGTGCTCTGGCCTAGCACGCTGGTAACCCCAGGCTCTGACGGGAGTCATGCCTTACAAGCGCTTTGGCGCTCTAGAGGCGAGACGTCAGGCCATCTGGTAGGAAGAATGATTTTCCTACTTGGTGGTAAGAAAGTTGGCTCACCAAAAACCCCTTTAAACAGATATGAAAATGTGTGAAAATCAAAGTAATATACCCCAGGTGAGTCTACCTTCATTGGAAAATCTCACCTCCGGTTCCGATCGGGTTAAAGCCCCGGTGGCTGGAGCTGGCTCCAAGGATTCTGGGGGGAGCCAATTTCACACAGTCCAAACTATTGTGGAGGTGGAAAACCAGGCCTCCGCAATATGCAATGCTACTGGCATTCTAGAGAAGAAAATCCCTAACGAAGAGAATAGACAGAAGGCTGCTCTGGGCGCGCAGCAGCTTAGCACAGACGAAGAAAACGTGCTTGTTCTGATTAGGAGAACGCTCCAGCCACTGCTGGACGTTTTTATTAAAATGAACGAAGCAACGAAAAAGCAGCCGAACGTCAACAGATTCATTAAGGAAGGCCTTCCCGTGGTTGCCGAGGCAGTGGATAAGGTGCTCCACATGGCCGAAACTTCCTTGACGCAGTCTGCTGCTGCCAAAGATAAAATGGAGGTTGTACAAGGGTCCGCTAAGCGCAGGAAGGATGATTTGGAGTCTGAACCTAATCAGAGTCCAAACACTCATGATACAAATAAAATTGGTGACTCGGACGGGTCGTTCACGACCGTCGAGAGCCGTAAGAAGAAAAAGTCTACGGCAAAGGCTTCACCACCGCTGCATGCTAACAAGAAGAAGGGGCAAAAGGAGCCGCTGCTTCGATCAGGAGGCCAGCAGCTACCACAACAAAATCAGAGGCGGCAGCAGCCCCTGGCTAAGGCTGGGCAGCGAAGAAATCAGCAGCAGCCAATATCAAAGGCCAGTTCAACGGCCACGACGTTTAGGCAGTCCTTGCGTGAGATGCCTAAGAAAAAGAAAAAAAAAAGAGCTCCAAAAAAAAAATGCCAGGCCATCATTATCCGGCCAAGCAAAGGAGTGTCCTACGCGGACGTCCTTAGAGGTGTCCGTGAAAACATCTCTAAGGATATTCCAGCAACTGACATCAAAAGTGTCAGAAAGACACGCGCCGGGGATGTTCTCATTGAACTGGGAGCACAGAAAAAGAGAGAGGCTACGGAGCTAAAAAGGCTGGGAAAGTCCATTCAAGGCTTTGTTGGTCAGACCGGCCTCGTCAGGAGCCTGGATCCACAAACATCTGTGGAAATCAGAGACTTGGACGTATACGTCACGATAGAAGAAGTCGAGGCGGCTATCCGAAAAGTCTTTGATAACGAAGGAGCTACGGCGGGGGCAATGAGCGTCTCGCTTACCAAACCCAACGCCAGGGAGCAGCGCATGGCCATTGTCAAGATGGACCAGAACAAAGCTCTCCACCTGCTGGGCAAAAAGAAAATTATAGTTGGCTACATGATCTGCCGACTAAGACAATGGGAGCGTGTGCAACGCTGCTTTAGATGTCTGGGCTACGGGCATCAGGCACGTGATTGCCAGGGACCTGACCGTTCCAAGGCCTGCTATAAGTGCGGCCAGGAAGGTCACAGGGGTAAAGACTGCAAGGCTACTGACGCCAAATGCATTCTCTGCTCCAGCAATGGAAAAATCGACAAAGCGCTTCTGAGCCATACACCCGGCTCCGGAAAGTGTATCACTTTCCGAGAAGCGCTGATCAAGACAAAAGCTAATCGCTAATGATGGGCCGTGTAACGGTCCTTCAATGCAATCTCCACCGAAGCGACCTAGCAAACAGTCTTTTGTCTCAGATTAAGTGTGAGAGAAAGGCTGATTTGCTACTTATCAGCGAGCAGTACCGAAACTGGGACGTACCGACTTGGTACCCAGATGAATTTGGAACAGCGGCAATCTATGTGGATCCACAGTCCATCCGAGTGGATGAACACGGAGCTGGCAACGGCTTCGTGTGGGTGAGGTGCGCGAACGTCACGTACGTTAGCTGTTACTACACCCCGAATGTACCCATAGAAAGCTTTAGAAGAGGTCTGGACGAACTAGAAGATACTGTCCGCGAAATAGAAGGCGATGCAGTCATCGCGGGTGACTTTAACGCAAGAGCGTTAGAGTGGGGCATGCCAGAGCAGGACAGTAGAGGGGAATACATCTTGGAGATGGCAGCCAGACTAAATCTATTGGTTCTCAACGTCGGGAACAAACCAACGTTCGAAAGACCAGGCTATCGTGGTACCATTCCGGATGTGACCTTTGTTTCCGAAAATCTTGCGCGTAAAGCACTAGATTGGAGGGTTCTAGAGGATTACAACGGAAGCGACCATCGGTACATTGCATTTCAAATCTGCGATACATTCCAATCGCAGAGGGAAAGCATAGCGAAGCCACCACGTTGGAACTTAGCCAAATTGGACGCCAACAAGCTTGTCCAGGCACTGCTCGATGGAATAAACCGATTGCCGGATGTGACAATCGCTGCCAACAGCAAGGACACAGCGGAGGCTCTAGTGAGGGGGACGATGAGTCTGCTTCACCGAGCCTGTGATGCAGCCATGCCGCGCAAGGGATCGTCGCGTGGAAAGCGCCCTGCCTACTGGTGGTCTGACAAAATTGCTGAATTAAGGTCAGAAGCGCACCGCCTCAGAAGAAAAGCACAGAGAGCGCGCAACAAACCAGAAGCAGCACTTTTGTCCGCGCTTAAGAACGCAGCGCGAAAAAAGCTACGACATGAGATCAACCGTAGCAAGGCACAGGGTTGGAAGGACCTTACCGAGGAGGTTAATCGGGATGTGTTCGGCTTGGCATACAAGATCGTGACCAAGAAATTATCCGCACTCCCGACTTGCCCCTTTGACGAAGAGACCATGGCGAAGATCGTGAATACTTTGTTCCCGAAGCACCCGCCGAGACAAGATCCAGAGGACGATGACGTGGGAGAAATCCCATTGTTTACCGTCAACGAACTCGAGCTCGCCGCCAAAACGATGCGGAACAGAAAAGCACCTGGGCCGGACGGGATACCAGCCGAGATCCTCAAGGTAATCGTGGTGAGAGCACCATCTCTGCTGCTGAACATGTACAACGCGTGCCTCCAGGCGGGTGTCTTTGGCACCCCCTGGAAGGTGGCGCGATTAGTGCTGATCAGCAAAGGAAAGGGAGGTGATCCCCGGCTTCCGTCGTCCAACAGGCCTCTGTGCATGCTGGATGACACAGGGAAGCTCTTCGAGAGGTTGCTAAAACCGCGGCTTCAGGCAGCCGTGCTGGAGTCTGGCGACTTAGCCGACAACCAGTATGGCTTCAGGAAGCAGCGATCCACGATTGACGCTATACATCAGGTGGTACAGCTGGCAGGGGCAGCGTGGTCTGGGAATCACTTTTCTCGGAACCTCGTGCTCTTGGTCACGCTGGACGTAAAGAACGCCTTCAACTCTGCCAGATGGTCAGACATCTTGGCGGCATTGTCAGGGTTCGGCGTCCCAAAGTACCTTATGCGAATAATTCGGGACTATCTTAGGGACCGTATTCTTCGCTACGAAACATCGCAAGGGACGCGTGAGATAACTCTAACCGCCGGCGTAGCCCAGGGGTCGATCTTCGGCCCAGACTTTTGGAACATCCTGTACGATGCATTGTTAAGACTCGAGATGCCGTACGGGGTGCACATGATTGCGTACGCTGATGATGTCGCTTTAGTCATCATCGCGCGAGACGCGAAGCGAGCACAATACTCGCTAAACCAAACAATGCGGAGAATATCCGCTTGGATGCGGGCACACGGTCTTGACTTGGCGACCGCAAAGACAGAGATCGTCCCCTTTACAGGAAAACGCATGGAGACCATCTTTCCAATGCGTGTAGATAACGACGAGGTGTTGACACAGCACCAGGCCGTATACCTGGGTGTTACCCTGGATACGAGGCTAACGTACTCTCGACACCTAGAACGCGCAACGACCAAGGCTGCCATTAAGACAGCTCAACTCAGCCGCCTCATGGCAAACACGAGCGGCCCAAAAGCCAGTAAGCGGCGCCTTCTGATGTCTATCGTGACATCGATCCTGTTGTACGGCTCTGAAATATGGGCTGATACAACGAAAAGGAGGTATACCGCAAGAAACTTAGCGCCGTACAACGTAGAGGAGCTCTTAGAGTCATTAGTGCATATCGCACGGTTTCGGAGCCTGCAGTACTCGTTATTGCAGGTATTATTCCGATTGGTATGCATGCGAAAGAGCGCAAACGAATCTACGTACGAAAGAAAAACGAAGCGGACGTGAGATCCGTCCAAAACGAGGAACGGGATCACACCATGGAAACATGGCAAAGATCCTGGGATCAAGAGACGAGGGGTAGATGGACTCACCAACTTATCCGTCAAATAGTCCCTTGGATAGACAGAAAACACGGGGAGGTGAATTATTACCTTACCCAGTTTTTCACCGGACACGGGTATTTCCGCTCCTACCTCAGTAAAATGGGGAAAGCTCGGAACCCAAAATGTATATTTTGTCCCGCTGATAGTGACGATGCCTATCATACATTCTTCGTGTGCGAAGAATGGAGCGAGGACAGGAAAAATCTGACAGACTCGGTTGGACGATTGGAGCCTGATACGATCATAGGCGACATGATCTCTACTGAGCGCAATTGGACCGCTATGGCGCACTTTGTCGAAGTGGTCCTAAGACGAAAAAAGGCACTCCTAGATCATGCCAATGACGACGCCGGCGACGATCAGCCACCCCCTCATTACCAAGGGGCAGCAGACCTCGCAACTGAACCGGCCAATGTCTAGGCACCATGCTTTTTCCTAGCGGCGGAAGCAGCGAGCCTAGACGTAAAAGAAGCGTAAGGCAGCAGGACGTCTTACAAATTTTTGACTAAGAACGGCTCCACCCTGACGAAGTGTGATAAACAGTTCCAGGGTGGCTCAAGCCGGAAGAGAAAAGGAGTGGTTTTTTTAGTGGGTCGGGTTGAGCTGCGCCTGTCACATTTTTATTTATCTATCTATTTATCCGCGTTTTTGTTTATTTTATTTTCCGTCTTTTTGTTTTGCCTGTGACAGAGGTAGCTCCACCTAACCCCACACTGTTGCGCCGTCCGGACGCGGTGCTTCGTGCATTTATGCATTTTTTCCACTACCCGCAATAAAAAAAAAAAAAAAAAAAAAAAATTATTATTATTATTATTATTATTATTATTATTATTATTATTATTATTATTATTATTATTATTATTATTATTATTATTATTATTATTATTATTATTATTATTATTATTATTATTATTATTATTATTATTATTATTATTATTATTATTATTATTATTATTATTATTATTATTATTATTATTATTATTATTATTATTATTATTATTATTATTATTATTTTTTTTTTTTTTTTTTTTTTTTTTGTTTCGGTGGTAAAAAAACGGGGAATCTGCCTTAACCAGACCATCAGTGAGGACCCCTTTGCCTACCTGTAGACGCGGGGGGACCCACCGGTGTGACGGGTTCCGTAGTCACGTCAGCTCTGGCCTCGGATGGGCTTGATTACTCGCGCACATCCGTGGCAAGGGCATCGGCAACCCCGGGGACCGTCTAACCCGCCATACGCCAGCATATGTCTGATATAAACCATAGACATATGATGCGCGGATGGAATCTCCACCTTCTGTCCAACCTGCAGCGTGGATCTACTTTCGTATTGCTTCGCCGCTGCAGGTTCTGTCCATTCGTCAGTCCGTTCCCCGTAAGGTTGTAACCTGTCTCTGTCTCGTAATTCCTTTCATACGATCCTTTCATTCACATTCACTCACTGACTCGTGCTTGTGCTACCCGTCACCAACTACTCCAAACACCCGTCCGCCTTCTTACCCCTCAAGACAGTCTCGACGAAGGTAGCTATCGCCGTCCAACTGTCCTCGTCTTGCAGCATCCTCGCCACTGTATTTTCGGGCGTGATGCTGCCCGTTTTCGTCTCAAGTGCCAGTCTGTCTGTAGTCCATCGTCGGCACACATAAAACGTGTGCTCGGCGTCATCGCGCTCGTAACCGCAGTATTTACATTCCGGCGACCTAACCCGGTTACACCGAAATAAATACTGTCTGAAGTAACCGTGCCCCGTCAAGAACTGGGTTAGGTAAAAATTAACCTCCCCAAACCCTCGTCCGGTCCACGATACCAGGCTGCTTATCAAGCGTCTTGTCCACGTAGCAGTGGCGTCCGTTAACCAACGGTCCGTCCATTCGCGCATTGTCCTGTCTCGTTCCTCAACTGCCGCGTTTGTTCTCCCTACGTCGGCACTTCGTTCGTAAGTCCGTTTCCGTTCCCTAGCGAGCAGGTCAATGGGTATTACACCCGCTACCACCAGGACGGCCTCCGCTGAGACCGTCCTGTAGGCGCACGCGATACGTAATGCCCCCTGTCTCTGTACGTTTGTCAGTCGCTTGCGGTATTTCTTTACCTCAAGCGCATCGGCCCAGACTTCCGCCCCGTATAAAAGGATCGAGTGGGTGGTAGCCATAAGCAACCGTCTTTTCCCCGGTCTCGGTCCATATGTGTTCGCCATAAGGCGGGAGAGCGCGGAAACCCGCGTCGCCGCCTTATGTGCCGTCTCCTGTATATGAGGCCAGAAGGTCAGCTTCGTATCTAGAGTTACCCCTAGATATTTTACCTTTCTCCCGGTCTGCGTCTGCACCGACCCCACCGTCATCGGTATGACGGTTTGTATCCTCCTTCCGGTAAGGAGGATCAGTTCGGTCTTTGCCAGTGCTAAAGTCAGTCCGTGAGTCGTCATCCACCCGTCTACCCGTAACATTACCCGGTTTAGCGTCAGCTGTGCCAATTCTGGATTGCGCTGAACGATCACTACCGCCACGTCGTCGGCGTAGGCGATGAGTGAGGCGTTCTCAGGCATTTCCAGCCTCAGCAGGCCATCGTAAACCGCGTTCCAGAAGTCAGGTCCTAGTATTGATCCCTGCGCGACGCCCGCAGTTATCGGCCTACTTGCCTGTCCCTCCGTGGTCTCGTACGTAATTTGTCGGTCCGTTAAGTAATCTCCCGCCACCCGCAGAAGATAGGGAGGTACCCTGAAAGCCCGTAAAGCTTCCAGGATATCCCCCCACCTTGCGGAATTGAAGGCGTTCTTTACATCTAAGGTCGCGAGCAGTACTAGTGGTCTCGCGCCGTAGCAGACCCGCCTTGTCCGTAGGAAAGTTTCGGTCACTTCCCTTATCGCGCCTATTGTCGAATGGCCCTTCCGAAAACCGTGCTGATTTCCGGCCAGCCCTCCGGCGGCTGTTATCGCGCTTGTTATTCTCGGTCTTAACAACGCTTCGTAAAGTTTGCCCGCTGTGTCTAAAAGACTCAGGGGCCTATAGGAAGACGGTGTCTCGAGTTCCCCTTTACCTTTATACAAGAGGATCAATCGAGCCGTCTTCCAACGCGTTGCAAACCTCCCGGTCCGTAAGCTTGCATTGTACATGTCCAAGAGTATTCTCGGACGTACAATGGAGATTTGCCGAAGAATCTCCCCCGGGATACAGTCCGGTCCAGGCGCCTTCCCGGATTTCATCGAGGACGTAGCTTGGAGTAGCTCCACCTCACTGAATTCCGGGACAGCTAGGTCGCGGTAGTCGGGAGGCCCCTCCGTCACCGGATGGGTCGGGAAGAGACCACCCACTATCGCATCCATGGTGGTTTTGTCTCTGCGTTCTGGTGGACCGAAACTACCTAGTTTCTGTGTTACGATTTTGTAACCCAGTCCCCAAGGGTCCCTGTCCACCTCCTCGCATAGTCTCCGCCAACACCGTTTTTTACTGTCACTTATAGCGTACGTCAGTCGCTTCCGTGCTGTCTTGTACGCAACCGATAATTCCTCGACGTTAGGGTTTCCCCTTTTCCGCGCGCGATGTAATCGTCTACGACACGCGATACAGTCTCTCCGGAGGAGACTGATTTCATCGGACCACCAGTACATAGCTCGTCTGTCCGGTATGTTTCGTTTGCGAGGCATAGAAGCCTCGCACAGTTGCGTTATCAGTGACATAGTCTCTTCTACTATGCTGTCAGTCCACGTGACCGTGCCTTCCGTAAGGTCTTCTGGAACGGCCTCGGATGGCGCTACTGCTTCCAAGAGTGCCTCCCTAAAACGGTCATGGTTCTGTTTTGCGAGGTTGAACCTTTTTGGTTGCAGACCCCCCCTATGTACGTTTCGTTGCGTCGAGGTACTGCTCAACACTTCAAAGACGATGTACTGGTGATCGCTGGCCGTAAAGTCATCGATCACCCGCCACCGGCTTATCCGCGAAGAGATACTGTCCGACGTCATCGTTACGTCAGGTATCGAAAACCCAAACCCTGGTCTAAGGTACGTCGGCGTACGTCCGGTGTTGGCCACCACCAGTTCAAGCCTCGCGGCCATCTCCAGCAGCAGCCTACCCCGTTTGTCCGTTGCCGGCATGACCCACTCGATCGCTCTGGAGTTAAGGTCGCCTGCGACGATGAGATCCCCCGGGAGATCTCTTAGGGCGTCCTCCAGTGTACCAATCTTTTCCTCGAAGACCCTCGCCGCGACGTTTGGGGACAGGTAGACACTAACGTAAGTGATAGTGCCAACCCTAACCCAAACGTAGTTCTCTCCATACGAGGAAGCTTGTACCCGTCGGCCCATCGCGCCCCTTACCCAGATGGCCGAAGTGCCCGAGGCATTTGAAAACCACCCGTCCGTGGTGCGTAGGTCTCGGTACTGCTCGCTCAGTATCAGTACGTCTGCGTCTCGTTCCGTCGCAATCTGCGGTAATAGCAGCTGGGCTGCTTGGCACCGATGCAGGTTTCCTTGCAGTACCCCTATCATGCTGTGGACTTTTTCTTGAGGTTTTCAAGCGCGGCCCTGAAAACCCCACACGCCCCGGAACCCGGCCTATGCGCGACTTCCTTGTGCCCCGTCGCAGAGCATAGGAAGCACTTGCTGTCCTTGGTCTTGCACGTCTTACTGTCGTGGTCTTTTTGCCCACAAGTCCAGCAGCATCGCGACCTGTCGGTCCCTTTACACTCCTTACGAGTGTGTCCGTAACCTAGGCACTGGTAGCACCTAGGCACCGTCAGCCTACGTCTGACGCGGCAGTTCGTCCATCCGATTTTTATTCGTCCTTTGCGAAGGAGGGTTTGGGCCGCGCCCTCCTCCACTTCCACAACGGCCAAGCAAATGTCTTGCTTGTTGGGACCGAAGATGTGCACCCTCGGATCCCTGCCGTCACCCGTTTCGCGTCGCAGTGCGTCCGTTATGTCAGTAACGTCCGTCACACTGTCTATGTCGAGTATCTCCAGCCGGACGGCTGGAGTAAGGTCTTTTACCGTTCCGTCACCTCCCAAAGTCTGCTTGAGCTTCTCCTGGAAGTCCCGTCTTTCGGTTGCACCGCTCCTAAGTCTGAGGAGAAGCCCACCGTCTTTTGTCTTACGACAATTCTGAATCTGCACCTTAGCAGATTCAGGGTCGACCCCTGCCTTCAAACGTCTAAGTGCGTCCGCGTACGTCACCCCGTCGCTTGGCTTGATAAGCACTGCGCTGGTGCGCGCCCCGCCCTTTTTGTCTTGTTTTGTCGCGGTTTTCTTCGCGTTCTTTTTTAATTGAGCCGATTCCGCGCGTTTCGACTCTTTCTTAGTCTCCGCTACTGTCTTTTTTGAGACGACTTTCTTCCAGCCCCCGTCGTCTGCCACCTTTTGGTAAGCAGCCGACTGTTCAGGGCTGAGTCCCGTCGCCTCACGTTTCCGTTTAGTCGCTGTTATCGTCGGGTCACTCTTCGCCGCGGTGCCCGAGGGGAGGTCAAGGCGGTCGCATTCCCTCTGCGCGCGCTCTACAGCCTCCCGTATAACAGCCATGCCAGTTTTGATAGGTTCCCCGACGTTCCGTTGCTTTTTAGTCTGCGCCTCCATGGCTGTGAGGGCAGTCGTTATTCGTGCCAGCTGAGCTCGGAGAGCCAGCTGGGGGGAAGTCACGTCAGTCTTTGTGTGTCCTGTAACCTTTTCCTCCGCAGCAGCCAGGTTACCTACTGGTGCGGTGGGGGTGCTGGGCTGCACCCTAGACTCTTCCGAGTCCATATTCGTCGCAGGCGGCACTGTCGAGCCTGCTTTATTTTTTGAATTGTCCATTTTTGTTTTATTAGTGTTTGTGTAATTAGTGTGCATAATGTGGTGGTCAGGAGGCTCAGCGAGTGGTCAATACAGCGAACCGTCCTGAATTCTCCCGAGAACTAAGCCCTTCTACAATCCGGTGGCCTCGGCAGTTCCCCCCCCGCCCTCCGCAGCAGGGTCCCATCCGAACGCCAGTCGGCACTACTACGGAGAACGAGATTTGGCAAACGCTCTACCAATGTGTGGGGCAGCCTCCCATGCTGGCTAGACTGGGTCCGACCCCCCCCAACTATTGGCGGCCCAGCAGTGCCTTACTGGTTTTACAGCTGTACCCTCCAGAGTGAAAGGGCACGCAGTCTCAAAAGCATTCCCTTTTGAACGCCTTTTAGATCACCACCCGGTGAGCACTGCATAGTGCACATTGTCTACATCATGCCTTTCCCCGGTAGTCCATGACCCGCCGGAGGATATCCGTTTATAGGACCCCCCAGCACCACACGGTATGTTGCCTGGTTTATAAGGCGCCCCGATCCACGTCCCACCGGGTTCTGGTCGTGCAGACTTGAGCACTCGTAGTTGTGTAAGTGAGGTGGTGGTTGGGCATGTTAGCAAGGTACCACTATTCCATGCATCATCCATGAGTCGGAGCCTTCTATCAGCCGATCTCGTTTTCGCGCTGCTGCAAGAGCATCGACGCAACGAGACCGTTGCTGCGGAAGCAGGCCTTGGGCCTAGAAGGACGACGTTTGCTCTGGGCAGGGTTTCCCACTACCCGAAGCCGGCTTCCCCCTCCTCCTCCCTCTCCTAATAAAGAAGAAGTCCCGGGCTTGGGACCGGTATAGCGGAGTTATTATTATTATTATTATTATTATTATTATTATTATTATTATTATTCGCGGCGTGGAAAGCGCCCTGCCTACTGGTGGTCTGACAAAATTGCTGACCTGAGGTCAGAAGCGAACCGCCTTAGAAGGAAAGCACAAAGAGCGCGCAACAAACCGGAAGCAGCACTTTTGCCCGCGCTTAAGAACGCAGCGCGAAAGAAGCTACGACGTGAGATCAACCGTAGCAAGGCACAGGGCTGGAAGGACCTTACCGAGGAGGTTAATCGGGATGTGTTCGGCTTGGCATACAAGATCGTGACCAAGAAATTATCCGCACTCCCGACTTGCCCCTTTGACGAAGAGACCATGGCAAAGATCGTGAACACTTTGTTCCCGAAGCACCCGCCAAGACAAGATCCAGAGGATGATGACATGGGAGAAATCCCATTGTTTACCGTCAACAAACTCGAGCTCGCCGCCAAAACGATGC
Organism: Chalcis sispes; assembly: GCA_949987625.1. Classification (NCBI taxonomy): domain Eukaryota; kingdom Metazoa; phylum Arthropoda; class Insecta; order Hymenoptera; family Chalcididae; genus Chalcis; species Chalcis sispes. The sequence continues at coordinate 18,977,210 of OX465098.1, read as the reverse complement.
GGAACAGAAAAGCACCTGGGCCGGACGGGATACCAGCCGAGATCCTCAAGGTAATCGTGGTGAGAGTACCATCTCTGCTGCTGAACATGTACAACGCGTGCCTCTAGGCGGGTGTCTTTGGCACCCCCTGGAAGGTGGCGCGATTAGTGCTGATCAGCAAAGGAAAGGGAGGTGATCCCCGGCTTCCGTCGTCCAACAGGCCTCTGTGCATGCTGGATGACACAGGGAAGCTCTTCGAGAGGTTGCTAAAACCGCGGCTTCAGGCAGCCGTGCTGGAGTCTGGCGACTTAGCCGACAACCAGTATGGCTTCAGGAAGCAGCGATCCACGATTGACGCTATACATCAGGTGGTACAGCTGGCAGGGGCAGCGTGGTCTGGGAATCACTTTTCTCGGAACCTCGTGCTCTTGGTCACGCTGGACGTAAAGAACGCCTTCAACTCTGCCAGATGGTCAGACATCTTGGCGGCATTGTCAGGGTTCGGCGTCCCAAAGTACCTTATGCGAATAATTCGGGACTATCTTAGGGACCGTATTCTTCGCTACGAAACATCGCAAGGGACGCGTGAGATAACTCTAACCGCCGGCGTAGCCCAGGGGTCGATCTTCGGCCCAGACTTTTGGAACATCCTGTACGATGCATTGTTAAGACTCGAGATGCCGTACGGGGTGCACATGATTGCGTACGCCGATGATGTCGCTTTAGTCATCATCGCGCGAGACGCAAAGCGAGCACAATACTCGCTAAACCAAACAATGCGGAGAATATCCGCATGGATGCGGGCACACGGTCTTGACTTGGCGACCGCAAAGACAGAGATCGTCCCCTTTACAGGAAAACGCATGGAGACCATCTTTCCAATGCGTGTGGATAACGACGAGGTGTTGACACAGCACCAGGCCGTATACCTGGGTATTACCCTGGATACGAGGCTGACGTACTCACGACACCTAGAACGCGCAACGACCAAGGCTGCCATTAAGACAGCTCAACTCAGCCGCCTCATGGCAAACACGAGCGGCCCAAAAGCCAGTAAGCGGCGCCTTCTGATGTCTATCGTGACATCGATCCTGTTGTACGGCTCTGAAATATGGGCTAATACAATGGAAAAGGAGGTATACCGCAAGAAACTTAGCGCCGTACAACGTAGAGGAGCTCTTAGAGTCATTAGTGCATATCGCACGGTTTCGGAGCCTGCAGTACTCGTTATTGCAGGTATTATTCCGATTGGTATGCATGCGAAAGAGCGCAAACGAATCTACGTACGAAAGAAAAACGAAGCGGACGTGAGATCCGTCCAAAACGAGGAACGGGATCACACCATGGAAACATGGCAAAGATCCTGGGATCAAGAGACGAGGGGTAGATGGACTCACCAACTTATCCGTCAAATAGTCCCTTGGATAGACAGAAAACACGGGGAGGTGAATTATTACCTTACCCAGTTTTTCACCGGACACGGGTATTTCCGCTCCTACCTCAGTAAAATGGGGAAAGCTCGGAACCCAAAATGTGTATTTTGTCCCGCTGATAGTGACGATGCCTATCATACATTCTTCGTGTGCGAAGAATGGAGCGAGGACAGGAAAAATCTGACAGACTCGGTTGGACGATTGGAGCCTGATACGATCATAGGCGACATGATCTCTACTGAGCGCAATTGGACCGCTATGGCGCACTTCGTCGAAGTGGTCCTAAGACGAAAAAAGGCACTCCTAGATCGTGCCAATGACGACGCCGGTGACGATCAGCCACCCCCTCATTACCAAGGGGCAGCAGAACTCGCAACTGAACCGGCCAATGTCTAGGCACCATGCTTTTTCCTAGCGGCGGAAGCAGCGAGCCTAGACGTAAAAGAAGCGTAAGGCAGCAGGACGTCTTACAAATTTTTGACTAAGAACGGCTCCACCCTAACGAAGTGTGATAAACAGTTCCAGGGTGGCTCAAGCCGGAAGAGAAAAGGAGTGGTTTTTTTAGTGGGTCGGGTTGAGCTGCGCCTGTCACATTTTTATTTATCTATCTATTTATCCGCGTTTTTGTTTATTTTATTTTCCGTCTTTTTGTTTTGCCTGTGACAGAGGTAGCTCCACCTAACCCCACACTGTTGCGCCGTCCGGACGCGGTGCTTCGTGCATTTATGCATTTTTTCCACTACCCGCATTAAAAAAAAAAAAAAAAAAAAATTATTATTATTATTATTGTTATTATTATTATTATTATTTTTATTATTATTATTATTATTATTTTTTTTTTTTTTTTTTTTTTTTTTTTTTTTTTTTTTTTTTTTTTGTTTCGGTGGTAAAAAAACGGGGAATCTGCCTTAACCAGACCATCAGTGAGGACCCCTTTGCCTACCTGTGGACACGGGGGGACCCACCGGTGTGATGGGTTCCGTAGTCACGTCAGCTCTGGCCTCGGATGGGCTCGATTACTCGGGCACATCCGTGGCAAGGGCATCGGCAACCCCGGGGACCGTCTAACCCGCCATACGCCAGCATATGTCTACTATAAAACCATAGACATATGATGCGCGGATATAATCTCCACCTTCTGTCCAACCTGCAGCGTGGATCTACTTTCGTATTGCTTCGCCGCTGCAGGTTCTGTCTATTCGTCAGTCCGTTCCCCGTTAGGTTGTAACCTGTCTCTGTCTCGTAATTCCTTTCATACGATCCTTTCATTCACATTCACTCACTGACTTGTGCTTGTGCTACCCTTCACCAACTACTCCAAACACCCGTCCGCCTTCTTACCCCTCAAGACAGTCTCGACGAAGGTAGCTATCGCCGTCTAACTGTCCTCGTCTTGCAGCATCCTCGCCACTGTATTTTCGTGTGTGATGCTGCCCGTTTTCGTCTCAAGTGACAGTCTGTCTGTGGTCCATCGTCGGCACACATAAAACGTGTGCTCGGCGTCGTCGCGCTCGTAACCGCAGTATTTACATTCCGGCGACCTAACCCGGTTACACCGAAATAAATACTGTCGAAAGTAACCGTGCCCCGTCAAGAACTGGGTTAGGTAAAAATTAACCTCCCCAAACCCTCGTCCGGTCCACGATACCAGGCTGCTTATCAAGCGTCTTGTCCACGTAGCAGTGGCGTCCGTTAACCAACGGTCCGTCCATTCGCGCATTGTCCTGTCTCGTTCCTCAACTGCCGCGTTTGTTCTCCCTACGTCGGCACTTCGTTCGTAAGTCCGTTTCCGTTCCCTAGCGAGCAGGTCAATGGGTATTACACCCGCTACCACCAGGACAGCCTCCGCTGAGACCGTCCTGTAGGCGCACGCGATACGTAATGCCCCCTGTCTCTGTACGTTTGTCAGTCGCTTGCGGTATTTCTTTACCTCAAGCGCATCGGCCCAGACTTCCGCCCCGTATAAAAGGATCGAGTGGGTGGTAGCCATAAGCAACCGTCTTTTCCCCGGTCTCGGTCCATATGTGTTCGCCATAAGGCGGGAGAGCGCGGAAACCCGCGTCGCCGCCTTATGTGCCGTCTCCTGTATATGAGGCCAGAAGGTCAGCTTCGTATCTAGAGTTACCCCTAGATATTTTACCTTTCTCCCGGTCTGCGTCTGCACCGACCCCACCGTCATCGGTATGACGGTTTGTATCCTCCTGCCGGTAAGAAGGATCAGTTCGGTCTTTGCCAGTGCTAAAGTCAGTCCGTGAGTCGTCATCCACCCGTCTACCCGTAACATGACCCGGTTTAGCGTCAGCTGTGTCAATTCTGAATTGCGCTGAACGATCACTACCCCCACGTCGTCGGCGTAGGCGATAAGTGAGGCGTTCTCAGGCATTTCCAGCCTCAGCAGGCCATCGTAAACCGCGTTCCAGAAGTCAGGTCCTAGTATTGATCCCTGCGCGACGCCCGCAGTTATCGGCCTACTTGCCTGTCCCTCCGTGGTCTCGTACGTAATTTGTCGGTCCGTTAAGTAATCTCCCGCCACCCGCAGAAGATAGGGAGGTACCCTGAAAGCCCGTAAAGCTTCCAGGATATCCCCCCATCCTGCGGAATTGAAGGCGTTCTTTACATCTAAGGTCGCGAGCAGTACTAGTGGTCTCGCGCCGTAGCAGACCTGCCTTGTCCGTAGGAATTATTATTATTATTATTATTATTATTATTATTATTATTATTATTATTTTTTTTTTTTTTTTTTTTTTTTTTTTGTTTCGGTGGTAAAAAAACGGGGAATCTGCCTTAACCAGACCATCAGTGAGGACCCCTTTGCCTACCTGTAGACGCGGGGGGACCCACCGGTGTGACGGGTTCCGTAGTCACGTCAGCTCTGGCCTCGGATGGGCTCGATTACTCGGGCACATCCGTGGCAAGGGCATCGGCAACCCCGGGGACCGTCTAACTCGCCATACGCCAGCATATGTCTGATATAAACCATAGACATATGATGCGCGGATGGAATCTCCACCTTCTGTTCAACCTGCAGCGTGGATCTACTTTCGTATTGCTTCGCCGCTGCAGGTTCTGTCCATTCGTCAGTCCGTTCCCCGTTAGGTTGTAACCTGTCTCTGTCTCGTAATTTCTTTCATACGATCCTTTCATTCACATTCACTCACTGACTTGTGCTTGTGCTACCCTTCACCAACTATTCCAAACACTTGTCCGCCTTCTTACCCCTCAAGACAGTCTCGACGAAGGTAGCTATCGCCGTCCAACTGTCCTCGTCTTGCAGCATCCTCGCCACTGTATTTTCGGGCGTGATGCTTCCCGTTTTCGTCTCAAGTGCCAGTCTGTCTGTAGTCCATCGTCGGCACACATAAAACGTGTGCTCGGCGTTATCGCGCTCGTAACCGCAGTATTTACATTCCGGCGACCTAACCCGGTTACACCGAAATAAATACTGTCTGAAGTAACCGTGCCCCGTCAAGAACAGGGTTAGGTAAAAATTAACCTCCCCAAACCCTCGTCCGGTCCACGATACCAGGCTGCTTATCAAGCGTCTTGTCCACGTAGCAGTGGCGTCCGTTAACCAACGGTCCGTCCATTCGCGCATTGTCCTGTCTCGTTCCTCAACTGCCGCGTTTGTTCTCCCTACGTCGGCACTTCGTTCGTAAGTTCGTTTCCGTTCCCTAGCGAGCAGGTCAATGGGTATTACACCCGCTACCACCAGGACGGCCTCCGCTGAGACCGTCCTATAGGCGCACGCAATACGTAATGCCCCCTGTCTCTGTACGTTTGTTAGTCGCTTGCGGTATTTCTTTACCTCAAGCGCATCGGCCCAGACTTCCGCCCCGTATAGAAGGATCGAGTGGGTGGTGGCCATAAGCAACCGTCTTTTCCCCGGTCTCGGTCCATATGTGTTCGCCATAAGGCGGGAGAGCGCGGAAACTTGCGTCGCCGCCCTATGTGCCGTCTCCTGTATATGAGGCCAGAAGGTCAGCTTCGTATCTAGAGTTTCCCCTAGATATTTCACCTTCCTCCCGGTCTGCGTCTGCACCGACCCCACCGTCATCGGTATAACGGTTTGTATCCTCCTTCCGGTGAGGAGGATCAGTTCGGTCTTTGCCAGTGCTAATGTCAGTCCGTGAGTCGTCATCCACCCGTCAACCCGTAACATGACCCGGTTTAGCTCCAGCTGTGCTAATATTGGATTGCGCTGAACGATCACTACTGCCACGTCGTCGGCGTAGGCGATGAGTGAGGCGTTCTCGGGCATTTTCAGCCTCAGCAGGCCGTCGTAAACCGCGTTCCAGAAGTCAGGTCCTAGTATTGATCCCTGCGCGACGCCTGCAGTGATCGGCCTACTTGCCTGTCCCTCCGTGGTCTCGTACGTGATTTGTCGGTCTTTCAAGTAATCTCGCGCCACCCGCAACAGATAGGGGGGTACCCTAGAAGCCCGTAGAGCCTCCAGGATATCCCCCCACCCGGCAGAATTAAAGGCGTTTCTTACATCTAAGGTCGCGAGCAGTACTAGTGGTCTCGCGCCGTAGCAGACTTGCCTTGTCCGTAGGAAAGTTTCGGTGACTTCCCTTATCGCGCCTATCGTCGAATGGCCCTTCCGAAAGCCGTGCTGGTTATCGGCCAGCCCTCCGGCGGCTGTTATCGCGCTCGTTATTCTCGGTTTTAACAACGCCTCGTAAAGTTTGCCCGCTGTGTCTAAAAGACTTAGGGGCCTATAGGAAGACGGTGTCTCAAGTTCCCCTTGACCTTTATACAAGAGGACCAATCGAGCCGTCTTCCAACGCGTTGCAAACCTCCTGGTCCGTAAGCTTGCAGTGTTCATGTCCAAGAGTATTTTCGGACGTACAATGGTGATTTGCCGAAGAATCTCCCCCGGGATACAGTCCGGTCCAGGCACCTTCCCGGATTTTATCGAGGACGTAGCTTGGAGTAGCTCCACCTCGCTGAACTCCGGGAAAGCTAGGTCGCGGTAGTCGGGGGGCCCCTCCGTCACCGGATGGGTCGCGAAGAGACCACCCACTATCGCATCCATGGTGGTTTTGTCTCTGCGTTCGGGTGGACCGAAACTACTTAGTTTCTGTGTTACGATTTTGTAACCCAGTCCCCAAGGGTCCCTGTCCACCTCCTCGCATAGTCTCCGCCAACACCGTTTCTTACTGTCACTTATAGCGTACGTCAGTCGCTTCCGTGCTGTCTTGTACGCAACCGATAATTCCTCGACTTTAGGGTTTCCCCTTTTCCGCGCGCGATGTAATCGTCTACGACACGCGATACAGTCTCTCCGGAGGAGACTGATTTCGTCGGACCACCAGTACATAGCTCGTCTGTCCGGTATGTTTCGTTTGCGAGGCATAGAAGCCTCGCACAGTTGCGTTATCAGTGACATAGTCTCTTCTACTATGCTGTCAGTCCACGTGACCGTGCCTTCCGTAAGGTCTTCTGGAACGGCCTCGGAAGGCACTACTGCTTCCAAGAGCGCCTCCCTAAAACGGTCATGGTTCTGTTTCGCGAGGTTGAACCTTTTTGGTTGCAGTACCCCCCTATGTACGTTTCGTTGCGTCGAGGTACTGCTTAACACTTTAAAGACGATGTACTGGTGATCGCTGGCCGTAAAGTCATCGATCAAACGCCACCGACTTATTCGCGAGGAGATACTGTCCGACGTCATCGTTACGTCAGGTATCGAAAACCCAAACCCTGGTCTAAGGTACGTCGGCGTACGTCCGGTGTTGGCCACCACCAGTTCAAGCCTCGCGGCCATCTCCAGCAGCAGCCTACCCCGTTTGTCCGTTGCCGGCATGCTCCACTCGATCGCTCTGGAGTTAAGGTCGCCTGCGACGATGAGATCCCCTGGGAGATCTCTTAGGGCGTCCTCCAGTGTACTAATCTTTTCCTCGAAGACCCTCGCCGCGACGTTTGGGGACAGGTAGACACTAACGTAAGTGATAGTGCGAACCCTAACCCAAACGTAGTCTTCTCCATACGAGGAAGCTTGTACCCGTCGGCCCATCGCGCCCCTCACCCAGATGGCCGTAGTGCCTCAGGCATTCGAAAACCACCCGTCCGTGGTGCGTATGTCTCGGCACTGCTCGCTCAGTATTAGTACGTCTGCATCTTGTTCCGTCGCAATCTGTGGTAATAGCAGCTGGGCTGCTTGGCCCCGATGCAGGTTTCCTTGCAGTACCCCTATCATGCTGTGAACTTTTTTTTGAGGTTTTCAAGCGCGGCCGTGAAAACCCCACACGCCCCGGAACCCGGCCTGCGCGCGACTTCCTTTTGCCCCGTCGCAGAGCATAGGAAGCACTTGCTGTCTTTGGTCTTGCACGTCTTACTGTCGTGGTCTCTTTGCCCACAAGTTCAGCAGCATCGCGACCTATCGGGCCCTTTACACTCCTTACGAGTGTGTCCGTAACCTAGGCACTGGTAGCACCTAGGCACCGTCAGCCTACGTCTGACGCGGCAGTTGGTCCATCCGATTTTTATTCGTCCTTTGCGAAGGAGGGTTTGGGCCGCGCCCTCCTCCACTTCCACAACGGCCAAGCAAATGTCTTGTTTGTTGGGACCGAAGATGTGCACCCTCGGATCCCTGCCGTCGCCTTTCTCGCGTTTTAGAGCGTCCGTTATGTCGGTAACGTCTGTTACGCTGTCTATGTCAAGTATCTCCAGCCGGGCGACTGGAGTTAGGTCCTTAACAGTACCGTCCCCTTCGAAGGTCAGCTTGAGCTTCTCCTGGAAGTCTCGTCTTTCGGTCGCACCGCTCCTAAGTCTGACAGGAAGCCCACCGTCTTTTGTCTTACGACAATTCTAAATCTGCACGTTAGCAGATTCAGGGTCGACCCCCGCCTCCAAACGTCTAAGTGCGCCCGCAAACGTCACCCCGTCGCTCGGCTTGATAAGCACCGCGCTGGTGCGTGCCCCGCCCTTTATGTCTTTGTTTGATGCGGTTTTTTCGCGTGTTTCTTTACTGGAGCTGGTTCCGCGCGGTTTGACTCGTTTTTTGTCTCTGCTACTGTCTTTCTAGAGACAGTTTTTTTCCAGCCCCCGTCGTCTGCCACCTTCTGGTAAGCAGCCGACTGTTCAGGGCTGAGTCCCGTTGCCTCCCATTTTTGTTTCGTGGCAGACACAGTCGGGTCAACCTTCGCCGCGTTGCCCGAGGAGAGGTAAAGGCGGTCACATTCTCGCTGCGCGCGCTCAACTGCCTCCCGTATAACTGCCATTTCGGTTTTAATTGGTTCCCCGACGTTTCTTTGTTGTTTGGTCTGCGCCTCCATGGCTTGGAGGGCCGTTTCTATTCGTGCCAGCTGAGCTCGGAGAGCCAGCTAAGGGGACGTTTCGTCAGTCTTTGTATGTCCTGTCGCTTAAGCCTCCGCAACAGCCAGGTTACCTGCTGCTGCGGTGGAGGTGCTGGGCTGCACCCTGGACTCCTTTGAGTCCGTGGTCGTCGCAGGCGGCACTGTCGAGCCTGCATTATTTTTATTTATATTGTCCATTTTTGTTTTTGTTTGAAGTGTAATAAGTGTGCATAATGTGGTGGTCAGGAGGCTCAGCGAGTGGTCAATACAGCGAACCGTCCTGAATTTTTGAGAGAACTAAGCCCTTCTACAATCCGGTGGCCTCGGCAGTTTCCCCCCTGCCCTCCGCAGCAGGGTCCCATCCGAACGCTAGTCGGCACTACTACGGAGGACGAGATTCGGCAAACGCTCTAACAATGTGTGGGGCAGCCTCCCATGCTGGCTAGACTGGGTCCGACCCCCCCCAACTTTTGGCGGCCCAGCAGTGCCTTACTGGTTTTACAGCTGTACCCTCCAGAGTGAAAGGGCACGCAGCTTCGAGAGCATTCCTTGTTGAACGCCTTTTGGATCACCACCCAGTGAGCACTGCATAGTGCACATTGTCTACATCAGGCCTTACCCCGGTAGTCCATGACCCGCCGGAGGATATCCGATGCAGGTTTCCTTGCAGTACCCCCATCATGCTGTCGACTTTTTCTTGAGGTTTTCAAGCGCGGCCCTGAAAAATCCACACGCCCCGGAACCCGGCCTGTGCGCGACTTCCTTTTGCCCCGTCGCAGAGCATAGGAAGCACTTGCTGTCTTTGGTCTTGCACGTCTTACTGTCGTGGTCTTTTTGCCCACAAGTCCAGCAGCATCGCGACCTATTGGGCCCTTCACACTCCTTACGAGTGTGTCCGTAACCTAGGCACTGGTAGCACCTAGGCACCGTCAGCCTACGTCTGACGCGGCAGTTGGTCCATCCGATTTTTATTCGTCCTTTGCGGAGGAGGGTTTGGGCTGCGCCCTCCTCCACTTCCACAACGGCCAAGCAAATGTTTCGCTTGTTGGGGCCAAAGATGTGCACAATTAAATCCCTGCCGTCACCTGTCTAGCGTCGTAGTGCGTCGGTTATTTTGGTAAGGTCCGTCACGCTTTCGAGATTTAGTATCTTCAGCCGGATCGCTGGAGTAAGGTCTTTTACAGTGCAGTCCCCTCCCAGGGTCTGTTCGAGCTTCTCCTGGAAGTCTTGTCTTTCGGTCGCGACGCTCCTAAGTTTGAGAAGAAGCCCACCGTCGTTTGTCTTTTAACAATTCTGAATTTGCACTTCGGCAGATTCAGGGTCGACTTCCGCCTTTAATTTTCTAAGTGCGTCCGCGTACAATCCGGTGGCCTCGACAGTTCCCCTGCCCCCTGCCCTCCGCAGCAGGGTCTTATACGAGCGCTAATCAGCACTACTGCAGTACACGAGATTTGTCATAACGCTCTATTAATGTGTGGGGCAGCCTCCCATGCTGGCTAGGCTGGGTCCGACCCCCCCCCCTCCCCCTAACTTTTGGCGGCCCAGCAGTACCTTACTAGTTTTACAGCTGAACCCTTTAGAGTGAAAGGGCCCGCAGCCTCGAGAGAATTTTCTTTTGAACGCCTTTTGGATCACCACCCAGTGAGCACTGCATCGTGCACATTGTCTGCATCAGGCCTTACCCCAGTAGTCCATGACCCGCCGGAAGATATCCGTTTATAGGACCCCCAGCACTACATGGTGTGTGCCTGATTCATAAGGCGCCCCGATCCACGTCCCACCGGGTCCTGGTCGTGCAGACTTGAGCACTCGTAGTTGTGTAAATTAGGTGACGGTTGGGCATGTTAGCAAGGTACCACTATCCCATGCATCATCCATGAGTCGACGCAACGAGACCGTTGCTGCGGAAGCAGGCCTTGGTCCTAGAAGGACAACATTGGCTGTGGGCAGGGTTTCCCACCACCCGCAGCCAGCTTCCTCCTCCTCCTCTCTCTTCTATTGAAGGAGAGGTCCGGGGCTTGGGACTGGTACAGCGGAGTTATCATCATCATTATCATCATCATCGTCGTCGTCGTCGTCGTCGTCGTCGTCGTCATCATTATTATTATTATTATTATTATTATTATTGTTGTCATTACCGGTGACGATCAGCTACTCCCTCATTACCAAGGGGTAGCAGACCTCGCTACCAAGCCTTTTAATGTCTAGGCACCACGCTTTTTCCTAACGGCGAAAGCAACGAGCCTAGACGTAATAGAAGCGTAAGGCAGCAGGGCGTCAAAAAATCTTGGACTAAGAACAGCTCCATCCTGACGAAGTGTGATAAACATTTCCAGGATGGTTAAAGCCGAAAGAGAAAAGGAGTGGTTTTTTTTTAGTGGGTTGGGTTTATTTTCCGTTCTTTTGTTTCTCCCGTGACAAAGGTAGCTCAACCCAACCCCACACTGTTGCGCCGTTCGGATGCGGTGTTTCGTGCATTTATGCATTTTTTCCACTACCCGCAATAAAAAAAAAAAAAAAAAAAATTATCATTATTGCAGAGTCTAAAAAAAAAAAATCTGACCTGGGGATTAGAACCCAAACCGTCAGTGCTGTAGCCTTAATGCGAGGAATAAGAAGATGAATGAGAAGACAAAAGAAGATCAAAATTAAAATTAGCGTGTGGCGAGGAACAAGCATAGCAGTGCGACGCACACATTGCCGCATATCGATGTATGGTTGAAAATTGAAAGCTCCGCCCAGTTTTGTTTTTTTTTTTGGTTTTTTGCTCTTAAGGCCCACTTACTTGATCGCAGAGAAATCGGATTGGCTGTTAATCTATTGTTAATTAAATAGTAATTTATAAACCGATTTTAATCTAACAAGGTCTTTTATTTATAAAATTTCTCTCTGCATCTGGCGTTATGAATATTTTCACTTGATAGAGCGACAGGCTATATATATATATATAATCACCATTACTGGAAATTAGAGTAATTGCATTGTTGAACTAATTAGCCACTATTTATAAGTATAATTATTATATATTTGAAAAAAATTAAATAACATTCCTTTAGTAGGTTACTCAGAAGGGCGTCAGCCACGCGCAATGTCGCGACACGCTGAATGAATTTTTACGCGTGGCTTTGGAAGCCGCGCACGCTCGCTGACACCACAATACAAAGAAACGGATATTAATTGCGTAAAATTAACTAACAAGCACGGAGCATCAGGACGAAGCCACATTAAAACTTTGTTACGCGATCCGAATTATTTACGCGATCAAGCGTTTATGAGACGGCTGCGCACGCCATTAAATGCAGCTCTTGAATCATTAGATAAGTTAATCTCCCGTTCTAACTTTTATAACATCTAGCTGATTTGCATGTCCTCTTTTTTTTACAGCTCTCTTGCAGCTTCCTTGGCTATAGCAGTTCTAAGGTGTTTAACTGTATTGCCTCTGAGATGGTCGACCAACTTCAATAATCCTGCTACTACTCTGCTGGTAAGCTCTTATATTTCTTGAGTTTAATTGTCGGTAGCGTGGTTCTATTGAACTTAAAAAAGCTAATTGCACTTGCACGAGAAAGCCTTATGCAGTGCATATCTTATGTGTACATGTTATTTTATCTTTTATTCGCTACAATTTTATCTTCTTTCCTCATTGTCTTCTCTGAGGTGGTAAAGTTGTGTACTTAGATATTACAAGGTCTGGCTATTAAATAACGAGACTGGTTACGAAAAAGGGTTTTATTATAAAAATTATTCTACATTCGAATGCTCCCCTTGAATATACTTCCCTTCCCTCGCCACACACCTTTCCATACTTTCTTTCTATTGATCAAAGCAGTGTTGGAAGTCTTCTTTGGTGAGGGCCTTTAGGAGCTCTGCCGTTTTTTGCTTTACCGCTTCAATCGACTCAAATTGGGTCCCTTTCAAAGCAGATTTTATCTTCGAAAACAAAAAAAAGTCGCACAGTGCCAAATCTGGCGAGTACGGCGCGTGTTCGAGCACTGGAGTGCGCTTACCGGCCAAATACTGCTTCGCAGATAGCGCGTTATGGGCAGGTGCGTTGTCCTGGTGCAGAATCCACGAGTTGTTCTACCACAACTCGAGCCGTTTCTCACGAACTCGTTCTCGCAGTGTTGCCAAAACTGACGAATAGTAAGTCTGGTTGACAGTCTGACCCTCTGGAACCCATTCAGTCATCACGATACCGTTAATGTCGAAAAAAACGATCAACATTGGCTTGAATTTTGATTTGGACATCCTTGCTTTTTTGATTCTGGGCGATTCAGGCGTCTTCCAATGCATCGATTGCCGCTTTGTTTCAACATCGTATTGAAAAATCCTTATTTCGTCGCAAGTAATAATGTTTTTCATCAGTCCGGAATCTTTGTTTAACCTTTCAAGGAAATCTGAGCAGACCTGTTGACGCAAGAGCTTTTGGTCAGGAGTCAGGTTTTTTGGCACCAACTTCGCACAGACTTTTGTCATGTGTAATTCCTCGTGTAAAATTTATCTAACCGTTTCTTTATCGGCGTTTACAGCCTCGGCAATCATCCGGATGCTCATTCGACGATCTGCACGCACAATTTGGTTGATTTTGGTCACTGTTTCTGGAGTTAAAACAGTGACAGGGCGACCTGGGCGTTGGTCATCTTCAGTGCTCACTCGGCCCTCACTGAAGCGCTTACACCACTCAAAAACACGCGCACGAAATAGAGAATTGTCCCCATAGGCCTCTTGCAACAATTTACAGCACTTAGTCGGAGTTTTTTTCAATTTAACGAGAAACTTGAGATTGATACGTTGCTTCTGTTTTTCGTCACACATGGTTCTCGGCACGAGAAAAAAACACGTTCGTTTCAAACCGCTACTGCACAAATACAATAATAGTGACGAGAACGTGTTTTGGTACGTGCATAGACAAGATATCTAGATACCCAACGTACTACTCGTTTTTTTCCCCACCCCTCTACGGCGCCTTCTAGGCGTGCAGTCTCGTTATTTAACAGCCAGACTTCGTATTAGCCTCCTGGTAAGTGTTTAACTAAATATTTGCGTACTTTGGAGGGAATAAGCTAGGATGTGAGGGAGTAAGGAATTAGAATAGTGATTAAGTGCGTGCTACATACCTATAGACAGGTTATGAGCTGCAGTAGACACGGTTGTCTGCTTTAGCTTGATTACTTAATTCTGTAACTAGCAGTGAAATCTGCTATGTTACAATTCGCCTCCCCCCTACTCAACTGAAGTACCAGGGTACCCGTATGCTTCTGGCTTGCTGAAGAGTAGCTTATGGTCTAACTAGACTATATTGTGTGCGCTTAACTCGTATCTGGTCTGTAGTAAAGTCAACCTAGGTATTGGTTACGCGTTCCCTGCTAGCTATGGATTCGATAGGTGTAATGCGAGTGTTGGGTGCGTATATCGTATAAGTAATTTTTTTCTTATTCTGGACATACTGTGTATAGTATACTTAACTAGGTATAGCGGGCTCTTCCGTGGCTAGATTATCGGGGTGCAACTACATAAAGTAATAGTGTATATTTTAATATCTCACAAGATACGAGTATCTATAACCCACTCCAACATCAAAGTTTTACGCATAAGATTAAATTGACAGAAAGAAAAAAAGAAGAAATGACGATCTTTAATTTATAATGTATAAAAAGTCTTTATTGACAAAATAGTCTTTACATAAGAAATATTTATAAGCAAATTCGCAAAAAACAAAAAAAATTAATTAAGACATTCATTCATGTAGCATTAGGTTAGCTGTACTAACCTTGGCGTTGTTGACAATCACTTGAATCGTGATTTACAGGTACCCTGGCTCATTCTTTATTGCTAGCAGTGGTTATAAGAAAGCAATAATAGTATAAGCAGTGACTCTCATTTTTCTTTTTTCTTTAAAGCTATTCTCATGCTGGTGCCGCCAAGTTAGTATGACTACAGTCATGCTATGTTAACCTAAAGAAGACGTAAACAGTAGAGGAGAAAAAAGAAACGTATTACAGGAGTGATCATGCAGGGAAAAGAATAAAGAAGGTAAAATAAAACAATAAAGAAGGTTAAATATAGTGTAAAAAGAGAAAATTACGTGCAAGTTAGTGCATTAGTATGCTCTTAGCTCGCTGCTTAAGAGGGATGGGTTAACGTGCAAAAATGAATCAACTTAATCCTAAAGTTGTAGCGACCCTTTTATTATAAAACAACTAAGTTTTCAATGTAACAGTATTAAATAAACTTGAGATAATAATGATCCTTATAAGAAAATAAAAATATTCTTCCTAGCCTTCTCAGCTACATTTAATCTCCGAAGGCCCCTAGGAAGCACTCCGGCGAACGCTGCTGCACCGGAAATTTACCAGTGGGCGTACCAATCCTCCTTGCAGGTGGAACATGTCACCAGGAACTGGCCACGCCTCCTGCAACTCCTACAAAATACGTGTCTCGGTGCAGGGCACTCTGTCCAACTATGGCAGCGCTTCCCGCAATTCCAACACCCCGGCTTGAGTTTTTCCGCTAACCGGGAGGGCACCGGTGGAAATTTTGCGGGGTAGCGCAGTCGAAGCAGCGGGGTGTGTGCTGGTCTAGATACTGCGACCGGTGGTAGTGCTGCGGCAGCCACTTATGCTGCTACTGTTTGCAGTGGTGGTGCTGCGGTTGTTGCGCGGGCCTTATCGGCCTCGCGTAGCATTCTCTTGACGTCCCCAACACCGGGGGCTGTGGCCGAGTTTGAGAGAACACAGTCCGTGAACTGCGCCATGAGGCTACTCAGGACTATATTCTCTGCCCTGAGCTGCAAACCTCCTTAGTCCTGGATGACAGCGATGGGGCTGGCGATGGCGGCACTGATAATAGCGAGGCGATGGTACCTACCTTCTCCTCTGGGACCTCCCCCAGTAACGCTGCTGCAAGGCGGCTGGGCGTCGGTGGCCATAGCACAGTCGACCTCGCTTTAAGAACCCTTTTCCCCGTAGACCATAGGATTGCTGGAGGTTGCGACCTCCCCGCAGGCATCTCCTGGTGCCTGGGTACGAGTTTGGCAAGTATAGGGATTGATCACGGCTACCTCTTTAAATGGCTGCTGTTGGTGGCGTAATTTAGTACGGTCGGCGCTTTGCGGGGTCTCTCCTCCTTCTGACCAGGGCAGAGAACGTCCCCTCCCCCTCACGAATTTTATCATACTTTGCTGATCGCTAAACATATGTAACATAAAATGTTTGAGGATTGGTCGAACGAGGTGGGATATATCGCTTTAGATCGTTAAAGAAGGCCTTGGTTTGGCACTTAATGTTTAGATCTCCCACGATGTACACCACGGGCGATGTAGCTTAGACGACTTTAGCCCGCCCTATAAATATCCGCGTATGCTTTGCTACGAAATTGTCTCTCAAGGATGATAACAAGTGGTGACGGCGACTGATTAAGTCTCTGACTTGGAAGCGGATGTCTCGCTGGTTATTGTTGCAGTATTTTGCCTGCCTAGCTGTAGCTGCTTATTGGTGATACTTTATTAAATCATGTAGCGCGGGTAATCACGTCATGCGGGTTACCCATTTTTTCGAGTCCAGAAGATTGAATGGTAACGGTTCCTCCAGATGCTTCCGGACGAGAAGAGTAGGCACAGAGTTGTGAATTAATGAATCTCCCCACCTGGAGTCCACTAGCAATTATGGTTAATGTCGATCGTTAACCCAAATAAACGTTGGAAGTCAATACCTAGTATACTTGATATTGTAGACTATCAGCTACTTTAAACAGCTGGCTTTTGGTTAGTTAATCAATAGCTATGGTTACTTCAAGGATTTCCTGGATTTTCACAGAATTGTCGTCTGCCATTTTGAGGAATGAAGGATGCGCGAGCAAGGTTTCTTCGATTTTCTGTCCTATGCCCCTGCCTAGGTAAGATTGGAGCGATTCACTATTCGACAATGCGGTGATAGCTACACCATTTAATTCCAAGCTGAAAAAAGTGGGGTTCGCCTTTGCATACTGGGTTGTTCTAAATTAGGGAATCTGGAGCTGCTACCAGAGGTTCAACCATAGTTGGTAACGACGCCTTGCTAGCTAAACGCTTCAAGCTATTAATGTTCGCGCCATTAGTTATAATCGATTCTGTAGCCGCGTCTGCTGTAGCAATAGCTTCAGTCATTACTAGAGGCTGCTAATTCCTGTACGGTGTTGGGTTCGATTAAATTAAGGGTGACCACCAGCGATGGCGTTATGCTAAGTTTTGCTGAGGCCAAAGATTTCTCGCTAGGGGTTGCTAAACAAGGGTGTGTTGAGTTCTGCTCATCACCTTAGTTGGTTGTCAAGCCAAGTGCCTGGGGCGTAGGCGTCTCTCCAGTGCCTAAAATTGTAAATTCATGAGTCTAGTTGCTAATAGAAGAAGCTATGACTCCTACTTGCTTCTCTTTTCGTCGATTCCCGCAGACTTATTATAGCTACAGTTTTTAATATGGACATTAGCGCGGCCACAATCCCAGCAAGTTATTGGAGCGGGGCATTCGGATGCCCAATGTCCTAACTTTCCACGGCGATAGCAAAGATGGTGCAATTTCAAAGAGTTTGAGAAAACTTTGGCATTTAGGGTTTTTTCTGAGGGGCGATTATTGCGTGAAGCTTTGGTAGGTAGTGCATTATGTGCTACAGCGGTTTTTGTTCGAGAAGTAAATTTCCGATTATTACCTTCTAGTTTGCTGTTGCCTTTTGATTCTGTTATATGATTTTAATTTGTAACTATTTTGTTATGTAATGTTAAGACACTTGTATATTTCTTTTTATATATTTCAGATGGGGTTTTATCCCATGGTACTAATAAGTCTAAGTCTTTCTCTCTCCTTCTCTCTATCACTCAGTGCGAGTATTAGCGTGCTTGTGTTTTTTCTTCGTGAATAAACAAATTTTTTTTATCTTATTTCTCTAAGTACATCGGCGAACAGCAAGTGACACCAATCGGTAAAGGTTGCAGGTAAAGTAAAATAGATTTTGTCCGTTGTCGATTCAGCATCGCGAGCGTGAATATGCACGCGCATGAGAGAAACATGATAGTAAGTTCTTTAAATTATGAGCGATAGCTTAAAAATTAAAATTATTCGATTATTTATATATATATATATATATATATATATATATATATATATATATAAGATATGAGTTTCTATTCGTAGTGATTTGGACGACACAGTTAATCAAAACACAACTGAGTTTCTCTGTAAGGAAAGTTTTATTCTATTGATTTACATGTAAGATTCACATAAATAAACAGTATGAATTAACAATAACAAAAATAAACTTTACCTGTAAGAAAAGAAACGACATTTCATGTTATTAATAACATTGTAGATTCCTAAATCACAATTAGCTTGCTATTCTTCGCTTTCTAACAAAATAATTTTTAATAAATTGCTTTCTTATCACAGCACTTATAGGTTATAATTCACCATGGATTATCAAAATAATTATCCCTCTGTGTATGTCGCGTTCTGTCACGATCACGATGGTACTTGATGCGCGGGAATATTTAAATCAAAGAAAATTATATTTTTCTTAACATATATAACATATACTAAGTTGTTCAAAAAGTCTTGAAAGCGGAAATGAAGATACTTTTTTTTGTTGGTAAAATCACTTTTATTGCTCAGTATAATCTCCCATCAGTTCAATACACTTGGTCCAACGGTCTTCCAACTTGTTTATCCCATCATGAAAGTGACTTTCTGCAAGGCCTGCAAAATACTCCTCTACGACGGCTATAACCTCTTCGTTTGATGAAAAATGCTTCCCACGAAGAAATTTCTTGAGGTGTGGAAACAGCCAGAAGTCAGAGGGAGCTAAATTAGGCGAATAAGGTGGATGCTGCAACAATTCGTACTTTAATTCGGTTATTTTAGTGATGGTTTTTTGAGCTGTGTGAGCGGGTGCATTGTCTTGATGAAAAATGATTTTTTTCTTGTGCAAACCGGGTCTTTTTTTACTAATTTTTTCATCCAATTGGTCCAAAAGGTTACAATAATATTCACAATTTATTGTTTTGCCAGTTTAGAGATAATCCACCAACAAAAACCCTTTTGCATCCCGAAAAACTGACGCTAACACCTTCTTCGCCGATTTCTGGACACAAACTCGCTTCGGTGCCGAAGTGCCTGGTTGACACCACTCTTAAGCCTCTTGTTTTAATTCAGGGTCATGATGGTAGACCCAAGTCTCATTTATAGTGATGAATCGACGCGAAAAATCTTTTTTATCCTTTCGAAAACGCTCCAAATGTTGCTCAGAAAGTCGCATTCGAACGTGTTTTTGTTCTATTGTGAGCGAATGCGGCACCCATTGTGCACAGAGCTTTCTGAAACCCAAAACTTCATTTAAAATATGACTTACACTGCCTAATGAGATGTCTAGGGCCTTTGCTAAATCTCTCTCGGTCAATCGACGATTTTCCAAAACCATATTCTGTACTTTTGCTATGAATGCTGGTGTTGATGCACTTTTTGGACGTCCTGAGCTTGGATCGTCTTTAACGCTTTTTCGACCACGTCTAAACTCTAAAACCTATCGATACACAGTTGGAAATGAAGGAGCAGATTCCTTTAACACTTTCACCATTTTTGTATGAATTTCCGTTGCTGATAAACCTTCCAAAACAAAGAATTTTATCACTGCACGATATTCGGTTTTTTCCATTGTAAAAAAAATACACTGACACGTCAACTTCAAATGGCTTGTAAACAAACAATGAATTGACAAAGTGAAATGAAACTTTTGGTATGTTTACATGAAAGATAAAATATTAAAATGGCGTAAAAATTTTGGTTCTTCTACTGCTCTATAGATGTCGCTTTCAAAACTTTTTGAACAACCTAGTATATACAGGGTGCGTACGGTATTTGAGGACATGCATAAATGTGACTATAACATCGCAAATTTTTTTTTTTTTTTTTTTTCCTTTTCAGATAAGAGATGGCGGACTACAACATCACTCAAGAAATGAAGAGATATGCTGTCATCGTCGCTATATGTGCGAACCATACAGATTTAGAGATCTCTAATTTTCTTAATTGCGCCCGTTTATTCGTGCATAAGGTTCGCCGTGAATTGGGAGCATCAGGAGGCGATACAGAATCGGTTGCAAAACGCAAAAAGCACGAACAACGTTCTGACACTGTCCGATCTGCAGAATATTTAGAGCAAGTGCAAGCGATCATAGACAAGGACCCTTCAAAATCAATGAGAGTCCTTGCGAGTGAGCTTCATGTTTCTGAGCGCCTTATTCATAGAGTTGTCCACGAAGACCTTCGGTATAAGTCTTACGTGATGCGCAGAGGACAGTTCATGTCGGAACGAACACGGGAACAGAGAGTTCTCCGATCAAAACGTCTTTTGAACAAAATCAAATACCCTGAGGCGCCCAAAATGTTTTGTTTTTTTCCCGACGAAAAAAATTTTGACCAAGATTCAAAGACCAATCGCAGAAATGACAGATGGCTATGTTCAAATCCTACGGAGGTTCCTGTTGTTATGCACACAAAATTTCCAGCCACTGTTATGGTTTTAGGTCTATTTGAAATACAGTTTGTAGGCTTTCAAGGAGAACACCCAATGGTGACCTTTACCGTGATCTTGACAATGACCTTCAGAGTCATTTAAAGGTCAAGTTAGTTTTTTAAAACGAGAACCCCTACTTTTGACCCCAGAAATGGAAAGAACAGAAAATATTACGTCCGAATACGACCTTGACAATGACCTTCAAGATCCTTTTATAGTCAAGTTAGTTTTTTCAAAAGGAAACCCGTAATTTAAACGCCGGAATTGGAACGAGGCAAAACATGGGGTACGTTCATTTAGGGGAAGTATGTCAATACTTAAACGGTGAAGGCAAGGCATGAAGTACACCCAGGTAAGGGAAGACTGTTAATACGCAGCCAGTCAAGCCAAGACATCGAGTCCGCCCAGTCAAGGGAAAACTCATAGTACCCAGCCAGTCAAGGCAAGGCAACGAGTCTACCGAGTCAAAAGAAGACTCGTAGAACTCCGCCAGTTAAGAAGTCGCTTAAAACAGATGTTCAGTTAGTCTTCCATTTTCTTCAATGCACATATATATTCTTTGACGAAAACTCAGACGGACCCTCTCTAATGTTTCAACCGTGATAGATTTAGAAACTCTCTTTATTCTTTCTTTCATGTCCTCTGTGGTTGTTGGAGCTTACGCAAATACTTGCTCTTTTATAACAACCTATAGATATAAATCTATCGGTGTGAGATCCGGTGATCTGGCCAGCCATTCATGTACTTAGTTGCCAATACCAATCTAACAATCAGGACATGTGGTATCCAAGAATGCCTTGACTGGTAGTGTACGGTTTACTAGTGTCCCATCTTGTTAAAACCACATGATTTGTCTCAAGGCTAATGGGACGTCCTCTGACAATCGTGGTACTTTATTCTGGAGAATATTTAAATAGAAAGAACCATTCGAATTGTTATTATAAAAAAATGGACCCATCACATTATTTCCTATTTTACCTCCCCATACTTTCAATGACTACCTGGACACGATGATCCCTTCGCCAATGAGGATTTACTTTGGGATAGTAATGGGCATTATGGGGATCGACACCTCCCATATTGTCAAATTTCGCCTAGTCTGTAAATAAGAATTTGTCAAAATAGGAAGGAAGATGGCGCATTAGCGGACATAGTATAGATGGAATTTCAAACTTTTCAAAATGCGGTTAGTAGTTGTTTTTGGAACTCTATGCGTTCGGCTGATTTATCGAGTAGAAATATGAGGATCATCAGCAACCGAAGCCAACACACCTTGTACAATATGCTTTCTAGAGCTAGTTTTGCGCCTTTTTCGTGTTAGATTACCTTACTTAGCTCTAATCACTAATCGCTTAATAGCCTCTCTATCTGGATGTCGAGAGTCTATATATTTTTCTGCATAACGCCTTTTTGCAGCTCTGTAATTGTCTTGACACTCACCAAGCACCTTAATCATATTAACTATTTCTTGTGGCGTATAATTAGCCATGGCGACAAAAAAATGTAAGACCACAGTTAAAATAATTCGAACACTTTTGATTACAAAGATCAAAATTATTAGAATTAAAACTATTACCGTATAGACCTTATAACGAAAATAAATTCCAATTTTTTCTTATGCCTGATCATGATGCCATGGTTCTTTTTTATATATGAGTGTGTTGAAGACGTGAAATGGGGATTGTAAGGAAAGAGAATTCAGCAACTGCAACGCAATGGCATTTTTTAAACTAAGCAGAACTCGTCCCGTAAACTCATCTCGTCAAGATAATAATTCAACGTCGCTTTTTTCGCACTCATTAATTTTGGCATGAAAACAGAGATGATCGTCAAGAATTATTACGACCTACTATAAATAGTAAATATGTTTTTGACCTCCAGATCAAGATCAAGATCATAAGCCTTCGTAAAATATTCTACTCTTTCTATCTCCACGTTAAAAGGTAGGGGTTTCCAATTGAAAAATCTAACTTGTTGGACTCCGAACGAACTTGAAGGTCATGGTCAAGGACGTAGTCGTATTCGAACGTAAAATTTTTCGCTCTTTCTGTTTTCGGGGTTAAAAGTAGGTGTTTTTTATGAAAAAAAACTAATCTGTCCTTCGAATGACCTTGAAGGTCTTTGTCAAGTCCGCAGTAAAGGTCACCTTCGGATTTATCTCTTGTAACCCTACAACTTTTATTTTGAATATTTTTTTCCAAAGGACATATTTTCAGTTATTCGTGTGGGGTGATTAAAATGGGACACCCTGTATATATTATATATTATATATTATATATACAACATATTATGCATTATATATAATATATTATAAATTATATATTATATATATTATATATTGGGAGTACAAATTAGTTCGGTCGGTTTCCAAAAAAAGGCGGTAATAGGTGTGGCTATTATAAATATTTAATATTAGTTACAGCCAAAGTGGCTAATTTCAGAGAGGTTAAACATCTGTCAATAATATTCAGTTTATATCGCTTCAAGTTTCATAAAATCTTGTTTTCAACTGTATTAAATATGCCCAATTTTGTGTTATCCAAGCAGCATTTGCGGGAGGTTTTAGTTTTCTGTTTTAATTGGAAAAAGTGCAGCTGAAGCGCATCAAATGCTTTTGGAAGTTTATAATGACAATGCTCCAACAGATAAATCTTGTAGGAAATGGTTTTGACATTTCAAGAATGGAGATTTTAGCGTTGAAGACAAGCCTCGCTCTGGGCAGCCAGAAAATTTCGAAGATAGAAAGTTAGAGGCATTACTCGATGAAGATCCGTGTCAAACACTAGAGGAGCTTGCAGAATTATTGGAAGTGACTCTACAAGCCGTTTCTGTACGATTGTAATCTATGTGAATGATTCAATAGCAAGGCAATTGGGTGCCTGATAAACTAAAACCTAGATATTATATATTGACCGACGATTTTTCTGTTGCGAGCAGCTGATTCAAAGGCAACAAAAAAAGGATTTTTCACATAGAATTGTTACTGGGAATGAAAAATGGATATTCTATCATAATCCGAAGAAGAAAAAATACTACGCTATGCCCGGTCAATCGTTGCCATCAACCTCAACATCAACATCAAAGCCGAATAGTCAGGGTTCGAAGATCATGTTGTGTATCTGGAGGGACCAAAAGGGTGTTGTGTACTATGAGCTGCTACAACCTGGCGATGCCATAACGGCCGATCGGTATAGGCTGAAATTGATTTATTTGAGCCGTGCATTACGAGATAAGCAGCCGGAATTAAAGGAAAGACATGACAAAGTTATTTTTTTGCATGACAACGCTCGGCCTCATATCGCATAAGTCGTGAAAAAATATTTGAAAACGCTCAAGTGGGATATTTTGCCGCACCCGCCGTATTCTCCGGGCATTGCTACTTCTGATAGCTGGTTGTTCTGAAGAATTCAGCATGATCTGGCAGGTCATCGGTTTACTTCTTTCGCAGAAATCGAAAATTGGTTCCTAACTTGGATCACCTCATAAGACGAGACATATTTTCAAGATGAAATTCGAAAATAGCCTATGAGGAGGGAAAAAGTAGTAATTAGCGATAGACGATACTTTGATTAATCTTTTAGTTTTCTTTACTTTGAAATAAATGCATTTTTGACCGCAAAAAACACGGGCCAATTTAATTTGTATTCCCAACATATAAAATTGTTTGAACTGTGAACTTACATTTTTTTCCGTCATAGCTGATTATACGCCACAGGAAATAGTTAATATGATTAAGGTTCTTGGCGAGTGTCGAGACAATTACAGAGCTGCAGAAAGACGTTATGCAGAAAAATATCCAAACTCTCGACATCCAGATAGAAAAGCTATTAAGCGATTAGTAAGTAGAGCTGAACAAGGTAATCTGACACAAAAAAGGCGCAAAACTGGCTCTAGAGAGCATATTGTACTAGGTGTGTTTGCTTCGGTTGCTGATGATCTCCATATTTCTACTTGGCAAATCAGTTGAATGCATGGAGTTCCAAAAGCAACTACTTACCGCATTTTGAAAAGTTTTAAATTCGAACCATGTCCACCTCACTCATGGTCTTGAGATTGGAGATGACCAGTGACGTTTAAATTTTTGTAAATGGGCATCTAATAGAATGCGCCAAGATCCTTTCTATTTCGACAAATTTTTATTTACAGACGAGGCGGAATTCGACAATATGGGGAGTGTTAATCTCTATAATGCTCATTATTATTCCCAAGTAAATCCTCCTTGGCAAAGGGATCATCGTGTCCAGAGACAGTGGTCATTGAATGTATGGGAAAGTATAATAATAAATAATGTGATAGGACCATTTTTTAAAAATAATAATTTGAATGGTTCATTCTATTTAAATATTCTCCAGAATGAAGTTCCACAATTGTTAAAGGACGTCCCATTAGCCTTGAGACAAATCATGTGGTCTCAACAAGATGGGACACCAGCACACCGTACACCACCAGTTAAGGCATTCTTGGATACCACATGTTCTAACCGTTGGATTCGCATTGGCAGCCAAGTACATGAATGGCCAGCCAGATCACTAGATCTTACATTGATGGACTTCTTTCTATGGGGTGTTGTAAAACAGCAAGTATTTGCGCAAGCTTCAACAACCACAGTGGACATGAAAGAAAGAATAAAGAGAGTTTCCGAATCTATCATGGTTGAAACATTAGAGAGGGTCCGTCTGAGTTTCCGTCAAAGAATATATATGTGCATTCAAGAAAATGGACGACTAGTTGAACATCTGTTATAAGAGACGTCTCAACTGGCTGAGTTCTACGAGTCTTCTTTTGACTGGGCGGACTCGTTGCCTTACCTTGACTGGCTGCGTGCTATGAGTCTTTCCTTAACTGGGCAGACTCGTTGTCTTGACCTTGACTGGCCGCGTATTAATAGTCTTTTCTTAACTAGGTGGACTCCATGCCTTGCCTTGACCAGCTAGGTATTGAGATACTTCCCTTAAATGGGCGGGCTTTAAGTCTTGCCTCGTTCCAATTCCGGCTTTTAAATTACGGGTTCCTATTTAAAAAAACTAACTTGACCTTAAAGTTATTTAGAAGGTCATAGTCATGGTCGTATTCGGACGTAAAATTTTCCACTCTTTCCATTTCCGGGGTCAAAAGTAGGGGTTCTCATTTGCGAAAACTAACTTGACCTTCAAATGACCTTGAAGGTCATTTTCAAGGTCACAGTAAAGGTCACCATTGGATGTCCCCCTTGAAACCCTACAACTTTTTTTTTAAATATTTTTTTTCCAATGACATATTGAGTTATTCGAGTGGGGCGATTCAATTGCGGCACCCTGTAAATATATGTGTGTGTGTGTATATATACTATTATCAAAAAGCAAGAAAAGTTTTTAATTTAAATTTTGCAGGTTTATCGATTTGACGAAACTTTTTTTTTCAAGTTGGTAGTGCTGTGAGAGACATCTGTGTCAAATTTTATATTAATATATTTATTAGTTTGCAAGTGACGCTTGTTTTTATGAGTATTGCGAACTGATTTCGGCGATTTTTATAATGTCAGATTTTAGTGAGCAAAGAAATTGCATTTAATTTTGTCTGCGGAATGAAATTTCTTGCGCAGCAACGTTTAGAAGATTGCAGAAGACCTTCGGTGAGCAGACTTTGTCTTATGGTATAAACAGTTCAAAGAAGGCAGAGATAGAGTCGAAGACAAAGAGCGTCCAGGACGACCATCGACATCAACTGATGCGAACCACATCAAAGAAATCAAAAACCTTGTGCTCAAAGATCGTCAGTTAACAATTAGCGACCTTGTTGATACTGTTGACATTGAATCGATTCAAGCAATTTTGAAAGAGAGAACTTTTTTGAAAAAGAGCGTCGTGCTTATGTGTACGAAGAGATGCTTTCTAACTACCAGAACGTCATGGAACGCTTTATTATGGGAGATGAGACATGGATCTATGCCTACGATCCAGTATCATCCGATCAATCGAGCGAATTCGTGCCTAAAGTGAAGCAAGACCAAAAATATCACGTCAAAGTCGTTCAAAAATCAAGGTCATGTTGACAGTTTTCTTTGATTATCGTGGTTCTGTGCGTTCAGAATTTCTTCCACCAGGCCTTACTGTTAACAAGGAATATTATTTTAGTGTAATGCGTCATTTACGTGAAGCTATTTGCAAGAAGAGGCCAGAATCGTAGCAAGACAACTCATGATTTTTGCACCACGATAATGCACCGTCTCACACTGCATTGATTATTTGCGTCTTTCTGGCCAAAAATTTAACTCATATCGTTCCACAACCACCATATTCGCCTGATTTAGCGCCTTATGACTTCTGGCTGTTAAAGAAACTCAGAAAACCACTCCGGGGACATCGTTTTGACTTGACTGAGGAGATTAAACGTGAATCGCTGCGTCAATTGAAGGCAATTCCGGAAAAGGACTTTTCTGACTGTTTCGAGGATTGGAAAGAACGTTGGCGTAAGTGTAATGTGTCGGGCGGGGCTACTTTGAAGGCAACAAAATAGATTTAAAAGAATAAATAAATAATTTAAAAAAAAAAAAAAATTTGTCTTATTTTTTTATCATAGCAGTGTATATATATATATATATATATATATATATTAGGTGTAGTAATAATATATATGTGGTGTAGTATTAATATATATATATATATATATATATAGGATAGTCCAAGAAGTACCCGATCTAACAAGGAAAACAATTTTCGGTTAAAAACTCTTTATTTTTAAACCTGATGTCCTTTTAGTTCGATACTCTTTTTTTGACGATATTTAATAACTTTAATATCCTTTTTATAGTAAGACCTGTCGCGCTCCTCAAAATAGCCATTAACTGCCGACTTCACCTTTTCATTGTTGGCAAATCTTTGACCACCGAGCCATTTATTTAAGTTTGGAAAAACAAAATAATCTGTGGAAGCTTTATCTAGCAAATGAGGAGCATGATAAAGTAATTAGAACTTTTATTCATTGATTCCAACCATCGCAATAACTGATGTGTGAGCTGGTGCATTGTCTTGATGAAACAACACTTTATTGTTAGCCAAATACGACCTTTTTTTCTTAATTTCATTACTTAAATGTTGCAATAAGTTTGCATGATACTTGCCGTTGATAGTTTTTCCTTTTTGAAGATAATCAATGAAAATTATCCCACGTGTATCCCAAAAAACTGACGCCATTACTTTGCCTGCAGATGGAACTGTCTTCACCTTCTTTGAAGCAGATTCTTCCTTTCCCGTTCATCGTTTTGATTGTTTCTTTGTCTCACGTGTAAAATAATGGGTACATGTTAAATCCTGGTTATGAAACGACGAAAAAATTGGGCTTTATTTCTAAGAAACAGCGCTAAACCCTCAATTGAAACACGTTCACACCGCTGTTCTTGTTTCATTATGAGCAAACGCGGCACTTATCTTGCGCACAGCCTTCTCATTACCAAATTTTCTGACAATAGACTATGAACAGCGCTTTTTAAAATGTTTATCATGTCTGCTAGCTCACATACTGTCAATCGACGGTCATCCAATACTGTTTTAGGGACTTCTTTCACCATTTCTGGCGTGGTCACCTCATTGGGCCGACTATTGTGATGTTCATCTTGGCAGCTCGTACGGCCTGTTTTAAACTGTGCCACTCAATATTTTACTGTTGCAAACGAAGGAGCAGACTTCCCCAAAGTAGAATCTTGCTCGGCTTTGTTATTGGTTAGACTGAGATCCTTCAAATGAAAATTTTATATTATATAACAATAATCAATTTTTACCATGTTTATAAATTCACTGAGAGCGTTTATTGTTGATGGCTGCTAAAAAAATACTACACAATGTAGCGTTTTCAACTTGAAACTTAAGCTTTATAAGATTCGTTTTTCCTACTATAGACATTTTTTTTAACTAAGAACAGCCATCTATACGTCAGGTCGGGCACTTCTGGAACCACCCTCGTATATGTACTATATACCTGGTGAGTTATTTATTTTGGCACAACGTTATAACTTTTTTCACTGGAGTTATTTCAAAAAAGTTTTGAGCATAACTTTTAGGGTTTTGAAGAGATCAAATGATGGTTACTTTTAATTTAAGCTTGACTTTGACCTTCAAGATCATTTGATGATCAAAGTGATTTTTTCAAATAGAAATCCCTATTTTAGATCCCAGAAATAAGAACGGAAAATTTCATATCCAGATATGACCTTGACTATTTATAAATTTTTAAAATGAAGGATCTAAAATATTATTGATAACCAACAAATTTAAGCCAGACTCGGCTTACTCAATTTCATTGCCTCATGTTTTTGGGGTGGTTGGCACTTCATTGTGAACTTTAAATTTTGAAAACCCCCACAAGTAGAAATAGGAAGACGTAAGATCCGGGGCCTGGCTGGCCAAATCATTGTGCTTCGTCTAACGATCCAGCGATTATTAAATTGTTTATTCAATTTATCTCAAATAATTTTCGAATAATGGGATGAACATCCATCATTCCAAAACCACATATTTTGCCGTACTTCCAAATTTAAATCTTCAAGTAATATTGGAGGTTCATTCCTTAACAAATTTCGATATTTTTCTCCATTTAATGATCCATTAATAAATACGGATCGATAAGTTTATTCCCAATAATCCCGCTCCAAATATTGACAGACCATGGCCGCTGACATTCAATGTAGCGCATTCAGTAAAGCTTATCAACTCTTAAAAACTAATATGGAAGGAATGAAATTTATTGTAATTCAATATTCTACATACATTCGTTTGTGAAATTTCAGAATCTTGAATTATTTATCGAGTACTAACGTGCGGATTCACAGCCACTTAAGCTAGAATGTTATAGTAATTTCATTATTTTCACTGGTGGAGGTACGTTTGTGATTTTATTTTCTTTTTTTATACAGTTCCTGCAGCGTTTCAAATTATATACACGTTTAAACTGTTGATAACGGTAAAATTTGTTGATTGTATACGAAAAATCGTATAAAAGCTTTTCAAGGTGGCTGATCACAAATCCGAGTTCAGATTAGCAATTCAAAATAATCACGAATTCGTCACCAGATTAAAAATTCATGACGGCTAGGCCAAGATGGTAGATCAACTCCATTAAGCATTTTTAATTTGGTAAATTTAACCGCCGATTCATGATCAATGATCCCGAAAACTTCTGTTAACCAAGTCTGGCTTGAATTTGTTGATCATCGAAAATCTTCCGCCATTTTAAGAATTCAAAAATAATCAACGTCATATCGCGACGTGAATTTTTCCGCTCTTTTCATTTCCGGCATTGGGGTTCCCATTTGAATAAATCAACTTGACCTCCAAATGACTTCGAAGGTGAAGATTAAATTCAAATTGAAGGTTACCATTATTTTACCTCTTTGAAACCCCGTTGACAACACGAATGGAATAAAGGATTGCCCGATTGTTAAATTATGACAAATTTAGAGTAAAAAATTAATTAAATTTATTGAAAAAATTAAGACTATACTCAATACAAATTGGTCGATATCGTAAACGCGACGCGACTCATCTCGTTAGTTCGGTTTGTTGAAGGAAGAAGTAGTGGGGGTGGTGACAATATATGCAATTCGTTAGTCGAAAAGATAGAAAGCAAATTTTTAAGTATGTTTCGTCATGCGTTATGCATGTTTTGTCCGAGCACATATTATTTAAAGATATAATGTTAGTACTGTCGTTAATTTAAAGAAATAAAATCTATGCATATTGAGAATAAAATCTATGCATAATGGTTTTCATTGATTCAGAATTGACTTTACTTTTTGAATATTTGTATATTTGGATTGAATTATTATTTATTTTATTATATGAAATATTACCATTGTAATATATTATACGGGTACATTATTAATAAAACTGAAAATTTTGAATACATTACTGTCGAAGTCATGATCTTTCAATAAAGTTAATTACAATTAATAACGCCGACCTACAAAAAAAAATTGTCTAAACTTTGCATGATATACGTTTTGTTAAACTATATCATACTTCCGTTCTCAGCAGCTGGAAAATTCTTTAGCATTTTGCTAAAGACTGAAAGATAATACAGCAATCTTAATACCGAATTTATGATCTGTGAGCAAAAATACTTCAAAGACCATATGTCAGATACAAAGTTCAAATAACTTTTTTGTGTGTACTGGTGTAATTGAATTTAATTTTAACCATTCGACTTGCAAGTAAGATATTTTTATAGTTCAATGAAAACAATTTTCTTTTTACGCTAAATCAAAATTAATGTAAGATTATATTTTATCTACAGATCCTTTAGAAAAAGATTTCGATGGAGAAATATTTTGAGGTCACTATTTTGTTACTAATCCTAAGAAAGAATTATTTCATTTTGTTTTTTCGTAGTTTTATAAAAACCTTGCAATGAATTTCGATTTATTTCAATATCTTGCAAAAACAGTTCTGAAAATAATTCTAGTCTTCCTTATTTTAGGTATCCTTAAAGTCTTATTGGAATTATTTAAGCATTCTAGAACATTATACAAATACTAAATATTGAGTACTAAAAAAAATACTTCATGTAATAAAAGAATATTCTAATAAAATTAGAATGCTTATGAATAAAATTGTAGTAACACAAGCTTAATAACAAAAACGTTCACATATAAAATCGCTACATATAAAAACTTTCCTTTTACTGCCTATATTAATTTTATATTTATTATAGCTCTTTATTATTTATCAATTTATTAAAATTTTAAACAATAACCCCAGTTTTACATATATCTACTGTCATTAGTTATTGGTAATAATATCGCATAAATATAACCATTCCGATACGTATGCTCGTCGCCATCAATAAGTTCCTTTGTATATCTCTGAAATCCTACGTGAGAAACCAACCAAACTAATACGGGACTAGCTTAAGTATATAGTGAGCCGGGAGATGTCGTCACATCTATAATTTTATACTATTTTAAATAATAATAAATATTTAATATTTATACAACATTTTTGCACAAAAAAAATTATTATCAACGCTTACATAAGCGACAAATTCCATTTTTTTTTAAATCTGCTTTTTACACTGTCCTCGTGGAACTCTATCCCATTTTAGCCCTTTTATGACGTTCAAATACCAGGATAAGGCATGCAATGTAAAATGCGTTAAAATGCCATAAAATGCCTAATATCTTACCTGCAAGGTTCGAAACTTAGAAAAAAAGATATAACTAGAAAAATTTAACTTCTTTTTTTTTTAACTATTCTATTATAAACTTGTTTATATTACTTACTATCTATATAAGTACTAGGTGTAGAAGTATGAGACCGGAATTTTCCTATAGATGATGCTAGCCATTAGTGGACGGACCATAAGACCGCTTCTGCAGCGCCATCATCTCCCTCTAACAGCTGACGAAGATTTTCAACACAAAATAACCAAAAGTTCATAACCTTAAACATGTCGAGTTTTGTGCCTACGAACTACGAATTCATAGACAGCATTAGTTTTTTATTATCATTTAAAGAAAACAGCTGCAGAATTGCATCAAATGCTTGTCAAATCTCATGGTGAACATGCTCTTGGTAAAACAGTGGTTCCGAAAATTCAGAAGTGGTGATTTTGACGTCAGAAACGAACAACATGCTAAGAAGAAAGAAAAAGTTCGCAGATGACGAATTGCAAGCTTTATTGGATGAAATTAATACTCAAACTTAACAAGAACTCGCGGATTAACTGAATGTGATCCAGAAAGCCATCTTCATTTGTTTGACAGCCATGAGAAAGATTGAGAAAGTGGGAAAATTGATTCCGCATGAATTGAATGAAAGATAGCAAGAAAATCGAGAAACCACTTGTGAAATGCTGCTCGACAGATACAATAGAAAATCATTTTTCCATTGAATCGTGACACATGATGAAAAATAGATACATTTTGAGAATCCTAAGTATCGGAAATCAAGGATGAATTCAGGCGAACCATCGACATTCACTGCAAGACCAAATCGCTTTGGAAAGAAGACAATGCTTTGTATTTGGTGAAATCAGAAGGGTGTAATCTATTATGAGCTGCTAAAACCTGGTAAAACTATTAACACTCATCGCTACCAACAGCAAATAATCGATTTGAATCGAGTATTGCGTAAAAAAAGACTCGAATATAGAAAAAGGCAACACAGTCATTTTGCTCCATGATAATACCCCATCACATAGCAAAACGAGTCAGGAAAACGATCGAGGCATTCAGTTGGGAAATATTACCGCATGCGGCTTATTTTCTAGACTTGGCTCCGTCCGATCATCATCTATTAACATCAATGGGTCACGTTCTCGCTGAAAAACGCTTCAATTCGTATGAAAATGTACAAAAATGGCTCGATAACTGGTTTGCTTCAAAAGAACTGTGTTTTTGACGTGGCATTCATAAACAGTCGGAGACCTGGAAAAAATGTATAAATATCTATAGAGATCATTTTAAATAAAATATTTATCATTTTCAAACAACAGACATGTAATTTTTACAAAGAAATTTCGGTTTCATATTTCTACACTTGGTATTTTTAAATAAAAATTAAAAATATGTAAAGAAGAGCATGTTAATGTTATGGAAAAATTTAGATCAAACTATATTCTTTTCAACAATATCTAAAAGCAATTAAAAATAAAATAAAAAACGATAAAATAGTGATTATTTAATTAGTAAATTATAATACAACTTATAATAGCACTTATATTGCTATACTATCTTTCAAAAAAGTACCGGGAATTTTGAATTAAAACAACATTTTTACATTTATTAATTAAAATTTATTGGGTCACCTTCAAAATAGGCTCCATTTGCTCCGATACATCTATGCCAACGGCACTTCCAATCATCGAAACATTTTTTATAGGCGCTTTCCATGATGGCCTTCAGCTCGCGCGCTGAATTTTGTTTTATGGCTTCAATCGACTGAAAACGGATGCCACGGAGCGGCAATTTAAGTTTTGAGAAGAGAAATGAGTCACAGGGAGCCAAATCCGGCGAATACGGTGGATGTTCAAGCGTGTTCGTTGAGTTTTTGGCGAGAAAGCCGGACACAATCGTAGCTCGGTGAGACGGCGCGTTATCGTCGTGCAAAATCCACGAGTTGTTCGCCCACAAATTCGGCCGCTGCATACGGATACGCTCACGCAAACGTTTCATAACGCCTAGGTAATACTCTTTGTTTTCCGTCTGACCCTCTAGAACAAATTCGTAGTGCACCACGCCACGGATATCGAAGAAAACAATGAGCATTACCTTCACTTTTGAGCGGCTTTGGCGTTGTTTTTTCGGTTTCAGCTCGTTTTTTCCCACCCATTCCGATGCTTGCTGGCTTTTTTGCATATCGTACTCGTACACCCACGTTTCGTCACCAGTTATGATGCATTCCATGAATGCGGGATCGGAATTGGCGCGATTCAACATGTCCAAAGCGACCTGTTCGCGATAGCGTTTTTGAAGAAAATTAAGCTCTTTTGGAACGAGTCTTGCGGCCACCTTTCTCATGCTCAAAATATCAATTAAAATCGTACGTGTGGACTCGTAGGATATCTCAAGTTCATGTGCTATCTCTCTTAAGCTCGTATGACGGTTTTTAAGCACTATTTCCTTAATTTTATCGACGTTATCTGCGGTCGAAGAATGCACGAAATTTCATTCGCAACACAAAATTTTAAACAAATTCTTTGTTCAACGTAATCACCCATTGTAAAAAATCGGCATGCACTATTGACATCGACTGACTTAACCAGCTACTGTTAACACACTCGTTGACAGATTCCGCTCAAACTTAGCATAGTCATTAAGGACAGTTGTACAACCTAGAAAAAAAATTTACCTGCCTAAATTGCTCCACCAGATTTAAATCGACAATTCCCGGTACTTTTTTGACAGAATGTATATTTATATAATGAAAATATAGTAAAGAGGCATCTTTTCCGCTCTGGCATATTTTTCAGCTTTACTATATACTTTTAAACAAGAGAAGTATTAAGAAGTTTCAAGTTTCTATATATCTTTTTTTACAAAATTTTAACACTTTTATCACCAGTAGAAAGTTTCACATTCGTCATAATGTATGATAATTAACGGTGTTCACCACAGCTAAGAATTGTCCAGTATTTCCCGATGAGAAAAAAATGTTTTAACATTTTTTTATTTTTTTTTAATAGTAATATATTTCAACTTTAAATTTAAATAAACTTTTAACGTTTTTTAATTTGGCATCATCTATATTAATTATCGTCTACATCGTAAATGATTAATTATAAACAAATGTTCTGTAAGTTCGTAGTCTAGACATCTAAAAGGCTGAAATGCTTTAAAAAATTTGTCTCAGCCTTTAAAAATATTTTTGATCAAGTCAAAAAATTGCAAAACAGTTTTTTTATTTGAAAAAATATGTTGAAAATTTTGATAAAATATCGTTTAAGATTCGTTATTTCGTTTTATCAAAATGCTTAATATTCCAACACGCAAAATATTTTAAAATTTATTTTGCAAAAATTTCATAAAAAAATTATTTAATCTGAACGAAGTGGTGATGAATTAAAGTCAAAATTTTATATTTTTTTTGTAAAAATTTGCAGTTTATCGGGGTTAGAAAAAAAAGGAATTGTTTTTTTGCAAAAATATGCGTGATTCAATTCTTTACATCATTATGTTTTTAAAGATGAATTTTGGTTAACAATCAAAATTATGATCAAACGAATCTTTTTTACGAATTTTGCATTACATGGTCTTTTTACATGATGACCATCAACTATGAAAATGTCTTTACATTTTTTTGTTATCAATTTGTGTGCAATATCTTATAGTACTTTGATATTATATTTATTTAATAATTGTTAATATTCATATGTTGTGCAAAACTTTATG
Organism: Chalcis sispes; assembly: GCA_949987625.1. Taxonomy (NCBI): domain Eukaryota; kingdom Metazoa; phylum Arthropoda; class Insecta; order Hymenoptera; family Chalcididae; genus Chalcis; species Chalcis sispes. The sequence continues at coordinate 18,942,108 of OX465098.1, read as the reverse complement.
TAGTAAAGGGTATAATGATCAATTAATATTGTTATTTTTAGAATAGTTAATTAATTTATGATTGTTATCTAACTTAATTTTGAAAATCCATTTATGTATTAAAACTTCGTAATTAATTTTTGAAATATTGAGTTTTTATTTTATTTTTTTTTTTATTTTTATAAAAATAAAAAATTTATTGCTAATAATAATTTCTATTAAAATAAAATTATATAATTGATCAATCTGTAATTTTGTTAATGCAATAGAACGAAAAAGCATCGGTATACATAAAAAAAATTGTTTTTATGAACTATTTTATGTAATAATTTATATATACTTTTTACACACAGGTCATACACGCACGCTCACACTCACTTACATATATCCACACGCGTGCGCGCACACACATACAACCATACACGTATGTATGCACGCATGCATTCACTCATATACACAGAAGAGCGCGTTCGCGCATTCACGCACCTTCGCACATAAACGCACACTTACTTACGCACACACATTCACTCATAAGTATGCACAAATATGTATACTTACGCAAAGACACATGCAGATGTATCTTATAGGTAATATTTAATATGCTTTCTATTGTAAATTAGCAAAAGGCATTATTTTTTCATTTATTAGAACATGTATGTATTTGCACATAAAAAGTCAGTTGCTTTGATTATCGCATGTAGCGAGTGATATGCAAAGACCCGCCCTCACGTTGCCTTAGTAACCGTAGAATTTCTACAAGAAAGAGAAGGATAACATTTCTTGTAGGTGGAGAAATGGAAGATGTGGAAAGACCAGGGAAGGAGTGGTAAGGAGACGAAATCGGGAAGAGAGTGCAGACACTCTTGGAAAATTTGTATAACTACCCCTAAAGGCAGACAGAGCAGAAGGAAGGGATGTAGCATACATCGATCCAAAGTACTCTTATGCTGAATTTTTATTTGAACTTTTTTTAAATTTATATTCATAATACGAGATAATTATGCAAATTTATACCAATATTATACAAAAACATTGTTACATACATAAAGTCAATGAATTGAAAATGCACAATTGCATGCATACTTGCACATATTCAAACATAATAAAATTATCTAATATAAAAACTTATATATATATATATATATATATATATATATATATATATATAGAGAGAGAGAGAGTTTATATATCCTCAAAAGAAAAGAAAATATAATAGTTTGAACTCAAGAATCACACAAAAACATTTTATTTGGAGTGCAAATTTATATTTCATTCACGTAATTTAATTAGAAATTATCTATAAATTGAAAATTAACATAGTAAAATTTCATTTATCAACAATGAAAAATATTTATTAAAAAAATTAATATATTCAATTTTTATATCGAAATTAAATTGAAAAGTAATCTGATAATACATGAACGTTTTCATAAATAATTATTAAATTTTTTACGAGTATTATTTTTTTAATTATTCAAAGAAAAGATTCGCCATTATTACTATTTATTTTATTTTATATAATAGTTAGAATAATTGATGTATATAAAAATATTGTTAAGTTTATTGCATTTTTAATTTATTAATAATTTTATTAAATATTATAAATGGCTATCACATATTTTATTTTGTTGTTTAAAAGATAATTATATTATTTTTAATTTGTTTAAGAATTAAGCTTTACTTAAAAAATTTTAAAAAGTGCTACTGTTTTATGCGTCATCAATATAATAAAATGATTAAAACAAGCCAAGTTAATTAATGTTTTTAAGTACTATAATATTAATTTCAAATCAACTTGCTCAATATACCGTCAACATTAAAAATTGTTGTCATTAGGAAGTAATCGTCAGAGACTCTGTTATTAGATTTATTCTGTTTAAATTTAATAATTTGTTAGTATATATTGTTAATTTCGAAAAGCATTACTTATTTTACATATTTGATTGGCCAATATTTTTGCAATTAATTTATCTTTTGCGACAGCATTTTGTCTTCATATAAGATGATCTTTCCAAAATATTAGGGATTTAGTTTTATTTTAAATATATAAAATTTAGCAATTTTTTGAGGACGATTTAAAAATTTAGTTACGCCTTGGAACAAGTGTATTCAATTAAATCGAAATCATATTAAAAATATATCTTTCAATTTTCATGAAATTTAACAAAATAAATAAATTGCAGTTAAATTCCAAGAATTTTAGAAATATTTCGGGTAATGATCACAAAGTAATCATGCTTTAACTATAAATATTAATATTCAATATAACAAAGTGTATATTCAATAATATTAACATACAATATAAAAATAATATTTAATTAACATCGAAATTAATAATATCATCACTTTAATATAATACACTTAATGAATAAAGTTATATATACCCTAGCGAAAAAATAAATATAGATAACTGATGTAAACAGTTAACGAATGAAAAAAATACAGAAAATGGTTTAGTTAAGACTGCATCAATCAGTTAATATTAGTTTTTTTCAGGTATTGATATATTTAGTTATCAAATTAGGAAAAAAAATTTTATAATAAAATATTTTTACAGTTTTCTTCAGTTATTATCTGACTCATTCAATTTCAAAATTGTAAAATTGTTTATGAATTTTAATTTTACCTTTTTTCTATTAAATAATTTTTTGTTTTCTATTATTTAATAGTTTATTTTCAAAAAACTTAGCAAAAGAGGTAAAAATGAATACAATAGATAATAAATATTAATCACTGATTGCTGCAAAACATTATTCGAAGAATATAATTATTATCCGCAGTTTCTCACAGATTTTTTTGTTAACATTTTGTAATTGTCTGCAGTCTCAATTTTTCCTTTTTCTTCAGTTTTTATCGATTTTGCTTACTTTTCTTTAGTTTTCTTCAGTCTTCTTTAGTTATTTTTAGATATTAACTGTTGTGTGCATTTATTTTTTCCGTTAGGATATTTTCGTAGTTTTTAACGAACCATAAGATTGTTAAATTTTAATGAAAAAACTGTTTTGTAATAATTTAAAAAAACAACATTTTTTATAGTGCGGTCAAAAACAATATATTTAATGCGTATTTTTTTCGAATCTCATTTAGGACTTAAAAGATATATGTACATTGAAACTCTTTAATGGAGAACAGCGAAGAACAAAAATAATTTTTCATTGAACTATAAAAACTTTTTTAGAAATAATCAGGATTTTTCTAAAATATTGATTTTTTTAAAAGCAATATAAATATTGATAGGACAGAACATTATTTACAATAAAAATATATTTGAATTTTTAAGTCGATAGGTTAAAATTTATTTGCATTCGTCTAAATTTGAAAAGTATGGTTTCAAAAGGAGTGTATTAAAAATCTATGCCTGCATCTACTGCCTGCACTTTGTAACTGGTCATCCAAATTGATATCTTATTATTCTTTTTTTTGAGCATTGAGAAATACATATAAATGCCTTTATGAAACTTTAGATCATAATTATACGGATAGTTTAACAAGCTATATGTTTGCCTCCAAGTAAAAGTTATAGCGTCGAGGCAAATTTTTTCGCCTATAACATCTATTTCTGCATAATTTAAAAAAATTATTACAGCATATATAAACAACATATGTGAAGCTGACACTCATACATCGAAATCTTTCATTGCATTTTTACATCAAAGCTCCGAGTACAACGAGTAAAAAAATTGTCACTACTTAATTTTTATTTTAGCTCAATAATTTCAGAAACATCATTAAAAGTAGCTGGTGTATGATTATAACAACTTCAGTTTCAAACAGCTTCTAAATATTGCCATATAAATCACGTTATATTTTCAACTTCAATCGCTGTATTAGCGTTAGCATTAGTAAATCAACTAATAGACACGTACTCGTATACTCGTATACGTTACAGAGTGTAAGCGTTGAGAAAGAGAGTAATATAGATGCTATTGCGCGTATACATATTTTAGGAATGCACGTAAAAAGGAGATCACGTTTAATCAATTTTTCAAGGAAAACCCTCAATGCAAATTGACCAATTTCGATAATTCAGCAGTCCAACAAAATTTTACTGATTTTTAATTAAAGAAATTTGAGTAGACTTTTAGAAAGATTTTTATTGCGTTAAATTTGAATCTGGCTTAAGCAAAATGTTGTTTTTGCCCATTTTTAAAATTATGTACCCCTGCCTACATAGCATAAAAGATTTCAGTGAAAGATTCAATGTAAGGTTTCAGTGAAAACTTGTAGAAAGGTTACGAGGTCTGGCTATTAAATAACGAGACTGGTTACGAAAAAGGGTTTTATTATAAAAATTATTCTACATTCGAATGCTCCCCTTCAATATACTCCCCTTCCTTCGCCACACACCTTTCCATACGTTTTTTTCATTGATCGAAGCAGTGCTGGAAGTCTTCTTTGGTGAGGGCCTTTAGGAGCTCTGCCGTTTTTTGCTTTACCGCTTCCATCGACTCAAATCGGGTCCCTTTCAAAGCAGATTTTATCTTCGGCAACAAAAAAAAGTCGCACAGTGCCAAATCTGGCGAGTACGGCGCGTGTTAGAGCACTGGAGTGCGCTTACCGGCCAAATACTGCTTCACAGATAGCGTGTGATGGACAGGTGCGTTGTCCTGGTGCAAAATCCATGAGTCTTCCAATGCATCGATTGCCGCTTTGTTTCAGCATCGTATTGAAAAATCCTCATTTCGTCGCAAGTAATAATGTTTTTCATCAGTCCGGAATATTTTTTTAACCTTTCAAGGAAATCTGAGCAGACCTGTTGACGCAAGAGCTTTTGGTCAGGAGTCAGGTTTTTTGGCACCAACTTCGCACAGACTTCTGTCATGTGTAATTCCTCGTGTAAAATTTGTCTTACCGTTTCTTTATCGGCGTTTACAGCCTCGGCAATCATCCGGATGCTCATTCGACGATCTGCACTCACAATTTGATTGATTTTGGTCGCTGTTTCCGGAAACAGTGACAGGGCGACCTGGGCGTTTGTCATCTTCAGTGCTCACTCAGCCCTCACTGAAGCGCTGACACCACTCAAAAACACGCGCACGAGATAGAGAATTGTCCCCATAGGCCTCTTGCAACAATTTACAGCACTCAGTCGGAGTTTTTTTCAATTTAACGAGAAATTTGAGATTGATACGTTGCTCCTGTTTTTCGTCACACATGATTTTCGGCACGAGAAAAAAACACGTTCGTTTCAAACCGCTACTGCACAAATACAATAATAGTGACGAGGACGTGTTTTGGTACGTGCATAGATAAGATATCTAGATACCCAACGCACCACTCGTTTTTTTCCCCACCCCTCTACGGCGCCCTCTAGGCGCGCAGTCTCGTTACTTAATAGCCAGACCTCGTATATTAAAACCTTGCAGATATCTTTCAAAGAAACATAACATTGAAACATCGTTTTAAGATAATGAAAACATTAGATTGAAATCTTACAAAGAAATCTTGCATCAACCTTGCGGGAGCATTTCACAAAACATTTCAAGAAAGATTCCTGTAAGGTTTTTTGAAACATCTAGTTAAAAAATTTTCAAAAAGTCGTTGCAAGATTTCATATATCATAAATGTTTCAGCGAAACCTTAAAGCAAACTTGCTGGAACATTTCACAAAACATTTTAAGAAAGATTCCTGTAAGGTTTTTTGAAACATACAGTTGAAACATTTTAAAAAGATCGCTGCATGATTTCGTTTAAATGTTTCAACGAAACCTTGAAGCAAACTTGCTGGAACACTTCACAAACCATTTTAAGAAAGATGAGGTCTTGTTCCGAGTGCCGTCGCGAGTAGACGTGTTTACATCTTGCTCCGTGTATCGATCTACGTGAAATTGTTTTGAAATAAAATATTGAACACAAGTGAATATTAACTATATAACGATTGAGTGAACACTATTGACAGAATTTACTGTGCTTTGGCTGCACCGCTGTGACGACAAGCCTGCAGTGGTGCAGTTGCAGTACACAAATAAGATGTCTTTGGCATGTCCAAGTCCCCCCGTGTTATTATCTCCAAGTGCTACATCTACATAGTTATCTTACTCCAACGTTGTTGCCAAAAGTTCTAACCTAAAAAAGGACCAAGCTATAGTGTTTGATGCATTAGAGGGTTTAACAATTGATGATTATTTAGATGGAATTGAGCAACTAACAGATTTAGCAAATGTCAGAAATATTTCCAAAATCTCAGGTAATAGAGTTTGTATATATTTAACAAGTAAAACTCAAGTTGAAACTTTAAAAAACAAGATTATCAAAATCAAAGGTTATGCCTTAAGAGTTAGATCGCTAATTAACAATGATAATAAGCGAGTAGTCATATCTAATGTTTAACCTGTAATACCGAATGATTTAATTAAAGAAGCCTTGCAAAGAAAAGAAGTAACCATTTTATCTCCAATCACTGAAATTCGTGCAAGTTCTACAAAACCAGGTAGATCGCATATAATGTCTTTCCGTCGTCAATTTTATATTCACGAAAAAGAAGAAAAACTTTTCCCAGAAACCTTACAGATAACATGCGATGACACTACTTATTGAACCTATTTGTCAACAGATTTTGCTTCGTGCTTTATTTGTAAAAAAATCGGGCATATTTCTAAGGCTTGCTCAAATTCCTTTAGACACATAGACAATAGCTTACCGGTGCGTATGAGTGACTCAGTCTCGAGTGAAATAGAAACAGCAAATCCTGTACGAAAAACACACATAGTAAATTCCGCAAGTGAAAGAAAAGCAGAAGACGGTATTCAAAATAATATACAAGGCATTACCTCAGAATTAAAACGCCCTCGCTCAGTCACAAGCAGCGAAGTTTCAACCAAAACAACAGTCAATAACAATCATACCAGTTCACAAATACTGAATGAGCAGGAGAGCGAAACACTGCATACCATCGTATCACCCACTCCAAAAAACTCAAAAAAACATAAACGAAGAAAGATGAACTATGTAGAAGAAGGAAAGGTTAATTCTATTGATGATAAGCTACTCCCAGCAAGAGCTCTTTTTGAAAATGTGGAAAAACCTCCTTGTTTATCGTTTACTCAATTCTCGAATTTTCTGAAAACTAGCTTTAACAGCTTAATAGGCTACAAAGAAATCTTGAAAATATCCAAAAATCCTACAGAAGTAATTGAAATAATAAATAATGTTTATCCATTAATTCAAGACTCTAAAATAAAAACAAAGCTTACTAGACTGAAAAATAAAATTAAAAGTCTTGACTCTGGGAGCCCTGTGGTAACAGACAATTCTGAAAAAGAAACGAAAACAGATAAACCTACAGACACAGATGCAGAAAATAAATAATTTAATGCTTTAATGCATTCAATATGATTAGTAAGGTTATTAAAATATTGTTTTGGAATGCACGAAGCATTACCAAAAATTAATTAGAATTACCAAAATTCCTAGACTCAATAGACCTTTTTATATGTGTTAAGACCTGGCTTGGAGAGAACAGTAATTTTAAATTATCGGGATTTCAAATTTTGAGAAAAGATCGCACCAATACGAGAAGTGGAGGTGTTCTAATCGCTATTAAAAATGGGCTAGATGTATCTAAACTTGTTCTTCTTAATGATGCCAATGGCAAAATAGAAATTTGTGGAATTGAAATAAATAACATATTTCCTAAAATTGAGATTATTGCTTGCTACAGACCACCGAGAAATGAACTTACACAAGAAGAATAAAATGATGTTGTAAAGAATGTAAAAGACAACTCTAACTGCATCTTTTTAGACGATTTCAACGCACACCATCCCTCTTGGAACTGCATCGCTGAGGATAGTAATGGAAAAAAATTACTTAATGCAATAGACGGTAGACAACTTTTTCATCATAATGATTCGTCCTACTCGCGCTTCAACCCTATTAATGGCAATAAAAGTAATATTGATTTAATCTTTTCAACGCCGAATCTTATGGACAAAATCAACACAATCGTTTACGACGAAACATACGGATCGGATCATCTTCCCATTTTAACAACTTTATCAGTCATTAAAAAAATCTATATTAAAAAATCATTTAAAATTAATTTTACCCGCACCGAATGGCCAAAAGTAATAGAAAGATTAGACTACAAATTCTCAAATTTCCTTGATAATCGATACTGCAGCTCTACACCAAGTAATCAATACAAAATATTTATGGAACAGATTACAGAAGCTATTAAAACAAACGCACTCATAAAAAACTATAACAAAAAGAAATTCAAATATCTAAATCCTGTAATATGGTGGGACTCAGATTGTGATAGAGTTCTTCGTATAAGAAAAGCAGCTTTTAAAAAATGAAGTTCTACAAACAAATTAAATGATTATATTAACTATAAAAAACAAGTTGTTATAGCAAGAAAAACTTTCAAACACAAGAAAAAAGAAAATTTCAAAAATTTCGCATCTAAAATTAACTTTAGAACGGATAAATCATATGTTTGGAATACGATTGAAATTTTAAAAAACAAGTGGACTGAAACAAATATTACAGGGTCTCTTAACACAAATAAAACAGAAATGATAACGATTGCTCTTAACAAAATAGCTCCAGATTCATCATGGATATCAATAAACCCTGAATGGTTACCAGAGTGCTCAGAAAATAGTTTTCTTAGTGGACCCTTTAACTTTGCAGAATTCAATGTAGGAAATCTACTTCAATCAATGTACTTCAAGGAATTTGAGATCTCCTCCCGGTCTTGACAGAATTAACTACGAAGTGATAAAGAAACTACCAATTCAATATAAACTTCTACTTATAGACATATTTAATGAAATATATGAAAGTGGCGACTTTCCTGATAGCTGGAGCCAGCATTATATGCATTTTATTAAAAAAACGGATGGTATCAATTACATACCCATTGCACTGTCATCTTGTGTTGGTAAAGTATTTGAAATGTTAATTAAAAACCGTTTACAATGCCATGTTGAGACAAATTAACTGCTTTCTCCAGCTCAATCCAGACAACCTCGCTAGTCTTACCCTTACGATCGAGGACGGCCTCAAAACCAATCAACATGTACTAGGTGCATTTTTAGATATAACTAGTGCCTTCGATAACATTGATTGTCACAAACTATTAAAAAAATTAGCGAAAAACAATTGTCTTCTTAACTTAATCAAATATGTTAAATTTTTAGTTTGTAATAGAAAAATCTATGCAAATTTCTTAGGAGAAACCTTTAGAATTGTTAACAGGGGCGTGCCACAAGGGGGGGTTCTCATTCCACTTTTATTCACATTATAAATAAATTCAATAACTAAAAATTTGCCTAAAAGTACTACTCTATCAATGTTTGCTGACGATGGTGCGTTACTTGTTAAAAGAAAATCCCTTGTATCGGGTACGAACCTCATAGAGAAATCTATCAATACTGTCAAAAGAAATCTTGAAAAACTTGGTCAAGAACTTGCACCTCATAAAACCTCTCTTATACATTTTAATCATTTAGAAATTCAGCCAGGGCAAATTAAAATTAAAATAAACGGGATATTTATAACATCAACTGAAACAACAAAAAAACCTTGGTGTTATCTTAGATCACAAATTATCGTTTCATAAACATACTGTCTGTCAAAAAGGTACCGGGAATTTTAAATTAAAACAACATTTTTACGTTTAATAATCAAAATTTATTGGGTTGCCTTCACAATAGGCTCTATTCACTCCGATACATCTATGCCAACGGCACTTGCAATCATCGAAACATTTTTTATAGGCGCTTTCCGGGATGGCCTTCAGCTCGCGCGCTAAATTTTGTTTTATCGCTTCAATCGACTGAAAACGGGTGCCACGGAGCGGCAATTTAAGTTTTGAGAAGAGAAAGAAGTCACAGGGAGCCGAATCCGGCGAATACGGTGGTTGTTTAAGCGTGTTCGTTGAGTTTTTGGCGAGAAAGCCGGTCACAATCGTAGCTCAGTGAGACGGCGCGTTATCGTCGTGCAAAATCCACGAGTTGTTCGTCCACAAATTCGGCCGCTGCTTACGGATACGCTCACGCAAACGTGTCATAACGCCTAGATAATACTCTTTGTTTTCCGTCTGACCCTCTAGAACAAATTCGTAGTGCACCACGCCACGGATATCGAAGAAAACAATGAGCATCACCTTCACTTTTGAGCGGCTTTGGCGTTGTTTTTTCGGTTTCAGCTCGTTTTTTCCCACCCATTCCGATGCTTGCTGGCTTTTTTGCATATTTCGTACTCGTACACCCACGTTTCGTCACCAGTTATGATGCATTCCATGAATGCGGGATCGGAATTGGCGCGATTCAGCATGTCTAAAGCGACCTGTTCGCGATAGCGTTTTTGAAGAAAATTAAGCTCTTTTGGAACGAGTCTTGCGGCCACCTTTCTCATGCTCAAAATATCAATTAAAATCGTACGTGTGGACTCGTGGGATATATCAAGTTCATGTGCTATCTCTCTTAAGCTCGTATGTCGGTTTTTAAGCACTATTCCCTTAATTTTATCGACGTTATCTGCGGTCGAAGAATGCACGAAATTTCATTCGCAACACAAAATTTTAAACAAATTCTTTGTTCAACGTAATCACCCATTGTAAAAAATCGGCACGCACTATTGACATCGACTGACTTAACCAGCTACTGTAAACACACTCGTTGACAGACTCCGCTAAAACTTGGCATAGTCATTAAGGACAGTTGTACCAACCTAGAAAAAAAAATTTACCTGCCTAAATTGCTTCACCAGATTTAAATCGACAATTCCCGGTACTTTTTTGACAGAATGTATAGCGTAAGTTAAAAAAAAAATGTTCAAAAGCAATGAATATTATTAAATTCCTAAGAAGTACATAGTGGGGTGCAGACCCAGAAACCTTTCTAATTTTATATAAAAGCCATATAAAATGATTAATTGATTATGCAAGTTTTATATTTTTTCTGCGCCATAAACGACAAATAGAAAATATAGAGCGGATACAATACGCAGCTGTTAGATATGCATTAGGGTATCGTCTTAGCACTCCTACTAATATTTTAATAGCTGAATCCAAATTAACATATCTTTACGAAAGAAGCAAATGCTTATCTCAGCGCTACCTATCTAAAATTATGCTTAACTCAAAATTACCAATATATCATTCAGTTATGAAGTGCATTCGAACGCGTAAAAAATTAAAAAAACGAGATCGTCTTATTTTTAAAAGTATATTCAGTGACGCGATATGCGATCGAGCGTTATCATGCAGCAAATTTACCTTATCGTGTTTTTGCTCATACGAGTATAGCGGGTATTTTCCTTGCGATGCTTAGCTCAAACGCATCAATTGTCGTCGATAGAGATCTCCTGTGATGGTTTGGTTGAGTTGGAGCAGCTCGTAATACACTACCCCCAGCTAATACCACCAAATGCACAGCATGAGCTAGGGACCGTAAATATTCCGCTTTGGCGTTAATGCTTCTGCTTCACCGGGCTTAACCCACAATTTTTTATGCTTGGGATTACTGTAGTATATCCACTTTTCATCACCAGTCACAATACGTGGTGAGAAACCTTTTTTTTTTTGTTATTAAAGCAGCTTTTCACACGTAACAAGACGCCGTTCGACGTCTCTCGGTTTCAGTTTGTACGGCACCTAAGATCCTTCCTTGTGTATCATTTCTAATACTGTCAGACATTTCGAAACTGCTGTTCGATCAACTCCTAATGATTTTGCAACATCGGATTGCGTCTGAAACGAATCTTGAGCAAGTTATGTTTCCAATTCTTCGTCTTGAAACTTTTTTGGTGCACCACTACGTTCTCTATCTTGAACATCAAAATCACCATTTTTAAATCGGTTAAACCAATCTCTGCATGTTCTTACCGACAGAGCATGATGACCATAGGTTTCTACAAGAATTCTGTATACTTCAGCTACAGATTTCTTCTAAGTAAAATAGTAAAATTCCCAGCAAAAACGGTTTATTTGGCACAAAATTTGACATGTTTTACGCTATAAAAAGAAAGTGTTCTTTATAGTTTAATGGAAAGACACACACTGATTTTAAACATAGGTTATAGAACTTCAATATAGATGTATCATCATCTTGAATTACACACACAAAATTTTTGTACCGCCATCTGACGGTGAAACGGCGGGAACTTATTCACACTCCCAATACTTCAAAGAATTTAATTTTATTGGAGATTGACTAAGTTTGTATGTGTTCTGTATTTTTAATGTAAAGCTCGGTTTTAACGTTTTTCTTTTGTTACTTCGGCGCTTATTATATGTTTTATAGTTATCACACTTCATGCTGCAACAGTAATCTGTTATAATTGTAACATTCCATTTCTCTCTATATCTATTTTCCATCGGCTCAATATCCGGTGGAATCTCTTCTCTAGCTCGTTAAAAATTCCTAAAATTTTTGGAATTTTGTTTTAAGAAGGTTACTATCTTCAAGTATACTTCTTCTGTCAGATCAAACAAAGATTTTTTTTTTAACGTTGGCGCTACTTAATTCAGAAAATTCTGAGACAATATACTTGTAGCAGCTACATTCTTAGTTAAGAGCTTTAACTTTTTCATGTCCCAGGATAATATGCAAAGGTGGTAATAAAATTTTAAAGAGAAAATAAGAGGGTTATTAATCATATCCATTGTACCAAGTTTTCATTTCTAGATGGATAATTCATTCAATCTTTTCCTTACAATGTCTTATTCTAAATTATTTGTTATATAATTATTTATTGTATTCATATTTCTATTTATTTTTCTTATTTGTTTTTATATTATTTGATTATGCAATTTTAATTTGTATTTATAGAGTTGGCCTAATTTAACGAAAAGATCTGGCAACACTGTAACCTTCGACAGAGATGTCAGGTCGACTAATAACATAGCGTGTTTGAAGCGTCAGTCTAAGAAAATTTTTGCCATAGAGCAGTACACGTCACGCGAACGCTCTTAGATTGTTAAAATTTACATTCAACAAAACAAGTCAATTGTGAAAACTCAACGTGCATAGAGAAAAATAAATAAAGTAAAACTGCGCCTTCTGTGACCACATTGTTTCGTTTGTATGTAAGATTTTCAACTGGTGAAGCACTTACTAATTCTAAGCGTCCAAATAAAAACCGACCAAGGCGATCGGATGATATCTCACTCTCACGGGCCAGTGTTCAGAGGTCTCTAATAATATCTCAAACACGTCGATCTGAACAGTTGGGCATAAAACGAACCACTTCACGTCGCATATTGCGTCATTTGTTCCCGTACAAATTTTAACTGACAAAAACTGTTACCTGCCGATAAGCCACGTCGATTGGACTGGGCTCAAAAAGTCATCAAAATGACCGAAAGTGACGAATATTTTTGGCAAAAAATTATCATGAGCGATGAAGCTTATTTCACGTTAATCAGAACCGTAAACAAACAAAATTGTCGATTCTATGGTACTGAAAATCCTTAAATCATTTACGAAGTACCTCTTTGTGACCAAAAAGTAACTGTTTAATGCGGTGTTTGAACTGATATGGTCATTGGGCCGTTCTTTTTCGAAGATGAAGCCAGCAAAACAGTTGCCATCTATCAGGAGCGCTATCGCGATATGGTAACCGATTTTTTTATGCTAATTGTTCGTGATAATTGTATGAAACACTTCTGGTTTTAACAAGATGGCGCTCCACCATACACAGCTCTAGCCACTATCGATTTTTTGAAATAATTGTTCCCTGGACGTTTGATGTCGAAAAATGATGATTTTGACTGGCCACCGCGCTCACCAGATTTAACGCCTCCAGACTTCTTTTTGCGGGACTACTTGAAATCGAAGGTTTATGTCAACAAGTCAAAGACCCTAGACGCACTTAAGATCAACATCCGACAGAAAATAGCCGCCATATCAGCCGAAACATTGGCCGATACGATGGAAAACGCTGCAAAACGGGCACTATTCGCCGTACAGGTTTAAGACGGTCACTTCAGAGATATCATATTCAAAAAATAATGTAAGCAAATCTCCTTGAATCCAATTAAATTGTTTTTAAGATGAGCAGTAAATAATGTATTTTTTCCCATGATTTAAAAAAAAAAACATATTTTCGTCGGATTTCGCCAATCCTGTATATTATCGTTTTTTCTAATTTTTTTATATTGGGTTGTCCGATAATTAATGTCACTTTTTTCTCATAGATGGCGTCAACTGCATATTTTATGTAGTAGCGGTTGCGAGGCGTATATTATTATATACTATTTGGTTGCTGCAGATGAAATGGCCGATTTAGCAATGACATATAGTTGGCTGCAATTTTAGTGTATTATGTTGGCACAAGGCGGCGCAAATGATATGACATATTGAAGTACAAATACTGCTACCTTAGTTTATGGAGTCATTTCTGTTTTGCACTTCATAGTAATCGTAAAAACAAAATGAGAAAGTGAACATGGAAGTGAATCAAAAACGGCTACTTTAACTATACAAATTTAAATTAGAGTACAACGCAACGGAAGCAACGAGGAATATCAGCAGCGCATTTGGGCCTGATACAGTTAGCGAACGAACCACTCGACGGTGGTTCAAAAAATTTCGATCCGGAGATATAGACCTTGGAAATGAGCGACATGGACACCCAGGACTATCGATTGATAACGAAAAGCTGCGTGCATTAGTGGAGTCTGACCCCCACCAAACCATAAGGGATCTTGCCGAGAAATTAGGCGTTCACAATTCAACAGTTTGCCGCCACTTGCAACAACTTGGAAAAGTGAAAAAGCTTGACAAATGGGTTCCGCATGATCTAACCGAGCAAAACATGACGTGTCGAATGAAGATTTCAAGTTCTCTTCTCTCCCGCAACAAAAAGGAACCGTTCTTGTACCGAATTGTGACCTGCGACGAAAAGTGAATTTTATACGATAATCGTCACCGATCGGCCCCATGGTTAGATGTCGATGAAGCGCCAAGACATATGCCGAAACCAAGCCTTCGTCCAAAAAAAATAATGGTAACTATTTGGTGGTCTGTAGCTGGAGTTATCCATTATTCGTTCCTGCAACCTGGCGAAACCATCAATGCTGAGAAATACTGTGCTCAACTGAATGAAATGCATCAGAAATTGATAGCCCAACGATCTAGGCTTGTCAACTGGGATGGAGTGATACTGCTTCATGATAACGCACGACCTCATGTATCGAGAACAACGGTCCAAAAATTAAACGAGTTGTGCTATGAGACTCTTCCTCACCCTCCATATTCACCAGACCTCTCACCAACAGATTACCAATTCTTTAAACATTTGGATCACTTTTTGACAGGAAAAAGATTTAATAATTAAGCTGCTGTCAAAAATGCCTTCGAGGAGTTTCTTCGAACCAGAAACTCAGACTTCTACAAAACTGGAATAAATGTACTTGTATCTCGTTGGGAAAAGTGTGTTGCATCTATTGGTACCTATTTTGATTAAATAAATTGTCTTTATGAAAAGTTACAGCTGTTTAAAAATTTATTACTAAATCGGCCATTTCATCTGCAGCAACCTCATATTATAAAGGTTAGATTGTAAACTATCTTCTGTCAAAAACTGAGCGTCATTAGTAAATAACAAGTTGGTCAAAAATTAAGTTGAAAATGGGTAATGGAAGTGAGCATTATCGGCATATTTTATTGTTTTACTTCCGAAAGGGCAAAAATGCGGTGCAAGCTCGGAAGAAATTGTGTGAAGCTTATGATGAGGACTGCCTTACTGAACGCCCGTGTCAGCGTTGGTTTGCTCGTTTTCGTTCTGGAAATTTTAATGTGCAAGATGCACTACATACTGGTCGTCCAACTACTGATGAGTACAAAATAAAGGCATCAATCGAGACTAAATGGCATATAACAACTCGAGAGATAGCAGAGAAGCTCGGCATATCGAATTCAAATGTTTACTCGCACTTACAACAGCTTGGTTACGTAAACAAACTGGATGTTTGGGTTCCTCACGAATTAAAGGTAATCTACCTGACCAAACGCATTAACATATATGACTCGTTGCTGAATCGTAACGAAAACGACCCATTTCAAAAAAGAATCATAACTGGTGATGAAACATGGATTGTGTACGATAATGTAGTCCGAAAACGATCATGGATCAAGCAAGATAAGCCCCCACGATCGACATCCAAAGCCAATATTTACCGCGATTATGCTTTCCGTGTGGTGGGATTACGAGGGTATAGTCTACTTTGAGCTGCTTCCAAGAAACCAAACTATTGATACGAATATTTACTGTCGTCAACTATCGAAATTGAACGAAGCAATCAAGAAAGAACGCCCTGAACTAGCCAATTGCAAAGGTGTTCCATCATGATAACGCCAGACCTCACATCTCTTTGATAACTCGTCAAAAATTAATGGAGCTCAATTGGGAGCTGATGCCACATCCACCCTATAGCCCTGACCTAGCACCATCAGACTATCATTAGTTTCGCTCTCTTAGAAACCATTTGAATGGTAAAACTTTCGATTCCGATCAGGCTGTTAAAAATGAGTTGGACCAGTTCTTCGTTTCAAAAAACCAAGGCTTCTTTAAACATGGAATTTTTCAACTTACCGCAAGGTGGCAAAAGGTCATCCAACAAAACGGTAAATATATCATTGATTAATGTTTGTTGTTAATATAAATAAATTCACTTTGTAAACCATGAAAAGAACGACATTAATTATCGAACAACACAATATATTCCTTTATGCCTGATAGGGTTTTAATAAAATAATAATAAAATAATCTAGTCTAATCTAATCTAACACGAGATTTATTGGCGCGAGGAAGGGGGGTAGTTTTTTTTTAATCTTTCGAGGTAGGGATTTTTTTCATAGATTTTGTTTCTTAGCTACCTGGGTCCAAGGTTTACTCATAGTCTACGTTTCTTTTTTGCCTGCGCAGATTGCGGAGCAGCAGATGGGATTAAGATAGGCCATTTTTTGTTTGCCTCTGCAGGTTTTCTGGTTTGATCTGGCGTGAAGGATTCTTTTTGTTGAGCTTCTGCGCTTCGACATTTTGCCCGTTCTATTTTATTCAATGTCTTAAAGCCTTAATTGGCTGCCTTTGATATTAATATTTACTTCTTTTTATACTTTTGGTACTGTTAAGATCCACCTAATGAGTTCTTTCATTTTCAGGATGCACTTGGTGCTTCATTTATCGCAACGATCTTATAAGTACTTTCAGCGGGGGGTGCTTTCTTGCTCGGATTGTTTTTTGTTATTTTTTCTTTATGCTCCATAATCGTGATGTGAAGTTACACCAGGATGCTGAGTCATCTCCGAACGCAGATCCTTAGGAGTATAGAGGAGTTGTCACCTCAACGGCCATCCCCACTGCTGCAGAGGCTTCCGATTATAGGGTGGCAATGTGATATACAGGGTGACAAATGGGAAGTTGCCTAAAGTATATGCATCTCTTTTCCCCTCTATTGTATCGTTTGTAACGTGGTGTTTGGCACCAGTCACATGAGGAGGCTAATACACAGCCTGTACGCCTCCTCGTAGCCTGCTTTATCCCCTTTTACAATCTTGGCAGCCTCGCAGGACTGCCGCGCTAACCCTAACTAATAGCCACGCAGGGCTGTACATACTGTACCTTCCCCAGGTACAGGGGCTTCGAGCTCAAGTGAAAGCTCTAGCGAGGAGCTAGTCTCAGGAGCCCCTGGCTAGTCGTAGCAGTGCTCGCACACACTGCAGCAGGGTTCCTCTCCAAGCTCCTTCCTCTCCAAGCTCCTTCCTGTCCTTGTAATGGTCCACGTACCTGCAACCTCCCAGACAGTAATTAGACAAGGAAGGAAATAATAATAGCAGCTGTACCTTAGAAGAGAAGTACAAGCTGCCACACAACATCATAGGAAAGTGGAAGAGGAGGTTAGAAGGCAAGCAAAACACATGAGCACAGCATTTAAGTGCAAGTAATTACGCACCTGGAGGTGTTTAATAGTGTTGCCTCGCTACCGCTGCAAGCAGGTTCTCGCTGTCCCCGACACCGCTGCTTCGCTTTCTCCACAGCTCATCGTTCGATCAGCAGTTGTTAATCCGCCGAACTGCCGCACCAGAAAAAGAAAAAGAGGAAGCAAATTAGTCGACGCCTGCCAGCTATGGAACGCGTCGACTTACCTTGACTCTCTGTACACCTGAGGTAGATTCTCGCCGCTCCGAAGAAGAAACAACAACACTGGTACTCGCGAGCGGATAACCTAAACGCGCGCTGCTGGTGAGCAGTAATATCAACTGCCGACAGCGCTCAGCGCGCGCGGCGGCTGTGTCGAGTAGCGTACTTTACACGCACGTTGCGCCGGCGCAGAACGATTATCTAAATCCGCGCTCGCGAGAGTGCCGCGCAAGAGCTTCTCTTTCACTCCGTTCGGGTCTGTTTTAGCGAAAAGTCACAATTAGCGAGCAGTCGACACTCCGTTTGGGTCCGTTTGAGAATCAAGTCGCGAGATCCGCAGTAGCTTTTAGAGAGTAAAAACGCAACGAGCGCGCTAGAGAAAACCGTGTTGTAGTCCGAAGCGTGGAAGAATATCTGGTAAGTGCACCAAGGTGCAGCAGCTGTTACCAGGAGGCATCCCTGCAACGAATCGTCCCCGTATCCTTCCCGGCTGAGTGTGTGCGACCGCGTCGCGTGTTACGCGCCATTTTCGGTCGTTGTTGGAAGCCGCGCAACGAATTGCCGTGCAAGAAACAGCGCTACACGAGTGTAGCTGGCGCCCTGGGCTCGCGTAAAACGCGATAAATTCTTGTATTTTGTAATTTTAGTTTAAATAAACGTATTTGTTCGTGTGCTTATTTTAATCAGTAGTTTTACCTTGCACTAGCAAGCAACCCGCCCGCTTCCCCCTTACATTTGGACGCCACCCTGATCCCCGTGGCGTTACACGTTTAAGGCTGGGCTCACGTAGGTACATTCTAGAATGTTGTCAGTTTCTATTTAGAAGCCCTTAAGAGCAATACGTGTACTTTAAAATGAGTAACCTTACGAACGAAGAAAAGGTGTATCTCATCGAGTGCTTTTATTCTTGAGGTAAAAATTATACTGAAGCGTATAGAGGTTTTCGTACTAAGTTTGGAAGTAAATTGGTAGCCAGTCAAAGTACTCTTAGAAGGTAAGAATGAAAAAAATTATATTTGGCTTTATCGTATGACCACGTTTTTTAATAAAGTTTTCAAAATTTTTTTTACTTCTTTCTCAGAGTAATTGATAACTTTATCAATCATTATACTCTTGACGATCGTTGACATGATCTTCCTGGTCCTTCATACGCAGTTACAACAGAAGATAAGGTTGCCGAGGTCGAAGAACATTTCAAGAATAATTCAACGGATTCAATAAGAAAAGCTGCAGCAGCTTTAAAACTGAATTGAGAGACACTAAGATTAATAATAAAAAATTTTATCAAGTTACATCCTTACAAAATTTTTTCCTTTCGCTAAGAATTAGTCATAAGTAAGAATTAGTCAGGAACTATTATTTTATGCAAGATGGTGCTACGCCGCATAGAACTCAAGAGGTATTTAAAGCTATTTACGAAATTTATGGTGAACGCGTCATCGGTTTAGGATATCCCAAGTTTGCACACGCAGGTATAGAATGACCCCCTTATTCACCGGACTTAAACCCGTGTGATTTCTTCTTATGAGACTACCTAAAAGATTACTGTTATGCGGAAAAATCCAAGATCAAAGATGATTTGAGAGAAGCCATTAGAAAAGGAATTTCTAGTATTTCTGCATCTAAAATTAAACAAGTTTTTCATAGTTGCTCAAAAACGGCTTGATTATTGTGCAAGTTCAGATCGGGGTCACTTCGAAAATATTTACAATTAATAGTTATTCCCTATCCAGGTTTTGTCATTTTTTTAAAAACGTAATATGTGTCTGTTGAAAATGATTGATTAAACTGAAATCTATTTCAAATAAAAATGACCACTTTACTGATTTAATATGTATTTTTATTATTTTTTTCCCTGCACACATCTCAAAATTATAAGTGATTACTTTAGGCAACTCCCATTTGTCACCCTGTATGTTCCAACAGTGTACTTGCACTCTTTATTGTTATCCAAGTATCCTGTTGAGCACAGCGGGTTGACGCCGGGCCTGTCACGTCAATGAGTCATGAAGATCTCGCATAGTCGCAGTTTATTTGTTAACTAACCAATGTGTGTGTGTGTGTGTGTATTTGAGCGACTTCTACAAGGCAACAACGACAACACTAAAGCCTCACGAACTTATCGGTTGCTCGCCGTTACCTACATGACCTATAGTTTATACGCAGTGTGTATTTGTTTACAAAGCCTTTTTTGCGTTCGCCGAATTTTGCTATAGCTAAAAATGATTAGAAGATAAGATCAGTGAATTTGCATCTTATTTTGTTTTTAACTCTAAAAAAACTAGTTTGAAAACGATTCAAGTGATACAGAAATCTTTTGGGGATGAGTGCATGGGCAAAACACAAATAAAAGAGTAGTATAATCGTTTTAAAAGTAGCCACACATCTATCGATAATGATCCTCGTTCTGACCTTCAACGACAACAATACCGAATAATATGGAGCGCGTACGACTTGTGATTGAAGATGATCGACGTTTGACTGTGCGCAAATTAGAAGATGATCTTGGAATATCGAAAACTGCAATTTGGGAAATTTTAACTTTAAATTTAGGTATGAGTGTAAGTGCAAAGTTCATTCCAAAATTGTTCAGTGCAGAGCAAAAAAAGCTTTCCTTAGAAATCGTTCAGGACAATTTAGAAATGATTAGTAATGATAATAATGTGCTTAAAATTATTACTGGTGATGAATCGTGGGTTTATGGTTATGATCCCGAAACAAAACAACAATTTTTAGAGTGGAAGTTTTCGTCCGAATTACGGCACGTCAAAGTCGGAGCAATATCTAGTCAATGCTTATTGTTTTTTATTTGATTATGAAAGAATTGTGCACCATTAATATGCATCGGCAGGGCAGATGATTAATAAGGAATATTACGTTGAAGTTCTGAAAGGATCGCGTCATGCGATGAGAAGAAAACGACCGCATTGCCAAACAGTGACTGGCTTTTCCATCACGATAATGCGCCAGCGCACTCATCGAATTTCGTGCAGTAGTTATAAAAACCCAATATCGCACTGCTTTGTTGACCTCCATACAATCCCGATATAACCTCTTGTGACTTTGATTGTTCCAGAATTTGCAAAAACCGCTCAAAAGACATCGGTTCGACGTCAAAAAGACGGTCGAACATAATGCGACGACTTACAGGACTGCTTTGGCAACTGGAAACACCGCTGGGAGCGTGTTATTAAATTAAATAGGGACTACTTTGAAGGATGCCACTCGCCCGCTGACGAAAAATAACGCCAGCGTGGAGATTATAGGTAGGTCGAATACTTTTCGGATGGACCTCGTAAGATATAATAAAGGCTTTTGTAACCTCTTAGGTAGTTGAGCGCGCAGCTGCCACTACCTACCTATTTTTATGTGCTAGAGATAGTTCCGTTTAAAGTTCTATATCTCCATAAATAACAGTCGGATTTGCCTGAAATTTTCAGAGAATATTTTTGAAATGCGCTACTTTTAAAAAATCAAAAAAGAAATCGATTTTTTAAAAATTCTAACTGTATCCCTCTCCTTAAACGCGATGCAGCGTGATTTTCAGGTGCCTAGATACATTCTCTGGATGATTGAGAGTTACCGAAAAGAAAAAAATTCACAGCTGGAGCTGCACCAGTACTAGGTTCTGATTTATGAAAAAATCCCTTCGACGAGATACTATGCATGGGAATTCGGGAGTCTACCTTCCTGATTGGATACCAGATGGCGTTTTTTTCAGATGAAACTAAGTCCGCGTTGAAGAATCGAGAGGTGAGACTTGATACTAAGCTTTCTTTCTGGAGGCATATTTAGAGAGATTGGGGGTTCGAGATTCACTGTTATTCTAAGCTTATTATTATTAACCCCAGGGCCGCTTGTCCCGGTTCCTGAATTGAGGTAAGAGACCAATAGAAAAAAAATTAGACCTACTTGAAACTGACTTTCGGTGCTCCCCGTCGCGCTCACAGCGTGTCAACTTCAAATAACTAATTTTTTTTATTTTTAATGTTCAAAAATTTTTTTACACAATAAATGAGGAGACATAAAGCTTTGATTTGATTAAAAAAATTAAAAATTAAACTGGCTCATTGATTATAAACCTTAACTTATTTACTTAATGATGCAGAACTTCTATGGAATCAAGCGCGACGAAAAGCGCCGAACGTCAATTTTAAATAGTTCAAATTTTTTCTTTTAAAATGATTAAAAATTAAGAATCTATAAAAATCTTACATATAAATGTAATTTAAAAATACTCACGCCACATTAGTTGTAAGATCCGCAATTTGCTTTTGTAATTTCTGTCAGTTTAAGCAATTTCAATTTACAGTCTGTCAAGTAAGAGCGTGGTCGACTTCACTGACAGGTAATAGAAAATTTTGCTCTAATTCTTTCGCAAGCCGTTTAAAGGAAAGCTTTGTCCTTGATGCATTATAAACAAAAATTTAGTTGTCGTTGATGTTTTTAAAGAGAATCACGTTAAACGCCATTAGTGCTAACTACGCGTCGCGCTACGAGGCTGTGTTACTTTGCATCCACCCGAAAGGTCCCAAAATGTCGCAATCAGCGGCTGCTAAATATATGAGAAAGTCGAAGGCATTTGTACAGAAGTGGATACAGCGATATAAAGTGGCTAAAAATGTCGATAATTCACCAGAACGTGGCTCGATAAGAAAAGTGAACAAAAAAGATGAAAAAAGAATAGTGAATCTGTTTTCGCGGAATCCTGCTTTAACACTGCGGCAAGGACAAGCAAAATTAATGGCAAAAGGTTCAGATACATCCTACGAAACTATCCGAACCCATCTTCGTACTCATCATCTGAAATGGTGCAACACAATAAAGAAGCTTCTGTTGACTGAAAAACATGTGACAAAGCGACTCGCTTGGGCGCATGAGAATATTGATAGAGATTTTGAAAATGTCATTTTTACTGATGAATGTTCTATATAGGCACGTTCTGTCCTCACGCGAGCCTGGTCAACTTCCACCAATAAGCTTGTTCAGCGGACCGTAAAACATGGAATAAAGGTGCATCTTTGGGGCTGCTTCTCAAAGCAGGGATTCGGCACTTTGCACCTCTTTACTGACAACCTAAATGCCGAGAAAATAATAAAAATCTACAAAAAGGCTTTACTGCCATCTGCCAAACGATGGTTCATCACAAAAAATGACGACTGGATTCTGCAGGAGGACAACGATCCTAAACACCGCAGCAAGCTCTGTACTCAGTGGAAGACTCAATCTGGCATTGTTACATTGGATTGGCCGTCGCAGTCGCCAGATGCGAACCCTATTGAAAATGTGTGGGCATATATTAAACGAAAGCTTCGTGGAAGACGCACATACACTTTAAAGCAGTTGTCTTACGAAATTCGTCGGATCTGGAGATCCTTGCCACTAGAATACGCCGTCAAATTAGTAGAAAGCATGCCTCGGAGATGCCAGGCAATTATCGACGCCGGTGGTGACTGGACACATTATTGACCGAATTGCATCATTGTTTGTAATGAGTACAATGTATATATAAATATGAAAGTTTCATCAAATGAATTTTTTTATAAATTAACACGACCACGCTCTTACTTGACAGACTGTACATCTACTAAATTGGATGTATGCCATATTTTAACTAGCATAACCCTCTTTACTATTTTTTCTGTTTCCGTAGACATGGGATGTATTTGCTGTTCACCGTTGGCTGTCATATAAAAATATAAAACTTTTATGGCATCAATAATAATTTGTAATTTAATTTGTATATTCAATTTATAAAATGTACAAAAACAGAAACTATTTAACAGTCATTTATTTTTAATATTATTATTATTAAAATAATTAAATTTAATATTGGGTGTACAACTTTGCTTCCACCGTTTTTTTCCGAAATTCGAGACTTTATTGAAAAAACTGGTTATACATTTATGATTCGAAGTATTGTCTATCGCTGGCCACTACTTTCTCCCATCTTTCGGACAGCATACGAATCCCGCGTTGAAAAAACTGGTCATCTTTTGAATCGATCCACGAATTAATCCAATTTTTTACTTCTCTATAAGACCAGAAGTGCTGGTCAGCCAGGCCGTGTACCATTGATCGAAACAAATGATTGTCCGAGGGAGCAATGTCTGGAGAATACGGCAGGTGGAGTAGGACTTCCCATTTCAAAGTTTCCAAGTATGTCTTGACCACTTTTGCAACATGGGGTTGAGCATTGTCATGCTGTAAAATCACTTTATCACGTCTCTTGTTGTATTGAGGCCGTTTGTCTTTCAATGCTCGGCTCAAACGCATTAATTGCGTTCGATAACGATCGCCTGTGATTGTTTTAGTCGATTTTAACAACTCATAATACACTACGCCGAGCTGGTCCCACCAAATATTGAGCATGACCTTGGAACCGTGAATATTCGGTTTGGCCGTCGACGTGGAAGCATGGCCGGGATATCCCCATGATTTTCTGCGCTTGGGATTATCGTAGTGAACCCATTTTTCGTCCCCAGTCACAATGCGATGCAGAAATCTCTTCCGTCTTTGCCTTGCAAGCAGCTGTTCACAAATACATAAACGCCGTTCAACATCTCTTGGCTGCAACTTGTACGGCACCCAATTTCCTTGTTTCTGAATCATTCCCATGACTCTCAGGCGTTTTAAAATGACTTGTTGCGTCGCTCCCAATGATCCTGCCAACTCTTGTTGCGTTTGGCACGAGTCTTGATCAAGTAATGCCTCCAATTCGGCATCTTAGAAAACCTTCTTTCTTCCACCGCCATGCTGGTCTTCGACGTTAAAATCGCCGTTCTTGAAGCGTTGAAACCACTCTCGGCACGTTCTTTTACTAATAGCGGCCTCACCATACGTATTTGAGAGCATTCGATGAGCCTCAATCGCAGATTTCTTCATATCAAAGCAGAAAATTAAAACCTCCCGCAAATGACGAGAATTTGGCTCGTAAGCTGACATGTTTAATCGAGAATAACTTTATGATGCAGACACAAATCGACTAATATTTTGATGGCGTTATGTTTACAAATACCTAAGCTTATTGTATGACATCTATGATCTATTTATTTCAACTACCACTTACCGCTACAGCCATCTATTGCAAAACGGCGGAAGCAAAGTTGTACACCCAATATTAAAATTAAAATAATTTAGTTTAGGCTAATATCAATGAATTAAAATAATTTATTTTGTTGCTTTAATTTTTATTTTATACGAAATTCATCTAATGTTGTATTTTGTTTTAAATAAAAAAAAACTTTATGCATATTTCACGTAACTAAACGCTGGGTAATTAAACTAAATTTGTGCGTTATTATAATTCAAATAATAACATTTATATTAAATTATAATCAAAATACTGGCCAACCAGTCCTGTAACAGCGATGAGAGGCTGTTACTTACAAATCTATCAGACTGGCAGACAGGAACTAACTGGCTAATATTTGGTATTATTCAATATATCCTAACTAATCTGGCTAGAAGACACTACACACGACACTCGCATTCACTTCAGCTCTTCAGACAGCAAAACGCAGCTCAGCGTAGTCTTTTAGCGCTCAAGCTTAAGCCCCCATGGCTCGACAAGAACATCCTTGTGTTGTGTAGGTCCAAGGCGGAGGACGCGAAGACTTCCAGCAGCAGAAGGGCAATTGAACACCAGACATCTTGCCGAGTATCTTGAGTAGGAGATTTAGCCACCGTCGACTGGAAAGCATAGCTTCGCAGCAGCTCTTTGCCATAGGCAAGCATCAGAAACCATTAAAGTTTATTTCATCTAGCTAGTAGGATCTAACAAGAAAGACGAATCAAGAGGGCATAGGCAAGCATAAACATAGGGAAGGAGGTTATATTGCACGCAAATACATGATAGTTTTTCACGCACGTAAGCCAATTACTTACTAAGGAAATCGACGACCCAGCCTCGATAGTATCTTCAGTAGACATCCGCACAAGCTCCAGCCCTAGCAGCGACCTGTAACAGAAAAAGCATGCCCATATTAATCTTATACAGCGTAATATGGAACGTTATTAAATTTTAACATTAAACGTTACCTGCTAATCTGCGTGTTCCAGCCGGTGCTCAAAGAAAAAAAATTCACACTACGCTCTCCAAAGATGACGTATCTATCGTAGACGCATTTATAGACGTTCCATCGCAGCAGCGGATCGTGTGACATGACGTGTACTTTAACGCAGCCAGCAGTCTGCTTGAGCCATGGCACGTGGAGCAGTACTTGCTCGCTCTTACTACGGAGGAGAAATAACTACATGAGGAAAAAGCGTGAAAACGGCCTGTTCCGTTTGATTCGTAAAAGCATGCACTATGTATAAAATTTTGCGAGCATTTTCTCAATATATTACCGGTAATGCGATTCCCATTGCGAACATTTTTTTTCTGTTTTGTCTTCGTGGTTATAGTGTCGGGCGGAACGAACCATATACATCTAAATCTTTAATTCTAACAAAAAGATTCACTTTATTGCTTACTCCTCGCACCTAAGTTATTTATAAAATTCTTTCATGGAAATACCTTCACCTTTAATTTAAGTCTGGTACTCAAATAACATTATTCAAGACTCCAGAAGAATATGTTTCTTAAGTAATAACTATACATTCTAATTGGTGTAGAATTAAGTAAAACAATAGTAGTTTGGCCGATTCATTTTAGAATTGTTAACGTATCTAATAGTAAATCTAAACTCGAAAGCGTTTATGTGGAACCTAATAAAGTAGAAAGTGCACATGATTTTTAAAGATTCTTTTGATGAATTTAACTGCATTATTAAAAAAGGGGAATATTTAATTTCATAATCAATTAATTCCGATTTAGCTTTGATGTTTTATCGTAGACACTTTAGTTCGAGCATATATTTTAAATCATATCGTTTATATACGTAAATTTCCGTGTTAAGAATGTAAGGTGCAAGGCGTTAGACACGAAGGTTCGATGCGTTTTATTTGTGTAGGTCATCAATTAAGAACTAATGAAGAGTACGTTATTATTTTGACATTATTCATCATGAAGGTCATTCTGCCATTCATGATCTTTCATTTAATCTAGTAACTCAAGTTCCATTTGACTACATATATCTCATTTACTTAAGTAATATAAAAAAAATACTATAAGCTATTATATCCGGCAGATTTCTATCGATGAAATGGACTCTTTATTTGATAAAATGTTTACCGGATGGATTAATTTTTCTTTAAAATTATTGCGGTAGTGTCTTGTGGTATATCATTCCTGAAGATCAATATTCATATTTTTACTTCTTCATTCAGTAATGCATATTTTACTTGATCAATCTTCTTCACCAGATAAAATTTATCATATAGAACATTACTATAATATGTTGTCGATGTATAACGCACTTATGGTTTGAAATTTAATTCTTTTAATGTATATGGAGATTTACATTATTAGATTATAGACAATATGGATCGTCAAAATCGATATCAGCATTTATATTTAAAAATAATATATCAATCTTCAAAGATATTTTAAGAAAAAACGATCAAATATTTCAACAAATGTATAACGGGCGACAAGAAATGTTAAATTAAGTAAGTATTGAAAATTATGATAATATTAAGCATTTGAAACCTTTTTAAGCTTGAAAAAAACAATTGCGAATCAGTTGATTCTAATTAGGAACAAAATTGTGAACAATTTAAAGATTTGTTAACTTGCAACATTTTTTAATCTATTAATAAGAAAAACATTTGAATTCTTGATGTTAATAGTACAATTAAAAATATCATATTTTATGACCAACGTTTTGTTAGTCAAAACGATGTATCGACATATACAGTCTGTCAAGTAAGAGCGTGGTCGACTTCACCGGCAGGTAATGAAAGATTTTGCTTTAATTTCTTTGCAAGCCAATAGACGAAAGCTTTGTCCTTGATGCATTGTTAACAAAGATTCAGTTGTCGTTGATCTTTTAAAAGAGAATCACGTTAAACGCCATGAGTGCTAAGTACGCGTCGCGCTACGAGGCTATGTTCCTTTGCATCCACCCGAAAGGTCCCAAAATGTCGCAATCAGCGGCTGCTAAATATATGAAAAAGTCAAAGGCATTTGTACAGAAGTGGATACAGCGATATAAAGTGGCTAAAAATGTCGATGATTTACCAGAACGTGGCTCGATAGGAAAAGTGAACAAAAAAGATGAAAGAAGAATAATGAATCTGCTTTCGCGGAATCCTGCTTTAACACTGCGGCAAGGACAAGCAAAATTAATGGCAAAAGGTTTAGATATATCCTACGAAACTATCCAAACCCATCTTCGTACTCATCATCTGAAATGGCGCAACACAATGAAGAAGCCTCTGTTGACTGAAAAACATGTGACAAAGCGACTCACTTGCACGTTCTGTCCTCACGCGAGCCTGTGCAACTTCCACCAATAGGCTTGTTCAGCAGACCGTAAAACATGGAATAAAGGTGCATCTTTGGGGCTGCTTCTCAAAGCAGAGATTCGGCACTTTGCACCTCTTTACTGACAACCTAAATGCCGAGAAAATGATAAAAATCTACAAGAAGGCTTTACTGCCGTCTGCCAAACGATGGTTCATCACAAAAAATGAAGATTGGATTCTGCAGAAGGACAACGATCCTAAACACTGCAGCAAGCTCTGTACTCAGTGGAAGACTCAATCTGGCATCGTTACATTGGATTGGCCGTCGCAGTCGCCCGATGCAAACCCTATTAAAAATGTGTGGGCATATATTAAACGGAAGCTTCGTGGAAGACGCACATACACTTTGAAGCAGTTGTCTTACGAAATTCGTCGGATCTGGAGATCCTTGCCACTAGAAAACGCCGTCAAATTAGTAGAAAGCATGCCTTGGAGATGCCAGGCAATTATCGACGCCGGTGGTGACTGGACACATTATTGACCCAATTGCATCATTGTTTGTAATGTGTACAATGTATATATAAATATGGAAGTTTCATCAATAAAATTTTTTTATAAATTAACACGACCACGCTCTTACTTGACAGACTGTATATTATATTAAATGTATATGAGATTTGCGTATGAAAAAAAAAATATATATATATATGTGTGGGTACATATACATATATATATATATATATATATATATATATATATATATATATACATTATATATAAGACAATTAAAACGCAGGTTGATTCAGCAAACAAAATTTGTTTCTATTAATAATGATTTTTTATTATATTTACAATTTAACCACAGTTATTTACAACCTTACCTATAAATAATGAAACGACAATTAATGCTCGATGTTATCTCTGCGCTTCTTTATTAATATTTCCTTAATATTCAATATTAATCCTTTTCTATATTCACGATTTTAATATTTCTCTACTTTAAATTGGCTATTTACGATTTTTATGTTTCTACATTTATATTATATTTTTATTAACATTAGATTAGGTTAGAATAACAGGTGAGCGGAGCATGAGAAGCGCGGCAAATTCAAATTTAAAGAAAGATACTTTCTTTACATACATATATGTATATATATATATATATATATATATATATATATATATATAGGGTGAGGCATTTATCTTGAAACAACAGAATATCTTGGTAGGGTTACATTTTATCGAAAAACGTTTTATACGGAAGTTATATTGATCGTCAAGTTAATTTGAAGGTCAACTTTAAAATTTCAAATGCCAATTGTTATTGAAAATATTAGATTATTTAGGTTATATGGTTTATTGGATTATATGTTTTATTTGGTTATTGAGGTTACTCAATACCCCGTTGATCGTTCACTTTCGCGTAATGGGTTCTGGTTCGTGCTAAGAGGGGTATACCAGGGCGGTTCAATAAGTACCCGTGTTTGACGACAGAGGGCATTCCTGAGGGAAGTTGGTATTATCATAGTGTGCTGCCATCTATCAAACGACGGTAGAACATATTTCAGACTGATTGATAGGTTAGTTTGGATTTGGCAGCCATTCAAGTAAGATGCGTTTCGTGATTTTCGCTAAGATGGAAAAAGAGTAGTATCGTTCGGTAATTCGCTTTTTGTTTTTGGATGGAAAAAATGCGAGGAGATAAAAGAAAAGCTGGATGCTGTTAATGGGGACACTTTGCCATCTATGACCACAGTTAGATATTGGTTCAACGAATTTAAACGTGGGCGAACATCCGTTTTTAATGAGGAGCAACCAAGACGCCCGGCAGACGTGGTTACCGAGGAAATCATTTAAAAAGTCTACGACGTGATTCTCGCTGATTGAAGAACAAAAGTGCGCGAAGTAGCAGAGGTCGTAGGTGTGTGGACCGGAACGGCAATTAATATTTTACATGATAAGTTGGCGATGAAAAATTTGTCGGCCCGATAGGTGCCGCGATTGCTCACGGTGGACAACAAGCGGATGCGGCTGTTAACTTCGAAGCAGTGTTTGGAGCAATTTAAGCGAGATCCGAAGGAGTTTTTGCGTCGAGTTGTCACCGTTGATGAAACTTGGATTCATCATTGCACACCAGAAACCAAGCAACAATTAAAACAATGGATTTCTCCCGGTGATTCTGCTCCAAAAAAGGCGAAGACGGTCCCATCGGCCGGAAAGGTCATGGCGACGATTTTTTGGGATGCGAACGGCGTCATCCTCATGGATTTTTTAGAAAAAGAAAGAACGATCACTGGACAATACTACAGTGAGTTATTGGACTGCTTCGACAAAAAATTGAAGCAGACACGGCCACATTTGGCGAAAAAGAAGATGCTGTTTCACCATGATAACGCACCAGCACATTTATCCGGAGTTGTCGCCGCTAAACTGCATGAATTGCGTTATGAATTGCTGCCGCACTTCCCGTATTCGCCCGATCTGGCTCCCTGCGACTTTTTCTTGTTCTCTAACATGAAGAAATGGCTCGCGGGAAAAAATTTAGCTCGAACGAAATCATCGCCGAGACAGAGGCGTATTTTGAAGAGTTCGACAAATCCTATTTTTTGGAGGGGTTAGAAAAATGGCAGGAACATTGGGAGAAGTGTATCTTTCTAAAAGGGGACTATGTTGAAAAATAAAAAGAAATTTTTTGAAAAAATGATATCTTTATTTCTAACACGGGTACTTATTGAACCGCCCTCGTATATTGTCATACAAGAGCTTTATGCGCCTTTCACAATATCTGGAAAACTACGAGTTGTGAGAATATAAAAGATGTACGAGGGCGGTCCAATAAGCACTTAGCCTACAAAAGAAAAACAAAAATTTTGGAAAAGTGGCGATTTATTTCTCAACATAGTCTCCTCTTAGCTCGATACACAACCCAGCGATGCTCCAACTTCTTTAACCCGTTTGAAAAATACGTTTTCTCGAGGTCTGCAAAGTAAGCGTCTGTGGCGGCGATGACCTCCTCATTAGACTCAAATTTCTACCCAGCGAGTGACTATTTCAAGATTGGAAACAAAAAGAAGTTGCACAGGACCAAATCTTGAGAATACGATGAATGAGGTAGCAGTTCGTAGCCCAATTTGACCAATTTGGCCGGGCGACGGCAGAGGTGTGTGCCGGTGCGTTGTCATGGTGGAAGAGCACTTTTTTCTTCGCCAAATGGGGCCTTTTTTCTGCAATTCGGCGTCGAATCAGCCCATTAATTCGGCATAGTAGAGCCTTGTGACCATTTTGCCCTTCTCCAGGTAGTCGATGCAGATCACACCTTGTGAATCCCAGAAAACGGTGTCCATCACCTTTCCGGCCGATAGAACAGTCTTCGCCTTCTTCAGAGCACGTTCGCCGGGTAAAGTTCACTGTTTTGACTGTTCTTTGGTCTCTAGTGTGTACCAGTGGACCCATGTTTCGTCCACGGTCACGAAACGACGCAGAAACTTCTTCGGATTTCGCTTAAACAGCGTCAAACATTGCTCTGAAGTGGTCTCTCGGTTGTACTTATTATCCGGAGTGAGCAAACGCGGCACTTATTGCGCCGACAGCTTTCTCATGCTCAAAATTGCATACAGGATGTGTCCCACGCGGTCTCTTGAGATGCCTAGTGTCTCAGCTATCTTGCGCACCTTCAATCGGTGGTCTGCCAATATGAAATCGTGGATTTTTGTCACGTTATCCTCCATGGTAGCCGTTTTCAGCGCATCTGGGCGTAGCTCATCAAAAACCGACGTGCGACCATGTTGTAACTCGTTAAACCAATTTTTTACGGTCTCTTCCTTCATCTTTCTAAAATCTGCGGACATGCTCGCTTCTACACGCGGTCAAAACAAAACTAAGAGTCAGATTCGGCTGAAATTCTGACAGTAGCCGTTTACGAGAATGTACTACACGATAGTGAATTTCTCTGTCAATAGTGGCGCCATCGGCCAAGTACTTATCGTATTGCCCTCGTATTTTTACGCGATCTGCAACTTTTATTAGAAAACTTAGTAAATTCTGCGTATTTTGAGATAAACTCAGAAAACCATGATTTTTATGGTTTTTTATTGGTTTCTATCATGAATAATTTAATTTGTGGTAATTTTAATTTTTAGATTTGTAATAAGTGTGTAAAAATACCTAAGTATACTAAGTTCCAACAAAATTTAAGACTTACCTTGTTTAGAAATATACCCAATTTTAAAATTCAATATCTCAAAAAATATTGAAATACGCCGAAAATTATATTGAGAAAAGTCTAATAATATCAAATCGAAAGTATGTGCAAAATTCAGCTCGAAATTATGTTTGCGTTTTTAAGAAGTCAATTCGAAAAAAGGGAAAAAATAATTTATTAAAATAATAAAGTTCAAAAATATAATTTTCAGTTAAACGTAAAATTCCTATTGTTTTTCATTTACAAAAATTAAAGAAAATATAAGTAATTCAAAGTAACATTACACGAAATATTTTTTTTCCTTACATAAAATAAAAATTATATTGTTTTGGTTTGTATATTATTTTTAATACTACTCTTAGAAAAATTGGTTTGAGAAAAAGTTTAGTTTAATTATTATTTAAAACATTCTTATTTGTAATTTTTATTTAGGAGTAATTGCTATTTTGTGCATTTAAAATCAAAATCGTAATCGTTTTTTAATATGTAATGTTTTAATTATCATAGATCAACAAGTGTTAGGAAACTAAAACTTTAATATACTTTTCCGAAGGCTTTTGATACACTGAATCCAATTCTGGGTGGAGAATCGCTGTTTCACGTTAAGTTTTTGAGATACCTTAACCTAAAAATGTAAGAAACGCTGTTTTTTGCTATATTTGAGGTTATGTAACGCGATAATTGAAAGTTATATCATAAAATTAATAAATGCATCTAGAAGTATAAGTCTTCCTTTTAAATTAATTGTTAATCGTCGCGATATCTTTTTTTTTTACTGAGATATCGCAGTTTGAAATTCGTGCGGGTAGGTGATCACGTGGATTAGCGCGCTTGCGGTATGCCATTTAATTTTATTATAAATTTTAAGCGAGTAAACTCGCTGTTTCCAGACTTCGGTGGGTTGGCCTGATTGTGAATTATTAGGGATGGTTTCGAGGGATTAGGTGGGATCAAGGATATGTGATCACGTGAGTTAGCGCGCTTACAGTATTCCATTTAATTTTGTTCATGAAATTTAAGCGAGTAAACTAGCCGTTCACAGGCTTAGGTTAGCGTACTTGTGGTTTGGTAAGGGTGGTCTTTAGGAGATGGATCGGTAAATGGGTTTTTCTGCTTGTGGTCTGGTAGAGACGTTTTCTAAAGGTTTCGTAAATTTCAAACTACGATATCTGGGTGAAAAAAAAAATATCGGGATTATAAATTTATTTTAAAGAGAAAGACTTATACTTCTAGATGCATCTATTAGTTTTCTTATTAAAACTTTTCATTATCGCGTTACATAACCTCCAATATGATGAAAAGCAGCGTTTTTGCACTTCTAGGTTAGAATATCTCAAAAACTTAACGCGATACAGAAATTCTGTGCTTAGATTTGGATTTAGCTCACCACGAACCTCCGGAGAAGTATATTAGAGTTTTAGTTTCCAAAAATAAGTCAAATTTTGTTGACCTGTGGTATTATTCTAACAACGAAACTACCCCAGGTGTTCTTCACCGATTTCTTTTATTTTGTAATATGTTGTAGTACTTAAATATTAGACACATGTTTTAAGTGCTAATTCGTCGATTTGAGGGGTGAAAATCAACCTTAAAGTTCACCCCCAAAACAGTTTTATTTTAATATCTCAAAAAGTTTTTGAAGTTTTTAAATAAAATCAACGGCAAATTGTTTCATATACAAAGGCGCTTCTATGGGTATAAATTTTATTCCAAAGAGTTGCAACCCCTATTTCTTAGGGTTAAATATGCAATTTTTAGGCTTTTTTTCGTGTAAAATTCATTAAATCAGCTGGATTAGATTATAAATTGTACTGTCATATAGAATATACCATACAAAGATTAAGTTGACATGTTTCGGAGTTTTTGAAAAAATAAAATTTTCTAAAGGTGTTTTACCTCTAAAGTGATTTTATTCTTACGAAGTGTGATAAAAAAAATAAGGTGATTTCTCATTTTTTATAAAAAATATTCATTTATTCATCTAAAATTATGTTATCCCCTTCAAAATAATCTCCCTCTGATACAATGCACTTGTGCCAGCGCTTTTTCCAGTCGCCAAAACACTTCTGAAATGCACTTTTGGGTATTGCCGTAAGCTCCTCTAGCGATGCAGCCTTAATCTCCTCAATAGTCGCAAATCTTTGTCCTTTCAATGGCCTTTTCGATTTGGGGAAGAGGAAAAAGTCGCAGGGGGCCAAGTCTGGTGAATACGGTCGTTCAACATGTCTTGGGCGATGTTCATACTATGCTGCTTCTGATCAAAATTAAGCAATTTTAGAACGAATTTCGCTGACACACGTGCCATACCCAAAACATCCGTTAAAATCGATTGCAATGAGCCAAACGATATGTTAAGATCATCAGCTACTTCTCTAATCGTGATTCGACGACTTTTCAACACAATTTCTTTCACTTTCTGAACATTTGCGTCTGTTTTTAAACTGCTAGGGCGTCCGGGGCGAGGTTCAACGTTAACATTTTCTCGGCCCTCTTGGAATAACTTATACCACTTATAAACATGTTTTTTGCTCAGAGTTGTCTCATTGTACGCCACTGTCAATATTTTAAGAGTCTTCAAGCACTTGATACCATTTTTTACACAAAAATTAATACAAGCTCTTTGCTCCATTATTTTCAACAGCAAAAGATCGCCGAGCACGCAAACACGAGTCTAACCTTCATGCCTCTCACACAAAAATAACAAATGTTGGGAAGCTGACGGGCTGCTTACAAGCACCGTTAAACAGACCAATTTAAAACAGAACAGAACAAACCCCTTTTATTTACTCTTAATATTACGTACAATAATTTAATTCGCGATTTTACGCGAGCCCAGGACGCCAGCTACACACGTGTGGCGCGGTTTCTTACGCGGCACTTCCGTTCGCACGGCTAGCTCACGGTTAGAGTGGTCGCGGGCATACAAAACGACAAGACCGAAAATGGCGCGTAGCACGCGTCGCGGTCGCACACACAGCCGGGAAGAAACGGGGATGGTTTCGGTGAAAGGATGCCTCCTGGTAACAGCCACTGCACCTGGGTGCACTTACCAGATATTCTATACACACACGAGTACAAAAAAACTTTCCGCCTTTAACGCGCTCGTATTTCGTTAAACGCTGGTTCGTTCGCGACTGCTCTCAAAGACGGAACCAAACGAAGTGAACGAGAAATCTCGGAGCAGTACGTTCGCGAGCGCGGATTTTTGATAAGCGTTCTGCGCCAGCGCAACGTGCATGTAAAATACGTTACGCGACGCGGCCGCCACGCACGCTCAGCGCTATCGGCAGTTGACACCACCACGCGCCAGCAGCGTGTTGTTGTGCTCGTGTTGTTTATATTTTCCCTGGAGCGGCGAGAAACTTCACCCGATGTCCAGAGAGTCCAGGTAAGTCGACGCGTTCCATGGCGGTTAGGCGTTGACTGATTTCTCTCTTCTCTTTCTTTTACATGTGCGGCATAGCGGTGGATCAACGGCAAGGCGGATCGGAACAATAGGCGGCTGAGAAGGCGAGGCGATGGTGTTGACGGTACAGGTGATGACAACGACAAGGACAGGAAGGAGCTTGGAGAAGGAACCCTGCTGCAGTGTGTGCGAGCACTGCTACGACTAGCCATGGGCTCCTGAGACTGGCCTCTAACTAGAGCCTATACTTGAGCTCCGAGCCCCTGTATCTGAAGGAGGTATAAAGTGTGTACAGCCATACGTGGCTGTTATTTAGGGCTAAGCGTGGCAGTCCTGCAAGGCTGCCTAGATTGTAAGGGGTATTGCGGGCTACGAGGAGGCTTACAAGCTATGCTTTAGCCTCCTCATGTGACCGGTGCAAAACATCACGTCACAACTACAGTCTGTCAAGTAAGAGCGTGGTCGTGTTAATTTATAAAAAAATTTATTTGATGAAACTTTCATATTTATATATACATTGTACACATTACAAACAATGATGCAATTCGATCAATAATGTGTCCAGTCACCACCGGCGTCGATAATTGCCTGGCATCTCCGAGGCATGCTTTCTACTAATTTGACGGCGAATTCTAGTGGCAAGGATCTCCAGATCCGACGAATTTCGTAAGACAACTGCTTCAAAGTGTATGTGCGTCTTCCACGAAGCTTCCGTTTAATATATGCCCACACATTTTCAATAGGGTTTGCATCGGGCGACTGCGACGGCCAATCCAATGTAACGATGCCAGATTGAGTCTTCCACTGAGTACAGAGCTTGCTGCGGTCTTTAGGATCGTTGTCCTCCTGCAGAATCCAATCTTCATTTTTTGTGATGAACCATCGTTTGGCAGATGGCAGTAAAGCCTTTTTGTAGATTTTTATCATTTTCTCGGCATTTAGGTTGTCAGTAAAGAGGTGCAAAGTGCTGAATCCCTGCTTTGAGAAGCAGCCCCAAAGATGCACCTTTATTCCATGTTTTACGGTCCACTGAACAAGCCTATTGGTGGAAGTTGACCAGGCTCGCGTGAGGACAGAACGTGCCCACATAGAACATTCATCAGTAAAAATGACATTTTCAAAATCTCTATCAATATTCTCATGCGCCCAAGCGAGTCGCTTTGTCACATGTTTTTCAGTCAACAGAGGCTTCTTCATTGTGTTGCGCCATTTCAGATGATGAGTACGAAGATGGGTTCCGATGGTTTGGTAGGATATATCTAAACCTTTTGCCATTAATTTTGCTTGTCCTTGCCGCAGTGTTAAAGCAGGATTCCGCGAAAACAGATTCATTATTCTTCTTTCATCTTTTTTGTTCACTTTTCCTATCGAGCCACGTTCTGGTAAATCATCGACATTTTTAGCCACTTTATATCGCTGTATCCACTTCTGTACAAATGTCTTCGACTTTCTCATATATTTAGCAGCCGCCGATTGCGACATTTTGGAACCTTTCGGGTGGGTGCAAAGGAACACAGCCTCGTAGCGCGACGCGTACTTAGCACTCATGGCGTTTAACGTGATTCTTTTTCAAAAGATCAACAACAACTGAATCTTTGTTAACAATGCATTAAGGACAAAGCTTTCTTCTATCGGCTCGCGAAGAAATTAGAGCGAAATCTTTCATTAACTGTCGGTGAAGTCGACCACGCTCTTACTTGACAGACTGTAATATTGTTGATATTTTATTTTATAAATCTTTATTTTTAACTTAAACTATGCAAAATTTGAACTAGGCTACGAAACAAAATCGATTTCGTAGCTTAATTGTAACTATAATTAAAATATGATTAATTTATTTTTATTAAATTATTTAGTTCTGTTATGCACGTTTTTGGTTCGCATATACTTTATTTAAGTGTTGAAAATATTGGTCGTGTAAAAATAAAATAATAAGCTTAAATTCTAATGCTTGTGCTAGATTAAACTTGAATAATTTGTTTAGTATTAAATGTTCGTCTCGATTAATAAAAAGATAAAACGATTTATTCGTAACTTCAATTATAGTAATATTTATAAATAAAACTTTTCAAAAAAAAAGAAATACAGCGAAAATTATTGCATGATTCTTTATCTTTTTATTTTGAGAGAGAAAATAGAAAAATCCGTTATACATTTTGTGATTTTATTTTAATATTTTAATTGTAAAAAAACATAGAAGGTCGTTTGTAATTTTTAATTTATTAGGAGATTTTTTTTTTTTCATCGTGAAAAATTATTGCAGATATTTATATAAAATTCTTTTTATATCTGTTTGTATATATATTTTCAAAAAAAAAGGCAGTTAAATTATTTCAAATTAAGTTTAAAGATAGCAGCATTTTTTTTATAGATATACATGCATATTTTTTTGTTTTAAATAATCTACTCGTAGTTGTCAGTAACACTATTAGTTTTTATAATATTTAAAGATATAGATTCATCATTCAATAATATTATTCAAAAAAAAGGAATTGTTTTATACAAGTATTTTGTAGAAAAAGAAATTGCATAACTGTTAAAAATTTATTTTTAAATTTTAAGTTATTTAAAAGATTCGAAATTTAATTTAACATATATTTATAATGATTTAAATGAGTACTATTATTTTATATTTTATATGTATTTTTCATATTCATTTTTCTTCTTTCGAAATTTTTTATAAAAAAAGGCATTATTATTTCTGTTATATGACAATTTTATTAGGTTGCTGCAGATGAAATGGCCGATTTAGTAATAAATTTTTAAACAGCTATAACTTTTTATAAAGACAATTTATTTAATCGAAATAGGTACCAATAGATGCAACACACTTTTCCAACAAGATACAAGTACATTTATTCCAGTTTTGTAGAAGTCCGAGTTTCTGGTTCGAAGAAACTCCTCGAAGGCATTTTTGACAGCAGCTTCATTATTAAATCTTTTTCCTGTCAAAAAGTGATCCAAATGTTTGAAAAATTGGTAATCTGTTGGTGAGAGGTCTGGTAAGTATGGAGGGTGAGGAAGAGTCTTATAGCACAACTTGTTTAATTTTTGGACCGTTGTTCTCGATACATGAGGTCGTGCGTTATCATGAAGCAGTATCACTTCAACCCTGTTGACAAGCCCAGGTCGTTAGACTATCAATTTTTGATGCATTTCATCCAGCTAAGCACAGTATTTCTCAGCATTGATGTTTTCGCCAGGTTGCAGGAACGAATAGTGGATAACTCAAGCTACAGACTACCGAATAGTTACCATTATTTTTTTTTTGGATGAAGGCTTGGTTTTGGCATATGTCTTGGCGCTTCATCGGCATCTAGCCATTGGGCCGATCGGCGACGATTATCGTATAAAATCCATTTTTCATCGCAGGTCACAATTCGGTATAAGAACGGTTCCTTTTTGTTGCGGGAGAGAAGAGAACTTGAAATCTTTATTCGGCACGTCATGTTTTGCTCGGTAAGATCATGCGGAACCTATTTGTCAAGCTTTTTCACTTTTCCAAGTTGTTGCAAGTGGCGGCAAACTGTCGAATTGTGAACGCCTAATTTCTCGGCAAGATCCCTTATGGTTTGGCGGAGGTCAGACTCCACTAATGCACGCAGCTCGTTGTTATCGATCGATGGTCCTGGGTGTCCATGTGGCTCATTTCCAAGGTCTATATCTCCGGATCGAAATTTTTTGAACCACCGCCGAGTGGTTCGTTCGCTAACGGTATCAGGCCCAAATGCGCTGTTGATATTCCTCGTTGCTTCCGTTGCGTTGTGCTCTAATTTAAATTTGTATGGTAAAAGTAGCCGTTTTTGATTCACTTCCGTGTTCCCTTTTTTTTTTGTTTTTACGATTACTATGAAGTGCAAAACAGAAATGACTCCATAAACCAAGGTAGCAGTATTTATACTTCAATATGTCATATCATTTGCGCCGCCTTGTACCAACATAATACACTAAAATTGTAGCCAACTTTATGTCATTGCTAAATCGGCCATTTCATCTGCAGCAACCTAATATTTTGTGATCGGAAACAATTATTTTTTGAACTATTTTACGTTTTGTGTAAAAATATGCCTTATGTGGTATTTTTGGAAATTGCGACTTTTTTTCTCTTCGTTGAACATTGTACTTCTTATTTTATTTAAATATTATTCAGTATATCGTTAGTTTAAAAACAGTTTTATAATTTATTTACTGAGGTCTCCCTAGTGACCTATTTATTATTTGATGACGCTACCTGTACGGTGTATCTGTAAGCGGAGGTTACCGTTATATTTTGCGATAGTATTTGCAATAAAATAATTTAAGAATATTTGTCATTCTTTGCATAACGTTACAGTGTATTACAAAGGAAAAGTTTGAGTGAGAAAAGATACATTTTAAATATGAATACTACGTGTAGAAAAAAGAGTATTTATGGGACATTTTTGTTGTTTTGGACGGCGAGTTGATGTGCACGTGTTCAGCCTGGCATCCTTTTACTAGAGTCAAGCGCATGTACTATTTCTTCTACGTTCCGGGAATACTCGTAAAACTCTTGGCCCATGCTTACGCTAGGTTTCACAACGATTTGGATCAGTGGAAAGTGCGTCGAGTAGGTTGTGGAGGAAGGCTTTTTTGTGGTGGAGCGTTTGGATATAGATCTATTACGGGCTGCGCATCTTTCCCATTGACAAGCGATGGCAGGGAAAGCAGGGAGAAAACGTATCGGCTGACACAGGAAACAAAACAGAGGTCATTTACCGACGTTACAAAAAAATATATGTAAAATGAAGATATAGCACTTTTATGTAACGGCGTTCACTACCCCCTAGCACTTGATTGTTACAAGATTGGCAGTATATATTTTTTTTTCTTTTTATTTACATGCAGACTGTTTTTTCACTATTATGTTATTATAAACTTTTTAAATCTAAATCCACAAACCTGGAATCCATTAATCCTTAATTCATAAGTCACCCTTGTAGTTCACCCCCAAAAATTATTCTTTTTTTATTATCTCAAGACCGAATTGGAGTTTTTTAGTAAAACAAACGTCATTTAATTTTTTAAAAAAAGATGCTCTAACGAGCATTGCTTTTGTGCTCAGGATTAGCATCTCTCATTTTTATACGGGTGAAACTGGTTTTTTTTTATTATTTTAGGCTAAAAACTTTTGTAAATTATTCTATACACTCGTGACGATAATGTTAAATAAAAATTTAATGCTAATAATTTTTAATAAACTCAATGAAATTAAAAATCGTTCTACAACAACGAAATTGAATATCGAAGTTTACATGTCTTATGATTTAGTACTCGAACATTTCTTTTATAAGTAAATATTATTGTATGCAAATTTTAATCAAGACAAATTCGATATTATTCTTTTCACATATTTGTGTTGAATCTATTTTTATTAGTGAATCTTCCATATGAATGAAACAACAGATAAGATTTGGTCTTTATCTCACCGTGCTCGTGTAACATTTATTTTTATTCATGGATAATGCCGTTCAACTGAAACAATAACAGTTTGAGATTATATTTCGTCAGTTATACCTAACGTGACTTTAAGTTCAAAGGTGTACCTAAAGTACTTTTAACTAATAAATTTTTTAGAATTAGAAATGAAATAAATTGGATGCTCGAAACTAGAAATGGTAGAAAACGTGTTTTTAGAATTTAAAATATTTTTAAAAAATAGACGGGATGACGGTTTAACATTTGTGTACAATCATAGAATTCCGGTCCTTATTTCACTCAACTTGACAATTATTTTTTAAGAAGTAAGTTATACCAGGAAATCCTTAATCTAAAGTTTCAGAAATTAAAAGATAAATCAAAAGTGTAATTATTTTATATATTTTAAAATATTTTATTATATTTAAATCTTATCAATATACAGGTTGACAAATGGGAAGTTGCCTAAAGTATATGCATCTCTTTCCCCCTCTACTGTATCGTATAAGGCTGGGCCCACGTAGGTACATGCTAGAATGTTGTCAGTTTCTATTAAAACGCCGTAAAGAGCAATACGTGTACTTTAAAATGAGTGACCTTACGGACGGATAAAAGGTGTATCTCATCGAGTACTTTTATTCTAGAGGTAAAAACTATACTGAAGCGTATAGAGGTTTTCGTACTAAGTTTAGAAGTAAAAAAGTAGCCAGTCAAAATACTCTTAAAAGGTAAGAATGAAAAAAACTATATTTAACTTTATCGTATGACCGCATTTTTTAACAAAGTTTTTAAATTTTTTTTACTTCTTTCTTAAAGTAATTGATAACTTCATCAATTATTATACTCTTGACAATCGTCGTCATGATCTTCCTGATCCTTCATATACAGTTACAACAGAAGATAAGGTTGCCGAGGTCGAAGAACATTTCCAGAATAATTTAACGGATTCAATAAGAAAAGCAGCAGCAGCTTTAGAATTGAATCGAGAGACACTAAGATTAATAATAAAAAATTTCATTAAGTTACATCCTTACAAAATCACAACTCATCTATTGCTCACCGTAGATTATAAAGAAAAAAGAAATGAGTTTAGTAAGGTTATGAGAAAAAAATTAGAAAAGAACGAGATCGATATTAATCACATAATTTTCTCAGACGAGGCTCACTTTTATTTGAATGGATATGTCCATAAATAGAATTACCGTTTTTGGGGTAATGAAAATCCACATTTAACTGAGGCAAAGTCCTTACATCCTGTTAAGGTGACTGTTTGGGCAGCTATTTCAATCAAAGAAGTACACTTAGAATTCTTGAAAGGGACAATAACAAGCAATAGCTATCGCGAAATGCTACAAACAAAATTTTTTCCTTTCGCTAAGAAACGTGGATTAATCAGGAACTATTATTTAATGCAAGATGGTGCTACGCCGCATAGAACTCAAGAGGTATTTAAAGCTATTTACGAAATTTATGGTGAACGCGTCATCGGTTTAGGATATCCCAAGTTTGCACACGCAGGTATAGAATGGCCTCCTTATTCACCAGACTTGAACCCGTGTGATTTCTTCTTATGGGGATACCTGAAAGATTACTGTTATGCGGAAAAACCCAAGACCCAAGATGATTTGAGAGGTGCTATTAGAAAAGGAATTTCTAGTATTTCTTCATCTAAAATTAAACAAGTTTTTCATAGTTGCTCAAAAACGGCTTGATTATTGTGCAAGTTCAGATCGGGGTCACTTCGAAAATATTTACAATTAATAGTTATTCCCTATCCAGGTTTTGTCATTTTTTTTAAAAACGTAATATGTGTCTGTTGAAAATGATTGATTAAACTGAAACCTATTTCAAATAAAAATGACCACTTTACTGATTTAATATGTATTTTTATTATTTTTTTCCCTGCACACATCTCAAAATTATAAGTGATTACTTTAGGCAACTCCCATTTGTCACCCTGTATAATATATAACAAATGCTGTATTCATTTTATTAAATATATAAGTCTGCATAAGAAGTATAATTTTATTATCAGGGTTTGCAAGATAAACATTTATGATATACCAGGCTGTTCAATAAGTTTTGCGGTTCGATAAGAGAGGGTGTTGCTATTAGCCTGAATTTTTTTTGTTATGTTGGTGCACTCTTTATATGAACGTATGTGAAGTTTCGTTTCAATCTGTTAATTCATTCTTTGTTTACAAGCCATTTAGTGTCACAGTATTTTTTTAAAATGGAAAAAATCAAGTATCGTG
Source organism: Chalcis sispes (assembly GCA_949987625.1). NCBI lineage: Eukaryota > Metazoa > Arthropoda > Insecta > Hymenoptera > Chalcididae > Chalcis > Chalcis sispes. Next base: position 18,898,385 of record OX465098.1, on the reverse strand, counting down.
CAGTGATTGAATTTTTATTTTTGGAAGGTTTAAAAGCAAAGGAAATTTATGAACGAATGTTGACAGTATATAAGGACTCTTCGCCTTTAATTAGTACAGTAGAAAGATGGGTTGCTGAATTAAAACGTGGTCGTACAAGCCTTGAAGACGATCCACGTCAAGGACGTCCAAAAAAAGCAACAATACCAGAAATCGTAGAAAAAATACAGGATATCGCATTGGAAAATCGTCCAGTGACTGAAAGAGATTTAGTAGAAGCCCTAGGCATCTCATTGGGCAGTGTAAGCAATATTTTGACTGAAGTATTGGGTTTCAGAAAGCTGTCTGCACAATGGGTGCCGCATTCGCTAACAATGGAACAAAAACACATTCGAATGCGACTCTCAGCAACATTTAGAGCGTTTTCGAAAGAATAAAGTGGATTTTCTACGTCGATTTATCACTATGAATGAGACTTGGGTCTATCACCATTATCCTGAATGAAAACAAGAGGCTAAAGAGTGGTGTGAACCTGGTTCTTTGGCTCCGAAACGAGTTCGTGTTCAGAAATCGGCCAAGAAGGTGTTAGCATCAGTTCTTTGGGATGCGAAAGGAATTTTATTTGTGGATTACTTGCAAACTGATAAAACAATAAATTCTAAATATTATTGTAACCTTTTAGACCAGCCGAAGAAAAAAATTCATGAAAAAAGACCGGTTTGCAGAAGAAAAAAAATCCCTTTCCATCAGGATAATGCACCGTGTCACAAGAGCATTTTGTCAATGGCTAAAATCCATGAATTAAAGTTCGAATTGTTGGAGTATCCACCGTATTCACCAGATTTGGCCCCTAGCGACTTCCATCTGTTCCAGACCTAAATAAATTCATGCGTGGAAAGCGTTTTTCATCAAATGATGAGGTCATAACAGATGTGGAAGCGTATTTTGCAGCCCTTCCAGATTCTCACTTAAGGGATGAAATTCATAAACTAGAATCTCGTTGGAACAAGTTTATTGATGTTCAGGGAAACTATACTGAATAATAAAGTGTATTGGAAACCATAAAATTGTGTTTTTCTTATCGAACCGCAAAACTTATTGAACAGCCTGGTATATAGAAAAAATCTTTTAAACATAACGTTTTTTTACACAAAGCACATTTCATAATTGCAACATAAGAACATCTATCTACTTCACAGCGATCACTAGATTTGGACCCAAAAGCAAAATTAACTAGATTTTCGAGCTCGCCTGGTTTTATATCTGTGCAACCACTTTTAAACCAAGCGTATTTGAATAAATTTACATACCTGGATGACGACAGTTGATTATGTACTAAAGATTAGAAAATGATTATATTATTACGTTCATAAAGATTTAAATCTCCATTCATTAATATGACACTGTCAGAGAAATGTCTGACATAATTTTTCCGTATTCTAAATCCTAATACATCGAGTGGCTGAATTTTACTTGTTATTCCTTTTGGTATTAACTCCAAGATAACTTCTTTATTTTGAGGTTGAATTTCTTGCACCACTAAAGGACAGTGGCCACTTCATGAACCAATTAACAAAACACTTGATGAACCAACATTCAGATAGTACACTTCTTTTAGCCAAGTTCTAAAGTAATCTAAAATTAAATAATTTTTAAAAAAATTATAATTATGCATTAAATATGTATTAATACTATACATAATTTATTATTATCTGCAGTTAATTTTCCAGATTTTTAAGCCATAACGTAGATATTATCAGGTCTAAATAACTTTTGTTGCACAACTGGTCCAAATTTGCCACTTTTGTTTCTAAAAACTAAAAATAGAGGCGATAGAAGTCTTCCATTGCCTAAGATTATAGGTTAAATCGTATAACTATGGCTTGTAGAAGTTATAGATTGCACTAGGCATTGTATTTGGCTTTCTTGTTTAACCGCCAATGTTGTTCCAGAATGTATTTCCAACTGAAATCCACTTTAATCTGAATTATAAACATTTTCTATATCTTTTTCTTAAATAAGTTTTTCAATTTTCATGACAAATTCGTCAGCTATTCTATGTAAATAATCTGTTTCTTCGAGAGTTTTTTTAGTAACCAACATATTAATTTGTCTACTAAAAATTCTGTGAGGTTTTTTAAAATTATTTACCCAATGATTCGAAGCTTTAAATCTAAAAACCTAGTGTTCCATACCCTCTTGAGCTTGCTTGAGCCTATTTCTGCAAATCTCTATCATGAATAATATGACCGGCATCAATTGCAGTTTCAAAAATGTCCAAAACAAATTAAGAAATTCTGCCTATTTTTACTCTGTAAGTTCCTTTTTTACTGAAAGTTTTTGCCCAACGTTTTAGTTGTGTAATTGATTGCACTTTTGCGAATCGATTTTGAACAGTTTTTAATGCAAGATTTTTGGTTATCCCACTTCTCTAGAATTCCACGGCACATGCTTTATAGTTATGGTCCAATTCTTATACATCTGATGTGCATTCTTGTATATCTTCATCTATAGACCAGATTTTTTCATTATCTTCAACGATTTCCATTTCAACATCTTTATATGGTTCTTGAAAAGCCAATTTTTCCTCTTCAATTATATCAACGTTGTTGAATTCTTCCATTGCGTTATATAACATTTTTTCAATACTGTTTTTTATGTCAATCTCTTTCTGTGTTAATGGCGTATTATCTAACTTGAGGCCTTGGAATCTTATTAGGAGCATATTTATTACGCTAGTGGGATTAATCATTTCGCGAACCTAAAATATATTGTACATTGAATAAAATATAACTTTAATAAATAATCTAGCTTTTATGTTATTATTAGTGTACATAAATTATTCAAGCACTAATCGTGAAACGAAAACTTATAAATCTAGAATAAATTATTTTATCTCAAACAGTTAATCAAATATGAGGTTGCTGCAGATGAATAGGCCGATTTAGCAATGACATAAACTTGGCTGCAATTTCAGTGTATTATGTTGGCACAAGGCAGCGCAAATAATATAACATATTGAAGTATAAATACTGCTACCTTGGTTTATGGAGTCATTTCTGTTTTGCACTTCATAGTAATCGTAAAAACAAAAAAAAAAGGGAACACGGAAGTGAATCAAAAACGGCTACTTTTACCATACAAATTTAAATTGGAGCACAACGCAACGGAAGCAACGAGGAATATCAACAGCGCATTTGGGCCTGATACCGTTAGCGAACGAACCACTCAGCGGTGGTTCGAAGAACTCCGATCCGGAGATATGGACCTTGGAAATGAGCCACGTGGACACCCAGGACCATCGATTGATAACGACGTACTGCATGCATTAGTGGAGTCGGACCCCCGCCAAACCATAAGGGATCTTGCCGAGAAATTAGGCGTTCACAATTCGACAGTTTGCCGCCACTTGCAACAACTTGGAAAAGTGAAAAAGCTTGACAAATGGGTTCCGCATGATCTTACCGAGCAAAACATGACGTGTCGAATGGAAATTTCAAATTCTCTTCTTTCCCGCAACAAAAAGGAACCGTTCTTGGACCGAAATGTGACCTGCGATGAAAAGTGGATTTTATACGATAATCGTCGCCGATCGGCCCAATGGCTGGATGCCGATAAAGCGCCAAGACACATGCCAAAACCAAGCCTTCATCCAAAGAAAATAATGGTAACTGTTTGGTGGTCTGTAGCTGGAGTTATCCACTATTCGTTCCTGCAACCTGGCGAAAACATCAATGCTGAGAAATACTGTGCTTAGCTGGATGAAATGCATCAAAAATTGATAGTCTAACGACCTGGGCTTGTCAACAGGGTTGAAGTGATACTGCTTCATGATAACGCACGACCTCATGTATCGAGAACAACGGTCCAAAAATTAAACGAGTTGTGCTATGAGACTCTTCCTCACCCTCCATATTTACCAGACCTCTCACCAATAGATTACCATTTCTTTAAACATTTGGATCACTTTTTGACAGGAAAAAGATCAAATAATGAAGCTGCTGTCAAAAATGCCTTCGAGAAGTTTCTTCGAACCAGAAACTCGGACTTCTACAAAACTGGAATAAATGTACTTGTATCTTGTTGGAAAAGTGTGTTGCATCTATTGGTACCTATTTCGATTAAATGAATTGTCTTTATAAAAAGTTACAGCTGTTCAAAAATTTATTACTAAATCGGCCATTTCATCTGCAGCAACCTGATATTTTTACTACTTATAAATAAATATTGAACTCTTTGAGAGTTTTATACACAGGGTGTCACAAATGTCCCGGTACGGCTGTACATTTCCTAAGGTGGGGTATTTCGGAAAATGGTTTAGGTTAATCCTTGAGTAACTCTTAACGAGAAATTTAATAGTGACCTCTATTTTGACCTTGGCGATGTTCTTTAAGGTCATTTCAAGGTAAGGTCATTTTTTTTAAATAGTAACTCCCTTTTTTGACATTGGCAATCGATAGGGCGGGAAATTTTTACCTGAGTACATATTTGAACATTAAGTTTCCTGCTCTTTCGATTGCCAATGTCAAAAAAGGGAATATTTTGAAAAAAATGAGTAGAGCTTGAAATAACCTTGAAGGAATTTAAAGGGCATCGTCAAGGTCACGCCTACAGTCAACACATTATAAACCTTGCTAATTTTAATAGATCGGTTTAAAAAGAAATTAAGGAGTTCCTATGCCAAAAGATAACCAGACCTTGTTTATGTTTAAATGGCCTTGGCTGACCTTCAAGATCAGCGTGATCTTATGACTTACTACTGTGATCAAAAAGTAAGGTAAATTTGTTTATACAATGTAAATTCTTTATTTTTTCTTCCAAATCAATTTATCCCCTTTAAAGTAATCCCCGTCCGATAAAACACACTTTTACCAACGCTTTTATCAGTCCACGAAACAGTCGGAATAGTTTTTTTCCGGTATACCCTACAAGACCTTCTTCGATTCGGTTCTTATCTCCTCAATCGTATCAAAACGGCGTCCCCGCATTAGCCTTTTAAATTCGCTGAATAGCTAGAAGTCGCACGTAGCCAAATCAGGCGAATATGGTGGTTGCGTAACGATATGAGTCAAGTTTTTGGCAAAGAACCAATGCAGTATGACATGGTGCATTATTGTGATGAAGAAACCAAAAGTTGTTCGCCCCTCATTCCGGCCGTTTCAGAGGAATAGCTTCACGCAAACGACGCATAACGCTCAAATAATATTTTTTGTTGACAGTTTGGCCCGGCGGAAGGAATTCATAGTGCACCACTCTACGATAATCAAAGAAAACTGTCAACATGACCTTGATTTTCGATCGATTTTGCCGTGGTCTTTTCGGTCTTGCTTCACCTTTTACACGATAATCGCTGGATTGGTCGGTGGTTTCAGGGTCGTATGCGTAAATCCAAGTCTCGTCTCCAGTAATGATGCACTTCAAGTGGTCCTAATAGTCAGACTGCAAAGTTTCACACACATCAACGCGACGCTTTTTTTCCAAAAGATTGAGCGATTTTGGCACCAATCGAGACTTGCCGCGTTTGAGACACAAAATATCCTTCAAAATGGCTTAAGCTGAGCCAACTAATATTTCTACACTATCAGCGAGGTCTCTAATTGTCACTCGACGATTTTTAAGCACCAAATCTTTGATTTTTTGGACGTGGCCCTCGTCGGTAGATGTTGATGGTCGTCCAGAGCGCGGTTCGTCTTCAACGCGTACTCGGCCCGCTTTGAACTCGTTGTACCACTTATAAACGTTTTTTTGTGCCATAGTTTGATCACCAAAAGCCTTCCGCAATATTTTCAACGTGTCTGCACAAGAATATTCATTCCGCAAACCAAATTTGATGCAAGTTCTTTGCTCAACAAAATCACCCATTGTAAAAATCGAAAAATTCACTGCTGGCTGTTTACAAAAACACGTGTAACTCGAAGATAATTAAACCTTTTGACAAACAGACGCATGACAAATGTTATGGACAGTCCTATCAACCTAGGAAAAAGAATTTACAGTCTGTCAAGTAAGAGCGTGGTCGCGTTAATTTATAAAAAAATTTATTTGATGAAACTTTTATATTTATATATACATTGTACACATTACAAACAATGATGCAATTTGGTCAATAATGTGTCCAGTCACCACCGGCGTCGATAATTGCCTGGCATCTCCGAGGCATGCTTTCTAATAATGTGACGGCGTATTCTAGTGGCAAGGATCTCCAGATCCGACGAATTTCGTAAGACAACTGCTTTAAAGTGTATGTGCGTCTTCCACGAAGCTTCCGTTTAATATATGCCCACACATTTTCAATAGGGTTTGCATCGGGCGACTGCGACGGCCAATCCAATGTAACGATGCCAGAATGAGTCTTCCACTGAGTACAGAGCTTGCTGAGTGTTTAGGATCCTTGTCCTCCTGCAGAATCCAATCTTCATTTTTTGTGATGAACCATCGTTTGGCAGATGGCAGTAAAGCCTTTTTGTAGATTTTTATCATTTTCTCGGCATTTAGGTTGTCAGTAAAGAGGTGCGAAGTGCCGAATCCCTGCTTTGAGAAGCAGCCCCAAAGATGCACCTTTATTCCATGTTTTACGGTCCGCTGAACAAGCCTATTGGTGGAAGTTGACCAGGCTCGCGTGAGGACAGAACGTGCCCATATAGAACATTCATCAGTAAAAATAACATTTTTAAAATCTCTATCAATATTCTCATGCGCCCAAGTGAGTCGCTTTGTCACATGTTTATCAGTCAACAGAGGCTTCTTCATTGTGTTGCGCCATTTCAGATGATGAGTACGAAGATGGGTTCGGATAGTTTCGTAGGATATATCTAAACCTTTTGCCATTAATTTTGCTTGTCCTTGCCGCAGTGTTAAAGCAGGATTCCGCGAAAACAGATTCACTATTCTTTTTTCATCTTTTTTGTTCACTTTTCCTATCGAGCCACGTTCTGGTAAATCATCGACATTTTTAGCCACTTTATATCGCTGTATCCACTTCTGTACAAATGCCTTCGACTTTCTCCTATATTTAGCAGCCGCTGATTGCGACATTTTGGGACCTTTCGGGTAGATGCAAAGGAACACAGCCTCGTAGCGCGACGCGTACTTAGCACTCATGGCGTTTAACGTGATTCTCTTTCAAAAGATCAACAACAACTGAATCTTTGTTAACAATGCATCAAGGACAAAGCTTCTTCCTATTGGCTTGCGAAGGAATTAGAGCAAAATCTTTTATTACTTGTCGGTGAAGTCGACCACGCTCTTACTTGACAGACGGTATAATAAATTTAATTTCTATTTTAATTAGTATTAACATTAATAATAATTGATTGCTAATTTAAAAATATATTCTTATATTTTAAATGCTTATTTTAAAATTTTTTTTTCGATAGATTTATATTTCAAAATATAATACTTTTAGTAAATTCAAAATTTATTATAAAAAGAATGAATTAAAGCTTTTTATTAGGACCTTGAGTAAGTTCTCGCTATTTTTTTTTACAAAATATTGGATGTACAACTTGGCTTCTGCCGTTTTGCAATAGATGGCTGTAGCGGTAAGTGGTAGTTGAAATAAATAGATCATAGATGTCATACAATAAGCTTAGGTATTCATAAAGATAACGCAATTGAAATATTAGTCGATTTGCGTCTGTATCATAAAGTTATTCTCGATTAAACATGTCAGCTTACGAGCCAAATTCTCGTCATTTGCGGGAGGTTTTAATTTTCTGCTTTAGCATGAATAAATCTGCGACTGAGGCTCATCAAACGCTCTCAAAAACCTATGGTGAGGCCGCTGTTAGTGAAAGAACGTACCGAGAGTGGTTTCAACGCTTTAAGAACGGCGATTTTAACGTCGAAGACCAGCATGGCGGTGGAAGAGAGAAGGTTTTCGAAGATGCAGAATTGGAGGCATTACTTGATCAAGACTCGTGTCAAACGCAACAAAAATTGGCAGGATCATTGGGAGTGACGCAACAAGCTATTTTAAAACGCCTGAGAGTCATGGGAATGATTCAGAAACAAGGAAATTGGGTGCCGTACGAGTTGAAGCCGAGAGATGTTAAACGGCGTTTGTGTGTTTGTGAACAGCTGCTTGCAAGGCAAAGACGGAAGGGATTTCTGCATCGCATTGTGACTGGGGACGAAAAATGGGTTCACTACGATAATCCTAAGTGCAGAAAATCATGGGGATATCCCGGGCATGCTTCCACGTCGACGGCCAAACCGAATATTCACGGTTCCAAGGTCATGCTCAGTATTTGGTGGGACCAGCTCGGCGTGGTGTATTATGAGTTGTTAAAACTGACTGAAACAATCACAAGCGATCGTTATTGAACGCAATTAATGCGTTCGAGTCGAGCATTGAAACACAAACGGCCGCTATACAACGAGAGACATGATAAAGTGATCTTACAGCATGACAATGCTCGACCCCATGTTGCGAAAGTGGTCAAGACATACTTGGAAATTTTGAAATGGGAAGTCCTACCCCACCCGCCGTATTCTCTAGACGTTTCTCCCTTGGACTATCACTTGTTTCGATCAATGGCACACGGCCTGGCTGACCAGCACTTCCGGTCTTATGAAGAAGTAAAAAATTGGATCGATTCGTGGGTCGATTCAAAAGATGACCAGTTTTTTCAACGTGGCATTCGTATGCTGCCCGAAAGATGGGAGAAAGTAGTAGCCAGCGTTGGACAATATTCAGAATCATAAATGTATAACCAGTTTTTTACAATAAAGCCTTGAATTTCGGAAAAAAATGGCGAAAGCAAAGTTGTACACCCAATAAAAGCTTTGTATCACGGCACAAAAATATTTTACTCAAATTATTTCCCATGAATAGAGACCACTTTCTCTCATCTCTCTGGCAGTATATGAATTCCGCGTCGAAAAAACCACATATCTTTTGAGGCTATTCAAGAATCGATCCATTCTTTAGTATCTTCGTAAGAATGGAAGCGCTGCTCAGCCAGACCATGTGCTATCGAACACAATAGGTAAAAATCGGAAGGGGCTATGTCAGCCTAATACGGCGGGTGGGGTAAATCTTCCTATTGAAGCGTTTCCAGGTAGGTTTTCACTGGTTTTGCAATATGAAGCCGAACGTTGGCATGTAACAAAATCACTTTGACGAGTTTCTGCTCGTATAGCGGCCGTTTATTTTTAAAGGGCTCAACTCAAACGCAGCAATTAAAGTCAATAGTGATCTCCCGTAATAGTCTTATTCGGTTTGAGCAGCTCATAATAAATAACACCCTGCTGATCCCTCCAAATGCAGAGAAGAACAATTTATATTTGGTTTTGCAGACGATGTTAATGTATGGCCGGGCTTAGCCCACGATTTTCTACGCTTTGAATTATCGTAGTGTAACCAATTTTTATCGCCAGTCACGATACGGCACAAAAAACCTTTTTTTTCTGCCATTGAAGCAGTAGTTCACTCGTGAGAAAACGCTTTTCGACGTCTCTCGGCTTCAATTCATACGACACTCAATGTCCTTGCTTCTGGATCATTCCTAACACTTCTAGACGTTTGGAACTATTGACTCATCTACTTGTGATATTTTTGCAAGTTCTGCTAGCGTCTGACGTCGGTCTTGACCAAGTGATTTCTCCAATTCTTTGTCTTCAAATTTTTTCGGTGCACCAGAACGTTCTTTATCCTCAAGTTCAAAATCATTATTTTTGAAGCTTCGAAACCAATCTCTGCATGTCATATCCGACAAAGCATTTTCACCGTAAGTCTCAACAAGAATTGTATGTGCTTCAGCTGCACATTTCTTTAGAATCAAATAGTGCAATAAAATTCCCCACAAATACACTTTATTTGGCACAAAAGTAGACATTTTCAGAACCAATAAAAAATTACTATGTTTAAACTAAAGTGAACTATCATATACTAAAATTGAAGGCTAGATATAGTAGAAATTCCATGTACGAAGTACTGCTATTGCCATCTTTAAAGAAACAGCGAGAACTTATTCAAGGTCCTAATATATAAAATTCACAAAATATTAGGAAGGCGTTAAATGGTTTAAATGTTTAATAATTGGCATACATTAATTAATTTGAATTTTTAATTTGTAAAAAATAATTATTTTATTTTCTTTTATGTTAGATTCGAATAAAATTTGAAACTTTAATTTAAAAATAATTAGAGAATAATAAAGTAATAATAATGTTATTATTACTATATTAATTACGTTGCATATTCATTTTTAACATTTTTTGGCATGCTAGAAACACGAAAAAAATTTTTTTATTGAAATTCAACTCTAAATAGCAGATTCATATCCTATAAGTAAGAATATATTTTTTTCTCATCAAAGTTTTTTTCTATCTTTTTTATATTCTTTTTTATATTCGCATTTGAAAAAAACACGCTTTTTTAACAAAGAATACAGTAGCTTTGTAAAAAATAGTCCGAAAAAATGCTGTATCTTTTGTTTTAAAGATTGAGCGATTCCCTTCTGAACTACAATGGATTTTTTGTTTAAATTTATTAATTTTGGTAAAAATAAAAAAAATATAATAATAATTAAAATCGATTAAATGAGTTATCTTTTTTTAATAAAATAGTCGAATTTTCTGTAAACTTAAGATTATAGTATATATAAGCACCATAAATAATACCAGAGTACGAGGGTGGTCTGAAAAGTTTCCGACCTAATACAGATACAAGACATTTTTTCTTAATTTTTTTTTTTATTTCTCAACATAGTCTCCTTGCAATTCTACACACTTCTCCCAGCGATGCTTCCATCTCTTTAACCCATCTAAATAGTACTCGGCGTTTTTCTCTGCAAAATGACTGTTCACGAAGGTGATTACCTTCTCATTTGACGAAAATCTCTGTCTTCCGAGTGCAATTTTCAGATGAGGGAACAAAAAGAAGTCGCTTGGGGCTAGGTCTGGTGAGTAACGCGGATGGTCAAGCAACTGAAACCGTAATTCGTGGATTTTCGCCGTGGCAACCGCTAAGGTATGAGACGGCGCGTTGTCTTGGTGAAACAGGATTTTTTTTTTCTGCAAATGTGGACGTTTTTCCGCAAGTTCTGCCTTCATCTTGTCAAGTAATGATGCGTAGTATGCTCCTGTAATGGTTTTCCCTTATTAAAGATAATCGATTAAAATAATTCCATAACTATCCCAAAAAACAGTCGCCATCACTTTCCCAGCCAAAAAAACAGTTTTTACTTTTTTTTGGAGCCGGTTCCCCCTTTGCAGTCCACTGTTTCGACTGTACTTTTGTTTCGGGCGTATAATGGTGTATCAAAGTTTCATCTATAGTAATTAATCGGCACCAAAACTCGGATTTTTGCGCCTAAACTGCGCCAATAGAGCGTTGGAAATGTTCATTCGAACACGTTTTTGGTCTAACGTGAGCAAACGCGGCACCCAACGTGCAGACAGCTTTCTCATGCCTAAATCTTAATTTAATATGTAGCAAACACGTTCTTTGGACATGTTCATAACCTCTGCTATCTCTCTCACTTTAATTCGACGGTCGTCTAGCATCATTTGGTGAACTTTGGCGATGTTATCGTCATTGGTTACAGTTTTTGGACGTCCCGAATAGTCATCGTCTCCCAAGCTCTCACGGCCACGTTTGAATTTAGCTGCCCAAAATTTCACTGTGGTAAATGATGGTGCAGAGTCCCCATACACAGAGTTTAACTCATTTTTGATTTGCGTAGGCGTATTGCCTTTCAAAAACAAAAATTTAATGACAGCTCGATACTCAATTTTGTCCATTTTCACAACACTCACATCTACTCACTCAAACGACTGTCAACTAACAACTGCGCATCCAAAATGGCTGAAACTTTGGTGAGCAACTGTCAACAGATGAACAACGAAATTCGCTAGCTTTTATTGACGAGTGCTGCTATCTTCACGTTGAGGTCGGAAACTTTTCAGACCACCCTCGTATACTGCATATCTGGATTATTATTTGGTATATCCTATACTTACTCATGTTTATTTTCGTTATTGAGCAATCTTAATGCACGATACCTGCATTATTACGGCACGGCATGCTTGCACACCATGAGCGCGATGTTGCCAAGTCTCGTACTGCACGTATACACACACTCGTACAGCTGCTCGCACTTAAATCAGCTGCGCTGGTGCGGAAAATTGCTTAGTTAATTATATTTAAATAAATTGCATATATTTTTGGTGAGGCTGTTCACGTGTAAGAAAATCTACAGTTTTATAAAAAAAATAGATCTAATTACTATCATTTATACAAAAAAAATCTACTTCTATTATGCTCCAAGTCTGGACGTAATTTTCCTTTATATTTCCTCATTTTCCGTTTGCGCGGAAATTTAAGTAGCGTAATTCTCTATAAATTTTTAACCACAAACGATTGGCATAAATAAATTTTCATTTATAGACAAGCCTGCGCCAACTTCAAGAACAAAACAAATTAAATTTATTTTCGGAGATTGGTCGATTTCTTAATATTTTATGACAAATTGAAGTTCCATATTCTTTTATTAATTCTGTGAAAAACATTCTTGCATTATGCGTTTTTCAAGCATACACATTTTTTCTCGGCATCTATTACTTGGTAATCTGCGTTAATAACGTGTACTTATGCGTGTTCCTTCTTTCGTGTAAGTATCTGCTGTTTAAAAGGTGTACCGAGTAGATCGTTCGTTGTCATAAATTTAGTTTTTTATATGACAGGCGCTCCATATAATGGTCCACTCTATACTACCATCACCTATGCATAACTTATTGTTATACTGTAGATGAGGAAGCGTTCTCTTTGATGCTCCATGCAGCTTCTCGATTCAAGCTTGACTTGCTGAGAGTAACAGTATGGTATAAGCGATTTTTATTTAGATAGTCTTTTAATGCTCTTTGCACTGTTTTACATTTGCGATTAATACAAGGTTTTCTTATTTCATCTATTTTTTGCATTTGTTGAGAATTTCTCTTAAACTTTATTTTTATATAATTTATTTTAATAGACAAAAATTCGTCCATCTTAGCATATATTTGATACATGCGTTCATTTGCAGTTCTTCTTTTTAAATTATAATCAAAAAAAAATAAAAAAAATAATTCATTTATTATTCAACTTTTAATTTTTTTATTCATTTCACAAATAAAATAAGTCAGTTATAAAAAGAAAATAATAAAACAAACTTACACTTATTTTTTTTTTATTGAAAGGTTTGTAACGAGGGCACTGCGTCGTAGCCGAAATGACTACGTGCGCCCTGTAGGCCTCGCACAAAAATTATTAAAAATATTTCATGCTCTCTCGCGCCCTTCCCCCCTCTCTCTCTCTCTCTCTCTCACTCTAATGCAGCGCAATGCAGGCCGGTCGCCCGCGACTGTTTCTCCAGCCGACAGAGGCCTATCGCTTCCCTCAGAGCGGGAAAGTGGTGATTCCTCGCCACCCTCACCACAGACCTGCTACTACACACCCCTGCTCTATCTCTCTCTCTCGCGCGCTTATTTCCCTCGGACAAATGAGGACACTCACCGTTGCAGTCCACGTAACTCGTTCGCTGGCCGTTGAACGCCCAGCTGCTCTACTCCTTGCCGCGATCCTTGACTCCGGCTGCTTCTCCTCCGGAGAAGAGCTGCTGGACCTCGGAAAAAGCCTGCCCGTTCGTCGACGGCTTTCTCCTTAATCTCGGCTGCAGAAGTCGCGGTGGCAACCTCAAGTTGTCACCCGCTAAAACCTGCCTTCCTCGTCCCCCATCTAACTTCCTCGCTGTAGCTCCTCGTCTTCGCTCTCCTTCCTCGCACTACTCTCTCGACTTCTTCCTCACTCTCTCTTACTCTCTCTCTCGCACACCTTCACCCCTGGCTATAACTCACTCTCTCTCTGTCGCACTCCTTCACCTTGGCTACGACTCATTCGCGACGCTCACCCTCATGAAAGAGGAACCAACTAAGTTCAACCGAGGGATCTATCTCTCTACCGTCCTCGCGGGAGCGCGTAGCGAAACTTAACTGTTCCGCTCGCTTTCCTCTCCTCTGCCCTTGCGGCTCCCAAAATTCCTCGCCAATCGTCGCCACGAGTTCGAAAATCGCGTGATTTTCGACCCTTGCCGGCTTTTGGAAAAATCTGCATTTTTGCGGCTAAACAGGCTTACACAAGCTGGCAACCTGGAGACGGTCGCGCAAGAATGTAAACACATTCTTCGTCGACGACCTATGACGGACTCTCCGTCACAGGTTTATTTTTTTTCAAACTATTGGGTGTACAACTTTGCTTCCGCCGTTTTTTTCCGAAATTCGAGGCTTTATTGTAAAAAACTGGTTATACATTTATGATTCAAAGTATTGTCCATCGCTGGCCACTACTTTCTCCCGTCTTTCGGGCAGCATACGAATCCCGCGTTGAAAAAACTGGTCGTCTTTTAAATCGATCAACGAATCGATCCAATTTTTTACTACTTCATAAGACCGGAAGTGCTGGTCAGCCAAGCCGTGTGCCATTGATCGAAACAAGTGATAGTCCAAAGGAGAAACGTCTAGAGAATACGGCGGGTGGGGTAGGACTTCCCATTTCAAAGTTTCCAAGTATGTCTTGACCACTTTCGCAACATGGGGTCGAGCATTGTCATGCTGTAAAATCACTTTATCATGTCTCTCGTTGTATTGCGGCCGTTTGTCTTTCAATGCTCGGCTCAAACGCATTAATTGCGTTCGATAAAGATCGCCTGTGATTGTTTCAGTCGGTTTTAACAACTCATAATACACTACACCGAGCTAGTCCCACCAAATACTAAGCATGACCGTGGAACCGTAAATATTCGGTTTGGCCGTCGACGTGGAAGCATGGCCGAAAATATCCCCATGATTTTCTGCGCTTCGGATTATCGTAGTGAACCCATTTTTCGTCCCCAGTCACAATGCGATGCAGAAATCCCTTCCGTCTTTGCCTTGCAAGCAGCTGTTCACAAACACACAAACGCCGTTCAACATCTCTCGGCTTCAATTCGTACGGCACCCAATTTCCTTGTTTCTGAATCATTCCCATGACTCTCAGGCGTTTTGAAATAGCTTGTTGCGTCACTCCCAAAGATCCTGCCAATTTTTGTTGCGTTTGACACGAGTCTTGATCAAGTAATGCCTCCAATTCTGCATCTTCCAAAACCTTCTCTCTTCCACCGCCATGCTGGTCTTCGACGTTAAAATCACCGTTCTTAAAGCGTTGAAACCACTCTCGGCACGTTTTTTCACTAATAGCGGCCTCACCATAGGTATTTGAGAGCATTCGATGAGCCTCAGTCGCAGATTTCTTCATGCTAAAGCAGAAAATTAAAACCTCCCGCAAATGACGAGAATTTGGCTCGTAAGCTGACATGTTTAATCGAGAATAACTTTATGATACCGACGCAAATCGACTAATATTTCGATGGCGTTATGTTTACAAATACCTTAGCTTATTGTATGACATCTATGATCTATTTATTTCAACTACCACTTACCGCTACAGCCATCTATTGCAAAACGGCGGAAGCCAAGTTGTACACCCAATAATTAACCTGTTAAGTCCTGAATGGACGTTTTTTTATTGCAACTTTCAACGATTGTAATTTCTGTAAAAAAGTAAATCTTGGACTAGATTTTTTGAAAAATGTAACCAAAATAAACTATATGTGATTTTTTCCAAAAAAACACTGATTTTTCAACTTCTTTTTTTTTCATCTCGTTTTTTCATTTAGAAATCAATTTATAATTCCTGTTTAGAGTAAAGAAATTGCATCCTCAAGGCTTAAAGTTCAAGATATGCAGATTAAAATTTTGAAAATATATGTAAGAAGATCCAAAATGGCGGTTCAAACACGAAAAAATCGTCGAAAACTTAAAGAATTTTTCATTTGAAAATGATAGGCTTTAGAAATAAATATAACTAAACAAAAAGTTCTTGTAATTGATCAAATAAAAAAGTGAAATTTTTTCAGAATTTTTTGAAGATTTTTTTAATTTCTCAGAAGTGAAATTTTTTCAGAATTTTTTAAAGATTTTGAAAAAATTACACCTTATTATTTAATCAATTACGAGGTCTGGCTATTAAATAACGAGACTGGTTACGAAAAAGTGTTTTATTATAAAAATTATTCTACTTTCGAATGCTCCCCTTCAATATACTCTCCTTCTCTCGCCACACACCTTTCCATACGTTTTTTCCATTGATCGAAGCAGTGCTGGAAGTCTTCTTTGGCAAGGGCCCTTAGGAGCTCTGCCGTTTTTTGCTTTACCGCTTCCATCGACTCAAATCGGGTCCGTTTCAAAGCTGATTTTATCTTCGGAAACAATAAAAAGTCGCACGGTGCCAAATCTGGCGAGTACGGCGCGTATTCGAGCACTGGAGTGCGCTTACCGGCCAAATACTGCTTCACAGATAGCGCGTTATGGGCAGGTGCGTTGTCCTGGTGCAAAATCCACGAGTTGTTCTTCCACAACTCGGGCCGTTTCTTACGAACTCGTTCTCGCAGTGTTGCCAAAACTGACAAATAGGAAGTCTGGTTGACAGTCTGACCCTCTGGAACCCATTCAGTCATCACGATACCGTTAATGTCGAAAAAAACGATCAACATTGCCTTGAATTTTGATTAGGACATCCTTGTTTTTTTGATTCTGGGCGATTCAGGCGTCTTCCAATGCATCGATTGCCGCTTTGTTTCAACATCGTATTGAAAAATCCACGTTTCGTCGCAAGTAATAATGTTTTTCATCAGTCCGGAATCTTTTTTTAACCTTTCAAGGAAATCTGAGCAGACCTGTTGACGCAAGAGCTTTTGGTCAGGAGTCAGGTTTTTTGGCACCAACTTCGCACAGACTTTTGTCATGTGTAATTCCTCGTGTAAAATTTGTCTAACCGTTTCTTTATCGGCGTTTACAGCCTCGGCAATCATCCGGATGCTCATTCGACGATCTGCACGCACAATTTGGTTGATTTCGGTCACTGTTTTCGGAGTTGATAGGGCGACCTGGGCGTTGGTCATCTTAGTGCTCACTCGGCCCTCATTGAAGCGCTTACACCACTCAAAAACACGCGCACGAAATAGAGAATTGTCCCCGTAGGCCTCTTGCAACAATTTACAGCACTCAGTCGGAGTTTTTGTCAATTTAACGAGAAATTTGAGATTGATACGTTGTTCCTGTTTTTCGTCACACATGGTTTTCGGCACGAGAAAAAAACACGTTCGTTTCAAACCGCTACTGCACAAATACAATAATAGTGACGAGAACGTGTTTTGGTACGTGCATAGACAAGATATCTAGATACCCAACGCACTACTCGTTTTTTTCCCCACCCCTCTACGGCGCCCTCTAGGCGCGCAGTCTCGTTATTTAATAGCCAGACCTCGTATAAGAACTTTTTGTTCAGTTATATTTATTTCTAAAACCCATCATTTTCAAATAAAAAATTCTTAAAGTTTTCGACGATTTTTTCGTGTTGGAGCCGCGATTTTCGATCTTTCTACATATATTTTCAAAATTTTAATCTGTATATCTTGAAGTTAAAGCTTCGAGAGCGCGATCTTCTTACTCTAAATAGTAATTATAAATTGATTTCTAAATGAAAAAACGAGATGAAAAAAACAAAGTTGAAAAAACAGTGTTTTTTTTTTAGAAAAAATCACATGTAGTTTATTTCGGTTACATTTTTTGAAACATTTAGTCAAAGATTCTGAAAGTTCAGTTAATTCTATGTCAGATATACTTGTTTGGAAATTTTTTACAAGGCTTTTTTACAGAAATTACAATCGTTGAAAGTTGCAATGAAAAAACGTCCATTCAGGACTTAATGGGTTAAAGGGATAATATACCTACTTAGTAGTCAACAGAACATCCAAATAATTTTTTTTTAATTTTAACACAATAGAAAAACAAAATAAAACTTATTTTAAATTAATTTTTATGCAGTTTTGATTAATTATAATCAAAACATTTATTAAACAATTAACAAATATATATATTTTATGTTATCATTTAACTACAGTATTATTTTTAATTATTTGACAGTCAAGAATACTTTTTTTTTAAATATGCAAGTTACAAGGTCCCGTAGGTAATAGTCAAGGTAACCATACCAAATCATATTTATGAAATTTTGTAAATTGAAACTTTTCAATTATGTTAATATGTAGCTTAATTTAAAAAATTTAAACAAAGTGTTTTCGAAATATATAGAAACCAAGTATTTAAGATATTTTAAATTAATAATATATTAACAAAAATGAGATTTAAAGAATATAGACATAAAATATTATATTTTAGCTCACCCGTACGTCAATAAAGTTAAAATTATTAAACTGGAGGTTAGATTGAATTTTTACCTTAAAATTTCTGATTCGATTTCAATTAAATATATCATCCACGCGAAAATAAATATTTTTATATGATTTAATAATAATAAATAAATTTTTGATGATTTACATTTGAATTTTTACAATCGATACAGTTAAAAAGATGTACAGAGCTTAATATTTTAAATATGTTCTGCTTATGCATCATTATTAAAATGCAGTTGGTATGCTTAGACACAATTTAAATGTAAAAAATTAACATTATCATAATTTTTTTTAATAATTTTACAAAAAAATATCATTAAAATTGCTACTAAATACAGTCTGTCAAGTAAGAGCGTGGTCGTGTTAATTTATAAAAAAATTTATTTGATGAAACTTTCATATTTATATATACATTGTACACATTACAAACAATGATGCAATTCGGTCAATAATGTGTCCAGTCACCACCGGCGTCGATAATTGCCTGGCATCTCCGAGGCATGCTTTCTACTAATTTGACAGCGTTTTCTAGTGGCAAGGATCTCCAGATCCGACGAATTTCGTAAGACAACTGCTTCAAAGTGTATGTGCGTCTTCCACGAAGCTTCCGTTTAATATATGCCCACACATTTTCAATAGGGTTTGCATCGGGCGACTGCGACGGCCAATCCAATGTAACGATGCCAGATTGAGTCTTCCACTGAGTACAGAACTTGCTGCATTGCTTAGGATCGTTGTCCTCCTGCAGAATCCAATCTTCATTTTTTGTGATGAACCATCGTTTGGCAGATGGCAGTAAAGCCTTTTTGTAGATTTTTATCATTTTCTCGGCATTTAGGTTGTCAGTAAAGAGGTGCATAGTGCCGAATCCCTGCTTTGAGAAGCAGCCCCAAAGATACACCTTTATTCCATGTTTTACGGTCCGCTGAACAAGCCTATTGGTGGAAGTTGCACAGGCTCGCGTGAGAACAGAACGTGCCCATATAAAACATTCATCAGTAAAAATGACATTTTCAAAATCTCTATCAATATTCTCATGCGCCCAAGTGAGTCGCTTTGTCACATGTTTTTCAGTCAACAGAGGCTTCTTCATTGTGTTGCGCCATTTCAGATGATGAGTACGAAGATGGGTTTGGATAGTTTCGTAGGATATATCTTAACCTTTTGCCATTAATTTTGCTTGTCCTTGCCGCAGTGTTAAAGCAGGATTCCGCGAAAACAGATTCACTATTCTTTTTTCATCTTTTTTGTTCACTTTTCCTATCGAGCCACGTTCTGGTAAATCATCGACATTTTTAGCCACTTTATATCGCTGTATCCACTTCTGTACAAATGTCTTTGACTTTCTCATATATTTAGCAGCCGCTGATTGCGACATTTTGGGACCTTTCGGGTGGATGCAAAGGAACACAGCCTCGTAGCGCGACGCGTACTTAGCACTCATGGCGTTTAACGTGATTCTCTTTCAGAAGATCAACGACAACTGAATTTTTGTTAACAATGCATCAAGAACAAAACTTTCGTCTATTGGCTTGCGAAGAAATTAAAGCAAAATCTTTCATTACCTGTCGGTGAAGTCGACCACGCTCTTACTTGACAGACTGTAGAGCAAAATCTTTTATTACCTGTCGGTGAAGTCAACCACGCTCTTACTTGACAGACTGTAGTTTCTCATTAAAGTATCAATACTCTTTTAAGTTATCAATAATATTTTTACTCAACGTTTCTACATGAAAATAAGACAAAATGTTAAAGTTAAAAATGATTTCTTTTAATATAATTTTAACATTTTTTATAATAATTATTAAAATTTAAAATAAACTCTCCAGATACATATAAATTTTTGAATGAATATTTAACATAATTTTACCATTAAAAAATTATTTTTATACCGTTGTTTAATTATACCTAATTTTAACTAGTCCAACTACCACAAGCGGGTCTTTATGTTCATTTACCTCAGTATAGAAGTTACCTATTATTAAAAAAATTCTTTTAAATAACTATTAAAAAAAAATAATTAGCGAGAACAGAAAAATTATTGCAACAATTAGAAGCAGAAATACAAAACCTTTTTATTTTATTGATATTGTATTAAGTTCTATGCAATTAACGACCTTTTAATTAAATTTCAAATTATGTTCACTTATATTTTTAAAAAGTCATATGCTTCTCATAAAGATCCTTAACCTTTGTTTTACACTTTCAACATTAAATATCTATTTAATCTGCTGATCAAGATTTTTATTTATTCATACTATTAAGAAGTTCAAAGTTTTATTTTTGTTGCAATCGATTGATTCTTTTTAAGCTTATGTTTTTCTTTTGTGAGGAAAGAACACACTTCAGTAAGAAATTGTTTCATTGCTATAAGAATTGTGTATAAAGAGTAATTTTTAACAATTTTTTTTCGATATTTTATGTGGTAATCTACGTTAAAATTTTAATAGAGTAAATATTAAATATTTATTAATATATTATTGCAATACTTTATTTAATTTTGAATTCTTTTATTTTGTTATGAAATCTTTTTAAAAAACATATTGCTTCAGTTAGAAGTATAAAATTACTTTGCATTAAAAATATTTGTAATAATTGATGTAAATTGTTTTGTTTAGTAATGTGTAGTATGTTGTTATTTTGAAAATTTAAATTAAATCTTTGGTTTTATATTTATTAATTTATTTATTCCATAATAATTAAAAAAATCAATTTAATATTTTTTCTCATTTTTAAACTTGCTACAACCTGTTGCACTTAAGAGTGCAAGACAAAGGGGAAAAGGGTAGATAACGTTTTCACAAGGCTGGAAATGAAGTGGTGGCAGATTAGTATGAGAGAAGTAGTAAAGGGGGATGGGATGCTGTAAGCTGGCAATTAAGCTATCAACCCTTAATGAATGAACTCATTGGACACTGTTCCAACCCCACGAGAGCCATTAGCTAACTAACCCAAAGTTATTTGCATGTCTTTCTAAAGTAGGGAGAGCTGAGGTTGGCACAATTACGTCAAGTATTATAAACAGATATTTAAAGGCTTAAAGATGACGAAGCATTAAACTAAAACGAATATTTCAAAACAGTATTATAATTGCATGTCGTTGTTTCACATTACAAAAATTAACCAAAAGAAATGCAAGATTTAAAACATAAATGAATAAAATTTATTTATTTATTTAATTTTTTCACTCTTTTTCAAAAAAATTTAATTCAGTGACATTTAATTTTATATTCGAAATTGAAAAAAATTCAAATCTCAATAAAAAAATTTAATCATTAAAAAAAATTTTAATTCTCGATAATAAAAATGAAAAAAAAAATCATTTTAATTTCAATAGAATTTTTCAATAATTGTCATGTATATATAGCCTCTAAGCGTTTACATAATACACAGAATTTTTGTTAATAACATAATGCTAGGCACGTTCTTTTTAAAAATTTTTTTTATGTTAAAAAGATTTGGTTTATAAAGTTTTTAAAACTGGGTTTAATTAACGATTTCATTGTTTAAACGAACCATAATGTCCATACTATTATCAATGTATTTTTTTGCATAAAAACTAAAATAAAACTGCTTAGCTTGAGAAAATATAATTGGTAAACATAAATTTGTGTTTGTTGTAAATGTATAATACGATAAAACTCTAAAAATTGTTAAATTAATTTACCATTTCACATAAACTAACTTTATGTTGAACTTTTTTATAAATAAAAAGTATTCTTTAACTACACTTACATTTAGGTTCACGATGAAAAAAGTGTTTTAGTTATGCGAATAGTAGGGTTGTAAATTTTTTTATCTGTGTTAAAGACAATATATAATTATGTGAATGCTGATGAAAAATTAATATTTATCAACTCGTCAAATATTATATGGGTCAATGGTAACCCACAAAGCACAAAAGGTTTCAAAGAAACTTTCTTGAAAAGATTTCACTGAAACCTTTCAAAAATGTTTTTATATGGATTGTAAAACCTTTCAGAAACCTTTCACAAAAGAATTTTTCATGAGATTTTAAGAACCATCCTAAAACATTTCTAAGAAACCAAAAAACGAAATATAACAGGAACTTTACAGAAACCTTTCCTGAAACCTTTCACAAAAGGTTTCTAAATCATTGTATGGAAAACTTTATGAAAAGGATTTTTAAACATTTATGTAATATTTTAATGAAACCTTTCTATAAATCTTTTAAAAGCATTTCTAAAATGTTTTAACAAAACTTTCAAAAAATGTTTCTAAAAGATTCCACGAAACATTTTTGAAAAGATTATGAGAATGTTCCTGAAAAGATTTTTTTAATTAATATTATAATAGAACCCCACATAGCACGAAAGATTTCAGTGAAAGATTCAATGTAAGGTTTCAGTGAAACTTGTAGAAAGGTTATATTAAAACCTTGCAGATATCTTTCAAAGAAACATAACATTGAAATATCGTTTTAAGATAATAAAAACATTACATTGAAATCTTACAAAGAAATCTTACATCAACCTTGCTGGAGCATTTCACAAAACATTTCAAGAAAGATTCCTGTAAGGTTTTTTGAAACATATAGTTGAAACATTTTTAAAAAATCGCTGCAAGATTTCGTGTGAATGTTTCAACGAAAACTTGAAGCAAACTTACTGGAATATTTTACAAAACTTTTTATGAAAGAATACAGGGAAGTTTCTTAAAATATTTTGTTGTAATATTTTAGCAAGGTCACAGCGAAATTTCTTGGAAAAATATTTTATTAATAATATTTAATTAAAAATATTTATTTTTTCGAAACCTTCTGTAACCTTTCAAAAAACAAAAACTGGAAGCTTTCTTCAAAGTATTTTGCAATTTTTCTGTAAGCTATCGATAAACTTTCGCGTTAATATTGCATGTAAACTTCAGCCAAATCTTTAAGATAAGATTTCTATCAGCTTCCATAAAAGTTTATCGGGAAGATTTTAAGAAAATTTCATATAAGGGAGGGTTTACCTTTTTATTGACCAAAACAACAGTTTTTTTTGGAATTTTTTTTTTCATAGAAGGAAATTAATAAACAACTCAAATTGTTTGCTATTTGTTTAATACAATAAAAAGTATAAAAAAAAACTTTTTTTATGACAAAATATCGTGACGGTAATTAATGGCACGCCCCGTAAAGTGACCATCTCCAAAAAAGGTGGCCCGCTGTTGGCCACTCTAGCACCTACAAAAATGAACGAAAATTAAAAATCGAAAAAGTTTTATAAACTATATGAGTGTTCGGAAAGTGGACTACAATCAAGATGATATATGCACTATTTTTATTTTTAGAGTACTTTAAAGAGTGAAAAAAAACTCAATAATGAAAAAAAAAATTAAAATGCCCGCCATTTTGTTAATTTTTTATCTTTAGCGATGATTGTAGGTCAGATGCCGACTACACTCATATATTTTATAAAACTTTTTCGATTTTTAATTTTCGTTCATTTTTGCAGGTGCTATAGTGGCCAACAGCAGGCCACCTTTTTTGGAGGTGGTCACTTTACGGGGCGTGCCATTAATTACCGTCACGATATTTTGTCATAAAAAAATTTTTTTTTGTACTTTTTATTGTATTAAACAAGTAACAAACAATTTGAGTTGTTTATTAATTTCCTTCTATGAAAAAAAAAATTCTAAAAAAAACTGTTGTTTTGGTCAATAAAAAGGTAAACCTTCCCATAAGCATGTTGTAAGCTTCCATGAGAAGTGCATAGAATATTAATCGTAATCCTGCAGCAGAGCTATTTGTTATCTTAATTTATTTTTATTTTGGATAAAAATACATCGACAATTAAAATTTATTATACTTGTACATGTAGTAAAATCTCAAGAGCGAAATTATGTATTTAAATATGTTAAATTTTTAATTAAATCTTAATTTTAAAAAATACTTTACACTATAGAAGAAATTTGAAATGTAAAATTAATACAAGTGTATATGGATTGCCATGCAAGTTATGATTCAAACTTAAATATTAGCTCTACAAGCGTCGCATAGCGTAGTGGTTAGGGTATCTGCTTTATAATGCGAAGGACTCGGGTTCGATCCCACTGTAGGTCAAACATTTTTCTGCGTTTTTTTCCGTAAAATAATGTGTAAAATAACATGTGCGACAATGCGAATAAACAATTAAATATAATGCGGATGTTAAAAATATGTATGAATAATCATAATAAATAATAAAATTCTAAAATGTATAAAATATTTAATAAAAGTTTTTAAAAACGTTTTAAAAAAGTATTTTAAGTTTTTATCAACTACTTTCAAAAATGTTTTTTTCTTTTAATATTTCTATAAATTTTATAGAAATGTTTTTAAAACTTATATCGAAAGGTTTATAAAAGGATTTAGGAAACGTTGTTGAAGGGTTTAAAAACGGACATAAACTCATTTTAAGAACATTTTTTGAAAGCTTTTAAAAAGGTTTTTATCCTTTCATGAAACCTTTTAAAAACATTTTAAAAACCTTTCGTGCTGAGTGAGAATGGTAGAAATCAGAATTATTAAATAGTAATATGTTCTATTTACCTAAATGCAAATTAATTTCGATAAAAAAAAAAAAAAAAAATAGAAAATACTTACTTCTTAATTAAATAAAATAAACATGCAAGTTTTATGATTTAATTAAAAATGTTATCAAGAAATTCACGTAATTGAAACGCAAATATATTGCATAAATTTCTGCAATATTATAGATAACACATTCCAATACGATGTGATTGCAATTTAATTGTAATGTAATGCCTTTACAATGTATAATAACATAATATTAAAGATAAATTTTTACAATAAGTTCAATCGTTTTCAACCCAATGCTAATTAATGATTATAATGCAATTGAATTGCAGCAAATCTGATTTATAAAAATAAGCTTAAATTAATTTAAATAGTTGTAATCGCTTATTGAAATCGTTGTATATCGATATTATTTAGAAATAGATTTAATGTTTAAAATATATTCTTAATTAATTGGATTATATTAATAAAATAAAAGTAGACTAAAAATTTCACTGAAATAATAACATTTTTTTTTAAGAGATAAGTATCCTAAAATTTTGTGAAAATTGAGTTTCTTTTATTGCGTATTTTCATTAGAAGAATAATATTACTCGCAGTATATTTTCTGAAAATTGCAAATTAATTGTATAAAGAATAAAAAAGTTGCAAACAGCTTCTTTATTATAATACAATGATCGAAAAACAAAGAATCAACAAAATTTCTCAAACTTTTTGTTTTTGATATGCTGCATTTTCGAGAACAAAAATCATAAAGAGTAAATAAAGAAGAATAGTTGGAAAAATAAAAAATCTGATTGCGTGAAAAAAAAATCAAAAGTTCTATTATAAAATTATGTTATTAATCATTCAACATTCAGTATACCTTCATCCCAAATTCATAATTGATTCATAATGAAAGTTAAAGCAAACCTTCAAAATTTCCTATAATTCAATCATAACACGTAGTTGGAGAATACCGACTATGTTTGCAAACTGACCAATAATATTTGTAACCTCGAATTGCACATTACGATTTCTTTGCGAAAATTTTTAATAAACAATGTAATCTTTTCTTATGAATCAATCTTTGTGGAATACCATAAAGATAGGACGAATTTTAAACGTTCGATAAAATAATTTTGTATACATGATTTTTTACATCTTTAAAATTTTTTTTTTCAGTTACTTTTTACTGTTGTTATGAAGCATAGCTTCTTAATTGGCATTTTCATAATTGTTTTTATTACTATTAACACACGTTTAGAGAATACACACAAAAATTTTATTATTTATAAATTTTATTTATATACTCAAAATCGTTAGTAGAGACTTCGTCTCCAATTCATTTTATCAATAACCCTTTTGATCATATTTTCCGGGATCAATTTAGTAAAATTATAAGTATGATGTGAGCTTTTTTAATGAAGATAACTTGTAGACGCTTGAAATAGCCTTCAAGACCTTTTACCTTTCGGCCGACCTATGTTAGAGTATACAATAAACATTGTATAAAAGGTCCCGAAGCATTTAACACTTTTCCATCCTCAACATTATTGAAATAAAAAGGATCATATCAAAGAGTGACTTGATCAATTTAAAGAATCCTTTTTCCACCTACGGCGACTGCGAATGCATGAAACCAGCGGTATTTTTAGAATTGATTTTAAAATTGACATCATTTTCATGTTGACATCCGCCCATGGTATACACATTATGTGTATTCTTGATTTACTTGTTTTTGACTATGCTAATCAAGAGTAAATTTGTTTTTATTATAATTGATTTTGAAACCTTAAATGTGTTTATACGATGTTGCATTATTTCGGAAGTTGCCTCGCAATTTTTACCTCTGGCTACTAATGCAAACTGAAATCTACTGCGTGTGGACATTGTGCTTACTTCGCCTGGTTCGAGAGTGTGAAATCGTGGCAATTATTTTCATTCTAATAGGCTTTGTGCACCTTTATCATTCGGCGTTTCGTCGCTCACTATAAAACAAACACATGTAATAGTATAAAACACATGTAATTGCCTTTTCTTGTAAAAAGTTGCTTCTTGCATTCTACAAACATTTTTCCCTGCGCTTGATTTTTATCTACAACTTCTTTCGAGTTATATGCTTCGACTGTTTCTTTATCGCGTTCTCTTGCGTCTTTTTCTCGAGACTCACATTCCTGATAATTATCTCTTTTGTAACTTACGTAATCATCAAGGGTATTATAGTTTACTTTGTTTTTGCGTTTACTTTCATTTTTAGAAGGCTCTCGCGTTTGCTCCCCTTTGATTATTTTAAGATTCTTTTAGGTTGTGTGATTTAGCTTCTTGAGCCGCTTATTCATGTAATTTACTACCGCCCCTTTACCTATGTGACTTCGTGTCTCAATAGCCAACATGGATGCCTCCATGGGATTTCTAGATACATTGGTAAGATCGCTATTGTACACAATGTCGAAATCGTAAGCGTTTAAATTTATCCTCTAGCGGCTTAGCTGCGATATTGAGTCAGATGTATTTTTAAATCGCATTAATAGCCTATAATCAGTTAAAATAGTAAACTTTCTGCCTATTAAATAAGGTCTAAATTGTGAAATCGTGTAGACAATCGCGAGTACTTCTCGCGAGTAGGTATTATATCTCTTTTCTGTGAGTACTCGTGAAACGTATGCGATCAGCCTTTTTTTACCAAGCTCGCCTTAGGATAATATGCCTCCGGTGGTTATGCCGCAAGCGTCGCAAGTAACTACGAAAGACAATGAAAAATCTGCAATTTCTAATACAGGTTGGCAACAATTTTTTTTCAATATAGCGAAGGCTCTTTGCGTCTCTTCGTTCTATGTAAATGGCAAGTCATTTTTCAAAAGATTACTGAGCAGCTTTGTGAAGTCTGGAAATTCTTAATAAATCGTCGATAATATCTTGCGAGCCCTAAAAACTGTTGTATATTTTTCTGATTTTTCGGAGTGAGGAATACTTATACTTCTTCTACCTTCCGCGGTTTAACTCCGTCGACACTTAAAACTTGTCCGGGATAAACTACTTCTATCTTAAGGAATTCACATTTGTCAGATTATAACTTAAGATTTGCGTCTTTAGACGCTCTAAAAATCGTCTCAATTTGGCGTTGTATTTTTCCACTGTTTTTCCGTATATAACACCGTCGTTTAAGAATACACAGTGTGTCCCATGGAAAACGGAACTTTTTCAAAATAAAGACAAAAACTCAATATTCCGACAAATCTTATTTATTTTATTCAAAATAGTCTCCTTCCGCATCAATACAACGTTTTGCACGATCAATTAAGGGGGGGGGTATGGTTTTGAGGGTTCAAAAAAAGTGATTTTTTTTTATTGCATATTATGAAAGTATAGTAACTCAAGAATGTTGTCTGTTAATATGAAGTCAATCGGAGCAAAACTCACAAAGATATAGCTTTGGAAGTAGGCGTGTCTCGAACGACTACCTGAGCTGTAACCGCTCAGCGGAAAGGCAGCTGTTTCTCAATCTCTTTTGTTATTGTCCCTAAGCAGTTTACAGAAAGGTCTTAGACAAGGTCGTTGTAACGGTACCTGGTGTTGGTTCATTTTCGAAGCAGACGCGGAGTGTAACCCGGCATTGATGATTCTATGTGAGTAAAATAAAAAATAAATAGCTTACTAAGTTTTATCAGGGTCTTTTCGCTACGAAAAACTTTAAACGCGTTTTTCTCAAATCGATGTTTTTTGAGTCGGTGCACTCTGTAACTCAAAATCTATTCAACCGATCGTTCTCAAATTTTTTACAGTATTTCCTTACATAATTCATGAGGTAACCCTGTTGAGATTTTTTCGTTTTTGATTTTATTTTTTTTATTATTAACAACAATAGTCATGAATTCAGGCCAAAAATCGGTATTTTCACTTTCAAGTCTTGTAAAAAGTTCAAAAATTTAAAAAAAATGGAAAAACTCGACAGGGATACCTAGAGGGACATAAAAATTAAAAGAAAAACTTTGGTTATTTCATTTCAGATGATCCAGTGCTGAGGTATGACGTGCATCGCAAAATGTATTTTTTCTGAGGCGCCTGCGAAGAATTGCTGCCATTCGGTCCATTTTCAATATTTTTCAACCAATATTTCACAGAATATAGTTCAATAACTACTCTTTAATGTATAATAATTAGAAATAAATTTACTTTTACCGTACGCCCAAAAAAAAATCTGTAAAAACCTGTTTTTTTCTGCCTTCAAAACCCTACCCCCCCCCCCCCTTAACATATCGAATGAGTTTTTGAGATCATTTTTATCCATCGACTTTAGTATGTCGGTCGTCGCTTTTTGGATGGCCTCTACGTCGGCATAACGTTTTCCTTTCATAGGCAAGTGCAATTTGGAGAACAAGTAGAAGTCGCACGGAGCCAAATCCAGCAAGTACGGTGAATGGTTGATGGTTAAAATGGAATTTTTAATAATATTTTTAATTTTTAATAATACCCTCCGAATCGTAGAAACAAATCAATATTGTCTTCACTTTTGACTTTTCAAGACGACTTTTTTTCGGATTGGGCTCGGTTGGATGCTTCCATTCAGCACTTCGACGCTTGGTTTCGGGATCATATTGAAAACACCATGTCTCGTCACCAGTCAATTGAATATTTCAAGTTTGGGTCCTTTTTTGACTCTTTAATCAAATCCTTACAATGTTGAATTCGGAGCAATTTTTCGTCGTCGGTCAATTTGTGTGGAACAAGGCGTGCACACACCTTCCGTAGATTCAAATGATCGGTCAAAATGCGATGAATTGAATTTTTGGACATATTCAATTCCATTTCCATGTATCGCAATGAAGATTTTGGCTCATTTTTTATAAATTCACGCACTTTTTCAATGTTACTTTGAGTAACCACGGTATTCGAAGGACCTAGATGTTCGTCGCCCTGAATGTCTTCACGACCTTCCTGGAACCGTTTATACCACTCATACACTCTGGTACGGGATAGACAATTATCGCCATAAACTTGTTTCAGCAAATTATGCGTCTCAATAAAGGATTTACCGAGTTTAAAACAGAACTTCATATTTGCTCTTTGTTCGAAGTTCATTTTTCGACCGATGCCACAAACACACTGTCACTTTGAGCGCGATATTTTGGTTTCCATTGAACCAAATGTCATCCAATTTTGACAAGATGTCAGTTAAGAATGGACTTTTCCATTGCTAACATCCACCAATAGGTGGCGCCAATATAATCGCTGTTTTGAAAAAGTTCCGTTTTCCATGGGACACACTGTGTAAAACTATTTCTTCGTGCTGCATTCCCCTGAAAACAATATCTTCGCATCTCTGAAACGTTCCGGGACTATTCGTTAATCCTATCAAAATTTATTTTAACATTTATATCAATATTATACTTACTCTTTTTCTCATTTTTATTATTACAACTATTTTTGTCGACAACAACGTCTGTTCGTCGGTAATGCGTCTTTCCTATTTCGCAGCTTACAAAATTTTGAATACTTCCGATTTCTCGAAGTCTATTTAAAAATGTTAGAACCGTCTCACCGTTTTTTCCTTTGGTTCTTGCTTATTCCCCGCTCTCATCATGATAACTTATTGAAAATCCGAAATTCCTTCCGAAGAAGGCAGTTCAAAGATATTAGTGAAATGTTGTCCACGCGAGCTCTTTAACGCCTCTTCATATAAATGCATATGTATCAATTTTGTTAGTTCAGCTTTTAGTGCTATAAGTAAAATTTCTTTC
Organism: Chalcis sispes; assembly: GCA_949987625.1. NCBI lineage: Eukaryota > Metazoa > Arthropoda > Insecta > Hymenoptera > Chalcididae > Chalcis > Chalcis sispes. Next base: position 18,867,891 of record OX465098.1, on the reverse strand, counting down.
GCTTCGATACAGCTGCCTAGAAATTGGAATAAGGGTATGTTGTGACTATTAAAATGGGGAATGAGCTCCATCGCATCTTTTAGGGATATCCCGCATACAGTCACAAAAAGGTTTTGTCGTTCGGAAGCCATTTCAATATCGTTGTAATAATCGAGCTCGCTCTTAGAAGTTTTCTTTTTTCTACTGCGCATAAATCTTCGGTCGAGCTCCCAAGTTTTGCGAGTTTACTATGCTTTCTATTTTTATTTTTTGTTTTACCGTACAGGCTGCTTCCACGTCGGGCTTTTCTTATGCCAAGATATTGAGCTTGCCTCGGATAATATTAAGCAATTTAAAAAAACCTTATACCCTCGTTAACGCTCTTGTTTAATGTTTCGATATTCTATTCGTGATCAAAGAAGGAATAAAGTAGTTCAGGCTTAACTTTCGTGCTAAGCTCAGCCTTTATTTAATTGAGCAAATTTATCAGGTTTAATGTTCAGAAGATATCTTTGACAACCTTAACCGAAACAAACTCTTGCTTTTTTCTAATACTACAAGCGAAGTGCTAATCTTTAAGTGTTCTTTATCAAAATTTAGCTTCGCGGGTTATAACCGAACAGTTTTCTGCAGTATTAGAGTAACTACAGTGTTTTGGTCGCTCTTTTCGGTAGCGCACAAAAGTGAAAAATCGGTATCTCTTCCTTCTCTTTCCCTATATTGGCTGCAGCACAGTTGTTGCTGGAGTATTTCTAACTCCTTTTTGCTTCAACGCGACCTATACGCGCTATCGATATTCAATTTGTCGAAGGTGAGATTCAATTTCCAAGGTGAATACGAGAGTTCAGTTGCGGGGCAATACGCTTCGACGATACTTTTTCTTTCTAGGTATCATTTCCAGAAGAGAATCGCCACAAATTTTTAAACCATTTTTTGGAAGTAACGAAGTCTACCACTTTATTTTTATTTTTTTGGCATTTATTTGGCATGGTATTTCCCCTTGTTTGTTCTCTAACTTTCTCCGCCGATGTACCAGCTTTTAACTTATTGGGAGTACAAATTAGTTCGGTCCGTTTTCAAAAGATGGCTCTGGTTGTTATGAATATTTAATAGTAACAACTAAAGTCAGTAGTTTCAGAGAGGTTAGACATCTGTCAATAATATTCAGTTTATATCGCTTCGAGTTTCGTAAAAAAATCTTTTTCTCCACTGTATTAAATATGTCCAATTTTGTGTTAACTAAGCAGCATTTGCGGAAGGTTCTAGTTTTCTGTTTTAATTAGAAAAAAAGTGCAGCTGAAGCGCATCGAATGCTTGTGGAAGTTTATGGTGACAATGTTCCAACTAATAAATCTTGTAGGGAATGGTTTCGACGTTTCAAGAATGGAGATTTCAGCGTTGAAGACAAGCCTCGCTCTGGACAGCCAAAAAAATTTGAAGACAAAAAGTTGGAGGCATTACTCGATGAGCAAACGCAAGAGAAGCTTGCAGAATCATTAGGAGTGACTCAACAAGCAGTTTCTGTACGATTCAAATCCATGGGAATGATTCAAAAGCAAGGCAATTGGGTGCCTAATGAACTAAAACCGAGAAACATTGACAGGCGATTTTTCTGTTGCGAGCAGCTGATTCAAAGGCAACAAAGAAAGAATTTTGTACGTAGAATTGTTACTGGGGATGAAAAATGGATATTCTATGATAACCTTAAGAAGAAAGAATACTATGCTATACCCGGTTAATCGTTGTCATCGACCTCAACATCAACACCAAAGCCAAATATTCATGTTTCGAAAATCATGTTGTGTATCTAGTGGGACCAAAAGGGTGTTGTGTACTATGAGCCGCTACGACCTGGCGATACCATAACGGTCGATCGGTATAGGCTGCAATTGATTCGTTTGAGCCATGCATTACGAGAAAAACAGCCGGAATACAAGGAAAGACACGACAAAGTTATTTTTCTCCATGACAACGCTTGGCCTCGTCCTAGAAGTCGTGAAAAAATATTTGGAAATGCTCAAGTGGGATATTTTGCCACACTCGCCGTATTCTCCGGACGTTGGTCCTTCTGATTACTGGTTGTTCCGAGGGATGCAGCACGGTCTGGCAGATCATCGGTTCACTTCTTTCGCAGAAATTGAAAATTGGCTCCTGACTTGGATCACCTCAAAAGACGAGACATTTTTTCGAGATGGAATTCGAAAATTGCCTGAAAGGTGGAAAAAAGTAGTAACTAGCGGTGGACGATATATTCATCTAATAATATCTAATAATATTCATCTAAAGAAATCTTCGAATAATCACCTAATTTATTTCATTTTAAAATACATGCATTTTTGATCGCAAAAAAATGGATCGAATTAATTTGTTCTCCCAATATATATTCCCAAAAGTACCGGACCCGACAAAAAAAACAGTAGAAAAATTGCGAAAATGTTTATTTTTCAACATATTCTCCTTTCAGTTCGATACACTATTCCCAACGATGTTCAATAGCTTCGATACCCGCTTTATAGTAGGAACCGTCAAGCACCTCAAAATACCTAATAACCGCAGACTCTACCTCTTCATTGTTGGCAAATCTTTTGCCACCGAGCCATTTTTTCAAATTCGGAAAAAGAAAATAACCCAAGGGAGCCAGATCTGGCGAATAGGGTGCGTGAGGAAGCAATTCGAACTTCAACTCATAGATTTTAGCCATCGCAATGACGCACGTGTGGACTGGTGCGTTGTCGTGATGAAACAACACTTTCTTTTTCGTCAGATGGGGCCGTTTTTTCTTGATTTCATCACTCAAACGCTGCAATAAGGCTGCATCATATGCGCCGTTGATTGTTTTTCCTTTTTCGAGATAATCAATAAATATTATTCCACGCGCATCCCAGAAAACGGATCCCATAACCTTGCCAGCTGACTGAACTGTCTTTGCTTTCTTTGGAGCCGGTTTTCCCTTTTTAGTCCACTGCTTTGACTGCTCCTTGATCTCAGATGTAAAATGATGGACCCATGTTTCGTCCATGGTTATAAATCGACGCAAAAACTCGGCTTTATTGCTGCAAAACATTGTCAAACACTCAATGGAAACATCCTCACGTTGCTGTTTGTGCTCCATTGTGAGCAAACGCGGCACCCATCTTGCGCACAGCTTTCTCATGCCCAAATTTTCGGTCAAAATACGAAGCACAGCACTTTTTGAAATGCCTGCCATGTCTGCTATCTTGCGCACTTTTAGTCGACGGTCATCCAATACCATTTTATGGATTTTCTTCACATTTTCTGACGTGTTGATCTCACTTGGTCGACCACTGCGGTGTTCATCTTAGCAGCTCGTACGACCTCGCTTAAACTCAGCTACCCAATATTTGACCATTGTAAACGAAGTAGCAGACTTCCCCAGAGTAGAATCCATTTCGGCTTTGATATCGGTTGGACTTAGACCTTTCAAATGAAAGTATTGTATCAAATAACGATGCCCGATTTTTTCCATATTTACAAATTCACTGAGAGCGTTTACTTTGGATGTCTGTAGAAAAAATAATAATAAACGTACCGTTATGAATTTTTTACATTAAGTTGTTGAAAGGTGGTATTGTCAATCGCAGTAATTGTTTTTTTAAAACTACCTGTATTCATAAGTCAGATCGGGTACTTTAGGGACTACCCTCGTATATATATTCTGTCAAAAAGTACCGGGAATTGTCGATTTAAATCTGGCGGGGCAATTTGGGCAGGAATAATTTTTTTTTCTAGGTTGGTACAACTGTCCTTTATGACTATGCCAAGTTTTTGCGAAGTCTGTCGACGAGTGTGTTTACAGTAGCTGGTTAAGTCAGTCGATGTCAATAGTGCGTGCCGATTTTTTACAATGGGTGATTACGTTGAACAAAGAACTTGTCTAAAACTTTGTGTTGCGAATGAAATTTCGTGTGCCGATGCATTGAAAATGTTGCAAAAGGCTTTTGGTGATAAAGCACCATCGAAAACCTGTGCGTATGAGTGGTACAAAGCCTTCAAGGAGGGTCGTGAAGTCGTCGAAGTCGACTTGCCTCGTTTCGGACGCCCATCGACGGCTCCGACCGCAGATAACGTCGATAAAATTAAGGAAATGGTGCTTGAAAACCGTCATACCAGCTTAAGGGAGATAGCACATGAACTTGAGATATCCCACGAGTTTACACGTACTATTTTAATTGATATTTTGGGCATGAGAAAGGTGGCCGCAAGACACGATAACGCGCCGTCTCACCGAGCTTTGACTGTGACCGACTTTCTCGCCAAAAACTCTACGAACACGCTTGAACAACCACCGTATTCGCCGAATTTGGCTCCCTGTGACTTCTTTCTCTTCCCAAAACATAAATTGCCGCTCCATGGCACCCGTGTTCAGTCGATTGAAGCCATAAAACAAAATTCGGCGCGTGAGCTAAAGGCCGCTGACTTAACCAGCTACTGTACACACACTTGTTGACAGATTCCGCTTAAACTTGACATAGTCATTAAGGACAGTTGTACCAACCTAGAAAAAAAATTCTACCTGCCTAAATTGCCTCGCCAGATTTAAATCAACAATTCCCGGTACTTTTTTGACAGAATGTATACAGAATGTAACAAAAGTCTCGGAATGGCTGTATATTTCGTAAGGTGGGGTATATCGGAAAGTGGTCAAAGTCAATCCTCGATTAACTCCCAACGAGGAATTTAAGGGTGACCTCTATTTTGACCATGTCGATGTCCTTCAAGGCCATTTTTAAGCCAGGTTATGTTTTTTAAGTAAGAACTCCTTTTTTTGACATTCGCAATCGGAAGAGCAGAAAATTTTACGTTTAAATATGTAGTTAGATCATAAGGACACGTTGACCTTGAATGTCAGATAAGGCCATTTAAACATGAACAAGGTCTGATTATCTTTTGGCATAGGAACTCCCCAATTTGTTTCTAAACCGATGTATTAAAATTAGCAAGGTTTATGAAGTGTTGACTATAGGCGTGACCTTGACGATGTCTTTCGAATTCTTTCAAGGATATTTCACGCTCTACTCATTTTTTAATAATTCTCTTTTTTGACATTGGCAATCGAAAGAGCGGGAAATTTTACGTTTAAATATGCACTCAGGTCAAAAAGACACGTTTACCTTGAAGGTCAGTCAAGGTCATCTAAACTTGAGTAAGGTCTGCTTACTTCTTGGCATTGGAATTCCCCAAATTTTTTTAAACAAATGTATTAACATTAACAAGGTTTATGAAGTGATGATTGTAAGCGTAACCTTGACGATGTCTTCTAGTGTCATTCTAATTTTAACTTTTATTTATTTTTAGCATTACCCAGGAACAACGGCGTTGACGTAGTAGAATCTCTTTCCTTTGGGGTGCTTGGTTTGCGTGAGTCACCTTGCCTCTTACGTTTGGGGTGTTTGATTTCCGTGAGTCCCCTAGCCTCTTACATTTTCTATCAAGACTTACAATTTAGTGTAGATGTTCAAACTGTAAGCCTTCAGCTTTTTGGCAAAAAGCCATTTTATTGTAGAAAAGTGCAAGAGCATTACGTATCAATTCCTTGTTAATTGACGTAGCCTCTTGGAGTATTCGATTCCGCAACTCATCTAAATTTTGTGGTTGAGTTGTGTATACTTTACTGTTTAAACAACCCCATAGAAAATAATCAAGAGGCGTTAAATCAGGAGATCTAGCAGGCCATTCGATTTCACCTCTTCTTCCAATCCATCTATGAGGAAACTGGCTATCTAAATACGAGGTCTGGCTATTAAATAACGAGACTGGTTACGAAAAAGGGTTTTATTATAAAAATTATTCTACATTCGAATGCTCCCCTTCAATATACTCTCCTTCCCTCGCCACACACCTTTCCATACGTTTTTTCTATTGATCGAAGCAGTGCTGGAAGTTTTCTTTGGTGAGGGCCTTTAGGAGCTCTGCCGTTTTTTGCTTTACCGCTTCCATCGACTCAAATCGGATCCCTTTCAAAGCAGATTTTATCTTCGGAAACCAAAAAAAGTCGCACGGTGCCAAATCTGGCGAGTACAACGCGTGTTCGAGCACTGGAGTGCGCTTACCGGCCAAATACTGCTTCACAGATAGCGCGTTATGGGCAGGTACGTTGGCACCAACTTCGCACAGACTTCTGTCATGTGTAATTCCTCGTGTAAAATTTGTCTAACCGTTTCTTTATCGGCGTTTACAGCCTCGGCAATCATCCAGATGCTCATTCGACGATCTGCACGCACAATTTGGTTGATTTTGGTCACTGTTTTCGGAGTTGAAACAGTGACAGGGCGACCTGGGCGTTGGTCATCTTTAGTGCTCACTCGGCCCTCACTGAAGCGCTTACACCACTCAAAAACACGCGCACGAGATAGAGAATTGTCCCCATAGGCCTCTTGCAACAATTTACAGCACTCAGTCGGAGTTTTTTTTCAATTTAACGAGAAATTTGAGATTGATACGTTGCTCCTGTTTTTCGTCACACATGGTTTTCGGCACGAGAAAAAAACACGTTCGTTTTAAACCGCTACTGCGCAAATACAATAATAGTGACGAGAACGTGTTTTGGTACGTGCATAGACAAGATATCTAGATACCCAACGCACTACTCGTTTTTTTCCCCACCCCTCTACGGCGCCCTCTAGGCGCGCAGTCTCGTTATTTATTAGCTAGACCTCGTATTTGTAACTAATAAAAAAAAACGCTTCGTAATCAATCCAAAGTGAATTGACAAACATTAATCAAGGTAATCTAAAAGAAAAGTAGATTGTAATTAATAATGAAATTTTAAATTAAAAAAAAATGAAAATACTATTCTTAAAGGAATTTAATTTAACGATAATAAATAATAAAGGCACTAATCAATTAGGACAGATTTTAAAGATAATAGATAATCAAGCATTCCGAAATCCGAAAGGACTCACGCAAATTAAGCATAGGCGAAGGGAACACTTTTTACTCCATCAAAGTTTTTGATCCCGGGTAATATTAAGAGTAAATAAAAAATAATTAACCACAAAATGACTTTAAAGTTCATGACTAAGATAGTCAAAAAATAGAAAGCTTATCCTACGTTAAATGCTCTTGTCTGACATTCAAGGTCAACGTTTCTTTATGACCTAAGTACATATTTGAACGTGAAATTTCTCGCTCTTTCTATTGCCAATGTCAAAAAATGGGGTTCCCATTTACAAAACATGACCTGACCTTAAAATGACCTTAAAGGACATCGTCAAAGTCAAAATAGAGGTTACTATTTAATTTCTCGTTGAGAGTTACTTAACACTTCGCCGGCCGCTGTCACGCTGGCGTGACTTTTGCTCGCCAACGGTTATCGGCCGCTGTCACGTACGCGCGACTTATTTTCGCCAACGATGATGCTTCATATCGACGTTTGTATAGGTAGACATACTATTGCAAAGCAACATTTGACGATCAGGGAACATTGGTTTCAACTGCTTTCCCCTTCCAATTCACAGTCTGTCTTTTATTGAAATATTTTTTCGCGGACGCTTGTTTTGTTAGTTTGAGACTGTCTTTCACTGCCTTTAAATATCGGAAGCTTACGTTAGATTTAATACAAGTTTTGAAATATCCTTCAAAATGCTCTACGATGAGGAAATATATGCTGATCTGTTATCAGAAGAGGATAATTGCTCTGATAGTAAAAGTGATTCGGACAGTGGGAGCGATATAATTGTGAGACGATTCGAAAATAAGGGACGACCAATAATTAGTGAATCTGAAAGTGATGAAGAGAATTCTGTGGCAAATGATTGGTCAGAAGTTGATTTTAAACCTGGCTTTCATGCTTGCCTGGATCGGTTTGAGTTACAGGTAATATGCACACCAGACATATTATCAACTGTGGAATTGTTCATTGGCGACGATTTATTTAATTTGTTTGTCACACAAACAAACTTATATCATAATCAGCAGAATAATGATAACAACAATGCATCAACAAATAATAAAGCTTGGGTTGATACAAATGTTGTAGAAATCAAAAAATTTTTGGGGCTTGTTATCCTAATGGGAATAGTAAAAAAGCCAGAACAAGACGATTATTGGTCTACTGACCCTGGATTACATTCACCTATTTTTGGGAATACAATGCCAAGAAACCGATTTCGGCAGTTATGGAAGTATTGGCACTTCAGCAATAATGAGCATTGCCAAGAAAGGCTTGATAAAATGAAACCAGCTTACACAAACCTGGTAGAAAAGTTTTAAAAAATTTATAAAACCGAGAAACACTTATCGCTGAATGAAGGCATCATTCCATGGAGGGGCAGGCTATCTTTTAGTACATATAACCCTGCGAAAATTATAAAATATGGAATGTTAGTCCGTATGGTGTGTGAAGCGACATCTGGTTATATATGCAATTTAGAAATATATTGCGCGCAAGGAAAATCGCTAATTGCGACAATATTATCCGTGCTATCGCCATATTTAAATTTATGGCACGATGTATATATGGACAACTATTACAGTAGTGTAAAAGTTGCAGAGAAGTTACCAAAGCATAAAACAAACATCTGTGGCACAATTAGAGTAAACAGAGGAGTGCCAAATTGTTTAAAATCTGCTACATTGAAAGATAAGCCAATGGAAAAGGGAAGAATTTGGTACTAAAATGGAATTCAGCCAAAAAATTGATAACGATGATTTCTACGATACATTCAGCAGACATGGTCGAGTGTATGAGTAAAAGAACAAAAAAGAAGAGCATGAAACCAATTTGCATACGGGAGTATAATAAATTTATGAAAGGTGTTGATCACGCCGATCAATACCTATCGTACTATTCCATACTTTGCAAAACAAAAAAATAGACCAAAAAAACGGTTTTATACCTTATAAACTGTGCATTACTCAACGCGTACCAGATATGCATAAAAAATTCTGTTCAAGAATGTGAGAAGTATATTAAAATTTACTATTAGACTTATTGCGCGCCAAAATGTTCAGGCTTACAATTGTAAACACATTCAAGTACTTATTAACTCGTATTTACTTTGTTTGTATTTAGAGCGTAATAAGCATGATTGTAACAGCGTCGTCTCGCTTCGAGGCGAAAGTTAAATATAACGAGTGCGACACTCTCGCGACATTCGTCAACGAAAGCACACGCATTAATCGCTATACCTTATACGTGTACACATTCTTCTAAGTTTAAAGTTAATAAAGTGTATCTCCTTTCTACTGTTATACATAATATATAGAAAAAAAAAGGAAACTTTATTTTATTTCAATTCCTGAAAAAAGATTGGCACAGGCCTCAAGTGCATACCAGCGAATTCTTCCAAGCTTCATTCCATTACATGGTCCTTCGAGCCGGATCTGTGTCATTTTCACAAAGTAATTTATTCAAATTTATCAGTTTTGATAAATTTCAAGTTGGTGCACAGTATATTGGCTAGTGCGTGTTCGCGAGAGTGAAACTTTCAAGTTCGTTCCAAAGCTATTCAGCATTACATTCGCAAGGTCAATAAAAACTAACTGGAAAATTCAAGATTGAAAAGGTTCAAGTTCAAAGCCATTTTAAATTTTCAAGTTAGAGCATCAAGTTTGCTTCAAGCTAAATTCTAACTTCCAAAATGGCTAAGCAGATAGAAGATTTTACTACCGAAGTAGAAAAAGCAGTAGTAGTATTCGAAACAAATCTTCGATATATAAAAAATTCGATTGTCAATTTTAACAAGCTTGGAGTTGACAAACGAACAGCGGCTGTTACACAAGGACGATTTGCCTTGTTGGAAAAATATTGGGAAAAGTGCCAAACGAGTGCCACGTTCATCAACGCTTTCGCTACTCAAGAGCAAGCAGAGATTCCATTTTTCAAAGAAAATCAACTGGATGTCGTCGAGGAATTGTACATGACAGCATACGACTTCTTTCAAACTCTGCTCATCTCTACTAACGAGACTCCTCCATCACCAGCTGCAAGGACTATAAGAGAAATTCAACTTGCCTTCATTTTCTGGTAAAATTATTGAATGGTTAACTTTTCGCGATTTATTTTTAGCGCTTGTAAAAAATCAAAATAATTTATCGAATGTCGAAAAATTACAATACTTGTTAACAGCAGTGACTGGGGAGGCTTCTAAGCTTATTTCCCATCTTTCTTTAACGAACGATAACTTCGAGGTCGCGTGGAAGTCACTTTCAGACTGTTATGAGAATGAACGCGTAATAATCGACGCATATTTAAAGGGCGTTTTCTCGATTCCAACAGTTTCATCGAATGTTTTATACGGGTTAAAACAATTACGCGCTGATTCTTCGGAAGCAATTAATGCATTACGTGCCTTAAAATGTCCGGTAGATCATTGGAATATAATTTTGGTTTACGTGTTAGTTCAAAAATTAGATAAAATCTCGCGACAAGAATGGGAAATTCGCTTAGATTCCGAAAAGGAATACCCGAAACTAGAAAAATTGTACGCCTTTCTCGACACCCGAATCAGATCATTAGAAGCGGTCTCCAACTTTGGAGATAATTCAAAATCAACAAACGTAAATACTTCAGAAAAGACGTCTGGAACAAATAAAAATAATTTCAACAAAGGAAATAATTCTAAAGTTATCCGTTCTCATCATTCTACTACTACGAATTCGTGCGTTTTTTGCTCCGACTCACATAGATTAATGCATTGTCAAAAATTTTTAATGTTAAGCGTCCCGCATCGATTGGAATTTGTACAAAAAAATAATTTGTGTCGAAATTGTTTAAGTAAAGGTCATCACGTTACAAATTGTAACAGTCCATTTTTATGTTTAAAATGTAAACGACAACATCATACTTTATTACATGACTATTCAAAAGCGCAAGTAACAACTCCTACTAGTACAAATTCTACCACATGCGAAAACACACCTTCTGTACACGCACACGTAAATACGGGAGTTAAGCCTGTTCTTCTCGCAACAGCACGCGTTATTATCGAAACTACTAACGGTCGGTTTGTTTACGCGCGAGCTCTCATCGACCAAGGCTCCGATGCGACATTTGTTTCTACACGTATTGCTCAACTGTTGCGAGCACGCTTAATACAAACAGGAGTAAAGGTATCGGAGATAGGCGAAGGTCGTGCGCATTATATTCGAAATTCTATTTCAATTTCAATACGAGCGACTAATGAAAATAATACAATTCTTACCACAACAGCGTTAGTCGTACCCAAAATTACTCCGTACGTTTCCCCTTCGTTCAATTTAAATGATTATACGTTCTTTTCGAATTTAAATCTCGATGATTCAAATTTAAATTCCAACGAGGATATAGAGCTACTTATCGGAGCAGATTTATACGGTTCAATTATGCTCGGCGGGTTCATAAAACATAAAAACTATTCGCTGATCGCGCAAGAGACTATTTTCGGTTGGATTCTTTCCGGTCCTATTTCAAAAGAAGAAAAACTCAAAACACTTCATGTTCATCATGCTACTTCTAGCAACCTCGATGTCGAACTTCGACGATTTTGGGAACTAGAAGAACTTCCTACAAAGGTTATGCTTTCCGAAGAAAATGCTCGTTGCGAGTCGCATTTCATTGAGACGCATACGCGCGATACTACAGGACGGTACGTCGTTCGTCTTCCTTTCAAGTCAGATTCTCCTATAAATATTGGCGACTCTCACGCTGTTGCTATGCGCTCGTTTACGCATCTCGAACGACGCTTAGCAAAATCCCAAGATGTATCAAAACAATACATCGACTTTCTGACCGAATATGAAGCCCGTGGACACATGCAAAAGATCGACCACGATCAAAAATTCTTACAGCCGACGTATTTACCTCATCACCCAGTTATTCGCGAAGAAACTACAACTACTAAATTACGCGTCGTATTCAATGCTTCAGCAAACACTTCAAATGGGTTTTCCTTGAATGATCATTTAATGATCGGTCCGAAATTACAAGCCGAACTTCCGGCACTAATATTAAATTGGCGTTTATATAAGTACGTCTTCACTGCTGATATTCAGCACATGTTTCGCCAAATTTTAGTTCATGCAGATGATCGCCAATATTAATTAATACTATGGCGTTCCAATCCAAGCAAAAGTATTAACATATATTCACTAAATACCGTCACGTATGGTACTGCATGCGCTCCGTACCTCGCTCAACGTGTACTTAAACAGCTTTCTATTGATGAGAGTTCGACTTTCCCCTTGCAAAAAAGATTTTGCAAAATGAAATTTATGTCGATGACGTTCTTTCGGGCAGTGAAGATAAAATCACAGCACTTCAAAAAAGAGACGAGTTAATTCAATGTTTACACAGCGCCGGGATTAACATTCGCAAATGGGCGAGCAACGACCCTGAAATTTTAAGAGGCATCGACACTTCAAATCACGGCTTAGCTGGTACAAAGCCTTTTCAAGAAGGTGAACAGTTGAGAATTCTCGGTATTTGCTGGACACCTCGCGATGATACTTTTTCATTTCAAATCAACTTTAATCCAGAACTTAAAGATATTTCAAAACGAAAAATTCTTTCGGCCATCGCGAAAATTTTCGATCCGCTCGGCTGGCTTTCTCCGGTTACGGTATCACTCAAAATTTTATTGCAAAATTTATGGAAATGTTCCTATAATTGGGACGATTCTCTCCCTTCCGAAATAACAAACGAATGGACTAAATTTTCCCAACAGCTTTCAGAAATTAAATCGATACAAATTCCACGATGGTTAGGCTTTGAAAGCAGCATTCAAAGCTTAACTATACACGGCTTTTGTGACGCATCGTCCAAAGCATACGCAGCTGTTGTATATTCAAAACTAATCACTAACTCTGGCAAGGTTCACGTACAGCTCTTATTGGCGAAAACCAAAGTCGCGCCTCTTAAGACAATTTCAATTCCACGCCTTGAACTTTGCGCAGCGCATCTTCTCGTCAAATGCATTGCATTTACCCTTGAGACGATGAAATTAAAAAATATTCCAGTATGCTGTTGGAGCGATTCTACGATCGTCTTATCATGGCTGCAAAAGTCACCGTCCGATTTAAAAGTTTTCGTCGCGAATCGCGTTTCGGCGATACAATCAAAACTTCCAAATGCTAATTGGGCGCACGTTCCGACGGAAGAAAATCCAGCTGATTGCGCGTATCGTGGAATGGATCCCGTTCAATTAACTACGAGTAGTTCTTGGTGGAGCGGCCCAATTTGGCTGCAACATGAGGCTGAAAATTGGCCCGCGCAACCAAAATGCGCTTGCAATGATGATCTCGAATTAAAAGTTAAAAAATCAAACAATATTCATGCGCATCATTCATACCGGTCAGAATTTAATAAATTGTTCAATGACATTTCTTCATGGCCGCGTTTATTGCGAATAACCGCATATGTTCGTCGATTCATTGTTCGATCTCGATTTCCAGATGTTGTCCATTCACTTTCTTTATTGCAAGCCGATGAAATAAAAAATGCACAAAAATTTTGGATTCAACAAATTCAAGAAGAAAATTTTCCAGAAGCAATAAATATTCTTAAATCTAATAAAAATTCATCGTTGCGTTCGTCAATTCGCACCTTGGATCCCTTTATTGATAGCTCCGGTATACTACGAGTAGGTGGTCGTATTAAAAATGCTAACATTCAATTCGACCGTAAATTTCCGATTTTGCTTGCGAAACATCCAATTTCAAAACTAATAATCGATCAAGTGCACCGCGATACTTTGCATGGCGGCACTCAATTAATGCTCCGTACTTTACGCGAACAATTTTGGATTCTACGCGCGCGAGACATGGTAAAAGATTGTATTCGTAACTGCGTTACATGCGCACGTCATCGCGCTATCACAGGCGAACAGATTATGGCCGATTTGCCTAAATTTCGAGTAAATCCTTCTCGTCCATTTAGCCATACAGGCCTAGACTACGCGGGTCCTTTTTCCATTCGAGATTCTTCTGGTCGCGGGCGTAAGTCACATAAAGCGTATATTTCTTTATTCGTTTGTCTTGCTACCAGAGCAATACATTTAGAACTCGTTCATGACTATTCTTCCGCCGCCTTTCTTGCAGCTCTTGAACGCTTCGTCGCACGTCGTGGAATCCCGTCTAATATATATTCTGATAATGCGACTACGTATCAAGGCGCTGATCGCGAACTTACTAAAGCCGTTCGTCAATCACTCAGCGATTCAGATGTACAAGCAAAATTCACTTCGAAATTCGTTCAGTGGCATTTTATTCCACCTTCTGCTCCTCATTTTGGCGGAATATGGGAAGCCGGAGTAAAAAGCGTTAAACATGATTTGCGACGTATTATGGGCTCTAGCACACCTACAGTCGAAGAATTTTCCACTCTCTTATGTAACGTGGAAGCATGCTTAAATTCGCGACCAATCGCTCCGCTTCATGATGATGTTAATTCGTGCGAAGCGCTCACTCCAGGACATTTTTTAATCGGCAATGCTATAAAATCACTGCCGAGCCCAAGCGTACTCAATATTGCTGAATCACGACTTGATCGGTGGCAGTCAATGCGTGCGAAATACGAACAATTCTGGCATGTGTGGAGTCTTGATTACCTGAATACCTTGCAACAACGCTCAAAATGGCATAAAAGAACAGATTTATTTCAAGTTAATGATTTAGTTTTAGTTAAAAATTCGAATTTGCCTCCATGTAAATGGGAATTAGCAAGAATAATTCAATGCATGCCTGACCAAGACGGTTTGGTGCGAGTTGCTCAGGTCAAGACCGCGTCTTCAACTTTTGTTCGACCGATTGTAAAATTATGTAAACTTCCGATTTTCATAAAGCGTGACACCGCATAAAACCGATGTATGTTTTAATCGAAGTCAATATTGGTTTATTTTTTTCCATCAACTCATAATGTATAGCGATATTTGAATCCCGAGACGATTCAACCCGGGGGGTATGTTCAAGAATGTGAGAAGTATATTAAAATTTACTATTAGACTTATTGCGCGCCAAAATGTTCAGGCTTACAATTGTAAACACATTCAAGTACTTATTAACTCGTATTTACTTTGTTTGTATTTAGAGCGTAATAAGCATGATTGTAACAGCGTCGTCTCGCTTCGAGGCGAAAGTTAAATATAACGAGTGCGACACTCTCGCGACATTCGTCAACAAAAGCACACGCATTAATCGCTATACCTTATACGTGTACACATTCTTCTAAGTTTAAAGTTAATAAAGTGTATCTCCTTTCTACTGTTATACATAATATATAGAAAAAAAAAAGGAAACTTTATTTTATTTCAATTCCTGAAAAAAGATTGGCACAGGCCTCAAGTGCATACCAGCGAATTCTTCCAAGCTTCATTCCATTACAAATTCCGAAAATCCTATTAGATTCAAACAATTTTTACTAAATCTTGCACTAGCATGGATTAATGGGAATGAAGAGGAGCAAAAATCAAGATCGGCTGCTCAATGTAATAAAAGATAGCCAAGGTATGATCCACCAGACAGGCTTACCGCGGACATGAGGAAACATAGCATAACACGTATTAGTGGTAATTTGGAGAATTCAAAACCCGCGAAGGGCTTGTAAAATCTGCACTGCCGCCAAGAAAAGAAGTTCCACTGCATATATGTGTTCTTCCTGCAACGTTCCTCTGCATGTTGGAAAATGTTTTCAAAATTATCATACTAAAAAGAACTATGAATCCTAGGAGTTAAATTTTTGAAATAAAATGTTTTAGTACTAATTGAAAAATATAAGACTATGGAATCAAAATAGTGTAACAGTTATTTTGGTGCCTTCTTTAATAATAATTATATTCCAACTACTTATGTTGCGAAAAATTGCGTAAATATCACCGTTGGCGAGCAGTAAAACCTGCGTGAATCTCGCCCGCGGCAGCGTAACGGCGCTTCGATAAATGTGCGGCCGGCAAAGTGTTAAGAATTGACCTCGACCGTTTTCCGAAATACCCTACCTCAGGAAATATACAGCCATTCCGGGACTTTTGTGACACCCTGTATATATGTGGGTGTGCGTGCGTGCGTGCGTGTGTGTACTGACTTGTAAATGTACTGTTGTACAACTAAATTGAACTGCGTCGTTTTTTCTGCCCATATCATACCTGCAAAAATACATGGCCATTCTGTGTTCCCTTCCTTTTGATCGCATTGTTTAGAATTTTCCACTTCCTTTCTTATTGATGGTGATATCATTGCATTCTTGGAGCTAATCGTCATGATGATGCGCTAGTATATACATTACTACTTGCGCCCTTCTCTCCCCCTGCTACTCCAGCTTTTTTCGTTTTGCCTTTGTTGACCTTATGCATTGGATCATGGCAAATAAGGTACGCAGGTACATGCGCCCCATCGCCTGCTTCTGCTATCGTTTCCATTGTCACTTCCTTATAGGCCCTATGCATTAAATAGCAGCGTAGGTGCATGCGTTGATACGCGCCCATTCACGCCTCGTTTTTACCCATTCTTTTTTCTACTGCCTTTACTCCCTTTTTTTCTTTTCTTTTCCTACATTGGCTGCAGCACAGTTGTTGTTGGAGTATTTCTAACTCCTTTTTGCTTCAATGCGACCTATACGCGCTATCGATATTCAATTTGTCGAAGGTGAGATTTAATATCCAAGGTAAATGCGAGAGTTCAGTTACGGGGTGATGCGCTTCGACGATACTTTTTTTTTCTGGCTATCATTTCCAGCAGAAAATCGCCACAAATTTTTAAACCCTTTTTTGGAAGTATCAAAGTCTACCATTTCATTGTTATTCTTATGGCATTTATTTGGCATGGTATTTCCCCTTATTTAACTTTCTCCGCCGATGTACCAGCTTTTAACTTTATATATATATATATATATATATATATATATATATATATATTGGGAGTACAAATTAGTACTGACTTACACTCTTTTTTCTACTGCCTTCACTCCCTTCTTTCCTTTTCTCCTTCTAAAAATCAAGTGCACGTCATCTTCTCTTTCCTGGATGCACGCCCTTGCTAATAGCCCTGAACCATGACTCATCGGTAAAGACTTAAGTGTCTCTTTTTGCATCTTTACCTGCATCAGCGTGTTGTTGAACGTATACCGGGTATCCTATTTTAAAAAACGGATGTATATATCTCTAGAACTAAGGGTTTAAAGAAAAAATATTACAGACAGAAGTTATTAGATTTTAAAAGAGACGCCTAATTGTGACCTTGACCATAGCCTTAAATATGGCCTTCAAAGTCATTTGAAGGTCAAGTTGGTTTTTTTTTTTAAAGGAAACCCTTACTTTTAACCCTGGAAAACGAAAGAGAAGAAAATTTTACGTCCTAATATGACCTTGACCATGACCTTGACTACAACTTTCAAGGTCATTTGAAGTCAAGTTGAACATTTCAAAAGGAAAATCTTACTTTTGACCCCAGAAAACGAAAAAACAGAAAGGTTTACCAAGCAGAGATCCAGCCAGTTAAGGCAATGCCAAGCAAAGACCCCGCCAGTTAAGGCAAAATCATCCATCGATGTAAGCTGTATTTTCAGCTGAGCTGGAATGAAAAGAACAGTATCATTGGGATGACCTCTTTCGGGAAATTTAGCATCATATAAAATTAAAGCTTGAACGTAGTTTCGTCGAAATTCTCCTAATCCAAGGAGAATATCGACAATTTCATTAGTTGTGTAGTCAGGCATAATGAGAAAATGTCAAAATAAAAAATAAAACTTAATTTAGAAAAACAAATTTAATTTAAAAAAAGAATAAACAAATAAATTATTTCTTCAATTAAATAATAAATTTTTTTAAGAATAAGAGAATTTGAAGAAACACAAAATATCTTAAATTGATGCCTCAATTTTGCATTCAAATAAACTTACAATGAATGACGCAGTTGATTTAAATTAGTAATATCTTCAGAAACCACTATATAGCCACTATTATTCAGAAACCACTATATGGCAACCAAATTCACAATCAAGAAACTAACCAAAAAAGAATTCATTCACGCTTTTAGAATGATTGTAAAAAACTATATTATTCATTGAAGGTGATCGCCGACGCTCAGAATGTTAAATCAAGGCAAAAATAATACGAAATTCAAGACTATCAAACTTCTCTTATTATTAGGATAGAATTTTTTTTTATTGAGAAAAGTATTATTAGCTGCAAGAATATTATTTTCTGTATGTCTAAGTTTGTTATTTTTTTTTGTTTAAGTTAATTTATAATAAGAATTAATTTAAAATCATTTACTGTTTTTTAATTTTTAATTCTTTTTAGTGTGCGTAACTAAACTAAACTAAGGGGACCATCATTATTTGTGTACTGTTAAAAGAATGCCAACGGAATTATTAAGTATTAAATATGGGATTAGAAGTTTAAGTTCCCTATTAAGAAAATGTAACTTGACCATCGAATAGCCTCCAAGGTGATGGTCAAGGTCATGGTCAATGTCGTGATAAAAGATTTCCCAGATAAATTTTTCGCCTTCTTTCATTTCCATCACCAAAGACGGAGACTTTCCCAGTAAGGCTCTCCATTTAAAATATTGAATTAACCTTTAAATGACCTTAAAGGTCATATTCAAGGTCATAGTCAAGGTTATATTAGAACGTAAAATTTTCTGCTCTTTCGTTTCCCGAGGTCAAAAGTAAGGATTTCTATTTAAGAAAACCAATTTGTCCTTTAAATGATCTTGAAGGACATATTTAAGGTAATAGTCAAGGTCACAGTTAGACGTCTCTTTTAAAATCTAATAACTTTTGACTGTAAACTTTTTTCTTAAAACCCTTAGTTCTAAAGATATATACATCCGTTCTTTAAAATAGGACACCCAGTATATACATTGATTTTTTTTTAATTATGTTAGTTTAATTCAAATTTATGCTGCTGGCGTTTTACCTTAAGCCCAAGTATCAACCTATTGGCTCGAAATAGCATAACGTAAATTTGAAGGAAGTTATAGGAGAGGTATGAATTTCAAAAATGAGCTATCATATAAGCCGAAACTCAGGCCAGTATGCAACCATTAATGAAAACTTAGCAATGTGATAAAAGGCAAAAGATAGTTAGCCGGAACTCAGGCTAAAGCTACCTTTCAGAGGAAAGAAGAATATAATAAAGCAAAAGGAAGTTCAAAAGAAAATATTTTTGTATAATACATATACTATAATATATATATATATATATATATATATATATATATATATATATATATATATATATATATATATATAAAGGGTGATTTATTATGAGGTTTGATTTTCAATAGGCTTTTTTTTACAGATCACGCGTGACTCCTGTCAAACTGTAATGTAATTTTTACATATTCAGTATTGTTTGACAAATCATCATGGAAAGACTTACACCGCAAATACGTATCCAAATTGTTCAGCTGTAATAAAAAAATTAGCGTTCGGTGAGAAATGTTTTTCGTGCTCTTAGAGCAACTTATGGTGTGCATCGTCGACCTATCGAAACCATTATAGCCAATACCATCCGCAAATTTGAAACCCAGCATACATTATTGGATGATACTCGACCGATTAAACCACATCCAGCACGTAGTGAAGAGAATATAGCAGCTGTAGCTGAGAGTGTGGCTGAAGACCGTGACGAATCGATTCAACGTCGTTCTCAACAGCTTGCTTTGTCGTACGCAACAACTTGGCGTATTTTACGTCAAGATCTTGGTTTTAAGGCATACAAACTTTAACTCGTGCAAGAATTGAAGCCGGGCGACTTAGGTTTGCGTCGTGTTTTTGGTGAAAGGGCTCTAAATCAGCTCAATGAAAATCCGCTGTTTTATCACGAAATTTTGTTTAGTGATGAGGCGCATTTTTGGCTCAATGGATACGTCAATAAGCAGAATTACCGTATTTGGGCTGATGAACAACCTGAAGAGCTTTAACAGCGACCACTAAGGCCACAGAAATGCACAGTTTGGTGTGGTTAATGGGCCGGTGGAATCATCGGTCCATATTTCTTTCAAAATGAGTCCGGTCAGAAAGTAACCGTCAATGGCGACCGCTAAAGCACAATGATAACGGATTTTTTGCTACCTGAAATTGAAGCCCGTGGTATCCGTCAATTTTGGTTTCAACAAGACGGCGCTACTTCGCATACAGCGAGAGAAACAATGGACTTATTGAGAAATCAATATGGTGAGAACCTGATTTCACGTTTTGGACCAATAAATTGACCGCCTAGATCGTGTGATATCACACCTTTAGATTATTTTCTTTGGGGTTAAACGAAGTCTCTAGTCTTCAGGGATAAGCCAGCATCAATCGACGCTTTGCAAGCCAACATTACTCGTGTCATTCGCGAGATACCGGTCGCTATGCTGGAACGCGTCGTCCAAAATTGGACCCTCAGGATGGACCATTTACGGCGTAGTCGCGGTCAACATTTAATGTAATCTTTAAAAAGTAACCGTCATAGATTGTTCCTTCGACTCACAATAAAATTTTTAGTATAGAATTCAACTTTATGCCTTTTATTTGAGATTAACCAAACCTCATAATGAATCACCCTATATATATACACATTACCTTTCAAAAGTTTGGAAACATTATGGTTATTTGAATAAAAACGACAATAATACTTTGTGAAATTTTATACCTGTTTTAGAGAATTGAACTCTATTTAAAACAAAAACAAAGTTTTTAGCCACCAATTCTAGGAAATCAACAATTGACAGTGTAGCAACCTTTGTGGTCATAAAACACGTGTGCCGGTCTATTTTCAAGATAAGGAAAAACTGGTAAGAAATAAGTAATTTTGTTCATTATTGTTATAAGCACGGTCATAATAATAAATAAACTTCAATAATAACGTGTTTATTTAAAGATTTATTTATGGTATTTTCTTTAATCTAATAAGATTCGGGTGTTTCCAAACTTCTGAACAGTAGTATGTACACAGTATGTCGGAAAAGTTCCCGAACTTTGGAAATAAAAAATCGAAAATTACATCTAAAGAAATTTATTCCAGTTAACTTTAACATAGTCTCCTTCCCTGGATATACACTCATTTGAGCGCTCCATGAGTGATTCGAAGGCTCTCTGGTACTCCTCTGAAGTTATCGCTGTGAGACGCTCGGTGCAAGCCGCTTGAATGCTCGGTACATCTTCAAAAAATGGTCCTTCCAAGGCCAGTTTTTGCTTGGGAAATAGGAAAAAGTCGGCTGGAGCCAGATCTGGCGAGTACGGGGCGTGATTGATGCGTGGAATCTGATTTTCGGCGAGATAACGCTTCACAATGTTCGCAGAATGAGCAGGCGCATTGTCATCCAGCAAACTCCACAATCCCGGTTCCTTGTACTCGGGTCTGATGCGATTAATCCGGCGCTTCGGACGTTTTAACACCTCTACGTAATACGCAGCATTCACGGTGGTGTTTGGGGGCACAAATTCTTTGTGTATCTGGCCTTTGGAGTCGAAGTAAGCGATGAGCATCGTCTTTACCCGTGATTTTTGTTGGCGCACTTTTTGAGGCCTCGCACGGCCCGGACTGAGCCAAGCAAATGACTGGCGCTTCGTGGAAGGATCGTATTGAAAGCACCAAGTCTCGTCTCCGGTCACAATTGAGGTTAGAAAGCCCGGAATGGTGTCGCAAGTCTCGATAAAATCTTGACAACATTGGATGCGAGTTTCTTTCTGCTCTGGTGTGAGAAAGTACGGAACAAATCGAGAGCAGACCTTCCTGCGGTTCATTTTTTCTTTCAAAATCAACGCGACGCTATCCTTGCTCATGTTCAGTTCGTCTGCCAACATTCTGAGAGACATGTGGCAATCCTGCTTTAGTAGCGCGCGCACGCGAGCCTCGTTTTCGTCGGTAACAGCTGTTGACGGCCGGCCGCTTCTCTCGTCATCTTCTAACGACTCTCTACCCTTCTTGAACCGACTGAACTACGTGTAAACAGTTGTATGCGACACTACACCTTCACCGTAAGCCGAATCGATTATTTTTTTCGTTTCCACAAAAGTTTTTTTAAGTTTATAGCAGAATTTAATTGCGCCACGATGTTCAAATTTCTCATCCATCGTAGAGCTTGCACCGGGGTACTAAACACACGTTCACTCAAGCACATCTATCTCGGCAACTAATGAACGGATACTAGTGAAAAATTTCTCAGACACTCCAGAGGGATGTAGCAACATAGTACCGGTATCGCCCAAGAGGTAGCGCTACTCGTACAAGCGCTACAAAATAAGTTCGGGAACTTTTCCGACATACTGTGTATATATGATAATAGTGTTACGTCTGGAATCAAAAACATGCAACATATAAGTTAAAGACGCAGCAGATCTAATGCTTAAAGCTTCGTCAGGCTGAATTCTGTCAGTTTTTGTTGGCCAACGCTTTCGCGTTAAGGATCCTGGATGCGGGAGCCACACAAAAGGAAATATGTTGGAAAAGAAGTAACTCGAGTCCAAATTTTAAGTACTAAAATTCATTTATTCCATTGGAATACGATATGCGTCATGTGATATCTTAATCTTACGTTCGCTAACAAGCGTAAGATGTAGATCTGCGGCGTCTACGGGCTTGTAGTTAAGAAGGTTGACTGGTACGCTGCGCTTAGTGTTAGCTGATAGCTGGAAGATATCGGTTCGAAGAGTGTGAAGACGATTTCAGGTACAAACTACGTGGTTGCAATCTTTTAGCTTTTTATCTTCGGGTTACTTTCTCAACTTCTATATTTCTTGCGAACTTTTACTTATTAACAATTTAAGAGATACTTTTGACTTATATTTTTAATCCTTAAATTACTTGCCAAAACATATACTTTTAGTTTAAATCTCTGTCTTATGATACTTTTACTTTGAGTTACTAGTTTATACTTTTACTTTGGTTACTGACTTATACTTTTTACATGACTGGCACGAAGCTTCGATTCAACTAGAGTCGACTTGACTTAATCGACCATCGTGGTTGATTTAACTGAACTCGACTGTATAAAAATAAAAAGAATTATAAATGTTCTAAATAAAAAACCAGGAGGTGTAAATAATATTCTTACCAAAATATCAAAAGTAATGTCACGTCATATAGAGCAATCATTAGAATATGTGTTTAATTTATATATAGAGCAGTAAATATGCTCTAATGTACTTAAATAAGCTGTTGTAATTCCAATTCATAGGGCCAATAAAGAGAATAAGGTATTAAATTATAGACCAATTTTATTGATATCGAATATTGTTAAAATTTTTGAAAGAATAATATACGACAGAATTTATAATTTTATAATGAAACATACTATGATCAATAAGTAAGACCAATTTTCAATTCAAATTTCGCGGGTTTATCGATTTAACGAAACTTTTTTTAAATTAGTAGCACTGTGAGAGACATCTGTGTCAAATTTCATGTTAATATTTTTAGAAGTTTGCAAGTGACGCTAGTTTTTGTGAACATTAAAAAGTGACTTTTGTAATGCCAGATTTTAGTGAGCAAAGAAGTTGCATTAAATTTTGTCTTCGGAATGAAATTTCTTGTGCAGAAACCTTCAGAATGTTGCAGAAGGCCTTCGGTGAGCAGACTTTGTCGAAAAGAAATTTTAACAAGTGCTACAAACAGTTCAAAGAAGGCAGAGACAGCGTCGAAGACAAAGAGCGTTCAGGACGACCATTGACATCAACTGATACGAAACACATCAAAGAAATCAAAAACCTTGTGCTTAAAGATCGTCGGTTAACAATTAAAGACCTTGTTGATACTGTTGGCATTTCATTTAGACCGATTTAAGGGATTTTGAAAAATCATTTGGGTCTTAAACGCGTTAAATCTTGATTCGTTCAAAAACACTCAATTTTTTTTTTAAAAAGAGCGTCGTGTTAGTGTGTGCTAAGAGATGCTTTCTGACTACCAGAACGTTATGAAATGCTTTATTACGGGAGATGAGACATTGATCTATGCCTACGATCTAGAAACAACCGATCAATCGAGCGAATATTGTGCCAAAGGTAAAGTAAGATCAAAAGGATCACGTCAAAGTCGTTCAAAAATTGAGGTCATGTGGACAGTTTTCTTCGATTATCGTGGTGTTGCGCATTCAGAATTTCTTTCGCCATGCCTAAATGTTAACAAAGAATATTATTTGAGTGTTATGCGTCGTTGGCATGAAGCTATTCGCAAAAAGAGGCCGGAATTATGGCAAGAAAATTCATGGTTTTTGCATTACGATAATGCACCGTCTCACTCCGCATTGATTATTCGCGACTTTTTGGCCAAAAATTCAACACATATCGTTCCACAACCGCCGTATTCGCCTTATTTAGCGCCGTGTGACTTCTGGCTGTTTAATAAACTCAAAAGACTACTCTGGGGACATCGTTTTGACTCAATTGAGGAAATTAAACGTGAATCGCTGCATCAATTGAAGACAATTCCGGAAAAGAGCTTTTCTGACTGTTTCGAGGATTGGAAAAAACATTGGCATGAGTGTGTTATGTCGGGCGGGGACTACTTTGAAGGCAACGAAATAGATTTAAAAGAATAAATAAAGAATTTAAAAACGAAATAAAAAAATCGGTCTTATTTTTTGATCAATTTGGAGTTGTGAAAAATAAAGGAACTACTAGTGCATTAAAATTTATCGAAAATATAATATACCATAAGATAATTTAGATAAGAGAAGACTATTAATTGTAACTTTCTCAGATCTGATAAAGGCCCTCAATACTGTAAATCACAAAATTATGTTAAACTGTACAATTACAAAATCAGAAGAAAAGCACATAATTTACTAACTAATTATTTGCAAATAAGATAAGATGAGTTAAGCATTTAAATAGAATTAAAAATCAACTGCTTATTTCTATTCTAAAGTTTTTCTCACAACTTTACTTTTTTACTCGCTCTCTACTTCACTTTTCTACCTTCTAATTCTATCTTTCTTCTTATCAGCAAAACGGTAACACCTTTAAAAACATTTAATAAACATTAACATTTTGATAATTAAAATCAAAATCTTATTGGGCAATACTTTGTCCTATGATTAATTAATTTGCATTAATTATTGCCCGGTATGTGCTGTTTTCGCGTTCACTAAATTTCCCAAAAAGCAATTAAAAATTTACATTGAAATATAATATTTCTACGATTTTCACGCGATAAGCACTCAGTAAAATTCCGTTCGTCGACCAAACGCGATCTCCCCTCTCTCTCCACATTGCATGTACGTAGTCTTGACACCGCTTCTCCATGTCGACTTTCTCTCGGAAGAACACGCAAGTGCGCGAGATTCTTCTCGCATACCCTCCTCCAAAACCAATGTACTTCCTGAGTATATTGCGTTTCACCTTACTCTTGATGTCCATATGATTCTATCGATGTACCTTCAGTCTTCTTAGGTCTCTCTTAACCAGTTTCCTCTTTTTGTGTGTCCCCTCTTCTCATCTCAAGTCCCTTTTCTTTCTTGATAAGACATAATTCGAGCTAACGTTCATCCTCCTACTTTCATTCGGCTTGGGTGAGGAGATCGGGTTACTTCCGGATGAAAGCTCTGCATAACAGAATGTTATGCGAAGCCTTCAGGAGCTCCCGAGTCCCCCTCTCTAACGTCACCACCCAATCCAGGCGACTCGGCCGTGGTAGTCGTCTTCTACTCCGGCTTCGTCGAAACGATGACCGCTCCGTATCCCTTCGTCATGATCGACCCCTTCTTTTAGTAGAGCCGACAACGAATCGAACGACCCTTGCCACTTTTCTCCTCGAGAACTCACCTACAGTCGAGTACGACTGCCAGAACGTGAACGTCTCCTCTTAGACTCCTCTCTAATTACTCGCTGCTGGGGTCTTAGTTTCTATGCCAACGCTGCGCATCACACTTTCCACTCTCGGTAGGTGTCACATTTTGGACAATTCGTAATGCCCACATACCTTTGGCCACAGTTATTACAATAATGGAAGGAGTTTAGAACATGGTCGCTTTGCTTGAGAATGGCCAGGTTGCCAGCAATTAATGGATTATACGCAGTTAGAATTTTCAAAAAAATGATTTTTTTTTTTTTGCATCTTCGGAATTGACATATATTAAAGTATATTCTCTGAAAATTTTAAGCCAATCCGAATAATATTTTCGGAGATATATCTGAATTTGTAAGGCCACGTCAGAGTGTTAGAAAGCAGGTAGAGTAAGAACCGGAGTAGCAGCTGCACTCACTGCACGCGCTATCTGAGGTTCCTTTTTCTATTGTGTTTTTTCGTAAAAGGCGAGTATAATAAGTCCACTACCTACTTTAAGGTCACATTCGGCTATTATAACCTAAAATAAAAGTATTTAGTCAGTCTAAAGAGTTCTGCCATGTGGTAAAGTCCTGCGTTTAGTTCAAACTTGTTTTTCGTGATTTTTTGTTTTACATTAAAGTCAATTTTATTTAAAAGCTATAAAAATGCCCCGTAAATGTTCAAGATTACATAGAAGTACCAAAAAATACAAATTTCCAAAGTTAAAAAGAGAACACGGGCTTTTAATCCAAAAACTGCTGAGATGGATAAGAGTAGTTTTAGTGCATCCGCTAAGAAATTCAAAATGCAGGAAGAGATTTTAGTTTCACGTGATCCTTCGATTGAATATAGAATTTTAAATTTCATTACTGTATTTGCTGCGATAAGTGATTATGTGAAATGTAACTCTTGTGATGGAAAAATAAAATTTGAAACTGCTTCTCCCCGTGGACTTGGTGTTAAAATCGTTGTAGTGTGTGATAAGTGTAAAAATCGTGTTATAAACTCCAGTCCTTTTGTGAAGCCTTCTTACGAAATAAACAGACGATTTATATTTGTGATGAGAATTCTGGGACTAGGATTAAAAGGCGCAGCTAAATTTTGTGGCTTGATGAACATGCTTGCTTTTTTAACACAAAACACTTATGACTTGATTGTTGACAACATTCACTCTTGTGTGAAAGTAGCAGCTGAAAAACTATTTGAAAAAGCCTGTACCGAGGAAAAAGAAACGACTGCTGAAAACCAAGGTAATGAAACGAATGAATACATAAATGAATACAATAAAGATACAAAATCATTATTGTACTTTATGAGTGCATTAGGAGTTTTATGAGGCACCACAGCTCATGCTTATGTCGACAAAGAGGACGCAGAGCGTGTGATGATCTCCGACGCACAAGCGCATGGGAGCACGTGAGAAAGAAGAATGGCTCGACGACAACACCAGCTAGACTTATTAGAAGCTAATGATACTGCAAAAGATCCCTCTTATGGCCCTGGAATAGATGGAATACCATGTAAGTTGAAGAACTATGTGTAAACTACTTCTAAAACTTTAAACGCGTTTTTCTCAAAACGGTATTTTCAAAGTCGGTGATCTCAATTTCTCAGAAATGGCTCAACCGATCAGTCTCAAATTTTTACACAATCTTCTTAGATATACTACTGTGATCAAAAAGTAAGGTGAAATTGTCATTTAAAACTCCCGGGCATTAGAAAGGCAGGTACATTTTTTTTCCTAAGTTAATAAGACTGCCTATAACATTTGACAAGCGTCTGTTTGTCAGAAGGTTTAATTATCTCCGAGTTACATGCGTTTTTGTAAACAACCTAAAGTAAATTTTTCGATTTTTACAATGGGTGATTTTGTTGAGCAAAGAACTTGCATCGAATTTTGTTTGCGGAACGAATATTCTTGTGCGGACACGTTGAAAATGTTGCGGAAGGCCTTTGGTGATCAAACTATGGCACAAAAGAACGTTTATAAGTGGTACGAGTTTAAAGCGGGCCGAGAACGCGTTGAAGATGAACCGCGCTCTGGACGACGATCAACGTCTACCGACGAGGGCCACGTCCAAAAAATCAAAGATTTGGTGCTGGAAAATCGTCGATTGCAAATTAGAGACCTCGCTGATAGTGTTGGAATATCATTTTGCTCAGCCCAAACCATTTTGAAGGATGTTTTGTGTCTCAAACGTGTCAAGTCTCGATTGGTGCCAAAATCGCTCAACTTTTTGGAAAAGAAGCGTCGCGTTGATGTGTGTGAAACTTTGCTGTCTATCAGGACCCCTTGAAATGCATCATTACTGGAGACGAGACTTGGATTTACGCATAAGACCCTGAAACCACCGACCAATCCAGCGGTTATCGTGCAAAAGGTGAAGCAAGACCGAAAAGACCACGGCAAAGTCGATCGAAAATCAAGGTCATGTTGACAGTTTTCTTTGATTATCATGGTGTGGTGCACTATGAATTCCTTCCGCCGGGCCAAACTGTCAACAAAAAATATTATTCGAGCGTTATGCGTCGTTTGCGTGAAGCTATTCGTCTGAAACGGCCGGAATGAGGGGCGAACAACTCTTGGTTTCTTTATCATAATAATGCACCATGTCATACTGCATTGATTCTTTGCCAAAAACTCGACTCATATCGTTCCGCAACCACCGTATTCGCCTGATTGGGCTCCGTGCGACTTCTGGCTATTCAGAAAACTCAAAAGGCAATTGCGGGGACGCCGTTTTGACACAATTGAGGAGATAAAAACCGAATCGAAGAAGGTCTTGAAGGCTATACCGGAAAAAGACTATTCCGACTGTTTCGAGGACTTAAAAAAGCGTTGGTTAAAGTGCGTTTTATTGGACAGGGATTAATTTGAAGGTGATGAAATTGATTTGGAAGAATAAATAAAGAATTTACATTTTATAAACAAATTCACCTTACTTTTTGATCACAGTAGTATTCCTCAGGTATTGAACGAAGGAATAAGATTTTAAAAGACTATTACTATTTTTTTTTAACAATTTGGAGCGAAAATTTCAGTCAAAAACGAAATTTTTTTTTCAAATAGACGCAATTTTGTGAAAAATCAAAATTTTTATTATTTCTCCGTTCAATACCTGTATTAATCTATACTCTAAAAGAATTCACCATATTTTTTGATTTCAGATAATCCAAACCGCCTAAATGGATATCACCGTCAAGCGCCTTTTTTGTGAGGTCGTTCGGGACATCATCTACAAGAGCGGTGTGCATCAATATTTGTGCATGATCGACGCGCTATTGTATTCTTAAAAGTTGGCTCAATTTAAATTATGATCACTTGTAGTTGATAAATAAAAACTGATTCTATAAAAAATTCATAAAAAAACGTCTTTTTTGAGCCTCGCAACTGCGTATAACCCCTTAAGGCAGGTGTATGGAGGAGGATCCACGTTCCGGTTGACGGAAATCAGGGCTAGATCAATCAAAAAGATCCTCCGTTGTTTGATAATCACCAAGTGAGATTTTTTTATCTGGTCCGATTTATCCGATGTCTTCCACTGCCGGTTTTTTCTCCTGATCGATCCTGGCTAGTCGAGGAGCCAGCATCAGGTAGTGGTCGCGAGCGACTATCTGGGTTTCGAGGGGCTGCTACCTCCCCTGCTTCCCGGCCAGCCACATGGACTCCCCTTGTGGATTGACTGAACAGAATCAACTCTTCAAATAAATATCTTCGCTACTGCATTTCCGTCAGACGTCTCCAGCGGTTTCATTTCTATTCACCTTGTAAATACATCCTGAAATACTAAGATATATTTAAATTTTGGGAATTCCATCATATCGGCTGCCACTTTAACCTATGATCGCTCGATGATTCGCTTACCATTATTCATTGAGGTGTTCACTGCATCACCATATATCGCTGACAATTATCACATTGCTGAACATAAGTGTATACACCGTATGTCGGAAAAGTTCCCGAACTTTTGAAATAAAAAATCGAAAATTACATCTAAAGAAATTTATTCCAGTTAACTTTCAACATAGTCCCCTTCCCTAGATATACACTCATTTAAGCGCTCCAAGAGTGATTCGAAGGCTCTCTGGTACTCCTCTGAACGGCCTTGAAAGGACCATTTTTAGCTTGGGAAATAGGAAAAAGTCGGCTGGAGCCAGATCTGGCGAGTATGGGGCGTGATTGATGCGTGGGATCTGATTCTCGGCGAGATAACGCTTCACAATGTTCGAAGAATGAGCAGGCGCATTGTCATCCAGCAATTCTCATCCATCGTAGAGCTTGCACCAAGGTACTAAACACACGTTCACTCAAGCACGTCTATCTTGGCAACTAATGAACGGATACTGGTGAAAAAATTCTCAGACACTCCTGAGGGATGTAGCAACATAGTACTGGTGTCGTCCAAGAGGTGGCGCCACTCGTACAAGCGCTACAAAATAAGTTCGGGAACTTTTCCGACATACTGTGTATGTCATACGTCTTCTCAATTCCAAGATGACTTGACGAAGCTTCCTGATGAGTATCACACAACACTCTCTGACGCTGCTGTGCTAGTACCACTAGCTTCCATCCTTTCTTGTTGTTGGTTTTTGGATCCAGTAGACATCTTTTCTCGAGACGCTCCCGGCAATCATATTTCTCAATATCTTTAAAAGACAATGCCTCTTTCACCTTTATGTAGTGACGGCACTCAGATATTAAAAGATTCTTCAACGCCTATTATTAGTTTTTTCGTGGCGGCGGTTTTCTGAAGTGCCTGATCATGTACCTGAAACATTGAATGTACTGGAAGCATTGTAAGACCTTTCAGGTTCTCTATGACATCTTCGTCATTAAAATCTTCGATAAATTAAAAATAAATCTAAAAACGACCTTAACTTGTTCCCACGAATGCATATCCTCTCGACTTGCATGACACCATTGCTTTGCCAAATCCATGAAAATGCAGGTTAGTGTGTTGAAAATTGGACGATTCTGCAATTCCCTGGTCCGACAGTATTCCTCCAACCGCGCTAAGAAAACTGCTGGGCCTTCTCGATCTTCTCCCAAGAATTTATGGTTCCATCGATTCAATCTTACGATCGATGAGTCTGATGGCTTCCAGCAGCCGAGCGGCGGTCTTCTTGTTTCTCTTCCTCTATGCTTAACTCTTCACCCATTATCACCAAACCGGCCTCCATATATTTTCGCCTTTGGTCCATCTTGCCCCGCCGCTTTGGAGCCCGAGCCAGCTGCTCTGCCGGCTGTCTTGTGCTCTAAGCCACCTCCATAAGACTTAATCTTACGAGCATCTGATCAAACCAAGATTTCTAAGGAAGCTCCTTTTCCTCATTCGAGCCCGTCTCTGAGCTGGAGGATTCGGCTCTCACATCATCTAGCATTAACACCCACTTTCTTCGCCGGCCTTTCTCTCTGTTCTGGTCAGCTGAACTCCATAATCTCCGCTGGCACCTCCATTATCTTCACTTTCATAAGCTGCCTTATATCAGACATGGGATATCATGGCACCTTCCAATCTGGGTGAAGCATCTAAAGACATTCAGCAGTCAATCCTGCGGCAGTACTATGATTTCCATGGCTCAAATATTTAATGCTTGTTTCTAGTAGTAGTTCTTTCCATAAGAAACAAAGTTTACAAATAAACTAATATAGTCCTATTTGCTTTAGTTTAAGAGATATTTAATTTTTAAGATTTTAATAAAGTGTGAATAATGAGTAGTATTACGATTTCAGGATGGTAAGATTTGACCGTGGATTTAGCATTTTTAGACCAAAACATAACAACAACAACAATGATAATTCACAATAATAACAATAATAATAATGACAACAACAACAACAGTAACAATAATTGTTTGTCGTTGGCGTTGCTTTACTATCGGCAACAACATCTGGAGAAGCAGGACAAAGACAAAATCAACCCTCAAGCCATGCAATTTCCGATTGACATGAAGAGAGTCTACCCTGGACTGTGAGTCTGTCCTGTATATCGTACATGGAAAATAAGTGGCAGGACTCAAATTAGTTGAAATTGATCCTCCTACAGTCGCCTCGGAGGGACTGGAGTCAGTGGTCCTGGCAGAACATCCATGGATTGAATGGATTGATGAGAAGCTAGAAAATGTTCTCAGTGATACTGACATCAATGACGAAGCCAATCACACACACACACACACACCCGCAAGCACACGCACACGCACACGCACACGAACACGCACACATACACACACACATACGCACGCGTGCACGCACACGCATACACCTACACCCTCGCATTTAATACTAAAAAAAAAATGATATACAATTGTCCAAAGAAAAGTTTCTCAGGACTATAGGTGCCATCATTTTGCAATATCGGTTTTGACTTTGAGATTAAATTTCAAGGTTATTTAAAGGTTCAAGTAATTTTTTTAATAGAAATTCTTATTTTTGATATTGGATTCTGAAAGAGCGGGAAATTTTACATTCGAAATGTTAGGATAAATTTTTACACGGTCAAATCAAGGTCAATTTCAAGAATCATTCAGAAAATGTTAATTTTTTTCATGACGTTTGGGAAACAAAAAGCTGGAGTGGACTTGGGACTAACGACCTTGATCATCTTGACATTGAGGTTCAATTGGAAGATCATAGAGTTGTTTTCAAATAAGAAATCCGAGACCCAACACACAAACCCTAAATCTCACACCCACAATCCCACAAACCCACTAACATCAAACCGACAAACGTTAAACCTACGAATCCCTAGCTCACAAACAAAAAATGTATAACTATTATGTGTAAATGTGTAACTGTTAGCGAATACTCATATTTTTGTACCAAGTGCATACTTGTACCACGAAACTTCTATTCACAATGAATTACTCGCTGCTTAAAAGCGAGCCCTCAAAGAGTTAATATTCGAAGTGATTTTTTAAAATGGCCCTCATTGAAAATTATTTAAAATTGTGGTAAATTAGTATAAAAATATTTTAGTTAACAATATGGAATCAGAATAAATGAATTTTACGCTTTCAATACTATAACATCACTTTTAGAAAGGCAAATATATTGAAATGAAAATAAATTAATCAAATGTTGAGTTTTATTTTCCATATTATTACATTAGGTTATTAATTTCTGTTACCGAAATATTATTAAATAAAATATTTGCGTTAAAGTTACTACTTAGTCATTGTTTGAGTAATTTCAGTTTATTTGAAAATTAAAAGATATTTTTATTTTATTTACATCACAGTAGAGACTAGTATTTAAGAAAATAACTATTATGAATCAACGATTTTAACTTGGCTGCTTATCCTTCTCATCACATCGTCGATATGATAATGGTTGTAGGAGAGTGTCGCAATAATTATGGTGCAGCAGCACAACTGTACGCTCATCGTTTTCCTTTAAGAAGAAGTTTCAATCACATAACAATACGGATATTAACTAAAAGGGTTCGCCGTAGATACCTTAATTGTTAACGCAGACTTTATCTTGATCGTCATATTAGCAGTCGTCAAATCGCAAAAGAAATCGGTATACCACGAAGAACTGCTTTACGAATTCTACTTAATCTTGGATATCATCCATACCATGTAACTTTAGTTCAGGAATTAAGGCCACATCACATTCAAATGCGTATTCGATTTTGCCTAGGGGCTTTACAAATAATACAAAACAATCCTGAATTTTTTAGATTTATGATGTTCTCTGATGACGCTAAATTTTATAGTGATGGTCAACTTAACAGGCACAATTGCCACGACTGGGTCAATGAAAATTCCCGCTAGCATAGGGCGGTTGACCATCAAAATCGATGGAGCCAGATGGTGTGGCGTGGCATCATTAATGGTTACTTGGTTGGACTTTACTTTCTTGAGAGAAATGTCGATAGAGATGGTTATTTAGAATTGCTTAGGGATCGATTTCCAGTGCTCATGGAGGATGTCGATTTGGAAATACGTCGAAGAATGTGGTTCCAGCAAGATAATGCAGCACCCCACTATGCACTAATAGTTTGTGCATTTCTGAATGATAATAATAATGAGAGGTTGATTGGGTGAAGAGGTCCAGTTAATTAGCGTCCAAACTCACCCACCTTACATCCTCAGATTTTTACTTATGGGAACACTAGAAAAATGTCGTTCTTCAAGAACGCCTGATAACCAGAAATGACATAATGGATCATATCTGTCGAGCTTGCGAATTAATCCCAAGGGAAACATTATAAAGGACAGTGCAATATTTCCAAAGGCGTCTAAATATCTGTCATGAATCTAATGGAAAAAATTTTGTACATTTGCTTTAGTATGGTGAGAGGCAAGGGGACTCACGTTGAACAAGCACCCCAAAGGAAAGAAAGCTTACTACGTCCACGTCGTTGTTTTCGGGTAACTCTAACAGTAAACATTTTTACTTGGAAAAGTCTTCTTGACCTTTACATAATCTTTAAATCTGAAGATGAACGTAATCAAAGTCGTTGACCTCTAAACCTAATCGAGCGTTTTCCATTTATAAATCCATTAAAATTTGCAACAAAACAGCTTTTGGACAATTCTTTCACATTTGACCATCTAAAAGTTAATCTAATAGATTAGTAGTCATTATTTTCTACAATAAAATGTCCCCATGCTTTCGAAATCTGTAATCAAAGGTAGGTGTTCTAATTAAAAAAAACATTTTAACCTGCTAATGACCTACCAAGTTGACGTCCAGGTCACGATAATTAAGCTCGTTAGTCAACTCCATTCTTTTGTTACCCAGACGTCATAAAAAAAAAAAAAAAAAACATTTTTTTGACGATTTTTTGAATTTGACCTTGTAAAAATTCACCCTAACTAACATTACGGACGTAAACTTTCCCTATCTTTCAGAATCCAATGTCAGAAATAAAGGTTCCTATTTAAAAAAAATTACTTTAACCTTCAAATAACCTTGAACATTGATCTCAAAGTCAAAACCGATATTGAGAAAAGATGGCCCCTATAGTCCTAAGCAACCTTTACCTGAACAATTTTTTCGCATACCGTTTACTTTTCGGAGACTTTGAGGTGGATAGATTGAAATGATAAGTATAAGAGAATACTTTAGAAGGTACTTGTGCGTCTTCCTAGAATCAAAAGAAAATCAAAGTAGTAAATAATGCAGTTACTCTTCCTCTTTATCTTTCACACGTCTGAACTATCTGTTTTGTTCGCTGCAACTTGGTCAGTCAACCAACAGTGAATAACCACTCTTTCTCACTCTTATCACTCTCACACCCATCATTTAATATATACATTTAAAATAATAAAACATACATACATATATATATATATATATATATATATATATATATATATATATATATATATATATATACATATATATATATACAAGGGCGGTCCAATAAATACTTAGCCTACAAAATAAAAATGAAACTTTTGGAAAAGTGGCGATTTATTTCTCAACATAGTCTCCTGTTAGCTCAATACATTTAACCCAGTGATGCTCCAACTTCTTTAACCCGTTTGAAAAATACGTTTTCTCGAGGTCTGCAAAGTAGGCGTCCGTGGCGGCGATGACCTCCTTATTTGACTCAAATTTCTACCCGGCGAGTGAGTATTTCAAGATTGGAAACAAAAAAAGTCGCACGAGGCCAAATCTGGAAAATACGATGGACGGGGTAGCAGTTCGTAGCCCAATTCAACCAATTTGGCCGGGCGACGGCGGAGGTGTGAGTCGGTGCGTTGTCATGGTGGAAGAACACTTCTTTCTTTACCAAATGGCAAATGGTCGAATCAGCCCAATGATTCGGCATAGTAGAGCCCTGTGACCGTTTTGTCCTTCACCAGTTAGTTAATGCAGATCACACTTTGTAAATTTCAGAAAACGGTGTTCATCACCTTTCCGGCCGATAGAACAGTCTTCGCCTTCTTCGGAGCACGTTCGCCGGGTAAAGTTCACTGTTACGACTATTTTTTGGTCTCTAGTGTGTACCAGTGAACCCATGTTTCGTCGACGGTCACGAAACGACGCAAAAACTCCTTCGGATTGCGATAAAACAGCGTCAAACACTGCTCTAACGTGGTCTCACAGTTGCGCTTATTGTCCGGAGTGAGCAAACGCGGCAGCCATCGCGCCGACAGCTTTCTCATGCCCAAAATTGCATGCAGGATATGTCCTACGCGGTCTTTTGAGATGCCTACTGTCTCAGCTATCTCGCGCACCTTTAATCGGCGGTCTGTCAATACGAGATCGTGGATTGTCACGTTATCCTCCGTGGTAGTCGTTTTTGGGGCACCTGGGCGTGGCTCATCAAAAACCGACGTACGACCACATTGAAACTCGTCAAACCAAATTTTTACGGTCGCCATAATAGGAGCAGAGTCACCGTACACAGCATCTGAGCGCTTTTTGATTTCACTGCGCGATTTCCTTTCCAAAAACAAGAATCGAATCACCGACCGATATTGCTCTTTCTCCATTTTTCTAAAATCCGCGGACACGTCCGCTTCCACACGCGGTCAAAACAAAACTACAAGTCCGATTCAGCTGAAATTTTGAGAGTAGCCGTCTACGAGAATGTACTACATGATAGAGAATTTTTCTTGCAATAGTGGCGCTATCGGATGGTGAGGCTGAGTACTTATCTGACCGTCCTCGTACATCAATAAATAAGATAAATATATACTCATAAATAAGGATGAAATAAGTATAATATATATTAATAAATAATAAATATATAATGATACATGTTAATAAATAAATATACATACAAATTGATTATCTTGCCAATATCCTCTTACACTTCCTATAAAAGACAAAACAAAATCAAAAAATAAAAGAAAACCAAACAAACTGGAGTGGAATTCCTCTTCAATCTCTTTACCTCTCTCAATCTCTCTTAGTTTCCACCACTGTGCGTAACGATGTATAATTTTTTTCTTCTCTCATTGTCAATTCTTGCAACAGAAGTGTAGAGTTTCCGTTTCTTTCTTTTATATATTGGAAGTACAAATTAATTTGGTCCATTCTTTTGCGGACAAAAATGTATTTATTTCTAAATAAAAAGAATTAAAAGATTAATCAAAGTATCGTGCATCGTTAGTTACTACTTTTTCCCACCTCTCAGGCAATTTTCGAATTCCATCTCGAAAAAATGTCTCGTCTTTTGAGGTGATCGAAGTTAGGAGCCAATTCTCGATTTCTGCGAAAGAAGTGAACCGATGACCTGCCAGGTCGTGCTACATCCCTCAGAACAACTAGTAATCAGAAGGAGCAATGTCCGGAGAATATGGCGGGTGCGGCAAAATATCCCACTTGAACGTTTCCAAATATTTTTTCACGACTTTGGCGACATGAGGCCGAGCGTTGACATGCAGAGAAATAACTTTATCGTGTCTTTCCTTGTATTCCGGCTGTTTTTCTCGTAATGCAGGACTCAAACGAATCAATTGCAGCCTATACCGATCGGCCGTTATGGTATCGCCAGGTTGTAGCAGTTCGTAGTACACAACACCCTTTTAGTCCCACCAGATTCACAACATGATCTTCGAACCATGAATATACGGCTTTGGTATTGATATTGAGGTCGATGACAACGATTGACCGGGTATAGCATAGTATTTTTCTTCTTGGGGTTATCATAGAATATCCATTTTTCATCCCCAGTAACAATTCTATGTAAAAAATCCTCTCTTTGTTCCCTTTGAATCAGCTGCTCGCAACAGAAAAATTATAATTATAATAAAATTATAATAATATAAAAAATTATAAAAAAGTTTTATTAATAAAATTGGACGTTTGCCACATAAAAAATTTGGCGTTTCTGTCAGAATTTAGAAAAGAAAGTGAAAATCATAGAACTCAATATGTATAGTCAAAATCATCATTTATAAAAATTTTACGTGAATGTAACAGTGGAGAATTTGAATCTTAAAACGATGCATTTGAACAGACAATCTTTCGCATACCATTGAGAATAACGCTTCCTTCATTTATTCGTAAATATTGTTGGACAGTTAACTATATTTACGTAAAAGACACTTATTGAATTCTAACTTGCTGTTTACACACTATTAAACATATTGGTAACAAGCCACGAAGGATGACTTTATTTGAATCTCGAAGAGTGAAAGAAGAATGATATTCACGCTAAACAGTATGTATGTTTAAAAAGCTTAGT
Source organism: Chalcis sispes (assembly GCA_949987625.1). Taxonomy (NCBI): domain Eukaryota; kingdom Metazoa; phylum Arthropoda; class Insecta; order Hymenoptera; family Chalcididae; genus Chalcis; species Chalcis sispes. The sequence goes on along the minus strand of OX465098.1, from coordinate 18,830,072 downwards.
GAAGAGAATCTGAACGATACTATAATTTACAACTCATTAGTAAAGATGGAAGAAAAATCGGGTAAAGTGGATAACTTAGAAGATCTTCTTTCCGATCAAGCACCGCATTTCAAAACCGTAAATTGACAACTTGCTGCAGTGACATTATTGCTAGACAAACATAAGCCTATAACAGTTACAAATTCTCAAGCTGAGTCCATCTGTATTTATGGCTGATTTATCAAAAAATAGATTTTTTTATGAATTCTGATGTAACGTCGGTGCATGACCTCCGTTTTTTTTTTGTGTTTTGTCAGCCGAAAAGTTCATTACTGTCTTTCCTAACACAAAATTCCCTCCACAACCTACTCGACGAACTCTCCACTGACGTAGACCATTGGGAAACTCAACCTAAGCTTAAACCGAGAGTTGAATAGCCGCTCTCGTTAAACTCAGTTTTACTACGATGCAATTTTTACAGACAATCGCACACATATTATAATAAAATAAAATTCTTCCTTCTAAGTGAAGTAATAACTAAATTGCTAAGTCAGTCAATACAAATTTCATTGACATTCGACATACAAATTCATGCAAGGTAGTCTTTCTTATAGCGTAATTTAGAACATCGCGCAATCATCTGGAATGTCATGAGTTCTTGTAATACACTCCAAATAATTTTTTTATAATTAATTAGATAAAAGTAAGTAATTAATTAAATGAATTAAGAAATAATTAATTTAAATTAACTGCAATAGGCCAACTTTTATTAAGTCCTCTAAATAATTTTAAATTTCAGCGACAATTCAACGATTCTAATTATTACTATTTCACTAGAATAGAATAACAGTCCGCGACCAGCTACATTATTTTATTTTATAAACAATACTGTACAAAAAAAATTGCATTAATAATTACATTTTGTAATCAAAATGATTATTTATAGTAGAAATTTCAATATAAATTTACAATCATACTAACAAATATTTACTTAATACTTTTTCAAAATAAGGATAGTCAAACAAGTACTCCTCCAACAGTCTTCAACGACTAATTAGAAATTAAATTAAAAATGATTATTTCAGCTATTATCTTACTAATCTAAGGATATCATTCGTATCCATAATAGCAATCTTTTTTTTTAGTATTTAAATAATCATTTTTATTTAAAAATCACTATATAAATTAATCACTTAAAATGCGACAAAAAAAACTTCATTCTTTTTATAAAATGCTTTAAATTTTAAATAGAACACGATTGTACAACTTAAATTAACATAATAGTAAATAATAAACCTATGTAAAAATTCTGCAAAAATGGATCATCTCTCTCTCTTTAATTTTCACTCTCCCTCTCCCTAACCGAGAAGCCCGCCAGGAAGAGGGGGCCTGAAAAACTCGGCCTCTCCCCGAATTTCCCGGTTAAAGAAGGAATTTGCTGAGTAGCTTCTCCAACGTATTTAAATACGGCACAAAATGATCGCCAAGTAGCAGACCTCAGGCAGCACTCGAGGACCCACGTACTACGCGAAACATTACTACGAAAATATTACTACGAGGAACATTATTAAGGAACAAGTTACACTGCTACAAGCAAGCAAGGAATTATCACTACGAACAGATCTTAAGCAACTACAAGGAAACTACTAGGAAGCCACTACGAACCAGCTACGACAAACAGACTATTCAATTTTATTAATAAGAAGAAGAAGACGACGAGAAGTCAACCACAGCAACAGAGAGAGAGAGAGAGAGAGAGAGAGGATTTGTCGGGCGCCACTAAATTCTTAAATAAAAAGTGAGTTCGGATTTAAATGTTTCAAAATCTTTTCTTTACCTTAAAATCCTCCATCAGAATTATTGGCCGAAACGCGGTCGACTATTCTGCTATCCACTATCATCTTAATAAGACCTGATCTAGAGCAGGGCTCGGGGCTGATTCCAATTTCAGGAACCGAGCCTCCTGCATCTGCTCAATCCTGGAAACACCCACCTCTCCCAAACAAACTTTTAAAAACTATATCCTCTGCCGCCCAGAGCCCATAAGTTTTAATGTTTAGGCTCAAAAACGGCCAAATAGCAGTGTAGCTTAACCATAGTTAAAAGAGTAACACCCGACGTTACGCTGATCAATCGAGTTGTTCAAAAGAATATTTTCAAAAAGAACTTTAAGTATCTGTATTTCTAAGTATCTAATTTCTCTTATTTATGTACAATTAAACCTATAATATCATCATCTAACAAACTTTTGCCTTGTATGTTAATATATTTACAGGAAACTACTAATGAATATAATACTGGATCGAATTCTATTAGGTGCGCAAGTTACCGCTGTTTTTCAATAGATGGATTCAGCAGTAAGCGCTTGTCTATTTCGATATCCAAAACGTCATGAAGCGGGCTTAGACATATGGTAAATAAATCACTTTGACACATTAGAAATTTTTTTTTGGCGTCATATACTTTTGGTTGTGTTAAAATGTCTCATTTTGCGCTAAATAATCGTCATTTGCGGGATGTGTTGCTTTTCTTCTTTCATTCAAAGAAAATGGTGGCTGAAATACATTGGAAACTCCAAAACGTTTACAAAGGTGCTGCTCTAACAATAAGTGTAATAACGTGCCGTGATTGGTTCCGTCGCTTCAAAGACAGTGATTTCAATATTGACGACCGTCCACGTGAAGGAAGGTCAAAAACCTTCGGAGTCGCTAAATTAGAGGCATCGCTCGACGAGGATCCATGCTAAAAGAAAAATAAGCTTACTTCAGTATTAGGAGTCACCCGCCAAGCCATTTCCAAGCGATTACATGCGGTAGGAATGATTCAAAAGCAAGGAACTTATTATTTATAGCCAAGGAACGTTGAGCGTCATTTTTTCGCGTGTGAACAACTGCTCCATCGGTAAAAAAGGAAGGGTTTTCTTCATCGCATCGTGACAAAGAGAAGAAAGTCTTGGGACTGCCCGGTCATGCTTCTACGTCGTCGGCTCGGTCCAATATTCAGGCTGCGAAGGTTACGCTGTGTATTTGGTGGGACCAGGACGGTGTTATTTATACGGGGTGTTATTTATTATAAGCTGTTGAAAACAAACGAAACCATCACTCGGCAACGATATCGAATTCAATAGATGCAATTCAGCCAGGCACTACGCGAAAACGGCCACAATATGAGCAGATATACGAAAAAATGATTCTACTGCATGACAATGCTCGGCCTCACGTTGCGGGACCCATTAAAACCTACTTGGGAACGCTTAAATGGGACGTCTTACCCTACCCGCCATATTTCTCAGATATTGCGCCGCCCGATTATCACTTGTTCCGTTCGATGGCACATGGTCTGGTTGATCAGTAATTCCGCTCGTATGAAGATCTCAAAAATTGGCTTGATTCGTAGATAGCTTTAAAAGACGAACACTTTTACCGTTACGATATTCGAACTCTGCCAGAAAGATGGGAATGAATTGTAGCTAGCGATGAACAATACTTTGAATGATTCATTTGTAACCATTTTTTTACTATAAAGTTGCATTTTCATCAAGAAAAACAGGGAGAACTTAGTTGCGTACCTAATATGGTATAATTAAGGACGTTAATTTTGAAGCATCAAAAGTTATCATTGAGTACAGCAAGTTATACTAGTATACTCTTAAAGTAAGGCATAAGTACTCGAAGAATAAGTTATTTCCGTGCATGAGTTACGAGGGTGGTCTGAAAAGTTTCCGACCTAAACGTGAAGATAGCAGCACTCGTCAATAAAAGCTTGCGAATTTCGTTGTTCATCTGTTAACAGCTGCTCACCAAAGTTTCAGTCATTTTGGATGCGCAGTTGTTAGTTGACAGTCGTTTGAGTGAGTCGATGTGAGTGTTGTGAAAATGGACAAACTTGAGTATCGAGCTGTCATTAAATTTTTGTTTTTGAAAGGCAATGCGCCTACGCAAATCAAAAATGACTTGAACTCTGTGTATGGGGACTCTGCACCATCATTTACCACAGTGAAATTTTGGGCAGCTGAATTCAAACGTGGCCGTGAGAGCTTGGGAGACGATGAACGTTCGGGACGTCCAAAAACTGCAACTACTGACGACAACATCGCCAAAGTTCACCAAATGATGCTAGACCACCGCCGAATTGAAGTGAGAGAGACAGCAGAGGTTATGAACATGTCCAAAGAACGTGTTTGCTACATATTAAATCAAGATTTAGGCATGAGAAAGCTGTCCGCACGTTGGGTACCGCGTTTGCTCACGTTAGACCAAAAACGTGTTCGAATGAACATTTCCAACGCTCTATTGGCGCAGTTAAGGCGCAATAAATCCGAATTTTGGCGCCGATTGATTACTGTAGATGAAACTTGGATACGCCATTATACGCTAGAAACAAAAATACAGTCAAAACAGTGGACTGCAAAGGGGGAACCGGCTTCAAAAAAAGCAAAAACTGTTTTTTTGGCTGGGAAAGTGATGGCGACTGTTTTTTGGGATAGTCATGGAGTTATTTTAATCGATTATCTTCAAAAAGGAAAAACCATTACGGGAGCATACTACGCATCATTACTTGACAAGATGAAGGCAGAACTTGCGGAAAAACGTCCACATTTGCAGAAAAAGAAAATCCTGTTTCACCAAGACAATGCGCCGTCTCACACCTCAGCGGTTGCCATGGCGAAAATCCACGAATTACGGCTTCAGCTGCTTGACCATCCACCTTACTCACCAGACCTAGCCCTAAGCGACTTCTTTTTGTTACCTCATCTGAAAATTGCACTCGAAGAACAGAGATTTTCGTCAAATGAGGAGGTAATCACCTTCGTGAACAGTCATTTTGTAGAGAAAAACGCCGAGTACTATTTGGATGGGTTAAAGAGTTGAGAGCATCGCTGGGAGAAGTGTGTAGAATTGCAAGAAGACTATGTTGAGAAATGAAAAAAAAATTAAGAAAAAATGTCTTGTATCTGTGTTAGGTCGGAAACTTTTCAGACTACCCTCGTTTATAAGAGAAGGAATTGTTGTTGTATCTAAAGAATACTAGCAGCCAACATACAAAAAAAAGTTATTTTTTTATAGTAAATAATATTTACTTTGTATATTATATGTTACTTTGTAATATTACTTTATATATTATGGATTGACATTTTATAATTATTAATACTACAAAAAGTCGCATTAAGATACAGTCTGTCAAGTAAGAGCGTGGTCGACTTCACCGACAGGTAATAAAAGATTTTGCTTTAATTTCTTCGCAAGCCGATAGAGAAAAGCTTTGTCCTTGATGCATTGTCAACAAAGATTTAGTTGTCGTTGATCTTTTAACTGAGAATCACGTTAAACGCCATGAGTGCTAAGTACGCGTCGCGCTACGAGGCTGTGTTCCTTTGCATCCACCCGAAAGGTCCCAAAATGTCGCAATCAGCGGCTGCTAAATATATGAGAAAGCCGAAGGCATTTGTACAAAAGTAAATACAGCGATATAAAGTGGCTAAAAATGTCGATGATTTACCAGAACGTGGCTCGATAGGAAAAGTGAACAAAAAAGATGAAAAAAGAATAGTGAATCTGTTTTCGCGGAATCCTGCTTTAACACTGCGGCAAGGTCAAGCAAAATTAATGGCAAAAGGTTTAGATATATCCTACGAAACTATCCGAACCCATCTTCGTACTTATCATCTGAAATGGCGCAACACAATGAAGAAGCCTCTGTTGACTGAAAAACATGTGACAAAGCGACTCGCTTGGGCGCATGAGAATATTGATAGAGATTTTGAAAATGTCATTTTTACTGATGAATGTTCTATATGGGCACGTTCTGTCCTCACGCGAGCCTGGTCAACTTCCACCAATAGGCTTGTTCAGTGGACCGTAAAACATGGAATAAAGGTGCATCTTTGGGGCTGCTTCTCAAAGCAGGGATTCGGCACTTTGCACCTCTTTACTGACAACCTAAATGCCGAGAAAATGATAAAAATCTACAAAAAGGCTTTACTGCCATCTGCCAAATGATGGTTCATCACAAAAAATGAAGATTCGATTCTGCCGGAGGACAACGATCCTTAACACCTCAGCAAGCTCTGTACTCAGTGAAAGACTCAATCTGGCATCGTTACATTGGATTGGCCGTCGCAGTCGCCTGATGCAAACCCTATTGAAAATGTGTGGGCATATATTAAACGGAAGCTTCGTGGAAGATGCACATACACTTTGAAGCAGTTGTCTTACGAAATTCGTTGGATCTGGAGATCCTTGCCACTAGAATACGCCGTCAAATTAGTAGAAAGCATGCCTCGGAGATGCCAGGCAATTATCGACGCCGATGGTGACTGGACACATTATTGACCGAATTGCATCATTGTTTGTAATGTGTACAATGTATATATAAATATGAAAGTTTTATTAAATAAATTTTTTTATAAATTAACACGACCACGCTCTTACTTGACAGACTGTATCAATGTCAATTGAAGGCCCGGATGCAATAAGGGAATTAACGCTCGAAATCGCGTAAAAGTATTGTCCAGATGACGAAATTTTCAAAATGGACAATTCAATTTTTGAAAAATACTAGCTTGTAGGTAATGAAAAGGGGAATTTTTTCCTAAAAGTAATTTTTTTTAACGACTATTTTCTTAAAAAAAAAAAATTAAAAACCAAAAATTTTCTACCAAATATTTTGTCTATTTTTATAATAGCTTTATAAAACATAAATCGCTGTAACTCGATCAAATATGGCTAAAATTATTTGAAACTTGACAGAAATATGCAGAATGTTTTAGCGTTGCCGATGGATTAATTAAAAATTCTATAAATAATTTTTGTTAATAATTATTTAATTTCAAGTATGTAAGTCTCGTTAATCACGTTTTTTTAGCTTCAACGAGAAAAAGTGTCGAGAGAAGTTCAAGCTACAAAAGACTTCCAGTGAGACATTGGTTCGTCTATGTTTGAAGCAGTTTTTGACAAAATTTGAAATCAATCAAACAATAAATGGCTAAGATAGAGAGTCGTTAAAAGCGCGCGCTAGCAGCAATTTTTGCGCAGCGTGAGCTCAGCATGCAGCGTTTACGTATTATTCTTATACTATTACGTGTACGTATTAAGCAGCGCGCATTTTTATTAACAATGCTGTATCTTAGCCATTTATTGTTTAATTGATTTTAAATGTTGTCAAAAACTGCTTCAAACATAGACGAGCAAATGTCTCGCTGGAAGTTTTTTGTAGCTTGAACTTCTCTCGATACTTTTTCTCGTTGAAGCTAAAAAAACGTGATTAACGAGACTTATGTACTTGAAATTAAATAATTATTAACAAAAACTATTTATAGAATTTTTAATTAATCCATCGGCAACGCTAAAATATTCTGCATATTTCTGCCAAGTTTAAAAAAATTTCAATCATATTTGACCGAGTTACAGCGATTTATGTTTTATAAAGCTATTAAAAATAGACAAAATATTTGGTAGAAAATTTTTGGTTTTTAATTTTCTTTTTAAAGAAAAAGTCGTTAAAAAAATTCCTTTCAGGAAAAAATTCCCCTTTTCATTACCTACAAGCTAGTATTTTTTAAAAATTGATTTGTCCATTTTGAAAATTTCGTCATCTGGACAACACTTTTACGCGATTTCTAGCGTTAATCCCCTTATTGCATCCGGGTCTTCAATTGTTAAAATACACAGAAAATAATGTATGAAAATGTAATTCTTTATAAGAAAGCTGATTAAGTATACCATAATATTATACTAATAACTCGTTTAAAATTCTCACCTCTTAAAAATTTAATTATGATATCTTATTTATTTATACTGAATTCTTAAGAATTTTATACTTATAAGAAATTTATATATAAAATGACGCATTGACATTAACGAATTGGTGACGATGGCATCGACAATATTTTTCGTAAATAATACGAGGTAGTCTTTTTTATTTGCATTAATTACTTTAGATATTGATTTAGCATCCTTCTTTGTAACTACTATGTGAATTAGAACACATTACATAGGTTTCATTACAAGTAAAAAAGCTGCATCAATCAATATTCAAAAAATTAAAATTTTTTTAATAATGTTCTATTATACTAAATGAATTTTATACATCGATTTTACAGCTGAAACTAGCATTAGATTAAAATGTTGCGCAATTTTAATAATCAATTTCTGATATATTATGAGATAATTTCATTTAGATAGTTGTAAGATTAAAAACTATAATAACGAATAATATTAAATTAAAAATTAAAAGAATCTCTGATGTACCTGAGATCTCTTCGCCAACTAGGAAAAAAGATTATAATCTTTAAATGGCTGAAGCTATTTTCATCATAGCATATAAATCAGTTCACCCGTATCAGAGCTGTGATGTCGCAAGCAGATACACTGATACACAAATTGAGAGGCAAGGCGATAAATTTATAACACATCTTCTTTTGATCAGAGGTTATGTCTTATTAAAATTCTCAGAAAAATTAAACATATTAAAGGATATTAAATTTTTTCAGTAGTTTTAAAAATGTTATGATTCTGTAAATATTGATAATTTAAAAAAATTTGAGATAAAAATTTGTATTTTATACCATCAGAAATATATCGAATTCGCAACCATTTTTAATAGAGATGTCAAAATTACATACAAAAGGACTCTTATTAGCGATAACTAGTAGTTGCAGAACGAAATGTTTTAGAAGATTTTTTATAAACCTTGTGGAAATTACATTCAAAAACATAAACAAACGTTTCTTAAAAAAAATATATTTTTTTTTTTCATAAAATATAATTAATTAAAAAATGTTTGGAATTCGAAAATAATGACGAATTTTCTAATGTTTAAATATTTTTTTGTCTCAAAATATCATAAAAACCTTTATTAAATGTCAAATTGATGCAAATTTCTTTTAAAATTCTCATAAAATGTGTCTACGACAGTGCATTTGACAGTTACTGTAGTTGTTGGAAATAAAAGTTTAGTTTTTTACTTAACTAATAATATCCCCGATAAAAATTTTTATAACGCGATTTTTTAAATTGTTAAAGAGATTTTAAATTATAAAAATCTAAAATTCGTTTTATTCAAAGAAAAGAAAAAAATTTGTTCTCGGTAAGATTTGTTATATCTTTTTTATTGTACTTAAAGTTAATGATAATGTTCGTCCTATTTTCATGAAACTTTATAACCTTAAGCTTCAAAACTCTTCATTTAATTTTTTTTTTTTTAATCATTTTCACGGAGTTGCAGTATTGAATTTATTAAAATATGTTAAAATTTTTGTATTTATTTAATTTTTTATAACAGTATGTTTTCAAGACTTTGTGTAAATCGTGAAAGTATATTGGGTGTACAACTTTGCTTCCGCCGTTTTTTTCCGAAATTCGAGGCTTTATTGTAAAAAACTGGTTATACATTTATGATTCAAAGTATTGTCCATGGCTGGCCACTACTTTCTCCCATCTTTCGGGCAGCATACGAATCCCGCGTTGAAAAAACTGGTCATCTTTTGAATCGATCCACGAATCGATCCAATTTTTTACTTCTTCATAAGACCGGAAGTGCTGATCAGCCAGGCCGTGTGCCATTGATCGAAACAAGTGATAGTCCGAGGGAGCAACGTCTAGAGAATACGGCGGGTGGGGTAGGACTTCCCATTTCAAAGTTTCCAAGTATGTCTTGACCACTTTCGCAACATGGGGTCGAGCATTGTCATGCTGTAAAATCACTTTATCATGTCTCTCGTTGTATTGCGGCCGTTTGTCTTTCAATGCTTGGCTCAAACGCATTAATTGCGTTCGATAACGATCGCCTGTGATTGTTTCAGTCGGTTTTAACAACTCATAATACACTACGCCGAGCTGGTCCCACCAAATACTGAGCATGACCTTGGAACCGTGAATATTCGGTTTGGCCGTCGACGTGGAAGCATGGCCGGGATATCCCCATGATTTTCTGCGCTTGGGATTATCGCAGTGAACCCATTTTTCGTCCCCAGTCACAATGTGATGCAGAAATGCCTTTCGTCTTTGCCTTGCAAGCAGCTGTTCACAAACACACAAACGCCGTTCAACATCTCTCGGCTTCAACTCGTACGGCACCCAATTTCCTTGTTTCTGAATCATTCCCATGACTCTCAGGCGTTTTGAAATGGCTTGTTGCGTCACTCCCAATGATCCTGCCAATTCTTGTTGCGTTTGACACGAGTCTTGATCAAGTAATGCCTCCAATTCTGCATCTTCGAAAACCTTCTTTCTTCCACCGCCATGCTGGTCTTCGACGTTAAAATCGCCGTTCTTGAAGCGTTGAAACCACTCTCGGCACGTTCTTTTACTAATAGCGGCCTCACCATAGGTATTTGAGAGCATTCGATGAGCCTCAGTCGCAGATTTCTTCATATTAAAGCAGAAAATTAAAACCTCCCGCAAATGACGAGAATTTGGCTCGTAAGCTGACATGTTTAATCGAGAATAACTTTATGATGCAGACACAAATCGACTAATATTTTGATGGCGTTATGTTTACAAATACCTAAGCTTATTGTATGACATCTATGATCTATTTATTTCAACTACCACTTACCGCTACAGCCATCTATTGCAAAACGGCGGAAGCAAAGTTGTACACCCAATATAATTTCAAAAATGAAACTATTTGTACTATTTAATCATTTTCATGCGCACGAGAATAGTATTTAATACTGTTTGAAGATAAACTGAATAGTCTTTTTAAACCAATTTTCATAAATATTCAAGATTTTTAAGTTTTATATAGAGTAATATTTTTATTGAACATAAACTAAATAAATTTAAATACTTTTGTCATAAGTTTTCTAAACAAATATCTATATTTTGTACTTTTTTTCCTTTGTTAGAATACCACACACTATATTACGTAAAGTTGTTTAAACGATAGTGATTATAAACATCAAAATATTTATTTAAAATCATTTTATATGATAATGATATATATATATATATATATATATATATATATATATATATATATACACAAAATTCATAACATTTTTTTAAAAATTGTATAACAATACTAAATATAAATATTGAGTTTTTATATTGAACAAAACTTTTAGATGCTATAATGTGAGTTACAGTAGATCAAAACATTGATTGGTTTTGTAATTTAGATTTAATATTTGTTTGCATTTCAGTTATTTATTCCATTAACATAATTAATCGATATAGCACTGTAATATATTTTGTTATAATTTACAACTACTACATTTTATATTAAATCTAATGCAAGATATTAATTTAGGAATAATAATTTTGATGACAACATAATATGACAATTATAATAATATGATAATTAATAATAAATTTGATAAGTCTAACTGTTAATAGAATAATATTTTTTTTACAATATTTTTCCTGTATTATCTAATTTATTTTGAATTTAGATTTGTAATTCAAATATATATTACTACTATATTTTATTTTATTAATGTGTTAATTTTTCCAAAATTAATTAGATATTTAGAAGAATATATTTAGATATTTATAAAAAATAGAATTTCTCCTATTAAAAAAGGTTTTATTTTAATTAGAAGAATTAGTAATTAAAATGATTAAATAAGCAATTTAATTCATTATGTCATAATTTAATTACAAATTTATCATTTTCCATTTAAATTTTTCATGATTGGATTATTACCAAATTTATTTACTTTTATAATCTAGTTATTAAATTTATTTACTAAATTAAAAAAAGAATATATTTTTTCATACAATAAAAGATTTTATCTATAACTTAACGTATTAAGTTTTATTAATTATTCAACTATTGATGTTTTAAAAAATATTACATAGGATACTGATTAAAATTTAGAATTTTCAAATTACAATCGAAAATATGTTATTTTACAGCGATTTTTTAAATAGCAAATAAAATGCATTTATTTTTCATATTGGTGAATGCAAACATTCATGTTTCTTCTAAAATAAGACTTGAAAAAAAAAGTTTAAATTCTATTTAAATTAATCTTTCATGATTATTCAAGTGAATTTTTTAAAACTATTTATTATATATTTAAAATTATTTATTATATATTTTACTTTCTTATTTTTATTTATTTTTATTTTTTTTCTAACTGTTATATTTTTGTTATGTATTGCAAAATATATAATATTTTAAAAACCAATATTTAACTCGGTAGGTTTAGTGTTAATAATTTAAATATAATTTATTTTAAATGAATAGACTTTTTTGAGTCGAATCCATTACTATCAAGGTAATTCAAGAATACCAGCAACATATAGTTTCTTTTGTTTTTATAGAAATGTATCACAATTTATAACATCTGTCATTCTTAAATTAGGCGAGAATACAACTATGTTATTGAAAGTTATCGTTGAAATATTTATAACAAAAATTTTGCTGATCATTTTTTTACAATATTATGAAAATAGTTTTGAATCTATAATGATCTTGAATAAATCTATAATTTTATTTTGTATACGTTTTAAAAGTTTATTGAAGCATTGCATATTCTAACTCAGCTCATATAATGTTTAATTTGAATGAAATTTATTAATTGCAATAATAAACAGCTGATATAATACAATTTATATAGATAATTTCTTATAAAAGACTTTTACACTAAATTTTTTTAATTAATATCATGCGTTACTTCCATAATCAATAATATACATTATTCCTTATTTTAAACTAGTAATATTTTTTTTTGATATATTTTTCTTTAATAACTTAAAATCTGTAATATTTCTTTTAATATTTAAATTAGTTTTAATTTAAATGTTGTATATATAATAAATACACAATAAATTTATAATAATGTTTTTAATATAAAATAATAAATTACATTTGTCTTTTCAATTAAACAATCAAAAGAAGCGTATTAATAAATAAGAAGTGAAAATATATAGAAAAATCTATTATTAAATTATATTTTTTTTAAATTATTGTTATTTAATTTAAAAATTAGTTTGAAATATTTATTTTTAATTTGGTTTTAATAAAAAATGTTAATACTTTTTATTTATTCAAATAAATACAGTAAAATCATTATAACACATAAATAATGTTAAATGGATACAAAAAAATAATTTATCATTATATATCTTTTAATACAATAAAGAATTGTTAAAATGAGACGAATATTATAAGAAAGATATCCGGAAAGTTTTTTAAGAAAATGTGGTGTCGCAGGCGAAATCCTTCAACAACTTTCCTTCTCTGTGGCTGACTATCTGTCCTTTATGAGTGTTGATGTAGGTATGCGTAAGTGGGGAACAAAGGCGTGAGACGCTCTCCCCTATCGAGACGAGGATATGGAAGGGAAATGTGACTAGAATTTTGAAGCCACGCCTTGCAGAAGCGCTAATGCTCCACCCAGAAGTTCCCCTACTGGTAAGCTTGCGCCTCTCAAACAGGAGAATCATCAAGTGGAGAAGGGAGGACGCGAGCCTCTTTGATTTTGGAGGGGCGAACATCGACACGAAGGGGCGGAGAACGACAGTTCGGCAGCGCGACCCGACGTGGGCACTTCGCTGTCCGGCATTTCATTATTAAAATATTGTTCGTTATTTTGGTGTATTTTGAATACATATACAGACACAAATATCATAAGTACCTGGTTTATACTCTATAAATCTACGTATCTTTCTGTTTATGTAAAAAATGAATTTAATTAATACTTGAAAAAAATATTAATAAATATTTTTTAAAATAGACGGACAGTATAATTAATCTTGCGTTATAAGTGGCTACAAGTGTAGATGCAATCACTTCTGTATGAGTGTTCATCTGTGTATGTGTTTCAATTGCAATTTTCACTAAGAAGAAAAAGTAATGTTTAAAAAAAATAAAATAAATTATAACAAGCGCACACTAAAAAGTTCAATACTACCGATATATGAAAGAATAGCAGTATAATACTCCAGTCAGCAGTGCCATGATGTTATAGTGACTTACTGTTGAAACTTAAATGGAAGAAATAGTTCTTTTTTCTAGTTTCTTGTCATTTTTATCAGTAATGTTAATATAAACATTTCCTGTTATTCAATTTAAAATAAAATTATAATTATTTAAATATTACCATCACATAACAGTATTAAAAACCTATTTTTAAAAATTCAACGAATAAAAGAAAGTTAGTGATTGATATTGTTCCTGAATGCGCTTTGCTCAATGTGATAGTCGAAGTGCCAGATAAAATATTGATAGTTCGTGCGTAAGATCTATGCTTCACATCTCCAATTCATCATCATCATTATTATTGTTGTGCTATAGTCATTATATAAAAAATTTTGTGAAATGAAATCTGTGCTGTGATCTTTTTTTTATAAAATTTAGTGCGAAGTTTGAAGTATTCTACTTATTCATTCTTTTGAGTGATTTGAAGATTGGTGAATAATAGTAAAGTGCTATTTTAATACTCCATGGGACTTAAACATATCTACTTATGATATGTTTCCAGGTATGTTACAACGTAGATCAATTTTAGTAAAATTGAGTTTTTACAATAATTTGAATTAAGAAAAGTCGCAATAAAGTTGTAAAAATATAAAAATTTTAAATACATTATTTTGATTTATATTATTTATAATTTTAAATGAATATTTTTTTTAATCGTAAACATTGTTAACAATGGGTTAATTCGTTAAAAATCTTAAACAGTATTTTGAACCTTATTTTTAATAATTAGAAATTTATTAACTATAAACTTATAGAATTTATATTTATATTATAAAAAGTATATATTTTAAAGAATAAAGATAAAACGAAAAAATGTTTACACAAGTGAAAATAGCATTTAGACTTAAAAAAATCATTACCTGTTTAATTCAATACCGACGGACATAGCTGGCATTGAAATCTCCCAGTGATTTAAACACGCCTAAGTAATAATAAAAATGAATAAGACAGATCTCTTTTTAACATTTAACATAAATATTAGCTTGATATCAATTTTTAAGTTATTTTTCATTATGATACATTTTTTATTTTGATAAAAAATTAGTAGTCTCGAATGTATGAAATACGTGTGGTTATTCAATTATTTATTCGATGAACCAATAATAAAATATGAATTTATTATCAAACTGCAATATATTGTTGAAAATTATTTCATTATTTTTAGCATTTGAAATTATAATAACATTAAATAATTGTCATAAAAGAATTTTCGAATACATTTTTATCTACATAAAATACATTTTAAATTTTTAATATTTTATTAAATCACATAAAAGCAAATATTTAATTATGAAGCTAAAAGTTTAATTCTTGCAGAAGCTAAAAATCAGATTTTTAGAATAAAACATTTGAGATATTTGGGCATAATTTAAAATGTGTTTAACTAAAACTGGATTGTTATTATAAAACAATCATGAGGATAAAATATTTCATAAATCTGAAGATGTTACAAATCGATAAATATAACTTATTAATATATTACATTTAGATATTGATTAGAAATATTATGCTAATACTTTTTAGTTTATAAGTTTGTTAATATATATGTATATATATATATATATATTCAGTAATAACTAATTAAATAAGTGAAACTGACAGCAAAGAACAATATTAATTTTACCAAATAAATTTTAAATTTAATTAAATGCTAAAAAAACCTAAAAAAAGTTATTAGTTTGTCTATTATTTCTTATTATCTATAAGCAAACAATAATTATGATCTTAATTTGAATAAAATATTTTTTGCACAATCATAAGCATAACATTTTATAATTCTACAATTAATTTCATGACATTAAAATATTCTGTGTCTTAAAAATTTAAAGTCGTACATATTGTTTTTAAACAACTTTCTCCATAATTATTTATTAGGCTTAGCAAATAATTTTTAAACAATATATTTAAGATAATTTTTCAAAAATATATGAAAATAAGAAGTGAATATTAGTGGTATTCTTCGCTTACATAAGGTTTCAATAATGCAACGCAGACACGTGCATATTGACCCTAACAATGGAATAACAAAATAATCTTAATAATATTTAATTATAATAATAAATAACCTTAATCAAAGTGTATATAACTTTCACAAAAGTTAAAATCTAATTTAATATTAACTTATATATAAATGAAAATATTAAAAACAACGCAATCTTTTCGATTTCTATGATCATATCGCGGTTAAATAATCATAAAAATTGTAATAAAAAAATATATTTTTTCAAAGAATAATTGAAACTTTTTAATTAATAAACTGAAATTACATTTTTAATAATATTTTCTATAAAATTTGTATATACTTATAAATTTTTTTTTAAGTGGTAGTATACATACGTAAAAAATCTACTATGATTTATTCAATTCATTTATTCAATTTCTTTAAAAGATAATTTTACTTAAAGATTTGTTTTTAATTAAATTTAAAAGCTTATGCACAGATATTTTCAATAGCTTGTTAATTCACGAGTATGATCAGAATCAGCTATATTAAGAGTAAAATATTTTGTTAGCTAGATATTTTCCAATATAATATAATAAACTCTTTAATTAAATATTTTTCAATTTAAAATAACTCTGCGATGCATTATAAACAAAAAGAATAAACTTATTTCTTATATCTGTTGAATTCGAAGATTAAATATTATATATCGATTTTAAACAATAGTAATAATATATATTTCATCAAAAAAAAAATAAAAAAATTTCCATTGAAAAGTCTGTTAAAACTACAGAAAATTTTGTAGTTATTTTTATTCTATGTAAGGATATAAAATTATTTTTAGATTAAAGATTGGGATTCAAAGTTTATGTTTATTAGTGTTTAATTTGATATTATAATTGAAAATTAGGCAAACTAGGTTCAAAGAAACTAGATTCTAAAAAACAGTAAAATTTAATCATTTATAGATAGTAATTATATATGTTTAATAAATGATTTAAATTTATTCATAAATTTGAATAATGTTGCGTACGCTTCAAAACTAGTTCCGGTAGGAAATAAAGTTTAATGACGTATTTTCCACATGATGCAAAAAGTAGCAATGTAAACTTTACGTTCATTATATAAAAATTTGTAAAAGACGATCATTTTTAGTAATGTTGGTCGAAATGTAACTATTGTTATACGTACGGATATAAGGTAACTAATCACATTTTGTGCGCAAATTATAGAATTGTAAAAGGTTTTTCATTTTCTAGCGGATATTCTAATAAAATGACGTTATGCAACACTGTTTCAAAAGTTGCGTAGAGTAATTTGTAGTTACGTGTGTGTATATATATATATAAGTTAATGTTCGATGAGTTAAATAGTATAAAATTTGTTTAAAAAAATTATACAATACAAAATTATCCAATAAAAATATATATATGATAAGTTATAAACGATTTTATAAACTGCGATTATCACAATAATTTCACATATTAGTATAATATTTTTTATATTCTATAAGGGTGCACTTTTTCACTTTTAAAGCACAACTAAAGTAGTATATTAAAAATTAATTTACATCATTAAAAAATGTTTTTATTTACGCCTGTAAAGTTGAATTATGTATATAATGGTATTTTTACATAATCCATTAAAAAACTCAACTTTACGGACGTAAAAAAAAACATTTTTTAATGAACTGATATTAATTTTTTAATATACTAATTTTATTTTTACTTCTAAAGTAAAAAAAGTGTTCCCTTAGAATGTAAGAAATATTAAACTAATAGGTGAAATGATTGTTATAATCGCAGTTTATAAAATCGTTCATAACTTACTTTATATTTATTTTTATTAAATAGTTTTGTGTAGCTACATTTTTTTTAAGCATGTCATGCTGCTCATCGAATATCAATTATTTTAAATAATTTATATATATATATATATAAGCACGTTATGCTACTCATTGAATATGAATTATTTTAAATAATTTAAATATATATATGAATAGAATCAAATGTTATTGAAAAAATACTAGATATAGCTATTCATGTCATGTTTGTCAAAAGAAGAAACTCTAGAGAATTTTCTAAAAAATCATATGTGTTTTAAAAAAAACAATATAAAGTTCGGTATTTCATTTTAATTTTATAGTATAAAGAACAGTTTAATTGTTGCAATTGGTGCTAAAAAGATTGTTAGAAGTTTAAATCAGAATTTATTATAAAAACATTCAACATTTTTAATAATCAAAAAAAAATTAAAATTGCACTAAAAATACAAAATTAAGGTTTTATTTAAATATTATTTGTTTTTGTACTATCATAATATTTATTTTACTTTTATTTATTAATAACTATTTAAAGCCTGTTGCATTAAAAATTTAATTAATAATTTAATTTGCTCGAATATTAGTCAGAACATTTATAATATTTAAGCTTTCAAATTTAAACTAATGACAATACTTACTTTATACAGTAAATGCAACGATAAATATTTAGAAATGAAAAATATTGACATAAATATTTTAATTATATACTTAATTAACTATACATTTTTATAATTTTTTTAATTTAATAAATTGTAATTGTTAATTTGATTTTGTTACATTGAAATAAGTCTTTTCTAGGAAATTCGTGTCTTTTTATTTCAAGGCCAGTGAGTTAGGTAGAACGGTTACCTATAGTGAGGGGAGAATTTTGAAACCCAAAACTCGCAGGTCACTTTATGCCGAGCCAGGTGCACGATCCTGATCGTAAACCTTCTAGCTGGTTACATTGTTATCTCCCTGTTAAGTATCCCACCGCACCATTAGCACTGCCGTAGCAGGCATTGTATTTTTCCACGGAAACTGGACATTCGCTACTAGACTACATTTTCACTGACTGCAGAACATAACTATTCCCAGAATAAGGTAAACGGTTGGTTCCTGCTATTGTCAAATTCATTTCTTGAATCGTGGCTAAAGCATTTTATGTAGGTATATTTTCGTTGTTCAGATAATCCTGCTTGGAGAAAAATGTCATTACAGCATTGCAAACGTCAAGTTGTGATTTCTGGCTGTTGCAGGTAGTATTCAAACATCTGTTCAATTTTAAAAATTTGTGAGAAAAATTTTGTCCGTCTTGTGTACATTCACTTTAATGTTAGAATAAATAAAATTAAAATGAATATTTTAGTATCTAAATTACTAATATCAATAATTATATAAAAACTTGATAAATGAAAAATTTCCTCAAAAGAAAACTAAAAAATTTTATATAAAATAATAAGCTTATATAATTTTAATGAACTTCCACAATAATAGCAAAAAATTTTATAATTATCTGGAATTTAAATCATTTAATCATTCAATTCTTATTTATATTAAATTAACATTATCTGCACGGAGAAGTTTTTTATTAATTTAGAATTTTTTTCTCAAGTAAATTTTACTATATTTTATATTATCCACGGGACAGTCTTGCAGTTTATTATATTTTACAATCATATATAGTAATTTTTAAAATTATTCGGAAGGAAATATTCATTTGTTTTTGAATAAAATAAATATTAAAAAAGAGTTAATAGAAAATTTATATATCAGTGTGATCTAATGAGCGGGAAATTGAGAGAATTACAAGGCTTTACCTATTATTATTACTTGATATATTTCGCATTAATATTCATCGCACTTATTTACTATTATAAACTATATATCGCTACGCAACGATCGCTATCCTCTAATGATCCGAAATTTTCTCATGTAACAATTCTGAGCTCGTTTTGTCACTCACAAGAAAAAAATCGGTTTCCGATTCATGGCGTTAGTATCGAGTACTTTTTATATTTATTTACCATTTCTGTCAGAAGTAACCTCGTTTTCTCTACTTTTAATTCTACTGTCGCCCTTTAATAAATATAAAATCAACAAACATTCATTTGTTCGAAACGTCGTGCGCCTGAATAAAAAAATTGCTACTTCAAACATAGTAAAATTTCATATATCTTATATTAGTTTATGAGAGTAAAGCTGTAGGTTATAAAATTTACTATTTAAAAATAATAAAATTGAGTTTATTATAAATTAATGTTTCACAGATAATATATGAGAATTTACTATAATTCGTACTACTTATTAAATTTGACGTTTTACTATTGTGATAGTAAAAAATATATATTAGGGTTTTAAAAAGAATAAAGTTCATATTGCACATATTCCTAAATGAGATAGTAAATGTCCTGATTTAGTTGTAAAAATTAATAATGTGCAAGTCTGTCCCATGACTACCTATTTACTACTAATACTAATACGACTACTAATTTACTACTTATGTAGTAAATTTTGCTATATAAATAGTAATATTTGTATGAAATTTCTCTCTGTATGGAAGGGGAAAAATTCCTTAAAATGTATCTATGGTTCTATGATATACAAAAGATATCGTCATAGTAATTTCAGTCTTTATCCGATCTTCATTAAATCTTACTGTTACGAATTTATAATTATAAAATAAAAAATTTTAATTTCTAGAAATGACATAAATTTCTTATCAAAAATATATGAATTTATTATTTTTAAAATGGAGAGTTTACTATCGATTATTGCATGTTACACTTGTAATTGTTTATTTAAATTTAGCTTTTCATGCAATGAATATAGTACTTTTTTTTAAATTAATGATGGCTTGTAAATTTTAAACTTTTATTATTAATTTCCGTTAATGTCATATTTATTCATAGGAATCTGTTTGTGCTATTTTGAGTTCTTTTAACTCTCAATTTGGAATTGTTCACTAGAGCAGACATAATTTTTAAAACTCCTATGGGTTTTCTACCATTTTTTTCTTTTTTTTTTTTTAGTAATGTTCGCCATGACGAACGTGTTTTTCCTGAAAAAGTAAATGAAATAGATATTTTTTAAAAAATTTATCATAATAATATCAATATTTAATGTGAATTTCATCTTCAATTGCGGAATATTTTAAAAGAATACACAATTTTATCATAACTTTATCTATTAATAATCCTGTTGTAAAAAATTAGTTAACGCGTATCCTTACCCTTATAATTAAAATAATTGTATAAAGATTTAAAATATTCTATTTTTATTTATCTTCAATGAGATTATTACGCAGTATAAATAAAAGTTTTTCGATCAATAATGCGATTGTATTTTCTTCTTATCTATAAAACCAACAATTATTACAATAACTATGTTCAAGTATGTTTTTTTTTTTTTTTTTGGTTATAAAGAATAAATTTTGATTTATCTTTATTTTGTAAAAGTGAAAAAACATTTGAGTAACTATAATAAAAATAAAAATTCTTATATTTTGGTGTTCTTTACATTTTAATTGCTATATTTATTGGTTATGTTAAATTTTTCATAAACTAAATAGTGTATAACATTAATATTTTGCAATGCATTTAAAATTTTTGACATGTTAAATTAAAGCAATGTATACTAATGTTTTTTCGTATATTTTCTTTTTTTTCATTGACGAACAATCGACGAATGAATTTTTTTAAAGTCGGGAAATGATGATTGGATTTTTTCTTTATATTCTAAAAGTTTTTATCGGAAAGTCATTTTGTCGTTTCAAGATATGAGTTAAGAAAGCAATATCTCTATAAGAAATTATATTAGATTTAAAAAAAAATTATCTGCTAATATCTGTTTTTAAAACTAACCCCAAGACACCAAAATTTAACACTGTTATTTTTATATATAAATCTTACTATATATCAAATTTCATAATTTTCTCATTTTGTTTTGTGATTGGTTTTTTTTTGCGGTACGTCCATACATATACATAAGTTTGATTTATCTCGCGAAATTTAATTTTAGAATTTGTTATGTTATATTTAAAATTTATTTTTTATATATCGAGCAAGTAGATGCTATCAAATATTTTAAATCAAAAAAGAAAGATTTTTTTTAATTGAGACGACTGATATGATTCGGTTAATAATGACCAAATGATTATTTTATAATTATGATAGTTTGCAGTATGAAATTTAAAAAGACTTAATAGTAGTGCTTATTTATTACAATAGCTAAACTTTTTAACACAAAATTTTATCGATTTAAGCAAAACCCAATCAAAATTATTTCATCTCACAATTTATTGAGCCGATTTTTGAATATTTATTTAACTTGTTATTTTTGTTATTTTGATTTACTTAAAAATAGAAGTATGATCAATTGAATAAAAATCATTTTGACTGCCAATGTTTGATATCTTGTTTGCCATCTTCATTGGGAATTTTATTGTAAATACAATAACTTTTGTTATAGATAACTTTCTATAATAAATTATTAGAGTATTTTTGGAGCAAGTATATTACTTAGAAAAAATAAATTGAAAAAATATATTACTTAGAAAAAATAAATTGCATTTTAAGTAAAATAAAAAAAACTTTTTTGAAAGGGTGCCAAAAAACAATTTTAATAATTCTTTTCATAAAAAATATATCTATAAGAAGTAAAAAATTTAAATATTCTAAAAATTTTGAATAAAACTCTAAATTTATTACTTAAATTTGTTGTCATATCGATCGAAATTTTTTGTTAAAAACATCGAAAAAAGCGTATTGAAGAAAAAGTTCAAAGCTTTTGATAGCAGAACATTATAATTTTCTTGTATCTATCACTCTCTATATTTAATCAGCTATTTTAGGTCCGCACACTGTACCTTTAAAGTCCTCGAAAAATTCATAATCTTCGGACTGTATGGACTTTTTCTGTACTGCTCAAACTACAGCGAGCTCGTGTTATGCCTGTATGTAAATGTTTGCAAGCATGTTGTTAGACGAGCGCATTAGAGCTTTCATTAATAATAATAAATATAATATTCTAATTGTAAACTTAATGCATATTTTATACAATCTTTAAAAGTCTGATGAAGATGTAAAATTTGCTATCCAACGTAGGCAAATCAAGTTTTACATTATAAGTATAAATATGGATAGTCTAATTTTAATTGTTGTTTCATACCTTCAAAAAAATGGAGACCCTTAAAAAATCACTACCACGCTTACCCGTTTGTTGCAGATATTTTATGAATACGTGAGAAACAACCGGTACTATATAGATCAACTCGTAAAGGATAACTTTTCTTTTGAAATTATTAAATCTATTTGAATATTATTAGATTTTAGAATAGCAGAAGGTGCAAAAGAATTCTACTGTTAGATCGTGATTTTTTATTTTACTAGTTAAAGTAAATAATTTAGGTACCACTGTTTTATAGCATTCATATATAGATGGCATTAAAATTAACTTAGTAAAAACTAAAAAAATAGTTAACGCACATATTTGTTTTTATTTTTTTAAATTTTTTAATGCAAATTAATTCTTTTATTGCACCGCAAATTCAAATTGATCTCCAAATTGTATTTAATTTGAATTTGTGTTAATATTATTTATATACAAATTAAATTTCATAGCTGAATGTAATTATATATATATATATATATATATATATATATATATATATATATATATATATATATATATATTATATATATATAAGTGCCGTCCAGTAAGAATTGCCCTCATTAAACGAAAATTGGTCAAACTATAAAGTTTTATATCTCAGAGGAAAATAAACATAATCAAATGAATCAAACGTCATTTTAAAGTTTAAAGCAATATCCTTTAAATCAATTTTATTTTGTTGAAAAAAACTTTGAATTTTGTTTTTTACAGCTGATAAATTATTTTTTGTTTAATTTTTTTACAAGTTTAACAGTCGTAATGCATAAAATATCAATATTCTTATCACTGCAAGAAATATTACGTGCACAACAATGTTATATTTTAATATACATGTAAGATTACCACTGACTCGTTTTGAAATGAGTCGACGGACTAGTTCTAAAGACAATGGTATGATATACAATACACATACATAAGCCATCGCCCACGAGTAGTGTGCTAAGAGCACAGAAATCACTTACGGTATTAAAATGACTGTAGTCGTTTTCAAATACTATCTAGTCCAATTTTTCACTTATAAATAGCTTTATAAAAAAAAAATTATCTTTTGCTGTGAAAAAATAAATTTTAAAATGTTATTTCGGTTATTCAAATGAATGTTTAAATTAATGTAATAAAATGTTTAAACATTAAAAAAATTGTATTTTATAGTAGGTTATTTATTCCAAAAAATTAATATTTCTCAGCTTGAGCTAAAAATTCAATAAATATATTTATTTTTGTTTTACTCATAAATTAGAACAGATAGTTCGACAAAAATGTGTTATTAAATGGTCTTAATATTACCGATCATTCGTCCAACACTTAAATGATTAAAATTAATAGTATAACTTATGAAAATAAGGTCACTAACAATTGAATTGAGACAAAGTAAGAAACATTTTAACTTGTAGCGTATGGGGCATAATCCGGTTATGATTAATACTCTTATTCCATTTAAGAAAATAGGATTTTTGCATAAAAAAATTTGTATTAAAAAATATTATTGACTTCTTATTGTTGAACAATAAATATTTCTTTCATTTTTCAATACTTATTACATAAAATGAATCGATAAAGTTATGGAAAAAAATGTGCTTTTGTTTCACAAGAATACAAAATTTTATACCAGTAAAGTTTTATTAAACAATTCATTAAACTACAAACAATAAAATAAGCACATAAAATTTAAATTCCACATACTTTAGCTTAACGTAGAAACGTACTGTCGAACATTCCATAATCGATTGATGAACCGCGTACAAAAATTATGAAATCAAATCTAAATACTAAAGCATGTTTTATTATAGAAATAGATTTTAACTTTTATAATCTGAAGTCAGAATTTAAAAATATTTTTTCAAATATTAAATATGATTTCCTAAAGTTGGTATAAAATAAAATTAGTATATTATACATACATATTATTTTGAAAGTGGTATTAGTTCATTATTTTTTTGTTAGAAAATTGAGTTAAATAAAAAATTTACTCTAAATTTATTACAAATTATGTGATATCTCATTTTTGAACAAAAATAGCGTTACACTACTATCAAAATAAACGGCCCATATACTAATATACAATGAGAGTGTAGAATTGAAGCAGATAAATATTTTTTGACATTTGAACTTTCTGTTTAATACATTCATATTTAGAACAATCGTTCTAATAATATTTTAATATTTTAATTGAATAATTTTTTTGTATATTCAATTAAATGTTTTATTAAAAGTTGATGAATACATATAATTTACTCAAAATGATAAAATATTCTTTTTGATAAATAAAAATTCCTTTAGTAACAATAGATAAAATGTCAGGATTAGTTATTTGAAAATATCAAATATTTTTAATTAATTTTATTATTCTATTAGTAATTAATTTTATTAAAATAACCATTATAATATTTTGAACCTTATCAAATAATTTATCCAATAAGAAATAATTTTACTGATAGACAAATGAACATTCACGCGCAGTTACGAGTTATATTTAAAATTTCAAATCTCTAGCATTGTTTCGTATAAATGTACCGAACAGACGAATAAATAAACAGATAGACAAGAAATTAAGTTAATATTAAATTGTTATTCAGTTTTGAGCTATGCTTTAATTTGCAAGTGTTTAGCTCATCGAAAAGTTAGTTTAAAGTTGATTGCAAAATTCCATCCCAACAGACGTGCAACAAAGCAAATTAACAAAAACGTTTTAAAAATAAATAAAATTCACCGAAAATAATTTTTTTTTGTTTATATCTTTTTTTAAGAACTTAATGAATGACCCACATATGTGCAGGTAAAGTAATATGATACTATTTTACATTCTTGACTAATGCATATTTGTCATGAGTATAAATTTTGATACTGCCTTCGATAAACAGAGCGGTTCCTCTGATTGGATAGGAACGAATTCCGGATTATAAAGACCACTACTCTTCAGTCTATAAATCAATGACATATGCGACTTACTTTACTCCACAATGATCAAACACCTCTTATATGTAGACTATCATTTAATCTATGACTAAGTTTTGTTTAATGAATTTTTGAAGAGCGTCTGTCGAGTGTTTCCATAGACTTTCGGACTTCTATCGGCTTTGAAGTTGCGGATGTGAAGTCAGTGTAAGACTAAATAGCAAATAATTATGAGTTTTTCACTATGATGAGATCACAAAGTAAACATTTAACCATTCAATAGCTTATCATTTATTAGAGCATATACTGCCGAGACTTTATGTTGAAATTTAGTCGAAGTAATAGTCTATCCTCGCTTTGATTATTATTTCTCAGTAGTATGCTTCGATAAACATTTCCAACGCGAGAGAAACCCCAACCCACTGACATGCATATATTTCTGACAGAAAATGTCTAGGTTGACTAGCTGCAGATTCATCGAGGCTGCATTTTTCAGTTAATGTGTAAAATTCTTCGACATAAGTAGCCCCAGTACTTGCATCGCTTTTCCTAAATTTGTGTCCAAATGTTCCTTGAAACTAGTTTCAGATCTTATCAGATCAAATGAGATTCGGCTCATATTTAGAATTTTGATTCGCTACAAACGTTCAAGACGATAGTACAGGAATGTATGTTTTAGTTAGATCTTTGATTCTTCTATAACGGATTTCAAACTATACAATTAGATTTATATTCTTAAATTTAAATATTTTATCATTTTTTATGCATTTATTTATTTTGTATTGTTTGTTTGTCAATGAATTAATTTATTTATTTTTGAAATTGATAATTCTAAGTTTTTCAAATATATTTATATTTTCTTGCGAAGTTTATTTTTATATTTTTAACATTTACATTGCATGCATTAAATTTTTATTGCGACTGGATATATTTTTATTTACTTTTATTACTCTCTATCTGTCTCTGTCTCTCTTTTTCTCTCTCTCCCTCACGTTCTCTCTCTCCCTCGCGCTCTCTCTGTCTCTCTCTCTCTCTCTTTCTTCCTCGCACTCTCTCTCTCTCTCTCGCTCGCTTTCAGTGAGTATAACACCACGCTTATGCTTTAGTGTTGTTTATGCTTGTCCTAAATCTTGATTTCCAGATGAATTCTTCGAATCATTATCTAATCTTCTATCATTATATCAGAAGCTTGTTGCGATAGACAATTTTAACATCAATTTATTAAGTTCTTTTGCTAATTAACTCACGTTACACATTGATTTGCTGTCTTTATTCTTAGTTCCTTCTTATTCAGCACATCACGTGTAAGCATTTGAGTTCTTCTCAAATATGGTTGAATTTGTTTATTATTAATGATAAACCTTCTCTTTTGTCATACAATAAATATTATTCACCATTTATCGCTGGTCATAGTCTTATTGTATTGAAGTTCAATACGATCAAGAAAATTAATTTTCTGAAATTTTTTGAATCTCGTGATTTAAAGAATATAAATTGTGATATGCTCAAGTCACTCTTAGTTGATAAGTATTAAGTATCTTTATTATTCTGGGAATCTTTTGAATCAAAATATTCATTCAAAAATCAAATAAAAGAAAACTGTGGATCTCATGATTTGAAATTAAAGGTGAAACTTCATGACATGGCAATTAAACGTGCAACTAGATCTAGTAATTAAATACAGCAAAAATTTTTTTATATAAAATAGGCTCTCAAGTGCTTCAACTCTAAAGAGCAAATGGTCCAAGATTCATCGATTAGGATTAGCACAGGAAGTTTCACATTCACTTTTAAAGTATTCTCTACAATTTTCTACTTATACGTTACTAAGGCACTATACAGCAATTTCCTCAACCTTTTTACCATTAATAAAAGTTGACCTTCAATGGATATGTTCGTTACCTCTTCGTGATCATATCCGGATCTTTGAATTGAAAGCTGTTGATTCATCGATTGTCTCTTCTTATCTTTCACAATCGAGTTCTAATTCAACAATCTCAGATGATATTTTATGTGAAATCCGAAAATTGGCAAAGACTTCAGTTCTTTCGCCTTTAACATTTATTATTAATGAAACTATTGGTTCGAAGATTTTCCAAATTTATGGAAAAAAGGGTTTGTTTTACTTCTTACTAAGATGACATTGCTAGAAACTCCATCGCTAACAAGATATAGTTAACGCTGCAAAACTTCCAAGCTACTTGAAAAAGTAGTAGTATTATTAGTTTCATCACTTGAAAAGCAACTTATTATTGAATGTGCATCAATGCAGGTTTTCGTTAGAGGCACAGTACCCAAACTACTCTTTTTAACTTATTGGAAGACTACAAAGAAGGCATCAATAAGCGCGAAATCACATTATTATTGCTTTAATTCTCTAAGGCTTTTGATTATGTCTCATGCGAAGTTACTTAAAAAGCATTGCAGTATAAACTGTTCTGATTTGGTTATTAGCTGGTTTACTAGCTATCTCAGCTCTCGGTCATACATTGTACTTAATACCGATGATAATGAATATAATTAGCTCTAAGTTTCTTTAGATGTAATTCAAGGGAATGTCTTAGGTCCTCTTTTCTTTATGATCTTTATAAATGGTATTTTGAATTTCTTGGAAGCTGTGTATGTCTAGAATTCAATTCTCTCTTACTGCTAGTCATCGACATTTCCATTGCTACCTTTAAGTCTAGGCTTAAACTCTGGCTAACTCAACTTTAGACGATTTCTTCTCAGTCTTTAGTCCATTCAATATCACAATCTACAGCATAATCTTATCATCTTGTTAATATCTGTTATGCTTCTACAGGCATACACATTGCATATTCTATTATTTACCTGCCTTTTCAAATATTTTGACCTGCATTACTTTTGTGCCTTTTGGTAAACTACTAAATTACTTTTCGGTCTACGTTAACTTAGCTTTAATTAGTTCAATTTCATTTTATTGTGTATTAATCTGTAGCATTTGCTTAAGTTTAAAAATTCCACGCTCTTATAATTTTTGTATCATCTTGAAACTTTTTAATTTTGTGTAATTTCGATAACAATATGATTAAAAGAAGATTAAGAAAACAATAAAATTAATTATTTAAAAAAATATTATTAGGTGCGCAACTAACTTCCAGCTGTTTGCCAACAGATGGCTCTAGCAGTAAGCGCTTGTCGATTTCGACATCCAAAGCGTCATGAAGCAAGCTTAGACATATGGTAAACAAATTGCTTTGACACATTAGTGATTTTGTTTTGGCGTCTTATATTTTTGGTTGTGTAAAAATGTCTCATTTTGTGCCAAATAATCGCCATTTGCAGAAAGTGTTGCTTTTCTTCTTTCATTCGAAGAAAACGGCGGCTATTGCATTTTCATCAAGAAAAATAGCGAGAACTTAGTTGCGCACCTAATAAAAAACAAAAAAATATAAAAAAATTGTTGACTTGGTTTTATCTATTTGCTCTGTGACGCATTAGTGTATACAAGTCATATTTGTTATTAAGTATAATATTTAAGTATAAAAATGATAACCAACTTAGGCGATCAATTTTTAAAAATAATGAAACCCGTGTTATTTTATTTTTTTTTAATGAAATGTGCACTGTCTGACATCTTATTAACTTTAAAAAAAGAGCACGGGCAACTTACTGCGCATAATTTACATGAAACTTCTATGGCGTTGGTGATACATGTTTTATTAATTGAAAATACAGAAGTTAAAAATTATGTTTTTTATTGAATAATATGTTTTTTATTGAAAAAAATTTAAATCATTTAAAAATTTTGTTAAGAAATTTTTAAAAAAAATTATTTTGTAAATATTATTACATATTACGCTATAGTATTATAAAAATGATTAAACATAGCCAAAAATTTGTGTTCTTTAGAAATACATCAATAATTTATAAACCATACGAATATTCAGAAAAATATTTATGAGCAAAAGATAGATAAAAGTAAGAAATAAAACAGTTTAAATACAAATATTACAATGTTTAGCTTATTTTTGTTTTAATATTCATTTTCATTATAACTGAAGTTTAGATATATACAATTATTATACAAGCAGATTTTTGTTGAACTATTATAAGTATCATTTTAAAATTCAATTAATTGATTATAATCGAACCTCAGCTGTTGTAACATGTATATGAGTACAAAAATAAATTAAATATTACAATATTTACGTTTAGATTGTTCTATTTTTTACAATCTTTTGAATATTCTTTTAAATATTCATATTATATACAGTCTGTCAAGTAAGAGCGTGGTCGACTTCACCGACAGGTAATAAAAGATTTTGCTCTAACTCCTTTGCGAGCTGATAGAGGGAAGTTTTTTCCTTAATGCATTGTTAACAAAAATTCAGTTGTCGTTGATCTTTTGAAAGAGAATCACGTTAAACGCCATGAGTGCTAAGTACGCGTCGCGCTACGAGGCTGTGTTCCTTTGCATCCACCCGAAAGGTCCCAAAATGTCGCAATCGACGGCTGCTAAATATATAAGAAAGTCGAAGGCATGTGTACAGAAGTGGATACAGCAATATGAAGTAGCTAAAAATGTCGATGATTTACCAGAACGTGGCTCGATAGGAAAAGTGAACAAAAAAGATGAAAAAAGAATAGTGAATCTGTTTTCGCGGAATCCTGCTTTAACACTGCGGCAAGGACAAGCAAAATTAATGGCAAAAGGTTTAGATATATCCTACAAAACTACCCGAACCTATCTTCGTACTCATCATCTGAAATGGCGCAACACAATGAAGAAGCCTCTGTTGACTGAAAAACATGTGACAAAGCGACTCGCTTAGGCGCATGAGAATATTGATAGAGATTTTGAAAATGTCATTTTTACTGATGAATGTTCTATATGGGCACGTTCTGTCCTCACGCGAGCCTGGTCAACTTCCACCAATAGGCTTGTTCAGCGGACCGTAAAACATGGAATAAAGGTGCATCTTTGGGGCTGCTTCTCAAAGCAGGGATTCGGCACTTTGCACCTCTTTACTGACAACCTAAATGCCGAGAAAATGATAAAAATCTACAAAAAGGCTTTACTGCCATCTGCCAAACGATGGTTCATCACAAAAAATGAAGATTGGATTCTGCCGGAGGACAACGATCCTTAACACCTCAGCAAGCTCTGTACTCAGTGGAAGACTCAATCTGGCATCGTTACATTGGATTGGCCGTCGCAGTCGCCTGATGCAAACCCTATTGAAAATGTGTGGGCATATATTAAACGGAAGCTTCGTGGAAGATGCACATACACTTTGAAGCAGTTGTCTTACGAAATTCGTCGGATCTGGAGATCCTTGCCACTAGAATACGCCGTCAAATTAGTAGAAAGCATGCCCCAGAGATGCCAGGCAATTATCGACGCCGATGGTGACTGGACACATTATTGACCGAATTGCATCATTGTTTGTAATGTGTACAATGTATATATAAATATGAAAGTTTCATCAAATAAATTTTTTGATAAATTAACACGACCACGCTCTTACTTGACAGACTGTATATAGTATTTCTACAAAATATTAATAGTCACCTACATTATATAAATTTTACTTCAATCACAAAAACTTAATTAGACACGTTCTTTTTTCTGTTGTATGTAATTTTAATTTTGTGGTATTTTCTAAACTATTTATTTAAGTGATATATTGAAAAAAGGAAATTTTAAACTACTTTAAATGCCGATGGTAACTAATATATTGAACTGGATAAAGATCAGTACAATATTGATCAAATAGCTTCGCAAATATTCTATTATTTTTTATTAATAAAAACAGATGTAAGTGGTTACTTAGAGTTAACCTTGAAAGATAAATAGGTAATGATAAAAGATTACACATTCGTAGCATTTTAATTTTTCATTTATTTACACTGAAAAAATTCTGGTGCAGTATATGTCCGTCGATTAGAACAGCAGCGTCCCGAAACGTTTCGTGAAGCGGCAGCACTAATTTCAGGTAGCGAGAGCCTGAACGGACGCGTGCTCATTACTATCGTCTCTTTCGGAATGTATGGTAAAGTAGAATAACTATAGGGTACATGCGTAACATTACCTATTGTGAAAAAGTAACACTAGTTTTGGGCACGGATTTCTGTTATACCGGTTCGTGTAAGTCGTGCTCGAGTCTTTTTTCAGGGCATTTATTCTCAACTATTCATTTTTTTTTCAATTATTCAATTAATCTTTCGAAAAAAATGCAGTAAATTTTGTTTGGCCTAAGATCGGATTCATTTCCGAGTCCTTCGGATTACGAAGCATACGCTCTAACCACTATTCTAAGAAAAAAATTTCATTGAATCCGACGGATGATAAAATTTTTTTCTGAGTAAAAAAAATAATTTATTCAAATAAAAGATATATTTATTAAAGCTAATGTAATATTGTATATATGTGAATTAAAAAAAATATTTCATTTAAAGAAACATATAATTTATTAATTTAAAAAGTTGGTTCTTTGATTTTATTAAATAATTATTTAAGATTAGAAAATATGACTTTAAATCAATTGTGTGGGTGATTCCGTTTATTGCCCAAATTAGAGACTGCAAGAAATATTTCTTTGAATTAATAAAATTATGAACTAATCGACCAGCTTCTTGATTCAAAGTCATATTTTGTTAAGGCAACAAAATATTTTTTTGAATAAAGTTGTGGAAGCTTCTGGTGAGTGTCTAAATCATAGAAATGAAGAAATATTCCTTTGAACAAATCAAATTTTACATCAAACCAATAGTTTAGCAAATAATTTTCTATAATTAATTATTTGAGCTTATATGTTCGAATTTATATTTTCTATCCTTCTTTTTGATGATCTCATTGTTATCCTATATCATTACATAATCTTTTATACTCTTATGCACATATTCGCCGCATTACAATAATTCATTTATTCTCAACGTTAATTCTCGTAAATTATGTTGTACAAATTTATCTTTAGGAAAAAATGCAGAAAAATTTTTTAACCTGAGGTGGGATTCGACCCCGAGCTCTTCGGATTACGAAGCCTACCATACATTCTAACAATTACGCTACCCAACGCTCGGGCAAGTAAAGTTTTAATTTTAGTTTTATGTTGCATGTTTCTTTTTAACCCAAAGACATATTTGATTAAATAAAATAAATTGTTTTTATTTACTTAAAGAAACATTAGTTTGAGAAACACAAATTTTTTCGTTTTTGTAAAGGAACAGATATTTATAATTAAATCAAACGACTTTTTTTTTAAGAAACGTTTTTTATGTAAAAAAAATTATTTTTTCTAATAATAAATCAATTTTATTGAATCAATGATATTATTATGTCAATTCAAAGAATTGTTCTTTTAATCAATTAAATGTGTCATTGAATTAATGAATTATTAAATATTTTTATTTCAAAGTGATATTTATTTAAGTCAAACTCTCTCTCTCTCTCTCTCTCTCTTTCTCTCTCTCTCTTGCTCCTCTTTTTGAACTTCTTACTGCTGCTTTCTGCCTCCGGGCATTTTCTGTTGTAGATCATTGCATGCTTTTCTCTGCAAACTACTGGTTTTTTATTTATTGCACTGCTGCTTGCTGCTCTACTGGCTGGATTTCTTATTTTTCTCTGCTGTTGCTGCTTTGAGGTTAACTTGCTGTCAACAATTTTGGCGCGCTCACAAGGCAACAGCTATATACCTGTGCTGCCATTTGCCATCTGTAATTGAATATATTGATTATACATCGTGCCGATAAGGAAGCTGTCTGCATAGTGCTGCTATCTGTAAACGCCTATATCTACTACTTCTTTGCTCCCGTCGATAAGTCAGCATTCTTCCAGTTGGTGCTGCCATCTCTTGCCTGTGGATTACACTACTTATCTTTCCTAATAGAATAACTTACCGGCACTTCGCATCATTTATCGTTTAGTTTTACTTATACTTATTTTATCTTACTAGTCTATATCTTTTTGGTACTTTACAACGTTAAACTTTTTAAATATGTCCGGCTCTTGTTACTCGTGTACCAAAGAATTTTCTGCTGCTTCCAAGCCGCAGCATTGTATGAAATGCTTTAACATCTATCATGCCATGTGCACCAAACTTACATCTGTAAGAGATAGCAATGATAACACGATAAAGATATGCGGTCATTGCCTTGCTGAGGCAAACATGGCAGGTGGACGTTCTCGTACCAGCTCCGTTGGCTCCTACAGCAACTTAAGTAATATTTCTAAGGCACCCAGTAATAGTAGGCGATCCACTTTTGCCACACTTGCGACACCATCCAATGATCTCTTATCCGTGCTTATTTCGAAAATAGATAAAATAGATACTACTGTGATAAAAAAGTAGGGTGAATTTGTTTATAAAATGTAAATTCTTTATTTATTCTTCCAAATCAATTTCATCCCCTTCAAAGTAATCCCCGTCCGATAAAACGCACTTTTGCCAACGCTTTTTCCAGTCCTCGAAACAGTCGAAATAGTCTTTTTCCGGTATAGCCTTCAAGACCTTCTTCGATTCGGTTTTTATCTCCTCAATCGTATCAAAACGGCGTCCCCGCATTGGCCTTTTGAGTTTGCTGAATATCCAGAAGTCGCACGGAGCCAAATCAGACGAATGCGGTGGTTGCGGAACGATATGACTCGAGTTTTTGGCAAAAAAGTCGCGAAGAACCAATACAGTATGACATGGTATTTATCGTGATGAAGGAACCAAGAGTTGTTCGCCCATAATTCCGGCCGTTTCAGACGAATAGCTTCACGCAAACGACGCATAATGCTCAAATAATATTTTTTGTTGACAGTTTGGCCCGGCGGAAGGAATTCATAGTGCACCACACGACGATAATCAAAGAAAACTGGTTTGGGCTGAGCCAAATGATATTCCAACACTATCAGCGAGGTCTCTAATTGTCAATCGACGATTTTCAAGCACAAAATCTTTGATTTTTTGGACGTGGCCTTCGTCGGTAGACGTTGATGGTCGTCCGGAGCGCGGTTCATCTTCAACGCGTTCTCGGCCCGCTTTGAACTCGTTGTACCACTTATGAACGTTTTTTTGTGCCATAGTTTGATTACCAAAGGCCTTCCGCAACATTTTTAACGTGTCCGCACAAGAATATTCGTTCCGCAAACAAAATTTGATGCAAGTTCTTTGCTCAACAAAATCACCCATTGTAAAAATCGAAAAATTCACTTTTGGTTGTTTACAAAAACACGTGTAACTCGGAGATAATTAAACCTTTTGACAAACAGACGCTTGGCAAATGTTATAGACAGTCCTACCAACCTAGGAAAAAGAATTTACCTGCCTTCCTAATGCCCGAGAGTTTTAAATGACAATTTCACCTTACTTTTTGATCACAGTAGTATAACAATCACTGTCATGAGCTCACAGATGAACACGCTGGTTACTGGGTTCAACTCACTAGAAACCAAAATGCTGGACTTGTCTAAAACTTTCAACCTACATATGGATGCTGATGAGTAACATTTCGATAAATTACTGCAAGACCACCTGAATTTTCAGTCAAAAGTTGACAGTTTAATGGCAGCGACTACTAACAATGCAGAGCCATCGCTGGCCTTAGATATTCTACAATTTTTGGACGATGCCAACCGTAAGTTGTCTGCAAAAGTGTCGCAGTTACCTCTACAACAAGATCGTATGGTGCATGCGTCTGAGGCTGTCCTCAGTGGCATTCTACCGCATGAATTCGGTAATTTGCAGCTGGTAGCTTCGGCAATATTCCAGTCAATGGATGCAACTATCACTGATGGGGACATTCTATCAGTGCGCCCTCTGCGTAGGCTACCAACTGATACGTTGCAAACTGGACCATTTACCCCTGCTTCTTCGAACACTGTAGTTTCATCTTCGCGCACAGTCCCGCTCCTAGTGACTTTCAAAAGTGTCAATATTGCTCGTGCTGCTATCATCGGTAAAATACGCAAAAGAAAGTTCCATACTTCTCAGATCTGTCCCACGTTACTTAGTAAAGCTCTACCAATCGGGCAAATCAGACCAGCACTCATGAACGTCAATGAATTTCTGCCGCCTGTCCTCCATCAATGGAAGCTGCGCGTGCTAGAGAAATCTAAGGACAGACAATATAACTTCCTAACGTTCATTTGTAATGGCAATATCGACGTCAGAAGAAGGAGGAACGACTCGCTGCATTTCATCTCCAACAAAGACGACCTTAATGCTTTTTTTTAAGGGGGGGGGGGGGTAGGGTTTTGAAGGCAGAAAAAAACAGGTTTTTACAGATTTTTTTTTGGGCGTACGGTAAAAGTAAATTTATTTCTAATTATTATACATTAAAGAGTAGTTATTGAACTATATTCTGTGAAATATTGGTTGAAAAATATTGAAAATTGACCGAATGGCAGCAATTCTTCGCAGGCGCCTCAGAAAAAATACATTTTGCGATGCACGTCATACCTCAGCACTGGATCATCTGAAATGAAATAACCAAAGTTTTTCTTTTAATTTTTATGTCCCTCTAGGTATCCCTGTCGAGTTTTTCCATTTTTTTTAAATTTTTGAACTTTTTACAAAACTTGAAAGTGAAAATACCGATTTTTGGCCTGAATTCATGACTATTGTTGTTAATAATAAAAAAAATAAAATCAAAAACGAAAAAATCTCAACAGGGTTACCTCATGAATTATGTAAGGAAATACTGTAAAAAATTTGAGAACGATCGGTTGAATAGATTTTGAGTTACAGAGTGCACCGACTCAAAAAACATCGATTTGAGAAAAACGCGTTTAAAGTTTTTCGTAGCGAAAAGACCCTGATAAAACTTAGTAAGCTATTTATTTTTTATTTTACTCACATAGAATCATCAATGCCGGGTTACACTCCGCGTCTGCTTCGAAAATGAACCAACACCAGGTACCGTTACAACGACCTTGTCTAAGACCTTTCTGTAAACTGCTTAGGGACAATAACAAAAGAGATTGAGAAACAGCTGCCTTTCCGCTGAGCGGTTACAGCTCAGGTAGTCGTTCGAGACACGCCTACTTCCAAAGCTATATCTTTGTGAGTTTTGCTCCGATTGACTTCATATTAACAGACAACATTCTTGAGTTACTATACTTTCATAATATGCAATAAAAAAAAAATCACTTTTTTTGAACCCTCAAAACCATACCCCCCCCTTAACGGCAATCGACCCTGTAAGCAACACCCCGATCATCGACGACAACTGAATCTCGCTAACCAGGTACGTTCTCTCTCCTTCTCTTCTTTACTACCTTCTTCTACACATACTAACTCACTCCTGCCATTTGCTTCTTCTCTCTCTATTACGAGACTCGGTATGGGCGGTGGAGGTTTTCGTATCTGTCATTTCAATGCCAACTCTCTTCGTGCGCACATTGAGATGATAAGATTATTTCTGGCTTCTCGCTCCTACTTCCATGTAGTAGCCGTAATTGAGACTAAACTTGGTCTCATTGTGGATGACTCTCTCGTGGCCCTTGATAATTATACCCTTTCTCGCTGCGATCGTAATACAAGAGGGGGTGGTGTTACAGTTTTTGTACACAACTCGCTATCGTGCACCATTCTGTGTTCCTCGACACATGTCTGGAGCGGTGGACCTGGGTTATCAGAATATTTATTCAGTGAGCTCACATCTCGGACCTCTCCCTCTATCTTCGTCGGTGTTGTGTACAGACCATCTCATGCGCCTTCCCTATCGATCTCAGACTTCATACCTACTGTCTCCACCATTATGCATGACTATTGTACGAAAATCTTACTCGGTGAGTTCAATGCTGATCAGCTATGTAACAGTAATGATGCAATTTTTTTAAAATCTTTTATCGATGAGCACTCTCTCTTTTCTATACTGTATGGTAGTACACATTTCACTTCCACGACCGATACTTGGCTGGACCTATGTTTCGTGGATGTAAACGATACTGTACTTGACTACTGGAAAACTAGCACCCCTTTCATCGACAGACATGACTCGATTACTGCGACTGTTAAATGCTCTCTCTCTCTCTCACGACCGACGCCTTTCCGTAGATTCACTTTTCGCGATTACAGCTCCATAAACACTGCAGCTTTTCTTAATTACTTTCGCTCCTTGGATTGTCCTACATGTGCGAGTGATGAAGAGCTCTTTCTCTCTCCTAATGCATTTGCGTTGCATTGGCGTTCGCAATAATAAAATAAATTCAATCTAACCCTTAATTTTAAATTCTATTTTTTACACCGTTTCATTTTTCGTGTACAATATTTAATTTATGAATTATAAATATTAAATATGAATATTTTGTGCGCGAGTATCGTATCACAAGTTCGTTTTACTAATATAATTCAACTTTAACATTCAACTTCTTCATTCGGATTTTTGCGTACACTGATCAAAAATTAAATAAAGAAGGAACGTAAATATATAATATGGTTAACATCATCTCCTTAGCCATAATTTAGTAAGCACAAAAACTGGCGGCAGAGATTTTTTTTTGCAATTTGGTATTTAGATTCCAAGCGGGTACTGTTGAGCATGTAATCGGATAATTTCATTAATGAGCTGCATTTTATTATGTAATTTAAACTTAAGAAAGACAAATGAAGAAAACTTTAATCTAAGTAAAAAGAGCATGATGTGTTTAACGTACGAATAGTAAAAAAATAAACAAGAAGTAAAAGCTAACCAGATATTTTTTTAATAAAATTAAGAAAAAATGCTCTTCGAAATCTAAATATTTGAGGCTCTTAGTAAGAAGATGAAGGAAGAACTCTAAAGAATATGGTGCTTAAAAATGAATACCATGGCATGGTGAGATTAACTATGGTCTTGGCCGCTGTTCTTAATGGTATTTTTTGATTTCTTAAATGACAAAAAGGACTTTTAAAAGATTAATATAAACTTTAAAACAATTATTGAAGTTCTGTTTTGTCTAAAAAAATTTTTCTATAATGATACGTTTTTAGCATATAATTGGAAAAACTGAATGGCTGCATAAATAAAATCAGTAAAAGAAACAAGCAGAGTCTTTAATCTATTTTCGTGTATGTTCAACTACAACGTCTATCGTGTAGAAGTGATGTGGATCATCTGTATTAACACTTTAGAAAATGAGAGAACAAAATATGAGATCAACAATTAAAGTCTGCAAAGTGGCGATTTATTCATATCTGAAAGTTTGTTTTAGAAGGTTGGTAATTATTTGTAAAGGCAAGATAAGTATTCAGCAAAATCTACCCAGTACGTCGCATTGTACATCTTAGCGGCAAGAGAATAATGATGAAAACACTGGATTTGTAGGAGGTTAGAAAAGATGGATTTGCCGTAAAAAATAAAAGAATATTATTAGCTAAAGGATACAATTTATACAAACTTATACAAATAATTCTTTTTTCAGCAGCAGGAGAAAAAAAAGTGTTATAAGTTTTTCACTTGTATCTATCTGATGTGTGTGTACATTTTTACATTTATATGTATGTGTATTTATCATGATATATAAACAATACACACATTTTGCAAGGATAGACACATTTAAAAGAAGTTCTTTCAATTGAAAGTTTATTTGATTAGAATAGTTCTTAACTAAATTTAATTAAAATATGTTCAACTGCTTAACCCGTAAAGTCTTAAGCATTAGTTTTACCTTATTTTTATCAATCTGTAAATAATAGAAACCTTTGGTCATAATTTGTGTACCTCTGTAATCCATAGGTTTTCAGTCTGTATTTTCGAATCCAATTACAGAGTTTTGTATAATAAAAAAAATCTAATCTTATAATAACAGTAACTTTTCAGAAATAGATTGTTAAGTTTTGCTTAAATAAAAATGTAGTTCTTCGTTTTTCATAAAATTTGTAATAGGACCATTTTGCCCTGCGTTCGTCATGTATACACGTCACCGCTTGATTTTAATTCTGCACACTGTGAGGAGTTTTTAAAACTAAATTCGACGCTTAAGCGGTTATTAGTAAAAGATCACAAACTAAACTTGAATATAAATAGCATAATTTTGAATATCATGGCGAAATTGTATTTTTACTTAATTTTTTAGATTCTGGAGATTCTGATTCAGATGAAGAGTTCAATTGTTTGAATTCAAGTAAAAATTTAGATGATTCAGATAAATATCAATTTTGGAATATGTCATATGAAGCAAGTTATTAAAAATTATACTAATGTGTCAAAAGAAAATTGATGTCTGATGATCCATACATTTGGACAGAGAGAGAACAAATTTTTTCTGGAGCAAAGATTATGAACTGATTTTAAATAATGCCGTAGGCTAGCGGGGTTCTTAGGTTAGAAATAAAAACAGTTAGATTATAATTTAATGTTTAATTTAAACAAAGCGGAGCAAAACAGGAAATAGAAAAAAGAAACAAAAAAGAACGAAACTAGATTTTATAAACTAAATAATTAGTAAATCGTAATCACGTTCGCGGTCGTAGTTGCATTCGCAATTTTATGTTCAGGGGCTTTTCGTCGATCTGGTTTCTCAGGTTTTTAACCTCTCCTTGTAGAGCTCACTCCGAGTGCTGGCGCACCGAGTTACTCGGGCGGAGCATCGTACACACGGGCTTTAAATTTTGAGCGCGAGAGTCCTGTGCTTAAGCGACTTTCGTTGCTTTGAGCGGGGCCGGAAGGTGTAAAGCCGGGGCGACGCAAAGTCAAGCATAAGGCTCCGTAGCTCAAAGAAAGGAAGAGGGACAGAGGTTACCAATCTCTTTTTTTCCAACTCATCCGACTTGGATAAAAGCTTGAGCGAAACCAACTCTCGCTGAGCCGCTCGATGGCAGCTTTTCCGACGTTTCCGTAGAGGGGGACGTGAGCGATGCGAAGTATTGTCTGCGGTCTCGCAGCGAGCGACAGTGGAGGAAAAAGTCGTACAGTCTGTCAAGTAAGAGCGTGGTCGACTTCACCGACAGGTAATAAAAGATTTCGCTCTAATTTCTTCGCGAGCCGATAGAGGAAAGCTTTGTCCTTGATGCATTGTCAACAAAGATTCAGTTGTCGTTGATCTTTTGAAAAAGAATCACGTTAAACGCAATGAGTGCTAAGTACGCGTCGCGCTACGAGGCTGTGTTCCTTTGCATCCACCCGAAAGGTCCCAAAATGTCGCAATCAGCGGCTGCTAAATATATGAGAAAGTCGAAGGCATTTGTACAGAAGTGGATACAGCGATATAAAGTGGCTAAAAATGTCGATGATTTACCAGAACGTGGCTCGATAGGAAAAGTGAACAAAAAAGATGAAAAAAAAATAGTGAATCTGTTTTCGCGGAATCCTGCTTTAACACTGCGGCAAGGACAAGCAAAATTAATGGCAAAAGGTTTAGGTATATCCTACGAAACTATCTGAACCCATCTTCGTACTCATCATTTAAAATGGCGCAACACAATGAAGAAGCCTCTGTTGACTGAAAAACATGTGACAAAGCGACTCGCTTGGGCGCATGAGAATATTGATAGAGATTTTGAAAATGTCATTTTTACTGATGAATGTTCTATATGGGCACGTTCTGTCCTCACGCGAGCCTGGTCAACTTCCACCAATAGGCTTGTTCAGCGGACCGTAAAACATGGAATAAAGGTGTATCTTTGGGGCTGCTTCTCAAAGCAGGGATTCGGCACTTTGCACCTCTTTACTGACAACTTAAATGCCGAGAAAATGATAAAAATCGACAAAAAGGCTTT
Source organism: Chalcis sispes (assembly GCA_949987625.1). Taxonomy (NCBI): domain Eukaryota; kingdom Metazoa; phylum Arthropoda; class Insecta; order Hymenoptera; family Chalcididae; genus Chalcis; species Chalcis sispes. The sequence continues at coordinate 18,788,701 of OX465098.1, read as the reverse complement.
ACTGCTATCTGCCAAACGATGGTTCATCACAAAAAATGAAGATTGGATTCTGCAGGAGGTCGACGATCTTAAACACCGCAGCAAGCTCTGTTCTCAGTGGAAGACTCAATCTGGCATTGTTACATTGGATTGACCGTCGCAGTCGCGCGATGCAAACCCTATTGAAAATGTGTGGGCATATATTAAACGGAAGCTTCGTGGAAGACGCACATACACTTTGAAGCAGTTGTCTTACGAAATTCGTCGGATCTGGAGATCCTTGCCACTAGAATACGCCGTCAAATTAGTAGAAAGCATGCCTCGGAGATGCCAGGCAATTATCGACGCCGGTGGTGACTGGACACATTATTGACCAAATTGCATCATTGTTTGTAATGTGTACAATGTATATATAAATATGAAAGTGTCATCAAATAAATTTTTTTATAAATTAATACGACCACGTTCTTACTTGACAAACTGTAAATATGAAAGTTTCATCAAATAAATTTTTATATAAATTAACACGACCACGCTCTTACTTGACAGACTGTATGTCTTCTTTATAAAAAAAAGAGCGTTTTAACAAAAAATAAACTCACTAAACAAACGATTTTCAAACATCAATTCCTCTCCCCCCCCCCTCCTTCAGTTTGTCAACATTTTTTCCGAACCATAATAATATTGATTTTAACGTCTTCCTATTCGTTATTTATTTATTTATTTATTTATTTTATTATTTATTGAAAACTTTTTTCTTTTTACAATTTTTCTCGTTTTACAAACAACATTATATATAATCATAACTTTGAATACTTAATAGTACGTAGTTAAATATATAATGAAACATAAATTAAAAAAAAAATAAGGTTTAACTAAGCGATATTTAAAAGTCATTTTAAGAAATTAAACGCAGTTTAACAATCACGAATAAAACAACTTATAATGTTCAGCAGTTTTTCACTTCCACTTACCGCTGCAATGAGTCCACCGACATCACACCTTGATCCGTGGTCCTCGCTTCCAGAGTATAGATTGGAGTAACTGCATCGGTGATCTATGACTGCCTGTTTTTATAAGTACAAAGGCCTTGTGTCGTCAGCGTGCTTGGATCGACTTCGAAAAGCATGTAAATTGTTTCCAGCACTCGTTTCTTCTTTTCATTGACGCCGCACTTATCTGCCATCTTGCAAATATTTAAAGCAATGTGGACTCCGGAGTCCTGCCCTCCTCACGGACGCTTTCGGTGCATCATTGTTAAATTTTTTTTTTTTCTAATGTCATTTTCACTTTTATCTTCACTCCTCTTTTTTTTTGAAGCACTCTTAAGGAGCCTTCGTCAAATAGTCAAAGTTTCTCTATTTCACCACCCCACTAACTGGTGCTGGCGTCAAGTGAGAGAATAGAAAAAAAACATTAATTAATAACAAAATGAAACGAAAATCAAAAAAATTCTCTATTTGGAATAGCAGTTTTATAATGCCAAATGCATTCTATAATTTTTTCTGGACAAATATGTTTTATTTTTTCCAATCTTGAAAATACGACACAACACTTGATAGTTCGTCGGATGTGAAGCAGCGTAAAAACATTAATTAAAAATAAAGATGACAGACAGCTGAAAAAATAAGCTTGTTGGGAATAACACTTTTCTGTAAGAAATTACCTCCAACCGTTGTTCAATTATAAAAATGTCTAATATTTCCATAATCCTGGAAATATGGCACGACTATCGACAAAGAATACACGTCTGCCGTTAGGCAATTAGGCATTTGTGAAGTAGATACGGAATTTAGATATAACTGTAAGTAATTTTGTAGATAAGGAAGAATTCACTTATATGGTTCATCACATAGATAGTGTTCCCTGCATATGCCGTAAACGTTTATTAGAAAAGTTGATACATATATAACAAAGCAGAATAAAAAGTCGTCTAATAAAGTTTAATAATTACAATTTTAATACTGATGGAAAATAAATTTTAAATAAAGAATAAAATATTGTCGAATACTTATAATTTGGTACGATAAAATTTAAAAAGATGCTAATAAATGTTTACAGCTCAATCGTCAAACAGCTTTTGAAAAAATTATCTAATCTCATAAAGATGCTACATATTGAAGTAAATAATATAAAATGTAATTTATACTTTTTATAAGTTTATACAATGTAGCAGTGTTTTATATCTATTACTTTATGCTTTACCATTTTGTTTATGCATGCAATATATTCTCATATAAGAATACAGACAGACATTTCTTTCATATGCAAAGCAGAATAAACCGATGTCAATAATATTTTTTGTGAGATGAGGCAAGTGATTATTATTATCACGTTATTGTATTCTCATACACAATAATGATTCAATTAAATAGTCCGTATACATTAAAATATAACATATCCGATAAATCGAATATTTCAATTTTAAACTACGAGCAATAAATTTTTGTATCAGAATACATAATGATTCTTTAGCAGGGAAGTGGAAATGTAAGTGGAATAAGTAAATATAATATTATTCTACGATTAGCAATAAATCAGTTTTACATAATTTGTTTAAAAAATAGTAATTTAAGAAACTATTTGCATGCTTAAAACATATCAAATTAAATGAATTAATAATTTATTTACAGGCATTGCATACTAAGATTAATAATAAAACTAAGAAAGTGCACTAATTTTAAATTGAGTAGCACAGGCGCTACGCGACGTTTGAGCACAGCCACGCAAAGCTCGAGCACTGCCACGCGAGACTTGATCACAGCCACGCAAGATTCATGCAACATACAAATTTTCAGTTGTCATTTTAGCAAGATTCGATAAATGATTACCATTAACATATTATTGTATTTTCGTGCACAATAATGATTTAATTAAATAGCCCAAATGCATTAAAATTTATCTGATACATCGAATTGATCAACAATTAATCACAAACTGCGAGCAAGTAATTCTTATATCAACTTACATGATGATTCCTTTGCTAAGATAAATAATATTTGTTTACGATAAGTAAGATATTATTTACACATAATTAATTGCTTAGCAACAGATTCTGATTAAATTATTATTGAATTAAAGATAAAATTTTTTTCGACAAGTAGGCTACGTCATTCATACATACAATCACAAATTTGTTCATCAATAGCTATGGATTATTTTTTATGTTAATGTAAAAAAGATTAGATCATAATTCTAGAATAGTATGAATATGTACATGTTGAAAGACATTGCGCCATACTGGGAAAGATTAAATTTATAATATCTCTAATATTTTTTTTTGCATTTTTGAACTAGAAATCGTGTTTATCTCAATTGTCTGATAATGTGTGATGAATCAAAAGCATTTGAATTTTACTGTAAGTTATTTATTACACAAGTTTTACAAGGTCCGATCGTGGACATTTCAAAGTTTTCTTAGTACATTTCGAAGTCGAGTTTTAATTTTTTTTTTTAAATTTAACTTTTTGTTTATATTGAAACAAAGATGCAAGAAGAAGAAGAAGCCTAGTCTCAGCAGAAAATATCAATTTTTGAAAAAATTATGCATATTTAAAAAAAAAAGAAGTACAATTTTTTAAGTACTATATTTTAGAGATTAAGTATCGGAATCACATAATTTTTGTCTAAAATTATGCGAATAATGTAAAATGTTTAAAATCTACATTATTTAATACAAAATTTGTTATAAAAAAAATTTTAAACATTTTTTTCTAAATAAATTAACTTATTTTTCAAGGAGCACGGACGATATTTAATTTTTTATGTCAATATAAAGTGTAAAGTATTTTCTTTAATTTTGTTAAAAAAAGGTTGAAAAATCATTAAAGAAAAAAAATTACAGCGTTTTAAACGCTTCGTTTGCGATCATTTCACGTCAAATCGAATGATTACTCGCTGCGTTTGTTCTTCTTTTCATTTTTCCAAGAAGTTCGGGACAGCCCCCTCTACTTCAAAATTTTAAAAAATCTAGGCCTATTTATTTCTTTCTTTTTCAATTATTCTTCTTCTGCCACCAGTATAACAACGTTGCATGTACATTGGCAACTGTCGATTATTTGCAAGGTAATTATTAATATCAGTTATTTAAGAATTTATTTAGTAATATATTTTTATTATTTATATTCTGATTATAAATTTTTAGGTTAGAAAAGTACGATGATAGTCTATTTCTTAGGTATACTTTGGATATATCAAAAATTCATTTGCTGTTCAAAACGCTTCCATTTGCCATAAATTGGAAATGATATCTTGCTAATGGTTGGTAAAAATTATATTTTATTTCGTTTAGTATACGAATCATTATGTAATCCGATATTAAAAATTATTGCTTGCGGTAAAAAGTTGATCAATTTGATGTATCAGATACATTTTAATTCATGTAGGCTATTTAATTAAATCATTATTGTGCATGAAGATACAATAATGTGATAATAATAATCATTTGCCTAACCTTACCAAAAATGACGCCTGTAAATTTGTATGTTGCATAAATCTTGCGTGGTTGTGTGCAAGCTTTACGTGGATGAGCGCGAGTCTTGCATAGCTGTACCCGAGCGTTGCATGGCTGAACGCAAGCCTTGCGTTACGCAAGCTGCACTCGAGCCTTGCATGGCTGTGCTCGAGTGTCGCGTGGCGCCTATACCACTTGTTATGAAATCAATGCACTTTCTTAATTTTATTATTATATTCATATAATAGAATAAACAATTTTTTTAAAAATACAAAAAATTAAATTTAGTAACCCACTACAGCAACTTGAAAAATACAACAAATAAATAATACGTGGGCAGTCCCAAAAGTACGCGACCCGACAAAGAAAACAGTAAAAAAATTGCGAAAATGTTTTTTATTTTTCAACATATTCTCCTTTCAGTTCGATACACTTTTCCCAATGATTTTCAATAGCTTCGATACCCGCTTTATAGTAGGAACCGTCAAGCTCCTCAAAATACCTATTAACCGCAGACTCTACCTCTTCATTGTTGGCAAATCTTTTGCCGCCGAGACATTTTTTCAAATTCGGAAAAAGAAAATAATCCGAAGGAGCCAGATCTGGCGAATAGGGTGCGTGAGGAAGCAATTCGAACTTCAACTCATTGATTCTAGCCATCGCAATGACGCACGTGTGGACTGGTGCGTTGTCGTGATGAAACAACACTTTTTTTTTCGTCAGATGGGGCCGTTCTTTCTTGATTTCATCACTCAAACGCTGCAATAAGGCTGCATAATATGCGCTGTTGATTGTTTTTCCTTTTTCGAGATAATCAATAAATATTATTCCACGCGCATCCCAGAAAACGGATGCCATGACCTTGCCAGCTGACTGAACTGTCTTTGCTTTCTTTGGAGCCGGTTTTCCCTTTTTAGTCCACTGCTTTGACTGCTCCTTGGTCTCAGGTGTAAAATGATGGACCCATGTTTCGTCCATGGTTATGAATCGACGCAAAAACTCGGCTTTATTACTGCAAAACATTGTTAAACACTCGATGGAAACATCCTCACGTTGCTGTTTGTGCTCCATTGTGAGCAAACGCGGCACCCATCTTCCGCACAGCTTTCTCATGTCCAAATTTTCGGTCAAAATGCGATGCACAGCACTTTTTGAAATGCCTGCCATGTCTGCTATCTCACGCACTTTTAGTCGACGGTCATCCAACACCATTTTGTGGATTTTCTTCACATTTTCTGACGTAGTGACCTCACTTGGTCGACCACTGCGGTGTTCATCTTGGCAGCTCGTACGATCTCACTTAAACTCAGCTACCCAATATTTGACCGTTGTAAACGAAGGAGCAGACTTCCCCAGAGTAGAATCCAACTCGGCTTTGATATCGGTTGGACTTAGACCTTTTAAATGAAAGTATTGTATCACATAACGATGCCCGATTTTTTCCATATTTTTAAATTCACTGAGAGCGTTCACTTTGGATGTCTGTAAAAAAAATAATAATAAACGTACCGTTATGAATTTTTCACATTAAGTTGTTGAAAGGTGGTATTGTCAATCGCAGTAATTGTTTTTTTAAAACTACCTGTATTCATAAGTCAGGTCGGGTACTTTTGGGACTGCCCTCGTACATCATTTCATTATCAGATCCTGAGGCAAACTGATTTAATATTACTCCCTCCTTTCAAATTGTCGTCCCGACAATAAGACAATTTTATTTTATCATCTTGAATATTATCTTGAAATATCTTGAAGCGACGCCATGTTTCTCTGTATACTGCAGTATAACTTTGAAACTTGCCCTTCTTTTGAATATCATGTACAAAGTTAGACGAATTCAGGGAATCATGTGCAATACGAAGATATGATTTTTTTTTCAGATAATAACTTCTTCTAATTAAAAGGTTGTCTTAAGTTTCGGGTCTGCTTTGAAAAAGTAAACTGCTATGTTCACAAAACGTTGGCTTGAAAAAGTCAACACGCGAATCAGAAAAAATACACAATATGACCAATTACCCTCGCGAAAGCCTAAAATCCTTATTGTCTTCTTTTATCGTTATTAATTCTTAAAACTCAGGAGGTAATGATAATTTTTCTTTGATTATGTTTAATATTTATCTTGATTATTTTTAGATAAAAGTGGCGAAATGTAATATTATATGCTGAAGAAGAACATTTATTTTACTCTGGCATTCGCCTTTAAATTCAAGGGAAAAACTACAGCCAAAATAACGAGGAACAGAGTAATTAGAATTGTCTTCTTTCTATAAATGTTGCAAATCTATCTATATGTACTATCTTATTTTTATGTTTATTAGACTTTTTAATACAATATACAACATCATTTATTTTCTTAATGGTTACATTACGTCCTTCCCAGTTATTTTGCAGTTAGGTTCATTTTCCTTTTCTCCTTTGTGGATTAAAAAACCAAACTTTTTGTCCTTCATTGTAAGTAACTGTTCGAGCTTTTTGATCATAATATTTTTTTTCCATTATTTGATGTCATTTGCATATATTTTCGAGCAAAATTGTGGATTTCATCTAATTTATTATGTTATTTTCTGAGGTATTTATGGTTTATCTATTCTCAATTTTTGGTGGATAAACTCGTAGTAAGTCCAATGAAAGTCAAAGATCAGTGCCAGTTAACATTATCGCAGGTGTGACACTGGTAGAAGAATGTTTTGAAGACATGTAAGCTAATAAATAGAGTGAAATCAAATTATCCCAATCTTTTTGGTTTTGCATAATGTATTTGGATAAACAGTGTAAAATTTCTTGATGTTGCTTTTCTACCTGACCATTCGATTAATGGTGTAATGGTATTGTCCTTGTTTCATGAATCCCTGATGAATTCAATAATTTATTAATTAATTTTGAATAGAAATTTTCACCTTAATCTGTATATTTATGATTCATAGAACAAAGAGTAGACGGGGTTTTGTCACGATTAGTCGAACTTACCCTAACTAATTTCACTAAACCTAATTTCTCTATGTTATTGATTAATTTTAGACATTCATATCTGAAATGTTCTTTGGATCCGCAATTATAACATTCTTTATACTTATTAAATTTTACTAATTATCTTTTTAAATAGAATCAACTTCTTCTAAGTAAATTAATTGAAATTCGACTTTTAAATTTAATTTGAAAATTCGACAAAGTATATATATTTTTTATTTAAAAAAATTACTATTCTTGATATCTTCTAATTGTAAAGCTCTTGCAATTGCTTTTTTTAACGAGGTTCAGTGGTTACAAAAAAATGCACAAAAATAAATAAAAATATCAGGTTTGTTTCTTCATAAAATAAAAAAGTCCCCTGAATTTTTTCAAAATTTATTATATGCCATTTTTTTGAGAAACCAAACAGAGAACATCGATGTCTTTAACACAGTTTTCTTATGAAAGTCACACTCACCGACACAAAGATATTAAGAATACTATGCTAAAAATGCAGAGACTTCAATAAAACAAATATATTGGGAGTAAAAATTAGTTCGGCCCGTTTTCAAAAGATGGCTCTGGCTATTATGAATATTTAATAGTAACAGCTGAAATTGGTAGTTTCAGAGAGCTTAGAAATCTGTCAATAATATTCAGTTTATATCACTTCGAGTTTCATAAAAAAATCTTGTTTACAACTGTGTTAAATATGTCTAATTTTGTGTTAACTAAGCAGCATTTGGGGGAGGTTTTAGTTTTCTGTTTTAATTGGAAAAAAAGTGCAGCTGAAGCGCATCGAATGCTTATGGGAGTTTATGGTGACAATGCTCCAACTAATAAATCTTGTAGGGAATGGTTTCGAAATTTCAAGAATGGAGATTTCAGCGTTGAAGACAAGACTCGCTCTGGACAGCCAAAAAAATTCGAAGACAAAAAGTTGGAGGCATTACTTGATGAAGATTCGAGTCAAACGCAAGAGAAGCTTGCCGAATCATTGGACGTGATTCAACAAGCAGTTTCTGTACCATTAAAATCAATGGGAATGATTTAAAAGCAAGGCAATTGGGTGCCTTATAAACTGAAACCGAGAAACATTGACAGGCAATTTTTCTGTTGCGAGAAGCTGATTCAAAGGCAACAAAGAAAAAGTTTTTTACATAGAATTATTATTGGGGATGAAAAATGGATATTCTATGATAACCCCAAGAAGAAAAATACTACGCTATGCCCGGTCAATCGTTGCCATCGACCTCAACATCAACACCAAAGCCGAATATTCATGGTTCAAAGATCATGTTGTGTATCTGGTGGGACTAAAAGGGTGTTGTGTATTATGAGCTGCTACAACGAGAAAAGCAACCGAAATACAAGGAAAGACATGATAAAGTTATTTTTCTGTATGACAACGCTCGGCCGCATGTCGCAAAAGTCGTGAAAAAAGATTTGGAAACGCTCAAGTGAGAGATTTTGCCGCACCCGTCGTATTCTCCGGACATTGTTCCTTCTGATTACTGGTTGTTCCGAGGGATGCAGCACGATCTGGCAGGTCATCGGTTCACTTCTTTTGCAGAAATCAAAAATTGGCTTCTAACTTGGATCACCTCAAAAGACGAGACATTTTTTCGAGATGGAATTCGAAAATTGCCTGAGAGGTGGGAAAAAGTAGTAACTAACGATGCACGATACTTTGATTAATCTTATAATTCTTTTTATTTTAAAATAAATGCATTTTTGACAGCAAAAAAACGGACCGAATTAATTTGTATTCTCGAAATTATAAATCATTTAGAAGTAAAGGTGTTGAACAAAACAAATGTTTATTAAGAGGCAAAATTAATAAAAAACCGATAATTATTTAAACCAAGATAATACTAAACAGTATTATACAATAGTTGGGTAAGAAATTCCACAATATACTAATCTTTTTTTTTATAGTACGAGGGTAAATCAGATATAAACGTTAATTTAGCTATTCTGCTAAGCATGCATCTCCGAACTAGATAATTTAGTATATCAGTTACTGGATCGTTTATAAGAAGTGGGGGAACCAGTTTAGTTAGCGACCACGCTCGGCTGTGTCCTCAGTACAGCCCTGACTGAGCAGGAGGTACGAGGTGTGATAAAGAATAAGATGGCTTTTTATTTTTTATAACGAATATTCATTTATTCATTTAAAATTATGTTATCTCCTTCAAAATAATCCCCCTCTGATAACACGTACTTGCGCCAGTACTTTTTCTAGTCGTCAAAACACTTCTGAAATGCACTTTTGAGTATTTCCTTGAGCTCCTTTAGCGATGCAGCCTTAATCTCCTCAATCGTCGCAAATCTTCGTCCTTTAATGGGCCTTTGCAATTTTGGGAAGAGGAAGACGTCGCAGGGGGCCAAGTCTGTTGAATACGGTGGCTAAAGCATGGTGGTAGTATTGTTTTGGCCAAAAAACTACTCACTAGTAACGACGTGTGTGGAGCGAATTTCGCTGACACACGTGCCATACCCAAAACATCCGTTAAAATCGATTGGCATGAGCCAAACGATATGTTAAAATCATCAGCTACTTTTCTAATCGTGATTCGACGATTTTTCAGCACAATTTCTTTCACTTTCTGAACATTTTCGTCAGTTTTTGACGTGCTGTGGCGTCCGGAGCGAAGTTAATCGTTAAAATTTTTTCGGCCCTCTTGGAATAACTTTTACCACTTATAAACATTTTTTTAGCTCAGATTTGACTCACCGTACACCACGGCGAACATTTCAAGAGTTTTTAAGTACTAAATACCATTTCTCAAACAAAAATTAATATAAACTCTTTGCTCCATTATTTTCAACAGCATAAAATCGCCGAGCACGCAAACACGAGTCAAACCTTTATGCCTCTTACAATAAAAAAACACATGTTATATGGTCGAAATTATGAACATATGATCGTGACGAGTGTACCAACATAACAAAAAAAAAAAAAATTTTTGAAATTAGAGTGTACAGAGCGCGCGAAATTGAAAAAGTCACTTTACTTTTTGATCACACCTCGTACACTCATCTGTCGCACAGCGCGTCATTATAAAGTTTTTAACCAATTTAAGCGCTGCTCAAAAAAATGGTCGAAACAAAAGTTATATGCACACCTAATACATGTAGTGGGGGTACTGCTGTGAAGGGGGAATTGTTTAGAATGGGTGCGTGCCATTTTCAGTGAGCACCATGGCTTGGCTTGGTGAGCATATTGCGTTTGTTGTAGCGGGATTCATTAGTAATGTTGGTTCTGTAATTGGTACTCAGCGAGCGTTTCGGATACAATTAAAACTTGGCGGACATGATCGTGTCCCGGATAGAAAAACTATTTAACTGTGGGTGTCAAACTTTAGAAACACAGGTTCAGCACTGAAAAGAAAACCTACTGGTCGACCTCAAACTGCAACAGCGCCGGAAAATGTGGCACGTGTGAGAGCTTCTTTCCAACAATCACCAAGGTTTTCAGCACTTAAACATTCAGCTGCCCTGGGATTATCTGATAGGAGTGTAAGAAGAATTCTTTATAAAGAACTTTATATGCACCTCTTTAAAATAATGGTTACCCAGGAATCAAGTGAAAGAGATTTTCTCTAAAAACATTCTCCCTAGCGCTTTGTTTATTTTTCCGGATGAGGCCCACTTCCACTTATCAGGAATTGTAAACTAACAGAATTTCCGCTACTGAACTGCAGAAAACCCTTGTGAAATTCATCAGCGACCACTACAGAGCCCTTATGTGACATTTTGGTGCGCTGTTGCTGAATATTTTGTGTGGGGACCCTATTTTTTCGAAGAAGGTGGCCAAACGGTAACGGTTAATTCAAACCATTATTGTCACATGGTAGAGACCTTCCTCCAACCTAAGCTAAACCAGATTGTCGCAAGTGATGAAGATCAAAAAGTGTGGTTCCATCAAGACGGAGCAACATCTCACACCTCTCAGCGTTCTATGGAAATGTTAAGGGAGTTGGTTCCTGGTCATCTTGTCTCTTTGCGAGAAGACATCGCTTGGCTTCCAAGGTCACCTGATTTATCGCCTTGTGATTTTTTCTTTAGGGGCCCTTGACACGTTGAGCCCGGCGCCAAATTCGCTGTCCTTTCCGTTCAGCTGGCAGCGAGCGATCAAGCGGTGTAATGTAATCCAGTGCCGGTCCCAAAGGGCTGACGCCGGCCACACGGAAAGTTCACTGCCGATCACCAGGAACTGGCGCCGGGCTCAACGTGTTAAAGGCTCAAGACTTCGTCAATGTGTCAAAAATGGAGGACGTTATTTAGCGGATATAATTTTTAAAACCATATAATCTAAAATGGCAAAGTATATATTTTTCATTACTAGAAGTATTTTTTCTTTTTCTTTTTTAATTTTTCTGTGACAAACTATTAAAACGATGGAGATTTTATTGCCGGACTCTGTATACATATATATATATATATATATATATATATATAAATATATGTATGTATGTATACATATAGCACGTAAATTTTGGAATAGTTAACTGAAATTGCTTAAGACAAAGTTCTATTTTTTCCTCTTTTTTATGAGTTTTGGATTTTTTATTATTGTTTTTAATCTTGCTGCAAACATTCTTCTTCGACGTAATTGTATTTTCCTTTTTTTTTCCTTTACTGAATAATTTTGTTACAATGCCTGTAAATAAATTATTGAATAAATAAAGCTGTTCGATGATTGAGTTGCAAGCAATAATTAGTATCTTTTTAAATTTTATCGTACTAAATTATAACGTATTCGATAATTTTTTAGTCTTTATTTGAAATTTATTTTCCTTCACTTCAAACTTTTACTGCGTATGCAGGGAACGCCATCTGTGTGATGAACCATATTGTTAAATTTCTCCTTATTTACAAAATTACTTACAGTTACATCTAAATTCCGCATCTACTTCACATATGCCTAATTGCTTAGCGGCAGATGTGTATTCTTTGTCAATAGTCGTGCTATATTTCCAGGATTATGAAAATATTAGACATTTTTACAGTTGAACAACGGTTGGAGATGATTTCTTACAGAAAAGTGTTATTCCCTACAAGCTTATTTTTTCAACTTTCTGTCATGTTTATTTTTAATTAATGTTTTTACGCTGCTTCACATCCGACGAACTATCAAGTGCTGTGTCGTATTTCCAAGATTGGAAAAAATAAAACATATTTGTCCAGAAAAAATTATAGAATGCATTTGAAATTATAAAACTGCTATTTTGTACAGAGAATTTTTTTGATTTTCGCTTTATTTTATTATTAATTAATGTTTTTTTCTTGACATGAAAATGTCACGCACCGAACGAGAGCTTTCTGGAAACCTTTGTCCTTCGTAGGTGTACTACACTCGCACGAAGATCACGTGGTGGCGTTGAAATTCACGCGCCTTGCCGATAAATGCAGCGGCGGTGGCGCCAGCGCTAACATTGCGGCTGTCTGCACTCTTGTACCAAGCGCGTCGTCAATGCTCGCGATGAGTCAAGCGTAGGTGGTGTTGCTTGTTTTGTTTCTTCGTATCTTCTGGCTATGCTGCATTCGCAACTTCTGCTGTTTTCGAATGCATTCTTTTTTAATGTCATAATGTGTAACTTTATATTTTCTTATCTTGATTGCTCCAAAATATGGATATCGTTACTGCATTTATCTCGTACGACGAAAAGGCCGATCGTCCTCAGATCTAAGCGAGATTTGAATCCTTCAGCCGCATTTGAAAGTGCAAATTTTTTCGCGAGCGCTGAATTTCTTTCTTGAGATGGGGAGTTTCTTTGCATATATGGGACTAGCGCTCTTTCTGCTTGCAGTTGGCGAGTGTGGTCAATAGCTTGGCGTCTGGCGAGTGACCTTGTTTTCACGGCGTCGTATTGGAAACAAGTTTGGTGCCAGACGCAAGTCCCAGTTGTGCAGTCATTGTCCAATACCTTAAATTCGGAGTCCTTTTTTAATCTCTTGATTCTTTCATTCTGTTGGATTTTCTTGTGTATGGTAAGCGGGTGTGGTGTAGCTTCAAACGCCGTATGCTTTACAGTACTTTTGCCACGGGAATCCACGGCGAGAGGGTCTTGGTGATAGTATTCAATAACCTAATGGCGGCATGTACATGCGCGGTGCGCAATTATTGTTGTATACAAAATACGCGTCGTTCTCGGCGCGAAGCTCTTGGCACGGTTGATGATGAAGCTCTAAATCTTTAACATCGATTTACTTGACTAAGTAAGCTTATTTTATCTAACTTAATTAATCCTGCGCGATAATAGATGAGAGGAAAACATGCTGTGGAGGTACAGGATGTGCGAGAAAAAAATTCGAGTCCAAATCCTCTGATCGATCAACGTATGTTTCCGCACCGGGATTTTGCGAAAGCGTATGTAGTAATTCATTATTTTTTCCCGCGATATGCTCGACCACGAAGTTATACTTATTACTTATTAGTGAAGGTATATTGCCCAGTGATGTAATTATCTTGTCGTATCTTTATGCGATTAAAGCTTGTAAGCGCGAGATTGTTTGTACGGAGCATAAATTTTCCATCTTGTAAGTAGCGACAGAATCAATGGAGAGCTCATACTATGGCAAGACATTCCTGCTCGTTAGAATAGTAACGTTTTTCAGCTTTGTTGAATTTTGTGAATGCGTACGCAATTGTTCGGCGTTTACCGTCGTCTCCGATTTGGAAGAGCACCACACCCATCTTAGCGGCGCAGGCATCCGTTTGTAAAATAATAGGTCGGGCGAGATCGTTTTATTGCGTCAAAAGCACGTTGGGATCATTGATAGTAATTTGTATGCATTTCTTATCAACTATTTTTTTTGTTTTTGACCAACCATTCAAAAGTCATAGTAAAACAACGGGTCTTAAACAACTTTTGAGATTTACCAATTTTCAAATTAACTTACCTACATTGAACCCACCAACACTAAACCTACCTCGAACTTGAATCTAGATATCAAGTTTATTTATAAAGAATGCCTGTAAGTTTAAAACTTACCAGTTCTGAACGCTTAAACCTTAAATATTGAACGTAAAATGCTTAAATCCCAAACTTAATCCCTAATATCTAAAATTACAAAAGAATAACTCTTTACAACTCTCTTAAGCAGATGAACTATAACTCATAAACTCAATTTACTTAAAACGTCTAAGGTTGCAGGTTTGGAAGTTGTGGGTTTGGAATTGTAAGTTTAAGAGTAGTGGGCTTGGAGATTATGAACTTGGGAGTTGTGGGTTTGGGAGTTGTGGGCTTAGAGTTGTGGGCTTGAGGCTTGTGAGCTTGGGGGTTGTAGACTTGAGATATAATTCAAAGCTAAACTTAAATAAATTATACCTTATTTTATTTAGTCTAAGAAGTAGCAATTTCTAAGCAATTCTAAAAGAAACCGATAAATTTCACCCATTTTTAGCCCCTTAGAGTCCTCTAGAAGCACCAAGTTGTAAATTTGACCTTAGATTTATCTTAAACGATCTCAAAAATCCCTAGGATAGTATTTTTAGAACATATAATTTATTTAAATATATTATAAATAAAGTTACTATCTCATTTTACTACGTTGGCGCTAGATTACACCTTTTGAGCGAGTATTGAGCTTTTTAAAGCTGTGTCAGAGGTTAAAATTTTCAAAAACAAAATGTTTGAAATATGGATTTCAATGTACTTCGATTCGTAGAATCTAGATATGGGGTCAAATTCGTCGTACGTCCTTTGTTTTTTTTTTAAACTTCAAAAAACCATAAATCGTGGTTTTTTGCGTTTATCTCTCCAGAGTCTCTGAATCCCATGTTTTTATTTTAAATTCTAACGCCATCTAGTGTAACCCGATCGCACTTTTACAACGGGAGATACAGACTACTAAAGTCATCAATTGGCAAAATAATGGATTACTTTTTACTACACCTTATATATAATCTGTAATATTTGTCATATATTACATACTACTGTGATCAAAAAGTAAGGTGAATTTTGTTTATAATATGTAAATTCTTTATTTATTCTTCCAAATCAATTTTATCCCCTTCGAAGTAATCCCTGTCCGATAAAACGCACTTTTGCTAACGCTTTTTCCAGTCCTCGAAATAGTCGGAATAATCTTTTTCCGGTATAGCCTTCAAGACCTTCTTCGATTCGGTTTTTATCTCCTCAATCGTGTCAAAACGGCGTCCCCGCATTGGCCTTTTGAGTTTGCTGAATAGCCAGAAGTCGCACGGAGCCAAATCAGGCGAATACGGTGGTTGCGGAACGATATGAGTCGAGTTTTTGGCAAAAAAGAAGATCGCGAAGAATCAATGCAGTATGACATGGTGCATTATAGTGATGAAGGAACCAAGAGCTGTTCGCCCAGAACTCCGGCCGTTTCAGACGAATAGCTTCACGCAAACGACGCATAACGCTCAAATAATATTTTTTGTTGACAGTTCGGCCCGGCGGAGGGAATTCATAGTGTACCACACCACGATAATCAAAGAAAACTGTCAACATGACCTTGATTTTCGATCGACTTTGCCGTGGTCTTTTCGGTCTTGCTTCACCTTTTGCACGATAATCGCTGGATTGGTCGTTGGTTTTAGGGTCGTATGCATAAATCCAAGTCTCGTCTCCAGTAATGATACATTTCAAGTGGTCCTGATAGTCAGACAGCAATGTTTCACACACATCAACGCGACGCTTTTTTTCCAAAAAATTGAGCGATTTTGGCACAAATCGAGATTTGACGCGTTTGAGACACAAAACCTCCTTCAAAATGGTTTGGGCTGAGCCAAATAATATTCCAACACTATCAGCGAGGTCTCTAATTATTAATCGACGATTTTCAAGCACCAAATCTTGGATTTTTTGGACGTGGCCCTCGTCGGTAGACGTTGATGGTCGTCCAGAGCGCGGTTCGTCTTTAACGCGTTCTCGACCCGCTTTAAACTCGTTGTACCACTTATAAACGTTTTTCTGTACCATAGTTTGATCACCAAAGGCCTTCCGCAACATTTTCAACGTGTCCGCACAAGAATATTCGTTCCGCAAACAAAATTTAATGCAAGTTCTTTGCTCAATAAAATCACCCATTGTAAAAATCGAAAAATTCACTTTTGGGTGTTTACAAAAACACGTGTAACTCGGAGATAATTAAACCTTTTGACAAACAGACGCTTAGCAAATGTTATAGACAGTCCTGCCAACCTAGGAAAAGAAATTTACCTGCCTTCCTAATGCCCGGGAGTTTTGAATGACAATTTCACCTTACTTTTTGATCACAGTAGTACATGTGTCATTCATTACCATTTTGTACAGGTTACACAAATGTCACGAATTTTAATTTAGATTGCGGGATCACATTTATGTAAGCTAGAGATTTCTGGTGGTAACCTAATTTAAGGGTTAATATTTATTTATTTCTCATCAAATTCGAAAGGAGAAACTGTATACCCCTCTTTTTAAATTTCGAAGTCAAAGTCAGTTAATAACCACACGTATATATGTATAAATATATATTCTAAATAGAAGTAAGACTTACGTCATTCACTTCTCATCTGAATACAGAATGTGCATATAAAAATATTCTAGTTTAACACAGTATTCAGAGAGCTAAAAATAGTAAAATAAATGTATGTAAAACTACATATCATTAATCCTTTAGCACTAGCGTCAAAATAATTACAAAGAATACTTTCTTACTTTAAAAGGTTGATGATGTTGTAAGGACAGGAATAAGTAAAACAACAAATCACATCCGTTTTAATATGAAAATATAAATGTTTATTGTAAAGAGCAAAGAAATATATATAACATACACTGGGTGAGTTGTTTACCTTGGCACAACGTTATAACTTCTTTTGACGGTTTTGTTTTAAAAGAAGTTCGAAACAAAACTTTTAGAATCTTAAGGCAGTCACCTCGTGTGACGGGCAATTTTTTTAGCTTTTTTTGGGATTTTTTTTTTAAGAACAATAAAACTATAGAAGTTTTAACTTATTTCTATATGTAGATTTATTAACATTTCAACAGTAAGTCAGACAATTTTCATGCCAAAATCTTCATCGGAATCTGTATTGCACTACTCCAAAGGCATCCATCTCGAAAAACCCACCTCCACGATATCTTAAAAACGGTTTGACCGATTGATTTAAAATTTTAATGGCAGATTTGGTACGTGTATAGTCGCCGATTTAACTAACATGATGCAAAAATTCCAAGCCGTTTGTTTTTTCGTAACAAAATGATTAAAAAAAATCATGAAATTTAAAAATTAATTTTTAAAAACATGTCAGTTATTTAATTTTTCATATTTTCGAATGATCCTAGTTCATTAGCTAGCAACAGTTTCAGATATTGAAATACCGTTGGTTTATCAATTTTAGATAAGCCGACCAGCCGGAATCATGGAGGCTGTTAACGCACTTTTTTTCGAGATGGGTGCCTTTGGAGTAGTGCAACACAGATTCTGATGAAGATTTTGGCCTGAAAATTTTCTGACGTACTGTTAAAACGTTAATAAATCTATAGTAAAAAGTTAAAACTTCTATATTTTTATTGTTCCTCAAAAAGAAATCCCAAAAAAAGCTAATAAAACTGGTAACCTTCAACTTGACCTTGACTTTCAAGATCATTTAGAGATCGAGTTGATTTTTCTCCTAATTGAAAACCCCTATTTTTCACCCTGAAAATAAAAACAGCGAATAATTTCATGCCCAGATACAACCTTCACTATTTTAAAATTTTCGGATCTAAGATGGCGAAATATTTTTGATAATCAATAAATTGAAGTCACACTCATAGTTTACGGGAGTTTTCGGTGTCATTGATCTTGAAGCGGCAGCCAAATTTACCAAATTCAAAATGCCAAAATAAATTGGTCCACTATCTTGGATTTGCTGTTTTGAATTTTCAATATGATAACGAATTCGTTATCATTTTGAATAACAAATTTGACCTCAGATTTGCGATCAGCGACTCCGAAAATTCCCACACACAAAATTTGGTAAAAATCGCTTGACTTCCAAAAATTTGGTTCGCTAGCTTAGATCCGCCATCTTGAATTTCAAATCTGCCCTCGGACTCGTGATTAGCTATCTAAGCACCCTCTATACGATGTTTTGTATCCGATAAAAAACCCCTATCAATATCAGTAGCTTAAACGAGTGTAAAAGTTGTAACGCTCAGATTCCTTAAAACTCAGGTTCACAGAATATTGAATATTAGGTGTTCAACTAAGCTGCCGCTATTTATCAATAGATGGCTCCAGCAGTAAGTGCTTATCGATTTCGACAACCAAAACGTGATGAAGCAAGCTTATACATACGGTAAACAAATCGTTTTGACACATTAGTGATTTTGTTTTGGCATCCTATATTTTTAGTTGTATAGGGTAATTTATTATGAGGTTTGGTTTTAAATCTCAAACAAAAGGCCTGAAGTTGAATTCTATAGTAACAATTTTATTGTGAGTCAAAAAAACAATCAATGACATTTACTTTTTAAAGATTATCTCATTTAAAGGTTGACCGCGACTACGCCGTAAATGGTCCATCGTGAGGGTCCAATTTTGGACGACGCGTTCCAGCATAGCGACCAGTATCTCGCGAATGACACGAGTAATGTTGGCTTGCAAAGCGTCGATTGAAGCTGGCTTATCCCTGAAGACCAGAGACTTCGTGTAACTCCAAAGAAAATAATCTAAAGATGTGATATCACACGATCTAGGCGGCCAACTTACTGGTCCAAAACGTAAAATCAGGTTCTCACCAAAATGATTTCTCAATAAGTCCATTGTTTCTCTCGCTGTATGCGAAGTAGCGCCGTCTTGTTGGAACCAAAGTTCACCGATACCAGGGGCTTCAATTTCAGGTAGCAAAAAATCCGTTATGATGGTGTGATAGCGGTCGCCATTGACGGTTACGTTCTGACCGGGCTCATTTTAAAAGAAATATGGACCGATGATTCCACTGGCCTATAAACCACACCAAACTGTGCATTTCTGTGGCTTTAGTGGTAGCTGTTGAAGCTCTCCAGGTTGTTCATCAGCCCAAATACGGCAATTCTGCTCATTGACGTATCCATTGAGCCAAAAATGCGCCTCATCACTGAACAAAATTTTGCTATAAATCAGCGGATTTTCATTGAGCTGATTCAGAGCTCATTCATCAAAAACACGACGCAAACCTAAGTCGCCCGGCTTCAATTTTTGCACGAGTGGAATTTTTTATGCCTTAAGACCAAGATGTTTACGTAAAATGCGCCAAATTATTGCGTACGACAAACCAAGCTGTTGAGAACGACGCCGAATCGATTCGTCACGGTCTTCAGCCTCACTCTCAGCTACAGCCGCTATATTCTCTTCACTACGTGCTGGATGTGGTCTAATCGGTCGAGTATAATCCAATAATGTATGCTGGGTTTCAAATTTGCGGATGGTTTTGGCTATAGTAGTTTCGGTAGGTCGACGATGCACACCATAAGTTGCTCTAAGAGCACGAGAAACATTTTTCACAGAACGCTGATTTTCGTAATACAGCTGAACAATTCGGATACATTGTTGCGGTGTAAGTCTTTCCATGATGATTTGTCAAACAATACTGAATAAAAATTACATTACAGTTTCACAGGGGTCACGCGTGATCTGTAAAAAAGGCCAATTGAAAATCAAACCTCATAATGAATCACCCTTTATAAATATATCTCATTTTGTGCTAAATAATCGCCATTTACAGGAAGTGCTGTTTTTCTTTTTTCATTCGAACAAAAGGGCGGCTGAAGCACATTGAGAGCTCCAAAACTTTACAGAGATGCTGCTCTACGTGAAATAATGGGCTGTAATTGGTTCCATCGCTTGAATGACGGTGATCTCGATATTGACGACCGTCCGCGTGAAGGAAGGCCAAAAAATTTCGGAGACGCTCAATTGGAAGCATTGCATGACAGGGATCCATGCAAAACGGAAAATAAGCTTGCTTCAGTATTAGAAGTTACCCATTAAGCCATTTACAAGCGATTGCATGCATTGGCAATGATTCAAAAGCAGGGAACTAAGGTTCCTTATGATTTGAAGCCAAGGAACGTTGAACGTCGTTCTTTCGTCTCTGACCAAATGCTCCTGCGGCAAAAAAGGAAGGGTTTTTTTCATCGTATCGTGATAGGTGATGAAAAATGGATCCATTACAGCAACCTAAAGAGAAGAAAGTCATGGGGACTGCCCGGTCATACTTCTACGTCGTCGGCTCGGCCCAATATTCACGCTACGAACGTTATGCTATATATTTGGTAGGACCAGGTCGGTGTTATTTATTATGAGCTGTTGAAATAAAAAGAAACCATCACGGGGCAACGGTATCGAATTCAGTTGCTGCGATTGAGCCAAGCACTTCGCGAGAAACAGCCACAAGTCCAGCAGAGGCATGAAAAAGTTATTCTACTGCATGACAGCGCTCGGCCTCCCGTTGCCAGACCCGTTAAAACCTACTTAGAAACGCGCAAATGCGTTGCAAACGCTCGGAAAGTCTTACCCTACCCGCCGTATTTCCCAGATATGGCGCCGTCCGACTATCACTTGTTCCGTTCGATAGCACATGGTCTGGCTGATCAGCAATTCCGCTCATATGAAGATATCAAAAATTGACTTTATTCGTTGATAGCTCCAAAAAATGAATACTTTTACCATAACGGTACTCGAGCTTTGCCAGAAAGATGGAAAAGAGTTGTAGCTAGCGATGCGCAACACTTTGAATGATTTATTGATAACCATTTTTTTACAATAAAGTTGCATTTTCATAAAAAAAAACAGCGAGAACTTAGTTGCGCACTTAATATCTAATAATCATTTTGCGTAGGTATTGAAAATAGGACGTTTCTTTTTACTGTGCTCGAAGTTTGTATTATTGTTAGTAGGTACACTTGTAAAATTGTTTAATTTTTTTGATGCTGAACTTTTTCCGATATGCCACGGTCACGTAGATCTTTTTATCGAGTCATCAAAAAATTTACCGTTGAAGGAACTGTACAAAACAAAACAAAAAATCGCAAACGTACCTCTACTGGTGAAAATAATAAAATTAACGTTCTATCTTACACTCTGACAAAAAAGTATCCGGAAATTTGAAATAAAACGCAAAAATATTAAACTTCTTCAATATTTATTGAATCTCCTTCAAAATATGCTCCATTTAAAGCGATACACATGTGCCAACGTTTTCTCCAATCATGGAAACATTTTTTATAGGCGCTTTCAGGGATGGCCTTCAGCTCCTTCTGCGAATTTTCTTTTATGGCGTCTATGGAGTCAAATCTGGTTCCCCGGAGCGGTAATTTCAGTCTGGAGAAAAGAAAAAAGTCACACAGAGCTAGATCAGGTGAATAAGGTGGCTGGTCGATGGTATTTATCGAGTGTTTGGTCTTAAAATCGTTAATAATCGTGGCTCGATGAGATGGTGCGTTATCGTCATGCAAAATCCACGAATTGTTTTGCCACAAATCCAGCTGTTTACGGCGAATATTTTCACGCAAACGTCTTAAAACAGTTAAATAGAAGTACTTATTGACCGTTTGACCTTGCGGAATGAATTCATGATGAACCACACCACGAATATCGAAGAAAACAATAAGCATCGTCTTGATTTTCGAACGACTTTTGCGAGGTTTTTTCGGTTTCGGCTCATTTTTTCCCACCCATTTCGATGATTGTTGGCTCGTTTGTGTGTCGCATTCATAGACCCATGTCTCGTCACCAGTTATGATCCGTCCCATGAACGTGGGATCAGAATTCGCACGATCCAGCATGTCTGCAGCTACCTGCATTCGGTACTCTTTTTGAAGAAAATTCAGCTCTAACGAAACGAGCCGAGCGGCGACGCGCTGCATGCCCAATTGGTTCACCAAAATCAAACGAGCGGTTTCACGAGAGATATTGAGATCACGAGCTATCTCTCTAACACTGGCATGACGATTTTCGAGCACAATTTCCTTGATTTTTTCGACGTTATCGTTGGTTGAAGAGGTCGACGGTCGTCCTGAACGAGGCAAATCTTCGACGATCTCCCGACCGTTTTTAAAGGCTTTGTACCATTCGTACACTTGGGTTTTCGATAAAACAGAGTCTTCATAAGCCTTTTCCAGCATTCGCAACGAGTCAGCACACGAAATTTCGTTCAAAACACAAAATTTGAGACAAACTCTTTGTTCAATATTTTTTTCCATTGTAACATTCGCAGACTACTACTGAGGTCGATTGGTTTCAACAGCTGTTGTAAACAAACTAGTTGACAGACCGCACTCATGTTTGGCATAGTAATTACGGACAGTCCTACCAACATACAGAAACTTCAAATACTTAAAAATACTCAACGCGAGCAATTTAAATGAGAATTTCCGGATACTTTTTTGTCAGAGTGTAAGTGGCTGTTATTCCGCACATTAGCACTCGACAAATAATTCAAGATTCTGGAATTTCATAAACGAGTGTATGTAGAATACTAAAACGTAAGAAATTTTATTCCTTTTGTTTTAGTTTTGAAGCGTCGGCAATTCTCACTGAAAATGCCAAATTGAACATCAGCGGCCATGGCCTATTAATGTCTAATGCAAAATTATTGAGGATAAACTTATTGATACTGTATTTATTAATGGAACATTGAATGAAGAAAAATATCGAGATTTGTTAAGGAATGCACTTTCAATATTGTTGTAAGATTTGAATTTGGAAGTATGGCAACTTATGTGGTTTCAAAAAGATGGATGTTCATTCTATTATTGAACAATTGTTGAAATGAATTGTATAGACAATTCAATAGTCTTTGGATCTGTAGAGAAGGCATGTTAAATTAACCAGCTAGGTCCCCAAATCTCACATCTTCCGATTTCTACTTGTGGAGCTTTTTAAGATCTAAAGCTTACAATGAAGTACCAACCACTTCTGAAAATTTAAGACAATATATCAGAGATACTTGTGCTCAAGTAACACCTAAAGTTATTCTCAGCTATGTACATTCTTTTGAAAAATGTATCAACAAATGTATCGAAGAAGAAGGTCATCATTTTAAATATTTTTTATAATATTTTTCCTAAATACTGCAGTGGCAAGGAGACTTACTGAAAATAAGCACTCCTAAGGGAGCAGCAAACCACCAAGTCCACGTCGTTGCTTCTGGTCAGTCCTAAGAGTAGTAATTTCTAAAACAAAACAAACTTAAGATTTTAGAACCGTTTTTTAGCATAAGAAAATGATCTCACCAAATTTTGTGCATTAGGGTCGCTGATTACGAATTCGATACCAGATTAAATATTCAAGACGGTGGTGAGTCGAACATGCTGGATCAACTTAATTTGACATTTTTAATCTGGTGAATTTGACCGCCGATTCATGATCAGTGACCCCGAAACTCGCGCTAACCGAGTCTGCCATTTTAAAAATTTAAAAATAATCAAGGTTATATTTGGACGTGAATTAATTCTCTGTTTTCATTTCCGGGGTCAAAAATAAGAGTTCGTAATTGAAAAAATCAACTTAATCTCCAAATAACCTTGAAGGTCAAGGTCTAGTTGAAGGTTACCATCATTTGACTTCTTAGAAATCCTAAAAATTTTGTTTCAAACTTTTTTTGAAATAATGCCGTTAAAAAAGTTATATCGTTGTGCCAAGATAAGCGACTCATTCGGTATATATGTACACGCAGCGCTCTCTCCTCTGTCTTCAATTTATTATTTTTGGATGCGCGAGCCCTTTAGTTAGTTACTTGTAAGCATTATTATAAGCATATTAGTTATTGAGCAGCATATTATAAATTACAGACACACATACACGCGCACACGCACACGCATACGCACACATATATATAAATCTTTCAAGACTGACGACAAACAACAAATTAAAGGGCTCGTGCGCCTAAAAATAATAAATTAAAGAGAGAGGAAAAAGCGCAGCGCGCTATCTGTGCAACACTCCCTCCTGTGCAAGATCTCTCTCTGTCACTTCAATTTCTATTGCTTGAAACATACTAGTAAACAAATTAGATTTTATATATTTCAAAGAATTCATTATTTTGTTAATTAAATAATCATGCTATTCGAAAGACAATGGTTTAGTTAACACCTTTACGATTTGTTGTTTTGATGAAAATCATTGTACATTTATAAAATTATTACGAACACACTCTTGCACATAGTGTTCTTTAATATTGATCATATATCATAATTCATTATAACTTTATAATGTTATTAGAGTAAAAACTGTCTATTATTTTTTTTAAAGATTTGTAAATTGAAATCAATTCTTGACTACAGATGTTTATAGCTATATTCATTGTTACGTACTCAGCTTAGTAAGTTAATAATGCAATATACCGTTACTTTCTTGTTCGCCATGCAATCATATTTCCAAAGAATTTGATTACGTATCCACTCGTTATCATGTCTTTATATTACAAATTCTCATTTGAAAATCTTTGAAAATTTTTACGATAACCACGATAATGCAAATCCAGATCTTTTGTATCTTTGAGATAATGGAACACTCAATAAATCATTTTTCATCGTTTTTGGTTTGATTAATTTGACTTTTTAAATTTACTGCATAAGTTATATCAAGATGACTGGCATTTGATTAGTAAAGCAATGTACTAATGGCATTTTTGTATAGTTTATTTTTAATATTTTTAGTTGTAATTTGTTTATTTACTTCATATATCTCTTCTCTAAGCTCCTTATTTGCTTTTTGATTCGTGACTATGCGTGTTCTTGGAGGATGCATTTTTTCAAAACCGAACTCTCACAATACACTGTCGATATATTTTTCTTGTTTAATTATTAATTTTTTTGCTTTTCTATTTCTTTCAATTTCTAGTCTAAAAAAGATTTTAGGTTCTCCCAGATCAGTTACTTTAAATTCTTTCATTAAATGTCGCTTGATTTCATACATCTTTGCATTGAATGCAGTAGAATGTCGTCTACATATAGAGTCAATATCAACTTTTATTATCTCTCTTCTAAGTAAATAAACATGGTTCATCCTTATGTGGTGTCAATTCCGTTCTTGTTGATGTCGCTTGGAATTTTTTATTCCAACACTTCGAACTTACCTGTAAATATAATGCATATAATGCTGTCTTTAATCTTCAAACTTCCTATCGTTTTATTTCTGGGTTACATTGTACTCCATCTGATATTTTCATCAAAACCTCGCTATCCATTTAAAAAAGGCTCTTTTCACATCCATTTTGTATAGTACTAAATCGTTTTTGTTGGCAATCGTTTGAACACTTTGTATCTGACGTACAAGAAATGGTAAAGAAAAATCTACAAAGCAGTATTGGATGATCGTCGATTGAAAGTACTCGAGTTAGCAGATATGGTAAGCATTTTAAAAAGCGCTGTACGTCGCATATTGATTAAAAATTTGGAAATAAGAAAGCTGTGCGCAATATAGGTGCTGCGTTTGCTTACAATGGAACAAAAACAGTGTCATGAGGATGTTTCAGTTGAGGGTTTAGCGCTATTTCACAGCAATAAAGACGAATTTTTCGCCGATTCATAACCACGGATGAAATATGGGCCCATTACTCTACACCTGAGACAAAGGAACAATCAAAACAATGGATTGGAAAGGAAGAATTGGATCCAAAAAAGGCAAAGACAGTTCCATCTGCAGGCAAAGTCATGGCATCAGTTTTTTGGGATGCTGGTGAGATAATTTTCATTGATTATCTTTAAATAAAAAAAAAATTAACGGCGAGCATTATGTAAATTTATTGCAACGTTTGAACGATTAAATCAAGAAAAAATAGCCGCATCTGGCGAAAATGAAAGTGTTATTTCATTAAAACAATGCATCAGTTCACACATCCGTTATCGCGATGATCAAAATCAATGAGTTAAAGTTCGAATTGCTTCCTCATGCTCCCTATTTGCCAGATTTAGCTCCCTCGGATTATTTTCTTTTTTCAAACTTGGAAAATAGCTTGCTGCTAAAGATTTGCCAACATTGAAGAGGTGAAGTCAGTAGTTAATGGCTATTTTGAGGAGCGCGACTTATTTTACTATAAAGAGGGTATTGAAGCTATCGAACATCATTGGAAGAAGTTTATCGAACTAAAAGGAGACAATGATGAGAAATAATGAGTTTTTAACCAAAAATGTTCTTGTTTTTCTTGTTAGGCCAGATACTTCTGGGACCAACCTCGTATTATCATTTCAATTTCATTTTAATTTTTTATTATCATTTTACTTGCAACTCATAATCGCTATCAGGATCTTCTTATTATCCGCCGCACTATCACTAAATCCATTCAGGAAATATATAATTTTTCCTACCTTTGCTACTATTGCCGATGATCTCCTGACCTGCAATAAGAAAATATGAAAGTTTATTTAAAGGAGCAAAGAAATATATATGTGTGTGTGCGCATGTGTGTGTTATTTAAAATCTGCTGCTCGCTCTTAGAACGGAGAACAAACAGTAACTACCAGGTGTACAAGTATGAAATACGGATTTTCGACAAGAGATGGTGTACCAATGCAGTTTAAGCTGTTATGATTTGACACTGCGCCATTTTGTTGTGTCATCAACAAATTCAGACGCGCATTAGTGATAAACTGAAAAAGTGTGTGCATCGTGTTGTATTGTTGTGTTTAATATGTCAAAATTTATACCGAACAAAGAGCATTCGCGGGCAGCATTAATTTTTTGTTTTCATTTGAAGAAAACTGCTGCTGAATCCTTTCGGTTACTACGAGAAGCTTATGGTGAACATGCTCCATCGCAAGATACGTGTGAACGATGGTTTCAGCGTTTCAAAAAAGGTGACTTCGACGTTGTAGACAAGGAACATGGAAAACCGCCAAAAAAATTCGAAGATATGGGCTTGCAAGCATTGTTGGACGAAAATGATTCGCAAACACAAAAACAACTCGCACAGCAATTAGGGGTTTCCCAACAAGCTGTTTCTAATCGCCTACGAGAGATAGGGAAAATTCAGAAGAGCGGTAGATGGGTACCACATAAGTTGAATGACAGGCAACTGGAAAATCGCAAAATCACATGTGAAATTTTGTTCGCTCGGTACAAAAAGAAGTCGTTTTTGCATCGAATAGTAACAGGGGATGAAAAGTGGATTTATTTTGAAAATCCCAAACGCAAGGAATCATGGGTAGACCCAGGAGCACCATCCACATCGACCGCAAGAAGAAATCGTTTTGGCAGAAAGACGATGTTCTGTGTTTGGTGGGACCAAAGGGGCGTGGTCTATTATGAGCTATTGAAACTTGGGAAAACGATTAATACTACACGTTACCAACAACAATTAACCGATTTAAACCGTTTACTGCTTAAAAAAAGGCCAGAATACCGAAAGAGGCAACACAAAGTAATTTTTCTCCATGACAATGCTCCATCACATACGGCAAAATCGGTTCGCGACACATTGGAAGCACTCAACTGGGAAGTTCTGCCTCATGCGGCTTACTTACCAGATTTGGCTCCTTCTGATTACCACTTGTTTGCATCGATAGGTCACGCACTTACTGAGCAGCGCTTTGATTCCTATCAAGATGTCAAAAAATGGCTCGATGAATGGTTCGCGGCAAAAGGGGAAGATTTCTACTGGCGTGGTTTTCACAAATTGCCCAAAAGATGGGAAAAATGTATAAAAAGCGATGGAGCATACTTTAAATAAAGCACTTTTTATTATTCTACCAAATTTATCGTGTTATTTTTTCATTTAAAATCCGCATTTTATACTTGTACACCGGGTATTAATGTTTATATTTAACATGAATTTATATTTAACATAAGGCATTCTTATTTAGTAATAATACAAGTAGTATTTTATTTAAAAATGTCAACGTAAATTGAAATAAATTAAATTTTATTGGGTTGTTCGATAATTAATGTTGTTTTTTTCATGTTTTTCAAAGTGAATTTATTTATATTAACAACAAACATTAATCAATGATATATTGACCATTTTGTTGGATGACCTTTTGCCATCTTGCGGTAAGTTGAAAAATTCCATGTTCGAAGAAGCCTTGGTTTTTAGTAGCGAAGAACTGGTCCAACTCATTTTTAACAGCCTGACCGGAATCGAAAGTTTTACCATACAAATGGTTTTTAAGAGAGCGAAACAAATGATAGACTGATGGTGCTAAGTCAGGGCTATAGGGTGGATGTGGCATCAATTCCCAATTGAGCTCTATTAATTTTTGACGGGTTATCAAAGAGGTGCGAGGTCTGGCGTTATCATGATGGAACATCACACCTTTGCGGTTGGCCAGTTCAGGGCGCTTTTTCTTGATTGCTTCGTTCAATTTCGATAGTTGACGACAGTAGACATTCGTATCAATAGTTTGGTTTCTTGGAAGCAGCTCAAAGTAGACTATAACCTTGTAATCCCACCACACAAACAGCATAATCTTCTTTTGGTGAATATTAGTTTAGGATGTTGGTCGTGGGGGCTTATCTTGCTTGATTCATGATCACTTTCGGACTGCATTATCGTACACAATCCAGGTTTCATCACCCATTATGATTCTTTTTAGAACTGGGTCGTTTTCATTACGATTCAGCAAAGAGTCGCATATGTTAAGGGGGGGGGGGGGGGGGGGGGGTAAGGTTTTAAAATTTTTTATTTTGCATTTTTTTATTTTTTTTCTGAATGCACAACATGTCGAGAGTATTGTGTCAAAATTCCAAGTAAATCGGAGCAAAACTAATGAAGATACAGCGCTTCAAGCGACCGGTCCTCATGCTCGATTTGTACACCTGCCTGGCAACTGCGCGACGCGCCTACCTGGAACTGCTTCAAGTCCCTTTGTAATCTCCTTACCTTTATACTTTCTACTTTTATAAGTCTTTGTATATAAACTGACTTTGTATAGTTTGCATATTTCCGGTATATCATATATAAATCAGTTTACAGGCATACTTCCTGCCGAGCGGTTGTGTAAAGAGACGCTAAAATTTTATCGTAGTTTTCCGTTGATTTTTGTTTGTGTTCGTTCGTTAGTAGTGTATTTTCGCTCGATTTGTGTTGTATCGTGATAAATTTATTTATTTATTTGCAAAATGCCAAAAAAAGTGACAAGACAAGATCGGCAGAAAAGTGGTAATATTTTGGGTCGACCAAAAAAAAACTTTCCCAAAACGCAGCAATGATGATGTGGTAGCGTCCAGCGCATCGCATAAAAAAATAAAAGTGAGTACTGTTGAAAGTGTAGAGCAAGATTAAGAGAAACATTACAGAATTATGGACTTCCTTTTAGTATTTTCAACTTTCGCTACATTAGTGAAGTGCGTTGATTGTGATGGGAAAATGTCTTTTAACACCTGTAAAACGGAAGGCTTAGCCTTTAAAATCAAAATTTTATGTGAAAAATGCAAAGAGTCTCGATATGTTTCGTCTAGTGAAAGAGTGAAAGAAGGGGCAAGGCAATCGTATTATGAAGTGAATCATCGTTTTGCTTTCGTCATGCGTGTGTTAGGCCTAGGCTTAGCTGGATGTGATAAGTTCTGCGGTTTGATGGATTTAGCGGAGTCTTTCTAAGCTATAATACGCATGTACAGAAGATACATACGGCTGTAAAAAATGTTGCGAAAAGATTTTTTGCTGCTGCTGTAAAAGAAGAGCTGTAAGAGAAGAGGAAATATGCAAAGCGAATAACGTACAAAATACTAACGAATTAACAGTATCAGGCAACGGAACGTGGAAGAAACGTGGATTCACTTCTCTATTCGGTGTCGCTTCTTTGATAGTTTAGTATACGAGAAAGGTTTTTTATGTGTTTGTCAAGAGTTCTTACTGCCACCAATGTAACACTTGGAAAAATAGGCTAGATACCGCCGAATTCGAAGAATAGAACACAGAACACGTCAACAGCGGAAACTGTAAAGCAAATCATGTTGGTCCATCAGGCAACATGGAAGTAGATGCCATCATACAGATGTTCAAACGTTTTTTAGAATATTTTGGAGTGATATTTAAAAATTATATAGGAGATGGCGACTCGAAAACCTACAGTGGTCTGGTAAATGCAAAACCGTATGGTGAAGATTTCACAATAAATAAAAAAGAGTGCATAGGACATGTGCAGAAAAGAATGAGTACTTGTTCACGTGAACTAGTAAAAACAACTGTGGTCGATAATGAAACTAAGGAAAAAAAATAAAAAGGAAAAGTCTCTCTGGAAAAGGTAAACTCACTGCAAAAATGATCGACAAATTGACCGTATATTATGGACTGGCCATCCGACGCAACCACGATTGTATAAAGAAAATGAAAAATGCTATTTGGGCGACATACTATCACTACTGCTCGACAGACGAGAAACCACAGCACGACAAATGCCCGAGCGGTGAGGACTCTTGGTGTGAATGGCAAAAAGCGGCAGCTGCAAACACTCTGGATTCATTCAAACACAGTTACAGTGCTCTTTCTACAGATGTTACAGAAGCCATAAAGCCAATCTACGAAGACTTGAGCAAGGACGCACTTTTGCAGCGGTGTCTTGGAGGTTTCACGGAGAATAACAGCGAGAGTCTCAAGCAACTCATTTGGAAAATCTCTCCAAAATTAGTGAGCGGTACTACAATCGTGGTCGAAATTGCAGCAAATGTAGCAGCATGCACTTTCAATGAAGGATCTTTTGCATTGCTATCCTTTTTGAAGGCAATGGGCATCTCTACAGACCCAAGTGCTCACCAATGGGTGCGCGCATCTGATGAACTGCGAATAACCAGAGCGAACGAACAAGCTGCACGTACAAGTAAAGAGGGTAGAATCCAACGTAGATAAGAGCAAAAAGATGCATTGGACATCCTGAATAACAGTGTTTCACTGTACGGAGCTGGAATTGATGATTCTGTGTAAGTATTAAGAATTATACCCTTTTATTGATGCTTTATTTTTGATGTTCGAGTATAAGAAACTTTAAATTGATTTTCCCGAAAACGTCATTTTTGAAGTTCGTGAACATTATAACTCAAAATATACTTGACCGATTCTTTTCAAATTTTGAAAACTATTTTTACATATAAATCAACAGGTAATCAGAGAGAGTTTTTTTTGTTTTACCATTTTCTTCCATTTTATAATAATAAATTCACCGAAATTTTTTCAGCAAAAATCGCGTTTTTCACTTTCAAATGCTGCCGAAAATAAAAAAATCAAAAAAAAAACTCTCTCTGACTACCTAGGGAAACTTATTACCTTTCAAACGCATTTCGATTTTTTTGTTTCAGATGATCCGGTAATGAGTTATAAAGTTCACCGCATAACAACTTTTTGTCGAAGCGTCTCCGGAGATTCGCTGTCGCGGACTTATTTATTGATATTTTTGATTAAAATTTTTTCCAAAAATACTTCAGATGTTATACTATAACGTGTATATAGAATAAATAAACGAACATTATTCATATCTCCAGAAAAAAATAATGAAAATATGCCTTTTTTCGCCCTTAAAACCTGAACCCCCCCTTTATGCGTTTGGTGAGGTGGATTTCCTTTAATTCGTGAGGAACTCAAACATCCAGCTTGTTTACGTAACCAAGCTGTTGTAAGTGCAAGTAAACGGTTGAATTCGATATGCCGAGCTTCTCTGCTATCTCTCGAGTTGTCATATGCCAGTTAGTTTCGATTAACGCCTTTATTTTGTCGTCATCAGTAGTGGTTGGCCGACCAGTATGTAGTGCATCTTGCACATTGAAATTTCCAGAACGAAAGCGAGCAAACCAACGCTGATACTGGCGTTCAGTAAGGCAGTTCTCACCATAAACTTCACACAATTTCTTCCGAGTTTGTACCGCATTTTTGCCTTTTTGGAAGTAAAACAATAAAATATGCCGATAATGCTCACTTTGATTGTCCATTTTCAACTTAATTTTTAACCAACTTGTTATTTACTAATGACGCTCAGTTTTTGACAGAAGATAGTGTACAGTCTAACCTTTATAATAGTATATAATAATATACGCCACGCAACCGCTACTACATGAAATATGCAGTTCACGCCATCTATGAGAAAAAAGCGACATTAATTATCGAACAACCCAATATATCATTTTCTTCACGGTAAACATTACAAAAAATAGTTTAAAAAATGGCACCAAATGATAAAAATATTCGGAGCTACCCGAATCTAGCTGATTCTAGTAAATTTTTACATACCTCATTACGAAAAAATATTAGTTTTAAATATTTAATTTGTATGAATTGTATTGTACTATTATTTGTATTGCGCTAACGCGACTGGCGAGCTTAAGCAGCTCGCCTTGAGTTTTCGGCGCGGAAAGGAAAGGGTAGACACTATTGTCATCTTGCATCTTACGAACGCCAAGACGCGGCTGACGAAGTTGCGAGTTTCTTTGGCAATACGTAACAAGTTTCAACCTACAAAGCGACTGTTAATACCAATGTTTTCCTTGAAATTAATTAAAAACATTAGAAATGAAAATAAGCGAAGTTCTGGCTCTAGCAATGACTCGAATAACGATTTCTCGATGCAAAATATTTTATATTTATAATTTTAAAAAATGTGAAAACTGTTTCATAACATCATTCTATAGGAATAATAAGATAAAGTCATTAAAAATTTGTTTAATTTAAGATGTTACTTCTTCATATTTGAAATTCTATAAAGAATAAAATACATTTACTTATATTTTTGTACAAAAATCAATAATTAATATATTATTATTTTCATTTTAATAATTAATAAATAAATATTTGTTAATTACATAAGAAATAATAAAATAATAAAAGTTTGGTGAATATGCATAAAAAGATTTTTACTAAAAAAAATTATTCAAGCTAACTTTTTATTTAAAATAATGTACTATATAAATTATACAATTTTTAAACAAGGAGTAATGTGTTTAAAATTCTTATGTTTGGACACTAGTCTCATATATACGAGTATATTTTATCTATATATCTTCTATATATCTTAACTTCTAACTGATTTAAAATTTGCTAGTGTTAAATACATTGAATTAATATTTAATATTATTACAAAATTACAGTGAAATTCATGAATTTAGTATCGTCACGAAATAACAGAGTTAATTTCAGAGAAAAATGTAATAATACAGTAAAGTAAATCTTTATATAAATTTTGAATTTTTTGCCTGTATAATACTCATTAGTTGTGCAAAACAGAAATGTTTTCATAATCATAGTGTTTTTGTCATTAAGTATAATTATTTTAATATTTATCAATCTTAAATTTAATTAATCCTACGATGAAAAAAAATGTTTAAAATTACAAAAGATTTTATTGAATGCAATTAAAAAAATAATTGATTTAGTTAAAAAATTAAAAAATAATATTAAATATACTGAACAT
Organism: Chalcis sispes; assembly: GCA_949987625.1. NCBI lineage: Eukaryota > Metazoa > Arthropoda > Insecta > Hymenoptera > Chalcididae > Chalcis > Chalcis sispes. The sequence continues at coordinate 18,755,008 of OX465098.1, read as the reverse complement.
TTTTAATATATTATTATAATTCAACAATTGATTCGTAGAAATATTGCAATATAGTAATAAAGTTGTAATAGATGATTTGAATTTAAAAATAAAAATTGCCATGTAGTTTTGTATAATTTGAAAAAAATAATTAACATTTAAAAAAATAATAGCACTTAGTCTTATAAATGAACAGGTTATCACTAGTTTTATGCTTTTATCTATTAGACCGATTTCAATGGAAATGAAAAATAGTTTGAAAACATTTTTTGTGTTCAATAATATATTATCGGTAATAATTCAATAAATAAACTACATTTAAATTTGAAAATTAACAAATAATTCTATTGAGGAATATGGAAGTATATTTTAAATTTAATAATAATATTATTAATTTTTGGATAATACAAAAAAAATAAATGCATTTAAATCTTATTGAAAATGAGTCGAACCTTTTCACATCTGTATATTTATCTGAAATACATGCGAATCTACATGGATTTCAATTGAATAATGTGGTCAATTCCTTATGTCCTTTTTAAAAAGATAATTAATTTATTTGCATTATTATTTTTTATATATTAAAGTGCTTATTTTAAACGTAAATGTTTGTTAATTTAGTTAGCATTAATTTTTAAATTATTTTTTAACACATATGATTATTGTACACAGGAAATACGCCTTTTTATTATGTACGAGTTTTAAAAATAAATATTGTAAAAATAGTTTTCAAAGTTAACGTTAATTAAATAAAAAAAATTAAGATGTACATCAAATATTTTTATAAATCTAATTTTATTCAATGAAATGTTTGATACTTATCTCAAATTTGTCTTAAATATTAAATAAAATTGATTTAAAATTTTTTACTTATCTAAAAAATTAAATACTCTACATTTTTTCTAAATTCTGATTTTCAATCTATTCTATTCTAAAATTTAAAATTATTCTTTGTATAGCTTTAATTTTTATACTCATGTTTTTTATTATAAGATATTTTTTCTTATAATTTTGTTAATTTCTGAATTTCGAAAAGAAATTATAATAATTTATGAAACATTAAATTTATGTCTAATATAGTAAAACAGATATATTTTATAGATAAAATGTAATGTTATTATTGATAGTATAAACATATTAAAAGTAATTTCTGATTCTTTTACAGACTACTTGTGAGTACTGTAATATGAATGCTAGTTTTTTGTAATAATGACTTATTCCGGTTATTTACGAGTGTAATTGAAGATGTCGTTTTGATTAGCCTTACGATTCCTGAGTGACGCACGAGTCTTTTTTATGCTGTGATTTAAATTATCACTTATTATAAGATATTATTATGATTTATTATTTCTCGTTAAGGTTAACTTTTCATGAATTAATTCATTAACATAATATATTATATTACGATGCAAGTTAAACAATTATATTAAACCTTTGTTATAAAAAAATTTGAACATAAAATTATTTCAGATCAAAAACTAATTTCGGTTACTTAAATTTTGATTTTCATTTATTTTCATCAAAACTTACTTTCTTTCATTTAATTAAAAATAAGCTGTACCTTTCTTTAATTAATATAAATTCTGTAATAAATACAAATGTTTGTATTTTATAAGAATTAATTATTATTATGTGTACTCTAGAATTTTCTATATATTATTACAAAAAGCAATTCATTTTTTGATCAAGTTCAATTGCTTCTATTATACGCTTATATAAGAACTATGGTTAGCAAATAATAAAAAGCACACTTTTATGAGTACTACACTGAAAAGTAAGATATAATTATTGAACTTATTTTCTCTGTCTACCTTGTAAGGGCCTAAATGTAAGCTCCATGATTGTAATAAAGCATAATATTTAAGTGTAAAAGCGTGGAAATATTTTTCTAAAAAGATTAACGATTTTACTTCTCAAATTATTGTTATGTGAACAAAAATTCTTAACATTTATGTTAAATTCAAGAAAAAATGATCAACGCTTTTACCCTTAAGAATTTTACTTAATTACAAACATGGTTTACACTAAGACCATCGTAAGGTAGACAGAGAAAACAGGTTTGATATTTATTTTTATCTTTTTAATACATCACTTATAAGAGCACATCATTTTTAGTTTTTCAAACTATTAATTTATTTTATTGTTTTATCAATTTTTTCAATCACCCTGCACGTTCCTAAGAGCTATACATAACTGCTAAATTTCATAATAATATAACAATTAAAAGTGTGTCAATTTCAGTTTCTTAGATTCCATTACATAATGAGGTCGACCTAATAAATGTGCGTTAAAAAAAATGGTTATCCGAATCGAAACGCTCTATTCTTTTATTAAACTATTGCACATACTAATACATACCTGAAAAACTTCACCTACACGTTAAACCAACATTTTGATAAAATTTAACCATTCGTGTTAGGCCTTAATCATAGTTAAACTAACCATAAGCCAAAATTAGTAAACTAGATAATAAGTTAAATAATAATAAACTAATCAGAATATTTTCTGCAGAATGTTCTAGGATCTTAATTTAATTTATCATATTGTTTAATGAGTTCCATATAAAATTCTTTTAAACTCGATTAACTAAAGTCTGAAAATATACCAATAACATTCGCATTCATTCTCATACGGTTTTTATAAACAAAGCGTTAGGCCCTGCCGCTGCCCAGTCTCCGCCCTTTTGTTTTTCTTTACACTAGTAACGCTGCTTCCCTTATCACCAAGTAAAGAGAAATATCAATGTTTTATTTTTCAACAGTTTTCTAATGTTTACTGAAAAATCGCTGATAATAGAAATGTGAGACCTAGAGATCTAAAGACTAGAATCTTGAAGCTTTAATTTGCTTTTGTTTGCTTTATGATGATTTTTCGCGGATATAACTTCTTGAAAATGACCGAAAAATTCTAAAATTTCTTTCGCTCCTTTAATTTTATCGATTCGGGTGCACTTATATATATATATATACACAGTCTGTCAAAAAAGTACCAGGAATTTTAAATTAAAACAACATTTTTACGTTTAATAATCAAAATTTATTGGGTCGCCTTCAAAATAGGCTCCATTTGCTCCGATACATCTATGCCAACGGCACTTCCAATCATCGAAACATTTTTTATAGGCGCTTTCCGGGATGGCCTTCAGCTCGCGCGCCGAATTTTGTTTTATTGCTTCAATCGACTGAAAACGGGTGCCACGGAGCGGCAATTTAAGTTTTGGGAAGAGGAAGAAGTCACAGGAAGCCAAATCCGGCGAATACGGTGGTTGTTCAAGCGTGTTCGTTGAGTTTTTGTTGTCCACAAGGTATTCGCCCACAAATTTGGCCGCTTCTTACGGATACGCTCACGCAAACGTTTCATAACGCTTAGGTAATACTTTTGTTTACCGTCTGACCCTCTGGAACGAATTCGTAGTGCACCACGCCACGGATATCGAAGAAAACAATAAGCAACACCTTTACTTTTGAGCGGCTTTGGCGTGGTTTTTTCGGTTTTGGCTCGTTTTTTCCCACCCATTCCGATGCTTGCTGGCTTGTTTGCATATCATACTCGTAAACCCACGTTTTGTCACCAGTTATAATGCATTCCATGAATGCGGGATCGGAATTGGTGCGATCCAGCATGTCCGAAGCGACCTGTTCGCGATAGCGTTTTTGAAGAAAATTAAGCTCTTTTGGAACGAGTCTTGTGGCCACCTTTCTCATGCCCAAAATATCAATTAAAATCGTACGTGTGGACTCGTGGGATATCTCAAGTTCATGTGTTATCTCTCTCAAGCTGGTATGACGGTTTTCAAGCACCATTTCCTCAATTTTATCGACGTTATCTGCGGTCGAAGCCGTCGATGGGCGTCCGGAACGAGGTAAGCTTCGACGACTTCACGACCCTCCTTGAAGGCTTTGTACCACTCATACGCACAGGTTTTCGATAGTGCTTTATCACCAAAAGCCTTTTGCAACATTTTCAATGCATCGGCACACGAAATTTCATTCGAAACACAAAATTTTAGACAAATTATTTGTTCAACGTAATCACCCATTGTAAAAAATCGGCACGCACTATTGACATCGACTGACTTAACCAGCTACTGTAAACACACTCGTTGACAGATTCCGCTCAAACTTGGCATAGTCATTAAGGACAGTTAGTTGTACCAACCTAGAAAAAAAATTTTACCTGCCTAAATTGCCCCGCCAGATTTAAATCGACAATTCCCGGTACTTTTTTGACAGAATGTATACAGTCTGTCAAGTAAGAGCGTGGTCGACTTCATTGACTGGTAATGAAAGATTTCACTCTAATTCCTTCGCAAGCCGATAGAAAAAAGCTTTGTCCTTGATGCATTGTCAACAAAGATTCAGTTGTCGTTGATCTTTTGAAAAAGAATCACGTTAAACGCCATGAGTGCTAAGTACGCGTCGCGCTACAAGGCTGTGTTCCTTTGCATCCAACCGAAAGGTCCCAAAATGTCGCAATCAGCGGCTGCTAAATATATGAGAAAGTCGAAGGCATTTGTACAGAAGTGGATACAGCGATATAAAGTAGCTAAAAATGTCGATGATTTACCAGAACGTGGCTCGATAGGAAAAGTGAACAAAAAAGATGAAAAAAGAATAGTGAATCTGTTTTCGCGGAATCCTGCTTTAACACTGCGGCAAGGACAAGCAAAATTAATGGCAAAAGGTTTAGATATATCCTACGAAACTATCCGAACTTATCTTCGTACTCTGAATCTACCTACCACATCATCTGAAATGGCGCAACACAATGAAGAAGCCTCTGTTGACTGAAAAACATGTGACAAAGCGACTCGCTTGGGCGCATGAGAATATTGATAGAGATTTTGAAAATGTCATTTTTACTGATGAATGTTCTATATGGGCACGTTCTGTCCTCACGCGAGCCTGGTCAACTTCCACCAATAGGCTTGTTCAGCGGACCGTAAAACATGGAATAAAGGTGCATCTTTGGGGCTGTTTCTCAAAGCAGGGATTCGGCACTTTGCACCTCTTTACAGACAACCTAAATGCCGAGAAAATGATAAAAATCTACAAAAAGGCTTTACTGCCATCTGCCAAACGATGGTTCATCACAAAAAATGAAGATTGGATTTTGCAGGAGGACAACGATCCTAAACACCGCAGCAAGCTCTGTACTCAGTGGAAGACTCAATCTGGCATCGTTACATTGGATTGGCCATCGCAGTCGCCCGATGCGAACCCTATTGAAAATGTGTGGGCATATATTAAACGGAAGCTTCGTGGAAGATGCACATACACTTTGAAGCAGTTGTCTAACGAAATTCGTCGGATCTGGAGATCCTTGCCACTAGAATACGCCGTCAAATTAGTAGAAAGCATGCCTCGGAGATGCCAGGCAATTATCGACGCCGGTGTTGACTAGACACATTATTGACCAAATTGCATCATTGTTTGTAATGTGTACAATGTATATATAAATATGAAAGTTTCATCAAATAAATTTTTTTATAAATTAACACGATCACGCTCTTACTTGATAGACTGTATATTTATATATATATATAGATATATATATATATACACGAAATGTATTCAATTAATAAAGCCAATTTTGATATGTTTAAAAGAATATCTATTTATTCACTAATATTTATGTTTTCCCCTTCAAAGTAATCCCTATCAGATATTCTACATTTGTGCCAGCGCTTTTTTTCAATCCTTGAAGCACTTTTCATACGCGTCTTCAATTTCTTCAGCGATTCGGTTTTTATCTGCACAATCGTAGAAAACTTCTGCCCTTTGAGGATGCTTTTAAGTTTTGGAAATAAAAAGTTGCACGAGGCTAGATCTGATGAATATGGAGGCTGGGACATGATTGTGGTACTATTTCTAGCCAAAAAATTACGAACCAGCAACGATGTGTGAACTTTGCTCCACCTTTTTTAAACGACGAAAAATCGCCCCGCACGTGTAAAGTCAGTTACTCTTTGTGTCTGCTGTAAAAAACACGAACATGCGAGATGGCTGATATTGTCAACATATGTTAGAGGCATGTGTACCAACATATTAAAAAAAAATTGAAAATCGAATGTACTCGTATGTAACCCGCGTAATTTAAAAATTGGTTTTATTCTTGGTTTTATTCATTTCGTATGTATACTTGAACTTATGATGCATGTATATACATTCTTAAGAGAAAATTTACAATTAGGAAAAAAATTTTCTTTTTTTTTTTTTTTTTTTTTTTTTTTTATAAAGATTGATGTATTTTGAATAAAAAGTTTTAAAATAAATAGCCTTTGCCAAAGTAAAAATTTTCTTATAAAAATTTTAAATTTATTTTTACTCAAAATCTTTGTCATGTTTAGAATGTTTTTTATTCATTTGCGTATTTAATAATATATAGATATCGGTAATACTAAATATCGTTTTGATATAATAAATCTAGACTTATATTAAAATTATAATGGAGTCGTATTTATACATTTGAAATTTTTTTTTTAATACTTAAATTTAAACACTAATAAACATTATTATCAATGTAGAGGTCAAATCAGCAAGTTTTAAAGTTTTTGTCTGTAGAGAGAAAAAGAGAGAGAAACAGAGAGAACGAGTATCCAAACAATGAATATCTATTAATTATAATTAATGATAATTATCGGTTCAATGCATCCTTATATAGAGTGAAGCCGTGATAGGAGATGCTAGCATTGAATAAATTTAAAATATTGAAATATATTAATATCAAACTAATATTATATTCGTCTTTTTTCAGATTGATCCGGGACCTGAAGACAATTTATGTATCTCAAAGATTTTTTTGATTATATTTTAAAAAATAAATAAGCAACATACCTTATGGAGAAATTCAGAAACATTTTTAAATATATGATGACGCTGTTGGATCACAAGATAAGTCAATATACTAGGTGAGATAAGTAAATGTTATTTTTTAAAAATTTAATCCTTGAGAGCCTTATTAGAAAAAGATTTTATTGATGTTTTACTCTCTCTCTCTCTTTCTCTTTCTCTCTCTCTGTCTCTCTCTCTCTCTCTCTCTCTCTCTCTCTCGCACACATAAACACACACACATTGCATCTCTTGCATTGGCTGTCTTTTTAGCGTTGTTTCCAGGTTTAAAAGCTATATAATTAATAGATGCCAAGCTGTAACTGATGATAATGGAAATCTGTCTGGTTATCTACTTCGTCCGGTGTTCTGCAAGGAAGTGTCTTAGGCCCTCACTTATTTAAAGATTTTCATAAATGATCTCGTTTTTTATTATCTTACTCTAACGTTATGATCTACGCCGATGACACACAAATTTATAAGCCCTTCCTTTTCAAGGATATCCACGCTGTCTTCGAACAATCGGCTTTAAATTTAATCTAAATAAGACCAAAGTTATGATTTTAGGTTGCTAGCAATTCATAATTTGGCTCTATTATCTATTTTTGCAGCTTGTAAATGTAAATGGCATTGCCCTCGAATAAGAACATCGGGTTAAAAATCTTGGTGTTTGGCTTATACCGACACTCAACTGAACTTCGCATGTCCTGAGTATAAATTCTAAAATAAATCGGACTCTTCATTCATTGGAAACTTATTATAATGCTTTAATTTTCGATATGCGTCGTCGGTCAGTTAAGAGTTTGGTGTGTATTTAGTAATATTTCCCGGCGTGAACATATTAGTCCGCTTGCAGTTTTGCTGGCTTTCCGCTACTAGTTGGCGTGAATTGCTATTTGCTACCTTTGCCTTCTGTATCCTTTTGTGAAATTCACCGCCTTATTTGCAAGCAAATTTTCAAACTAGCAACACAAATTTGCGCTCCTCCAATAAATCTCCTCCTCAGGTCTTATATCTTTCTCCTCCTCGAACTTGTTTCCTTAAATCTTCTTTCTCTTATATAGTAATTTATCTCATAAACTTTCTCCCCCTCATCTTTCTCTCTTTCCCTAATCTTCTATTTTAACTCATTTTCGGCCAAAGTAACATTAAATTTGTACCCTATTTATCTCCGTCGCATTCAAATAAAAAATTGTGGGATTATTTTGAACATACTATAATCTACACTATTTTTTCCGTATTTTTTGATGCCGTAGTTTGTTTGTTTCTAAAACTCATCATTTTCTAAATATGGCATCTAAAAGGAAAAAAAAATTGCAAAAATTATCAACCGATTTTTCTTTTTAAATGTATTTTTCTAGAAAAGAATGCTTGGTTTGATCTGGATTTCTGGGTCGGGCGGAACTCTACTTTAACCCATTAAGTCCCAAAGAGACGAAATTTCTTATTTACGTTTGAGCTTAAAAATTTTTATGAAAAAGCCATGGAATGTTTTAGAAAATACTCTTTTCTACTTATTGAAATGTTAATTTAAATTTCGCGCCTTCTAATGTATTTTCATATTTTGTTAAACTGTGTCTCTGGCTACTCTAGATTCTATTTTTTTGCTTACTACTACTCCGTGACACTACGAGTAAAGTACATAAAAACTGTAATTCCATTAGATAAACTTTTATTTATGTATACAAACGCCTTTCACTTTTTAAAATTAACAGGTTATAGGCCCAGATGCCCTGAAAAAGTGAACAAGTATAAATCGAACAATAGTTACAATAGTGCACAAAAATTATAAAACCTAATCTAAAAATAAAGCACGTGCAAAGTTTTACAAGTGTTGAAAATGTCTTCAAATAACCTGCTAACATTGATAGAAACACTAACTGGCCGCGATAATTACTCTACATGGAGATTTGCCGTGAAAACCTACCTTGAACACGAGGAATTATGGGAATGTATAGAAAATCCAACTAATAAGAAAACCAAAAACGTGATCTCAAAGCAAAATCTAAGATAATCTTGTTAGTGGACTCCGTGAATTATGTTCACATATAAGAGGCGAGGTCAGCAAAGGAAGTTTGGGACAACCTGGCAAGTGCTTTCGATGACTCAGGGCTAACATGTCGAGTAGGTTTACTTCGTGAATTATGTACCACAAACCTCGCAGAGTGTCAAAATGTAGAAGAATACGTTAGTAAAGTAGTCACCACAGCTCATAAGCTGCGCAATATCGGATTCAAAGTGGATGATGAGTGGCTGGGAACCCTGCTTCTCTCTGGTCTACCCGAGACATACAAACCATTGATCATAGCCATCGAAAATTCTGGTATGAAAATAAGTGCCGATTCAGTTAAAGCTAAAATTCTACAGGATGTAAAAATGAGTGCTAGTGATACAAATGCCTTCGCAACTAATTCGAAGAAAAGAAAAAATATTCAAAAAGCCATTTCAAAAAGGTCCACGTTGTTTTAAATGCAACAGATATGGTCATATAAGCACAGAGTGCAAGTCTAAGTAAAAACAGAAACATGAAAGTCCTAGCTATGCCGCTGCATTCATAGCTTCTGTCAGTAACAGCGATGCCTGGTATATAGACTCCAGTGCCTCAATGCATATGACCAGACACAAACAATTATTGCATAATGAAACAGTGCCATTAGTTATGACAATTAAAGTTGCGAATAACAAATCCTTACCAGTAGAAAGCTCTGGTCAGCTGAGTTTGGATATCTGTGATGACAGAGGTTGGAGTAACAAAGTTTTATTCCAAAATGTTTTATATGTGCCTGAGTTAGCAATAAATTTACTATTAGTCAGTCAGCTTGTAAATCATGGTGGTGAAGTGAAATTTAATAATGAAGGCTGTGTTATATTAAACAGTCGTAAGAAAATAGTTGCAACAGCTGTCTTAATCAACAATATGTACCGGCTAAATCTGTACAATGTTCAAGCATACATATCCGATGTTGATAAACAAGATATTTATCTCTGGCACCAGCGGATGGGGCATCTCAATTTCAGTGATTTAAAGAAAATTGAAGAAAATACAGACGGTGTGCAATTATATAAGAAAGAAGACAATCTGACTTGTGTGACTTGTTTAGAAGGAAAACAAACACGCCTGCCATTTAAAACAAGTCATTCAAGAGCTACACAATTACTTGAAACCGTGCATTCAGATATATGCGGACCAATGGAGACCACTTCCATTGGTGGTGTAAAATACTTCATCACATTTATAAATGACTTTTCAAAGAAGGTGTTTGTTTATTTCTTGAAGAAAAAATCAGAAGCCCTTGAAAAATTCAAAGAACTTATATGTCAAGTTGAAAATCAATTGGAGTGCAGTATAAAATGTTTGCGTACAGACAATGGACTTGAATATATAAACAATGCTTTTTCTGAGTTCCTAGCAACAGCTGGTATCGTTCATCAAACAACAGCGCCCTATATACCTGAGCTAAATGGTGTCTCCAAACGAATGAATCGTACGCTTGTTGAAAAAGCGAAGTGTGTGTTGATTAATGCAAAACTTCCTAAACTGTATTGGGCAGAAGCAATACACACAGCTGCTTACCTCATCAATAGAACTCCAACACGTTCCCTGGCTTTTAAAACTCCAGAAGAAATATGGTCTAAGAAGAAACAAAATATAACTCATCTAAAAATATTTGGCTGTGAAGCAATGATACATCCCCCAAAAGAAAAACGTAAGAAGTGGGACAGTAAATCGCAGAAAGCTATATTCATCGGATACTGTGACAATACAAAAGGGTATAGGCTTATAATACCTGCCTCTAAAACTGTGATTCAAAGCAGAGATGCCGTTTTCTTAGAGACCACAGTAAAAAGAAACTATCTTCCTATAAATCTGACAGAGAAAGAAACAATGTGTGATAAATCATTGGAACAAAATGATAATTATACATCTCTGAATTCCAATGACACATCAGATACTTTAAACACCACTAGTGAATATATGTCAGATCAAGAAGATAACTTAGATCCTGAGTACAAACCAAATACAAATGTTCAAATTTTGTCAACGCCTTCTAAAATAACATTGAGACCAAGAAACAGAGAATTATCAAAATTAAATGAAAATAAAGATAAAGCTCACCTGTGCTACAGTGAAGACAAGATAAATTCTATTCCTCAGAATTACAAAGAAGCTTCAACCTCAATTGAATCTGAAAAGTGGAAAACTTTAATAAAAGAAGAATTAGAATCACATTATAAAAATGGAACTTGGACATTTGTAGAAAAACCTCAAAATACCAAACCTATCGGATGTAAATGGGTGTTTTGTATTAAAAATAAACCAACAGGTCCTCGTTATAAATTAAGACTCTGTGCAAAAGGATATGCACAAACAGAAGGGATAGATTTTGATGAAACTTTGTCGCTGACAGTGAGGTATGACTCCATACGATTATTATTATCACTTGCAGCTCAGAAAAATTTAGAGATAATCCAATTCGGCATAACCACTGTTTTTCTGTATGGTGACCTGGAAGAAACAATCTACATGACTCCACCTGAGGGATTGGACTGCAACCCAAACACCGTATGCAAACTTAACAAATCCTTTTATGGGCTAAAACAGGCACCAAGATGTTGGAATACAAAATTTAATTCAGTTTTAAAGAAATTTGGGTTTGAAAGAAGTAAAGCAGATCAGTGCATTTATATTGGATTAACTAGAGGCATAACATGTTACTTGTGTCTATATGTTGTCGGTGGCCTTTTACTTTGTAAAGATAAATCAGTTTTAACTGAAGTAATTAATGATCTTCAAACTAATTTTGATGTCAAAACATATCCTCTTTCCTGCTTTGTAGGAATGCAAATTGAAAAATCTAATAATCATATTTTTATACACCAGACCAAATATATTGAGCAATTATTAAAGAAGTTCATCATGACTGAAGCAAACTCTAACAGTGTACCAGCTGACCCACATGTCAAACTCATGAAGACTGATGGGCTACCTGAAAGAAAATACCCCTACAGAGAAGCCGTAGGATCGCTCATACATGCAGCAACAGTAAGCTGGCCAGACATTTTGTTTGCAGTCAATCAGGTGAGCAGATTCTTAAACTGTCATGATGAATCTCACTGGGATGCTGTCAAAAGAATACTCAAGTATCTAAAAGATACCAAAGATTATGGATTGTGCTACATGTCAAAACCAGACAGCACTGATGTGGTAAGGTACAGTGATGTTGACTTAGCTAACGATGTTGAAACCAGGCGTTCAACAACTGGTTATGTTTTTCTTAAAAATGGAGCCGCTATTACCTGGTCCTCCCAAAGGCAACAAACAGTGGCCTTGTCTACAACTGAGGCAGAATTCATGGCTACTTGTGCTGCCACTAAAGAGGCCATGTGCTTAAGACAACTATTACAGGAAATAAGTGAATATAAACAAGGGTCTGTGATCATAAACATTGACAATCAAAGTGCAACGTTATCAAAAATAGTGAATTTCACAAACGTTGCAAACATATAGATATTAGATACAACTTCATAAAAGAAAAATATCATGAAAATGTTATCAGTTTTAACTATGTAAACACAAACTATCAATATGCTGATATCTTTACCAAAGCATTGTCTAAGGACAGATTCATATCTATGAGAAGTAACATAGGGATGTACAAACTAAATAATTATAAGTAGTTCCTTTTTCTTTTGTATAACAACAAACCTTGTAACTAAATATTACTCATATTGTATGTTTATAAGGCTTTGCACTTAATGCTATACATAAAAGAAGGCTCTAATTTGAAGAGAGTATTGAAATGTTAATTTAAATTTTGCGCCTTCTAATGTATTTTCATATTTTGTGTCTCTGGCTACTCTATATTCTATTTTTTTTTTTAGTACTACTCCGTGACACTACGAGTAAAGTACATAAAAACTGTAATTCCATTAAATAAACTTTTATTTACATATACAACCGACTTCCACTTTTTAAAATTAATACTACTATTAGCAGGTATGCTGAATATGATGAAATAGCTTAAAAAACTCAAAAATTTGATTTTCAATTAATAATTCACAATTAAAAAAAAAATGCGTTTTTTTGAAGCAAATTTTTTTTTCAACTGAAAAATAAAATAGGAAAAATTTTTTTTTTCAATGTCGCAAGTATCCACAGAAGTGCACAAAAATGTTTGAACTTTCCAAATCTGTTTGTATTTTCCGTCTATGATTTTTTTCAAACAAGTTCGAAAAAGATGATATTCTATTCATTTCATTGATATTTTACGATAAGAAGACGTAAAATCTCGAAATAAAATGATTCTTCTTAACCTTAGAATTAATATTTTATATTTTTCATACTAATTATTCCTTGTTTAAATGAAAATTAATCATCTAAATTTATTTTCACTGAAATAATTAACTATTTATGTAATTTAATTGAAAAAAACTATTAAAAAGTCTGTAAATCGAAAACTACACTTCTTAGCCTTCGCTTTTTGGCCACCATCTTGTTTAAAAAAAATCGTAGACGAAAAATACAAACAGGTTTGGAAAGTTTAAACATTATTTGTATTTTTGTACATATTTGCGACCCCAAAAAAAAAATTTTTTCCTACTTTATTTTTCAGTTGAAAAAAAAATTTGCTTCGAAAAAACGTATTTTTTTTTTAATTTGTGAATTATTAATTGAAAATCAAAGTTGAGTTTTTTAAGCTATTGCATCGTATTCAGCATACCTGCAAATAGTAGAAAAGGGTATTTTCCAAAACATTCCATGGCTTCTTTATAAAAATTTTTAAGCTCAAACGTAAGTAAGAAATTTTGTCACTTTGGGACTTAATGGGTTAAGATGCTATTTGATTATACAGTGTGCGTACGGTATTTGAGGACAATTTGAAAGTAAAATTAATTAGCTTGTATTTTTAATAAAATTTAATGAAATTTTAGGAATTTTTTATACAACGTTAAATTAATATATGGCTATAAAGTTATTCAATAAAATCGCCATTAGCAGCAATAACCTCTTCGATCCACGTCCGGAAACGATTACATGCCCGAATCAAATGCTCCTTGTTCATATTGACCATAACGGCATTAATAGCAGTCTTCAGCGAAGAAGTGGTGTTATGAGGACGCTTATTGGTCTCACGCTCAACTACGCCCCATACGTAATAATCCAAAGGATTTAGGTCTGGGGAGCTAGGTGGCCATAGGTTCGGTGTTATGTGGTCATGAAAATTTTCGGCCATCCAATCTTGTGTCGCCATCGCTTTATGTGAAGGAGCAGAGTCTTGTTGAAAAATGTATGGTCTGCCTCCGCTTACATTGTCTATCCAGGGTTTCACTACCGTCTCCAAAACCTCGATGTATGCAGCAGAGTTCACCCGAAGTCCTTGAGTAAAAAAGTGTGGTGGCATAACATGTTCTTCGTTGCTGACAACACCTAAAACCATAACAGTGGCTGGAAATTTTGTGTGCATAACAACAGGAACCTCTGTAGGATTTGAACATAGCCATCTGTCATTTCTGCGATTGGTCTTTTGATCTTGGTCAAAATTTTTTTCGTCGGAAAGAAACCATAACATTTTGGGCGCCTCAGGGTGTTTGCTTTTGTTTAAAAGACGTTTTGATCGGAGAACTCTCTGTTCCCGTGTTCGTTCCGACATGAACTGTCCTCTGCGCATCACGTAAGACTTATACCGAAGGTCTTCGTGGACAACTCTACGAATAAGGCGCTCAGAAACATGAAGCTCACTCGCAAGGACCCTCATTGATTTTGAAGGGTCCTCGTCTATGATCGCTTGTACTTGCTCTAAAAATTCTGCAGATCGGACAGTGTCAGAACGTTGTTCGTGCTTTTTGCGTTTTGCAACCGATTCTGTATCGCCTCCCGATGCTTCCAATTCACGGCGAACCTTATGCACGAATGAACGGGCGCAATTAAGAAAATTAGAGATCTCTAAATCTGTATGGTTCGCACATATAGCGACGATGACAGCATGTCTCTTCATTTCTTGAGTGATGTTGTAGTCCGCCATTTCTTATCTGAAAAGGAAAAAAAATAAAAAAAAAAATTCGCGAAGTTATAGTCACATTTATGCATGTCCTCAAATACCGTACGCACCCTGTAAATAGTGGTTTAATGTTATCCTCTAAAGAGGACGCTTTTTTCGCGATAATTTTGGATTTTCCTTTGTTTTTACTTTATTTGATATAAGTGTCATCTATTTAAAACAATAATTGTAAATTTCACTAACGCAAGACTTACAAATATCTCTTTTTATGAATTCGAATGAGAAATAGTAACATAAAAGTAACATATCTTGTAATTATTCGGCAGAACTGTCTTTTTCATGATATTTCTGTGAAATAACGATAATTTATTTATTTTTTTGTTCATTTATGCAAACTACTTTAGCTCATTCCCCAAGAATACGTTCTTTAGTGGTTCGCATGAAAATTGAAAAATACAACCTATAAATGTGCAGCAAAATGTTGTTTTTTATTGTTTTATTGTTAAATGGCTTAGGATTTTCGTACTTCTCAGGTTATTGCTACATATTTTCTTAGCAATAATCTCAGTAACACTCAGTTTCACTTGATTTACATGTTGACCGTGATCTGCTTTTTGTAAAAAAGATTTTAGTACTATATTAAAAACAAGAACTGAAAATTTTATCGTTACAATAATCTTTACCTGTCAAACTGCCGCACTTAGCGTCGCCCAACTCTTGCCACGTGGAGTAGGATAGTACACGAAGTTAATTTTTCATCCGGGTTATTGGCATTTTTGCCACAGTATATTTCAAAATTAAGTATATAGCCGAATGTTGTACACAGAGCTTATACTTTGATACCAAATCTTTCAGGTTTTATTCTAATAAATTGTTTCGAAACCTCTGTATATTCTTTCTAAAAATAATTTTGCGTTTCTTACAGACTCTATCCGATTCATCATAGTCACTATATCAAGAGTATTTTATTTTGGATTTTTTACTTCTGAATTTATTTCGTTTCATTGCATTGTTGACCACTTCACAGCGAAGTTTAGAATCACTTAACCTTCGTTTTTCTTGATCTCCTCAAATGTTATACGAACTGAGTTTCCAAATTCCGATAAAAGTGTCAAAATCATTTGGAGACATATTTAAACCATTTCCTTTAGTTTCATCGATTATAATATTTTCTAATTCTAATGAAAAAAATTATTCAAATAACTCAACTGGTGACATATTATAAATTGTACGTTTCTGCTTCTCTGTCCATAGAATTTTATCTTTGATTTCTTCAAGGTAAGATTTTTTGCTATCCTTCCACTCATAAACATGATCAGGGTCTACCTTCTTTTGATTTTGTGAATATTTTTGATGAATTCTTTTATGGGAAACGCGTTCAAAAGATCGATTATCATCAGCGTCATTTTCTTCGTCACTGATGGGATCAGAAACTTCCGTGTCTTCTTTTTCATTCATAGATTGTCGGCTACGTTTTGGATTTCTCTAAAGCATTGTATAGGCTGATTCATTATGAGGTTTGGTTTTTAATCTCAAACAAAAGGCCTGAATTTGAATTCTATAGTAACAATTTTATTGTGAGTCGAAAAAACAATCAATGACATTTACTTTTTAAAGATTATCTCATGTAAATGTTGACCGCGACTACGCCGTAAATGGTCCATCCTGAGGGTCCAATTTTGGACGACGCGTTCCAGCATAGCGACCGGTATCTCGCGAATGACACGAGTAATGTTGGCTTGCAAAGCGTCGATTGAAGCTGGCTTATCCCTGAAAACCAGAGACTTCGTGTAACCCCAAAGAAAATAATCTAAAGGTGTGATTACACACGATCTAGGCGGCCAATTTACTGGTCCAAAACGCGAAATCTGATTCTCACCAAAATGATTTCTCAATAAGTCCATTGTTTCTCTCGCTGTATGCAAAATAGCGCCGTCTTGTTGAAACCAAAGCTCACCGATACCACGGGCTTTAATTTCAGGTAGCAAAAAATCCGTTATCATGGTGCGATAGTGGTCGCCATTGACGGTTACGTTCTGACCGGATTCATTTTGAAAGAAATATGGACCGATGATTCCACCGGCCCATAAGCCACACCAAACTGTGCATTTCTGTGGCTTTAGTGATAGCTGTTGAAGCTCTTCAGGTTGTTCATCAGCCAAAATACGGCAATTCTGCTTATTGACGTATCCATTGAGCCAAAAATCCGTCTCATCACTGAACAAAATTTCGCGATAAATCAGCGGATTTTCATTGAGCTGATTCACAGCCCATTTACCAAAAACACGACGCAAACCTAAGTCGCCCGGCTTCAATTTTTGCACGAGTTGAAGTTTGTATGCCTTAAAACTAAGATCTTTACGTAAAATACGCCAAGTTGTTGCGTACGACAAACCAAGCTGTTGAGAACGACGCCGAATCGATTCGTCACGGTCTTCAGCACACTCTCAGCTACAGCCGCTATATTCTCTTCACTACGTGCTGGATGTGGTCTAATCGGTCGAGTATCATCCAATAATGTATGCTGGGTTTTAAATTTGCGAATGGTATTTGCTATAGTGGTTTCGGTAGGTCGACGATGCACACCATAAGTTGCTCTAAGTGCACGAGAAACATTTCTCACAGAACGCTGATTTTCGTAATACAGCTGAACAATTTGCATACGTTGTTGCGGTGTAAGTCTTTCCATGATGATTTGTTAAACAATACTGAATAAAAATTACATTACAGTTTGACAGGAGTCACGCGTGATCTGTAAAAAAAAGCCTATTGAAAATCATACCTCATAATGAGTCATCCATTATAATCATAGAATAACTAGATTTTATGACGCAATACAATAGAGTCCAATGTTAAGCTTTCAGATACAATAACAAATCTTGATCGGAGTATTTACCAAATAGTTAATATCACCGTCTCAACCGTACCATATGTATCATGAATAAAAAAGGTTATTGCAGTCGTTGTTTTCTTTTATTAAATTAGTGTTTTAACATAGAAATTGAAAATAGATTTACATAAATATAATATTCACTGCGCACAATTTCAAAGTAGAATCATAAAAGCCATACAATGAAATATTTTCTAAAACTTTATTTTATAATGGTACAAGGAAATAAACAATTATCTAGAAACTTAATGTGTGCTTCAGAATTTATAAATTTTTGAGATAATTTGTTCGAAAAATTATTTTGAGTTTAAAGGGGCCACAAGAAAAAAAATCTTCTATATTGGAATTTTTCGGTACAGTTACTCGAAAAAAGTAATGATTGCTAGTCAAATTTTATAAACTCAAAACTAATCATATATCTTCTATAAGTTTAAAAGGTATATTGTCCTATTTCTATTTAAGTTCAAGACATCATTATTTTTGAGATTAGTGCTAAGAAAATATGTAGCACTTTGACCACATACAGATTAAGTTGTTTTATTAATTCTAAGTTATTTTGATAGTCTTAAGTTGTTTTAGTTTGTAAATATTACTATTTTCGTAAATTATATTTTTCTTATGTGTTAAATGCGGTCATACCCCATAGCCAAATAAAATATTTGTAATCTAATCCACTCTTTCTTTCTTTTTCTTCTGCTTTTCTATCTATCTATCTATCTTCCATCAATTAAAATGAATTTACTTAGTTGTTTTACTACTTAAGAAATTATCAAAGATGGCTCGTGAGCGGTTTTTTTTAATTTACATTTGGTGTAAATTTGTATTAATCAAATTTACTTATTCTTAGTAGTTTACCCATCTTCTAAATTGATTGATGAAGTGCATACGTAGTTGGTTTTGATAGTCAATAACGAGTTCATCCGCATCCATGGCTATAGTGTCGTCTGTTAGAGCCAAAATGTTAATGAGAACAAAATTTATTTGTATTTTAGTTATTTACAATATTTTAATCGTTTGCAGATCTTCGAAATCTTATTTTACATCTGATACAAATCACTTAACTTTTCTCTGTGATTTCTTAGTATAACCATAAAATTATTATGAGTAATTTAAATGCAGATTTAATTTCAGTTATCAAAAACGCGAAATTCATTGACCAGATCACTAATTTATTCTAGAAAATAATCTACTAAAACAAGAATAATTACATACGATTACTGTAGGAATGATTCGGTTACTTGTCATAGTAGATATAATATTAAAACTACAGATATCAGAATAGATTGTATTGTTTTTTCTGCATTCAGTCAATTTAAGTTAAGAAATTTAAAATAAAAAATAATTAAAGAAGTAATATATTAATGAATATTTTTTAACTGAATTTTGTAATTTTAGCCTCAAAGTTTGAATTAATATTTTACTTTGAATTTTCTTGAGGTCGCAATACAGCATACCATCGTCCCCCTTACATTTTGTTATGTATTATATAAGATATTAAGATTTATTTATTAATAATTCTAGATTTGTTACTGGGCCATTTGACTGCTTCTTTGATTTGTTTGAAAGTGTTATTCTTCACATAAAACGTATATTTTTCATTATTGTTACTAACTGTATTACTTTCTTTATATTTATCTTTATCACTGATCATATTATTATCTTAATTAGCTTCATCTTCATTAGTGTTAAAAACTTCCAAACTTACAATGGATAACTTACAATTATAACATCTTCTTTAATTTAATCTGTTTAAAACTTTTATAATACAGAGAAAACCAAGAAAGAATAGATGCTTGTATTCGTAATGACCAGTACTGTTGAGAAAAACATAACTTAATCGTTTACGAGCATCTAGGCAGACCTAGATAAACATTCGTGCTTATAAAAACTTTTTTTTGTCACGAATGTTGTATGAGATCCTTTTATTTGTTTGGGCAATCAAAATAAAAAACTTATGTTGTTTGACCAATCACAGGGTGGCTTAACTTCTGCTAATATCCCCACCACTATTCCCGCCACCGTCAAAGTCATTTTTACCATATGTATATGAGACCCATATGGTATATGAGACCTCAAGACTTGAAATTCATCAATCAGTGAAGAAATAAACTGCAATGTTCCCAAAACATCGACTTACAAAAAAAAGACAACACGTGAGTAAGCCCGAAAAAACATACACTATGAATGATCACGAGCTTTTTTGTGATTTAAATATGTTTTTCTAACCGTTCAAAAACAAAACTTTTTTTAATAATAATAAATGATTTCAAAAGAAAACAATCTTTAACATCAACTAAAATTCGTTTAAATTTTTCTTGAATTAGTATTCAACTTATTAGATGCGCAACTAAGTTCTCGCTGTTTTTCTTGATGAAAATGCAATTTTATTGTAAAAAAGTGATTACAAATGAATCATTCGAAGTATCGCCCATCGTTAGCTACAATTTTTTCTCATCTTCTTGGCAGAGCTCGAATACCGTTACGGTAAAAGTGTTCGTCTTTTGAAGCTATCCACGAATCAAGCCAATTTTTGATAACTTCATATGAGCGAAATTACTGATCAGCCAGACCATGAACCATCGAACGGACCAAGTGATAATCAGATGGTGCAATATCTGGGGAATATGTTGGGTGGGTAAGACTTCCCATTTGAGCATTTCGTAGTAGGTTCTAACGGGTCCAGCAACGTAAGGCCAAGCGTCGTTGTGCAGTAGAATCACTTTTTCGTGCCTCTGCTCGTATTGTGGCTCTTTTTCGCATAGTGCTTGACTTAATCGCATCAATTGAATTTGATACCATTACCCAGTGATGGTTTCTTCAATCCTAAAACGTGTCGCTGCTACTATACAGTAGCGTCGGTAGTGTGCCAGGTTGTACTGTAGCCATACCAGGCAAAATAACACTCGCACTAAATTTATGTTTCATATTAGTTACTAATTTAGTACAAATTGCGTGTCAGTCATTACGGCAGCAGCATCGACGTTCCCTCCATCTAGAAAATAATTAATAAATAATACCTATACTCGATAGAGCCAAAAATTTTACCTACATAAAAAATGGCAGGCACTGAAAGATAATGAAAACTCGTTTTTTGTTTCTGGAAACCAAGGGTAGCTTTGAATAAAAATGTAGATAATTGAATGAGCTTTAATTTAACCCATGATACTATGTTTCGTTAAATAGTTAACGCTAAAAATGTAAAAAACTATAAAACACACCAGTTTTTTGCAATGCCAACAATCATTGCAAAAATGATACTTTTTATTTGTTTATAACTTAAAAAAGAAACTCTTAAGATTCTGAATTAAATGAGTTTTTGTAAAATCAAATCAGTCTATTTATTGCTCACTTACTACAAATTATTTATCTGAGAGTACTTAATGCAACGAGCGACCTGTGCAAAAAATATCGGTCATTTACAGTAGCTTGAGATTCCTTCTTCTTAAGATTCCGTCTTCTCACCAAACAAAGCACGAAGAAAGAAGAATAAAGAGGCCCGCACTCCTGTCTCTTACTTCTACCCGACATGAAATTCAAAATCCAAGACATGCACTTACCATCACTTATGCTGATTCAAGTCCAAAGCGCAATTAAACATCGAGAACAACAACTACTGTTCTAGTTGCAATCATTTATCGAGAATGTTAACTTCTCCAAATTCAGAAGCAACGAGAAGTAACAAGTAAAACTATAAATCCCAAGTTATCAAGGAAATAGATAAGAATATAAAACAAAAAACAAGTTCAAGTTAGAAATATTTTTTCAATGCAAGCTAGAATCAGTTTGTTTGCAAGAAAAATTCTGTTATTGTATTAAAACGAAACTATTTTCCAAATCTATAACTGCAGCAAAATATTCATTAAGAATTTATTGCTTTTAAAAGCAATTCATTAAAGAATAAACAAATACAACATATCCCTCCGCTCCATTAACTCTCCTTATAGATGAATTAGTTCAATTTCACCTAATCAACTCACAGTATTTTCCAGAAATTCCAACACATAAGTTTGCAATATCTTCCACTGCATATTAAAAAATTTAAAACATTAAAATTAAATTACAAGACATACTTATCAGTTTTGACATTTTATCACTTTTTACCAATGTACTATTAACCAAAACAATTAACATGATTAAAACGTTACTTCCCTTCTCTATTGACCTTATATTACTGTTCAAACAAAGGCGTCTGGTTCAATCATCTTTTAAATGTACAATAACAGAGCAATCGACCTGAAATTTTATATACTAGCTAGTGAGATTTTAAACTACAGAATACAAGCCAAACACTTGGCCTGCTGGTGCTATCTCGAGGTCAGGCCGAAAAATGTTTAGCCCACCCTCGTATTAAAATATGAAAAAATGTTAACAAAAAAAAGCAAATAATTTAGACAGATAGTTAGATCATGCGTGTCTTTCTTTCACTCACA
The DNA here is from genome assembly GCA_949987625.1 of Chalcis sispes. NCBI lineage: Eukaryota > Metazoa > Arthropoda > Insecta > Hymenoptera > Chalcididae > Chalcis > Chalcis sispes. Next base: position 18,732,879 of record OX465098.1, on the reverse strand, counting down.
GCTGCACTCTGTACAACGTTGTCAGTTTTGCTTCATGGATCAAAAGAAACTTGGTTGAAAGTTTTTACTTGAACTTCGCAGTTGGGATATAACTACATTAAACTTGTATTGTTTACTTTCATGAATATTAAATAGCTCAATGTTTTTTTCATAAAAATGAAACAGCTTAATATTTCCAAAATTTGGATTATAAATTTTTCTTAAATTTTAATAAAATAAAGAATCATCATTTTAGTAAACCAATAGTTTCAGTTACTAAGTAATAAAGAAGTTTTCAACACTGCAATTTAAGTATAATATTCTCTAAATCGTATAGGATTAGAAAATCAAAATCACAAAAATAGTAAATATTTGTAAAATGAGATTTGTTTTTAAATTAATTTATTTTTAATAAATTTTATCACGATAGGTTATGTTTCAAAAATTGCTTTATAAATATTTAAAAAAGAATATAAATGTCACGTTGAGATCTTTTTGTACCAAAATTTTACATTATTTATTCAATTGATGCTTTGTATTCTTTTCTAATATTCAATTAATACTTTGTATTCTTTTATAATATATGTATTATTTTCTAATATTTTAATGCTATTCTTTTCTAAATTTTATTACCAGAAAATGATCTGAATTCTTAATCGATATTGATACATATTGAAGGAAAAAATCAGCTACTCGTTGAATTGCGCTTATGTTTATTGCAACTAATTATTTTTTAATGAGTTATATGAAGAATAAGAACATTTTAATGGTTTTTAGCTATGAACAAATTGATTTCAATTATGAAAATTATATGTATAAATTGAAGAATACAACTTACTTATCCGGTTATAGAATTTTTATTAAATAAAAAGTTACCTGAAACATATGCTCCTAAAAAATATCGTTTGTGGTAAGAATGCAGCCGTCATCTGTCTTTTGAAGAATTATTCTTTGTATAAAAGAACAATGAAGAGTATTTTTAAAATAATATACTATATTATTATACTCCCTGTAAAATGTAGTGATTAATATATTAATAAATTAAAAGACAATATTTTTCACTTCATAAATATTTTAAATAAATAAAATTGAATATTTTAAATATAATTTATTTTATTTTTTCATTACATTATATTAGTAAATTATATAATTAAACTGAATGTATCGCATTGTTTCTACTCCATATCATAATTGACATCCGCAACTGTCAATCAAATTAATAAAAAAATAAATGTGATCATTTAAAATTGATGGTCAGGAGTTAATAGCCGGATTAACGAAATTACGAAAAAATATCGTCCAGTCGACGAATGTAGAAATATGACCTTCTATAATATAAAAGTTGTATAAAAACGTTATTTAATTTGAAATTTTTTTCTCCAATTTTTTTTAGAGGGTAAAATACAATTTAAAAAAGTTTTCAAATAAATGTTTTTTTTTAAATCATCTTATTATATTTTTTAGTGAAATATTCGTCGAATATCGTGAAATTTTATATTTTACTACACAAATACCTAGCACTGCTATAAGCTCCAATGAATAAAGAAAGTAACTTAAATTCAGACAATACTCAAAATTTCATATTTTAAATTCTCAAAAATTTTTTTTTGCTTACAAGTCGAAAAGTATAAGATGGATTGAAAAAAAGTTATATTGAAAATTGTAAATCAGAAAAAACCTGTTGAAATATATTTCCGGTCAAGGCCAAGGGTTTCGTTTCATTTGATTCGTAAAAAATAAGTCTAAAAATATGGATTCTTAATTTATTAAATCAAACTGGAAGAAGTCGAGCTAGAAGGCTGAAATTTTGAAAAAAAGTTGTTCATATTTTGTACTTTAAGCCCAAAGAAAGAAATTTTAAGAAATTTCAAGAAATTAAAATAATTAAAATAAAAAAAATTTTAAGAAATTTTTGTGGAATAGAATGAAATAGTTGAGCAATGATAAGAAATTTACGTAAAAAAAGGCGTTTTACGGAAAGTCCGACTATACGTTTTCTAAAGGTCATTGAATAGCATTCGAGATGACTATGGATTCTAGCTAAAAAGTTTTCTATCTCAAAAGAAAATAAACATAATTAAATGAATGAAACGTCATTTTAAAGTTTCAGGCAATATCCTTTAAATTAGTTTCATTTTGATGAAAAAAACTTTAAATTCAGTTTTTTACACATAATAAAAATTATTTTTTTCTTTAATTTTTTACGTCCATAAAAAAACGTTTGTAATATTTTAAGGGGCAATCATATTTCAGAATAAATATCTTAGAATTGGCATGGAAAGATTTAAATTTTAAGAGAATTATTCATGCAAAAAATTGTGATTACACTAAGATAAAAATTTCATTTATCCAAAGAGAATTTATTTGGTTTAATGAAATAGCTTGATTGCCAGCGAATGATCAAATATTTTTTTAAGTAAAAAAAATAATTTATTTAAATAAAAGAAATATTTATTCAAGCTAATGTAATATTGCATTTATTAAAAAAAATATTTGATTTTAAGAAGCCTGTAATTCATTGATTTAAAAAGTTGGTATTTTGATTTAAACAAATATTTATTTAAGATTACAAAATATGACTTTGAATCAAAAATATGGGTGCTTCTGTTAAATGTTCAAATCATAGACTTAAAGAAATGTTCCTTTAAATAAATCAATTTTATGTGAAACTAATAGTTTAGCAAATAGTTTTCTACAACGAATTATTTGTTGAATTTATATTTTCTACCCCCCATTTTTTGATGATCTCATTATTATTCTATAACATTACATAATCTTTTATAAACTTGTATACATATTCGTCGCACTATAATAATTCATTTGTTCGCAACGCCAATTCTCGTAAATTATATTGTACAGATTTATCTTTAGGAAAAAATTTTTTTACCTTTGGTAAAATTCGACTCCGAGCTCTTCAGATTACGAAGCATACCATACATTCTAACCACTACGCTACTCAACGCTCTGGTAACTAAAGTTTGAATTTTAGTTTTACGTTGCAAATATTTTTTACCCAAAGACATATTTGATTAAATAAAATTAATTATTTTTATTTACTCAAAGAAACATTAATTTGAGAAACATAAATTTTTTCGTTTTTGCAAAGAAACAAATGTGTATAATTAAATCTAATGACTTTTTTTTTACTGTAAGAAATCTTTGTTTATATAAAACAAACTATTTCTTTTACTCAAAGAATGATTCGTTTAATAGAAAAAAATTATTTTTTATACTTAAAGAAAAACTTGTTTAAAGTAAATAAATTACTTCTTTTTCGTAAAGAAACATATGATTAAATTAATCAAGTGAATTTTACTAAATGAAATATTCATTTATATAAAAAAATTATTTTTTTTACTTGAGTAAATATTCGTTGAAGGAGGTTCTCTCAGTACATAACTAATCAATGTAGTTTAGGTTATTACGCGTGGTTAACTCATGTAGTACGAGGCATGTTTGTAGATTTGGCAACGTCACACTATACACAGCTGTTTATTTAAAATCAAGGGGCGCGCCAGCGCCCCGTGGTAAGTATTGATACTAACCACGGGTGCCTGGCGCACCCATTTATACATTAAATTGATGCATGAAAAAATTAAAAAATTTTTTTTAATTCTACATTTTAATATTTAATAAAATGTAATCTATCACCTTCGCTTTTTTTTATGTTCTTTCAAATAAAAAAAAAAAGCATTAACATTCGTGCATTCATTACGAAGATACGATATGCGCCCCCAAATTTTCATCAAATCGCTCTTCAAGTATTTCGTCTAATATCTAGATTCATATTAAGATAAGATAATCTAAACAAGATAATCTCTTGTTTTTATCTCATCGTCTCTTTATATGTATACATACTAACTATACTAAAATATCTCATCTCTTTATATTAGTTATTTATGTACCTTGTGCGAGCCTCGCGTCATTACAGCTTGAGGCAAAATATGTTGTGGATGGATAGTAGGGCCGCAGTCGCGAGCGCAGCGAGCGACTAAGGCGCCTCTATCCATCCACAAAATATGAGCCGAAAGCTTTAATGACGCGAGGTTCACTCATGGTGCTTAAAAAATTTTTCAGCCTTGTAACCCGTACGAAGACTCTTACTTAGTTAACAGAATAATTAATTTTATTTTGTTGCATATCAATTAAATGCAATTTCGAACCCATACTGACAGTTCGTAAACTACAGATATCGTCTGCTAACGCATGCGCATTTTGTACACACACGCGTACATGTAAATGTAGTAGTGTCAAAAAGTGACAGACAACATAATGTAAATATAAATATAAATTATGAAATTAAAAAAAATAGTAAATGGATTAATATTTAAAAATAAAATTAATTCTTGAACAATTATTATTTATTGAAAAATATAAATTTCTTGAGTATATTTATTAAATATTTATACAGAATAATATTTTTAACAAAAGTTTTTTTTATAAGATTTGAAGGCTTATTAATAATATTAATACTATTATAATTAATATAAATACTTTCTTATGTTATTTTTATCATAACAATACTATATTTGTTTAACACATTTTTTGTATAATCAATGAATTTTAGTCTCTTATTTAACATGAAAAAACAGTAACTTTTTTAAATATTTTAAATTTAATTTCTTCACACAAAAAACTTTTAAATCATTTATCTAAATCACAAACAAAATTATAAACTAAAAAATTATCACTTTAAAATCACTTATTATTAAATTTTTTAATTTTGCGGGATTATATTAGACTTTGCTTTTTCTATTAGTTTATTTAATTCACGTTTGCATTCTTCATCACTGTCACTATCACTCGTTTTTTTTTTTTATTATTTAATAAATTGTCCATTTTTATTCTTCTTCTCACATATTAAGAACGAATATTACCGACACAACGATACACTATACTGAAAGAAAATAAAAGAAAAGCAGAGCCCCGTGGTCGCTTGAATGTACGTTGAGCGAAGGAGAGACCGAGACAGAGATAGGGTGGTCACGTGAGAGCAATGGTGCGCGCGCTCTTATCGCTATCTCGTTCTCTCTCCTTCGCTCAACATACATAAGTCTTATTACGCGTTCCGAAAATATAAGTTTCGATGAAGACTCACATGCTAGGCTATATGAAGCGACAAATACATAGCAGTGGCGCTGTTAACTTTTTTTTCTCCTGGCACATATACAGCCTAAAAGGACGTATAGAATGTCTATACAGCCTAGGAGGACGTATATAAAAATGTTAATACGATCGAGGAGGCGCTTGCGCGTATGGAAACCATTTACACGCTGAGGATGCTCCGTAGGTAAGAGTCGCCGTACGAGTTAGTAGGCTGAAAATATATTTTAAGAGCGCGCGCACCATTGCTCCCACGTGACCACCCTATCTCTGTCTCGCTCTCTCCTTCGCTCAGTATGTACATTCAAGCGACCACGGGGCTCTGCTTTTCTTTTGTTTTCTTTCAGTATAGTGTATCGTTGTGTCGGTAATATTCGTTCTTAATATGTGAGAAGAAGAATAAAAATGGACAATTTATTAAATAATAAAAAAAAAAAACGAGTGATAGTGACAGTGATGAAGAATGCAAACGTGAATTAAATAAACTAATAGAAAAAGCAAAGTCTAATATAATCCCGCAAAATTAAAAAATTTAATAATAAGTGATTTTAAAGTGATAATTTTTTAGTTTATAATTTTGTTTGTGATTTAGGTAAATGATTAAAAAGTTTCTTGTGTGAAGAAATTAAATTTAAAATATTTAAAAAAGTTACTCTTTTTTCATGTTAAATAAAGGACTAAAATTCATTGATTATACAAAAAATGTGTTAAACAAATATAGTATTGTTATGATAAAAATAACATAAGAAAGTATTTATATTAATTATAATAGTATTAATATTATTTATAAGCCTTCAAATCTTATAAAAAAAACTTTTGTTAAAAATGTTATTTTGTATAAATATTTAATAAATATACTCGAGAAATTTATATTTTTTAATAAATAATAATTGTTCAAGAATTAATTTTGTTTTTAAATATGAATCCATTTACTATTTTTTTTAATTTCATAATTTATATTTATATTTACATTATGTTGTCTGTCACTTTTTGACACTACATGTACATGTGCGCGTGTGTGTACAAAATGCGCATGCGTTAGCAGACGATATCTGTAGTTTACGAACAGTCAGTATGGGTTCGAAATTGCATTTTATTGATATGCAATAAAATAAAATTAATTATTCTGTTAACTAAGTAAGAGCCTTCGTACGGGTTACAAGGCTGAAAAATTTTTTAAGCACCATGAGTGAACCTCGCGTCACTAAAGCTTTCGGCTCATATTTTGTGGATGGATAGAGGCGCCTTAATCGCTCGCTGCGCTCGCGACTACGGCCCTACTATCCATCCACAACATATTTTGCCTCAAGCTGTAATAACGCGAGGCTCGCCCAAGGTACATAAATAACTAATATATACTTTCTATACTAAAATATCTCATCATCTCTTTATATGTATATATATATACTAACTATACTAAAATAAAATATATCTAGTATATTTGTAATAAATGTGTATATATATATTATACATGCATACTATATTTTAAAATAATTTTAAATGAAGCTATTTGTGTGTATATATATGTACTATTTTAGAGGTTATTTGTGTATTGATTTGATTTATATATACCATTTAAGAGGTTATATTTTTTAAAGATTTTAACGAACCTATATATATATATATATATATATATATAATGTGTTGATAGTATTAAAAAAAGTTAAATACGTATTGATACTATTTAAAAATTAAAAATATTATACTTTTACTTAAAAGTGTTTATTGTTGGCATTATTCAAGTAAATAATAAATAAACATGAAATAATTGTGCTTAAAACGAAAACAATCAAGGGGTTATAAATTATGTTTACTATTTTTTCTATAGTGTAAAGTATTTTTTTAAATTAAGATATAATTACAATTTAAATATATAGAATTTTTAATTATTTCTTAATTTAAAAAAATACTCTACACTATAGAAGAAATTTTAAATGTAAAATTAATACAAGTGTATATAGATTGCCATGCAACTTATGATTTAAATTTAAATCTTATTTCTATAAGCGTTGCATAGCGTAATGGTTAGGGCGTCTGCTTTATAATGCGAAGGACCCGGGTTCAATCCCACCGTAGGTCAAAACACTTTTCTGCGTTTCTTTCCGTAAAATAATGTGTAAAATAACATGTGCGACATTGCGAATAAACAATTAAATATAATGCGTATGTTAAAAATATGTATAATCATAATAAAAAATAAAATTCTAAAATATATAGCATACTTAACTACAGTTTTTATAAAGGTTTTAAAAAGTATTTTAAAAGGTTTCATCAACTACTTACAATCATTATAATGATGATTAGCTTTTTGGTTTTTACACGAAAAAGAAATATGTGACCGTTCTAAAAGCTAATAACTATTTATATTCTAGCATTTATTGCATCTTTGTTTGTAAGGACATTTCCTTAAAATAAAAATCTAATAAAATCTTATAAACATTTATTAAATTTATAAAATGACGATAAAAACTTCGAAACATTAATAAACATTATTGACTATTATTAGAGTCTAAAACCCACACATTATAAGATTTTAATATTACCTAATAAAAGCCAATAATCATTATGAAGAATTACTTTTTGTTAATAACATTTATATACACGTGATTATTTCCGCTTGGATTTCATGAAAGAACATTTCTGTAGAACAATCTTTAAAAATTGGTCGTTCTTTTGTCAGTGCTAGAGCTGATAATATTATACTATATTTGATTGTAAAGTATTTGATTGTATTGATGGGGTTTGTACTGGTCTTGGATTTCCACCTACAGTTGTTGGAGAAATTGTTGCAGTAGTTAAAGCCTACACAACTCGAGTTGCTGATGGTGCTTTTCCTACTGAATTATTAGATGAAATAAGTGAAATATTACAAAAAAGAGGAGTCGAATTGGGTGTTACAACAGAGAGAAAAAGACGTTGTGGTTAACTTAATTTAGCTTTATTTAGATGTACAGCAATAGTTATCGGGTAAGTGCACTTTTTTTCAATAATGAAAATAACTATAAATTTATTTTTATTCATAATAATAAAATTTAGTTTATCAAAGTTATAAAATTCACTCATTAGTCTGCTTATATATTGAATATTCACTTAGAAAAAAATTCAAGTAATTTTATATATTTTTCTAATTTTATTATAAGTTTATATCTACAATATTAATACATATTTATTATTTTAGTGTATTATTTTTATCATTCGTCTAAAAAATTATAATAAAAATTTTTTTGGGTTTTTAATCAATAATACGAGTATATTAATAACACAATCAATTGCAAGTCTTATTACACCTTACTAGGTTCCTTTGTACTTGCTTCGCAATCATTTTTTTTTTTTATTCTCTGCTACCTATTTTTTGCTCATGATCATACATAATAGTTTAAAGTTTCAAAATATTGTTTCATTTACTTTTGCACTGTATGATCTCTATCTATGACATGGTATACGAACATTTATTATTGTACTTTTTTCAGCCTTTTCTGGATTGAAGGTGTTTCAGAATTAATCAAATACAATTAATTATTTGTTTAACAAAAGTGTGATTATTTAATTAATCAAAAAAATTTAAAACTTAAAATGAGTTATAGTAAGAAAAAATTTTTCTAAAATTCAATAATTAATTTCTTTTCATTATTTATAAATATATTTTTTAGAATTCACATTGGATATAGTTAAACAAACTTTTGTACTCAAAAATAAAAATGAAAAAGAAAATAGTCAGATATACAAATTAGATATTTTGATAAATTTCATGGGAACTGAAATATGGATCGATTTGACTCCTACAAATTCAAATTTATTAATGTTATATGAAGATTTGTTGTGATGATAAATAATTAATGTAAACAATTGGCTATAAAAATATATTTTATTAAGTATTTAATCACTTGTTTCTTATTTGCCGCTAAATTTACAATTTTGTGCCAAGTCATTTCCAATTCTCTATGTTCTTGCTAAAAGTAAAATAATGTTTATTTCATTAGAATATCATTATTTTATTTTTAAATACCAATAAATTAAAATTATTTTTTAAATAAAATTTTTATTTTTACTCAAATTTGTAAAACAATATGATCAAAACAGTTTATTTTTTTTAATTAAATAATTTATGTATTATATTAAATAATTAATTGATTTTATTATACAATAAAATTTGAAAATAAATTTGTAATATAAAATATATTGCAAGTATTTGCATGTATTTAATTTATAAAAATTATATTTCTTTTATATTTATAAATTTGTATCAACACAAATATAAATTAAATTTTTTTATCAACAACACAAGTATAAATTAAATCTTTCAATTAACAACACAAATATAAATTCAATTTCATCAATATTTTTATTATAAATTAATATAATGTTATTTTGTACATGAAATTACAAAACAATTTGTACATGATTATTATCTATTACTTTAAATTCAACTTATTTTTATAATAAAATTGATATTAAAATTATATTTCTTAAAATTTAACTTATTTTTATAAAGTTTTTACACAAACATTTTGTAAAATATAAAAATGATAAAATTATAAAAAAGCAATGGCCAAAAGTTTCTCGAAATATTTACATTCTTTTCTTAGAACAAACGTTAATTTTATAACATTCTACAAAATTTTACAACTCTTTAAAATTTCATTTTCTTTTATCTATACAACTAATGCATCATATAGTGCAATCATCCTTCACAGATTACTTTCATAATAAATCTAATATAATATTTTATAATTTGATATATATTCTACCCAATTAATGAAATCTAAATACAACCTTTTTAATAAAAAGAAAATTATGGTAAGAATTGGTTGTCGTTTAAACATATTTTTCTGTGCTCTCTTCATGTATTATCAATTTATCGAATATTAGAATCGCACCTGTGAGTAACTTATCAAAAAGAATATTTAAAATCAGCATTTTTGACTCTCGAAAGTTGTGAAATCAAATAATATTGCTAAATATTTTCTTTTTTATCAACACATTATTTTTTAGCGATAGCTGATCATCGATTTTGTTATATATAATATGCTAATGAATATCTACATGTAAATACAACAATCTTTTAAATACAAAAAAATTATCCTTTTCGTTGTTATTAAAAAATATGAAAAAATATAATTAATAATTAATTTTCATAAACATACTTTCAAATTTTCTTTAATTTTAAAATATTTTAGACTAAATAAAGCAATAAAATATAATAATATCGCTAAATATCATCTTTCTTTTTATTAATGTATTTTTTGACCGCTACCTGGTCATCATTTACTTATCGGATTAATAAAAAGTCATTACACAAATTTCTACGCACAAAAGTTGTGAAATCTATTTAATGTTGTTAAGTATTTCAATATTTGTGTCGAACACATTTATTTTATAATTTTATTTAATACTAAAAAATATTATTTTATATTTTTTACAATTTTCTTTTGAAATGTTACTTTGAATTGAAATATCAAAGTATACAAAATATCAATCATGTAAAATGATTCTTTTTACTCTTACATTTATTTAGTTTTTATTTTAATTCAATTCAATAATTTACATATAATTTCATATTGTTTTCGTACGATAGTAGGAAGTTGCTTCGAATGAAACCACTGAAATCAAATAATTCTTTTAACTATAATTATCTTTTATGCTATATTCTTTTACAACTTATATATTTCATAAAAAGTTACTTGTGACATGTAATTAAAACCATACTTGCCGGACACTTGTTGAGTGTAATGGTGGAGAATATAAATAATAAAATATATAGAATATAAATAAACAATGAACATTTGATTTAATAATTATATTTTTCTATTTCTATTTAAATTATGAAGTGCTTTATTTTTCAAATGAAAAACTATCAAATGTTAAAAAATTGTTATTGACAAACTTTAATTATTTTTTATTACATATATATATTTAAAATCATACAAATATACAACAAGATATGAAATCATGTTAATTTTTTATTTTTTCTTTAATATTTATTAAGGAAAAAATTAGCATATGCTATGTCATTTTTGTATATTGTAAATGTACTTGTATACATAGAAAGTATAGCTGAAAGTTTGGAGTCTTATTATTCGTAATTCGTACCCAATCATGTTTCAGTTATAACATAAAAAAACTATTTCAGTATCTAAAAAAATATCTTGATAATATAAATTACCACGAGCATTACCATCTACTTGTTTAATTTTAAACATAGACAAATTATTACAGTATCTAAAAATATATGTTGATCACTTAAATTACTGCGAGCATCACCATATACTCTACAAGTGTCCAGCAAGTATGGTTTTAATTACATGTCACAAGTAACATTTTATGAAATATATAAGTTGTAAAAGAATATAGCATAAAAGATATAAAAATATAGTTAAAAGAATTATTTGATTTCAGTGGTTTCATTCGCAGCAACTTCCTACTATCGTACGAAAACAATATGAAATTATATGTAAATTATTGAATTGAATTAAAATAAAAACTAAATAAATGTAAGAGTAAAAAGAATCATTTTACATGATTGATATTTTGTATACTTTGATATTTCAATTCAAAGTAACATTTCAAAAGAAAATTGTAAAAAATATAAAATAATATTTTTTAGTATTAACTAAAATTATAAAATAAATGTGTTCGATACAAATATTGAAATACTTAACAACATTAAATAGAGTTAACAACATTCGTGCCTAGAGATTTGTGTGATGACTTTTAATTAATCCGATAAGTAAATGATGACTAGGTAGCGGTCAAAAAATACATTAATAAAAAGAAAGATGATATTTAGCGATATTATTATATTTAATTGCTTTCTTTAGTCTAAAATATTTTAAAATTAAAGAAAATTTGAAAGTATGTTTATGAAAATTAATTATTAATTATATTTTTTCATATTTTTTAATAACAACGAAAAGGATAATTTTTTTGTATTTAAAAGATTGTTGTATTTACATGTAGATATTCATTAGCATATTATATATAACAAAATCGATGATCAGCTATCGCTAAAAAATAATGTGTTGATAAAAAAGAAAATATTTAGCAATATTATTTAATTTCACAACTTTCGAGAGTCAAAAATGCTGATTTTAAATATTCTTTTTGATAAGTTACTCACAGGTGCGATACTAATATTCGATAAATTGATAATACATGAAGAGAGCACAGAAAAATATGTTTAAACGACAACCAATACTTACCATAATTTTTTTTTTATTAAAAAGGTTGTATTTAGATTCTATATACATATACTTGTAAGCTTAATTGTGACGTTTTGAAATAAAAAAAAACAACGGGTGACACTATTAAAAAGTTTTTTTTGGAAAGGAAAAAAGGTGACAGAAAAGGTGTATAAAAAATATTTATAATAACAAAAAATTAAAAGAAATATTAGAAATGTGTATCACGTAACACACAAAATTTAATAACATTTGAAACGGTATTAAAAATGATGCGCATAACATAGATACATACGAGGTCTGGCTATTAAATAACGAGACTGCGCGCCTAGAGGGCGCCGTAGAGGGGTGGGGAAAAAAACGAGTAGTGCGTTGGGTATCTAGATATCTTGTCTATGCACGTACCAAAACACGTTCTCGTCACTATTATTGTATTTGTGCAGTAGCGGTTTGAAACGAACGTGTTTTTTTCTCGTGCCGAAAACCATGTGTGACAAAAAACAGGAGCAACGTATCAATCTCAAATTTCTCGTTAAATTGAAAAAAACTGCGACTGAGTGCTGTAAATTGTTGCAAGAGGCCTATGGGGACAATTCTCTATCTCGTGCGCGTGTTCAACTCCGGAAACAGTGACCAAAATCAACCAAATTGTGCGTGCAGATCGTCGAATGAACATCCGGATGATTGCCGAGGCTGTAAACGCCGATAAAGAAACGGTTAGACAAATTTCACACGAGGAATTACACATGACAGAAGTCTGTGCGAAGTTGGTGCCAAAAAACCTGACTCCTGACCAAAAGCTCTTGCGTCAACAGGTCTGCTCAGATTTCCTTGAAAGGTTAAAGAAAGATTCCGGACTGATGAAAAACATTATTACTTGCGACAAAACGTGGATTTTTCAATACGATGTTGAAACAAAGCGGCAATCGATGCATTGGAAGACGCCTGAATCGCCCAGAATCAAAAAAGCAAGGATGTCCAAATCAAAATTCAAGGCAATGTTGATCGTTTTTTTCGACATTAACGGTATCGTGATGACTGAATGGGTTCCAGAGGGTCAGACTGTCGACCAGACTTACTATTTGTCAGTTTTGGCAACACTGCGAGAACGAGTTCGTAAGAAACGGCCCGAGTTGTGGAAGAACAACTCGTGGATTTTGCACCAGGACAACGCACCTGCCCATAACGCGCTATCTGTGAAGCAGTATTTGGCCGGTAAGCGCACTCCAGTGCTCGAACACGCGCCGTACTCGCCAGATTTGGCACCGCGCGACTTTTTTTTGTTTCGAAGATAAAATCTGCTTTGAAAGGGACCCGATTTGAGTCGATGGAAGCGGTAAAGCAAAAAACGGCAGAGCTCCTAAAGGCCCTCACCAAAGAAGACTTCCAGCACTGCTTCGATCAATGAAAAAAATGTATGGAAAGGTGTGTGGCGAGGGAAGGGGAGTATATTGAAGGGGAGCATTCGAATGTAGAATAATTTTTATAATAAAACCCTTTTTCGTAACCAGTCTCGTTATTTAATAGCCAGACCTCGTACATACAGCGTGTTCATAAAGTCCCAGTACAGCTGAATAACTTAAAAAATAATAGTCCTAGAGAAAAATTTTTCGTATAAATTTTTTAAGAAATTTTCTTGGCTATTCGGCGGTGATCTTGGCTTCGACCTTGAATCGGACCTTCAAGGTTATTTGAAGGTCAAAATGATTGTTTTAACTCAAAACCCCTATTTTTGATACCGGAAATGAATAGAGCGGAAAATTTTACGTTTGAATATGGCCTTGATCATTTTTAAAATTTCTTTTGAAAGAAATTCTTTTTGTTTTTTCTCCTTGCCTTAATTGGCTGGGTATGATATCTCTTTGCCTTAACTGGCTTAGTACATATCTCCACCTTCCGTCAAAGTCAAGGATAAGGTTAAACCCATGGTCATTATTAGGTTGCTAATAGAAATTAATTCGTTATTGTTTCGCATTACCGTAACTGCCTTTGGAATAGCTCCATTATTTCCGAATTTGATCCTCACCATTTCCATTCAAGGTTAAATTTTAAAAATGACGAAGGACATATTTGAACGTAAAATTTTCCGCTCTATTCATTTCCGGTATCAAATAGGGCTTTCCATTAAAAATAATTTTGACCTTCAAATAACCTTGAAGGTCCGATTTAAGGTCGAAGCCAAGGTCACCGCCGGCTAGCCAAAGAAATTTCTTATAAAATTTGTATTGAAAGTTTTTCTCCAGGACTATTATTTTTCAAGTTATTTCGCTGTACTGAGATTTTTTGAACACGCTGTATATATATAATCATTGAGCAGTGAATTAAAGAAAAAGAGAGAGGAAGAGATGAAGTTCAACGTTGCCAAATGTATAAAATAATTAATAGAGGAAAAGCAATAAATTCTTTTACTTGTTAATTTATTGCTCAGCTTATAAATACCCAATCAATATTTTTAAAATTAATTATTATCATGTGAATATATAGTTTTCTTTATAAAAATTTTGAAAAAAAAACGCAATTTTAATTATTTCACATGACTTGAAAAAGTGTCAAAACATGCTATTCTTCATAAAACTCCATGTTAAATTTTCAAAAATAGAAACATTAATTACTCGCTTCGTACGTTCTGAACGATTCTAAAAATTTAATGGAGTTACGAGTATCATGATGTTAATATTTATTAATATACTAAGTTTTAACGATATCTCAATTTTAATTCTTAGAACCTCCTTAAGTATAGCAAATTATTTCTTTTACTCAAAGAATGATGATTTTAAGAAAAATAAATTCTTATACTCAAAGAAACATTTTTCAATAAACAATTATTTACTAACCCTAAGAAATATTTCATTAAATAAAATAAATTATTCTCATTTATTTGACGAAACATTTGTTTAAAGTAAATAAATTATTTCGTTTTCTTAAAGAAATATATTGGGTGTACAACTTTGCTTCCGCCGTTTTTTTCCGAAATTCGAGGCTTTATTGTAAAAAACTGGTTATACATTTATGATTCAAATTATTGTCCATCGCTGGCCACTACTTTTTGCTATCTTTCGGGCAGCATACGAATCCCGCGTTGAAAAAACTAGTCATCTTTTGAATCAATCTACGAATCGATCCAATTTTTTACTTCTTCATAAGACCGGAATCGCTGGTCAGTCAGGCCGTGTGCCATTGATCCAAACAAGTGATAGTCCGAGGGAGCAACGTCTGGAGAATATGGCGGGTGGGGTAGGACTTCCCATTTCAAAGTTTCCAAGTATGTCTTGACCACTTTCGCAACATGGGGTCGAGCATTGTCATGCTGTAAAATCACTTCATTATGTCTCTCGTTGTATTGCGGCCGTTCGTCTTTCAATGCTCGGCTCAAACGCATTAATTGCGTTCGATAACGATCGCCTGTGATTGTTTCAGTCGGTTTTAACAACTCGTAATACACTACGCCGAGCTGGTCACACCAAATACTGAGCATGACCTTGTAACCGCGAATATCCGGTTTGGCCGTCGACGTGGAAGCATGGCCGGGACATTCTCATGATTTTCTGCGCTTGGGATTATTGTAGTGAACCCATTTTTCGTCCCCAGTCACAATGCGATGCAGAAATCCCTTCCATCTTCGCCTTGCAAGCAGCTGTTCACAAACACACAAACGCCTTTCAACATCTCTCGGCTTCAACTCGTACGGCACCCAATTTCCTTGTTTCTAAATCATTTCCATGACTCTCAGGCGTTTTGAAATGGCTTGTTGCGTCACTCTCAATGATCCTGCCAATTCTTGTTGCGTTTAACACGAGTATTGATCAAGTAATGCGTCCAATTCTGCATCTTTGAAAACCTTCTTTCTTCCACCTCCATGCTGGTCTTCGACGTTAAAATCGACGTTCTTGAAGCGTTGAAACCACTCTCGGCACGTTCTTTCACTAATAGCGGCCTCACCATAGGTATTTGAGAGCATTCGATGAGCCTCAGTTGTAGATTTCTTCATGTTAAAGCAGAAAATTAAAACCTCCCGCAAATGACGAGAATTTGGCTCGTAAGCTGACATGTTTAATCGAGAATAACTTTATGATGCAGACATAAATCGACTAATATTTCAATGGCGTTATGTTTACAAATACTTAAGCTTATTGTATGACATCTATGATCTATTTGTTTCAACTACCACTTACCGCTACAGCTATCTATTGCAAAACGGCGGAAGCAAAGTTGTACATCCAATATATTTAAATAAATCAAATGAACTTTTTTTTACTGAAAAAAACGTTTTTTTATGTGAAAAAAATTATTATTTCACTTAAAAAAATATTTATTTAAATGAATTAAATTATTACTTCAAGACAATAAAACACATTCGCAAGAACACTTTGTTCGGAGAAAAAAATATAAATTTGAAATTAAAAATATTTATTCAAATATTTTTTATTCACTTAAATGAATCAATTCTACTGAATTAATGAAATGATTATGCCAATTCAAAGAATTGTTCCTTAAATCAATTAAATCTTTTATTGAATTAATAAATTATTAAATTTTTCAATTTCAAAATGATATTTGTTTAAGTCAAACTAAATATTTCTTCTACTCAAAGAAACAGATTATGAACGTTATTTCATTGAGTCAAAATCTCTTTTATTAAATCAAAGTAATTTTTTTCTAAGTGTAATATTCTTCGTCAATTTATTTTAAGATATTAACCATAACTATGAAGTTATAACTCAAAAAGATATAATTTTATTAAGAAATTGTATTGTAACTCGCTGTAAAAAATTTTTTCTTAGTGTTGTAAAAAAAAAATATCTGAAGCAAATTATTTAAAAATTTATTTCTAAGTACGTTTTTGTACACCCTATTAAATAAAAAAAGTTTAAATAATGAGGAAGTGTTACTCGTTTTTTAAAAAAGTCAAAACTTTACAATTTTTTCCAAAAAAGGTTTATTAGGACTTAAATCTAATAAAATGAATCAACCTTAATTATTTGTCTTGCAAACAATGTTTTCCTGTCAATAAAAACCAAATATAAAATTTAGTAGCTTTCAAATAAAAAAAAAAAAAATAACAAATAAAATGATCTCTGAAAAAAAAGTGTTACGTTCCGTTATATTTTAGCCGATTTTAAAATTTTTTTCCCTCTCCTCATTAATTTTAAAAGAAAGTCGAAGGAAAAATCCCAACTACGTTTACCTCGGAATGCGTGTTTATCTTGAACACATGTGCGCCAAGCACTTGACAAATAGAAAGAGACAGACAACGGCTCACGAACCGTTCAGAAAATATCCGTTAGATGCACAATATTATTATATATAATAAACTTCATCGCTTGAGCCACTCCTAAGCAACAATAAAAAATGTTAACTACCTAATGTTAAACCCTCTCTAATCATATACTGGCGCGTTAATTACTTTATCTCAGACGAGTTAATTTAAAAGATTTACCGTCGAAATCATTATGCGTCTTTTTCATTTTTGTATCTTATTTTGCTTTAATATCTTTTTCTCACCTTGTAGCTTAATTTAAGCCAAAAACCCGCGAATTTAATATTATACATACGAGGGTGGTCTGAAAAGTTTTCGACCTAACACAGATACAATACATTTTTTCTTAATTTTTTTTTTATTTCTCAACATAGTCTTCTTGCAATTCTACACACTTCTCCCAGCGATGCTTTCATCTCTTTAACCTATCCAAATAGTATTCGGCGTTTTTCTCTACAAAACGACTGTTCACGAAGGTGATTACCTCCTCATTTGACGAAAATCTCTGTCCTCCGAATGCAATTTTCAGATGAGGGAACAAAAAGAAGTCGCTTGGAGCTAGTTCTGGTGAGTAAGGTGGATGGTCAAGCAGCTAAAACCGTAATTCGTGGATTTTCGCCATAGCAACCGCTGAGGTGTAAGACGGCGCGTTGTCTTGGTGAAACAGGATTTTCTTTTTCTGCAAATGTGGACGTTTTTCCGCAAGTTCTGCCTTCAGCTTGTCAAGTAATGATGCGTAGTATGCTACTGTAATGGTTTTTCCTTTTTAAAGATAATCGATTAAAATAACTCCATGACTATCCCAAAAAACAGTCGCCATCACTTTCCCAGCCGAAAAAACAGTTTTTGCTTTTTTTGGAGTCGGTTCCCCCTTTGCAGTCCACTGTTTTGACTGTATTTTTGTTTCGGGCGTATCATGGTGTATCCAAGTTTCATCTACAGTAATTAATCGGCGCCAAAACTCGGATTTATAGCGCCTAAACTGCGCCAATAGAGCGTTGGAAATGTTCATTCGAACACGTTTTTGGTCTAACGTGAGCAAACGCGGCACCCAAAGTGCGGACAGCTTTTTCATGCCTAAATCTTGATTCAATATGTAGCAAACACTTTGGACATGTTCATAACCTCTGCTATCTCTCTCACTTTAATTCAGCGGTCGTCTAGCACCATTTGGTGAACTTTGGCGATGTTATCGTCAATGGTTGCAGTTTTTTGACGTCCTGAACGTTCATCGTCTCCCAAGTTCTCACAGCCACGTTTGAATTTAGCTGCCCAAAATTTCACTGTGATAAATGATGGTGCAGAGTCCCCATTCATAGAGTTCAACTCATTTTTGATTTGCGTAGGCGTATTGCCTTTCAAAAACAAAAATTTAATGACAGCTCGATACTCAATTCTGTCCATTTTCACAACAACACTCACATAAACTCACTCAAACGACTGTCAACTAACAACTGTGCATCCAAAATGGCTGAAACTTTGGTGAGCAGCTGTCAACAGATAAACAACGAAATTCGCTAGCTCTTATTGACGAGTGTTGCTATCTTCACGTTGAGGTCGGAAACTTTTCAGACTACCCTCGTATATGTAATTTTAAGTATTTTATATGATTTTATATAATTATCTACTCTTAGATATAATTGTAATCTTAATACCCAGCTATAAATTTGATTACTGTTTTTTTTTGTTATGTTATAAAACATTTAAATAACTCGATTTACAAAAGTTTTATTGTTAAATTTTAATTTTGCAATTGTAAATGGGAAAAAGAAAAAAAGTTGACGTAGTTACCAATAAGAGCGACAGAGATAAGCAGATACTGCTCTCTCTCTTTCCCTCACACACCATACACGCTCTCTTTCGCACGATGCACTTTCTCTTTCTTACACATAGGATGCGTAGACGGAGGCGTGACCTCTTCCCGCCACTGTTATATTCTTACGTCTTATGTAACGTTACAAAAGTCAAGGGTAGGGCCGAGGAAATGCTCTGATTGGCCCAAATTCATCTCGCCGCTTTTCCAGCCGCCTAAAAACTCGCGGTCCAGCGAGTATAAAAGCCGGTGCATCGGTGCATCCGACGGCTTTTCTTGAGGAGATCTCCAAGAGCACGACTCAGAGCAACCTCGAAACCCTGCTTCCTAGCACTCAAATTTTTCTATTTTACAAATTTTACTACATTCAAGCTTTCACTAAATTCATTACTATATTCATTACTATATTCATTTCTATATTCATTACTATATTCACTACTATATTCATTATTACTATATTTTTTATTATATTCATAATCTACCAAATTTATTGTATTACTCTTTAAATATTCCTATTGTTGTTGTTCTAAATTCGTTTGTATTACTTTAAAATTTAATTAAACGTAAGCATCGATTAAAATTTTTCTCTTTTATTATTTACACCAATTATCTATTTTTACTAACTACAAATTCTGACACACACCCAATAAACCGTTTCAACCTTAACCTTTTCCTAAATATGACTACGGTGTGAGACTTTTCTAAAAGTCCACAGTCTAGGTATGATAGCATATTAGTCGTATATTTCTAACTGAGCCCGTGTTTCCACGTGAACTCAATAGACGTGAGACTGTGCTAAAGCTGACGATCTATTCGAGAAGATACGATAAGCACACCTATTGTCACGTTCGCAGACACTTGCAGCGGCAAAGAGGCGAGGCTGTGCTAAAGCTGGTCATCTTCGCATGTCCGATCTCGATCTACAAATATCTTTTACCCGGAATCAATACAATTTATAATACTAATTGCATGGTAAGAACTTGTAGAATGATTCAAAACAATCCTGAGCCCATAATTATACGTTTGCGGGATTCCTTAGAAAAGGGGAGTAATAAAAAAGGGAATAAAATATTTTAAATCCCCTTTGCCCTTAGAGGAAAGCCGCGTAGCGAATAGTATATGAGGGACAGAGAACCAAAAATTTTAACTTAGTACGGTAACCAATTTCGCAGAAGAAATTTCACGAAAACCATCCACGTCATTATGTCACTTGTGATAGACGCAAACGGCAAAAATCGACCCTCGAATTAAACCGCGACTTTCGACAAGGTCGCGTCGATTTATAATCCGCAAACCGACCTTACAAGAGAAAAAAAAAATTTGATTCTAATAGTTATAAAAATTAAATATTTTATTATTATTTTATGTTATTATTGTTTGTTGATTTATCTTAATATTATTAATAAATTACAAAAAATATATATTACTAAAAATTATTGTTTACTCTTTTTTTTCAATATTTATATAATAATATCCACGTAATAAAATAATTTTCACAAAAAAAATAAAATTATCAAAAAAATAAATATATAAATAAATAAATAAAAAAAATAAATAATAAATATAAAAATTTAAAACAAGTTTTAAAAATCGTAAGTATTTTCTATGATTATTGAAGGCTAGTTGGTCGAGAAAATATGTACACTATTTTGTTAAGGCTATGCCTAAACAAAATATTTAATTTCTTATTGAATCGTAAAATTCAAAAATTTTGGTGAATTGTTCATATACACAGTGTGTCCCATGGAAAACGGAACTTTTTCAAAACGTCGATTTATATTGGCGCCACCTATTGGCGGATGTTAGCAATAAAAAGGTCCATTCTTAACTGACATCCTGTCAAAATTGTATGACATTTGGTTCAATGGAAACCAAAATATCGCGCTCAAAGTGACAATGTGTTTGTGGCATCGGTCGAAAAATGAACTTCGAACAAAGAGCAAATATTAAGTTCTGTTTTAAACTCGGTAAATCCTTTACTGAGACGCATAATTTGCTGAAACAAGTTTATGGCGATAATTGTCTATCCCGTACCAGAGTGTATGAGTGGTATAAGCGGTTCCAGGAAGGTCGTGAAGACATTCAGGACGACGAACATCCAGGTCCTTTGAATACCGTGGTTACTCAAAGTAATATTGAAAAAGTGCGTGAATTTATAAAAAATGAGGCAAAATCTTCATTGCGATACATGGAAATAAAATTGAATATGTCCAAAAATTCAATTCATCGCATTTTGACCGATCATTTGAATCTACGGAAGGTGTGTGCACGCTTTGTTCCACACAAATTGACCGACTACGAAAAATTGCTCCGAATTCAACATTGTAAGGATTTGATTAAAGAGTCAAAAAAGGACCCAAACTTGAAATATTCAATTGTGACTGGTGTAGAGACATGGTGCTTACAATATGATCCCGAAACCAAGCGTCAAAGTGCTGAATGGAAGCACCCAACCGAGCCCAATCCGAAAAAAAGTCGTCTTGAAAAGTCAAAAGTGAAGACAATGTTGATTTGTTTCTACGATTTAGTGGGTATTATTCATCGTGAATTCGTTCTACCTGGTCAAACGATTACTGCTGGGTTTTATCTTGGTGTTATGAAGCGTTTGCTCAGCCGTATTCGTCGTGTGCGGCCACAATACCGTGAAAAAGGGAGCTGGCGTTTGTTGAATGATAATGCCCCGTCTCATCGATCGAACTTGATCACGGATTTTTTGATCAAAAATTCCATTTTAACCATCAACCATTCACCGTACTCGCCGGATTTGGCTCCGTGCGACTTCTACTTGTTCTCCAAATTGCACTTGCCTATGAAAGGAAAACGTTATGCCGACGTAGAGGCCATCCAAAGAGCGACGACCGACATACTAAAGTCGATGGATAAAAATGATCTCAAAAACTCATTCGATATGTTAATTGATCGTGCAAAACGTTGTATTGATGCGGAAGGAGACTATTTTGAATAAAATAAATGAGATTTGCCGGAATATTGAGTTTTTATCTTTATTTTGAAAAAGTTCCGTTTTCCATGGGACACACCGTGTTTATTATTGATCAATAATAATTACGAGTACATAAATAGGCATTTGCATGCATGCTTTTTACGTGTGAATATAATGCATGCATTGTAACTTCAAATGAGGCTGTCAATGTCCTATTATGCGTATCACCAATGTTAACACAATTACCAATTGTTTACATTTTTATAATTTTAAAATGGCTTCATAACAAATTTTTTTTTGCATTCATTTTAAAAAAGAGACAAATACTCTTCTTTTTTATTCTGATTATTTGAAATATTATTACTCCTTTAAAAATTGCACACTGTTTTTGTGGACATAACTTGGAGAAAAAAATTATTTTTTTATTAGTTGTAAAAAACTGAATATGAAATTTTTTCAAACAAATAATATAAATTTAAAGGATATTGCTTTAAAATTTAAAATAACGTTTGATTTATTTAATTATGTTTATTTTCCTTTGAGATATAAATCTTTAAAGTTGGACTAATTTTTGTTAAAGGTGGGCAACTTTCACTGCGCGGCACTGTATATTTTTTAATCTGTTAATCATAAATATAAGTGAAAATACCGGTAAAACTAATTTTGAATGACAAAACTATTGATAATAATGATTTTGTGATACAAAAGTCGTAGCCTATAACTATACGTGGTATACGAACTTAAAACACAGTGTGTTACATGTAGTGTCGTTTCTCTTCGTAACTATACAATACACAAATATGCATATGCAAATTATGGAAAATGCATACGCTCAAATGGCATTGTATTGAATTCTAATCAATCAGATTCAAATTATTTTGTTTAACTGTCGTACATGAAGTTTGTTTGCATCCCATTTGATATTTTTTTTCTGAAAATGGCATTTCAAATAAAGTGTCCTCATTATTATAAATTGATGACAATATATTGAATTTATAACATTTTCATTTTGAGCTCCATTTTGTAAAATCGCGAAAGAATCCTTCAGTGGTTACATGACATCGAACTCATTCTAAGTACGAGATATTGTAGAATACATAAAAAAATATGACTCTAAATTGTGATTAGCATATGGTAAATTTATTTGTAAAAAAAAAGACAAATACAATAATCATGCAATCATGTCTAAAAATACTAGGTTTAAATGATGATACATTTATGCTGCAATTTTTTTGTTATCGCATACAACTTTTCTATTAATTTAACAGGCTATTTGTGAAAATAGTAGAGTACGGTGGGGCTAATTGAGCGTAGGGATAAGTTGGGTAATCGAAGTATCTCAAAAACTGTACACTATGTTAACTCATCAAATGGCAGGAAGCAGCGGACATGGAAGGAAAACTCACCACATGACAATAAAACTTAAAACGTTCATGAAACTTATTATTATGAACCGAATCTTGGCATAAAAGATAAGTTAAGTTTAGAAATATGTTAACTATTTCAATTTTAATTATATTTCTCATAATTTAATTAATTTTTGTCTTCCAAGACATCGAATATTAAGATAATGGCAAATTACAGCTTACATAGAACCACGGCCTATGGCGACACATCTTAAAAATATTTAAGGTCTTTTCTCATTAAAATCCATCCATTGGTGAAATTGGGAGTGTAACGTTCCATAGACGCCAACGAGCTACATAAATATCTCGATTTAAAACACATCGCGAGCAACCGATCCCACTATGTGTCGAAACTGAGGTGCCAGCTAATCGTGCGTCCAATGACCTGCAGTCCATCGAGCATTGCACCTGTGTCAGCGGTTCTATACCACCCATAGCTCCGTCTACGCACTAATCGACGGAAAACATAATTCGACTGTTGCCTTCGTATTGGCCATAATATCAGGCCATACGAAACGAATACCAACACTATTTGTCAAACATCGATCATATAATAGAAACTAAGGGTATAAACACCTTCACAACCTGTCACGCCTGGTTCTTTTTACGCGAATCTTTGAGACGATGGGACTACCATCGATCGATGCGCTCTCGATGAAACGGCATACCCGACCGCATAGGATCAATCAAAGTTAACCGTTTATTTTGTTCTAAAAAATAAAAATACGAGGTGTATTCAAAAAGCAAGGTGACTTTATATTTTGTATGAAAAAATATTTATTTATTCATCAAAATTAATTTTTTCCCCTTCAAAGTAATCCCTCTCAAATACAATTCACTTGTGCCAACGCTTTTTCCAATTCTTGAAGCATTTCTCATAAGCACTTTTTGGTATAGCCTTGAGCTCTTCTAGCCAGGTAGTTTTTATTTCCTTAATCGTTGCAAATTTTTATCCTTTCATGTGTCTCTTCAGTTTTGGGAACAAAAAAAAGTCACACGAGAGTGAGTTTATCTTTCGTGCATACGGTTTTTTACGTTTTTCTCTTCGTTTGTTTTTGGGATACTAATGTTTAAAATGTTTGAAGAAATTAAATGCACGCAAAAGGTTTAATATTATATATTTTAATATACTCTATAATGCATTGAAACTTTTACAATTATTAATACAAATAAAATTATTAAGAAATAACATTTTTCTTTTTTTATTGCTCTTTGGTTTTTTTTTGTTTTTTTTTTTTTTTTTTTTTTTTTTTGATGACCTTTTTTTGAGTGTCTTTTGCTGATTATTCTTTCTTTTTTTCAGTTTTAGTTTCCTGTTTTTTATTTGTTTTCACTTCTAATTTTTCCTTTTTTTTATGACAACTTCATCTTTTTTTGTTAATTTTTTCTTTTAAAGCTTTTTTTTAACTTCGTTTTCAAGAATTTTTTCTTACATTAGCTTTTTTCGAAATTCCAGTTTTAATAATCAATGAATTTAAAGATTTACTACCGAACTTTTGACAATTAGGGGTACAAAATTGCATTAAATGTTCATAATCCTTTTTTTTCTCTTAAGGAGGAACACCACTGTAGAGGTTAAAAAAAAGTCATTTTTTGGAAATTTTTCCTCGAAAACCAAATAACATATCGAAATTTGGTTAAAAGATCTTCATTGTACAAGTATTTGACATCCTCTTTGAATTTTTTCAGAACTTTAAAAAACAAAATGGCAGCTCCCCAGCATTTCTCCAGAAACACCTTTTTTTTCATGGCTTCGCAGCCGAACCGTTTTCTCCTGAAATTTTAAGGTTATAGTTATCAAACAAAAAATTGTCAATAAAGCATAATAACAGCCAGAGAAGTACGTAGGATTTTATTTTTAAATTGATTTTTGACAAAATGGCGTCATTTTGAAAAAAAATGTTAAAAAAACGAAAAGAAACGCTCGAAAATTGTGAATAACAATTGAAATATGCAATATAAAAAAAAATCCTAGGTACTTCCTAGCAGACACTAGTTTTGAACATACTGTAGAAATTTCAAGTAAATCGAACAAAAATTGTTTGAGAAAGGAGTCCGGCCAGTTTGAAAAACGTTGTTCCGAGATAAACGCGTTTAAAGTTTAAGTGCGCTCCGAAAGAGCAGTGAGAGGCACCACACTAATTTAAAATTTCGAACACTTAGAGATTTTTCCACTATATGAAACTTTGCTACATGATTTCTATGATGATAAGGTATACCTTAGAGCAAAAAAAAAAAATTTTGATTTTTTGAAAATCCTACAGTGGTGTTCCCCCTTAAGTTATTCCAGTCATGCTTGCTACTGGCACTTACGAAAAATCCGTGTCAACACTTTTACTTAATTTAATCGTTGTAGATTGAATCGTCATATCATAATATGAATCAAGAGATCTATCAGGAAAATAAACTATTTGTACAACTTTGCTTATTTGAACTTCTTTTTTATGTAATTTGTTATCTTTTGGAAACAACTTTTCATAATTATTCACTTTCATTTTCGTCAACCATCTCAAATGGAGGGTTTTGTGAATTTTTTATCAACTTTGCATATTCATTTACTGTTTCTATTCTTTTTTTTCCTTTTTTTAACTACCGTACAATCCAAAATTCCTATCGCATTGACAGTAAGAATGTCCTCTTACAGAAAATAAATGCTGAATCTCAATTTGTAATTGACAAGACAATGTCGAAAAGAAATGTAAATTTATGGAATTTCGATTTTGGTCACCTGTTGCTTCGGAAAATAAAGATTTTGTTGTATAACTTTACTTTCAGTTTATTTTTAATCGCATACTCTACCATATTACACACGCTATTTGATCCTTTTTTTACAGCTCCTTGCATGTAAAAAATCATGTAACTCTGATCATTATCGAAAACGTGTACATTGAATAAATGCATCCAAATCAACTGTGTGAAAAATTGAGAGTTTACTGGGAGTTTAGGTAGCGGTAAATTCTGGCCAAAATCGAATTTGCACTTAAGAGTATCAATAGCAGACATCAAAGCATTTTTTAATTTTTTATATTTTTCAACCTGTAAGAGATGTTAATTGTATTATTCGTTTCGTGTTTTATTACTTTCAAAAGTGTAACAACGATTATACACATCAGTTCGCGGTATGGTAAAAGAGAAATTTACATGATAATTGAAGTATCTACTGTATATTGAAAAGTCATTTGGGATAGTTTCTATGCCTGTTACACTTGTGTAAAAATTGAGAAATGAATCATAAAGTTTAGCTAAAGTAAACAATAAATCATTAACATAATTAAATTTGCTTTGTCCTTTACAGTAGTGCGATTCAGAGTATGGAAGACTTTTAGAATGTTCGAGTATCAACGCTTTAATCTTCAGTTAGTTTAACATTTTGATTACCGTGTTCCCCCTTTCATCGGTCATCGTCTTATTACTGATTAGTTTTTTTTTAACTTTCTTTATTCTTTGTTCATCTATACTCAAAACATTGCCAATAAACTTTCTACAAATATTAATACTTGTTACCTTATACCGACAATAATAATTCCATTGGAAACGGTTATACTTCTGCGTGGATTAATTTTTCTATCATACTTATCAATACTACATTTTGAGCTTGAAAATCTCTACTTTCTCAAAACTTGTCGAAGACCGACTTCTGCCATTCATTATCAACTTTAGAACAACATTGTTTCGGGCAACAAGTTTTGACTTCGGAAAAAGTTTTTTTGCGAACTTTATTTTCAGATGCACTTTCGTATGCTAATCTCTGTATAAGAATGTTTTTCAATTTTTTAAATTATTTTGAATATTTTTAATTCAGAAAATACTGTGAAGAAATTCTCTAAGTTCTACTGTGAAGAAATTTTTTAAAACGCCAACTAAAATGATTTATGTAAAAAAAGCACATGTAAACAAACAATAATAAACTAACCTATAATTAATTATTTTCATTATAGCTCACTGTAATGAAAAAATAATTCTCAGGTTTTATTATCTTTCGTTTCTAAACTTTAGACATTAGTTCGATATAAATATGTTACTTTTAGTCGTGATTCTTTTCTAGGCCTTAAAATTATTTATATTTTCGCCCAATATTATTGGGTTGTTCGATAATTAATGTCGCTTTTTTCTCATAGATGGCGTGAACTGCATATTTCATGTAGTAGCGGCTGCGTGGCGTATATTATTATATACTATTATAAAGGTTAGACTGTACACTATCTTCTGTCAAAAACTGAGCGTCATTAGTAAATAACAAGTTGGTAAAAATTAAGTTGAAAATGCACAATCAAAGTAAGCATTATCGGCATATTTTATTGTTTTACTTCCGAAAGGGCAAAAATGCGGTACAAGTTCGGAAGAAATTGTGTGAAGTTTATGGTGAGGACTGCCTTACTGAACACCAGTATCAGCGTTGGTTTGCTCACTTTCGTTCTAAAAATTTTAATGTGCAAAATGCACTACATACTGGTCGTCCAACCACTACTGATGACGACGAAATAAAGGCGTTAATCGAAACTAACTAGTATATGACAACTCGAGAGATAGCAGAGAAGCTCGGCATATCGAATTCAACCGTTTACTTGAACTTACAACAGCTTGGTTACGTAAACAAACTGGATGTTTGGGTTCCTTACGAATTAAAGGAAATCCACCTCACCAAACGCATTAACTTATGCGACTCTTTGCTGAATCGTAACGAAAACGACCCATTTCTAAAAAGAATCACAACGGGTGATGAAACATGGATTGTGTACGATAATGTAGTCCGAAAACGATCATGGATCAAGCAAGATAAGCCCCCACGATCGACATCCAAAGCCAATATTCACCAAAAAAAGATTATGCTTTTCGTGTGGTGGGATTACAAGGGTATAGTCTACTTTGAGCTGCTTCCAAGAAACCAAACTATTGATACGAATGTCTACTGTCGTCAACTATCGAAATTGAACGAAGCAATCAAGAAAAAACGCTCTGAACTGGCCAATCGCAGAAGTGTGATGTTCCATCATGAAAACGCCAGACCTTACACCTCTTTGATAACCCGTCAAAAATTAATGAAGCTCAATTGGGAATTGATGCCACATCCACCCTATAGCCCTGACTTAGCACCATCAGTCTATCATTTGTTTCGCTCTCTTAAAAACCATTTGTATGGTAAAACTTTCGATTCCGATCAGGCTGTTAAAAATGAGTTGGACCAGTTCTTCGCTACTAAAAACCAAGGCTTCTTCGAACATGGAATTTTTCAACTTACCGCAAGATGGCAAAAGGTCATCCAACAAAATGGTCAATATATCATTGATGAATGTTTGTTGTTAATATAAATAAATTCACTTGGAAAAATATGAAAAAAACGACATTATTATCGAACAACCCAATACTTAATATGATGTTTAATAAATATTTAAACGTGAAATTGGAGGAAATGAACAAGTTTTTAAAGTAAATATAAAACTAGTAAGCAAGCGAGAAAAAGAATGTGACGATTTTAATCAAAGAAGTGTCTGCTACAAAAAACAAATAAATCGTCAACTTTTTGCAAGCTTATCATCAGTATCAAACTATTTTACGGCTCTGTTCAAAAAATAAAAAGATCCGTTAATATTTGACCAAATTACGAGTTAAGTTCAAAAACGTCATCCAAATAGGTTTAAAAAATTTTCAGTTTTCTTATCTTTCCCCAAAGAAAAACCTCTCTTAATAAAAAGTGTATATAAAAAACTTGCCTTTTTTGATGCTCAATACGATAGAATTGGTTTGAACCTCATTTTCGCAACTCTGAAAATTTGGTTACATGTGTCAATTTTTCGACTGGCCGAGCGCTAAGGACGTTGATGTATTCGGTGCCTCAATTAAGAAGTTTCGGAACGCACTTTGCTGACATATGTTTCACGCTGAAAACATCTGAAAAATTTGCATGACACGAGCCGTCTAATATGCCAACATTCTCAGCAACTTTTCTTATGGTAATTCAAAATAATTTTCTTTACAGCTTCGACGTTATCATCTATTGTTGATGTGCTGAGGTGTCCAAAGCGAGGTTCGTCATTCGCATCTTCTCGGCCATCTTGGAAGAACTTGTACGACTAATAAACATGTTTTTTACGTAGAGCAGACTCACCGTATTCCACTGTCAACATTTCAAATATTTTAGAGCACTTGATTCCATTTTTTATACAAAATTTGATGCAAATTCTTTGCTCCATTTTTTATAATAATAGAAAATCACCGAGCACACTAAATCACGTCTAATCTTTCTACCTGCCAAAAATAAACTAAGTATGCTAGACATTTGAAACTGTGAAAATATGTTCGGGACATGTGTACCAATACAACAAAAAAAAAATCGATAATCGAATGTACGTTGCCCATTTTAAAAAGTCACCTTACTTTTTGGACACACCTCGTATGACGGTATAGATTACGAAATCGAATTTATGATCCTTTTAATAACTCACGTTATATTTAATTATATTTTGAGAAAAGTGTAAATCAGTATAGTAAACAATTATAATAATAATCACAATATTAGAAAAAGTTTATTTTCTACTGTCATGAACGGTTTCCCGTTCATTATTTCTAATTATTGATAATAACATCTAAAATTAGAAACACCGTCAAACACAAATATACAATGTATCATAAATTATGAAATAAAATTTTCTCAATAAAACTAGGCGACATACCCCTAATACGCAAGTGCAGGTCGCAAGACGCAAAAAAGGATACGTAAGATTTTATCGATAAGTCACGGTTTAGGGCAAATATCGAGCGCGCGTAGGGAAGAAAAACTAGGGAAGAAAGAATGATACGCACTTGCTCTTCAGGTAAAGAGAAGAAAAGGAAGAGAGTAAAGGCAGCTGCTGGGAAGAGGCAAAAATTGGGCGCGAATAGGCACGCATCGACGCACGCATGCATGCTACTAAGCAATGCATAAGGTCCACTAGGAAAAGACAAGAGAGACAATATCAGAGAGGGGAACGGCAGAACGTATGGACCTACGTATCCGCTTTGCTATGAGCCAATGCAAAAGGTCCGCAAAGACGCAACAAGAAAAGCTAGAGCAACGAGGGAAAGAGAAAGGCGCGTGAAGACGTGTATAGACTCGCACACCTTCATAACGACTAGCTAGAAAAATACAATAATGTCACCCCTGATAAAGGACCATATAACACATCGTTCAATAAGTCCCGAGACTAACCCAGAGATGGTGCTAGTAGTACACAACTAGCCACGTTTCCATAGAGTGCGAACCTTTACTTAAAACGTATAAAAATTTCACATCGATCGGATTACAGACAGCAGAGTTATCGAGGTTAGAGTAAAGTCACTTTGTAATTTGTTTGAAAAATGGAAAAAAGCGAGTTTCGCGTGTTGATAAAACATTGTTTTTTAATGAGTAAAAACACCGTAGAAGCCCAGCAATGGCTTGAAAAACATTACCCGGACTCGTCTCCATCCAAACCAACAATTTGTCGTTGGTATGCTGAGTTTAAACATGGTCGTACGGACACAAACGATGCGGAACGTTCGGGTAGGCCATTGGAAGCCGTTACACAGGAAAATGTGAGTGAAGTGTTAAAAATCGCAAAGTGAAGGTCCATGAGATTGCAGAAATGACACAGATATCATCTGGAAGCGTATTTACAATCCTTCATGAAAAATTGAGCATGAAAAAGGTTTTTTCCAAGTGGGTGCCGCGATTGCTTTTAGTGGAACAAAAACAGCAACGAGTCGACGATTCAGAGAGCTGTTTATCGCTATTTACTCGCAATAAAAAGGATTTCCTGCGTCGATACGTGACCATGGATGAAACATGGATACATCATTTCACTCCGGAGTCGAATCGGCAATCATCTGAGTGGCGCATGGCTGGCGAAAGCCGCCCAAAGCGTCCAAAAACGCAGCAGTCTGCTGGCAAAGTCATGGCGTCTGTTTCTTGGGATACACATGGCGTGATTTTCATTGACTACCTGGAAAAAGGTAAATCGATCAACAGTGATTATTATATTGACTTGTTGGTACGTTTGAAGGAGGAGATCGCAGCAAAACGACCGCACATGAAGAAGAAAAAAATCCTTTTTCACCAAGACAATGCACCATGCCACAAGTCCATGAAAACAATGGCAAAATTGAACGAATCGGGCTTTGATTTGCTTCCCCACCCCCCGTATTCGCCAGATTTAGCCCCCAGCGACTACTGGCTCTTTGCTGATCTCAAAAAAATGCTTCAGGGAAAAAAATTTGGCTCAAATGAGAAGGTCATTGCCGAAACTGAAGCCTATTTTGAAGCAAAGGATAAATATTTCTATAAACATAGTATAGAAATGTTAGAAAGGCGTCGGAAAGATTGTATCACTCTAAGAGGAGATTATATTTATGAATAAAAATGATTTTTGAAAAAAAATGTCGTTTTCGTTGTTAGTTTCGGGACTTATTGAATGATGTGTTATCTTGTGGATGTAAAAAGGGCAGAAAAAAACGATGGAGAGCAGTTGTAGTTCATCGGATGAGTGAAGTTCAGTTCAGTGAACCGGAATGTTTAATTAACTTAAATTGTCTTTAATTGGGTCAAATCTCCGTTCCAGTCATGTGAAAAGTATAATATAAGTCAGTAACGAACGTAAAAGTATTAGGTGCACAACTATAATAAGTTTTTGCTGTTTTTTCGATAAAAATGCAACTTTATTGTAAAAAAATGGTTACAGATAAATCAAAGTATTGCCAATCGCTAGCTACAACTTTTTTTCATCTTTCTAGCAGTGCCCGAGTACCGTTACGATAAAAGTGTTCGTCTTTTGAAGCTATCCACGAATCAAGCCAATTACTGATATCTTCACATAAGTGACATTGCTGATCAGCCAGACCATGTGTCATCGAACGGAACAAGTGATAATCGGACGGCGAAATATCGCGGGAATAAGGCGGGTGGGGTAAGACTTCCCAGTTAAGCGTTTCCAAATAGATTTTCATGAGTTCAGCAACGTAAGGCCGAGTGTTATCATGCAGTAGAATCACTTTTTCATACCTCTGCTTGTATTGTGGCCGTTTTTCGTGTAGTGCTTGGCTTAATCGTATCAATTGAATTCGATACCGTTGCCCAGTGATAGTTTCGTTTAGTTTTAACGGTTCATAATAAATAACATTGACCTGGTCCCATCAAATATACAGCATAACCTTCGCAGCGTAAATATTGGGCCGGGCCGACGACGTAGAAGCATGACCGGGCAGTCCCCATGATTTTCTTCTCTTTGGATTGCTGTAATGAATCCATTTTTCATTACCTGTCTCGATGTGATGAAGAAAACCTTTTCTTTTTGCTGCTGGAACAGAACTGCTTTTGAATAATTTCTAACGCATGTAATCACTTGGAAATGACTTGGTGGATAGCTCCTAATACTGAATAAAGCTTATTTTCTATTTAGCATGGATCCTGGTCAAGTAATGCCTAATTCAGCGTCTCCGAAATTTTTTAACCTTCCTTCACCCGGATGGTCGTCAATATCGAAATCACCGTCTTTGAAGCGACGAAACTAATTACGGCACGTTGTTTCACTTAGAGCAGCATCTCCGTAAATGTTTTAAAGCTCCCGATGTACAAGCCGCCGTTTTCTTTGAATGAAAGAAGTTTGTACGTGAAATTATCTTCACGCTTCTCGTACCGAAATCAGTCAGCTATCAGCTAAAACCTGATACAGCGCGTTTGCCTACTTGTCTAACTACAAGCCCGCAACGTTGCCGGAGATTAGCACTTAACACTGGTTAGCGAACGTAAGATTGAGGAATCACACAATGCATGCAATATTTCAATGGAATAAATGAATTTTAGTTTTTTTAAATTTAGTCTCGAGTTATTTCACTCCTAACATATTACCTTCTCTGTGGCTCCCGTATCCCAGAGAACTTAGTGCAAGGGCCAACAAAAACTAGGGGAGGTCAGCACGTCGAAGCTTTAAGCTTTATACTTGCTGTATCCTTAACTATTAGGTTGCTGCAGATGAAATGGACGATTTAGCAATGACATAAAGTTGGCTGCAATTTTAGTGTATTATGTTGGCACAAGGCGGCGCAAATGATATGACATATTGAAGTATAAATGCTGCTACCTTGGTTTATGGAGTCATTTCTGTTTTGCACTTCATAGTGATCATAAAAACAAATAGAGAATTGAACATGGAAGTGAATCAAAAACGGCTACTTTTACTATACGAATTTAAATTAGAGCACAACGCAACGGAAGCAACAAGGAATATCAACAGCGTATCTGGGCCTGATACAGTTAGCGAACGAACCACTTGGCGGTGGTTTGAAAAATTTCGATCCGGAGATATGGACCTTGGAAATGAGCCACGTGGACACCCAGGACCATCGATCGATAACGACAAGCTGCGTGCATTAGTGGAGTCTGACCCCCGCCAAACCATAAGAGATCTTGCCAAGAAATTAGGCGTTCACAATTCGACAGTTTGCCGCCACTTGCA
Source organism: Chalcis sispes (assembly GCA_949987625.1). Lineage (NCBI taxonomy): Eukaryota > Metazoa > Arthropoda > Insecta > Hymenoptera > Chalcididae > Chalcis > Chalcis sispes. The sequence goes on along the minus strand of OX465098.1, from coordinate 18,698,736 downwards.
ACAACTTAGAAAAGTGAAAAAGCTTGACAAATGGGTTCCGCATGATCTTACGGAGCAAAACATGACGTGTCGAATGGAGATTTCGAGTTCTCTTCTCTTCCGCAACAAAAAGAAACCGTTTTTGCACCGAATTGTGACCTGCGACGAAAAGTGGATTTTATACGATAATCGTCGCCTAGCGGCCCAATGGCTAGATGCCGATGAAGCGCCAAGACACATGCCGAAACCAAGCCTTCATCCAAAGAAAATAATGGTAACTGTTTAGTGGTCTGTAGCTAGAGTTATCCACTATTCGTTTCTGCAACCTGGCGAAACCATCAATGCTGAGAAATACTGTGCTCAACTGGATGAAATACATTAGAAATTGATAGTCCAATGACCTAGGCTTGTCAACAGGGATGGAGTGATACTGCTTCATGATAACGCATGGCCTCATGTATCGAGAACAACGGTCCAAAAATTAAACGAGTTGTGCTATGAGACTCTCTCTCACCCTCCATATTCACTAGAACTCTCACCAACAGATTACAATTTTTTTAAACATTTGGATCACTTTTTGACAGGAAAAAGATTTAATAATGAAGCTGCTGTCAAAAATGCCTTCGAGGAGTTTCTTTGAACCAGAAACTCGGACTTCTACAAAACTGGAATGAAAGTACTTGTATCTCGTTGGGAAAAGTGTGTTACATCTATTGGTACTTATTTTGATTGAATAAATTGTCTTTATAAATAGTTACAGCTGTTCAAAAATTTATTACTAAATCGGCCATTTCATCTGCAGCAACCTAATAATATATTACATGGTCGCAATTTCGGATGTAACACTACTTTTTCAATTATTCTTATTAAATTTTCTACGTTTTTTTAAGGTTTTTAGATCCAATATGAGTATGAGGTTACTCCACACTGAGAAGTTTAACTTCTTTTTACCTTGAAAACTTTGTCTAAATGACTTCATATGTAATATAAATTATAGAAACGAGTCAGCAACGACACTGCCGGATACAGCGTGTTTGGAACCTTCAAGAAAAATCGACTCAATAGCGGCAAGATAGACTGAGCAAACGTCAAAACCAACACCAAAAGTTGTAAAATATTACGTATGTAAGCGAACCGGCTATTATTACAGTTAATAGACGTTTTCAGATAAAAAATCATCAGAAGCGAAAAATAGTGAATCTGAACAAACCAACGGGTTCAAACCATATAATGGTTTGATTGGCAGAGCGCTGGACTCTCGATCTAAAGGATCGAGGTTCGATTTCTTCCTCTATCGACTGACACAAGCATTACTGTTCTTTCATTGATCATGTATTTTGGTCTCCTCCACATCAAAGACTCTTTTCCAATTAACATGCGAAATAGGTAGCATAATAATTAAACATTATAATCTAAAAAGAAAAACTAACGTGTTCGACGCTGTTTTTTAATGGTAATTTTTCAAAAAATTACTGGAGCGAATATCCATTTAATAGCAAATAAAGAATCAATGAAAAACATGAACATATGTTGTGATCATAATATTAAGAAGATGATAGGAGTGATTATAAACACTGAAAAGGTGTTTCATGTTCATGATCGTTGTGTTTAGATAACATTAACGGATTTCTGCGAATATAATATTGTTATTGGAAAGATTTTGTGTCTACTAAATTAAACTAAAAATATTTTATTAATAAGTCAATTGAATGCTAAGTATAAGTCTAATAAGAACACGAGCTTCTATCTTAATTTTGAATTCTACATCTAGAAGTGAGCTAATAACAAGTTAGACTGATGAAAAATGCTTGGGAAGCTCGAGTACCTATGTTATAGTTTCAGAAATAAATAAAGTTTCAGAATTTTAGTCTATTCAGTCACTAACTCTAACAGAGTAAACTCTAGTGGCTAAAACAATTATCTGAGCCATAGCCAGGATAATTCTAGGTTTTCAAAAAGAAATTCTAGCAGTGTACATTAATTATATCCAAATTTAAATTAGTGTCAGCTACAGAGGCATTACTTCGGACGTTTGAGGTTTGAGACTGAAAATTTGCAGAATAAAACAGCGTGTGATGCTTATTATTACAGTTTGATTTAGAACATTGCCCTGAAGATATAAAGGATTTCACTTTATGCCACACTAAATAATTAAATTAAATTTGTAAACTTGTGATCTCCGCCTGAAGTTCCCGAAGATCCAAGTTTTCAAACTTGAAAAATCTATAAAGAGGATGAAGACCTTCACAATGAGGATACTTCTGAATAGCAGATGCAGCTGAAGAAGCAGAATACTAGCAACAGCAGATTCTTTCTTCCAATAAAGTGATTGCATAAGTACTACGAAACGTTAAAAATAATAAGACGGGGGCTATGATATTGTATAGTACATAAAATTCTGAACTCCAGCGGATTTAGAAAATCTACACTTGACTTGATACCCGATAATTCCAAAACCTTGCTATAACAATGAATGCTATGAATGTTTTGAGAGTCTGTACCCTGTAGAATAGTACATTAAATAAAAATTAACCCATCGCTCATTCAGAAAAAAGTTTGAGTTCAATAAGAATGGTCGAGTAAATAAAAGGTATATTTAATGAAAAACATTTAGTTATCGTAAATAAATAAACAACTTGTTTCATTAAATTTAATTGAATCTGCAAGAAAAAGCTAGATATCTTAATCTAAATCGAGTTACTATTAAATATAATGACGTTTGTTTATATACTCTCAGCATGCACGCAGATTCAAACTCATACTAGAAGAAAGCGATCGTTCAAGGAAGACCGTAATGATGAAGCCGTCTGAAGAAGTCGTGTGCAGCGTGCTCCGACTTCTTAGAGACGGTACTGTCGCGACCACTAGAGATTCTTGAAACGGAGTCATGTTGAGAAAGCACTATACACTTCCATACTTAACTAAATGCAAACGCAAATCATTCCATGCGTAATAAATTTATCAAAAAATGATGGACAACACTTTGAGTGAAATGTTTTTGTGTTTTATATTTTAAATAAAGCTTTTATTTTGTAAAAAAAAAACAGTGAGAACTTATTCAAGGTCCTATTAATATTGTTAGTAGGTGGCTAAAAGATATAAAAGTATTTGCATTTTGTGTTGATTCAATATGATATTTCTAAAGATTTTGATTAGTAGCATAATTTTTTGCAAACCATTATTATTAATACTGTTAACTGTGGAGTTATGCTTTATGTCTTCACTGAGAACAATAAAACTTGTTAAAGTTCAAAAGTAAACTGTTAATTAATTTAGTGATTATTTTAAATTGAGCTTACAAAAAGTTGCCTTAGATGCAGGTTAAGTCAGAATTATTGTCAAAATCAATTATGTTGGCAGCTTTTATTTTATTAGCTTTTTAGACTATTTGATGTAATATTTGCAGAACGTTGATAACAATTAGAATATTATTTAATCTCTGAACTATTTTGTTTTGATAATGTTACAACGAAACTTTATAATAAAATTTTATTATAATACAATAAATTAAGTACATATAGCCTATTAAAGTATAAAAGTAGTCGAAGATAAAAAAAGAATATAATGTAAGTAATTGCAGTATTAAAAATCAACTACCATAAAAAATCTATTAGTTTTTTAAGATTTATTATTTTTAATAATTAGATTATTATTCTTATTTTTTCCTTGCTGAAGTGCAATATCTTTTTAGACACATCTTCTATGTGTAAATATGAAATTGCTGCCATTATAACTTTAATTTTCACATTTCTAAAAATATAGAAATTAGTATTATATCGTTTGAATTTGAATATATCCATTCTTTAAGTTTTTGATTTTCTTTCAGATGTTACACATTTACATAAAAGAATGTTTCTCGAAAGAATTATTTTGGGTAAAATTCAAGAAATACTCAAATGTAGTATTGTGACAAAAGCAATCCTAATATCAGCAGTATTGCATAAATGGTAATGTTCTAATTGTATATTTTTTATTATTTTTACAAATCTAATATTGCCTATGATATAAGGATGACTTATGTTACAGAAAACTGGATATGTAAATGCAAACTAATATATCGAAACGGATGTGTGTTCGATAAAGATATTTAATATTTCAAATAAAAATTTTTCAAACACGTGACACAAAAAGATGAGCCCGGAGGAAGAAGGTGGCCGAGGGGGCGGGTCCCCACCGGCTGCTGGGGCTGTTTTACATCAACCTCAATACCCGTTAACAGCTAGTCCAGCTTCTGGTACAGAACCTTGTACACGTGATACAATTTCAACACCTATATCTGCAGCCGATACAACTACTAATGTCTCAGAATCTGCTGTTCTTACTACACATTTACAGTTGCAAAATGTTAGTCCAAGTCCAAGTCCTAATATTGGTGGTGACGTTGAAAAATTCGATGGTAAAATTGTATACAATCCTGATGGGTCTGCCTATATTATTGAAGGAGAAAGCGAATTAAGTGATGATGATTCGCTACCTGATGGATGTATTGTTGATGGTCGAGGAGTATCAATACCTCATTCATTAGTATTTCCACAAATTGCCAACGCTTACTATGTATCTAGACTGTATGCGCATCAAGCATATCAACATCAGCAACAACAAAGATTATCTATTGCCTCAAATTCTGAACTTCCTGTCATGCATAGTTATCGAGTAATAAGTTATCGGAGCTCTGAAGGTAGTGCACAACCACCACGAACTACTTTAACACCTGCAACACCAGCAGCTTCAGTACCCGTTAAACCAATTTTAATGTGTTTTATTTGTAAATTAAGTTTTGGATATGCTAAAAGTTTCGTTGCTCATGCTCATAGTGAACATCAGTTAACATTAATAGATGAAGAAAGAAAAATATTGTCTCATTCTACAACTTCTGCTATTATACAAGTTGTTGGAAGAAATAAACAACCAATCGTTAGTCTTTTAGAGCCAGTTACAATTTCTACATGTTCTCAAGAATCCTTCGAACAAATTTCAATGCAAAATAATGGCCAAGATACCAATAGTCAAGAATCTTCAAATAAATCAAATAAAAAATTGATGTTAAATCCGGGAAGAGACATGCATGATTTACAAAAGTCAAATATAAATTCCCCTATTATAACAGTTTCATCAAATCAAAATATCATTTACAATCATCAGCAACAGCAGAGTCATTGGACCAATACTCATATTAGTTCTTCGTCATGGTCAAAAGTAACTGAAAGTACAGCAAATAATTATACTTCAGCATCGTCATCAACGTCAATGAAAACTTCTCACAACTCTTTTATAAATTTATCTCAACAACCTCCAAATTTTTTGTCTGGTACTACAATAGGTGTTTGTCCTGAACATATGCAAGGTAGACCAAGTGGTATTGAATGTTCAAAATGTGAATTAATACTAGCAAGTAGTAGAATATCAGCAGGAAGTGGAACTTTAACAGGAATTCATAGTAGAAATTCATGCAAGACTTTGAAGTGTCCAAAATGTAATTGGCATTATAAATATCAAGAAACTTTAGAAATTCATATGAAGGAAAAACATCCAGATAGTGAAACATCGTGCATTTATTGCATTGCCGGGCAACCACATCCTAGACTTGCAAGAGGTGAAACTTATACTTGTGGTTATAAACCCTATAGATGTGAAGTTTGTAACTATTCAACGACAACAAAAGGAAATTTAAGTATTCACATGCAAAGTGATAAACATTTAAACAATATGCAAGAATTACAACAAGGTGGTAATGCAAATAATGCTTCATCATCTCAAGATCCTCCAATACCGACTCGGAGTCCTCTCCATCAACAAAATCATAGCCCGCTTTTAAGTGGACAAACAACGAGTCAAGGAAAACCAAAACCTACTTTTCGATGCGATGCATGCAATTACGAGACGAACGTTGCCCGAAATCTTAGAATACATATGACGAGTGAAAAACACACTCATCATATGCTAGTTTTGCAGCAAAATATCAAACACATACAAACGCTGTCTGCCTTACAAACGCATCATCAACAAGTACAACAAAATCAAATTCAACATCAACAACAAATAGAGCAGTTTTTCCATTTAGGAAATCTAGACAAACCTCAACATGCAGAAGCGGCATTAGCAGATATGGCTTACAACCAAGCACTTTTGATACAAATGATGACAGGAGGTCAGTTACCTTCACATATACCAACTGAAATTATTGGAAATATTGCAAATATTAATACTTTGGGAAATATTGCAACAGATGTTGGTTTATCTCCAGAAAGCATGGAACCGCCACCAGAACCGTCAGATCCTGATCCTTCTCATCTTTACCAATGTTGTGTTTGTAATAATTTTTCAACTGATTCTATCGAAGGACTTAGAATTCATCTAGCTTCTGATCGTACTAAAACCAGAGAAGGTGAGATACTAAGCAATGTCGCGGGTCACTTTATTTGTAAACTATGTTCCTACAAAACTAATTTAAAAGCTAATTTTCAACTTCATTGTAAAACTGATAAACACTTACAAAGATTACAACATGTGAATCATGTAAAAGAAGGTGGGTCTCGCAATGAATGGAAACTGAAATACCTCGCATCACCAACGAGTGCGGCACAAATTCGATGTCACGCATGTGATTACTATACAAATAGTGTTCATAAGTTAGCTCTTCATGCTGCATCTCCTAGACATGAAGCAGCAGCTCTTTTACTTCGACATTTACTTGAAGCGAGTACAAATATATCGACCACATCGAAAATATACCATTGTGCGCTTTGTGGGTTTAGCGCAAAAAATAGATTACCTTTACTTCAACATGTTAGATCTGTCAGACATCTTCAAATGGAACAACTACATCAATTACATAGAAGAACAGGCGTTCAAGGAAGTCAGATTTTGCATACTGATATTGGAGATGTTTTTCAAGTTATATCGGATCCCAATGGCACTTCCACTAATTTCAAATCAAAATCTACTCTGGATTTATTATCAGACGGTGTATCTAATAAAGGTCAGTAAATTTTATTTAACAAAAAGAAATATATAATGAATATTATAAACAATTTAAAAACTATATAACTAATAACACATAATTCTTACATAAAAATTAAATTAATAAATTTATATTCGAAGTTAATACTATATTTAATATATTCTGATTCTATCATCAATTCAAAATTTCAAAATAAAAATTAGTGAAATATTTGAATTTTATAAAGTTTTTCCTTTTAATAATTAAGTCCACTTTCGTGTAAAATAAATGTTTTTTTACTACTGTACGTATATTTTACTTTTTGCATAAACCCTTTTATGCATATCAGGATTTCTAAAGTTTTCAAAAAATTTTTTAAACCGCTCGAAGCAATTATTTTTTATACTTATCATGATCGCTAAAAATCTTTAAGGACTTTCTTTAATGTTTCTGCGATTATTAAAAGCTCAAAGCAAGCACTTTCATGCGACTCCAAAATTTTTTAATTTTTATATTTTTTGTAGGGACTTATTACTGAAGATTTAGCGTAAAGTCCAATGGAATTTTTTATTTCTTAAAAATTTAAACTTTTAGGTCTTCTGTGCATAACATAGTATTGGATCTGCCATTATAAATTTTAAACATTAACATTGGATTCATGATTAGCAACCCTAGAAACCATTTCAATTTAAGTAATCTGTAAAAAAATTATTCTCAATTCGAAAAATTTTTGTACTCAATAAGAAGTTTAAAAATACATAACAGCAAATTTAACTATATGAAAATAAAATTAAGAATTTCAGATTTATTATAGTAAAAAAAGAAACATATTTGATATTAAATTTGTAAAAATTCAGAATTTTTATGATACCGTAAATAAATATTTTTTGATAAATATAGAAGATTTTCTTTCTATGAGTCGAATAAAACATAATTTCATGGTTGAATTATTTAGTTTACATAAGTCCATTATCGATATATGTTTACGCAAATATTTTTAGAAGTTCTTAGAATCTTTCAATCACAATAGCTCCTGCAATTTCGTTACGTCAAAGTACTATAACGTAGATCAAAAAATGCTTGTCACTTAACTTACTCATAGCTAAAATCTGTATTGTAATATACAAAAGCTATTATTATATTCTGCAACTTAATATATCTCTGAACTAGTCTATTATGAATTTGTACGTATTGTACCTTTTTACGATCTCTGTAAATGTGTGGTTGAACTCTTATTGCATCAAAGAATTCTTATATTTTCACTGATTTTGATTCAATTCAGGTATTTTTATTGAATCTCATTGCAATTGTCTGAATCTTCTTGTCTTCTTCATTCTTTCATCAATATATAAACTTTCTGCTTGTAACGTAGGCAGGATTTGATGCTGCGTTATCTACTATCAGAAATCCTAATGATCCTTATTTTAAAAATCGAATGAATCTCCTTACTTAGATTTTATATTAAAATTTAAGCAGCTAGTATTTTATCTTAAATAAAGAAAGAAGGAAAAAAATAGGAGCAGAAGAAGGAATTAAAAAGAATAATATTTGCATCAAAACTTTATTGAGCTCTATACTCGCTAAAGTTGTACACTGATACATAAATTATACCTTCCCCTTATATTTTAAGGAGTTATACGCAGTTGCGAGGCTCAAAAAAGACGTTTTTTTATGAATTTTTTATAGAATCAGTTTTTATTTATCAATTACAAGTGATGGTAATTTAAATAGAGCCAACTTTTAAGAATACAATAGCGCGTCGATCATGTACAAATATTGATGTACACCGCTCCTGTAGATGATGTCCCAAACGACCTCCAAAAAAAGGCGCTTGGCGGTGATCTCCATTTAGGCGGTTTGGATTATCTAAAATCAAAGAATATGGTGGATTCTTTCAGAGTATAGATTAATACAGGTATTGAACGGAGGAATAATAAAAATTTTGATTTTTGACAAAATGGCGTCTATTTGAAAAAAATTTTTCGTTTTTGACTGAAATTTTCGCTCCAAAATGTTAAAAAAAATTAGTAATAATTTTTTGAAATCTTATTCCTTCGTTCAATACCTGAGGCATATATCTAAGAAGATTGTGTATAAATTTGAGACTGATCGGTTGAGCCATTTCTGAGAAATCGAGATCACCGACTTTGAAAATACCGTTTTGAGAAAAACGCGTTCAAAGTTTCAGAATTAGCTTACACATAGTTTCAATTTTTTTTCTTCAACTTACATGGTATCATCTACTTCAGGGCCATAAGAGGGACCTTCTGCAGTATCGTTAGCTTCTATGTAATAAGTCCAGCTGGTGTTGTCGTCAAGCCATTCTTTCTTCTCGCGTGCTCCCATGCGCTCATGCGTCAGAGATCATCACACGCTCTGCGTCCTCTTTGTCGACATAAGCATGAGCTGTGGTGCCTAATGAAACTCCTAATGCACTCATAAAGTACAATAATGATTTTGTACCTTCATTAAACATTCCAGCTGCAATGTAAGCCGCTATTTCAACAACTTTACCGCCACAGGTTCCGTCGTCTAAAACTGTTAATTTTTTATTATTTTCATCACCTTGGTTTTCAGCAGTCGCTTCTTTTTCCTTGGTACAGGCTTTTTCAAACAGTTTTTCAGCTGCTACTTTCACACAAGAGTGAATGTTGTCAACAACCAAGTCATAAGTGTTTTCCGTTAAAAAAGCAGGCATGTCCATCAAGCCCCAAATTTTAGCTGCGCCTTTTAATCCTAGTCCCAGAATTCTCATCACAAATGTAAATCATCTGTTTATTTCGTAAAAATGCTTCACAAAAGGACTGGAGCTTATAACACGATTTTTACACTTATCACACACTACAACGATTTTAAAACCAAGTCCACGGGGAGAAGCAGTTTCAAATTTTATTTTTCCGTCACAAGAGTTACATTTCACATAATCACTTATCGCAGCAAATACAGGAATGAAATTCAAAAGTCTATATTCAATCGAAGGATCACGTGAAACTAAAATCTCTTCCTGCGTTTTGAATTTTTTAGCGGATGCACTAAAACTACTCTTATCTGTCTCAGCAGTCTTTGGATTAAAAGCCTGTGTTCTCTTTCTAACTTAAGAAATTATTTTTTCGGTACTTTTACGTAATCTTAAACATTTACGGGGCATTTTTATATTTTTTGATTAAAATTTACTCCAATATAAAACAAAAAATCACGAAAAACAAGTTTGAACTAAACGCATGACTTTACCACGTGGCAGAACTCCTTAGACTGACGAAATACTTTTATTTTAGGTTATAATAGCCAAATGTGACCTTGAAGTAGTTAGTGGACTTATTATACTCGCCTTCTACGAAAAAACACAATAGAAAAAGGAACCTCAGGTAGCGCGTGCAGTGAGGCAGCTGCTACTCCGGTTCTTACTCTACCTGCTTTCTAACACTCTGACGTGGCCTTACAAATTCAGGTATATCTCCAAAAATATTTATCGGATTGGCTTAAAATTTTCAGAGAATATACTTAAATATATATTCATTTCGAAAATGAAAAAAAAAAAAAAACGATTTTTTGAAAATCCTAACTGCGTATAACCCCTTAAGACTTACATGTAAGATAAAATATCATGATAAACAAACTATTTACAAGTTAGTTACTCATATTATAATGATCTTAAAATATAAGTTTGAGCATCGCTTTACGCGTTTTGCTTTACAGTATTTTTGTATTTATTTTTGTAATTCTAAATGATATCATGCAATTTAATCATAATATCTTTTAGGTATATTTTGTGTCGTTATTGAATTGAACAGCATTACTTCGTGATGATACTTTATATACAATAAAAGCTTTCGATATTTTTGGATGGTACTTGCGAAATTCTTTAACCGTTATCAAATTTTCAACAGTAAATTTCACTTTCTTGCTTATTTACAATAATTTTTTTATCATCAGTACGTAATAATTGCAAAGATATTCATAACTTACAGTCTGTCAAGTAAGAGCGTGGTCGACTTCACCGACAGGTAATGAAAGATTTTGCTTTAATTTCTTCGCAAGCCAATAGACGAAAGCTTTGTTCTTGATGCATTGTTAACAAAAATTCAGTTGTCGTTGATCTTCTGAAAGAGAATCACGTTAAACGCCATGAGTGCTAAGTACGCGTCGCGCTACGAGGCTGTGTTCCTTTGCATCCACCCGAAAGGTCCCAAAATGTCGCAATCAGCGGCTGCTAAATATATGAGAAAGTCAAAGACATTTGTACAGAAGTGGATACAGCGATATAAAGTGGCTAAAAATGTCGATGATTTACCAGAACGTGGCTCGATAGGAAAAGTGAACAAAAAAGATGAAAAAAGAATAGTGAATCTGTTTTCGCGAAATCCTGCTTTAACACTGCGGCAAGGACAAGCAAAATTAATGGCAAAAGGTTAAGATATATCCTACGAAACTATCCAAACCCATCTTCGTACTCATCATCTGAAATGGCGCAACACAATGAAGAAGCCTCTGTTGACTGAAAAACATGTGACAAAGCGACTCACTTGGGCGCATGAGAATATTGATAGAGATTTTGAAAATGTCATTTTTACTGATGAATGTTTTATATGGGCACGTTCTGTTCTCACGCGAGCCTGTGCAACTTCCACCAATAGGCTTGTTCAGCGGACCGTAAAACATGGAATAAAGGTGCATCTTTGGGGCTGCTTCTCAAAGCAGGGATTCGGCACTTTGCACCTCTTTACTGACAACCTAAATGCCGAGAAAATGATAAAAATCTACAAAAAGGCTTTACTGCCATCTGCCAAACGATGGTTCATCACAAAAAATGAAGATTGAATTCTGCAGAAGGACAACGATCCTAAACACTGCAGCAAGCTCTGTACTCAGTGGAAGACTCAATCTGGCATCGTTACATTGGATTGGCCGTCGCAGTCGCCCGATGCAAACCCTATTGAAAATGTGTGGGCATATATTAAACGGAAGCTTCGTGGAAGACGCACATACACTTTGAAGCAGTTGTCTTACGAAATTCGTCGGATCTGGAGATCCTTGCCACTAGAAAACGCTGTCAAATTAGTAGAAAGCATGCCTCGGAGATGCCAGGCAATTATCGACGCCGGTGGTGACTGGACACATTATTGACCGAATTGCATCATTGTTTGTAATGTGTACAATGTATATATAAATATGAAAGTTTCATCAAATAAATTTTTTTATAAATTAACACGACCACGCTCTTACTTGACAGACTGTATGATTATACAATACTTTTGTTGGCATCGCAAGCGCATGTTTCGATGTTCTTTATAAAATTAAGAATATTGCATTAAAAGTATTGTATATCTAACATCTACACCTTATTTTTTATTTAAATGTTATGAGGAGTCAGATATAAACGATCTTAATCTTTTGAATTATTATTATTAATTGGAAATTTTTAAATTTTACGCTTTTAAAATGTTACTTTATAAAAATTATCTTGAATTGATGGTAAAATTTTAATAAATAAATTTATGTTAGAATTTGATATGAATCATGAATATCGAACAAGTGCTACCAATATGCTTTCTTATTTCTTTAGGTTGGCACGTCAAAACTATGCACATCTGGTTACACTCATTTTTCTGTCTTAAAATTGCCCTATATAAATCACTCTCTTTTGAGCAACCATTGTATTCACTTGTATACAGTTTATAATAAACAAGTTCTTTTCTTAATTATGGATTGCGTTTATTTTAAACCACTTAAAATCTGTCAGGTTATGGGCCCAGCACGCTTTCACTTCGCAAGTGAACAAGTAAAGTAATAAATTTGTTATTGAGAGTCCTCAAAGGAAAAACGCGATTTTTGCCGATACACGCGAACAATAAACGATATCAAAATGGCTGCCCCGGTCGGTTTCGCGTCTATTGAAAAATTGACGGACGAAAATTATGAACTGTGGAAAGTGCAAGTGAAAAGTGTTCTCGTATTCAACGATTTATGGGGTTATGTGGATGGTACGATAGTGAAACCTGAAGAAGACGCAGAACAATGGATAACGAAAGACTCAAAAGCCCTGGCCTTGATCAATTTAAGCATCTCGCATAAATAATTACACAACGTGAAGAAAGCCAGTACATCAAAAGGAGCGTGGGATGGCCTCAAAGCAGTTTTTGAATCCCGAGGACCTGTCAGGAAAGCGGCTTTGTACAAACCAATTTGGAGGATGAAGAAGAAGCCGAAAGTCGCCATCACGCAGTATGTTTTCGAGTTCACACACAAGGCGGAGCAACTCGAAGAAGCAGGAATCAAAATACCAGATGAATTACTGTCGATAATGTTGTTAGGTTCTTTACCGTCAGAGTTTAAAAATTTTTGCGTTGACATAGAATCACATGATAATTTGCCGACGCTTGATAACCTAAAAATAAAACTTATTGAAGAAGAAGCTAGTCAAAACAATTGCGTAATGAAAACTGATTCGAGTAAAATTAAAAATGACGCATTGATGGTTAAAGGGCGCGGCGAATCGTCAAAGCAATTTAAGGGGGGAAATCACAGTAGCACACAAAAAAATAGGCATATTTTCGGGAATTAATTTTGGCTGAATAAAAGTATCAATCGAAAATCTGTAAAGTAGGTTTTATAGCAATACTAAAAAAGTACAAAATGTAATTTTTTCAATAAAAAATATTTAAAAATGGCGGCTGCGCAGCATATGCCCCAAGGCGCCTATTTTTGAAAGCGTGTCGATGGCCGAAGACGTAGACTTCTTAATTTTTGACCTGGAAGAAAAAACCAAAATTTTTTAGTTTTCATATAACAACAGCTAGCGAGCTACGTAGGATTTTTTCGATGTATTGATTTTTCACAAAATGGTGCATGTTTGAAAATAAAGTTAAATTTTTAACAAAAAAAAACGCCATCAAATCTTTGATAAAAAAAACTACGCTATATAAAATAAAAAATCCTACGTAGCTCCGTGGAGAAAAATATTTCGAAGCTACTGTCAAAATTTCAAGTCGATCGGTAACGATTTGCTCGAGTTATGTCTTCGGCGAGCTCAAAAAAAGTGGTTTCGAGAAAAACGCGTTTAAAGTTTTAAGTACCGAGATACCATACCTGAGTGGCGTTACCGCAGAATGAAAAATTTGGGCACTCGGACACTTTTGCCGTGTTCCATCATTTGGTATATTATTTTTAAGACCCTAAAGCACCTTTTAGGCGAAAAAAATTTTTTTCGAAAAATTGAAAATTTTACTGTGATTTCCCCCCTTAATTCAAATCAAAGTAACTCTAGATTTTTCGGAAACTCTTTTTCATGTGGCAAATTTGGATATAAAAGTCAATTTTGTAAATTTAAAAACAAACACGAATCAAATCAAGTGTCCGATGCAATGACAGTGATTGCGTGTAATCCAGAACATGTCGAAAAATCTCAAGTTTGGTATCTTGACAGCGGTGCAACGCGGCACATGTGCAACGTAGGTGAAAAATTTACAAACTTTAAATCAAACGAGAAACTTCGGGTTTATACTGCTGCTGAAAATTTTATCAAGTCAAAAAGTTCAGGCGACATAAATTTAAATGTTCAATTAAAAATGATGTTTCGAATCAAGTAAGATTAAAAAACGCCTTATATGTACCTGACCTCTGGAACAATTTATTGTCTGTCTCAAGCGTGACCGATAATGATTATTCAGTTACCTTCTACAAAAATTATGCGACAATAAATCGGCGAGATGCTTCTGTCGCTTTGACGGCGGTAAAACAGGGACAGCTTTAAGTTGTAAATGAAAAGGAAGAAAAAGTTTTCAATGTTGTCGAAAAAGAAAATCTTTACTTGATAAAATGGCATCAAAGATATGGACATTTTAATTTTAATGATTTAAAAAAATTAGTTAATGAAAAAATGGTTAGTGGGTTTAACTTGAGATCGAAAAATTGAAATTGAATTGCAAAGTGTGCGCTAAATGCAAAATTCACGTTTTGCCTTTTCTAAATTCCGAAAATCGTAAGAAAGAAGTACTCGCATTAGTTCATTCTGATATTTGTGGGCCAATGAGTATGGAGTCCCTTGGTGGAGCTAGATATTTTGTTACTTTTATCAATGATGCTTCTAGGTATGTAGAAATTGTAATGCTTCGGAAACGTTCTGATGTATTAGGTTGCTGCAGATGAAATAGCCGATTTAGTAGTAAATTTTTAAACAGCTGTAACTTTTTATAAAGACAATTTATTTAATCAAAATGGGTACCAATAAATGGAACACACTTTTCTACACGAGATACAAGTACATTTATTCTAGTTTTGTAGAAGTCCGAGTTTCTGGTTCGAAGAAACTCCTCGAAGGCATTTTTGACAGCAGCTTCATTAATAAATCTTTTTCCTGTCAAAAAGTGATCCAAATGTTTAAAGAAATGGTAATCTGTTGGTGAAAGGTCTGGTGAATATGGAGGCTGAGGAAGAGTCTCATAGCACAACTCGTTTAATTTTTGGACCGTTGTTCTCGATACATGAGGTCGTGCGTTATCATGAAGCAGTATCACTCCATCCATGTTGACAAGCCTAGGTCGTTGGACTATCAATTTCTGATGCGTTTCATCCAGTTGAGCACAGTATTTCTCAGCATTGATGGTTTCGCCAGGTTACAGGAACAAATAGTGGATAACTCCAGCTACAGACCACCAAACAGTTACCATTATTTTCTTTGGATGAAGGCTTGGTTTCGGCATGTGTCTTGGCGCTTCATCGGCATCTGGCCATTGGGCCGATCTGCGACGATTATCGTATAAAATCCACTTTTCATCGCAGGTCACAATTCGGTGCAAGAACAGTTTCTTTTTGTTGCAGGAGAGAAGAGAACTTGAAATCTCCATTCGACACGTCATGTTTTGCTCCGTAAGATCATGCGGAACCCATTTGTCAAGCTCTATCACTTTTCCAAGTTGTTGCAAGTGGCGGCAAACTGTCGAATTGTGAACGCCTAATTTCTCGGCAAGATCCCTTATGGTTTGGCGGGGGTCAGACTCCATTAATGCACGCAGCTTGTCGTTATCGATCGATGGTCCTGGGTGTCCACGTGGCTCACTTCCAAGTTCCATATCTTCGGATCGAAATTTTTCGAACCACCGCCGAGTGGTTTGTTCGCTAACTGTATCAGGCCCAAATGCGCTGTTGATATTCTTCGTTGCTTCCGTTGCGTTGTGCCCTAATTTAAATTCGTATAGTAAAATTAGCCGTTTTTGATTCACTTCCATGTTCACTTTCTCTTTTTGTTTTTACGATCACTATGAAGTGCAAAACAGAAATGACTCCATAAACCAAGGTAGCAGTATTTATACTTCAATATGTCATATCATTTGCGCCGCCTTCTGTCAACATAATACACTAAAATTGCAGCCAACTTTCTGTCATTGCTAAATCGGCCATTTCATCTGCAGTAACCTAATAATTCAAGCGTTTAAAAATTACAAACAGAAAGTCGAAAACCAAACTGGACGACGCATCAAGAAAATACGCATAGACAACGGGAAGGAGTATTTATCGAAGGAGTTTCAAGGTTTTCTCGAAGAAGAAGGAATTTCGCGCCAGTTGACTGTGGAGTATACCCCTCAGCAAAATGGAATTGCCGAACGGGCAAATCGTACCATTGTTGAAATGGCCAGATGTCTTTTGCTCGAAGCGAGTTTGCTGATTACCCTGTGGGCTGAGATGGCAAATACTGCCGTGTTTCTCCGAAATAGAAGCCCAACCAAAACTCTAGATAAAAGGAATCCGTTTGAAATTTGTACACAAAGAAGATCATATGTTGGATTTTTCCGAATTATTGGCAGCAAGACTATTGCATTGGTGAAACGTCCAGGGCTAACTAAGTTTTAACCAAAGGGTGAAGAATATTTACTTGTAGGGTACTCCGAAGAGTCGAAGGCATACAGACTTTGGAAGCAGGGAACAAAAACCATTATCAAGTCACGGAATGTGAAATTTTTCGAGAAAATCAACTCATCTCCAAACACGTCGACAGAAGTATTCTCCATGTCTGATACTGATCCACTAAACGAGACAATGTTTGAAGGGAAAGAAGACAAAGAAGATACCATCTATGAAGATACAGAAGACGTCATTGAAGAAAAAGAAGGATTTAAGCGTGGTCGAGATCGACCAATTTTTGAAAAAACTGGAAACCGTGGTAGACCCAAAAATATTTATCAAAGACAAAAGAAGCAGATTGAGGATCCAAGTTTAGTAGCAGAAGTACACGAAAGAAGCGATTAAGAAGATTGACTAACCGCCATGGAAAAAGAAATCAACACCCTTGAAGAAAATGGAACCTGGATACTCGTCCATCGACCAAAAGAAAAGAAAGTCTTAAGCAATCGCTGGGTTTTTAAGACAAAAATGAATCAAGATGGCACAATTGATTAATACAAGGCTCGTTTGGTTGCCAGAGGACACCTACGAAAATTAGGCGTTGATTTTGATGAAGTATTCGCCCTAGTAGCGAGATACGACACGATTCGAACATTTTTAGCAGCATCTGTAAATGAAGAAATGCACGTACATCAAATGGATGTCATTTTCAGCTTATGTTCAAGGCGAATTGCACGATGAAATTTACATGGAACAACCAGAACTGTTCGTAGATCTCAACAATACACATAAAGTTTGTAAACTACTTCGCCCGTTGTATGGATTGAAACAATCAGGACGAGAATGGTACAGGAAATTAGATGAATTCATACTGAAGATCGGTGGAAAAAGGACGCCAGCAGATCCATGTGTATACGTCATTGGGGAAGGTGCAGGCCGTGTCATATTGATTATCTATGTTGATCACTTGATATTCGCATCTCAAGATATTGAAAAGCTCAACTCACCCAAGTCACACATAAGTTCAACGTTCAAAATAGTGGATCTCGGGCCGATCAGCAATATTCTCAGGATTAAAGTAGAACGAGACGGAGCAACAGGAAAGATGAGATTATCCCAGAAGAAATATATTTAAGATTTGCTCGAGGAATTCAACATGAAAGAAGCGAAAACTGCGTCGACTCCGATAGAATCAAACGTAAAAATTACGAAAGATATGTGCCCTGTTTCAGTTGATGACAAAATTGATATGAAAAATTGTCCTTATAGAGAATTAATCGGTGGTTTAATATTTTTAGCCAATACGACGCGTCTGGATATTTCGTTTACCGCTAGCACGTTAAGTAGATTTTGTTCAAACCCAGGCAAAGAACATTGGCTTTCAGCCAAAAGAGTTTTGAGGTACTTGAAAGGAACCACGAGTTACGGAATTTCCTATGTCAAGAGCGTTAAAAAATTAAAAGCATATTCTGATTCAGATTGGGCAGGAGATATTGATGTTCGGAAGTCATGTTCGGGAAACATTCTAATGTTAGCCTCCGGACCAATCAGCTGGAAATCTAAAAAACAGAAATCTGTGACTTTATCCACTATGAAAGCTGAATACACAGCTCTTTCAGAAATTTCTCGTAAAATCATATACGTAAAAAGGCTATTATTTTACATGGGACTCGAAAAATACGCTAAGTCACCGATAGATGTTCTTTGTGATAATCATAGTGAGATTGAATTATCAAAAAATGCTGTTTTTCACAAGCGTAACAAACACATACACATATGTTTTCACTTCACACGAGAATTAGTTGATCAAAAACAAATTGTTATTCATTACCTGAGAACTGATGCCAGCAGATATTTCGACGAAATCATTTACTAAATATAAACACGAAAAATGTGCTGAAATATTAAATTTAAAATACTTATAATTTTTTTTATTTGTTTGAACACTTGTCGATAGGAGAAGTGTTAGAATTTGATATGAATTATGAATATTGAACAAGTGCTACCAATATGCTTTCTTAGTTCTTTAGGTTGGCACGTCCAAACTGTGCACATCTGGCTATACTCATTTTTCTGTCTTAAAATTACCCTATATAAATCACTCTCTTTTGAGCAGCCATTGTATTCACTTGTATACAGTTTATAATAAACCAGTTCTTTTTTTAATTATGGGTTGCGTTTATTTTAAATCACTTGAAATCTGTCAATTTAAAAGAAATTATAAATAAAATAATATTATAAATAATTAGAGAAAATACATAATTTGAGAAAGTTTAGAATAACCAGGAAAAAAATTAATAATTAACGATAAAATAAAATGAAAATCAAAATAAACGGTTATAGTATAATCGATTGTAACCGAACAACATGGAACAATTAAAAACTGCTATAAGCTTCCATTTGTTTATAAGTTAAAAATTTACAGGAAAATTAATTTTTTTTAAATAATTGTATAATCCAAATGATAGTAAATAAAAAACGAACATTATTTGAAAAATTACAGATATAAATTTTATAAGAAAAACCGCATGAAAGGCCACGAAACATTAGATGAAACTGATATTCCATAACAGAAGCGTAAAAGGACAAGCTTTTCCCGATTTGAGAAGATTTTTAACTCTACTATCAACGCGATGTGTTCAATTTTAAATGTCTGCTCCATTGCCTTCTTAAAAACTAAAATCATTTTAAGTTTTGAATAAATTAATTAAGATTATATTATTTTGTTAAGTTATGACAAAAACAACTTTAAACGAGTAGGTATAAAAAATTAAATATACAATTTAAGTGTAGTTAGTTGTGTGAAAATGTAATGTTGTACCGGGTGTACAAGTATGAAATGCAGATTTTAAAAGAAAAAATAACACGTTTAATTTGGTAGAATAATAAAAAGTGCTTTATTCAACGTATGCTCCATCGCTTTTTATACATTTTTGCCATCTTTCAGGCAATTTGTGAACACTACGCCAGTAGAAATCTTCCCCTTTCGCCGCGAACCATTCATCGAACCATTTTTTGACATCTTGATAGGAATCAAAGCGCTGCTCAGTAAGTGCGTGACCTATCGATGCAAACAAGTGGTAATCAGAAGGAGCCAAATCTGGTAAGTAAGCCGCATGAGGCAGAACTTCCCAGTTGAGTGCTTCCAATGTGTCGCGAACCGGTTTTGCCGTATGTGATGGAGCATTGTCATGGGGAAAAAATACTTTGTGTTGCCTCTTTCGGTATTCTGGCCTTTTTTTAAGCAACAAACGGTTTAAATCGGTTAATTGTTGTTGGTAACGTGTAGTATTAACCGTTTTTCCAGGTTTCAATAGCTCATAATGGACCACGCCCCTCTGGTCCCACCAAACACAAAACATCGTTTTTCTGCCAAAACGATTTCTTCTTGCGGTCGATGTGGATGGTGCTCCTGGGTCCACCCATAATTTCTTGCGTTTGGGATTTTCAAAATAAATCCACTTTTCATCCCCTGTTACTATTCGATGCAAAAACGACTTCCTTTTGTACCGAGCGAACACAATTTCACATGTGATTTTGCGATTTTCTAGTTGCCTGCCATTCAACTCATGTGGTACCCATCTACCGCTCTTCTGAATTTTCCCCATCGCTCGTAGGCGATTGAAAACAGCTTGTTGGGAAACTCCTAATTGCTGTGCGAGTTGTTTTTTGTTTGCGAATCATCTTCATCCAACAATGCTTACAAACCCATATCTTTGAATTTTTTTGGCGGTTTTCCATGTTCCTTGTCTGCAACATTGAAGTTACCTTTTTTGAAAAGCTGAAACCATCGTTCATACGTATCTTGCGATGGAGCATGTTCACCATAAGCTTCTCGTAGTAACCAAAAGGATTCAGCAGCAGTTTTCTTCAAATGAAAACTAAAAATTAATGCTGTCAGCAAATGCTCTTTGTTCGGTATAAATTTTGACGTATTAAACACAACAATACAACACGATGCACATACTTTTTCAGTCTATCACTAATGCGTGTCTGAACTTATTGATGACACAACAAAATGGCGCAGTGTCAAATCATAACAGCTTAAACTGCATTGGTACACCATCTGTTGTCTAAAACCCGCATTTTATACTTGTACACCTGGTATTTAAGGCAGAATCAGCTAAAATTATTTTTATTGTATATTACACATAAAAATTGAATTTCAAAATTGACATTGTGCTCGGACTGTGGCTGTAAGGCAAGTACTAATATAAATGCAAGATCGTTTAAAATAAAGGCTAATTTTATTTTAAATTGTGTCTATTTTATGGCATTCACTTAAGGTAACACTCCAAAAGTAAATGATCGTAAACATCAACATTTGGGCAGACATCGCGTACTAAGAGCTCGCACATCTAATTAATTCAATATTAATAAAACACGGTTACAATATTGAGTTCAGCACTCGAATGGGAATTTATAAACTTAAATGAATTAAATCATTATAATAAATCATATAAAAATGATTTATTATTATAATTTAATTTATTTTATTAATCATATAAAAATGATTTATTATTGTAATTTAATTAATTTTATTAATCATATAAAAATGATTTATTATTATAATTTAATTTATTTTATTAATCATATAAAAATGATTTATTATTGTAATTTAATTAATTTTATTAATCATATAAAAATGATTTATTATTATAATTTAATTTATTTTAGTTTATAAATTAAAAATGAATCTGGAAAATACGATCGGATCGTTACAATGTTTTAATTAACTGGATTGTTGCAAATCCTTCTACTACATATTTTTCGCTGAAGATTTTAGAGCAGAACGTGTATGTTTAATACTTAATCTTTTCAAGTATACTTTGCATTCGTCAGTTATAAATTGCAATCCCGAGTTGGTGACTCTATGATCAGGTAAACCGTGTTTTCTAAAACGTGTTTTTAATACTTCAATAGCAGATTGTACTGTCACACTTCTTACAATGTAAATTTTACTTTATTTAGAGTAAGAATCAAATAATAACAGTTCTTATTGAATAACAGAATTATCTTTTACGGTAATGCAATGCTTACAATATTTTACTTCATCTTCAAGTTGTTTATCAAAATTTGCCCGTTACACACTCTCTTTCTATATTTACTTTGATCTGGAGGCTTATGGTTTTAATTCATCTAGCCAATTTTTTATTCTATTTTAAGGCCACTCGTTTAAAAACATTTTGTTTACTTTTGAAAATATTTTATTTTTCGTGCAATTAATCTAAAATCCAAACAAGCTATTTTACTTTCAACTTCATAATGTAAATATGTATACTTTTCACTAACGTCTAAAGTTTTATGTTGTTTTTCATTTGAGACTGATAATCGCGAGACAATGCCTGCTATAATATTATTTTTTCTGCTGACGCATTAAATTTTCTAGTAATAGGCTAATAGAAAACTTGCTTAGTTTTGCAGCCTGCCAGCTGCTATTTTTGGTTCACCTTTTTAAGTGAAAAAATTCTAAAGTGGTTCTTAAAATAAATTCTTTTGTATGTACATAATCATTAAATGTTGTCTATTTGAGAATACTTTTCTTGACCGAGTTAAGCGTTTTGGTGAAAACTACCGGTTTTTTTACTGTATTCATGCGGTTGACTAATATAAGCACCTAGACTATATGGTGATCCATCAATGTTAATATTATGAAGTAGAAGGATCATGAGTTTCTATTATACATATAAACTTGTATTTTGTTTTATTAAATGCTTGCGTACAACTTTCAGTTCATTCCAATCTTTTAAGATTACTACGTTTATGCAGCGATGTTAGAATTTTTGCTCTATTTTTAATGAACATGTCATAGTAATTTATTCTTCCTAATAGCAATTGCAATTCTTTATGATTTGACTGGTCTTTTATTTTCACAATAGCTTTATCCTTCATATCATCAATATTAATTTATCCTTGGTGTCATGAATGTTAATTTTTCCGTTTAATAATTTATTACCAAGGTGTGTTATTGCATTCTGAAAAAATGTTTATTTGGATTTGCTATCGACTAGACCTCATTTTACTAATTTTATCAAAATTAAAACTAATTTTTTCAAATACTCTTCTCAATTTTTTCTATAACTATTATACAATATTAACATCTACACTCGTGATACTATCAATACTTCTCAATATTTTTTTTTGAAAAACATAGATCTGAACTTTAAGTCATATATCGTATATAAACAATGAAACAACCCTTTGACCGAATTAATTGTCACTAAATGTTGCAAATCTTGTGAATGAGAGCTTTTAGAAATGCTACTTTCATATCAATTTTTAAATAATATTCAATATCACATTTCACTTTGTTCGTTTTATTTTTATTCGATTACAACTTAGTTGCTGTTTGATTAAAATTAAGTTACGCATAAAGAATTATTTTTAATTCCAGATAGACCGTTACTTTAAAATCTCCACATATACATTTTAGCATTAGGTTTTATGATTGGCACGATCGGCTTAATTTATTTATTTATTTCTATAGCTTCAATTTTGTCAACTTTAACGAGCTTATTTAATTTTCTATTTTATTTATTAAAGCAAATGTAATTTGTCATACTAACATAAATTTCGGAGCTGCTCTTTGTTTTAATTGTCATTTTATTTTGCCTTTATAAAAGAACCGTTATCTAATTAAAAAAAAGAAGAAGCCATTGTGGGATGGCTGACAGATATGAAACATACGAGTATTGTATATTTATTATTGATTTGTATGGAATTAAAATAAAGAATAATTATTTCTGAAAATATATATTATTATTTTCTGTAAAAAAATATGTACATAAGAACTATAAAATAAAAATATTATGAAAGGCAATATACGAGTACATTACATAACTGGAATAAAAGGGCTTTTATTAATTACAATTTAAAATATGAAAATTAGCAAGTCTGAATGAGTACGTTAGTGGCCAAAATATGAAGTATTTTCATTAAAGAATTTTGTATAAATTGCATATAAATATTTTTGGAAAAAATTGACAAATTATAAATAAAATTAAAAAAAACTTATATTTTTCATGCCCTTGTTATTAGTTTTGAATAATAGTAAAAACAATTTAAATACATTTTTATAATATAATTATTGTAAAATTTAAACTATTAAACAATTAATTTAGTTCATTTACCGTTCCTAAAATTCAAAAATTAGATGGATAAAGTATTTATGATTTACGTATATCATATATGTAATTATAAAAATACATATAATCAAAAGAAAATGTATGACAAAGAAAACTGTTGTCTTACCCATTATTAATTAGAAATTATTCGTAATATATTTGCCTATATTAACTTATGAAAAAAATAATTATTATATAACACATCGTTCAATAAGTCCCGAGACTAACCCAGAGATGGTGCTAGTAGTACCAAACTGGCCACGTTTCCATAGAGTGCGAACCTTTACTTAAAACGTATAAAAATTTCACGTCGATCGGATCACAGACAGCAGAGTTATCAAGGTTAGAGTAAAGTCACTTTGTGATTTGTTTGAAAAATGGAAAAAAGCGAGTTTTGCGTGTTGATAAAACATTGTTTTTTAATGGGTAAAAACACCGTAAAAGCCCAGCAATGGCTTGAAAAACATTACCCGGACTCGTCTCCATCCAAACCAACGATTTGTCGTTGGTATGCTGAGTTTAAACGTGGTCGTACGGACACAAACGATGCGGAACGTTCGGGTAGGCCATTGGAAGCCGTTACACAGGAAAATGTGAGTGAAGTGTTAAAAATCGCAAAGTGAAGGTCCGTGAGATTGCAGAAATGACACAGATATCATCTGGAAGCGTATTTACAATCCTTCATGAAAAATTGAGCATGAAAAAGTTTTTTTCCAAGTGGGTGCCGCGATTGCTTTCAGTGGAACAAAAACAGCAACGAGTCGACGATTCAGAGAGCTGTTTATCGCTATTTACTCGCAATAAAAAGGATTTCCTGCGTCGATACGTGACCATGGATGAAACATGGATACATCATTTCACTCCGGAGTCGAATCGGCAATCATCTGAGTGGCGCATGGCTGGCGAAAGCCGCCCAAAGCGTCCAAAAACGCAGCAGTCTGCTGGCAAAGTCATGGCGTCTGTTTTTTGGGATACACATGGCGTGATTTCCATTGACTACCTGGAAAAAGGTAAATCGATCAACAGTGATTATTATATTGACTTGTTGGTACGTTTGAAGGAGGAGATCGCAGCAAAACAACCGCACATGAAGAAGAAAAAAATCCTGTTTCACCAAGACTATGCACCATGCCACAAGTCCATGAAAACAATTGCAAAATTAAACGAATTGGGCTTTGATTTACTTCCCCACTTCCCGTATTCGCCAGATTTAGCCCCCAGCAACTACTGGCTCTTTGCTAATCTCAAAAAAATGCTCCAGGGAAAAAAATTTGGCTCGAATGAGGAGGTCATTGCCGAAACTGGAGCCTATTTTGAAGCAAAGGATAAATCCTTCAATAAACATGGTATAGAAATGTTGGAAAGGCATTGGAAAGATTGTATCACTCTAAAAGGAAATTATATTGTTGAATGAAAATGATTTTTGAAAAAAAAATGTTGTTTTCGTTGTTAGTCTCGGGACTTATTGAACGATGTGTTATTGTAGCTATAACAGGATTAAATAATGATGATGTTTCTGAAAATTTATGTTTATTATATTAGGTGTAGTAAAAAGTAATCCATTATTTTGCTTATAGATGGCTTTAGTAGTCTGTATCTCCCGTTGTAAAAGTGCGATCGGGTTACACTAGATGGCGTTAGAAAGATAAGATTTTGTACTAAAAAAGCTTCCGATACAGTTTTGTGATTGCTAGACTCAGTATTTTTTTAGCACGCGTCAAAGATGGACACCAACAAAGAGAAAATACGCCATATTTTGGAGTTTTTCTTCGATAGAGGCGAAAACGCAAGCCAGGCAGCTGCAAATGTGAATAGTGTTTATGGTTTTGATACTGTAACAGCGAATCACGCGCAATTGTGGTTTCGTCGATTCCGTTCCGGTAATTTTGACGTCAAAGATGCACCACGCTCTGGAAGGCCAATTGTCGAAAATGTCGATAAAATAATGGAAATCGTCGAGTTCGACCGTCACGTAAGCACTGTTTCGATTGCCCAGGAGCTAAACATTGCACAAAAAAACCGTTTGGAACCACTTAACTAAGGCTGGATACAAAAAGAAGTTCGGTGTATGGGTGCCACACGAGTTATCACAAAGAAACCTCATGGACCGAATTTATATCTGCGAATTGCTGCTGAATCGCAATAATATCGATCCATTTCTGAAGTTATGGTTACTGGTTACTGGTGATGAAAAGTGGGTCACTTACGACAACGTCAAGCGACAACGGTCGTGGTCAAATCGCGGTGAGCCGGCGCAAACGGTGGCCAAGCCAGGATTGACAGTCAGGAAGGTTTTGCTGTGTGTGTGGTGGGACTGGCAGGGAATCATCTACTATGAGCTGCTCCCCTACGGCGGAACTCTTAATTCGGACCTGTACTATCAACAATTGGATTGTCTGAAAGAAGCAATCGCTCAGAAGCGGCCAGCTATGGCCAATAGGAAAGGAATTGTGTTCCATCAGGACAACGCCAGGCCGCATACATTGATAGTGACTCGCCAGAAGCTCCGGGAGCTTGGTTGGGAAGTTCTTATGCATCCACCTTACAGTCCGGACCTGGCACCAAGTGATTACCACCTGTTCCTGTCTATGACGAATGATTTTGCAGGTGAAAAGTTCGCCTCAAGAGAAGATTGTGAAAATCGACTATCCCAGTTTTTTGACAATAGGGATAAGGGTTTCTACGAGAGAGATATTATGAAATTACCTCCAAAATGGCAACAAGTTATCGAACAAAACGGTGCATATTTGACCTAAATCGTATCATTCTATCTATGCTAAATAAAACCTTCAATTTAATGCAAAAATAATGGATTTCCTTTTACTACACCTAATATTATCACAATGTTAACAGTGTTATAATATTGCAATATTTTGTACAAATTTTTTTAAGTGCACTAAAAAAAGACTTCGGTGCGTTTTGCACGAACCGGCACAACACAAATCTGAAACGTCATGCAACTCCACGCCGGTTATTTCAGGCTCCCTATACCCAAAACTACTGTTACTTTTTTACGTTAGGCGCGTGCTTTATAATTACTATACTATACTATGCATTTCGAAAGTGACGAAGAACAGGAGAACGCGACTGTTCGGGCTCTCGCTGCGCGAAATTAGTGCTACCACTTCACAAAACGTTTCTCGGCGCTGCTGTCCTAGTCGACGGACGCATATTGAGCCAGAATTTTTTCAGTGTGGTTATACGTATAGGGAGTGAAGAGCAGTACACACATTCATATGGCAAATATACACACGTACGAGGGTTGCTATTTATATTTTGAGCTTAATAATAAAAAGACACTAATTTATCATCAAAAATAGCTTTATTCTTTTTCAAAGTATTCTCCATGATAATCAATTCATTTTTGCATGCGCTCGAACCAATTTTCGTAATACTTTTTCCACTCTGATTGAAGTACTTCCAAAACATGATTTTTAAATACATAAACGACTTTCTTAGGCGTCAAAAAATGCTGGACACGCAATTTATTCTTGATGTGCAAGAATAGAAAGAAAATATTTAAAACCAAATTCAGTGGATTGCTTGTTTTGTTTCGGGCTTATATGCATGGATCCAAGGTTCCTCACCTGTGTACATCTTATTTATAGCTTCTTATTTTTGATTTCTTGAGCATTTTTTTGCACCAATTGACACAAACCACTTTTGTAGCTTTTTTCAAATTATGCGGGATCCGATGCAAATAAATCTTTTTATATATAATTAATGCTCATCGGACTAATGCCCAAGGATGCCTCAATCTCACAATAATTCCATTTTTTTGCTGAAACAAAATTTTTAAGTTACTGTTTACAATACAAGTTGTACTTAAATAACAAAACGCTCTGAAGAAGGTTATGGTTAAAAAAGACAAACTTTTAATTGGAAATATCAGATGGCGTCTAATAACACTTACAAGGAAGGTATTTCAGGTGTACCTCATCGATTTTCTTGAAACTTTTATATGTTGTAGAACATTAAAAAATAATTAAAGCGCACTGCTTTAGATCGGCCCATAAGTCTATTTAAGGGGTGAAAACCACCCCTAAAGTTCAACTACAAAAACACATTTCTTTCATTTCTCAAAAACTACTTGGAATTTCTCAATAAAACCAAATGGATATTACATGTTATTCAACTACACATATTTGTACAATATTTTTACTCATAAGGGTAGCAACTGCTTTTTGTTATACATGGAAAACTATATTTTTTTACAGTTTTTTCGCTATGAAAATACTGGAATTTGTTGAATTTGAAAAAAAAAATTATTGCATTATAAAAAGAAATAAATTATAAAATTGATGTGACCCGGGATTCTTTTCTAAAATCCGTTAACGGAGGTAAACTACCCGTAAAATCGATATAGCTTCATTTCATTATTCTATTGACATATCGTGGTGTAGATCATTGCGTTACTATCAAAATTAAGAAATAAAGTTAAAGTAAGTCGGAATTTTTTAAAAACAACCCTTTAAAAAGGGTAATTTACCCTTACATTTAAACCTTTGAGTCATACATTTTTCTTTTCGATATTTTAAGCTCAAAATCAGTACAAAATGGTTTTTGCGGTCGCTGATCACAAAAATGAAGTCAAAATTTTTTTAATTTTTACATTCAATATGGCAAATCCAAGATGGCGCATAAAAATTTGCAAAAAAATATATTTTACTCGAAAACTCTATACATTTGAATTTTTAAAAAATGATAACAGATCCTAATCAGCGGCCTCGAAACCCCTTATATTCTAAATTTTATTTAAATCCAATAATAAACAGCCAGAAATGATCTTTTTCGAAAAAATTGCGTTTTCTCTTTTTAGTTGTTTAGAACAATTATGGATTAAACAATATTGAGTTTTTTACATTCAATTATTGTAAAGAAACATCTTAGCTACCAGAAAAATACAAATTCTCTTGTATTGACTCAAAAATACAAATTTTATCAATTAAAATCTGCAATGTATGTAAAAGGTGGTAACGATCGTTACCACCATGACTCAAAGAGTTAACCCCAAGTATCGTTTTTTTAATTTTTAAAGAAGTACTTCGAATCTTTTAATGGAGTAAAATATCTAATATCATCTATTTGAAGATCAGATATTTCAATCTAAATTTTATTAATTTTATCTAATTTTATTTTTTCGCGAATGTTTATACGCCATCTTGGATCCGCCATATTGGATGTAAAAATTCAAACATTCTGACTTCATCTTCGTGATCAGCGACCCCAAAAACCAAATTGTACTAATTTTGAGCTTAAAATATTAAAAAGAAAAATGTATGGCTTTTAGTAAAAGAAAAACATATGGTAAAAATGTATGAATTACCCTTTTTAGAGGTTTGTTTTTGAAAAATCTTGACTTATTTTTACTTTATTACTAAATTTTGATAGTAACGTAATGAATTACACCACGATATGTCCTATAACGCCACTGGGGATCAGGGTGGCGTACAAATGGGAAAAAGGGGGGGAAGCGGGGAAGCAGTTTGCTTGCTTACCAGTAAAATACTTATTTAAAAACTTAATACACGGACACATACGTTTATTTAAAACTGATTTGATTAATATAATTATTTATCGCGTTTTTACGCGAGCCCAGGGCGCCAGCTACAATCGTGTAGCGCGGTTTCTTGCGCGGCAAATATTCTGCGCGGCTAACTCACGGTTAGAGCGGTCGCGGGCATACAGTATACGACAAGGCCGAAAATGGCGCGTAACACGCGACGCGGTCGCACACACGCAGTCGGGAAGGATACGGGGAAGCTGTGCCTCCTGGCAGCTGCCACTGCACCTTGGCACTCACCAGATACTCTAACACGCTCACGGTTACTCTCCGGACGCTCGCTCGCTCGTTTTCAAGAGTTACTCGTTCGCGACTCTGGCCTCGGAGTTTTTGACTGCTCGCTACTAACGACCGTTTTCTAACACTGGCCGGAACGGAGTGTCGACTGCTCGCTACTTGTCTTTTCGCCACCGCGGACCCGAACGGAGTGAAAGAGAAGCTTCTTCCGTGGCACTTTCGCGAGCGCGGCTTTTTCGATGATCGTTCTGCGCCGGCGCAACGTACGTGTAAAGTACGTTACGCAACGCAGCCGCCGCTCGCGCTCAGCGCTGGCGGCAGTTGATATTACTGCTTGCCAGCAGCGCGCGTTGAGGTTATCCGCTCGCGAGTGCCAGTGTTGTTGTTGTGTATTCCCTGGAGCGGCGAGGATCTACCTCAGATGTACGGAGGATCAAGGTAAGTCGACGCGTTCCATAGCTGGTAGGCGTCGACTAATTTGCCTGTCTTCTTTTTGTTTCAGGCGCGGCCGTACTGCGGGTCAACAACTGCGGCTCAGACGAAGAACGGTTGAGAAAGCTAAGCAGCGGTGTCGGTGACAGCTATAGCCTGCTTGCAGCGGTAGCGAGGCGACACTATCAGACACCTCCAGGTGCGTATTTACTTGCACTCATGCTGTGCTTCTATGTGTTGCTTGCCTTCTAACCTCCTCTTCCACTTTCTTTTTGTATTGCGTGGCAGCTTGTACTTCTTTCCAAGGTGCAGCTGCTATTATTATTCTGTTCTTTGTTTAATTACCGTCTGGGAGGTTGCAGGTACAGGGATCACTACGAGGATTGGAAGGAGCATGGACATGGATGCTGCAGTGTGTGCGAGCACTGCTACGACTTATTCAAGGGCTCCTGAGACTGGCTCCTCGCTGGAGCCTTTACTTGAGCTTGAAGCCCCTGTACCTGGTGAAGGTAACGTATGTACAGCCCTGCGTGGCTGTTAGTTAGGGGCACGCGTGGCAGTCCTGCGAGGCTGCCAAGATTGTAAAAGGGCGGGATATTTTAGCTACGAGGAGGCGCATAAGCTATGCCTTGGCCTCCTCATGTGACTGGTGCTAAAACACCACGTCACAACTCCCCCCCGCCAAACCGTGAATATGGGGGAAGTGAAACGACTCCATATTCACTGTTTGATCCTAACTGGGGTCGAACATGGTTACATTCGCCTAGCGCTTGCGCTTAGCCTAAGGTGAGCGGTCTCACCTGCAACGGTGTATGTGTGCGGCAGAACGTTGTGGTGCGGACATCGCCTTCTGCAGCGTGGCTCATTTGCATTGGTGTTCCAGCTAAAGTGTACGCGGTGTACGGGTGCACGCGGAATTACTAGGCGAACTCGAGTCTGAACGGAAAATCTAGTTTGTCGGTTATGTACGCGACTGGCTCGACCCTTGGGCAGAAATACAAAAAAATAAAAGTACAAAAAAAAACTATTATCGCTACGCAAATTGTCCTAACGACGCGGTCTCTCATAACCCGCTCCAACATTCAATACCACTCATACCGAAAGAAATAAAATACTTAATATTAATATGCATCAAAAAACATGTACATAAAATAGCCAATAACTTTAATCATACCGTGCTTACCTGGTGCAGTAGCAGTACTATTCGACAGCCGCATTGCTGTTCGATAAAAAAAATAAAACAATTGGTTACCTTGGTGGCCCACTGCCAGTGAGCGGTTATGGTAAACATGCTGAGTTTACTCGTTGCCTCGTCGGAGAGTGGTACGTAGCTGGATGCGAGTGCGACATGCAGCTGTGGCTCGTTGGTGGCACGAGCGGTTCGCGCCAACGCGGGTAATAATAGCAAAAAAAAATTGAAAGGGGCGGGAGCGAAATACAAAAAAAAATAAGAAAAATAATAAAAAGAATAATAAAAAAAAATAGCAAAAATGGAAAAAAATAATGCTCTGCTGGCTTGGGGTGCTTGGCGGCAACCAAAACCAAAGTAACAAGAACAAACAAAAAAAAATAATGCAAAAGAAAACCAAATTAAAAAAAAACAGAGGGAGCAAGGAAACAAAACGATAGCATGCAGTGTGTTGGCGGGATGAGCGGGATAGGCAACAGGGGTAATGAAACACACTAATCTGCTGAATATATAAAAATTTTTAATAAGCAGCGGCGGTGCTATATAGAAAAAAAAATCAAAAAACGAGAAAAAAAAATTCTTAACGGGAACGCGGTGGTACGTAGCGTTTCAAGTCGCTTACGTGGATTTTGGTGCGCTTCTTCGAGTTGGCGTCTTCGACGAGGTAGACTACTGGTGAGAGTACCTTGACGATGGTCGCTGGCCCTACGAACCGCGGTGCCATTTTTGCCACGAATCCTTCTCCGGCAGAGGACAGGTGGTGTTGGCGGCGGCACACTAAATCGCCTACTTGATATTGAACGTCGCGTCGACGGCGATTGTAATGCGCGGATTGTTTTGCGGTCGCTTGCTCGATGTGTCGCTTTACTAGATCATGTACCGCTGGCAAGCGGGTTACACGTTCGAGCCATTGTTCTGCATCGGGCGGCTGTACAGGAGCGGAATGTTCAAGGTGTTTGCGGAGGATCATGCAAGGTTGCGGGTTACGGCCGAAATTTAGGAACGCGGGGGAAAATTTGGTCGATGAGTGCACCATACTGTTGAGCGCGAAGGCGAATTCATTAAGATGCATATCCCATTCGCGGTGGTCTTCGCTAAGAAAGCTATTAATCATCGTACGCAAATTCCGATTAACGCGTTCTACGGGGTTGGCCTGCGCATGGTACGGAGGAATGGTAGACTGCGTCACTCCGTACTGCTGCAGCCGCTCGGTTACGATTTTGTTAGCAAATTCAGTCCCATTGTCCGTCAATAGGACCTTAGGACAGCCCCATCGATTTATTATCAAGTCATCGAACGCCTGCATTACGCTCTTCGCGTCGGCTTTTCGTAACGCGCGGATTTCGACATAGCGCGTGAAGAGATCCTCAAACACTATCGCATAGCGGTGCCCTCGTTTCGACGGTGGTTTCGGCCCGATCACGTCCGCGGCAACTACCGTCCACGGTCCGTCAATGTATCGCTCCCCCATCAAGCCGGCTGGTGCTTGCTGCGATACCTTGTGCGCTTGGCACTCTTGGCAAGCGCGTACGTAGCGACACGTATCATAGTAAATGCCAGGCCAATAATAGTAGGTGGCGAGCCGCGCATACGTTTTCTCGACACCGAGGTGGCCCGCCTGCGGTGTATCGTGCGCTTCAAACAATGCTTTGGCGCGGTCGCCCTGCGGTAATACGAGTTTCCACGCGTCGAGATCCGGCACTAGCGGGTCAATCAGCTGACTCGGCCGGTGCACGTATAACAGCTCGTTGTCAATACGCCAATCT
The DNA here is from genome assembly GCA_949987625.1 of Chalcis sispes. NCBI lineage: Eukaryota > Metazoa > Arthropoda > Insecta > Hymenoptera > Chalcididae > Chalcis > Chalcis sispes. The sequence goes on along the minus strand of OX465098.1, from coordinate 18,665,669 downwards.
GGGAAGATGTGCGGGCGGGTGCGGACAGCTAGCAAGCGTCGCTGATACCATTTGTCGTCCGTGTGCGCGGACGGAGCTACAGCGGCGGCTTCTACGTTATTCTCGAGCGCACGGGAGAGTGCGTCCGGCACTTGATGCAACGCGCCTTTACGATGCACAAATTTGATGGAATATTGCTGCAGCATCGTGTTCCATCGCCCTAAGCGGCCTGCGGGATCCTTCAAATTATGTAACCACAAGAGGCTATGGTGATCGGTAATCACCGTAAATTCCTCCCCTTGGAGGTAACCTTTTAGCCGTTCGACGGACCAAAGCACCGCCAAGCACTCCTTTTCCGTCACGGAATAGTTGCGCTCAGCTTTAGACAGGACACGGCTTACAAAATAGATCGGGTGCTCGTGTCCGTCAACCTCTTGTGTCAGAACGCCTGCGATGGCGTAATCACTCGCGTCCGTTTGCAGCGTAAACGGGCGGGTGAGATCCGGGCGAGCTAGCACAGGCGCTTGCGTTAGAGCTTGCTTCATTTGCGCGAAGGCGAGCTGTTGTTCCTCGTTCCAATGCCAACGAATGCCTTTCCGCATTAATTGGGTGAGCGGTGCTTTATATGCTGCCAGATTATCGATGAAACGCGAATACCAGGCTACCATGCCTAGAAATCGCCTCAGCTGGCGGACGTTTGTAGGTGCGGGGTACTCAACAATCGGCTTTATCTTATCGTCGTCAGGCTTCAAGCCTTCTGCGTTCACGACGTAACCTAAGTAGCGAACTTCAGCGCAGCAGAACTCAGATTTTTCGCGATTGAGTTGCAAATTGCCCGCTTTAAATGCCGCGAGCACTCGTTCCAGCCACTGCAGGTGCTCTTGGAACGTAGAAGTGACGATAATCACGTCGTCCAAGTAGGGGAAGACGTGCGGTTCCCACTGCGGCTTAATAAGGCGGTCCATTATTCGCTGAAACGTTGCGGGGGCGTTCGTTAAACCGTACGGCATACGCGTGAATTGATAAAGCCCGCGTCCAGGGATGCAGAAAGCGGTGATTTCTTTACTTGCGGTGTCGAGCGGGACTTGGTGATACGCTTGACTGAGATCGAGCTTGGAGATGTAGCGAGCCGATCTAAGCTTGTCTAAAATATCGTCCATGTTGCGGAGGGGATAAGCGGAGCGTTTAGTGACAGCATTGATGCGCCGGTAGTCAATGCAGAAACGCCACTTTCCATTGGCTTTCGGTGCGATTACCGGACAGCTGCACCACGGGCTGTCGGACGGCTCAATGATACCTTCGGCAAGCATGCGATCGATCTCATCGTATGCAACTTGCAGCATTTTTGGCGAATATCTGCGCACATGCTGCCGAATTGGCGCGGCTCCTTGCACGTCGATGGTATGCACTGCTAAGTTGGTTAATCCTAGCGATGCGGGTGTTGGCGGGATTAAGCGGTCGAGCAGAGCATTTAGCTGCTCCTGCTCGTCGTCGGTTGCTACTACGAGTCCGCCGACTGTCGCGACTGCCGAAAAGGTCGCCGGATCGGACCCGTACGGGTAGAACTGGTGCACCACGCCCCGTGGTGTCCACCAGGTATCCGTGCCATAATCAATCTTCAATTTAAACAGCCTCTTGAAGTCGATGCCCAGGATGCAATCGTATTGCAATCCATCTGCCACGAAGAAAGGAAGCGTGCGCCTTTCTCCATCGATGGAGACAGTCACATCCAGCACTCCCTGGATTGCCACTGCTCCTCCATCTGCCACGTTAATTGTATTAGCCGCAGGGCTGAGCTTGTTCTGCAACAACGTGCTCAAACCCTTTCCCAGGAACGAATGGACGGCGCCATCGTCCAGTAAGCCTCTGAGCTTCAAACCATTGAGCTCAATATTAAAAAATAGCCGTACCTCGCGGAGGTGCGGTTTACCTTGGATCAGCGACGGCGGCGGATCCAATAGTGCTGCTGCTGGAGATTCCGTTGCGGCGGAAACCTCCACTGCGTCGCGCGGCGGCGACAGGCGTGGCGGGTCAGGATGGAGCTGCCCGCGGCGTGGAGCTGCCTTTCGGCTGCGCGAGGACCCGCGAGCTCCTAACGAGTCCCCGGCGGGGCGTTTCCCGCCCGTGGAGACGCTCTGCATCGATGGCAGTCCTTGCGCAGTACGTTCGGTTGCCCGCATCCATAACATTTAGGGGACTTAGGGCATTCCGCAGCCCAATGCCCTAGCTGGTTACATCGCCGGCACGGCTCTCGCTGCTTCCGTGCTTGCGGCGAGTGATCTTGCTGGTTATTAGCGGCATATGCTACTGCACGCGGCGGCGCGGTGCCGCTGTTCGCGTAATAATTCGAATTACGCTGCCGCTGCGGGTGCACGTCAGCGGGTTGCAGAAGCGGCGGTATTTCGGTCTGCGTTCCCGCCGAAGACCTGGGGGCTGCTGTGCGCGTAATCGCTAGTGGACGCGGCTTTTTAGGCGGAGTTCGAGCTTGCGGCGGGGCCGGCGGCTTAAATTGCGACTGCGGCTGCTGGAGGTGCTCCTCCGGAGCGCTCGCGGCGGCGACAAAGTCTGTGCTATAATTCGTGTCGTCGATATCTATAAGGCGCGCCGTTTCTACGGGAGCAGCTTTAACCGAGCGTACCGGTTGCAGCGGCACGTACGCGTCCTTGGGGAAGAACGACTCCTCGGGTGGCGGAGGAGGACGATAAGCCTTGTCCTGCAACTTCTTCGTCTCGAACTTTTTCCCCAGACGCTGCAGCTCTACAAAATCACGAACGCGGTCGCGCGAAACAACTTGCCTATACGCTGGATGGAGGTTGCGGCACGTGCAATCTAATTGCTCGGATAATGACATCGGCGGCCGCACTTGGTCTAGCAGATTGCGGAATTTGAGCAGGAACGTAGATATATCTTCCTGCGGGCCTTGTGTCCGCCTTCCGATCTCCTGGCGCAAGCGGTCTTGCAGATTGTCGGCGCAATACTGCAACCGAAACGCGTCCACAAAATCAGCGTAAGTTTGCCAGCGGTTGTGTTCGCGGCGAAACCAGTACCATGCCTCTTCGTCGAGGCCCGCCGGCAGAGCTTTAATAATATCTTCGAGAGTCAAGCCGTATGTCTCCCGACACTGATTCAGGTTGGTCAGGAATCCCTCGGGGTCTTGCTTCTGCCTCCCTTTGAAAGAAATGCGCCACTTCTCCAGTATTTCGCACGTTTGCTTTTCGCGCAGAAACGTGGAATTGTCGAGAATAAGCTGCGTGGCATTCGTTTGCGCCTGCCGAGGCGCTGCAGCTTCAAGCGGAGGTCTTAGAGGTGCGTCGTACCTCTCCGCTCCGTACGGCTGCTGGTGGTTACTCTCTGCGGGACGCGGAGGCGGCGGCGGTGCCAGTTGAGTCGGCCGTCGGTCCTCCGGTAATCGTGGGTGCGGCGCGTAAGCCTCTTCGTTTGTGGGCGCTCCCCAATTCACGGTAACGCGCCGAGAAACGGGTGGCAACGGCTGCGCAGCTAACTCGCCGAACGGGGCGGTTGCGTGCGCTGCTTCGAAATAGGGTGCTTCGTGCCTTTGCCGTTCTCGTGGAGCGTTTACGGCTGGCTCCGGATACGTTGCCGCGGTTCTTCGGTCTTCCGTCGGCCACTGGCTCTCAACCACGTACGTCCAGAACGGGTCGAATTCTTCGAGGGCAGCCGTAGGGCCTACCGCTGGTGGTACGCGGTAGCTGGAGGCTGCTCCGTGGAACGTACGCTCTACGGGGTCTGTGAATTCCATCGGCGATTCCCTGCCAAGCCGGCCAACCGTCAGGTGTAGCCGCGTAGAATGCGCACGGGGCGGCGGAGGGGTCTCCATCGCACGAGCTCTCTCCGGCGCGGTATCGGCGATACGCACTCGCGGTGCGCGGATATCAGGCTCGCCCTGCGGCGTCCGTGTCGCTTCCGCCGATGTGCTGTCCCATGCGCGCGCGGCCAGCTGCGAGAAAACCGAAATATTAGGCGCTTGCGGACCCGCGGGAGAATCGAAATTCGGACTCGAACTGCGCGGTATAATCGGTTCCGCTTCCAGCGGCGGCAGGCGGCTGTGATTTGCGCGCTCATCCTGCGCGGGGTTCCATGGAGCGGCATCGGCTCCTAGCAGGCGACGGAGCTCGTACCGTTCCAGCCGCTCTCGCACTACGTATGTATCGCAATCGATGTTGAGTCCGCTTCGTTGTGCGTTTTCAAACACGCGTCCGTCGGTTGCGGTATAAATAGCATACCGAATGGAACTCCTGATAATCTCAGGCTCCAGCGAAATCATATCACGATTGGCGGCACGATCCGACTCCATTCTGCGACACTAATAAAACTAAATCACGAGAAAACAAAATAGTTGCAACGACGGGAGCGACGACGTACAATAATGACACGCGACGTTACGGCGAAACGAGCGAAATATCACGCTTAGTATAGTCAGCTCAACGCAAATTCCAAAACTGGGACGAATAGCTCGAGTACGTGCTCGGTTAGCTCTGCTGAGGAAGTTAACTTCCACCTAAACAGCTGCTGCTAAGCAAAACGAAAAAAAAATGACACGAATACAAAATCAACTCGAGCACACTAGCTCGCAAATCGTTGCTGAAACTTACGTCGAACTGCTTGCTGACTGCTATGGCTGAGTCCACTAACTCGCACGAAGCTGAAAACTGCAAAAAAACTAATAATTCGCTCGCATGCGTCGGCGCGGGATGCGTAATGCAACGTGCTTAATCCAGTAAATGCGCTATAGTATGGTGCTAGGCGGGAGAAGGTTAGGCTAGCGGGAGACAGTCGTGGTCCGCGACAAGCTATGCAAAAACAAACGGGAAAAGTAGCGGGAAAATACGCGCGAGCAAAGTCCGGGTGCAGAAAAATGGCCACTATGTAAGCAAACGGTGCTATAACCGAAAATAATTCCGAGGGATACGAGACAACAAAAAATAGATTTTCGCCAAAATATTTAAAAAAAAATATACATAAATAAATTAGATATAATTTACATTCACAGCATGCCACATAACATTTAATACAATTAAATATACGTGACTGCTATTTGCAGCACGGTGCGGGGTCAGCGTGCGAAAAAAACTGAAACAAAACAGTACAAAATAGTTTTATGAGTGGTGTCAGAGTGAGCGGCGGGATGTTCGTCGTCTTGCGAGACGATGTAGGGGCGACGGCGCACCCTGCCGGAAGCGAAAACACAGGCAAAAAAAAATAATTTCTCGAGAATACCGAAAACTATTAAAAAAAATGGTAAAGGAGAGAAAAAAAAATTTTAATACTCGACAAAAAAAAAATTTTTAAAAAAACAAATTTTATTTAAAAAAAAAAATTTTTAGAAAAAAAAATTTTATTTAGTTGAAAAAAAATTTTTAAAAAAAAAATTTTATTTAGTTGAAAAAAAAAATTTTGACAAAAAAAAAAAAAAAATTATTATTTAATTTAGAAAAATTAATAATAAAAAAAAATTATTATTTATAAGAAAAATTTATTATCTTTAACTTACTACTGCACGCGCAAAAAAAAAATGTTTAAATTGCCAAACGGAAGAAAAACGAAAAAAAAACGGAAAGAAAAAAATGATTATGTTAACCGCTCCGAAGCGCTAGTCGAATATACGACGTAACTTGCGTCGTGCTAACCTCCGTAGTTGAGACGCGCGCCAGCTGATACGCGTTCAAGCGCGGCGCTACACTCGCAACTATCGAGCTGACGTCACAGCTCTACGACAGATAAGCACTCACTCTAACACACGCGGTGGGGATATTATCGGCAGTACGCCAGCAATTGCACAAAAAAAAAATTTTTTAATTCAAATCACTAGCATGCAGGATCATTTATTAGATTTTTAGAAAATTTTACCGGTAGGCAGCAAGCCAAGCGCAGCAAAAACAACGAAAAATAGAAAAAAAAATAAAAAAAATAAAATTATTTATCAAAAAAAAATTGTTACTTTTGTCGAAAAGGGAAAAAAAAAATTATGAGAGAAAAAAAATTGAAATATTCAAATAATTTCTAATTGAGTTGTACTAGAAGAAAAGTTAAAATTTTAATTTACTCTCGCCAACGTTCTTCAAAACAATTTGTTTTGAAATTGTCGCGAGTAGTCTCGATCTTACCGCTGGATGCGCACACTCGAATAAGCTTACCGACCTCCGACGTGGCGTATGCGAGCGCCAGCGCTACTGCGCGGCTTTCTCGCGTGGTCGATCAAGATGGCCGCCCACTGGCTTCCTTCCCTCCTCGTCCTCGTCCGGCCGCGTGTGCTTTTACGACGCGCGAAAAATGGCGGCGAACGGCGAGTTTGAGAATGCGGTATTCGCTTACGACTGCGACTACCATACATACACTTTATCACACTTCACTGTCTCTGCTTTTCTTATTCAAAAATTCACTGTCCTCACACATACACACGATTGCGCGATCCCGAAAATTTTTCACAAATCAGCGTGATTTGTGTCGGCCCCACGTTGTCGGCGCCAATTTATAACGCCACTGGGGATCAGGGTGGCGTACAAATGGGAAAAAGGGGGGGAAGCGGGGAAGCAGTTTGCTTGCTTACCAGTAAAATACTTATTTAAAAACTTAATACACGGACACATACGTTTATTTAAAACTGATTTGATTAATATAATTATTTATCGCGTTTTTACGCGAGCCCAGGGCGCCAGCTACAATCGTGTAGCGCGGTTTCTTGCGCGGCAAATATTCTGCGCGGCTAACTCACGGTTAGAGCGGTCGCGGGCATACAGTATACGACAAGGCCGAAAATGGCGCGTAACACGCGACGCGGTCGCACACACGCAGTCGGGAAGGATACGGGGAAGCTGTGCCTCCTGGCAGCTGCCACTGCACCTTGGCACTCACCAGATACTCTAACACGCTCACGGTTACTCTCCGGACGCTCGCTCGCTCGTTTTCAAGAGTTACTCGTTCGCGACTCTGGCCTCGGAGTTTTTGACTGCTCGCTACTAACGACCGTTTTCTAACACTGGCCGGAACGGAGTGTCGACTGCTCGCTACTTGTCTTTTCGCCACCGCGGACCCGAACGGAGTGAAAGAGAAGCTTCTTCCGTGGCACTTTCGCGAGCGCGGCTTTTTCGATGATCGTTCTGCGCCGGCGCAACGTACGTGTAAAGTACGTTACGCAACGCAGCCGCCGCTCGCGCTCAGCGCTGGCGGCAGTTGATATTACTGCTTGCCAGCAGCGCGCGTTGAGGTTATCCGCTCGCGAGTGCCAGTGTTGTTGTTGTGTATTCCCTGGAGCGGCGAGGATCTACCTCAGATGTACGGAGGATCAAGGTAAGTCGACGCGTTCCATAGCTGGTAGGCGTCGACTAATTTGCCTGTCTTCTTTTTGTTTCAGGCGCGGCCGTACTGCGGGTCAACAACTGCGGCTCAGACGAAGAACGGTTGAGAAAGCTAAGCAGCGGTGTCGGTGACAGCTATAGCCTGCTTGCAGCGGTAGCGAGGCGACACTATCAGACACCTCCAGGTGCGTATTTACTTGCACTCATGCTGTGCTTCTATGTGTTGCTTGCCTTCTAACCTCCTCTTCCACTTTCTTTTTGTATTGCGTGGCAGCTTGTACTTCTTTCCAAGGTGCAGCTGCTATTATTATTCTGTTCTTTGTTTAATTACCGTCTGGGAGGTTGCAGGTACAGGGATCACTACGAGGATTGGAAGGAGCATGGACATGGATGCTGCAGTGTGTGCGAGCACTGCTACGACTTATTCAAGGGCTCCTGAGACTGGCTCCTCGCTGGAGCCTTTACTTGAGCTTGAAGCCCCTGTACCTGGTGAAGGTAACGTATGTACAGCCCTGCGTGGCTGTTAGTTAGGGGCACGCGTGGCAGTCCTGCGAGGCTGCCAAGATTGTAAAAGGGCGGGATATTTTAGCTACGAGGAGGCGCATAAGCTATGCCTTGGCCTCCTCATGTGACTGGTGCTAAAACACCACGTCACAGTCCATAGAATAATGAAATAAAGCTATATCGATTTTAGGGGTAATTTACCTCTGTTAAGGGATTTTATAAGAAAATTCCGGGTCACATAAAATTTATTATTTAATTCTATTTATAATGCAATAATTTTTTTTTAAATTCAACAAATTCCAGTATTCTCATAGCAAAAAAACTGTAAAAAAATATAGTTTTTCCATGTATAACAAAAAAGGGTTGCTACCGTTATGAGTAAAAATATTGTACTAATATACGTAGTTAAATAATAAATAATATACATTTGGTTTTATTGAAAATTTCCGAATAGTTTTTAAGAAATGAAAAAAATGTGTTTTTGAGGTTAAACTTTAGGGGTGATTTTTACCCTTTAAGTAGGCGTATGGACCGATTTAAAGAAGTGCGTTTTAAATATTTTTTAATATTCTATAACACATCTAAATTTTAAGAAAATCGATGAAATACACCTGAATTACCTTCCTTGTTAGTGTTGCTAAGCCTCAAAATGTAAATAGCAACCTTTGTACATAGCGCTGTACGCGTTATCCTCTCTAGACACAGCGAAGTGCTGTGGAGAGGGAAGCGCAGCCTGCGGGCCAAGCTACACATACACATGCGCGCTTACATCTAGATACATGTATAGTATATATTCTATATGAAGCATCTTGCACACGCGTCGTGTATCGCTTCGTTCAAACTCCTATTTTTCGCATTTACTCTCAAGCGCCGAGGCGCGCCGTTAGATGTTTGACATAAAAAATTACAATATTTTTATAATATAGCGTTCAAGCTATCATAACGATTTATTTTTGTTTCAATTGCATATAGATTAGTCTCATAATATAGCGGCTAAAATTCTTAAGCTCGCAGTTAAGAACAACCAATTACACAGGACCACGGAAAAAAAAGTGACATGAGCGAGAAACCAGATTACCTATTATATACGTTGAGTTCGCTGAATCCGAATCTAGTATTTGTTTGACGTAATCAGGTCAGTTTCAAGGTCATTTCATGGTTTGCTCTTGCGTTGGACCGCAAATGCAATTTTTTGCCGACGGATTCGGAAAGAACGATAAATTTCATGTTCGGATACGTGATTTGAGATATTTTTGGAGGTCATGTTTAAGGTTATTTGAAGGCCAACTCTTGTTATTAACGATAATGCATTTTTTCACCATCAAAATTGAAAAAAGAAAAAAATTTCACGTTTGGATAATGTAATTTGTAACTCTGGACTACGAAAGAGCTTATTTCTTACTTACCTATTTTTATTATAACCAACACGTTTATCTCAAAACGATCTGAGGAGTAGCTTTTTTTTTGTTGAGTACCTTCTTTTATATTCCTTCTTTAAATTCCAGCAGAAATCTGCTATCACATTCACGTCGTATCTTTCTTGGTATCATTATTACATACAGTCTGTCAAGTAAGAGCGTGGTCGTGTTAATTTATAAAAAAATTCATTTGATGAAACTTTCATATTTATATACACATTGTACACATTACAAACAATGACGCAATTCGGTCAATAATGTGTCCAGTCACCACCGGCGTCGATAATTGCCTGGCATCTCCAAGGCATGCTTTCTACTAATTTGACGGCGTATTCTAGTGGCAAGCATCTCCAGATCCGACGAATTTCGTAAGACAACTGCTTCAAAGTGTATGTGCGTCTTCCACGAAGCTTCCGTTTAATATATGCCCACACATTTTCAATAGGGTTTGCATCGCGCGACTGCGACGGTCAATCCAATGTAACAATGCCAGATTGAGTCTTCCACTGAGAACAGAGCTTGCTGCGGTGTTTAAGATCGTCGTCCTCCTGCAGAATCTAATCTTCATTTTTTGTGATGAACCATCGTTTGGCAGATGGCAGTGAAGCCTTTTTGTCGATTTTTATCATTTTCTCGGCATTTAAGTTGTCAGTAAAGAGGTGCAAAGTGCCGAATCCCTGCTTTGAGAAGCAGCCCCAAAGATGCACCTTTATTCCATGTTTTACGGTCCGCTGAACAAGCCTATTGGTGGAAGTTGATCAGGCTCGCGTGAGGACAGAACGTGCCCATATAGAACATTCATCAGTAAAAATGACATTTTCAAAATCTCTATCAATATTCTCATGCGCCCAAGCGAGTCGCTTTGTCACATGTTTTTCAGTCAACAGAGGCTCCTTCATTGAGTTGCGCCATTTCAGATGATGAGTACGAAGATGGGTTCGGATAGTTTCGTAGGATATATCTAAACCTTTTGCCATTAATTTTGCTTGTCCTTGCCGCAGTGTTAAAGCAGGATTCCGCGAAAACAGATTCACTATTCTTTTTTCATCTTTTTTGTTCACTTTTCGTATCGAGCCACGTTCTGGTAAATCATCGACATTTTTAGCCACTTTATATCGCTGTATCCACTTCTGTACAAATGCCTTCGACTTTCTCATATATTTAGCAGCCGCTGATTGCGACATTTTGGGACCTTTCGGGTGGATGCAAAGGAACACAGCCTCGTAGCGCGACGCGTACTTAGCACTCATGGCGTTTAACGTGATTCTCTTTCAAAAGATCAACGACAACTGAATCTTTGTTGACAATGCATTAAGGATAAAGCTTCCCTCTATCGGCTCGTGAAGGAATTAGAGCAAAATCATTTATTACCTTTTGGTGAAGTCGACCACGCTCTAACTTGACAGACTGTATCTTCGTTTGAGGCGAATTTGAAAAATGTTATCCGTCAACTTCTGGTCAACTCTAAAAGAATACTACTTCCGACCCTCCATATCGTACTAGGCTTAATGAAACAGTTTGTTAAGGCTTTAGACAAAGCAGGCAAATGCTACCTGTACTTGTAACAACAATTACAAAAACTATCTGAAGCAAAACTAAAATAAGGGGTTTTTAGTGGATCACAAATTTGAAAAATGCTCAGAGATCAAAGTTTTATACACAGTGTGTCCCATGGAAAACGGAACTTTTTCAAAATATCGATTTATATTGGCGCCACCTATTGGTGGATGTTGGCAATGGAAAGGTCCATTCTTAACTGACCTCCTGTCAAAATTGTATGACATTTGGTTCAATGGAAACCAAAATATCGCGCTCAAAGTGACAGTGTGTTTGTGGCATCGGCCAAAAAATGAACTTCGAATAAAGAGCAAATATTAAGTTATGTTTTAAACTCGGTAAATCCTTTACCGAGACGCATAAATTGCTGAAACAAGTTTATGGCGATAATTGTCTATCCCGTACCAGAGTATATGAGTGGTATAAGCGGTTCCAGGAAAGTCGTGAAGACATTCAGGACGACGAACATCCAAGTCCTTCGAATACCGTGGTTACTCAAAGTAACATTGAAAAAGTGCGTGAATTTACTTTAGTATAAATTACTAAATTACTTTAGTATAAAAAATGAGCCAAAATCTTCATTGCGATACATGGAAATGGAATTGAATATGTCCAAAAATTCAATTCATCGCATTTTGACCGATCATTTAAATCTACGGAAGGTGTGTGCACGCTTCGTTCCACACAAATTGACCGACTACGAAAAATTGCTCCGAATTCAACATTATAAGGATTTGATTAAAGAGTCAAAAAAGGACTCAAACTTAAATTATTAAATTGTGACTGGTGACGAGACATTTGTTTTGAATATGATCCCGAAACCAAGCGTCAAAGTGCTGAATGGAAGCACCCAACCAAGCCCAATCCAAAAAAAAGTTGTCTTGAAAAGTCAAAAGTGAAGACAATGTTGATTTGTTTCTACGATTCGGAGGGTATTATTCATCGTGAATTCGTTCAACCTGGTCAAACGATTACTGCTGTGTTTTATCTTGGTGTTATGAAGCATTTGCTCAGCCGTATTCGTCGTATGCGGCCACAATACCGTGAAAAAGGGAGCTGGCGTTTGTTGCATGATAATGCTCCGTCTCATCGATCGAACTTGATCACGGATTTTTTGATCAGAAATTCCATTTTAACCATCAACCATTCACTGTACTCGCCGGATTTGGCTCCGTGCGACTTCTACTTGTTCTCCAAATTGCACTTGCCTATGAAAGGAAAACGTTATGCCGACGTAGAGGCCATCCAAAGAGCGACGACCGACATACTAAAGTCGATGGATAAAAATGATCTCAAAAACTCATTCGATATGTTAATTGATCGTGCAAAACGTTGTATTGATGCGGAAGGAGACTATTTTGAATAAAATAAATGAGATTTGCCGGTATATTGAGTTTTTGTCTTTATTTTGAAAAAGTTCCGTTTTCCATGAGACACCCTGTGTAGAACACATGAATGATAAAGAAAAAGCTGTATGGGTTAGTTTTAAGGAAACTGTAGAAAATTTTTTGGGTAATAAAAAAATTAAAAACTATAAAGAAATAGTAGCTTTAAAGGTATAGAATCTCCGACTGTTAGGGTGTAATATGAACCTCAAATTAAACTTTCTTGACTCACACATAGCCTACTTTCCACGGAACTTGGGAGCTCATAGTGAAGAGCAACAAGAGAGGTTCCATCAAGACATCAAAGATGTGGAAAATATTGCCATCTATAAAAAGAGTTGACCTTTAAATGAACTTGAATCTGACCTGATTAGTCAAACAGACACCAGATTTGAATTCAGTTACCTCAAAAACGTATAGAAGGGGTGGTCTAGTCTTTCGCACAAGTCACTCTTTCCGCGGGGCTGTGTCATTAGAAGACCTAACGAATTTTTAATATAAATATTCGTTGAACTTTTACATAGTTAACTTTACATATAATGCCTTTTAGTATACCTAGTGATTTATTTATAATTTTGTTGTGATTAGCAAATTCCACATCTATCTTTTCATGATTTGTTATTACTAAAATTTTACATATTTTGTATATACTTTGCTTGCACGTGATATGAATTTTCGCAAGGACAAATTTGCTAATTTCTCCTTAATGCTATTAGTATCTAAATCTAAATTACCCTTTTTTGGTGCTTTCCTAGACCGAATACATTTCGAGATTTTAGTTTTATAATCTAACTTTATGTAACCGCATAAAGTTGTAGATCGCGTTAAGGAATTATATGCAGTTAGAATTTTCAAAAAATCGATTTTTTTTTTTTTCATTTTCGAAATGAATTTATATTTAAGTATATTCTCTGAAAATTCAAAGCCAATCCGATAAATATTTTTGGAGATATACCTGAATTTGTAAGGCCACGTCAGAGTGTTAGAAAGCAGGTAGAGTAAGAACCGGAGTAGCAGCTGCCTCACTGCACGCGCTACTTGAGGTTCCTTTTTCTATTGTGTTTTTTCGTAGAAGGCGAGTATAATAAGTCCACTAACTACTTCAAGGTCACATTTGGCTATTATAACCTAAAATAAAAGTATTTCGTCAGTCTAAGGAGTTCTGCCACGTGGTAAAGTCGTGCGTTTAGTTCAAACTTGTTTTTCGTGATTTTTTGTTTTATATTGGAGTAAATTTTAATCAAAAAATATAAAAATGCCCCGTAAATGTTCAAGATTACGTAAAAGTACCGAAAAAATAAAAATTTCTAATATTAAAAAGAGAACACAGGCTTTTAATCCAAAGACTGCTGAGACAGATAAGAGTAGTTTTAGTGCATCCGCTAAAAAATTCAAAATGCTGGAAGTGATTTTAGTTTCACGTGATCCTTTGATTGAATATAGACTTTTAAGTTTCATTTCTGTATTTGCTGCGAAGTGATTATGTGAAATATAACTCTTGTGACGGAAAAATAAAATTTGAAACTGCTTCTCCCCGTGGACTTGGTTTTAAAATCGTTGTAGTGTGTGATAAGTGTAAAAATCGTGTTATAAACTCCAGTCCCTTTGTGAAGCATTCTTACGAAATAAACAGACGATTTATATTTGTGATGAGAATTCTGGGACTAGGGTTAAAAGGCGCAGCTAAATTTTATGGCTTGATGGACATGCCTGCTTTTTTAACGCAAAACACTTATGACTTGATTGTTGGCAACATTTACTCTTGTGTGAAAGTAGCAGCTGAAAAACTGTTTGAAAAAGCCTGTACTGAGGAAAAAGAAGCGACTGCTGAAAACCAAGGTGATGAAAATAATGAAGAATTAACAGTTTCGGGTGACGGAACCTGGAAGAAGCGAGGGTTCAATTGTTTGTAAGGAGTGACATTATTGATTGGATATTACACTGGAAAAATCATTGATATAATTGTAAAAAGTTCATAATGTAAACAGCGTAAGGTTTGGAAACCTAAAAAAGATACTGAAGAGTATAATGATTGGTATAATGAACACAAAGATGCTTGTTCTGCAAATCACCAGGGCTCTTCAGGTAAAATGGAAGTCGATGCGGTTATTGAAATGTGTAAGCGGTCAATAGAAAAATTTAAAGTTCGTTATAGAAACTATATAGGTGATGGCGATTCAAAAACATATTCTGGGATTCTGAAAGCTGCTCCTTACGGTGAAGTTGAAGTTGTCAAAAAAGAATGTTTTGGGTATGTTCAGAAGAGAATGGGTTCACGACTCCGCGAGCAAGTAAAAAAAAATATAGAAACAGTCGAAAAAAGGCGGAAAAAAAATTGCAAAAGAAGTACTTTCAGAGAAAGGTAAACTCACGGCTAAGCTCATAGATAAGCTGACAGTTTACTATGGTTTGGCAATAAGAAGAAATTGTAATTCTGTGGATAATGTGTATAATGCAAGTTGGGGAACATATTATTACTATTGTTGGACTGATGAGGAGCCTCAACACAAAGTGTGCCCAGGTGGAGAAGGTTTATGGTGTAGTTGGCAGCAAGTGCTAGCAACAGACACATTATCTTCTTACACCCATGATTATCCAACTTCACCAGCTGATATTGCTGAAGTTATATATCTAATTTATGTCGACCTTAGCAACGTAAAATTATTGGAAAGGTGTGTTGGTGGATTTACACAAAACAATAATCAGAGTTACAATCAGTTAATATGGAAAATAACTCCAAAAATTGTTCCATGTGGCGGTAAAGTTGTTGAAATAGCGGCTTACATTGCAGCTAGAATGTTTAATGAAGGTACATAATCATTATTGTACTTTATGAGTGCATTAGGAGTTTCATTAGGCACCGCAGCTCATGCTTATGTTGACAAAGAGGACGCAGAGCGTGTGATGATCTCCGACGCACAAGCGCATGAGAGCACGCGAGAAGGAAGAATGGCTCGACGACAACACAGCTGGACTTATTAGAAGCTAACGATACTGCAGAAGGTCCCTCTTATGGCCCTGGAATAGATGATACTATGTAAGTTAAAGAAAAAAAATTTTAACTATGTGTAAACTACTTCTGAAACTTTAAACGCGTTTTTCTCAAAACGGTATTTTCAAAGTCTGTGACTTTGATTTCTCAGAAATGGCTGCACCGATCGATCTCAAATTTTCACACAATGTTTTTAGATATATTCCTAAGGAATCGAACGAAGGAATAAGATTTAAAAAAATTTATAATTTTTTTTTAATAATTTGGAGCGAAAATTTCAGTCAAAGACGAAAATTTTTTTTCAAATAAACGCCATTTTGTCAAAAATCAAAATTTTGATTAATCCTCCGTTCAATACCTGTATTAATCTATCCTCTAAAAGAATCCACCATATTTTTTGATTTCAGATAATCCAAACCGCCGAAATGGAGATCACCGTCAAACGTCTTTTTTTGGAGGTCGTTCGGGACATCATCTACAGAAGCGGTGTACATCAATATTTGTACATGATCGACGCGCTATTGTGTTCATAAAAGTTGGCTCTATTTGAATTACCATCACTTGTAATTGATAAATAAAAACTGATTCTATACAAAATTCATAAAAAACGTCTTTTTTGAGCCTCGCAACTGCGTATAACCCCTTAATATAAGGGCAGTCTTTCGCAACGTTATACAATCTACTATATCGATAACTTAAGTACGATGACACTTTCTAAATTTGTTACTATTGACGACCTCTCGATGTATCTGCGTTGCAGCGGTGACGCTGGCGTCTGAAACTCACAACAGTTGCGCGCTATCTGATTCAAAAAAATTCCCCTGCCATAATTGCAATTTTTTGGTATCTTAATCTGCCGTTTTCGAACTTGATGTCTTTTTAGTGGGGTTTCAAAATTCGAGTCATTCATTCGTAATAATTCAGCTTTGATTGAACTGCTTTTCATATATTTACTTATAGATTCATAACTTTTTTGCATACGCTGTCTGAACATATTTCTATGAACTAAATAAGTTGATGTCGGCTTTAGACGGATTTTTACTTTATCGAATGTTATATCAAATTCGATTTTACCTGGACTCTTTGGTTTACAAATTTTATTTTCTATATTGTATGTATCGGCGTTAACTTTGCTCAATAAAGTGGCTTTATTTTCACATCTGTGACTTTATTCACTATGAAGTACTGCTCTATGTAATCAACAAACTTTTCTTAGTCGTTTTTGCGAATATTAAACTCTAGATTTGTTGATATTTCCATCTTCTTTATGTCGCTTTTTGCACTGTTTACTGCGCCCTTATTTTTGAATTTACTTTTGATCGTCATTTACGATGGAATTTTTTCTAATTTTATAGTAATTTGTCCATCTCTTCTAGTTTTTATTTCTTACTTTACAAATTCATATAAAATTTTTCTCACATTCTTATCAAATGTATTGATGGGTAATTTATCTTCTGATTTCTTCAAACATCAAGGGTTTAATTTAGTTCGCAATCATTACTTTAATGTCAACCAGCCAAGTTAAGGGGAGGTTTACCTTTTTCTGAACCAAAAAATCAATTTTTCTTTTTTTACATTTTTTTGTAGTTAATTACGCGTAGAATATATTCCCAAAACCGTTTGGTCGTATATATATTTTTTTTAAGACTATGGAACAAAAACGAGACCGACGTTAACACAGATTAATTGTTAATCAAATCTTTAAACGCGTTTTTCTCGAAACCACGTTTTTCGAACTGTTGGCCACGATTACTAAAAAACTATTCAATGGATCGCCTTTTTTTCTTTTTTTTTAATTGTTAAAGTATTTATCGGAAAGTGAACTACAATCAAGATGATATATGCATTATTTTTATTTTTAGAGTACTTTAAAGAGTGAAAAAAAACTCAATAATGAAAAAAAAAAATTCAAATGCAAGCCATTTTGTTAATTTTTGTTTTTTAGCGATGATTGTAGGTCAGATGCCGACTACACTCATATATTTTATAAAACTTTTTTGATTTTTAATTTTCGTTCATTTTTGCAGGTGCTAGAGTGGCCAACAGCGGGCCACCTTTTTTGGAGATGGTCACTTTACGGGGCGTGCCATTAATTACGGTCACGATATTTTGTCATAAAAAAAATTGTTTTTTTGTACTTTTTATTGTATTTAACAAGTAGCAAATAATTTGAGTTGTTTATTAATTTCCTTCTATGAAAAAAAAAATTCCAAAAAAACTGTTGTTTTGGTCAATAAAAAGGTAAACCTTCCCTTAAAGTACAGTTTTAATTATCGAGTTTAAATCTCCGCTCACCAGTCATAATCAAAAAGTAAGACCAATCACTGTAAGAATAGCTGTTCGTAGTCAATCAGATTTTAGAAAATATTAACGATTTTCTAAAATCTGGTTCAAAGTTAAGTTTAAAATCAGATATTTCCGATCTATTGAAATATTGTAAGTACACTTCGAGTTTTAAAACGAACAAGCCATTGTCTAAAAAGAAAACATCACATTGCATTAGGAATAAAAGTTTAGCTGAACTAGATTGAGTAATCAATAAGACGTGGATAAGCGGATATTGAGGCCTCACATCGAGGGTCTCCCACTACCTGCCAATAAAGCACAGAAGCGTACATGCTTTTCACCGGATGAGTACAAGGCACTTAAATATACGCATACACTAAACTTCAATAAGAGATAAAGGTATTATTTTATCCGACTTATAATTTTTTTTAAATAAATGGATTTAGAAAAATATCAATTTTTGAGATTATACTTTTGCACTTAACACATATCTTTTCTTGACGACTCTTGTACCTCAGAAGCGTAGACCATAAACTAAGGAAGTCCAGCACAGGGGCACATTCTACTTATATATTTGTTTAATTAATATGTGGCTGGGAGGCTTAGCTTGTAGTGTTAAAGAGAGAAATAGAAGGATAGAGATTACGGCATTCGCATTCATTCGTGTATGATTATTGCAAATGATGCATTAGGCTCTGCCACTGCTCGCAAGTAATTGGACACCGTCATCCCAAGAATCCAACGCGCTCTTCTTACCTCCTCTCATAAGCAATTGTCACAGATTCATTCATTGTATTATTATTGATAAGATTATTTTCTCGGTTGTGCGTGTAATGTACTGGTACATTAAAAACTAGTAAAAAAAAACGAAATATCAATTATTTTAATATCTCTTATTTCCTATGATATTCGATTTAATTAATTAAATAATTTATTTAATTAGTTAAATTTTTGATAAAGTAAAAAAATTACTAGATCTTTTTTTAAAATTATAACAAATATGATTTACTTGCTTCAAACAAATAAAGCAGAGTAAAAGCTCATAAGCAATAATATAAAATGGTTGATTAAATTAGTGTTTAAAAACTCTTATTACAAAAACTAGCATTTGCTTAACGGCTTTGGCCCTTTCTAGCTTATTAGCTAATTTTAAACAATTTTACGATCATAAATTGTAATAAACAATTATTAAAATGATGTACGAAATAATAATATAGACGTGATCGAGACCTCTGATTTTCTTAAAGTGCTATTCATCAGTCGAAATTGATGGTCGTTTGTCTACACTCTTCGTCGTTTTTGAACTGTTTGTATCACTTCTAAACTTTTTTCATGACATAACCTATTCTTTAAATATCTTCTGCGCCATTTAAAACTTTAAATTGATAATCAATTTCAATACAATTTTTCACAATTGTTGTATTTTGTACAAGAGTACAAAACCAAGTACTAATTATTATACTAATGCCTGCTTGTTGGTTTTTTTGTCTTGTCAAGCTGTATGCTAATGTAAAATACTGCTACTTTGAGTAGCTGCAGAATTCTGCATTTTTGTTGACGTTAACTGTTTTTAACTGAATGGATCTGCTTCTTCTAAGCTAGAAGAACTTGATGAATGCGGTTGAAGAAGCCCCACTAAGAAGGAAAACTAGATTATGAGTGCAAGGAAGGAATCTAAGAAAACTAGATTATGAGTGCAAGAGTTTTTGTGAATACTGAATCTAGACAAATTACACATAGAATATTTAAAAATTTTAATTACAAAATTAAACAGTATAAATTTAAAATGTAACGAAACATTAAATATTATAATTGTTCTAATAAAAAACTCATATTTTTATTAGTACCTATTGACCACAGTTTTTTTTTTTTTTTCATATCACTTACTTTTAATGATTGTGAAGATTGTTGCAACATATTTGTATAATGTCCATATTCTATATTATAGTAGTAGTGTGATAAATTATATCACCGAAAACGCTGGATTTTTTATTATAGTGATTATTGCTTTTGGAATTTCATGTATTCCAAAATTTATTTCGTAAACTTTTAAACTTGCAAAGAGAATAATAACAAATGAACAACAAGTCGTGGGTTTTAGATTTTTATATCAACTTATTGAATTTTTTTCAATTGCACTAAGATGCTACGTAAAGAATATTTTATATTAATTAGTATGATTTATTTTATCTGAGTAACTATGATAAAATATAGTTCAAATATAGTAAAACATATAAAGAAAATGGAATTTAAATCAGAATCCTGGTGCTAGTACAAAGAACTAATACACTTATAACTTAAGTAAGTACTAAATATACAGGTGCTGGCTTATTATCAACGACTAACAACATATAAGAAAATATCAGTATTAATATATTAGGATCTTGAATAAGTTCTCGCTGTTTCTTTTACAAAAAAGAAGCTTTATTTAAAATATAAGGCACAAAAATATTTCACTAAAAATATTGCCCATCACTAGAGACCACTTTCTCCCATCTTTCTGGCAGAATACGAATTCCGCGTCAGAAAAACAATATGTCTTTTGCGGCTATCCAAGAATAGATCCATTCTTTAGTATCTTCGTAAGAACGGAAGCGCTGCTCATCCAGACCATTGTATGCCATCGAACGGAATAGGTGAAAATTGGAAGGGGCTACATCAGGTGAATACGGCGGATGGGGTAGAACTTCCCATTGGAGCGTTTCCAGGTAGGTTTTCACTGGTTTTGCAACCTGAGGCCGAATGTAGTCATGTAATAAAATCACTTAGTCGGGTCTCTGATCGTATAGCAGACGTTTTTTTTAGGGCTCCTCTTAAATGCATCAATTGAAGTTGATAGCGATCTCCCGTGATAGTCTAATTTGGTTTTAGCAGCTCATAATAAATGACACCCTACTGATCCTACCAAATGCAGAGGAGAAGCTTTGAACCATGAATATTTGGTTTTGCGGACTATGTTTATGCATGGCTGAGCTTACCCCACGATTTTTTACGCTTTGGATTATCGTAGTGCATCCACTTTTCATCGCCAGTCATGATACGGTGCAAAAAACCTTTTTTTTCTGCCTTTGAAGCAGTAGTTCACACGTGAGAAAACGCCGTTCGACGTCTCTCGGCTTCAATTTATACGGCACCCAATGTCCTTGCTTCTGGATCATTCCTAATACTTTTAAACGTTTTGAAACTGTTGACTGATCTGCTTGTAATATTTTTCCAAGTTCTGCTAGCATCTGACATCAGTCTTGATCAAGTAATTCCTCCAATTCTTTGCCTTCGAATTTTCTCGGTGCGTGAGGACGTTCTTTATTCTCAAGTCATTATTTTCAAAATCATTATTTTTGAAGCGTCGAAACCAGTCTCTGTATGTCGTATCCGACAGAGCATTGTCACCGTGAGCCTCAACAAGAATTCTATGTGCTTCAACTGCAGATTTCTTTTGAATAAAATATTGCAATAAAATTCCCCGTAAATACACTTTTTTTCGCACAAAAGTAGATATTTTCAGAACTAATAAAAAATTACTTTGTTTACACTAGAGTGAACTATCATATACTAAAATTTAAGGTTAGATACATTACTTTCTTGCAGGTGCGTCTCCATTCGTAATTCCATGCCCGGAGTACTGCTACTGCCATCTTTGAAGAAACAGCGAGAACTTATTCAAGGTCCTAATACGAGATATGTTCAATAAATAAAGCCAATTTTTAAATTATACTGGCTACATACATTTGAGTTTCGATTTTTTTAATATGTTGGTACACATACCCCTAACATATGTTGACAATATCAGCCATCTCGTATGTTCGTGTTGTTCACAACAGACACAAAGAGTAACTGTGTTTACACGAGTGTGACGATTTTTCGTCGTTTAAGAAAAATGGAGCAAAGAAGTTGTATTAAATTTTGCGTAAAAAAAAAAACTAAGTGCTCTGATATCATGAAAATGTTAACTGTGGCATTTGGCAAATCTACTCTATGTGAAAGAAATATTTACAAGTGGTACAAGCAATTTGAAGAAGGCCGAGAAGATTTTAATAATAATCCTCGTCCTGGACGTCTTAGCACGTCAACAACAGATGAAAAATGTTAAAGCAGTGGAGAAAATGATTCTTGAAAATCGTCGTATAATTATTAGAGAGGTTGCTGAGGAAGTCGATATGTTTGTTAGCGCGTGCTATGCTTTTTTTTATGTTTTAGGCACGAGACGTGTGTCAGCAAAGTTTACTTCGAAACTGCTTAATTTTGACCAGCAGAGCAGTCGCATAAGTATTGCTTAGGAGTTTTTGAATAAATTTAATGACGATCCAGATGTGCTCAAAAGGATCATAACCGATCATGAAACATCACTGCACGTGGTGTGGCAGAAAAATAATGAGACTAGCAACATTGCAAGCGATCTGGCAACGCTGCGCTGCTAACATTCACATACGTACGGTCACTTAGACGCAGATACGTAAATATACACGCTGACACACATCGATGATTTTTGCGGTTTTGGACCTGACTTGCGCACAGATAGTGTAGGGTGCTTTTTAGTGAGAAAAAAAGGGAAGAATAAGATTATAAAAGTAATGTTTTAACTACGGTTTCTGTAGGGTTACAGAGATCGGGTCGGTGGTTTTGGTGGATAAGAGCTCCACGCTTTGTCAATACTGATGCACCAATACATCCATGCACACTCGCCACATACACATAAGAGGGAATGAAGAAAAGGATAAGATATACCCATTATGTCTACGTCATTGATCCTAGGTTGCGCTAAGAATGAGTTCTACTGCAGTAACGTACAATGAATTGTTTGCTGTTTAACCTTTGATTTGTGATCGAAAATAGAGTTTCCGACTTTGTGCCTATTAAGACTTTAAAATTACACCGCATTCTGAATCTTTTTTCAAAGTTTTAATTAAATCGATCTAAGGTATGTACGAGGTCAGGCTATTAAATAACGAGACTGGTTACGAAAAAAGGTTTTATTATAAAAATTATTCTACATTCGAATGCTCCCCTTCAATATACTCCCCTTCCCTTGCCACATACCTTTCCATACGTTTTTTCCATTAATCGAAGAAGTGCTGGAAGTCTTCTTTGGTGAGGGCCTTTAGGAGCTCTGCCGTTTTTTGCTTTACCGCTTCCATCGACTCAAATCGGGTCCCTTTCAAAGCAGATTTTATCTTCGGAAACAAAAAAAAGTCGCACGGTGCCAAATCTGGCGAGTACGGCGCGTGTTCGAGCACTGGAGTGCGCTTACTAGCCAAATACTGCTTCACAGATAGCGCGTTATGGGCAGGTGCGTTGTCCTGGTGCAAAATCCACGAGTTGTTCTTCCACAACTCAGGCCGTTTCTTACGAACTCGTTCTCGCAGTGTTGCCAAAACTGACAAATAGTAAGTCTGGTTGACAGTCTGACCCTCTGGAACCCATTCAGTCATCACGATACCGTTAATGTCGAAAAAAACGATCAACATTGCCTTAAATTTTGATTTGGACATCCTTGCTTTTTTGATTATGGGCGATTCAGGCGTCTTCCAATGCATCGATTGCCACTTTGTTTCAACATCGTATTGAAAAATCCACGTTTCGTCGCAAGTAATAATGTTTTTCATCAGTCCGGAATCTTTTTTTTAACCTTTCAAGGAAATCTGAGCAGACCTGTTGACGCAAGAGCTTTTGGTCAGGAGTCAGGTTTTTTGGCACCAACTTCGCACAGACTTTTGTCATGTGTAATTCCTCGTGTAAAATTTGTCTAACCATTTCTTTATCGGCGTTTACAGCCTCGGCAATCATCCGGATGCTCATTCGACGATCTGCACGCACAATTTGGTTGATTTTGGTCACTGTTTCCGGAGTTGAAACAGTGACAGGGCGACCTGGGCGTTGGCCATCTTCAGTGCTCACTCGGCCCTCACTGAAGCGCTTACACCACTCAAAAACACGCGCACGCGATAGAGAATTATCCCCATAGGCCTCTTGCAACAATTTACAGCACTCAGTCGGAGTTTTTTTCAATTTAACGAGAAATTTGAGATTGATACGTTGCTCCTGTTTTTCGTCACACGTGGTTTTCGGCACGAGAAAAAAACACGTTTGTTTCAAACCGCTACTGCACAAATACAATAATAGTGACGAGAACGGGTTTTGGTACGTGCATAGACAAGATATCTAGATACCCAACGCACTACTCGTTTTTTTCCCCACCCCTCTACGGCGCCCTCTAGGCGCGAAAAAGAAAAAAACAATCAACGGCGCATATTATGCAGCCTTATTGCAGCGTTTGAGTGATGAAATCAAGAAAAAACGGCCCCATCTGACAAAAAAAAAAGTGTTGTTTCATCACGACAACGCACCAGTCCACACGTGCGTCATTGCGATGGCTAAAATCAATGAATTGAAGTTCGAATTGCTTCCTCACGCATCCTATTCGCCAGATCTGGCTCCCTCGGATTATTTTCTTTTTCCGGATTTGAAAAAATGGCTCGGCGGCAAAAGATTTGCCAACAATGAAGAGGTAGAGCCTGCGGTTAATAGGTATTTTGAGGAGCTTGACGGTTCCTACTATAAAGCGGATATCGAAGCTATTGAACATCGTTGGGAAAAGTGTATTGAACTGAAAGGAGAATATGTTGAAGAATAAAAAACATTTTCGCAATTTTTTTACTGTTTTCTTTGTCGGGTCGAGTACTTTTGGGACTGCCCTCGTAGTTTTGTGCAAGTTTTTTTGAAATACAAAATAAGTGAGGTAAATCATTTTATATGTGAATGAATTTAACTTATGAATTAAATTAAAATTATTGACTATTAATCAATTAATAGCAGTAAATTCAGCAAACTTCTTTTTACTAGGAAAATGTAATGAATGGAATTTAACAATATTTTAAAATGGTATACATCGTTAATGGCAATCAACGTTACTAATCTTGATCTCTTCGAAATATTCGTCTAATTTTTGATGACGATGAATACATCCAAAATTTATTATTGGGTAAAAAATAATAATGGTCATTGAATTTGTATTTATTATAATAATGATATGTTGCATGTTCATTATAATTTAAATTGTAAGTTATTAAGCAATGAGCATAACATTTATTTCAATATTATTTTCGAATCATGATAATTTAAAAATTACAGTTGAAATACAGCAGTATAAAATTAAAAAAATGTATTTAATTCCAATATTTGTTCTACAGTATTATAGTATTTTCTATCAGATTTAATATGTGTCTCTATAATAAACACCTCATTCTAAAATGGCAACGAATGAACAGCAAAATAATAGAAATAATTCAATTACGAATTCTAAAATGTTTAGCTACCTGTATAATTTGATTAGGATAATAATTGAAGTGAATTAAGATATAATCCAAAATAAGGAACAAAGTAATAAAAAATTCTAATTTTAGCAAAATTGATATAACGAAGCTACTTGTAAAGTAGTACCAGCAGTTTTTGTTGAAGATATCCACAAATTAATCGCAATATAATTACATATTAACATAAACCTGTAAGTGTTTCATGCATGAGTAAATATACAAAAGTAATAACACCCTTTCATGTATCCAAACCAAGGATGTCTTTGGATGCCGATTATAAAATATAAAACAGTAATAGCAATATATCAATTCTGCAGTTTTATAAATACAAGTATAGTGCAAGGAATGTTAGCCAACAAGAAATAGTATTATAGATGCATTTCTGAAAGTTGAAATTTTAAGATTATATTTTACTGAAAAAAATCAACATGGATTAAGAATTAAATATATAAACGAATAATGGAATATTTGCATAAGAAAAAAAAAATAATGTAAAATTTGAAAATTTGTTATTTTGCTATAGACTTTTATCGGTAATTAAAGGACAATGAAGCAAAATGCGTAAAAAAAATCTGATGTTTTGATTTTCTTATAACGATGACTTTTATTCCTATGTGGAATGAAATAATCATTAATATCAAAAATTGCAAAAGTTTTAATGATAGACCTAAAATTGTATTAAATTTTTCTATTAAAAAGTAAAAGAATTGAAAGAGGAAGATAAAAAACGAAATATTTTAGGCATAAACATTGCATCTAGTTATGTCATTGAATTTAAAAAAAATGTGTTACATGCATTTCCTACGCATATGTTAGTATTCTTGGATAAATGAGAGATACTTAGATGATCAATTTCCAAAGAAAGTGTATATTCTCGATTGTGCAGCATTATTAAACAATTTATACTATGCAATACTAATTCGCTTTTTTGTTCATATATTTATTTGTTTGTAACACATCGTTCAATAAGTCCTGAGACTAACCCAGAGATGGTGCTAGTAGTACCAAACTGGCCACGTTTCCATAGAGTGCGAACCTTCACATGAAGCGTGTAAAAATTTCACGTCGATCGGATCACAGACAGCAGAGTTATCGAGGTTAGAGTAAAGTCACTTTGTAATTTGTTTGAAAAATGGAAAAAAGCGAGTTTCGCGTGTTAATAAAACATTGTTTTTTAATGGGTAATAACACCGTAGAAGCCCAGCAATGGCCTGAAAAACATTACCCGGAATTGATTTCCTTGAAATCGTTTTTTTTTTTAACATTGCCGAGATTTATTATTACGAGTTCCTTTCGGATAGTTCGGCATTTTAATTTTGAAAATTCAACCGCTCACGACAAACTTTCAGGCTAAACTGACTGTATTGCTCGGGCAACGTTTCGTTTCGCATACCTACAGTTTCTCGCCTATATATATATATATATATATATAATGTCGTTCACATAAAAAAGAGTGGCTTGTCGTTTCTAATGATTCCTCGAAACATCTGTCTGGCCATACAAATGGTAAATATGAAAGCACTGTGAAGCAAAGGTTGCTCCGCCTCTAACGGTCCGAGCGCCCGACTCGCTACCTGACCGCATGTTGTCGCCGCGCTCTAAACTATATGCGATAATTCCGAAAATATTCAATTTTTCGAGTTATCCTTTGGTCAGTATATTCTTAAGATATCATACTTTCAAGATATGTAAAAAAAAAAAAATATCGATTTTTTGAAATTTCTAAAGGTATTGTTCGGTCAAACGCATTATTATTTTATTTTATAATTTGTCGCGCACGTATTTTTGAAACGCGAAGACGCGCCGTGTTAACGTACGCGCTTAAATAGGGGGAACCAGGGGGGATCGCCGCATTCTTGTTCATTTGCGCTGCCATGGGTCGCGCGTGTTTACCGCGGAAAAATTCGTTAAAACCAAAACCGATCGTCGCGGGGTAAGAAGGGACGCGAGACGCGAACGGTGGGGGCAATTTTCGATTAGACGAATTCGCGCGGACTAGTTAGTCTCTTGCGGTTCACCGTCGAATACGAACCTCTTGTAGATACAAACGCATAACGCTATATTTCTTCATTCACATACACACACATATGCAGTAAAATTTCATTACGTTGCGGTGAGCGTCGTTGCGGTACAGCGATATCGCCACGCAATAACCCGCGTTGAATCAAAACGAGTGATTCAACAAATATATCAAAAAGTTAGTTCAACTTCGTTCACACAACACACACACACACACACACATATAAAATACATACAGAATCAGCGACGGTTGTATTCTTTATTTTCGTGGGGTTTTTATGCCTTCGGGCTTTTTCCCGAGCCAATAAAGGAACATTCCAATTGGCTTAAAATCACCGTCTTCTTTATTTCAACCACGTCATCATCCTCATCCTCCAACAAACTGAATTAGGAAAAGAGCGTACATAAATGCTGTTTTCCGACGCGACATTCTTGGTGCCTCCTGTGAGGTAGAGCGAAGATCATCGAGGAAGCAAGCTGGTGGCAGTTGGCGACGACGCAGAGGTATTTGGCGGCGACTTAGTGCTTCAGCGAGATCGCGGATTCCACGAAGCGGCGGTTTTCAACGGTGGAACCGCACTAAACCAATTTAAGTATTTTCAAGTATAATTTTTCTATCTTTTATAAATTTTTAATCAAATTTTTTACGAAAAATTACTTAAAATTAATTTCAATTCTTCGTTCTAACCTCATTCATAAATTTATTAAAATTATAATATTAAGTTTCAATTTATTTTAATCGTGTGTCTTTTTAATTTAGAGTAATAATTAATTAATTGAATACGACTAATTAGATTCATTGAATTAATTAGTTTTTTGTTTGAAGTTGTTAATGCAAACATTAATTGTTTTACTCATTTTAAGCGTATTATGATTAATTATTAATTATTCATATGTTAATATTTAATAGATAGACGTACTAATATATATAAATTACAACATATTTAATTCATATAAATATATACTCTTTTTTTTTTCATTTTGACAAATAGTCGAAACTAATTCAAACATATTTAATACACATTTATATATATTTCGTGTTTCGACAAATCGTCGAAACCATTTTTATATATTATTCATACGATAATCATATATATTTTTTATTTCGACAAATCGTCGAAAAAACAATTTTCTTCGAATTCAAACAAAAGGATTGTGCATTGTTGTTAGTGTTTATTTTCATATTGTGCGCGTAAAATCTCGTTATACAAAACGATATTCAAGCATCGCGTGGCTCGAAAATCGAATTCTTTGTCGAGCATAAAGACGATTCCAGGAATTCTAGCGTTCACGCGTCGACGCGAAGCCGAAATACGTCACGAATTATTTCATAATATAATAATTGATTCGTTTCATACTTCGAACAAGTATAAGGATTAATTACATAACCTTAAACATTCAATTTCGCATTTTATAAATAATAATTTAATCTTAATTAATTTTATTTAATCAAATTATTAACGACACGTATATGATATTTATTTCGCTTTATATTTCGTGACAGTTTTAAAGATTAATACGTAACCTCAAACAACTAATTTTGTGTTTAATGAATAATGATTTAATCATAAATTATTTTAATTAAATCAAATTATTTATCAATAATTTAACAAATCCACATTGTTTCAATAACATTGTTAAACAACATCGTTTGATCAACGATCGATATTTATTCGTCATTTATAACAAAATATCGGTTGTTAATTAATTTATTCAAATTATTTAGTGAATATTAAAAACGTGTATTTACATATTTCCGATATTTCACGTTAACAATTCAATATTTTTTCGAGATTGATTTCAATCGATTGATTTTTCTGATTTCAGTTAATAAATTTATATCACCTTTTTAGACTTTTTCCGAATTTACGAACAGTTCGAGTTAATTAATTCTCGATATTTAATTTTCAGTTTAATCTCGTTAATTTATTATTTCAAGATTTGAGTGATTCCATTTTATTTCTATTTCATTTTACTCTTTCATATTATATCATTATGGATCGCGTAAAATATATCTCACGAAAACGTACGACACTTAAATCGCGATTAACCAATTTACAAAGACTTGTAAACGAAAATAGTCAAGATGTTTCAAATTTAAAATTTTGATTGAAGGATATAAAAGAATTAATCACCGCATACATAGAGTATGACGACAAACTAAATCTTTTAAATAACGACGACGAAAATCAAACCGAAATCACGGATATTGAAGATCGTTATTAATCACTCGCTGCGCAAATTGATGCATTATCCAACGTGAATATTACACGAAATGAGACGTTAAATACAACCCGTAACCAAAACGATAATTCACCACGCATGAAACTTCCGGTCGCGGAACTTCCACAGTTCAACGGCTCGTTGGACAAATGGTTATCATATAAAAATGCATTCAAATCACTGATTGACGCGCGTAATGATATAACCGACTTGCAGAAATTTATCTATTTAAAGAATTTGTTGAAAGAAAACGCGTTAACGAAAATATCAGTATACGACTTAAATGAGGAAAGCTACGCAAGGGCATGGCAATTTTTGGTAGACGCATACGCAAAGAAGCGATTCCTAATAGATCAGCATCTCGACGCGATCATTGAAATAACCGCGCAATCAAAACCTTCATCGAAGGAGGTGCAACAAGTCAGCGACAGCGTACGTCAACACGTACACATACTGACTTTATTAGACGCGAATGATAACGAATCAATGACCAGGCGTCTATTGGAGAGAACATTGCCGCGAGACATGCGTACAGAATAGGAAAGAACGCTCGATTCAGACCGTTCACCCACGCTCGCGCAATTTTATACATTCGTTTCGGAATCAACACATCGCTCACAAGCATTGGAATATAACATGTCACGGACATGTCAACCATCCGGTCACAAACGGAGACTTTCGAACGTTAACACAAATCGTTCCAAACTAAGGAAGGATAATACATCCACTCGAGTATTCTTGACCCAGGAAAAATCGTTAAATTGTCCGGTGTGTACAAACAAGGAACATTCATTATTCAAATGTCCGGGTTTCAATAAGACGTCGGTAGCAGAAAGATGGGAGATAGTTAAAAAATTTAAATTATGTAAAAATTGCTTACGGCCACACGGCGGCGTGTGCACGCGTTCGCACTGCCAAAAATGTTCGAGATATCATAACACATTGTTGAACACGGACGACGGGGTCAATTCGGATACAAATCAAAACGTGCAACGAAGACTTTCGACAACGAAGGTTGAAAATAAGCAAGTTTGACTAGAAATACAGTCGTTTAACACCATTTCTGAGACTCTTCATTCTCAATTAATAATGAGCGCGTTAGTTCGACTTAAGGATGTCTATGGTAATTTTGTAGAATGTCGTACGGTATTAGATACATGCGCGACGGCACATTTCATTACAGAAAATTTAGCACATTGACTTAACCTTCCTATCCAATCGTGCACGATGCCCATCGGTGCAATTAATGGCATGAACACGTTTTCAAAGGGAATGATTACAGCATCTATTTACTCAATTCATAACGATTTTGAAAAACGTTTATCTTTTTTAATCGTTCCTTCAATTTCTGATTCCATTCCAAATGAAGTTGTTTCCCGCGAATTCGTCAAATTGCCATCGAATCTCAAATTGGTTGACCTGTCGTTTCATTTACCTCGCCCTGTAGATATGCTAATAGGTTCGGGAGCTACTTTATCTTTATTTTCAATAGGGCAAATTAATCTTTCGCAAGGCGATTGTGATCTTTTTATTCAAAAAACGCGATTAAGTTGGGTTGTTGTAGGCGGAATATCCAACAGTAGACGAAAGAAGCATGTCATATGCAAATTAAGTAAATTAAAATTAGATTGCGAGGAGCATTACAACATCCATACGACTTGAAATATAGACGGGCGGTATATAGTTCGACTACCATTTCGCCCTGTCGCGCGTAAGTTCGGTAATATAAAATTGATCACTTCACGAAGATTTTATAATTTATGTAAAAAGTTCGAAGCAGATCCGGCGCTTAAAGCGGAATACGAGCGTGTGCTGCAGGAATATATCGATATGAGACATATGTCTCTAGTTGCAAACGAAGATGACGACGGCTACTTTCTTCCTCATCACGCAGTCGTAAAATCTTCAAGCACTACAACTAAAGTGCGCGTCGTTTTCGACGCTTCAGCCCAAATAAATAAAAGTAGATCATTAAATGATTGTCTGTTAGTAGGCCCCACTATACAAGATAAGCTTTTTGGTCATTTATTAAAATTCCGCATGCATAAATTTGTTCTTACCGCTGACATTGAGAAAATGTATCGGCAAATCATGATACATCCAGACGATAGGAAATTTAAAAAAATTCTTTGGTATGATAATAATCAAATTAGTACTTTTCAATTAAATACAGTTACGTAATAAATATCCTCTTCGCCTTATTTGGCAATTCGCACCATACATCAACTCGCAGACGATGAGCGGGGGAGATATCCGATCGGCAAACGCGTGATAAAGAGAGATTTATACGTTGACGATTTGCTTACCGGCGCCGAAACCTACGACGAACTTGTCGAGATTCGTGATCAAGTGACAGCATTACTAAAACTTGGCGGTTTTAATATAAGAAAATGGGCATCGAACAATGAGCAAATTCTCGCCACTTTATCCGAAAGCGCGATTGAAGTACAAGTATTTGATCGTGATCCGATTCTACGTACGCTAGGTATATCTTGGAACGCACGCCGCGATCAATTACTCTATACGACGCATCCAATCAGCTTAAGTAATGTAACAAAACGAATCATATTTTCCGAAATGCAAAAAATATTCGATCCATTAGAATTGTTAGGATTGGTCATTTTTATAGCTAAACTAATTGTGCAACAGTGTTGGAAATCGAGATTAAAATGGGATGAATCTGTGCCGATGGCTATATACACATCATGGTCGACGTTCGCGAATCAAATCGAACTTGTAAATAACCTTTCAATCGTTCGACGGCTATTCATTGAGGATTACAAGGGGATCAAAGTGCATGGGTTCTGCGATGCTAGCAAGTCAGGCTTTGGTGCTTGTTTATACTAGGTTGTTCATAAAGTTTTAAAAGCGACATCTATAGAGCAGTAGAAGAACCAAAATTTTTACGCCATTTTAATATTTTATCTTTCATATAAACATACCCAAAGTTTCATTCCACTCTGTCAATTCATTGTTTGTTTACAAGCCATTTGAAGTTGACGTGTCAGTGTATTTTTTTTACAATGGAAAAAACCGAATATCGTGCAGTGATAAAATTCTTTGTTTTGGAAGGTTTATCAGCAACGGAAATTTATACAAAAATGGTGAAAGTGTTAAAGGAATCTGCTCCTTCATTTCCAACTGTGCATCGATGGGTTTTAGAGTTTAGACGTGGTCGAAAAAGCGTTGAAGACGATCACGTGAGGACGCTCAGGACGTCCAAAAAGTGCATCAACACCAGCATTCATAGCAAAAGTACAGGATATGGTTTTGGAAAATCGTCGATTGACCGAGAGAGATTTAGCAGAGGCTCTAGACATCTCATTAGGCAGTGTGAGTAATATTTTAAATGAAGTTTTGGGTTTCAGAAAGCTCTGTGCACAATGGGTGCCGCATTCGCTCACAATGGAACAAAAACACGTTCGAATACGACTTTCTGAGCAATATTTGGAGCGTTTTTGAAAGGATAAAAAGGATTTTTTGCGTCGATTCATCACTATGGATGAGACTTGGGTCTACCATCATGACCCTGAATCAAAACAAGAGGCTAAAGAGTGGTGTCAACCAGGCACTTCGGCACCGAAGCGAGTTCGTGTCCAGAAATCGGCGAAGAAGATGTTAGCGTCAGTTTTTTGGGATGCAAAAGAGATTTTGTAGGTGGATTATCTCCAAACTGGCAAAACAATAAATTCTAAATATTATTGTAACCTTTTGGACCAATTGGATGAAAAAATTAGTAAAAAATGACCCGGTTTGCACAAGAAAAAAATCATTTTTTATCAAGACAATGCACCCGCTCACACAGCTCAAAAAACCATCACTAAAATAACCGAATTAAAGTACGAATTGTTGCAGCATCCACCTTATTCGCCTGATTTAGCTCCCTCTGACTTCTGGCTGTTTCCACACCTCAAGAAATTCCTTCGTGGAAAGCATTTTTCATCAAACGAAGAGGTTATAGCCGTCGTAGAGGAATATTTTGCAGGCCTTGCAGAAAGTCACTTCCATGATGGGATAAACAAGTTGGAAGACCGTTGGACCAAGTGTATTGAACTTATGGGAGATTATACTGAGCAATAAAAGTGATTTCACCAACAAAAAAAAGTATCTTCATTTCCGCTTTCAAAACTTTTTGAACAACCTAGTATATTCGGTCGCACAACGGTCAAGAAGATGTTATCGTCTAACTGCTGTGCGCTAAATCGCGAATAGCTCCGTTAAAGGAAACTACAATACCGCGACTCGAATTATGCGGTGCCTTAACACTCGGTCGTCTAAATCGTGATATACAATCGACTTTAAATTTCATTCCCAGCAAAACCATTTTTTGGTGCGATTCTACAATCGTATTACATTGGCTCAAAAAATCTCCCGACGTGTTAAAGGTTTTTGAATCGAATTGTGTGGACGAGATTCAGCGAATCACGGACGGGTGCGAGTAGCCACACGTACGAACCGAATACAATCCAGCTGACGCGCTTTCACGAGGTCAATTATCGCGAGAATTTATTAAAAATAAAACATGGTTTAAAGGTCCGTCGTGGTTCAGTCAAGCTGAACATACGTGGCCGATTTCATACGAATTACCTCTTCAAGATATACCCGGTTTAAGGAAAACATCGTGTCTCATTTTAAAAATAGAGTCGACGGAAATTTTCAATCGATTTTCGTCTTATAACTCGTTAATTCGTGTCATAGCTTATTGTTTGCGTTTTTTAAAATTAAATCGTTTTCGAGGCGAAATATCGGTGCGCGAATTCGCAGAAACAGAAATTATGATATTCAAACTTATACAATAAGCTCAATTTAAGGTCGAGACCAAGCAGCTCTCCGAATCGGGGGGAGTAAAGGGAAGTAAAATTTCATCGTTGAGTCCAATTTTTGATAAAAACGGCTTGATACGCGTTGGCGGTCGGCTTCAAAATTCCCTTCTGTCATACGAGCAGAAACATCCGATTTTATTACCTTCTCACCAACACGTCACCGATCTTATTATACGCAAATTTCACGAAGAAGGTTATCATTCTGGCATTCAATCGACGTTATATAGAATTCGACATCGTTTTTGGCTGTTAGACGGCAAGAATCAAGTACGAAAAATCGTACGTCATTGTATGCGTTGTATAAGATTCAAAGCGTCGCCGGTACAATTTAAAATGGGCAGTTTACCTAAATTCAGAGTTGAACAAACAACTCCCTTCTATCATGCGGGTGTAGACTTTTTCGGTCCAATGTTCATTAAGGAGAAGAAATATCGCAATCAAGGTCGTATAAAGGTCTATGGTTGTAGTTTCATTTGTATGGCAGTTAAGGCCGTCCATATCGAATTGGTCAGTGATCTCACAACCGAAGGTTTTCTTGCAGCTTTACGTTAATTCATCAGTCATACAGGGGTCCCGGCTCATCTCTACTCAGACAATGGGACAAATTTCGTAGGGGCTAATGATCAACTCAGAGACCTCTACGAATTAATAGAGTCCGAAGGATTTAAAAAAGACGTGAACACATTCGCGACCATAAAAAACATATCGTGGCATTTTAATCCGCCTCTTTCACCTCATTCCGGTGGTGTATGGGAGGCTGCAGTAAAGTCGTTTAAGAGACAACACCACTGTGACCCCCTGGTTTTTTTGCCGTTTTTCAAAAATTTTCTTTTTTGGTGGGAAACAAAGACATATTCCAAATTTTTGTTTTGTTTTGTTTCTTGTTTATTAAAGATACATTAAAAATTTTTTTTTAATTTTTCACACGCCATGGTGGCGCTGGGGAAGCTCCCGCGTCAGGTGCTGTTGCCTCTACAGTGATCTGCGGCACGCAGCAGAACTGTCTTCAAAGTCGATCTGAAAAAAAATACCGAGTGTTTTCGTTAATAATATGATATTTTGAAGAGAAGTACATAGGGATTTGAAAAAATATTGATTTTTAAAAAATAGGCACGTTTTTGAAATTTAAGGTCGATTTTCGAGCCAAATTTCTCGTTGAAAAAAGGCTATAACTTCTTTTTTTTTTATTGAGATATCGAAAAAATCCTATGTACTTCTTTAGGTAATCTAGTTTTATTGATGCAGTCCAAATTTGAAGTCGATCGAATAAAAATCGCTCGAGTTATGCTGCGTGCCGCCCCCAAAAAAGTGGTTTTGAGAAAAACGCGTTCAAAGTTTGAAGTTTGTTAATGTTTGTGCGCTGCACCGCTCCACAAAATATTTAATATCTCCGAAAATAATTATTTTTTCGACCTGGGACCAACGGCATTCTATTCTTAAATGTATTTTAGATTTTTCTAGATGGTTTTCAAAAAATCGATTTTTGGAAGCCGTCACAGTGGTGTTGTCCCTTAAGCACCATTTGAGACGTGTAGTAGGCGACCAACTGTTTACATTTGAGGAATTAAATACCTTCGCGATCGAAGTCGAAGCTATATTAAATTCGAGACCTTTATGCCCCCTCTTCTCAGATCCAAACGATCCGTTAGCACTAACACCTGCACACTTTCTTATCGGCAGACCGTTCAATATGCTGCCGGAGAATAATTTACTTTCTGTTCCAGAAAATCGTTTAAAATTGTGGCACCTGATCACCAAGGCTCGACAGCATTTCTGGAAACGGTGGCAATTTGAGTATTTGAACGAATTACAGAAACGACAAAAATGGTCTTCATCCAACCACGAACTACAAAGAGATTCCATCGTGATACTCATTGATAAAAATCAACCCTGCATGCAATGGCAATTTGGACGGATAATAGACGTACATCCTGGCGAAGACGGCATCGTGAGGGTGGTCACCGTCAAAACAACACGAGGAATCCTTAAGAGAAACGCAACATCTATCTGTCCGCTACCAGTCAATTAACACATGACTGTCATTACTCACATTGCATCACGATTCATATATTGTAAAAATTCTCTGTAAATCAAAGAAAAAATTTCATAATACACACATACATTTATCTGGAACTCCAGTAAATCTCAATACGTTGCGGTGAGCGTCGTTGTGGTACAACGATACCACCACGCAATAACCCGCGTTGAATCAAAACGAGTGATTCAACAAGATATATCGATATTCGTTCAATTTCGTTCATAATACGCCTACACACACATTTACACTATATCTTCCTATTGATCGCTTCGCTCTCAACGGGGGGAGTGTATTCGGTCGAACGCATTATTATTTTATTTTATAATTTGTCGCGCACGTATTTTTGAAACGCGAAGACGCGCCGTGTTTACGTACGCGCGTAAATGGGGGGAACCAGGGGGGATCGCCGCATTCTTGTTCATTCGCGCTGCCATGGGTCGCGCGTGTTTACCGCGGAAAAATTCGTTTAAACAAAAACCGATCGTTGCGGGGTAAGGAGGGACGCGAGACGCGAACGGTGGGGGCAATTTTCAACTAGACAAATTCGCGCGGACTAGTTAGTCTCTTGCGGTTCACCGTCGAATACGAACCTCTTGTAGATACAAACGCATAACGCTATATTTCTTCATTCACATACACACACATATGCAGTAAAATTTCATAACGTTGCGGTGAGCGTCGTTGCGGTACAGCGATATCGCCACGCAATAACCCGCGTTGAATCAAAACGAGTGATTCAACAAATATATCAAAAAGTTAGTTCAACTTCGTTCACACAACACACACACACACACACACATATAAAATACATACAGAATCAGCGACGGTTGTATTCTTTATTTTCGTGGGGTTTTTATGCCTTCGGGCTTTTTCCCGAGCCAATAAAGGAACATTCCAATTGGCTTAAAATCACCGTCTTCTTTATTTCAACCACGTCATCATCCTCATCCTCCAACAAACTGAATTAGGAAAAGAGCGTACATAAACGCTGTTTTCCGACGCGACAGGTATCTCTCTCTTTAATGGTACGAGGGTGGTTTCTGAAAAGTTTTCGACCTAACACAGATACAAGACATTTTTTCTTAATTTTTATTTTATTTCTCAACATAGTCTCGTTGCAATTCTACACACTTCTCTCAGCGATGCTCCCATCTCTTTAACCCATCCAAATAGTACTCGGCATTTTTCTCTGCAAAATGACTGTTCACGAAGGTGAGTACCTCCTCATTTGACGAAAATCTCTGTCCTGCGAGTGCAATTTTCAGATGAGGGAACAAAAAGAAGTCGCTTGGGGCTAGTTCTGGCGAGTAAGGTGGATGGTCAAGCAGCTGAAACCGTAATTCGTGGATTTTCGCCATGGCAACCGCTCAGGTGTAAGACAGCGCGTTGTC
The DNA here is from genome assembly GCA_949987625.1 of Chalcis sispes. Classification (NCBI taxonomy): domain Eukaryota; kingdom Metazoa; phylum Arthropoda; class Insecta; order Hymenoptera; family Chalcididae; genus Chalcis; species Chalcis sispes. The sequence goes on along the minus strand of OX465098.1, from coordinate 18,628,428 downwards.
TTGGTGAAACAGGATTTTCTTTTTCTGCAAATGTGGACGTTTTTCCGCAAGCTCTGCCTTCAGCTTGTCAAGTAATGATGCGTAGTATGCTCCTGTAATGGTTTTTCCTTTTTGAAGATAATCGATTAAAATAACTCCATGATTATCCCAAAAAACAGTCGCCATCACTTTCCCAGCCGAAAAAACAGTTTTTGCTTTTTCTGGAGCCGGTTCCCCCTTTGCGGTCCACTGTTTTGACTGTACTTTTGTTCCGGGCGTATAATGGTGTATTCAAGTTTCATCTACAGTAATTAATTGGCGCCAAAACTCGGATTTATTGCGCCTAAACTGCGCCAATAGAGCGTTGAAGATGTTCATTCGAACACGTTTTTCGTCTAACGTGAGCAAACGCGGCACCCAAAGTGCGGACAGCTTCTTCATGCCTAAATCTTGATTTAATATGTAGCAAACACTTTGGACATGTTCATTACCTCTGCTATCTCTCTCACTTTTATTCGGCGGTCGTCTAGCACCATTTGATGAACTTTGGCGATGTTATCGTCAATAGTTGCAGTTTTTGGACGTCCCGAACGTTCATCGTCTCCCAAGCTCACACGGCCACGTTTGAATTTAGCTGCCCAAAATTTCACTGTGGTAAATGATGGTGCAGAGTCTCCATACACAGAGTTTAACTCATTTTTAATTTGCGTAGGCGTATTGCCTTTCAAAAACAAAAATTTAATGACAGCTCGATACTCAATTTTGTCCATTTTCACAACAACACTTACATCAACTCACTCAAACGACTGTCAACTAACAACTGCGCATCCAAAATGGCTGAAACTTTGGTGAGCAACTGTCAACAGATGAACAACGAAATTCGCTAGCTCTTATTGACGAGTGTTGCTATCTTCACGTTAAGGTCGGAAACTTTTCAGACCACCATCGTAGAATTCGAGATAGAGTTAGTGACCAAATAAATATGAATGGCAGGTTAGGTAATAAAATTGAACTTGATATTTTTGATTATATGATGACTCCATTAAATAAATATTTATCACAATTTGAATTTATTTATAAATAAAATTGATGGAATGATACGCATAAGTTAATTCCTTTAGCCTCAAGCTTATGAGAAAAAGCAAGAGTAATTATTGATAACATAGAAATGTATACAGATTATAAAGAAATTAAAAAATCTCTTTAATTATGATTTGATGAATTCCATACTATTGTTAATTTTTAACTTTTCGACTAACTATTCTTTTGAATAAATTTGTATCAAACTATTTTTTCTACCTAAAATTTCCTGTTGTAATTTTTTCTAATCTACATTATTGATTTGGCTTTTTTTTTTTTAATTCAATTAAAAATTTGATAATTATATTAGGTGCGCAACTAAGTTTCCGCTGTTTGTCAGTGGATGATTCCAGCAGTAAGTGCTAGTCAATTTCGACATCGAAAACGTCATGAAGCAAGCTTAGATATATGATAAACAAATCGCTTTGACAAATAAGTGATTTTGTTTTGGCGTCATATACTTTTGGTTGTGTGAAAATGTCTCATTTTGTGCCAAACAATCGTCATTTGCGGGAAGCGCTGCTTTTCTTCTTTCATTCGAAGAAAACAGCAGCTGAAGTACATCGGGAGCTTCAAAACATTTATGGAGATGCTGCTTTAAGTGAAACAACGTTCCGTGATTAGTTCCGTCGCTTCAAAGACGATGATTTCGATATTGACGACCATCCGCGTGAAGGAAGGCCAAAAACCTTCGGAGACGCTGAATTAGGCATCGCTTGTCTAGGATCCATGCTAAATGGAAAATAAGCTTGCTTCTGTATTAGGAGTTATCCGCGAAGTCATTTCCAAGTGATTACATGCGTTGATAATGATTCAAAAGCAGTTCTACTCCAGCGGCAACAAGAAAGGGTTTTATTCATCGCATCGTGACAGGTGATGAAAAATGGATTCATTACAGCAACCCAAAGAGAAGAAAATCATAGGGACAGTCCGGTCATGCTTCTACGTCGTCGGCCCGGCCCAATATTTACGCTATGAAGGTTATGCTGTGTATTTGATGGGACCAGGTTAGTGTTATTTATTATGAGTTGTTAAAACTAAATGAAACCATCACTGGGCAACGGTATCAAATTTAATTGATGCGATTGAGCCAAACGCTATGCGAAAAACGGCCCAATACAAGCAGAGGCATGAAAAAGTGATTCTACTGCATGACAACGCTTGGTCTTAAGTTGCCGGGCACGATAAAACCTATTTGGAAACGCTCAAATGGGAAGTTTTACCCCACCCACCACATTCCCCAGATATTGTGCCATCCGATTAACATTTATTCCGTTCGATTGCATATGGCTGATTAGTAATTCCGCTCATATAAAGATAACAAAAATTGGCTCAATTCGTGGATAGCTTTAAAAGGCCAATACTTTTACAGTAACGGTATTTGAGCTCTGCCAGAAAGATGGGGAAAAGTTGTAGCTATCTATAGACAATACTTTGAATGATTCATTTGTAACCATTTCTTTACAATAAAGTTGCATTTTCATAAACAAGAACAGCGAGAACTTAGTTGCGCACATAATAATAAGTTTATAGGCGTATTATTTATAGTTTGTGTTGTCTTTCTTTCGCATTTAATCATACAGAATGAGTCATTTGAATCTATCACTTCCAACAACTCGTTTGGGTAACTAAGTTTATTGAAAAATATTTTGTATAAAAGTTGTAGAGTTTTGAGAGAAAAACGAAATGGCGTACCTTTTAACTTCTAATTTTGACTGAAAATAGGTTATTTTAACCGGAAGTGGGTTTGTTGAAATAGAAACCCTTCTTTTTGACACCAGAAAACGACAGAGCGTAAAATTTAAAGTACAGATACAACGTTACCTATTTAAAATATTTTAATATGGTGGACCAAGATGGCAGACGAAATTTTTAGCCGCAATTAATAGAAAGGACTATTGTTAGCAATACCCAGGAACAACGGCGTGGACGTGTTAGTTTCTTGTTTCCTTTGGGCTGCTTTTTTAAAGTGAGTCCCATTACCTCTAACTATCGGAGTGCTTGTTGAAAGTGAGTCCTCTTGTCTCTCACGATCAGAGTGCTTTATTCTCATGAATTCCTTGCCTCTCACGGAAATTCCTTAGTAAATAAAATAAACAGCCGTAATTACAAATAGTCAATTTGTGACTTCAAACAGTTAATCCTCTAAGTAGTATAATTATCGAATTAACTGTTGAAAATTATTTCTTTCCAATTAGTCCATTTTCTTGAATGCATAGGTCGATACACCTTCAGAATAATGTGACTACTCAGAAGAATTTCTCTAGATATTGCGGCACAAGTATCCGAATACGTCTCTTCATATTTTTCTTGATTATTGGTTTTTCGCTATAGACAATATTCTTTAGCATTTATCACAGGAGGAAATTGAGAGAAGGTAGATCTGGCGAACAAAGAGGCCACGCGACTGCACCCAACCCTTCAACTCGCCTTCCATTGTATCAGTTATTCAAATAATACCTTACAATACTAGAATAATGTGTTGGCGTACCATCCAATTGAAGACACATGTGTCCTCTATAATAAATCAACGTCCAATAGTCCTGATAAATCACCTCGAAGAAACTGCAAAAAGTTTTATCCGTTAATGTTTTCATAAAAAAATAAGGACCTATTAAATAGCCATTCACGATACTACACCAGGCCATTAAAGACCAACGATTTTGAAAATCAGTTCAACAAAACCAATAAATATTTTCGTCGGACCAGTAGCGACAATTATGTCTATTTAAAGTTCTGATACTGTTGAAAATTATCTCATCCGAAAAGAGTACAACCGAAAAAAGTTTTCATCTTGTTAGATCATTTGCATAGCCCATTCATAAAAATTTGTACGTAGTAAATAATAATTGAAATTCAATTGTTGTGTTAACTTAATGTGATAAGCTTGCAATTTTCTCGCCTTCAATATTTTCGCAAGTATTTGCTGAGATACCAGGCTGTTCAATAAGTTTTGCGGTTCGATAAGAAAAACACAATATTATGGTTTTAAATACACTTTATTATTCAGTATAGTCTCCCTTAACATCAATATACTTGTTCCAACGAGATTCTAATTTATGAATTCTATCCCTGAAGTGAGAATCTGGAAGGGCTGCAAAATACGCTTCCACATCTGTTATGACCTTATTATTTGATGAAAAACGCTTTCCGCGCATAAATTTTTTTAGGCTTGGAAACAGATAGAAGTCGCTAGGGGCCGAATCTGGTGAATACGGTGGCTGCTCCAACAATTCGAACTTTAATTCATGGATTTTAGTCATTGTCAAAATGCTCTTGTGACACGGTGCATTGTCCTGATGAAAAAGGATTTTTTTCTTCTGCAAACCAGGTCTTTTTTCACGAATTTTTTCCTTCAACTGGTCTAAAAGGTTGCAATAATATTCAGAATTTATTGTTTTACCAGTTTGCAAGTAATCCACAAACAAAATTCTTTTCGCGTCCCAAAAAATTGATGTTAACACCTTCTTGGCCGATTTCTGCACACGAACTTATTTCGGAGCCGAAGAACCAGGTTCACACCACTCTTCAGCCTCTTGTTTCGATTCAGAATCATGATGATAGACCCAAGTCTCATCCATAGTGATGAATCGACGCACAAAATCAATTTTATCCTTTTGAAAACGCTCTAAATGTTGCTGAGAAAGTCGCATTCGAATATGTTTTTGTTTCATTGTTAGCGAATGCGGCACCCATTGTGCACACAGCTTTCTGAAACCCAATACTTCAGTCAAAATATTGCTCACACTGCCCAATGAGATGCCTAGGGCTTCTACTAAATCTCTTTCAGTCACTCGACGATTTTCCAATGCGATATCCTGTATTTTTTCTACGATTTCTGTTTTTAGACGTCCTTGACGTTGATCGTCTTCAAGGCTTGTACGACCACGTTTAAATTCAGCAATCCATTTTTCTACCGTACTAATTGAAGGAGAAGAGTCCTTATACACTTTTAACATTCGTTCATGAATTTCCTTTGTTTGAAACCTTCCAAAAATAAAAATTCAATCACTGCATGATACTTGAATTTTTCCATTGTAAAAAAATACTGTGATACGTCGATACTAAATGGCTTGTAAACAAAGAATGAATTGACAGATTGAAATGAAACTTTACATACGTTCAAATGAAGAGTGTACCAGCATAACAAAAAAAAATTTAGCCTAGTAGCAACATCCTCTCTTATCGAACCGCAAGACTTATTGAACAGCCTGGTATGCTTGTTACTCTTATGATTCGACGAGGGCTAATATAAGGATCGATATATATTATCGCTAAAATGGTTATAACACGATTATTATTAATATCACATTCGTGATATCGTGATCGGCGAACCATAGGCCGATCACTTGCTTTCTGTATAAGGCTTCTTATGGTTACTCTAGTTGAATGCCTTCTATTAGGATAACATTGAGCATACAGATATTCAGCTTACAAAAAATTATTACTACATTTCTCTAATATTTTAATCATGTCCATGATTTTATTTAGTGGGTAGGCTGCCATATTAAAAATAGGTAATTACTTGAGTTCTAAAAGTATCGATTTTACAATAGATGCAAATAAGCGTAATATCGTTGCTATTTAATTGTTCACGTCTGCTTTTTTAATGGCAGCGGAAGAGCTGTGAACTAGTTGCGCATACTTATGAATTTCTGGAAGTCAACAGATTCTCACCGAATCTTGTACACAGGAGTTTTTGGGGTCGTTGATCACGAATCCGGAGTTAAATTTAAAAAATTCGAGATGTTGGATTCAATATGCCGGAAAAAAATTATGAAAGACAACTGATTTAGACCAAATTTAGTAGATAGAGATTTCTTAGATTGCTTATGTTGACTTTCACGTTAAATTTAGGAAAGTTGATGAGGATGTTGGCATATCGGTCGGCTCGCGTCATGAAAGTTTTTTGAATGTTTTGGACATGAGACGTGTTTCAGCAAAGTTTTTGCTTGATTTTTATTAAAAGAACCGTCGCATGAGCATCGCTCAGAAACTCTCGAATGACGCCATTGATGATCCTAATTTGCTCAAATGAGTCATAACTAACGAATAATGGGTATATGGTTACGACGTCGAAACCAAAGCCCAATCGTCCCAATGGAAGCATTAGGAGAGCCATGACCGAAAAAGCACGCTCATTTCGATCAAATGTCAAAGTTTCGCTGACTGTTTTTTTTTAATACCGCGGCATAGTGCATTTGATATTTTTACCTCAAGGTCATACGGTCAATAAGGAGTATCACCTTAAAGTTATGCGTCGCTTGCGAGAAGTAATAAGAAAAAAACGTCCGGAATTGTGGAAAAACAATTCATGGCTTTTGCATCACGATAATACACCTGTTCATTCATCGTTGTTTGTAAGAGATTTTTTGACTAAAAACATGACAATCATGTCTCAGCCACCATATTAACCGGATTTAGCCCCCTGCGACTTTTTATGTTCCTAAAACTTAAGAGATTTATGGAAGGATGAAGATTTGCAACAGTTGAGGAAATGAAAACTGCATCGCTGGAAGAGCTCAAGGCTATACCAAAAAGTGCTTATGAGGAGTGCTTTCAGAATTCGGAAAAGCGTTGGTACAAGTGTACAGGGTGCGTACGGTATTTGAGGACAACTTAAGAGTTAAATTAATTAGCTTGTATTTTTAATAAAATTTATTGAAATTTTAGGAATTTTTTATACAACGTTAAATTAATATATGGATATAAAGTTATTCAATAAAATCGCCAGTAGCAGCAATAACCTCTTCGATTCGGGTCCGGAAACGATTACATGCCCAAATCAAATGCTACTTGTTCATATTGACCATAACGGCATTAATAGCAGTCTATAGCAAAGAAGTGGTGTTATTAGGACGCTTATTGGTCTCACGCTCAACTACGCCCCATACGTAATAATCCAAAGGATTGAGGTCTGGGGAGCTAGGTGGCCAGAGGTTCGGTGTTATGTGTTCATGAAAATTTTCGGCCATCCAATCTTGTGTTGCCATCGCTTTATGTGAAGGAGCAGAGTCTTGTTTAAAAATGTATGGTCTGCCTCCGCTTACATTGTCTATCCAGGGTTTTACTACCGTCTCCAAAACCTCGATGTATGCAGCAGAGTTCACTCAAAGTCCTTGAGTAAAAAAGTGTGGTGGCATAACATGTCCTTCGTTGCTGACAACACCTAAAACCATAACAGTGGCTGGAAATTTTGTGTGCATAACAACAGGAACCTCCGTAGGATTTGAACATAGCCATCTGTCATTTCTGCGATTGGTCTTTTGATCTTGGTCAAAATTTTTTTCGTCGGAGAAAAACCATAACATTTTGGGCGCCTCAGGATGTTTGATTTTGTTTAAAAGACGTTTTGATCGGAGAACTCTCTGTTTCGTGTTCTTTCCGACATGAACTGTCCTCTGCGCATCACGTAAGACTTATACCGAAGGTCTTCGTGGACAACTCTACGAATAAGGCGCTCAGAAACATGAAGCTCACTCGCAAGGACCCTTATTGATTTTGAAGGATCCTTGTCTATGATCGCTTGCACTTGCTCTAAAAATTCTGCAGATCGGACAGTGTCTGTCAGAACGTTGTTCGTGCTTTTTGCGTTTTGCAACCGATTCTGTATCGCCTCCTGATGCTTCCAATTTACGGCGAACCTTATGCACGAATGAACGGGCGCAATTAAGAGAATTAGAGATCTCTAAATCTGTATGGTTCGCACATATAGCGACGATGACAGCGTGTCTCTTCATTTCTTGAGTGATGTTATAGTCTGCCATTTCTTATCTGAAAAGGAAAAAAAATGAAAAAAGACGCACCCTATATTATATTCCATAATTTAAAAAATGATTTACATTTCTTATACCAATGAAGCAAGTATTAACACTGTTAATATTTTCTTCAGCACACAATTTTTTTTAAAATATCGTTACAACGTATACCGGATGAGTCATTTATCTTAGTACAACATTATAACTTTTTTAACGGCGGAATTTAAAAAAATATTTGAAACAAAACTTTTTGATTTTAAAGATGTTAAATGATGGTAACTATCAACTTGACCTAGACCTTAAAGGTTATTTAAAGATTAAGTCGACTTCTTCAAATAGGAACCCCTATATTTGATCCCGGAAATAAAAAGAGGGGATTATTTTACTAAATATTACCTTGACAAGTTTGAAATTCTTCGAATGGTAGATCTAAGACGGTGGAAGATTTTTTATAATCAATAAATTTAAGTCAGTCTCGGTTTATGGGAGCTTTCAGGGTCATCGAACATGAATCGGCGCTCAAATTTACTAAATTCAAAATGCTAAATTCACTTGGTCTACTATCTTGGACTCACCGTATTGAATTTTCAATCTTGTGTCGAATTCGTGATTATTTTGAATTGTGAATCTTACCTCAGATTAGCCACTCCGAAAACCTCTGCATACAAAATTTGGTAGAAATCGTTTGACTTCCAAAAATTTCGCCCACCATCTTGGATCTGCCATCGTGAATTGCAAATCTGACTTCGGATTTTTGGTCTGCTATCTTAGAAACCCTTTATTTGATTTCTCGTATCTAATCAACAAACCCTACCATTAGTAGCTTAAACGAGTGTATAAGTTGAAACACTCAGAATCCTTTAAACCATTATGACATCATAGAATATCTAATACTCATTTAGCGTAGGTATTCAAAATCAGACATTTCTCTTCACTGTGCTTAAAGATTATATTATTGATAATAGGTATATTTGCAAAATTGTTTAATTCTTTTTATTACTTCAAAAGATTTCTACGTTTTTTAAAATAATTACTTTAATGATGGATGCTATTCCATTGAATCAAAAAATTGAAATGGTTTTAATTTATGGACGATGTTTAAGAAATATTGATAATGCTGTTGCTTTGTATACTAAACTTTTCCCCAATATCTCACGGTCGCGAAAATTTTTTATCAAGTCATCAAACAATTAACCATTGAAGAAACTGTACAATAAAGAAAAGAAAATTGCAAGCGTTCCTCCAATGGTGAAAACAATAAAATTAACTTTCGAGCTCAAGCGGCTGTTAATCTGCATGTTAGAATTTAACAAATAATTCTAGATTGTGGAATTTCACAAAGGAGTATCTGTAGTGTCTGTAAACACGTATCAACAAATGCATTAAAGAAGGAGATCATCATTTTGAACATTTCTTATATTTTTTCTATACACTTCAGTTAGAGGCAAGGGGACTCTCTATAAAGTAAGCACTCTGATAGTAAGAGGCAAGAGGACTCACTGAAAACAAGCACACCAAAGGGAGTAGAAAATAATTACGTCGTTGCTTCTTGGTAGTGCTAAGAGTAGTAATTTCTAAAACAAAACATAAACTTAAGATTTTAGAATGGTTTTTCAGCATCAGAATATAATAACTTCAGTAGATAACAAAACAAATGTATGCAAAATAATATACACTATCGTTCAAAAGTTTGGAAACACTATGGTAATTTAAATAAAAACGACAATAAAACACGTAAGTCATGATTTATTACACCTAAATCTTAATCAAACGTTAGATTAACATTTAGTAAAAAATATTCAGTACAAATAAATGCAAAAATTATATATCTCATTACCTTTGTGGCCATAAAACACGAGTGCCGGTCTATTTTCAAGATAAGGAATAACTGGTAAGAAATAAGTAATTTTGTTCATTATTGTTATAAGCACGGTCATAATAATGAATAAACTTCAATAATAACTTGTTTATTTAAAGATTTATTAACGGTATTTTTTTTAATCTAATAAAAATCGGGTGTTTCCCAACTTTTATACGGTAGTGTATATAAAAAGAATCCAACCAAATCATTGAGACTTAATCTTAATAAATGTAATACTACACTTTAACAAATAATTATTCAAATTATCTAAGACTTCACCAACAACCGGATTAATAAAGTTTGTTTAGAGACAAATTAAGTTCTACCTTATTATGATCAAAATCCGAAAATATCTAAATGAAATTATCACATATTTTTAGAATATATCAGATAACATCATTGACAAACTCTTCACGGATAACGTTTAAAAAATTTTGTTATGAGTATTCGTCTTCAACCCATTTCGTCACAAATGTCCAAAATTTGTACACGACTTTCGGCGATGTAACTTTTGATCAAAACGTCGCTTAAAAAAGAAACACACATATATTGATAGTTTTTGATCTCCTCTTTTGAATAGCGTGGTCAAAATTAGTCTACAATTAAAAAAAAAAGTTATGACCATTTTGTCGAAAAAAGAGCCGATTTCTTCCATGTCTTTTCGCAAAAATCGTATATTTTGACAATGAAAAAAGCAATACCGACCATTCCAAAAGGCCCTAATCGCGTATGTTTGATCACCCCTTTCATATCGCGTTAGAATTTTTTTTAAAAACAAAATGGCGGCTTCAATATGGCGCCTCTAAGTTATGATTTTTCATTTTCTTTCTGAAATCTCGATTATTTTACCGCGATTAACAATAGAAGAAATGATTTTTTTGTATTTGTCGTTTTTTTCGTTCATTGTTGTATTTTTCGTTTCTTTTGTTGATTCACATTTATTAACATCGCGTTTTTTAGCCGTCAATAAATATTTTGCCTTTGCCCGACTCTCACCACGGGGAGGTAAATGCTATTAGAGAGTCTTTTTTTTTTTTTTTTTTTTTTATTTCATCGTTTTTTTGTATTTTTATTTGTATTTTTTTGTATATTTTGTATTTTTCATTTTTTTTTTGTTTTTTTTGTTTGTTTTTTAATTTTTCTTTTTTTTTTGGTTTTAGTTGCAACAAATTTTTTTTATACATTTTTTTATAATGAATTTGTGACGATTATAGTTAGTCTATGTAATTGTATGGATTAAATGGAAGCATACTTTGCAATAATATTTATCACATTCTAAGCAATAAGATGTTCGTTTTTCACATTGGTCGCCAGAACAATATCGTCGTAATTCCATATTTTTGAAAATGTGCGTCTCCAAGGTCTTTTTGGATTTTTTCAGCAAATATGTCGTAGCAACACTTACAGCATAGTCTTACATGCTTGTTTTCTTTTCCTCTCTTCCGACAACATTTGCTAAAATTACAGCATTAGTGAAGGATGTTTGAATCATTCTTAAAAAAATGGAATAAGTCCATTTTTACTCCTCATTGTTGGAAAAGCTTTACCACAATATTGATCATAGACATCCACTCCAACCATATATTTATTATACACTGAAAATACAGCTGGCATCGGTATCTCTTTAGTTTTTTCTTCTTTTGAATAACTTTTGACAGTCTCTAAAAGACTTACTTCTGCTGCAGTTGAAAGTACCGATGCCTCTTTGGAGTCCATTAATGTGATGTAGTTCAATCCACTATTTTTGTCATGCATGACGACCTTCATTCCTCTAACAGTTTTTTTGACCAGATAATTTTTTTCCTTTACTCTATCCTTTCTAACGACACCAGATGCTGGCAGGCCTATCTTCTGAAGATGTATCAATAAGTCAGGGCAAGTGATATAGTTGTCACAATATAACACATCGTTCAATAAGTCCCTAGACTAACCCAGAGATGGTGCTAGTAGTACCAAACTGACCACGCTTCCATAGAGTGCAAACCTTTACATGAGACGTGTAAAAATTTCACGTCGATCGGATCACAGACAGCAGAGTTATCGAGGTTAGAGTAAAGTCACTTTGTAATTTGTTTGAAAAATGGAAAAAAGCGAGTTACGCGTGTTGATAGAACATTGTTTTTTAATGGGTAAAAACACCGTAGAAGCCCAGCAATGGCTTGAAAAACATTACCCGGACTTTTCTCCATCCAAACCAACGATTTGTCGTTGGTATGCTGAGTTTAAACGTGGTCGTACGGACACAAACGATGCGGAATGTTCGGATAGGCCATTGGAAGCCGTTACAAAGGAAAATGTGAGTGAAGTGTTAAAAATTGTAATGAAAAATCGCAAAGTGAAGGTCCGTGAGATTGCAGAAATGACACAGATATCATCTGAAAGCGTATTTACAATCCTTCATGAAAAATTGAGCATGAAAAAGGTTTTTTCCAAGTGGGTGCCGCGATCGCTTTCAGTGGAACAAAAACAGCAACGAGTCGACGATTTAGAGAGCTGTTTATCGCTATTTACTCGCAATAAAAAGGATTTTCTGCGTCGATACGTGACCATGGATGAAACATGAATACATCATTTCACTCCGGAGTCGAATCGGCAATCATCTGAGTGGCGCAAGGCTGGCGAAAGTCGCCCAAAGCGTCCAAAAACGCCGCAGTTTGCTGGCAAAGTCATGGCGTCTGTTTTTTGGGATACACATGGCGTGATTTTCATTGACTTCCTGGAAAAAGGTAAATCGATCAACAGTGATTATTATATTGACTTGTTGGTACGTTTAAAGGAGGAGATCGCAGCAAAACGACCGCACATGAAGAAGAAAAAAATCCTTTTTCACCAAGACAATGCACCATGCCACAAGTCAACAAAAATTAAAAAAAAAATACAAAAAAAATGAAAATACAAAAAAAAACAAACAAAAAATACAAAAAAATACAAAAAAACGAAAAAAACAAAAAAAATAGACTCTAATAGCGTTTACCTCCCCGTGGTGAGAGTCGGGCAATGGCAAAATATTTATTGACGGCTAAAGAACGCGATGTTAATAAATATGAATCAACAAAAAAAACGAAAAATACAACAATAAACGAAAAAAACGATAAATACAAAAAAATCATATTTTCTATCGTTAATCGCGGTAAAATTATCGAGATTTCAGAAAGAAAATGAAAAATCATAACTTGGAGGCGCCATATTAAAGCCGACATTTTGTTTTTAAAAAAAATTCTAACGCGTTATGAAAGGGGTGATCAAACATACGCGATTAGGGCCTTTTGGAATGGTTGGTATTGCTTTTTTCATTGTCAAAATATACGATTTTTGCGAAAAGATATGGAAGAAATCGGCTCTTTTTTCAACAAAATGGTCATAACTTTTTTTTTTTTAATTATAGACTGCTTTTGACCACGCTATTTGAAAGAGGAGATCAAAAGCTATCGATATATGTGTGTTTCTTTTTTAAGCGACGTTTTGATCAAAAGTTACATCGCCGAAAGTCGTGTACAAATTTTGGACATTTGTGACGAAATGGGTTAAATCAATGCGAACTATCCTACTAAATGTGAGATAAATTTCACCTTGGCAGATCGAATCTTGAATAAATTGTCTTAATTAGATGAGTTTCAGATAAATTTTTCCTTAATCTCTCTTATATTAGTTAATTTTATCTATTTAACTTTCAAGAATCCGTTATCAAGGACTCAGTCAAATTTGAAGTATCTGCAGGACAATATCATGTCCTTACAAATTTGATATGAAACATATTTATTTTTACAAAAATATTATTTCTCGAGATTCGCAGATTGAACTAATAAAACTTTATGAATTGATTTTGAATATAATCGTATTCTTTTTGTAATATCATACTTAACAACATTTCAATTTTACTTTAAACTTTGTACACTTTTTATTAAAATAAATCTAGTATTTTATTAGGCATAAGCTACATTTATTTATATATTTATCTATCATAAATATATGTATAAATATATTTTAAATATACAAACATACATATATATATATATATATATATATATATACATACATACATACATATATATTTTGATTTTTGTTTTTAGAACAAAGAGAAGATGAAAGCGACTTAGGAAATGAAATAAAACAGGAAATTGATCAAGAACATGAACAAATAAATGATACTGAAGCTGAAGACATTACATGTTCTTACTGTTCTTTTCAAGCATCATCGAATGAAGAATTGAGAATTCATCTACAAGTAGCTCACCCAGGCGATAATGATGAAAGAGTAGATAATTTAAAAGATAATCAAAATTCAGATCTTCTTTGTCCTTTGTGCCAAGACTGTTTCAAGCATCGTTCAGCATTAGAAAAACATGTAATGCAAATCCATTCCGTTAATTCCGATGGTTTGCAACGATTATTACTTCTTGTAGATCAAAGTCATTGGTTAAACAATAATCCTCGTACAGTTAATGCATCTATTCCTTGTCCAAGGTCTCCCAATATTTTTTTAAAAAAAAATCAAGACGAAGAAAATATTGAACAAATAGGAAGCGATGATGGCGAAGAAATTATGAAATGCAATGTGTGCTTGAGAGTATGTCGTACATTGGAAGAACTTCAACAACATCATAGAGAATCTCATTCAACTTCGATACCAACATTAGCCGTAAGTGAAAAACATGTGTATAAATATAGATGTGGTCAATGCAGTTTAGCATTTAAAACTTTAGAAAAACTTCAACAACACTCTCAATATCATGCTATCAGAGATGCAACTAAGTGTGCATTGTGCTGTCGATCGTTCCGATCTGTACAAGCTTTGCATAAACATTTAGAGACTTACCATACAGAATTGCAGGAAGATGAATTGCTTCACTACAAACAAAGTTTAATTAATTCTCATCCTCTTTTGCAAGCATTAACAGAAGAAGCTCTTCGAAGGCAAGGAATTTTTAGTAACGAGCAATTGGTAGATGATGATGGAAAAGTTGACGAGGATGAAAATGATAATAATGATTTATCTCCATTACATAAAGAGCAAAAATTACTTGAAGATTATTTAAATAGTCAGTCTATAGCAGAAGATTCCTACAATGATCCTGGGAGAAAATTTAAATGTCATCGGTGTAAAGTTGCTTTTACAAGACAATATTATCTTACTGGCCATAACAAAACTTTATTGCATCGTAAAGGTGAAAAAATGCCGTATCCTATGGAAAAATATCTAGATCCAAATCGACCTTATAAATGTGATGTTTGCAAAGAAAGTTTTACACAAAAGAATATACTTCTCGTTCATTATAATAGTGTTAGTCATTTGCATAAATTAAAAAGAGCTATGCAAGAACAAGGAAACAATAATACACTTGTGACTGCAACATCTCCTGTTAGTCCAACAGACTTAAGTGAAAATCTTCAAGATCAAGACAAAAAACCATACAAGTGCAACATATGTAAAGTTGCTTACTCTCAAGGAAGTACTTTAGATATTCATAAACGAAGTGTACTTCATCAAACGCGTGCCAGCAAAGTGCAAGATTTTGCAGTTAGTAATCAAGGAGATGCAATAAAACCATTAATAGAACAACCTACTTCAAGTCCTAGTAGTTCATCGTGCAACAATAATTTGGACAACAACCATATATCATGCCCAAGATGCAATGTTTTTTTTAACAGCCAAGATCAACTATCTAATCATCAACAATTACACTGCATTTTTACTAATCCTCTTGCTTTATTTCAACAGCTAGCTACAACTCAACAATTAACTATCCCTATGTCTAAAACTCCTCCTCCATCTGTATCTTCCTCTGGATCTCAAGAACAACAGTCTCAGCTATCTAATTCTCAATCTCTGATACATTCACAAGATTTGCTGTATCAACCAAAACACAAAACATCGCAAATGTACAAACATTTATTAGAGAGTTTTGGATTTGATTTAGTTATGCAATTTAATGAAAATCATCAAAGAAGGCAAAGGAAAGAAGAAGAGTTTGTCGCAGTTTATCAAATGCAACAAGAATATCAAAATGAAGAAAAACAGAGGCAAAGTTGTGAAAATCAAATTTGTCAAGAAAAAGAATTAGATGCAGAAGAACCAGGAGAAGAAGATATTATTCCTGAAATAAAAAAAAGTACTTGTCAACATTGCAACAAGGAATTTAGTAGTGTATGGGTTTTAAAAGCTCACTGTGAAGAGGTCCATCGCGATCTTGTTCCTCACGAGTTTCTGGAAAAATATGCACAGCAATTTAAAAGTGAATACGAAAAAAAAATTGTGATTGTCACCGCTGCTACATCTTCTTCGGCAACTACTGCTCCAATTACTACGACACCTTTATTACATCCGTCTCAAGATAATATTATAAGTGAGAATAAAGAAAATGATGAATTACCAGAAAGTAAAGACCTTTTAAGCAAAACACCAGAAGCTACTTCTACAACTCCAGCAACTACTCCAGTTTTAAGTAATACTCCAGTATCAAGTACCGAATCTACAACACCTACAGCACAAAATAATTTTTCACAAAATCTTATTCAACAACAACATCAGCAAGCTCAAATATCATTAGCTCAACATATGTCTGAAATGCAAGCTGCATTTAATGCAATGGCTGCATCACAATTGCAGCAACTTCATCAATATCCAAGCTTGATGATGAGTATGATGGGTTTACCAATGGGACTTAATGTACCTGCACTTGCTGCTATGAATCTTCAACCGCCATTGGTTCCAATGATGTTACCACCACCATCGTTCGATGGAAATAATAGTGCATATACATCATTATCAACACAATCTGATATGTTAACGAAACAAAATTTGGTTCTACAGCAACAACAACAACAAGTTGTTTCAGTAAGTATTTTCAATAATATTTTATTTTTAATTTATTATACAAACAATATTGATATAAAACCCAAAATTATTTTGAAGATATAATATATCCATTTTATTACTTTCATTAAAACATTCACGTTATTGTTTAAAAATTTGTGGACCAGTGAATTATCTTTATAAATAATTAAACCAACAAGTTTTTCACCAAATAAAATTTTACAGCAGTTACTATATAAATAGTTATTTAATTTATAACTGTATTTATTTCATAACTATATTTTTTAGAACATATGCTTATATTTTATATTTTTGAATATTATTTGGCGCTATTTAGTACACTCTTATGGATCACAAATAAATGTTTTTCTAATCATGCATATACACTACCGTTCAAAAGTTTGGAAACACTACGGTAATTTAAATAAAAACGACAATAAAACACGTAAGTCATGATTTATTACACCTAAATCTTAATCAAACGTTAGATTAACATTTAGTAAAAAATATTCAGTACAAATAAATGCAAAAATAATATATCTTATTACCTTTGTGGTCATAAAACACGTGTGCTGGTCTATTTTCAAGATAAGGAATAACCGGTAAGAAATAAGTAATTTTGTTCATTATTGTTATAAGCACGGTCATAATGAATGAACTTTAATAATAACGCATTTATTTAAAGATTTATTAACGGTATTTTTTTTAATCTAATAAAAATCGGGTGTTTCTAAACTTTTGAACGGTAGTGTAAAAAAGAATTAGTAATATATTTTTTCAATATGGATTTTTATTTTAATCTTCCAAATCTTTATATTCTGCACATGAAATTTCAGTGCTTATTTTCTGAGATTTAACTACAATATAATAAATATGTGCACCACTTAAGCATATTATGACTATTTTTTTCTGTGTAACATCAAAACTGATAAATACAACTACTCAAATTATGTTATGTCTTACTTATATTATGCCATTGACTTCAGATAACCTATAACTTAATTTTTTTGTTTTATATTTACCAAAACACTTTTAATTTAAAATTAATTTATTATCTTAATTGAAATTGATTTCTTTTATTGATTTTTTTATATATAAACTAATTTTGTAAAACAAGTATAGATAGCACAAATCTTAGCTAGATCAAAGGCTACCTGATTATTTAAATAAAAATTTGTATTTTTTACACTGATTTTCATCATAAAGAAATATTTATGAAAAAGAAGCTTTAAAAAAATTCATCTTTTGGCGCTTTTTATATCTAGAAACAATCGCGGAAATGTAATGAGATATACGAGGCGTGTTCAACGAATCAAGCCAATTTTGACATGTTTAAAAAAATATTTCCAGCGAACAATGCCAGCATTTTTTCTAATCCTAGAAGTACTTTTCAAAGGCAGTTTTTGGTATAGCCTTCAATTGCTTCAGTGATTCGGTTTTTATCTACTCAATCGTGGAAAACCTCTGCTCTTTGAGGATGTTTCTCAGTTTTGGAAATAAGTCGCACGGAACTAGATCTGGTGAATATGGAGGCTGGGGCATGTTTGTGGTATTGTTTTAGCCAAAAAATTACGAACCAGCAACGATGTGTGTGCTTTGCTCCATTTTTTCAAACAACGAGAAATCTCCACACACGTGTAGAGATAGTTACTCTTTGTGTCTGCTGTAAACAACACAAACATAAGAGATGGCTGATATTGTCAACATACATGTATGTTAGGGGCATGTGTACCAACATATAAAAAAAAATCGAAACTCGAATGTATGTAGCCCGCGTAATTAAAAAATTGGCATTATTTATTGAACACACCTCTTATATTTTAAGTCAGGGTTTATAAAAAGGTGATCTTTACCTGGAATAATTTTTGTAAATCAAATTTTTTCTCAAGTTACTCAAAACGTATTAAACGGATAAGATTGGATGGTTTAATAATTCTTGAATGATAAAACCCCATTTTGCAGCAAAAAATAACAAAAAAATTTAAATCATGAAAACAAACAAACAAAAAAAGAAATAACAATAAAAAAGTGGTGTAAAATTACAGCAAAATAGGCTCGCTAAAATAAAAATAACTAGCAACTAAAAATATAGTAAAACTAAAATTGCTGATAGTTATGATAATACTTAATAAATAATTAATGAATAATCCTTTGCACAAATGGGAAAAAATAGTAGCATTACTGAGAGGAAGAAAACGTACAGGAATTAGAAAATTGATATTAAAGTAGAAAAATAATGTAACTTTCAAAGTTCTAGTCATGTGAAATAAAACTAAATCGCAATCCGTGAGACGTTCGTCAAAGATAGATGATCAGCGACAAAGAAAGGTATGAATGAACTTTAAGGCAATCGAAGAAGAATAGTATCTTACAGCTTTGTATATGATGTGAGACAAATCGAAAGTTATTGTAGGCGACCGAACGGTTGTCTTACATTACGTTTAGCTTAACCCATTAATGTTAGGGCTAAAACTAAAAGGGCTAGGCAGAAAATAACTATTAAAATAGGATAAAACTGTAAACTATAAAATATAATATAAAAAAACAATATTTATAAAATTGGTTAAGCAAATTAGCGAAAATTGTTTTTTTCTAATATGTGAGAGCAGCAATCGATTTTACAGAAATAATTACGTTGGGAACTATCATTTGTTAGTCAAGAAATTAAACATTTGTGCTGCAAAATGCTTCTAAAGTAATAAAATCCGATGCTACTCAGTAATCAGAACTTAAATTTTTATTGCAAAATATTAAAAAAATAAACAAATGATTTTTTTACACTCTCATTCTATAAGAGTAGTTCCAAAGCTATTGCGCTGAAAAATTCGAGAAGTAAATTCATCTGCGCATAAGCGGTATACCAGCTATTTCAAGTATTTATATATATATATATATATAACACATCGTTCAATAAGTCCCGAGACTAACAACAAAAACAACATTTTTTTTCAAAAATCATTTTTATTTATCAATATAAGCTCCTTTTAGAGTGATACAATCTTTCCAACGCCTTTCCAACATTTCTATACCATGTTTATAGAAGGATTTATCCTTTGCTTCAAAATAGGCTTCAGTTTCGGCAATGACCTCCTCATTCGAGCCAAATTTTTTTCCCTGGAGCATTTTTTTGAGATCAGCAAAGAACCAGTAGTTGCTGGGGGCTAAATCTGGCGAATACGGGGGGCGGGGAAGCAAATCAAAGCCCAATTCGTTTAATTTTGCCATTGTTTTCATGGACTTGTGGCATGGTGCATTGTCTTGGTGAAAAAGGATTTTTTTCTTCTTCATGTGCGGTCGTTTTGCTGCGATCTCCTCCTTTAAACGTACCAACAAGTCAATATAATAATCACTGTTGATCGATTTACCTTTTTCCAGGAAGTCAATGAAAATCACGCCATGTGTATCCCAAAAAACAGACGCCATGACTTTGCCAGCAAACTGCTGCGTTTTTGGACGCTTTGGGCGACTTTCGCCAGCCATGCGCCACTCAGATGATTGCCGATTCGACTCCGGAGTGAAATGATGTATTCATGTTTCATCCATGGTCACGTATCGACGCAGGAAATCCTTTTTATTGCGAGTAAATAGCGATAAACAGCTCTCTAAATCGTCGACTCGTTGCTGTTTTTGTTCCACTGAAAGCGATCGCGGCACCCACTTGGAAAAAACCTTTTTATGCTCAATTTTTCATGAAGGATTGTAAATACGCTTTCAGATGATATCTGTGTCATTTCTGCAATCTCACGGACCTTCACTTTGCGATTTTTCATTACAATTTTTAACACTTTACTCACATTTTTCTGTGTAACGGCTTCCAATGGCCTACCCGAACATTCCGCATCGTTTGTGTCCGTACGACCACGTTTAAACTCAGCATACCAACGACAAATCGTTGGTTTGGATGGAGAGAAGTCCGGGTAATGTTTTTCAAGCCATTGCTGGGCTTCTACGATGTTTTTACCCATTAAAAAACAATGTTTTATCAACACGCGAAACTCGCTTTTTTCTATTTTTCAAACAAATTACAAAGTGACTTTACTCTAACCTAGATAACTCTGCTGTCTGTGATCTGATCGACATGAAATTTTTACACGTTTCATGTAAAGGTTCGCACTCTATGGAAACGTGGCCAGTTTGGTACTACTAGCACCATCTCTGGGTTAGTCTCGGGACTTATTGAACGATGTGTTATACACTCTGACAAAAAAGTATCCGGAAATTCTCATTTAAATTGCCCGCGTTGAGTATTTTTAAGTATTTAAAGTTTCTGTATGTTGGTAGGACTGTCCGTAATTACTATGCCAAACATGAGTGCGGTCTGTCAACTAGTTTGTTTACGACAGCTGTTAAAACCAGTCGACCTCAGTGGTAGTCTGCGAATGTTACAATGGAAAAAAATATTGAACAAAGAGTTTGTTTTAAATTTTGTCTTTTGAACGAAATTTCGTGTGCTGACTCGTTGCGAATGCTGGAAAAGGCTTATGGAGACTCTGTTGTATCGAAAAGCCAAGTGTACGAATGGTACAAAGCCTTTAAAAACGGTCGGGAGATCGTCGAAGGTTTGCCTCGTTCAGGACGACCGTCGACCTCTTCAACCAACGATAACGTCGAAAAAATCAAGGAAATTGTGCTCGAAAATCGGCATGCCAGTGTTAGAGAGATAGCTCGTGATCTCAACATCTCTCGTAAAACCGCTCGTTTGATTTTGGTGAACCAATTGGGCATGCAGCGCGTCGCCGCTCGGCTCGTTCCGTTAGAGCTGAATTTTCTTTAAAAACAGTACCGGATGCAGGTAGCTGCAGACATGCTGGATCGTGCGAATTCTGATCCCACGTTTATGGGACGGATCATAACTGGTGACGAGACATGGGTCTATGAATACGACACACAAACGAGCCAACAATTATCGGAATGGGTGGAAAAAAATGAGCCGAAACCGAAAAAACCTCGCAAAAGTCGTTCGAAAATCAAGACGATGCTTATTGTTTTCTTCGATATTCGTGGTGTGGTTCATCATGAATTTGTTTCGCAAGGTCAAACGGTCAATAAGGACTTCTATTCAACTGTTTTGAGACGTTTGCGTAGAAATATTCGCCGTAAACGGCCGGATTTGTGGCAAAACAATTCGTGGATTTTGCATGACGATAACGCACCATCTCATCGAGCCACGATTATTAACGATTTTAAGACCAAACACTCGATAAATACCATCGACCAGCCACCTTATTCGCCTGATCTAGCTCCGTGTGACTTTTTTCTTTTCTCCAGACTGAAATTACCGCTCCGGGGAACCAGATTTGACTCCATAGACGCCATAAAAGAAAATTCGCAGAAGGAGCTGAAGGCCATTCCTGAAAGCGCCTATAAAAAATGTTTCCATGATTGGAAAAAAACGTTGGCACATGTGTATCGCTTCAAATGGAGGATATTTTGAAGGAGATTCAATAAATATTGAAGAAGTTTAATATTTTAGCGTTTTATTTCAAATTTTCAGATACTTCTTTGTCAGAGTGTATATATAGTATAAAAATATGAGATTTTTTGACTAATAAACGATGATTTTGAACGTAATTTTTTCCATAGAATCGATTGTTGTATTTAAATTTTAGAAAAAACCAATTTTCGCTAATTTGTTCAAATTATTACTGTTTAAACAATAGCAACAATATTGTTTTTTTAGGCATAGTATTTCATAGTTTGTAGTTTTATCCTTTTTTAATAGTTATTTTTTACCTTGCCCTTCCAATTTTGATCTTGAAATTAATGAGTTAAGGTGGGTGTAGGTATGATCCCAAGTTTTTGCATCTGTAACTCATAACGGATTGTACATGTTTGATTGACACACGAAGCTTATTATTGAAATCCAGACGGCTTGCCTACAGTTTATTGCCAAAAGTAAACACCTTCATTTGTTAATATTGAGTAATAGTTTATGTATTAAGAAACACCTAGAAAGAAATAGCATTCGCTTTGTAGAACATTTTGGCAACCTGACAGGTGAATATTTCAGGAAAGCAGAAGTTATAAATCTGTAGATCATCAGAAAGTAACGTATGTTTAGCTGAGGTCGAAATTTTCGGAACGTCATTGATGAAGATTAAGAAGAGAAGGGGTCCTAACACACTACTTTTGAGTACATCAGATAACCTAGTATAATACAACAATATTAAGTTTTACGAAAAGGTGAGTCAAAGACTTGAGCGAAGTCGAATAAAATCAAAAGTGTAAGTTTTAGATTTTCAATATTAAGACGACTATCCTTAATGACTCTAATCAGAACTGTTAGTGAGTAGTAATCTCTACTAAAACATACTTGATAAAGATCGAATAAACTATTAGTATCAAGATAGTTATAAACTTGATCGAAATCAATTTGCTGTAGAATCTTACAAGGCTTATAAATCATTTTTATTTGTCTAAAGTCCGGCAAAGACGAAAGTTTAATATTTTTAGGCATTAGTTCAGTGAAGAATTTCTTCCAAAGTATAGAAAACGAAGCTTTTAAGATAAAATTGTTGACTATGTTTAAAAATGAGAAGAGTGATGAGGGTATTCAAAGCTTAAGCGTGGCTATGGAGATTTCGCTAAGGTTAGTTAATTTCAAGTTTATCGATCATATTTACTTTTTATTCACTGTTATTAACAAAACAGAGTTGAGCGATACAGTGGCTCAGTAGAGCACTGGGCTTTTGATCCAAAGAATTGAGATTCGATTTCTGCCTCTGCTAATTGACACAAGCACCACTATTCCTTATGTTCATGTACTTTGGTCTTCACTACATTACAAGGCTCTGTCTTAATAGGCTAGCCAAAAGATAGAGTAAAGAGGATATAAAAAAAAAAAAAATGAAAAATAGTCAAAAGAAGGACGAATCTTGACTTTAAAACCTGTCGACTTGAACCAGAATTTAGAAACAAAGTTGCAAATAAGTGTTTATTAACTTATCTTTCATCCTAATATAACAGATGGTTATATTTTGATAATAAACATAAATCGACGATCATTCTAGAAAACAATTATTTTATACTAGATTAGACATTATTTCTTTGTAGTTTGGTGATTTAGCACTGTTAAAAAATTCTTTATCACTTAAACAAAAAAAGCCATGCACTTCTTTCTGCGGCATTTAATTTTTTATTATAATAAATTTGAAATCTTTATTATCCTGATATCCTACAAAAATTTTATTTAAAATCTTGGTTACTTTTTTTTTATTTTAGCGTTAATCAATCCAAAGAACAATTTGCTGATAGAGAAAATCTTCTCCAAATTTATTCAAGCTTTTACAACTTTTTTTTTTCATCGTTGCCATCGCATGTAATGTAAGACTGATTTTATACTTAATTCAGATAAAGCAATAAAGTCTCCATCGATCTGGTAAATAGCTCTGGCTCATTTGGTTCATAAGACCCTTTACATAACTGCGGTATATTATATCACGTACTTTATAAAAGAAGTCTACAAATTCAGTATTGTGTTGTCGGTATACTAGAATTATTGTGAGTAAATGAAGGAAATTTTTTTAGGTAAATCTGGAGCTAAGAATTTACATTGATTTCAGATCAAGCTTTAGACAAATTTAGGTTCCAAACTAAATCATTCGGTTAACTCTGACTTATTAAGTAGAGTCATCTTCAAGTACTTCTAATTCGAATTCTTTTATTGAAGCCTACAGTAGAGAGATCTTTAGTAAAAAGAAGCAGTTTAAATACAAGTTTTATATTGAGATGTACAATTTTATTTCTCGTTTTATTAGAAAATCCCTTCAGTTTTGTTGAACAGAAATAAGAGCCATGATTTTTTTCTATAAATTACAGATTTACAAAAAGACATTAATAAATAGGTGCCTTTTAACCATCTTCTTAAGTAATGCATAAATCTTGTTAAAAAAAAATTTGAAGATCAAGTTTGATTAATACTCTCAGAAATATTGAAACCAAAATACAAATTGTACGCTTTATTAAGAAACGATGAAGGTTGTCTTTTATTGATGCATAAAGTAAACTCCACACTTTCTGCAGTATAAATATTTATACCTTCTTAAATTCAAGTACTCAAGTAAAAAATAAAATTAAAATTCTTTCTGCAATAAAAAACAGCACTTTTAAAAGTCAATATAATAATTCAAATGATCTTTTGATTTTAATTAATGTTTGTACATAAATTAATCATTTATCATTTTAAAAAATTCGAAGATGTAATGAGAGAAGAGAACATAAGAAGAGCAGAATTAAAATTAGCGGTAGGGTGCGACGCACACATCGTCGCGTATCAGTGTATAATTAAACATCATAAGCCCCACTTATTTTTGTTGTTTTTCTCTCAAGGCTCGCCAACTCGATTGCGAAGAAATCTAATTGGCTGTTAATTTATTGTTCATTAAATTGTAATTAATTCGCTTATTTTAACGTAACAAGTCTTTTAATGATAAAATCTCTGCTGTGCTCAATAAATACAGGGTGCGTACGGTATTTGAGGACATGCATAAATGTGACTGTAACTTCGCCAATTTTTTTTTTTATTTTTTTCCTTTTCAGATAAGTAATGGCGGACTACAACATCACTCAAGAAATGAAGAGACACGCTGTCATCGTCGCTATATGTGCGAACCATACAGATTTAGAGATCTCTAATTCTCTTAATTGCGCCCGTTCATTCGTGCATAAGGTTCGCCGTAAATTGGAAGCATCAGGAGGCGATACAGAATCGGTTGCAAAACGCAAAAAGCACGAACAACGTTCTGACAGACACTGTCCGATCTGCAGAATTTTTAGAGCAAGTGCAAGCGATCATAGACAAGGATCCTTCAAAATCAATAAGGGTCCTTGCGAGTGAGCTTCATGTTTCTGAGCGCCTTATTCGTAGAGTTGTCCACGAAGACCTTCGGTATAAGTCTTACGTGATGCGCAGAGGACAGTTCATGTCGGAAAGAACACGAAACAGAGAGTTCTCCGATCAAAACGTCTTTTAAACAAAATCAAACATCCTGAGGCGCCCAAAATGTTATGGTTTTTCTCCGACGAAAAAAATTTTGACCAAGATCAAAAGACCAATCGCAGAAATGACAGATGGCTATGTTCAAATCCTACGGAGGTTCCTGTTGTTATGCACACAAAATTTCCAGCCACTGTTATGGTTTTAGGTGTTGTCAGCAACGAAGGACATGTTATGCCACCACACTTTTTTACTCAAGGACTTTGAGTGAACTCTGCTGCATACATCGAGGTTTTGGAGACGGTAGTAAAACCCTGGATAGACAATGTAAGCGGAGGCAGACCATACATTTTTAAACAAGACTCTGCTCCTTCACATAAAGCGATGGCAACACAAGATTGGATGGCCGAAAATTTTCATGAACACATAACACCGAACCTCTGGCCACCTAGCTCCCCAGACCTCAATCCTTTGGATTATTACGTATGGGGCGTAGTTGAGCGTGAGACCAATAAGCGTCCTCATAACTACAAGGAGCACATTTCCAGCGTGTGCGGGAGGGCATCAGCAGTTCAGGGCGCGCTCTCACGAATAATGCCCAATATCCGAGGCCCCAGGCAAATCTGGAGACGACTACTGGCAACTGTAGTTACCTCTATCCTGCTGTATGGAGCACTAGTATGGGCGAAATCGCTAGAGCCAACAACTTATCGCAAGACAATGTCATCAGTCCAGCGTCTCTTAGCGATCAGAGTGGCCTCAGCATACCGAACAGTATCACACGATGCAGTTAACGTCGTGGCATCATGCCCGCCCATCGACATTTTGGCAGGAGAACGGCAACGCCAACATCGTAGAAAGAAGGAAGAACAGCAAAGGGTCCTCTGTGAAGAGGAGAGACCCGAGAGTCTTCGCCTCTGGCAAGAGAGATGGGACAGTTCGACAAAAGGTCGGTGGACACATCGGCTGATCCCAGATGTCACCAAATGGGTCACTCGCCCGCACGGGGAGGTCGGGTACTACATCACCCAACTCTTGACTGGGCATGGATGCTTTCGGGCATACTTGTACAAATTCAAGAGAAGTGACTCCCCAAATTGTCATCATTGCCGCGATGTGACCGAGGATGCAGAACATGTGTTCTTCCAATGCCCTTTCTACAAGGGGACACAGACGGAACTAGAGAGGAATCTGGAACGTTCCATCAGTCCAGAAAACATATTGGAGTGCATGCTAAAGAGCCCATCGGCTTGGAACAGAATTGCAGAGTACGCAGAATCCATCATCAAGGATCTTCGCACCACGTACAAGGATTAGGCAACGAGGCGTAATAACACCAGGACAGCAGTAACATCAAATTAGAACGCCCCGGCGAAGTAGTATTTACAAAGAGTGCCGCCGGGAAACCATCGTTCCAGGAGCTAGGTTAGAGGAGCAGGTTAGGTTTTAGTGCGGTAAAAATCCCGCATAACTCGTCTGGCAGGAAGAAGGTTTTCCAGGCGAGTACCTTTAGAAGGTTTCCCCCTGCTCCTCATTAACCAATAAAAAAAAAAAACAAAAAAAAAACACACACACACATACACACACACGCACGCACGCACGCACGCACGCACGCACGCACACACACACACGCACGCGCGCGCACACACACACACACACACGCACACGCGCGCACTCACACACGCACACGCACATCTCTAACTTAATATTATATAAGTGAGAGCTAACCTCTCACAACGCAATGCAATGATTGTTATTTACGGTCGCGATAATCCGAATGTAATACGCGAGCATGCACACGGATGGAAATGAGTGGCTAATTACCTATTTTAGTTGAGTGCCTCGAATCTCTTTGTATCTAGCCATGAAAATCGTGTCGAGAGACGAGACACTAGTGCTTTTCTCACGAGGGGGGAGAAGAGAAGGTCCTCTCTGACCTAGTCTCGTGTCACTGTTATCAATTTTGCGCGCTCTGCTATCAATTCGGCAATCGATAGCACCATATGCAGTTGTGCCACGAACTCATATATTTATCGCATGGCAGATATCTAACCTCTCGCGGCCACATGTCACACCTCTCTTCTACACGCTGCTAAGATCTGATTGGCAGCTACTTTGTTCACTGGGTGGTCTATTAGAGTTTGCGCACGTTTTCCGGGGCTAAGCCGGAGCGTTCTCGCTTGCGTCCTTCGCCTATTTCGTATCTGAGGGTCTTCCCAGACCGCAGTTCACACTACCTCCAGGATGAGGTCAAACATCGTTCGACGGTGGCTCCCTTACACTTCTCGCGGGATGCCTCACAACGCATACCATCTTGCGCGGTTGACCTCGCTTCTTGGCTGGCGCAGCAGCCGCGCGCTCGCTGATCGATTGTCCCGCGCTTGAGATCTAGCCTTCTTCCTGGTCACTTGCTAAAGGAGGAGGCGCTGTCGCATCTAGAGACCGGCTCGCCGTACTCTCGTTCTCTTCCGTTGGGGGACTATCGTCAGTAACCTATTTCCTTATTTAACTTACGTTTACTGGACGGATTGTACAATCGTCTTCGTCCAGTAGCTCGTACGTGTTGCTGCCGAGGGTCTTACTAACCTTTTATACTAATTATATACTAATACCCCCGCGTATTTCGGGGATAGCTTCCCTGCTTCTTTCTGTGTGGTGGAAGAAAGAATTTTGTTCTTTTTCAACACCAGGTCACCTTGTTTGAAAAAGATTTCTTTTTGGCGCACCTGGTAATATTGTGCTTGTCTCTCCTGTTCTCTCATTGTGATTTCGTATACGTGCACGTGTAGCTCTGGTAGCTTCCGCACACGCTCGCTGAGCTTAGCATAGCTTCTTTCTGTTGCGCTGCTACGAGGGCATCTCTCTGCCACCGCGCTTTGTTGTTTGGTGGGACAGGTTTGCGACCGTTATTCAACAGTGCCAGATTTGCACCTACGGAGCTTTGTTCGACGGTATTAAAGGCGAACACCTCTTCGTATAGATGTTTATCTCAGCTGTCGTGGGTCTCCTGCAATCAGGCCACGATCATAGTTTTAATGTTTCAGCTGGCTTTCTCAACCGAATTGGCCTGTGGCTGGTATGCCGGAGCAGTGGTATGATGGATACCGTGCTTCTCTTGGTACCCATCGACCACTTCGTTTTTGAATTCTGTCCCTTTATTGGACAGAAACACCTCCGGTGTACCGTACCGAAGGACAACTCCCCACGAGCACTTTCAATACGGCCTCGACTTTCACACGTCCTAGGGAGGCGTATTCAATCCACTTCGTGAATAAACCCTGGAAGATCAGAGTGAATTCGAAGCCTCAGCAGCTATGGCGTAATTGGACTGCCTGAAGCATCTAATAAAGTCAGTTCTAGAGTCAGTTTCCTCCTGGCTTCCTACAGGTACAACTGGTTCTTTACTGGATCAAGAATTGCGTTGAATCCTCGAATGAAATTAACACTAAAGAAACAATCTGCCGACAAACTGGTCAGAATTGCTATCTCGATGTTTTTGATCACGCTCGCCACCTCAAAGCGTTATTGAACAAATCCAACTATAGAAGCATCATGGCCGTTTGCCACAATGGCTCCCTTACCTTAGCTAGGCATGATCGCGCATCTACACGCCGTAGCTATCTGCATACTTATCGAGTAGTGCATATACGCGCTCGAGTCACAGAATGCACGTAGGATTTACTCTCCTACACTAACCTGCAACCACCATCTTGCGCCTTTTGGTACTCCCTTCTCTAAGTGATCTGGTGTCGGCTTCAACGGAGGCTCAGCGCTTACGAGCTCATCTGTGGCGATTCTTTCGGGAACTCGGATCCCTGACTCGGTGGGAAAAGACGTAGGAATCTCGTGCTGCTTACTAAGCTTATCATTCTTCTTTTCTCCTCTCTTAGGCAAGGACGGCTTTGGACTGCTCTGCCAGGAGCACGACCCTTACCGCCTTTTCGGGCTCCTTCTTCTTGGTGGGCTTCTTCTTCTACCCTGTTGTTTTGTTTCCGCCAAGACACTAGTATATTGGATAAATTCCTCTATCACTTGCGCCAACGCACTCATCATTTTGTCAATCGGCGATGCTGGCCGATCAATTTTTGCAGCAGTGACCTCCACGTCGATTGCGCTTACCTTAGTTCCGACCTTCTGCTGCAAACCGTTATCGGTCTTATAGCGATATGCCGCCTCTGGTACTATCGCGTGGTGCGGGGGAATTAGCGCCCTGTCGCCGCGTTTCCTCTCTAATGTTAACTCGACTTTTACCGCACGGTCTATGAGTTTGTATATCATGCGGTACTCTATTTGCTCTATCCACCATTTGCTCTTCACCAGTGCCAGCATTATTTTCAATAATATTACCTCTAAGCACGTTATGCACATGCACGCTGGCTCATTTGGTTGTTAGAAGCGTCGGCTTAGAAGTGTCATTCCTTGACCTCTCCTGAATAATGGCCTTATAGCCCCAACGCGAACGTACTGCCTGACAGAACGCCTCCCACGCCTGCCATTTATGTTTGTGGCTCGCGTATCACATTTTTGCGATGCTGCTGAGTAAAGCAGGTCGGTGAGCCCCGCGGCGTTTTTCGCTTCTTTTACCTCGCGAAAGAACGCATCTATGGAACGAGATATCCCACCGATTGACGAGTCGTTCGATGTTTCGGTTACTCGTCATTCCCATGTTGCACCACACGCTGCTACTTTGCGCGCAGTGCTATATTTCTCCCTCCTTCAGGCTTCATTAGGGCCAAATTTAGGGGATGGTGTGTCTGCAGCAGTCCTTGGAGTTTCTTCTTTCCCCTTCTCTGGCTCTCTTGGACTACTGTAGTGGGACACGTAATTACGCGTAAACGTGTTTTGGAAGTTTACGTGATTCTGGTCTGAGGCTTTGCTCTTACGCCTAGCTTGTGGAGAGAGAAACGGTCCTGTCCCCTCTCCATTTGGGCGGTACGAAGAGCTTGGCGTGCCTTCTATGCGCGTTGTAAACGCACTTGACTTTGAATTTACGTCCTTTCTTTTGGTGCGCAAATCCTGCACCTCATTCTACATCTTCTACTATATATGCACGCGATCATTTGTTTAATGATCTGCGTGAGGCTCTCAATGCGTCTCTTCATCTGTATTTCTCTGTTAGTTAGTGGCGGGTCGTTTGGCTCCACCACTTCCCCTTCTTGCTCTTGAGTTGTTGGAAGCGAGATCTCCACCTCTTTGAAATGAGGCTGCTGTGTAATTTCCTAGCAGTTAATCGCTTATACGAGCGAGCTTGGCCATTCTTGGACCTTCCTGCCTGAACATTAGGGTGTAGGGGATTTAATTTACCTTCTCGCCCTCCATTGCGAAGAGCCACTGGTCTATTCTTTCGGCAGTGCTCTCTGTCACCATTCTTTTTTGTCTTGTTGTCGCACACTAGTTTAATAACAACAATATTGTTTGGTTGCGATATCGTGAGTACCGCAAGCCGCAATAATATACGTATATATGGTATATAAATAAATATACAATACATTTATACCTAAAAAGGATTTACCTTGTCTCTCTACTCTCGGTATTGCAACTCGCCTTGACGTGGTTATGGACTATCAGTCACACTAAACTGTTTGTTTCAATAATACAAAAAGAAAATTTGTAATATTGTTTAAGTTTGGCCTTCTCGGCTCTTTCGACTTCATTAGCTATAGAAAAGCTTGTTGAAAGGCAAATATATGTTTCCAGTTTGTTGAAAAATAAGATAGCTATCAAGATCGATACGAGATATATATAGAGTGATCTATTTTAATTTCCCCCTAAGGTTAATACCTCATAAATATAGTGAGATAACAGAAAATGTTTCCTATAAAAGTTATGAGTTTTTGAAGGAGTCAAATAATAGTGATCTTGAACTCGAACGTGATTTTCAAGGTCATTTTAAAGGTCATTTCAAAAATTTGAATGGAAACACCTACTTTTAAACCCGAAAATGGAAAGAACGGGAAATACTACGTCCAGATATACCTTTTGTTATATTCTTTTGTTTGACTTTAAGATTAATTTCAAGGTCAAAATCGGCAAACTTCTTCATATCTTGAAAAGATAGAGCTGTACAAAAAAACGTTGTGAAAGAAAATCATGTGATTTTTTTCTGGCTGTCTACTATTAGTAACTCTGGGTTTGACATTAACTATTACCTTGAAGGTTATTTCAAGGTCAAATTGAATTTTTAAAGAGGATATCTTTATTTTTATCTTGAAAATAAAAAAAGGCAAAAAATTTATACAAATAATTTTGTGTATAAATAGTTTTTAAAACATCTTATTTCATTTTATTTTTTATTTCTAAAGTTTTTTTACATATCTTTCCAAGATATTATAAACTTTTTGTATTTTAAACTTAAAATGAATGTCAAGATCAAACGAAAGGATACAGAAGCTCGAATCTGGAGGTAGAATTTCTCGCTCATTCTATCACCAGGCTCAAAAGTAGGTACCTTTATTGATGAAATATTAACCTGATGAAATTTAAATGGATCCGCCAGTACAAATATTAACATTAATGCAGATTTTACATGCTTAATTATTCTAATCGTAATATTGTCAACGTCTACAGAACTCTAGCTTTACTTATTTACTACCTTAATAAGAATGTAAGCATGTACTGGATTAAAGCTAAAGACCGTACTATTTCTTTAAAAACTGTATTAATATTGACTAAAGTATAAGGATTAAAAACAAGAGAGTTTTCGGCGACAAGAGTGAAAGCAGCAACATAATATTGATTGAATTCGTAAAGAGTATTACATTTAATAGAAGAAGGTAGTAGATTCAAAACATCTAACTATTTTGATTCAGCCTAAATCATATCTGTATTTAATATTGAAAAATTCTTATATTAATTGCTGTTATGGATTAGATATCATGCATTGGAATTTATTAAAGGTGCCTCTATTAGTAATTTTGAAAGAATGATAGACAGCATCAATATCTGCCGTTGAGATGATAGCTGATTCAACAACCAATATTTTATCTTCTAATGAAGTATGTATCAATAGATGTAATACTTATGGTGATGGTAGCTGATAATGGTTGAGAATTACCAAATAAACACAATAAAAAAGTAATTAATAATTAATAATTGATATACTTATTGCCTTTGCCAATAATGTTAAATCTCTATTTCGTTCGACCTATCCAAGAATCTAGACACAAGATCTATATATTCTTAAATGTAGGTAGAAAAATTTATTCGAACTATACATTAACAAGTTCACCAGCCAATTTTCCTGATTTTGAAGGGTAGGTAAGGATTTTATTTGATCGATATAAGTTTTTCTCAACTACAGGTACTAACTTATCTTTGGTTTTTAAAAAATTATAAGTTAAAAGGATTTCAAGATTGCATCCACTATTATGAATGGTTGTACTATTTAGCTATGAGTTAAGAAGCAGAACGATTGAGCTAGACATTCAACCTTCATGAATCTCTGTATTGCAAGAGTATGATATGTATAACTTTCTAAACTGAAACCTGATTTGTCAGAGTCATGTTTTAATTTGCTGCTCCTATCCGTGACATTTCAAGTTTTACAAATTCCACAAATTGTGAAGACTTGTCTTAAAATTTAGTCTTATTAGTCATCTGTGTTTGCATTATGAAATTATTTATTTTTATAAATAAAATTCTATGGTTTTATTTAAATGTATGTATATATTTTCATTTAAATAAAACCATAAATATGTTTAAGGGGGAATTTTTTTTTTTTATTTGCTTAAACAATCGTTTAGACTCTTCTAAATACAAATTGCAACACAAGAATGTATATCTTGCTTCATTTTATCATTAAAATGTCGATTTTTACAAGTAAAATATTCTCGTCGGAAACTAAACGCGTTTTTCTCGAAACCACTTTTTACTACCTTACTGGAAGGATTACTCAAAAACTACTCGGCCAATTTTTATAAAAATTTCACTCGATATTGCTTGGATATATTTCTATGGAACACCATAGCCTTTTTTTTGCATCTTAAAAAATTAGTTTGTTATAAACAAAAATAACAGTCTATTTACGGCCGAAAAAATTGATTTTTAATTAAAGATTTATCATTTTAATAAAAATAGCGATATCGCGAGAATCCTACAGTGTTCTCTAGATAATTAGCAAACAAAGAAAAAAAATATATTTAAACTTTATGTTACAGATTTTTCGAGAAAAACTTTCAGTAGTAGGACCCTCCACAAAAAACATGAAATGGAAAAATGCTGCTGCATCGTCATTTTTGAAAAAATATTTTTATAAAAAATCACTCTTTTATTTGTTATTAATAGATAAACGTAGAGAAAAAAAAACAAAATGTTGTAACTTATTTAGTCTTTCTAAAATAAACATTTAAAGTCGAGCCTTATTTTCCTACAGTTACTGTAGTGTTCCCTCTTAAGACAAGGTCATGTACAGGGAGATATTTTTCTGATGCTGTCTTCAATTCTTCCAACACATACTTAGATATCAGTTCATTTAGTGCTCCCATTTACGTACTTTTCTCATCTTTACCGTATCTTCTAGTTTTTAACCTCGCTGAATTTTTTTTGTACATCTTCTAAAATTCTTCCTTTTCTTTTTTCTGAACGCTAATATTCTACCACATATTTCTTGTGTTGAATACCGACAGATTCACCAAATCCTTCTTCATCATTAGTATTTTAAGTCATTTCCTTGATCGTCTACAATAGTAACTAGTACGGGAATATCAGAAACATGCTTGAAGCATTAGGTTTCATAAGAATCTATAATTACTTGTTTATCTATAGCTTCTTTAATTATATTTTCTTAATAATAAACAAAACATATCATCTTTTGTTACATGTGATTCTACATCATAAATTGGATCTACAAAACTTTTATGCAATATCTTTAATATGTTCGTTGAGTTTGTAGTTCTTGGACTTGTATTTTATTGGACCCTAAACTGATTTTAAGATACGAAATAAAATAATTTATTGCCTAATAAGGTAGTTTTAGAGATCAAACTTTTAAACACGTATGACACTGAAAATAACAGAATGAAAATCTGTGAAAATCACGCCCTTCTCATTCTTAATTAAGTGTAAGAATAGGAGTATTTAGAAGATACTTTAAAAATATAATTTATATTACTGTGATCAAATACTAGGGTGAATTTGTTTATAAAATGTAAATTCTTTATTTATTCTTCCAAATCAATTTCATCCCATTCAAAGTAATTCCCGTCCGATAAAACACACTTTTTCCAACGCTTTTTCCAGTCCTCGAAACAGTCGGAATAGTCTTTTTCCGGTATAGCCTTCAAGACCTTCTTCGATTCGGTTTTTATCTCCTCAATCGTGTCAAAACGGCGTCCTCGCATTGGCCTTTTGAATTTGTTGAATAGCCAGAAGTCGCACGGAGCCAAATCAGGCGAATGCGGTGGTTGCGGAACGATATGAGTCGAGTTTTTGGCAAAAAAGTCGCGAAGAACCAATGCAGTATGACATGGTGCATTATCGTGATGAAGGAACCAAGAGTTGTTCGCCTATAATTCCGGCCGTTTCAGACGAATAGCTTCACGCAAACAACGCATAACGCTCAAATAATATTCTTTGTTGACAGTTTGGCCTGGTGGAATGAATTGATAGTGCACCACACCACGATAATCAAAGAAAACTGTCAACATGACCTTGATTTTCGATCGACTTTGCCGTGGTCTTTTCGGTCTTGCTTCACCTTTTGCACGATAATCGCTGGATTGGTTGGTGGTTTCAGAGTCGTATGCGTTAATCCAAGTCTCGTCTCCAGTAATGATGCATTTTAAGTGGTCCTGATAGTCCAGACAGCAAAGTTTCACACACATCAACGCGACGCTTTTTTTCCAAAAAATTGAGCGATTTTGGCACCAATCGAGACTTGACTCGTTTAAGACACAAAATATCCTTCAAAATGGTTTGGGCTAAACCAAATGATATTCCAACAATATTAGCGAGGTCTCTAATTGTCAATCGACGATTTTCAAGCACCAAATCTTTGATTTTTTGGACGTGGCCCTCGTCGGTAGACGTTGATGGTCGTCCAGAGCGCGGTTCGTCTTCAACGCGTTCTCGGCCCGCTTTGAACTCGTTGTACCACTTATGAACGTTTTTTTGTGCCATAGTTTGATTACCAAAGGCCTTCCGCAGCATTTTTAACGTGTCCGCACAAGAATATTCGTTCCGCAAACAAAATTTGATGCAAGTTTTTTGCTCAACAAAATTACCCATTGTAAAAATCGAAAAATTCACTTTTGGTTGTTTACAAAAACACGTGTAACTCGGAGATAATTAAACCTTTTGACAAACAGACGCCTGGCAAATGTTATGGACAGTCCTACCAACCTAGGAAAAAAATTTACCTGCCTTCCTAATGCCTGGGAGTTTTAAATGACAATTTCACCTTACTTTTTGATCACAGTAGTAGGACAGTAGTAATACAGTAAGCTAATATAAGGATTAAATAAGTGCTTGTAAAAATAAAATTAAACTTGGAAAAATAGGGAAAAACGCTTGATTTCGAACTCTAAAAATAGCAATATCGGTGCGCAATAATAAAGAATCTATCTCATTTGGAAACATAACAAATTGCACTGAATAATTAAAAAAAAGTATGTTATTTATTGCACAATTGAAAATTTTTTAATAATTTCAAAAAATAATTTTTTGTAGTTCAAACATTTGATATTTCATTACTATTTCTATTTATAATTAATGATTTCAAATAAATAATTTAAATAAGAACGAGTCCGGTAACAGGCTAATAAAGCTTTATTTTTGTGGGGAGTTTTCCGATGCAGACGTTTGTTTCTTCATATTTGTTACGTCAAAAATACTGATTCGTACCCACATTTGTTTTTCAATTGTTTATGGCTAAAATACTGTATTGTGGCTTTATAAAAAAGCCTCTATTTATTAAAAAAATTATTATTCTCAAGAAAAATGTAATAATAAGATAAAAGTCTCGATACTACCACCTACACAGATATAAACGGATCACTATGAATCATACATATACCGATTTTTAATTGTAAGAAAATAAAAGATATAAAAAAATTGTTCGCGATCAGCGATCCCAAAACCACCTATATATAAATTTTCGTGTGGAACGGGTAACAGAATTCATTTTTTATACAGTGTATTCAAATAATTTTTCGTGCTGATTTGAGGTAACTCTAGAGTTATTGTACAGAGGGTTTATTAAAAAAATGAGAAATATGACCCGTATAATCAAATTTTTTAAAGATCACTAGTGTTATTTAACAGAAAAAATGAATGTGTTATTCCGTAACTAAAAAACACGTTTCTATTATTTTTTACTGTACTATACATATACAAAGTTTTATTTGAATCAGTGAGTGACAGTTTGGTAGTGTTACTTATTAGTGTAGTTGATTGATATTAATTTTGAAGTTAATGACACGGTATCTATTGAAGATCAGTGCTATTTGCCGCTCAGAATTTTAAGAAGTTTAAGTAATTTTTTGGGATAACAAGCTAATGCAAGAAGATGCTATCACGCAAATCACTTTAAAAATTAATTTCGCCAATGCTAAGAAAAAATAATCTCCTAACTCAATAAAAAATAAGCCGCACTATTTTTTTTTTTTGGATGCGCAGATGGGGTCAGTCATTACTATTCAACTATTACTATTCATCATAGAGAAAGAGAAAGAGTAAGAGATAGAGAGACCGAAAGAAATAACCAATAGGAGACAATTATAAGAGCTAGAAAAAATGGACAAAATTTAGTGGAATATGGAAATAGATATAAATAAATAAAAATGATTCAAGCATTGGAGTTGGAAAAATCTAATAAATAATCAATTAGGATTCTTGGGGACTGCTACATAGAATAGTTTTAAAAAAGTTGCACGGGACTTAATTAAATCGTAGAGTGAGAGTAATTATTGACTCTCTATTTCGAAAAGGCTTGTTGAAAAAGAAATCTCAAAGCAAAATCGATTACGACAAAGTAATAATATAAATAAAGTAGATTAAGTAAGGAGGGTTGATAAACATAAGCAAATGATTTAACGAGGGAAAGTACCTGGAGTACACGGTATTCCAAAAAAGACTTTAGAACTAGCAACCTACAATAATGGCGAAAATTATTTCTAAAAATCCTATATATTTACTCAAAACACAAAACCTTTATGAAAAGATGAAAAAAAACGATATCTGGTGATGACCAATATGCATATAAGATATTATGCTTATCTTGTGTAGACTAAAAGCTTCTTAGAATGGTACATATTGGTAAATTTAGGTTACTTACCGGACTCAATAACGAGATGTCGGTCAGAAGAGAAATTGCTTAAGAAGCGTTTTACCAAAGTCAGTTCGAGATTCATTTTTATAGGATACTGTATGCGATGGCCTACTAAAGTCAAAACTAAGAATTAAGTGTAAAATCATAAGTCTTGCTTGCCATTATTGCCAGAGAAATTTAAAAAATCAACTAACGAAAGCTTCCAAAGAGTAAAAACAGGGTTGAAAACAAATAAACTACAGTCTGGAATCCATAAGACAAAAGCTTTATTCATAATAGCAAGATAAAAGTTTAAAAACTCCATTCATAAATACAAAGGGAGTTAAAATACCCTTCAAAAAATCAGTTAAAGATTCCAATGAGATAGTTAATTAAATTTCAAAAACTACTTAAAGAGAGCAGCTTCTAAAACTGAGGAGATAGTGGCTGCAATTTATAAATAAATGCTTAATATGCATGGAGCCAAAAAGGACAAGAAAAAATTCTGTAAGCGATTATATAATTAAAATTATTCTATGGAGCACAAGTAAGAAAAACGTGGATCGTTAAGTTGTTGTACTGATGAAAAATGGCAGCAGAGCAGTGAAAAAGTGCACTATGAGCAGTAAATAAAAGAAAAGCTGTTGATTGGATTCCAAGTCAGATGGAATATAGTGTCGGTGGATTGCTGGAAGCATTTAGACCTTTTTAAAAATATAAGAATAGATTGCCAGAACCTTTCTTATATTGGTACTAAATTTGATTTTTCAAGTATAGAGTTACTAACAGTAAAGGCATCTAAAGAAACCTGATAAATCGCAGCATGAAACTTATGAGAATAATTAAATGTGATTACAAAATAATAAAGAACAATTAGATATAGTTTAATAAAATGTTTAAAAAAAGACAGACCAAAAACACTACCTTGAGATACACCAGCTGCGACTAAAAATCACTCGGAAAGATTATCATACTCATCAGTAAGCACTTAT
The DNA here is from genome assembly GCA_949987625.1 of Chalcis sispes. Taxonomy (NCBI): domain Eukaryota; kingdom Metazoa; phylum Arthropoda; class Insecta; order Hymenoptera; family Chalcididae; genus Chalcis; species Chalcis sispes. The sequence continues at coordinate 18,589,765 of OX465098.1, read as the reverse complement.
ATCAGATTTCTTATTTAATTAAAGAATCATTAAAAAACGACAAGTAAACTCTTGATATTTTTTTACCAAGTATAAATCAACTTGTGTACTTCAAGGAAGGTTGATGATTATTTAATATGCAAATAATGAAAAGCATAATAGGTGATGGTGTGGTAAATAATCTAAGCCCAAGTTGCCAGAGTTCACGCCAAGTCATCTCTAAGTTAATTGCTGAAAAAATTGCTAAAAAGGCATCATACTGCAAACGCTTGTAATTAAGTAATAGTTAAAATAATTTATACCAAAAATGACTTAACATTGACAAAATATTCATTATCAGTTGTGTTTTTGTTCATAGCCTAAAAGGTAGAGTTGCTCAGGTAACATATAACTGCTATCAAAATAAGACTTTTACAGAAAATAAATTATTTTTATTAAAACTAATATTGGCTATTTCAAAATCGAAGAAATTTAATATATTCTGATACTGGTAAAAAGTATCTCTCAAAAGTCTTTGAAAATGTTTGTCTTGCTTAATTGTGTCGATGAGGTATTTGAACTTTCATAAAATAAATTTGTTTGTTAATGCATCAATTAACGGTGTATTGTTATAAAGATAGGATAAGAGGACGACATAATTCCCGAAAATTATTGTGAGTAAGCAAGACAAAAGATATATATAGAAAAATGTTTCGGATAGAAGTCGTTTAGTTGTAAGACGTCCTAAGTCAAAGGGCTGAAAGTCTCAAGTCTTTAAATTTGATCTTTATTTTCAAGGATATTTAAAAGTCAATTTGTATTTTTTTAAGCGATAACTATCCTATAATATTTTTTCTCTGAAAAAATTAAAAATAGTAAAAAATTAATTAAAATAATATTTTTTATATTGATGTAAAAAATATAAATCATAATAAATATTTTCATATCTGTTACATTGAATTTCCTTTATTGCGCACCGATATAATCTTTCTTAAATATTTTTTCCTTCGTGCAGTCTTCCAATTTAACCGATGTATGGATTTTTATGAGGCAAAGCCTTAACTACTTTTAAAATGTGTCCCCATGGCCGAAGCTCTGATCAAGCTTTCAAATCATACTTTCCGAAGCTCTGGAGAAGGTATTCAAATATGTTTTTTAATTAATTAAATTATTTGAAATTTTTAAATTTATTTCAAATTAAAAGAAAAATTATTTAAAAAATTAAATATTAACTTATTTTTTACTTCTATAATAAATTGTTTCTTTTTTTTTTAAACTCTAATATTTCATCGAGTTTTAACACTTTTTTTGTTTGATAAAACTTTTATAACTTCTGTTTTTTTTTTCAAATCTATTGGAAATTTTTATAGATTATTCTTAAAATAATCAACTTCAACAAATTTTAGGGTTGGTTATCCTCTTTAATCAGAACTTCTATTTTTAATGCCGTATCCTGAAAGAGCGTAAAATTTCACATTCAGATATGTATCCATGTTTGAAGTCAAAATTATCTTCAGATTTTGAGAAGAAAATAATTCTATTCAAGTTTTTATTCAAGAAACTACACAAATTCTTACTCAAAAAATTATTCAAGTTTTTACGTAAGAAAATTATATATAAGAACTTCAGTAAAAATTTACGTAGGAACTTGGAAAGAAATTTGACAAATTTACATTAAGTGATCTTTATAAAATAATCGTACTTACTACAATATCGTTGAAAATGATTCAATATTGTATGTTGATAAATTGCTTTGATAAAAAACTTGTTGCGCAAATTGTAAAGAAAATATATGCAGTTACTTACTTATCAATCACTGCTTATTAAAATTAATTATTACTTATTTTTATGAACATTTTGTTACAAATTTTTTAGAATACATAAAAAAAGAAACGCATTTTTAACTTTTATCGACAAAATGAAATAGTTTCGGATTGTACATAACGAAAAAGTAATAGTAGATTTTTTTGTAAAAATTGTTGGGAAAACGAACTGAAATTTTTAACCTAAAAATTAATTTGTAGTTGAAGCATCCTTGATTTTAACAAAAAAGAGTGGTTTTATAGAATGTGTTGGCATACTATGGTGAACATTTGATTTGCTTCAAGACATTTTCTTGCATCTTATACTGTAATAAATCTTCCTTTTTTTAGCATCAGCATTAAGTGTCTATCATAATTGGATTCCATAATTTCTGGTATCTAATTTCTATTGTCTTTATATCTTGATGAGACCTTTCTTCTTGTTCATTTTTTACTGCATCAAAGTTACTAGGGAAAAAATCGAGATGAGAATGTAAAATAAGAACTTTAAGTGGTATCACTGTAATCTAAGTCTTAAAATGAGTGAAGCAATCCCTGTATTAATACTTTATAGTTTTTAGTTTTCTTATTCCTTAGAAAGCCTTTTATAATGGAAATTTAGTAGTTATAAGCTTATAGTTCTTTTTCATTTAATATTAGGCGAAAGTTACTTGAAATATCACGCTAATTTTTTAAAAGTAAAACTAGTAATGTTCGTGAAGCGTTATAATTACCTATAACACTTGTTCTATACGGTTTGTCGTTGAAGAAAGGCTCGAATTTATATTATATATAAGCGACATCCTTCATCCACAATTTTATGCAACATGCTTCTCAACGACGATGTCTTATAATAAGAATTCCTTCTATGTACAACTAAGTAGTACATTTAATGTGCAGTGCGTGCGTTACCAAAGGAAATTTTGGTCATTATATTCAAGATTTAGAAATGTTAAAATAATTATTTAAATTTAGTCAAGTTTAATCAAATTACAAAGTCATTCTGTGTTCTAATCGTTTAAATGCGTCTACTTTGCGCGATGTTGATGGCTTACTTAGTGAAATCTTGCTATGGTAGTGGTAACTACAGCATATGCAAAATAGCAGTGTTTAATTAGTGGGTACATAATCAGAATTCTAATTTTTTTCTTAAAACGTTTAGTACTTTACTAATGCATGGCTCATTTGAAATTTATTTTATTAATATTAGGTGCGCAACTAAGTTCTCGCTGTTTCTCTTGATAAAAATGCAACTTTTTTGTGAAAGAATGGTTACAAATGAATTATTCAAAGTATTGCCCATCGCTAGCTACAACTTCTTCCCATTTTTCTGGCAGAGATCGAATACTGTTACGGTTAAAGTGTCGAGTTCGTCTTTTAAAGCTATCCACAAATCAAACCAATTTCTGATATCTTTATATGAGCGGAATTGCTGATCAGCCAGACCATGTGCCATCGAACGGAACAAGTAATAGCACCCATTTGTGGTCCTGGTCCCACTAAATATACAACATAACTTTCGCAGCATGAATATTGAGCCGAGCCGACGACGTAGAAAAATGAAGAACAGTCCCTATAACTTTCTTCTTCTTTCTTCTTCTCTTTGAGTTGCTGTAATGAATCCATTTTTCATCACCTGTCATGATGCGATAAAAAAAACCCTTCTTTTTTTGCCGCTGGAGCAGTTGTTCGCAAGCGATAAAATGACGCTCAACGTCCCTTAACTTCAAATCATAAGAAGCCCAAGTTCCCTGCTTTTGAATCATTCCCAACGCATGCAATCGCTTGAAAACGGTTTTACAGGTAACTTCTAATACTGAAGTAAGCTTATTTTCCGTTTAGTATGGATCCTCGTCGAGCAATGCCTCCAATTCAGCGTATCCGAAGGTTTTTGTTAAATTATAAAAATAAGACGTTTTCATACAACCAAAAGTATATGACGCCAAAACAAAATCACTAATGTGTCAAAACGATTTGTTTATCATATGTCTAAGCTTGCTTCGTGACGTTTTGGATGTCGTAATTGACAAGTACTTACTGCTGGAATCATCGATTGACAAACAGCGGAAACTTAGTTGCGCACCTAATATATTGAAAATCATAATTTTAAAGCAATCATTACAAGTTTTTTTTTGCAAAGAATTAAAAATAAACAATCACAATAAACTAATTTACTCATGTTATTTTTAAGATTTTGGAAGATCAAGTCATAAAGCTTAGGTATTTATAAGTTGAGTATTTTGTAAAATTTTTCCAAAAAAACTAATCTTACAACTGAACAAATTCTTGCTCCATATATAAAATAAAAGTAGTTTCTATACGACTTCTATTATATAAAGGGTAGCAACAATCTCTGATGATGCAGAATCATTAACAACATTATTAGTTGATCGAACTTCAGCTGAAAGAAAATCAAGCAAAAACGTTTGCCTTATTTCCAAAAGCATTCAAGATAAATTTCAGGTTTTTTTTTTGCTATTTACACTGCTTATAAGAAAACATAAAGCTTTACTTATACCTATAACACATTCAAGAAGATTAATATTTATAGTCTTTTCATTGATATTAAAGGAAAATTCTAACTCTACATCATAAGCATAAATAGCTTTTTGATACTATAATCTGGAATAATTTAAGTATTATTTACGAAGCTTAACGAAGATTTTTAATTTTGATAAGGGATTTAGGCATTTTATTCAACACGAGATATTCCAATTACCAGTTTAAAGTCGGCTTTATTATAAGATATCATAACAAAAATCTTTTAAATTAATTCCCGTAATACATAACTAGGATAACAAAAAGCTAATAAAACTGCAAATAATTTTCTTAATTTAGGCGAAGACTGACACAGAGAAGCATCATTGATCGAAAAAGCTGTGAGTGTAGTTTTTAGTGGATTAGCAAGAACTTAAGAAATTTAATTAAATCTTTCTAAGATTAGATGAAATAAATATTTTACACAAATACCAAATAAACAACTAAGTGAACGATCGTAAGATATCGTAGACGTATTGGGAATTTAAAAAATCGCCAAGCAGCTTCCGGTGAACGTATGTACCGATCATTAATAAATTTCTTTAATTTGATTCTTTTATTTTTAATTAAAAAAGAAATTTGATTTAATACTTGGTAATATAGGCAAATACATTTGATTGTTTGCGAAGAGTTAGAACATTTATTGTTAACCTGTTTTTAGTTAAAATAATAAAAATTCTACTATTTTTTTTTTTAATTTAATCGAAAACTTTTTGAAAAAAAGTGCTCTGAGCGTCCCAAAACAATTTAAGTTTTTGTTCACGCTTTAAGAGCTTTTAATACATATTTGTATTCTATTGGATAAGTAGAGTTTTATCTTGTAATAGATTCTTTCTTGAAACAAAACTCAAAATTTTAATATTCTATAACTTAGTATACAAAATTTTTTATAACTCATGTATTGCAATAATACAATACATAAATTAAATTAACTGCAGGCTAAATGCGCAATACGGAAGCTGTAGAAAAGAAAGCATGTTGAATGAAAAATGAATATGAAATCGTCATTTTCTTTTTTAGTTTCAAAATTTATATATTTCTATTTATAGTACAAAAATGCGTAGATTGATACTTCAATTTCACGGTCGTTAGCGAAAGTTAGATGTTATTCTTCGATATCACTGGAGAATTGCAAATAGATAGAAAGACTAGTGTGTTGCAATAGGTGTAGTCTGCTAGTGTTGGTGCGAAAAGCATGAAACGTATTTCCTCAATATATTTTCTTTCTCTTGGATAAGCCACCCTGACACCTTCTGTTCATAACTACTTGGCTGGAAGTTTTTACTTATACCTCTTAGCCTTAAGTTACTACCCCGATCTTCATACTTCTCGCGGATTTATACGTTTTCACAATTTAAGAGTCAATACTCATACTTTGAACTTTCGGATTACTTTCCAATACTTTTACTTTCATTTTTTACTTGTTTTACTAACTTATACTTTTAATGCGATTGGGCAGATTAAAAGTTAACATTAACTCGAGTCGATTTCTGGGCTTGGCTTAATAGACTATCCTACGGGACTGAATTTGCTACCGTCATTTTTTTCGCTTCATATACTCTCATTTGTATAAAAATAGATACAGTAATCCACATTTCTTAATATTTTCTTCTCTTTTATTATTGGTAGCTGCATCACTATGTTTTTCAGCCAATAGCAACGTGGGTTTATTCATGCCTATGCGCATCCTATTTTTATCTCTTGCTGCTATTGTTTTCCTCAGTGTTTGTTCGTGAGCCCTGTACGGCTTATTCTCTTAACTTTTCGTCGGTGATATCCATATACCTATCCTTCCTTCTTGAAATGCGCGCATCTACTAATTGCTTTTATCCATGATCCCCGTGTTAAGGATTGTTCGCATCTCTTTTTATTTATTCTTGCTTTATTGACATTCATTTTGTCCGTATCTTGTATTCGTTTTCGATAGTTTCTACTATGATTAGAATCGTTTTCGATAGTTTTTACTATGATTCGAATCATTATTATTATTTTCCTAAGATATATAATAAACAGACGATTGTTAATTACAATAATAATGTAAACTTAATGTTGATTAGAAGAAGAAAAAACAAGAATTAGCTTTGAATGAGCAACAGTGAAAATCGATCAAAAGAATTTCGTAACTGATTAGATAGATCAATAATATCTATCAAAATAAAGATCAATAACATCTATCACAATATTTTGCCATCTCCGAGATACTTTCCTTTGGCACCTTAAGTCAAAATGTAATTTTACCTTATTTTTTGTAAATGGCTTTGTATTTAAGAAATCTAAAAAAATTCATTAAATTGTATTTTTATGTCGCAAATAGAGTTTTTGAGTTTTTTAAAACTTAGAAGCATACTGAAGAAATTTTCAAAATTTGTAGACTACACTTGAACCTCACAGACATAAAGTAGTAAGACATCAAAAATATGTTTAATTAATGCTTTTTTTAAGCCTTTCAATAACTTAAGTTCTATAATCCATATGATGAATCAAAACTTTTTTTAAACATAGGGAGTTATGATTACAAATGAAACCAACAACTATATTAGAAGTACCTCTAAAAATAGATAATTTTTTATTTTTCAAAATTTATAAACATGATAAAAATCTTATTTCTTTAATTAATGAGATTATAAAGATAAATTGTAAATAAAGCATTTTTCAATTCATTATTTACAACTCATATGTTATTATATATTTAAGTTTTTACAAAATTTTCTCCTATATTTAAGTTTTTACAAAATTTTCTTTTTGGAGAATAAGGAATAATAAAGTTTTTGTGTGAAGTATTTAACAGAGGGATCATTTCTGAAGGTCATTTAAAATTAATTTAACTACTTTGAATAGCAACTACTGCTTTTGATTTTAAAAATAAAAAAAGCAATCAGTTTTGCGTTAAGTCTTAAATTTTAACATATTCGAGATACAACGTGATTAAGACAAAAGTTGCAATGATCAGGATTCTAATCTAGTGATTTCAAGCTTTGTTTAATTTTATCAAATAAGTTTTAATTAAAATCTTGAATCATTATACGTTCTAAAATTAAAACATTATTTATGAATATGCTCACTTAACCAGACATTGGATTATACTTTGCATTTTGATTTAATTATTATACTACTGTTCTTTGTATCAGAAATTCTATTTTATTGTACACTACTATATACTTGAATCTGCAGATAATATTCTAACTTTTGAAAAAATAATGACTGACTTTTTAATATTAAGTAAAAATATCTTTCGGACTTGTCAAATTTTTTGAAAGTTTACAAAATTAGAAAAAAAGGTTTTTATTAAATTGTTTCTATAAAAAACTTAACCATCTAAAAACTTTATAAAGCAATTTTGAATAGCTATTAAGACGTTTAATGTAATCGTTGACCTTTTTTTTCTAAATCTATTCCATTCCTATACAGATTTTTGATGCCGAATTTTTAATCTTTCTTTTAAAAAATACTTTGTGAGATAATTATTTTTAAAGATTTTATATATTTTATCAAAGAGTTTTATCTCTATACATTTTATAACTGGCTATATGCAACATCTGGTAATTTTCTTCTTTCTATTCTGAAGAGGATTCCTATTTCTTAGCAAAGAAAACTTGAAGGATCATGCGTAAAGACTCTAGACCGAAAATTGCGAATAGTATTGTCGTAGGTATTAACTTGACGGCTTTTAAGCTTTCATCTATCTTCTTTTTCTTTACGGCGGCGCGTTTTTCCTCTCTTTCTCTTTTCCCCCTCCCACCCTCTCTCCCTTTTTTTTTTTTACTTTTATTTTAAACCGTAATATTTAGTATTTTTTAAACTTAAGCGCTGCTTTTTCATCACCTAGAAAATAAAAAATTGACTAAAAACGCTACGAAATTCCCGTGCTTGGTTCTCAAAGGGTCTTGAATGAGAAAACAGTATTTTATGGCAATATAAATGTACAAAATCATGCGTGTGGCAGACTATTTAGAGGATCTATTCTCTAAATATGTACCCCGAAACCTACTTACAAGAAAACTACTCCAGGTGTCCCTCCCCGTTTGCAATAATACTAAGATAAAATAATACTAAGAAAAATCGCCCCCCAAAGTCACCCTCAAAATCACATTTCTTTCAGTATTTTCCGTTTCTGTTCAATAATTTGCAATAAAGCAAAATAGAAAAAAATTGTTCAAAAACAATAGAAGTATATAGGTTTTAATTATAAGAATTGCAACTCTTATATTTAATATGGGTAAAACTATATTTTCCGAGTATTTATTTCGTGTAAAATTTTACAGAACTGTTGTAAAATTATTAAAAAATATTTTTCTAACGCAGAGTGATAAAAAAATGTTGACGTGTTTCGGTGTTTTCGCATAATCTTTTATTATGGGGTGAAATATCCGTAAATTCTATTAAGGCGGGAGATACACTTAGAGCGTCAAAAAAAGCGTTTTTTTGGGAATTTTTTTTGGCAGTATTCAAATAAATTAAAACAAATTTTTTTTCATATAAAAGATACATATTATAACTTTATCTCATAATTATTTAATGACAAAATATTAAAAAACGTGCAAAATATAGTACATTTGCAGAGGGTCCACAAAAAAACCGTTTTGCGGTGATCACCGCTGCTCACGACTGGATCATCTGAAATCAAAAAAAAAAGAGGGGATTTATAGATAATTGTGTAATGCTCTGGTTGAACGAAGGGTTTTGTAAAATTTTTATTTTTAACAAAATGGCGGATGTTGAAAGTCAAAATTGTTTTTGACTAAAATTTTGATCACATTATTGGCTATAAAAAGAAAGTATTTATCGCACGAAAAAGTCCTTTGTTCAAACAGGGGATTTATATATATAGAAAACGTTTACAAAATTTCAAGTCGATAAGTTAAGCTGTTCTCGAGCTACAGTGATTACCGATCTCGAAACCATGGTTTCGAGAAAAACGCGTTTAAAGTTTTGAGGGCAATTTACATGCAGATAGAAACTTTTTTTTTAACTTACAGTGAATCGCCTATTCCAACACCATAAAATGCTCCTCCTTTTTCTTTGTTGGCAGCCACGGTAGTAATTTTGCGACATCGGCGAGCTATTCTTGCTTCCTGAGTGCTATCTAATGAACGACGGTTAGCTGAGCCGATTCGATTGCAATCTTGCTGCTTCGTATATTCCTATGCGTGCGGACCTAATTTAGTCACCATCGCGTCAGAAATGGATAATAGCTCTCGTATACCCTCATTGAATGTGCAGGTAGCGACATAGGCAGCTATGCTGTCGGTAGTAAGGCTCCCAGGTGATGTTTTCGGCATGATCTTTCAAACGCTTTTATTAAAGCTTTCTTTGCTATTCTGCGTAAATCCTTCAATGCATCTTTGCAATAATTCGTCGCTTGTAAGACTTTCGTAAATCGGTTTTATGGCATTTAAAACTTCTTCTGGCAAGTTGCATAATCGTGTTTAAAAGACGCCAAGTTATTTTCCGCCTTTGTCTTTTGATATTTGCACCATAAGTCAGTACCTAGTGGGAACTTAGAAAAGAAGCTTGCAGTGAAGAAGCTTCGAACCATGGATACTAGGTTTTGAGGACGATGTTGATGCATTGCTGGACTAACTCCACGATTTTCTACGCTTTGGATTATCATAGTATATTCACTTTTCATCACCAGTCCCAATACGGTGCAAAAAACGTTTACTTCTCTGCTGTTGAAGCAGTAGTTCACACGTAAGAAAACGCCGTTCGACGTCTCTCGGCTTCAATTCATACGGCACCCAATGTGCTTGCTTCTGGATCATTCCTAACACATTTAAAAGTTTTGAAACTGTTGACTCATCTACTTGTAATATTTTTCCAAGTTCTGCTAGCGTCTGACATCAGTCTTGATCAAGTAATTTCTCGAATTTTTTGTCTTCAAATTTTTTGGGTGCGCTTGAACGTTCTTTATTCTCAAGTTCAAAACCATTATTTTTAAAGCGCCGAAATCAGTTTCTGCATGTTGTATCCGAAAGAGCATTGTCACCGTAAGTCTCAACAAGAATTTTGTGTGCTTCAGCTGTAGATTTCTTTTGAATAAAATAGTGCAATAAAACTCCTCGCAAATACACTTTATTTGGCACAAAAGTAGACATTTTCAGAACCAATAAAAAATTACTTTGTTTACACTAAAGTGAACTATCATAAACTAAAATTTAAGGTTAGATACATTACTTTCTTGCAGGTGCGTCACCATTCGTAATTCCATGCACGGAGTACTGCTACTGCCATCTTTGAAGAAACAGCGAGAATTTATTCAAGGTCCTAATATATCTATAAGGTACATCAAAGGCCTTTGTAATTCTTCAGGTAGTGGAGCGCGCAGCTGCCGCCACCTGTCTACTATTATGCGCTGGAGACGGCTCCGTTCAAACTTCTATATCTCCGTAAATAACAGTCGATTTTTTCTGAAATTTTCACAAAATTTTTTTGAAATGCGTTACTTTGAGAAAATGGAATAAAATAAAATCGATTTTGTCAAAATCCTAAGTGTTTCTCCTCTCTTAAAACAATATAAACAAATAATACAATAACCCAAACCTCGATTATCATAAAATTATGTTTGGAGTTTATGGATTTGGATTTCACGGACTCAATTAATACTTATAATATAAATAGAAAATTTGGTATTGTTAGTACTTTATCAATTAATAAATAAGCTAATAAATTTTTATCATAACGATGTAGAACGTTACATTTTAAATACTAGTATTTTACAAATTTTTTAATAAGTTTTATGAAGTTTTATAATTAGTTTTGATTATTCGTTAAATGATGAATAATTATGATAGTCTTCAAAAAAATGTTTGAAGCATAAAGATTCTTAACCTTAAGCACACCAATCTATTGCAATATTACTGAAGCCTTCAGTTTCGTAATCTGTTTTGCAAGAATTGTCAAAGCTGCGACTTTAAATGAACAGCGCTTGAAAATTGGGGCAGGGCCCCAATCGACCGGGTTTCCAAATTTTTTAGGATTTACTTCAAGATAACTTCTTCTTTACCAAGAATATTTTATAAGATCTTTATATCTTGCCAATGAAAATTGGTTGTTGACTAGAAATAGCAGTTTAATAATATTATTATGTTAATGCAATTCTATGTCGTAATCCATTAAAATTACTTTATCTGAAAAACGTTTGTCATAATTTTTCCAAATGCGAAAGCCAAATATATCTAAAGGTTGAATTTTTGCTGTAGTTCCTGTAGGAATTTTTTTTTTATATTTACTTCATTATTAATAGATGTAACTTCGAATATTTTATGGCGATACTCATTTCAAGAATCTAATAATAATATACTTTTAGAACTAGCTTCGGAAAATATTTTCTTATAACCAAATTTCAAAATGATCTGGAAAAAAATCATATTTTTTAAAGTTGTATAATGTGTGAGTATCGTAAAAGTTTTACTTTCAGTAAATATATATATTGATAAATACCTAAAGTGAGTTACCAGAAGTTGATATTTTAATATGTACATTTGTCGGTCGAAATAAATTAGATTCAACAATTGATCTAAACTGGCCACTTTTATCTTTTAAAACTAGAAAAAGTGGTGGAAGTAATTCTTCATCACCTGATATTAGAGGTAGTATAGTGTAACTGTGTTGTTGACGAAACTGATTGTACAACACGTGCACCTTTAGTGTTTTTCTCTTTAACAGTTAATGTTCTACCATAATGCATTTCTAACTGAAAACCAGTTTGATCAAAAATTTGTACATTGTTTAACATTAGTTACATATTAATTTGCATTTTTTTCCAATTCTGCAGTACTTCCTAAAATTTTTCTACAAATTTATTAATTGTTCCTAATAATATTCTGTATTTTTTCTCGTAACTTGATTTAGCTAGTAGTTTGAAGCTTTGAATCTGATAGTTTTATCGCCTATCTGCTTTTGAGCTTGTAATACCCATTTACGTAAGTCTTTATCATGAATGACCAATCCGGCTTCAATTGCAGCTTTAAAATTTTAGAATGTAAATTAACATATTCTAAAAATTTTCGGTTTATATGTCTCATTTATTCAAAGCACGAACCCAACGTCGCAACTGCTTTGTAGAATTTACTTTCTTAAACTTTTGTTGCACTGATTTAAGACACAAATTTTTTTCTGTTTATAACTTCTCCAATATTTACCTACTTTTAATTTATAATCGTATGATATATGTTTTTCATCGTTAGTACATTTATTTGTTGGTGAAAAAAGAGGATCAACAATTAAAGCTTCTGTATCTTTAAATGGTTGAATCGTTTCAATTTTATTTGTGATCTTGATTTCTTTAATATTAACTTAACTTTCCTGAAAACTTAAAGATTGAAAAATCATAAAAAAAAGATTAATCTCATTTATTGGATTTATTTTCATGTTGGATTCTATAAATATAATTAATTATCTATAAAAAAAATTAAAATTAAAGTCTCTTCTTAAATAAATAACTATAAGTACAAGAAATAATCTACTTAACATAATCAAATCGTAACATTTATAATAAAAATTTGTAATTAAATTATGAAATTTATGTGTATATTCGATAGACTTACTTTTGTAGTAATAATAAAAATGAAATCATTAGTTTAAATTTATATCCGATAATCATCTTGTAATAATAACACAAAATAAGTTTTTTTAAAAATGTATTTAAACGTAATATTATAAATGATTAAAACATTTAAACATATTAAGACAAAGTACTACATGGGCTGAGAAGTCCCGGGATTTTTCAATAGGTGATGCCACTAGAAAATGAACATGATTCATTTTGAGAGGTTCATCTGTCACTAGTTTATGCGTGAAGTTTCATGACATTTCATTCATTTGTTTACAGGCTACAGTCGTTTAAGTTTCGCTACCTTCGCTTTCGTAAAGAAAATGGAGAAACAGAAATATCGCATCTTGATCAAACATTGTTTTTTGATGGGAAAAACTCCTGAACAATCAATGAAATGGTTAAAGAAATATTATCCCACATCTGCTACTTCGAGAACAATAGTTTATCGATGGTTTAGTGAATTTAAAATGGGTCGTACAAGCACCGAAGACGCACCTCGCTCTGGAATGCTAAAAGAGGCTACGAATGCAGAGATCGTAAAGCAAGTGCATCGAATCGTTTTGAATGATCATAAGTGAATAATAATAAACAACTTTCGTAACTACTATTTATAAAGTATAACTCTCATTTTTCTTGCATTTCGAGTATTTCTCTGAAAATAGTCTTAAAACCCATGTTATAGCAAGCGTGTCAGTTGATCTGATGTTCGAGTATAACAAAATCACTGCTACTTTAATATTCAAACATTTTTCTTCTTTAACACGTTTGCATTTGTTTTAAATACCATACATGTAATATGAATAGATACCATATGACGTCCCTAAACTAGTGCGTATGCGTACGTTTCTGACCTCATTGTTAGGTGTACATATATACAAAGGTTTTTGAACTTTTATTTCTTATTCTGTGTTAATAATTTATCGTAATTATCAATTTTCTTTTTAAATTCAAGGAAACGATATAAAGTTATCGTTGAAGATCACGCAGATTATTCTATCCTAATCGTCGGAAAGAATAAGAATATCTTATTTCAGATTTAGCAAATATAATTTCCGTATGTACGATTATTTAATTTTTTACCCTTGTTAAAAATAATAGCGTGAATATCTACTTAGATTATCCACGTAGATATCACTTGGATTCCACATGGATCCGATCCACACGAAATCCACGTTGAATCCACGTGAATATCTGAGTAGATCCACATAGATGTCCGATTGGATGCACATAGATATCCGAGTTGATCCACGTAGATATCCGAGTGAATGCGCCTGGATATCAGAGTGGATCAATTTGTGTATATTGGGTTGTTTGATAATTAATGTCGCTTTTCTCTCATAGATGGCATGAACTGCATATTTCATGTAGTAGCGGTTGCGTGGCGTATATTATTATATACTATTATAAAGGTCAGACTGTACACTATCTTCATTAGTAAATCGTCATTATCGTCATTATCGTCGTAATCATCTATCGTCATTAGTAAATAACAAGTTGGTTAACAATTAAGTTAAAAATGGACAATCAAAGTGAGCATTATCAGCATATTTTATTGTTTTACTTCCGAAAGGGCAAAAATGCGGTGCAAGCTCGGAAGAAATTGTGTGAAGTTTATGGTGAGGACTGTCTTACTGAACGCCAGTGTCAGCGTTAATTTGCTCGCTTTCATTCTGGAAATTTTAATGTGTAAGATGCACCACATACTGGTCGTCTAACCACTACTGATGACGACAAAATAAAGGCGTTAATCGAAACTAACTGGCATATGACAACTCGAGAGATAGCAGAGAAGCTCGGCATATCGAATTCAACCGTTTACTTGCACTTACAACAGCTTGGTTACGTAAACAAACTGGATGTTAGGGTTCCTCACGAATTAAAGGGAATCCACCTCATCAAACGCATTAACATATGCGACTTTTTGCTGAATCATAACGAAAACGACCCATTTCTAAAAAGAATCATAACAGGTGATGAAACATGGATTGTGTACGATAATGTAGTCCGAAAACGATCATAGATCAAGCAAGATAAGCCCCCACGATCGACATCCAAAGCCAATATTCACCAAAAAAAGATTATGCTGTTTGTGTGGTGGGATTACAAGGGTATAGTCTACTTTAAGCTGCTTGCAAGAAACCAAACTATTGATACGAATGTCTACTGTCGTCAACTATCGAAATTGAACGAAGCAATCAAGAAAAAACGCCCTGAACTGGCCAATCGCAAAGGTGTCATGTTCCATCATGATAGCTCCAGACCTCACACCTCTTTGATAACCCGTCAAAAATTAATGGAGCTCAATTGGAAACTGATGCCACATCCACCCTATAGCTCTTACTTAGCACCATCAGACTATCATTTGTTTCGCTCCCTTAAAAACCATTTAAATGGTAAAACTTTCGATTCCGATCAGGCTGTTAAAAATGAGTTGAACCAGTTCTTCGCTTCTAAAAACCAAGGCTTCTTCGAACATGGAATTTTTCAACTTACCGCAAGATGGCAAAAGGTCATCCAACAAAACGGTCAATATATCATTGATGAATGCTTGTTGTTAATATAAATAAATTCACCTTGAAAAACATGAAAAAAACGACATTAATTATCGAACAACCCAATAATTAATTTTTTTTAACACTTTTAAAATAAATATTAAAAATAAATAAATAATTACTAATAAATATTAATAATAAGAATAGCATCAATAATATTAATATAATTATTTATCTAAGTCTATGATTACATAAAATATAATTATAACTATAATATTCATAAAATTATAATATTCAGTAACATTTATAATATAATATTCTATTGCAAAATATATTTTAGTTTTAACAAAGTTTTTCTTATTTTTTAAGTAAATCAATCTTTTTTTTTTAATCAGTTTTTTGTCTTTTAAATTTTAAATTCTTATTAATTTCTTCGAAAATATAATAATTTTTTTTGTTTAGTTGTTTCTTTAATTGTTCCTCAGATTTTATTTCCGATTTTTTCTGATGTGGTATTCTTGAAATTCTAAAACAAATTATTATTTATACAGGGTGAGCCATTTTAAGTGACCCACCCGAAATTCTCCGCTGGTAAGTCAGATACAAAAAAATGTTATAGACAAAAGTTGCATAGTTTTGAGAGGGACATAAGATGGTTTTATTTGTTTGATCTTGAATAATAATTTGAAGGTCACATGAAGGTTACCTCAAATTTCTTAAATTGAATCTACTATTTCTTGTTACATATTCTTGTAGGTTATCTCAAGAAATTTCCAAAACAGTATAATAAAATATTTTTTCATTGATTAGTTTTCGAATTATGAGGCTTTTAAGCAGCACTTTGCTGTACTGTTTGTTTAAATGTGTTTATCTTACTTTTAGCATTACCCAGAAACAACGATGTGGAAGTTGTGTTTCCTTTGGGGTGCTTGATTAACGTGAGTCCCCTTGTCTCTCATGTTTCGGGTGCTTATTTACCGTGTCCCCTTGCCTCTCACTATTATAACAATCATAATAATTAACCACAAAGAAAATGTTCGAGCTTGCCTCCATTGGCTTCAAGGCATAAATTTAATTGCCTCTGCAAACGTTGTACTGTTCTTAGCAGTCACTAAATTGAAAGAGAAATTGGTACACCACAAAGAACGGTTTTAAGAATTCTAAATGTTCTTAGATATCATGTCTACCACGTAACTTTGGTTCAAGAGTTAAGAACTCATCATATTCAAATGCGTATTGAATTTTGCCAATGGGCTTTAAGAATGATAGCAAATGATCCTAATTTTTTTAGATTTGTACTTTTTTCTGATGAGGCTAAATTTTGTAATGATGGACAACTTAATAGGCACAATTTTCATTATTGGTCAAATCAAAATCCATGGAGCCTTATGGTATGGTGTGGCATAGTCAATGGTTATTTTATTGGTCCTTATTTTTTTGAGAGAAATGTTGATAGAGATAGCTATTTGGAGTTGCTAAGAGATCGGTTGCCAGAATTGTTAGAAGATATTCCTTTAGCTATAAGAGAAAAAATGTGGCTCCAGCAAAATGGTGCAGCACAAAATTTTGCACGAATAGTATGGGACTTTTTAAATTATGACTACAACGAGAGGTGGATCGGACGAGGAGGTCCAGTTAACTGGCCTCCCTGCTCACCAGATCTCACATTTCAAGATTTTTATTTATGGGGCTACTTAAAAAATGTTATTTTTGCAGAACGGCCAACAACTAAAGCAAACATGAAAGACCGTAGTTGTCGAGTTTCCGCAGCGATTCCAAGAAAAACTTAACTAAGAACAGTACAACATTTCCAGAGGCGATTACATTAGTGCCTCGAAGCCAATGGAGGTAACTTCGAACATTTGCTTCGTAATTAATAATTATAATTGTTATATTAGTGAGAGGCAAGGGGACTCACGGTAAACAAGCACCCCAAACGTGAGAGGCAAGGGGACTCTTGGTAAACAAGCACCCCAAACGTGAGAGGCAAGGGAACTCTTGGTAAACAAGCACCCCAAACATAAGAAGCAAGGGAACTCACGGTAAACAAGGACCCCAAATGTGAGAGGCAAGGGGACTCACGGTAAACAAGCACCCCGAACGTGAGAGGCAAGGGGACTCACGGTAAACAAGCATCCCAAATGTGAGAGAAAAGGGGACTCACGGTAAACAAGCACCCCAAAGGGAACAGGACTTCCACGTCGTTGTTTCTGGATAATGCTAAAAGTAAGATAAACGCATTTAAACAAACAGTACGGCAAAGTACTGCTTTGAAGCCTTATAATTCGAAAATTACTTAATGAAAAAATATTTTATTATAGTGTTTTGGAAAGCTCTCGAGATAACCTACATATATATCTTTACGTATATATGCTATACTTACTTGTAATAGCGCCGCTTTTTTCAGGACTTATAACCTTTCGGCGAATATCACTTCTTGGTGCACTTATTTTATCGCCTTCCTTTACGCAACGTTTTGATAATTCTTCGTCATCATAAAAATGATGAAGAAAACCTTTTGTAAATAAGCTTTCGGTTTTTAAAGCTAATTTTTTTTTTTCCATTGATCATATGGCATCGACAATCCATTTTTTAAATAAATGTACTAAAAAAATACGAATAACAATTGAGTTATATTATTAATGTTCACAACTTTGTTTGGTAGAAATCACTGAATTTTATTTGCAGCGACTGATACTTATTAATAAAAATACATCTTGGTTACTCTATAATTTTATTTGTGATAAACTGCGCTTTAAAAAATATTTGTAATATTATTTGTTACAATAATTTTATTTCTACAAAATACCAATATTGATAAAACGTTATGGGTTATAAATGTTGACAAAAGGAAGAATACTTAAAAACTTCCAGTTTATGTAGTTATCCTACTAAAAACAATCGATAAAAACTAATTGAAATTGATTAAAATTCATAAGAAATGACTAAATTTAAATCGATTTTAATAATTTTTAATCAGTTTTAATAAGTTTTAATCGATTATTTTTAGCAGCCTGCAGCTTATGTCAAACGTACACTTTTCTGAATAAAGCGTACTCCAAATTTATTACAATGAATTTTGAAATTTAATCCACGATTAAATGGTTAAATAATATGTTTATGTATGATAAATTCAATTATAACAAATTCAGACAGATTCTAAAAATTATTTACAACAATTGATCATTCTATAATTATTTTGAATAATCGACATTTTCTGTGTAAACCGAAAATATCAATGTTCAATCAATGCTGATTTCAACACTGAGTTCAGTAGAAAATCTGCGTTGATTCCGTACTCATTCCGTGCTGAATCCATATTGGATCAAACGTTGATTTTTTCCGAAAACGCAGCCTGCTTTCAGCGTTAAAATTCACTTTGAATTCAGGATGAAATCGGTACGAACTCGCTCTAGTTTAGCTTTATTTTATTAGTACTGTGGTGTGCAATTTCAAATGATTTTTGCTTGATTCTATTCTGAAATCAGTGCATCTAAATCACTACGAAATCAGACCTAATGTCTCGCTGCCTTGTTGAAATAAAACATGCTCATTTTGCACGTGAAAAAAATACCTGTAAAAGCACGTTAAAGAAACACGTGTTTTTTACACGTTAAAATGGTATGTTTTATCGCGTCTTTTTTTTACGAGTTTTATTCACGTATTTTTTTCACGGAGTAAAAAACACGTATCATACTAAAAACCATTCTTTAAACTTGTTTATGGATTTTTTAATTTTGTTTGTATATTTTTTTTCATTTATCTTGTTTGTTAATTACATATGAATTTATAACACATTTAATTATTAAAATATTTGCAAATAATACTTCTTTCTTTCTCAAACCACAGTGATCACCAATCCAAGTACTAACGCGGCCAAACGCTGCTTATAACTTTAACGATCGACCAAAAAGCAGTTATGCTACCCCACCAAAGTGGTGAATGCATAAAAGGCTTTATCAACTGTACATTTTATTAACTCAAAAGAATGTTTCATATTTATCATTATCTTTTTGAATAAAAACTTGTCGTGCTTAAAACTTTCGTAATTTAGTACTTTCATATTCAGAGATATTTTAGTTTTTCTTTTATTCTATTCTATTTTTCGTATTCTTGGCGACTTTGATACTCTTTTAAGCTAGTTAAGAATAATAAAAAAAATAGTAAAAAACTGAAATGTCTTTAATTATTTTAGCGAAAAAAATTATATTTTATTATGATGAATTTAATTTATTTATCATAATCAACATTTAATAAAGAAAATACATCATTTCAAAATACTAAATTCATAATTTTTACATTCTTTTAAATTAAGTTCATAAAATGTACAGTTAATAAAACCTTTCATGCATTCACCACTTTTGTGGGGTAGTTGAACTGCGTTTCGGTCGATCGTTAAAGTTAAGCAGCGTTTAGCCGTATTAGTACTTGGATGGGTAACCGCTATGGCATGAGAAAGAAAGTATTATTTGCTTGCAAATATTTAGATAATTAAATTTGTAAGAAATCTATATGTAATTAATAAACATAAGATGTATAAAAGAAATATATAAACAAAATTAAGAAAATCCATAAACAAGTTTAAAGATGGATTTTTAGCACGATACGTGTTTTTCACACGTGAAAAAAAAATGTGAATGAAACTCGTAAAAAAAACGTGATAAAACATACGATTTTAATATGTAAAAAACACGTGTTTTTTAACGTGCTTTTTTACAGGTATCTTTTCACGTGCAAAATGCACATGTTTTATTTCAACAGGATAAAAATAATATAAATGCACTGATTTCACAATGGAATTAGGCAAAAATCATTTGAGATTGTACACCCCAGTGCTAATAAAATCAGAGTGAGTACATACCGATTTCATCTTGAATTCAGTATGAATTTTAACGTTGAAATCAGGCTGCGTTTTCGGACAAAATCAACGTTTGATTCAATGTGAATTTAGCACGGAATCAGTACGGAATCAACGCAGATTTTATACTAAAATTAGTGTGGAAATCATCATTGATTCAACATTTATATTTTCGACGGAGAATGGATCATAAAGTTTTATTTCTAATATCGGTCCCTTTGCTGCCATTTTAAACTTCTTTACATTTAAAGATACGGTTATTTGAAACATACCGGTGGATTGTACATTTAATTTCCAACAAATTATGTCTCATGCATTTTTCTTCTAAAATTGATAGTTTTTGAGAAAAAAATTATAAACATTGAATGGCAATTTACACTATTTCTTTCAAAATGAGCAAATGTGATTGTCGTGTTTGATAAATACAATAATAAAATACACAGACAGATTATAAAAATTGTTTACAACAATTTATCATTCTACAATTATTTCGTATAATAGATTGTTTCCGTGTGAATGGATCTTAAAGTTTTATTTCTGATATCGGTCCCCTTGCTGCCATTTTAAACTTCTTTAAATTCAGATATGGTTATTTAAAAAATACCGGTATATTTGTACATTTTATTTCCAAAAAATTATAGTACATACCACGAAAATTAAAATACATTGATAGTGTATTGATTAGACTTACATTTACCATTAAATTAGAAACAAAATTTAAAATCAAATTGACATACGAGAGACATTGATGTTCAAAGCTGTATTAAAATTTTTCTAAATGTAACATAATAACACAAAAAATATATTATTTGTCAAGTTTATAAATTAAAATATTTAAAAAAATACACAAAAACACATTTTTTACATATTTTATTAATATTTTTCATTCAAATTAACTATTAAAATTATTAAAATCTTATGTTTGTAAACTTTTGTGTAAACTTTTTTATTTTTTAATTATGTAGTATCTAATTTTTATTACTTCAAATAACAGCAAAGTAACTTAATATGTTTCCAAATTGTAAAAGATTTTATAATGTTTGAAGTAGGATGAATCAATGACATTTGCTAATTTTGAAAATATAATGTAAATTGCCATTGAATGTTTACGATTTCTTTTCTCAAAAACTATCAATTTTAGAAGAAAAATGCATGATACATAATTTGTTGGAAATAAAATGTATAATCTATCGGTATTTTTTAAACAACTATATCTTTGAATTTAAAGAAGTTCAAAATGGCAGCCGGGGGATGCGATATCAGAAATAAAACTTTCTGATCTATTTACACAGAAACTATCGATTATACGAAATAATTGTAGTAAGATCAATTGTTGTAAATAATTTTTAGTATACTTTTTTATTATTTAGTTAATATTTACAATACTTACGTCTAAATTCATAAGACAAAGTATGCAATGATATTTCATTAAAATCTGCAGCATACAAGTTCAAAATTATAAAATAAAATAATTACCTAATGTTTCAGCATCAATAGATTTATTCATTCCAGTACTGTTTGTTATTATTTCTTTAACATCTCTAAATTTTTCAACCCATTTGCTATCTTTTCCAGACAAAATATCTCGAAAAATTCTTGCCGCATCAACATTTTCTTTAATTATATTACTTTGCTTGTAACAATTATAATTATTATCTATAATAATTGACGTTTAATTATTGAATTCACAGAAAAACTTGATAAATTATGTATATGAGCTATTTTATGAGAAGTAGGATACTTCTTCATTAAAATATACAAATTCACCATTTTCGATAGTACACTTACCAGAGCTATTTTGTTTATTAGAGCATCCAAAATATAAAGAAATAGTTTACTAAATCAAAACTTAATCAAGCAGTATGAGTTTTTTTTATAATTGACCCGTAGAATTTTATTAACTTTAATATGGTTCAGAATTGGTACACACTTTCTTAAATTCAGAATTCTTTAACAAAATAAGTATGGTCCAGCCATCGTACCATCAAAAAGGCTGACTTTTTATATTTGAGGCGAGAAGTCTGACTTTTCTTCAAAAATGGTTTGTATAGGCAGTTTCTTAAAAAATCATAACTTTAGTTAATTACCTTTTGTAGTAATATTATCCAGATCAGATGAATATTATCTGGTGAAGTACTCCTGATAACAAATAAGTTCTTAGATACTGGTAAAACCATATTTTCATTTTCTTTTTTCTCATTCTCAAAACCTACCATTATCTCTTTTTTAAAATTTTTTTTCTGATCAATTGGTTAATGATATTCGGTATCTAACTTTTGTACCGAAATTAACTCTACATTTTGAGAATCTTCTAAACTGTTTTCTAGAAATCGTAAGGCGCATTACTTAACTTTGAAAAATACTTTAGAAGAATAAGCAAGAGTTAAGTGAATTTAGTTTTTGAATAAAAAGGAAAGAAGGGGTAAGCCAAAAAAAATACAGCGAGAAAGAGATTAGATTAGTTTGCATTCTTTTATTTTCTGTAAGTGCGAAAGAGAAAAAGTTAACAATATAGAGAGAAAGGGAGAGTAAGGCAGAGATATAAAAATAAGATTAAAGAAAATGACACTTACTATCTTTAGGACTATTGTCATTATTGGTACATTTTTTCAATCTTAGCAAATCAATATCAATTTTGTTTTTAAAAATTTTATTATTCATGATTCTTAATTTCTATGATTTGTTCGTCTCATCAGCTAGTATATAATGTTCAGCAGCAAATTTTGGCTTTGAAGTCAGCGATTTTAAATCTGAATCGATACACTTATGTATATTAGAAATCGTAGTCTCTTGAATATCTTGTACTAAGGTAGAAATTATATTATTATTCAACATGAAAAATGTTTTAAAAGATGAGTTAAAATAGAAAAAAAAAACAATTCTCAGTTTTTCTTTGTTTATATCTTAAATAAAAGAAAAAAAGATTAATAGCTGCAAAACTTTTGATGCAAATTAAAAGTAAATTTTTTTTAGCCTTCTTATAAGGGTTTAAAGTTTGATGTGTTATGCTTGAAGAAAAATCACTTTTTTTCGATTTTGAAGCAAGGCGAAATAATATTGTAATTTCGAAATTCAGTTAACAAAAATTATTTAAAGAAAAATATGGGGCATTTACACGAGTATCAAATACAAATTTTATCAACTATTTTAAATACGTTTCATGGTAGTGCAACGTTCGGAACTTTGAAGTAAGGTGAAAACTAGAGAGTAAAACTTGAATTTTTTTTATACTTTTTGTAAAATTTACCTTTATTTATATACTTTCTTTTGGTGGCATGAGCCACGGCAATGACTCGATTATATCACGCCGTTTTTCATTATAATCAAAGATTATCTCTTCACCTGCGAGAATTTTTTTAGCAGCCACAAAAATAATATGAGGTTGTTCACTAATATTTAGTATTTAAGAAATTAAGTTTGGATTACATAAATGATTAATAAGTCTGCCAAGATAATTTGATTCAAAGTGTTCGGGTTATGTACGGCATTGAGAGATATGAAATTCGCGTCGTAGCGCGACGATCACGGCGGCGAGAGCGGGCGAGCGCATGCGCGCGCCGCCAGGGGTCTCTCCCGTTTTTAGCGCGGATTTTCTCGGCTTGCTTGTTCGTGCCAGTTAGTACTGACAACTCCTCTCGAGGAATCAGTCACCTTTGCGTTTTATCTCTGATTGATAATTAATTTTATATATCTATCGTGCGTCTTGGGTCTTCACGTACGCCCTTTTCAGGGCGGTTGACCTCTTTATTATTGTAGCCGGTACGTCGCGTCGTGTGACTGTGTGTGTGTTGCGAGTGGCGTGCAGTGAGTGTGTTTTCCATCGAGTGTTGGGACGTCGGCCACGTGCGAGCTTCCTCGACGTGCTGATCTCCATCCGGCGATTGCTACCTACGCGGCAGGGCTGAGAAGGTCTGCCCGTGGTCCAGGATTGGTTCCCTCGAGACGTCGAGGCGTCCTGCGACCGAGGAAGGTGCATCCCACCCACGTGTGGCCAGAACTTTACGTCGTGCTGTCCACGTTCCCGGCGACCGTAAAGGTAGGAGAGCTCTCCAACGTGCGAAAGGTACCTCGCGGCGAATTGCGTTTAATTATAATTGCGTTTTTCTCCTTTTTTTGTCTATCGTAGAGTCTCTTTCTTTTGTATAATTTTTTTAGCGTCTTGAATAAAATATTCGCTTGGCTCGGCTTTTCTCTCTGTTCCGTCAGAGTTTTTACGCCGATACAAGTCGTCTTTTCCCGCGAAATAAATTGTTGATTTCTTTATCCAACCTTCCCTCGCTCATTCCATTATTTAATATACATATAATTAGAACTCATTTGCTTCTTTTTCATGGTGCCCCGGGTGAGGAGTGAGTGATTGGTTGGGTTGAAAAATCAATAATTTCATAGCGAATTTGTAAACGAGCGAGTCGTTAAAGAGTTTGGTCGGCGATTCACGGAATCGGCCGTTGTTGGCAAGCGCGCTAGGGCCTCGTGCGTCAGTTACGCGCTTCGGCTTCGCGCCGCAGCCTTGCGGCGTAAACACGTAAATTCTCGGTATTGACTGGCGACTCGCACACTCTTGCCGTGCTTTCTTGTTGTGACTTCTTGTATCAGCTGTGCATTTTTCCTTTGCTCTCTTCTCGAGCATATTTAGTTATTTATTTATTTTCGTTTTCTCCTGTTTTGAAATTTATTCCAAATGTAGGATTACTTTTTCTCCCGTTTTCGTCTCTTAAATCCGGTTTACTATGCCTCCCTCAGCGCTGTAAAAGCTGACTGCCTCACAGGGAAGGCGCCTGGAGGAAATTAAGGGACTGCATAGCCGTTTGATCGCTAAACCACGTGCGTCTCTTAATAAAAATATAATTCGAGCACGAATCGATGCGGTGAAGCAAATCTGGGAGGAGGCTCGTAAGGTTTATTCTGATATTGTCGCTAGAGATGACGCTGAGATCGATACGTACGTCAGTAAGGATGAATTTAGCGAGCTTCAAGGGGCGTATGAGGAAGCTTTGGATGAGTTTTTGACATTGTTGTCGCAGTTGGAGATCGCTGATAAATCTACACTTGCTGGTGGACTTCTAAATTCTACTCTGTCTGAGTCTGGGCTCACAAAACTTCCAAGAATCTCTCTTCCTTTCTTCTCAGGAAATTATGAGGATTGGGCAAGCTTTCGGGATAACTTTAAGAATATGGTTCATGATTTGCCTCGGATTGCCGATGTGACTAGATTGCAGTATTTAAAGATGTGTTTGACCGGGAGTGCGGCTGAGTTGGTCAAAGATGTGCCAACTACCAACGCTAACTATGCAAGCACATGGAAGGCGTTGGAGGTTCGTTACCATAATCCAAGGCTCATCATCACTAGGTACTTGAAGGCTTTTATGGAGCTTCCTCATCTTAAAAGGGAATCAGCTGATGAGTTACGCTCTTTTATTGATGAAGCTAAGCGTATCGGCTCTGCAGAATTTAAAGATGCCTGTCGATCATTGGGACGTTTGGTTCGTTTTCCTCTTGTCCGAGCGTTTGGATACAGAGTCTCGTAAGCGGTGGGAGTCCTTGCTTAGCGAGAAGGAGCGGAAAATGGCCGAAGCAAGGATAGGAGCAGAGCAAGGAGATCCTGAGTCATCGTACACTTCAGCGACATTCTACGAGTTTGTTGAGTTCCTCGAAACTAGAGCTTAAACCCTAGGCATGCTTCCTCCTGAGCGACGAGGTGAGAAGAGGTCAGCTCCTCCGCTCAAATCGAGTCATCCTCGTAAGGTTTTTTACGCGAACCCTTCACAGTGTCCTCTATGCGCTGAGTCACATGCTCTGATGCGTTGCCCTCAGTACAAGGGCAAGAAACTACAGGATCATCAGAAGGAAGTCAAGCGGTTGCGGCTCTGTTTCAATTGTCTTGGACACCATCGAGTGAATTCTTGTTCTTCTTCTGGTCGTTGTTCGGAATGTAAGCAGAAACATCATTCCTCTCTTTATGATTTTAGTAGGAGCAGCCAAGGATCGACGAGTACTGCGTCCAAGATTAACCAAGGGAACTCTGGTGCTGGCTCAGCGGTGGTATTGCATGCAGCTAAGCCCCTGTTATCATCGAGGAAGATTCTCCTTGCTACTGCGCGTGTATTAGTGGTAGGTTCGAAGGGCAAGGGCACGTGTGTACGGGCGCTCTTAGATCAAGGTTCAGAAGCGTCATTTGTGTCCGAGGTCATTGTGCAGTTACTTGGACTATCTAAGCGACGTACACACGTGCCATTGTCTTGACTTGGGGCTAGTGCAGCCGGCGTTGCGCGTTCTATCGTTCCTATCACTCTTCGTTCAGCGGTAGATTCGGGCTTCGAGGTCGAAACTGAGATGCTAGTTCTCCCTAAACTCACGTCGCTTCTTCCTTCCTATGAAGTTAGTGAGGATTTGGCGAGAGAGCAGTTTTCTGACGTGATTCTGGCTGATCCTGAGTTTGCAGTTCCGAAGAAAATGGACATGATTTTAGGAGCTGATCTTCATGGTCAGTTACTTCGCTCTGGTGTAAAGAGATCCACAACGTCGCAACTAGTCGCTCAGAACACCGTACTTGGTTGGATCGTTTCCGGGCCAATGGAGGCAGATATGCCATGGCGGGCGGCAGGGGTTGCGACCCATCCTCCAGTTCAGATGCTTCACTGTGCTCATCAGGACGAGTTGGATAAGTTGTTGCAGCGTTTTTGGACGCTCGAGGAGTTCTCGGCGCAGCCACTGAAGCTGAACCCGGAGGATGAGAGATGCGAGAAAATCTTCATGGACACTCACAAGAGGGACGCATAGGGTCGGTATGTGGTAAAGCTGCCTCTGAAGACTGATCTTCCGTCAGTTGCAAAAGAGTCTTGAGGTATAGCTCTTGGATCTCTCTCCAATTTGCATCGTCGTTTCTTACGTGATACGAGGATGGCTAAAGCGTATCGCGACTTCATGGAGCTGTACGAGAAGCTAGGGCATATGGTACGCGTTCCACGGTCGGAGATTTCAAATCCTGACGCTTGGTATCTGCCTCATCATCCAGTGGTGCAAGAACTCGCCTTATTGTGGAAGCTGAGAGTG
Organism: Chalcis sispes; assembly: GCA_949987625.1. Taxonomy (NCBI): domain Eukaryota; kingdom Metazoa; phylum Arthropoda; class Insecta; order Hymenoptera; family Chalcididae; genus Chalcis; species Chalcis sispes. The sequence continues at coordinate 18,562,510 of OX465098.1, read as the reverse complement.
GTGTTTGATGCTTCTCGCCGTACGAGAGATAGGCACTCGTTCAACGCTTTCTTGTTAACAGGACCTCCGTTGCAGCGTGATCTCTCCTTGATTCTCTTGAATTGGCGTAGGTATCGTTTTGCATTCACAGCTGACATAGTCAAGATGTTTCGACAGATTCGGGTGGATCCAGAACATCAGGACTACCAAAGGGTCGTCTGGGCGCCCGACGCAACATCTGAACCTGTCGATTTCCGCCTGACTACTGTCACGTATGGAACGGCTTGTGCTCCTTACTTAGCAATTCGCACTTTGTCGCAGTAAGTCGAGGATGAAGGTCATCGGTTTCCACTCGGGGCTTGTTGTCTGGAGTCAGAGACGTACGTGGACGACACGTTCGCAGGGGCGGATGATCTGTCGGTTGCGATCCAAAAGAGAGTCGAGCTTACCAAGCTGTTAGGCTCCGCTAGAATTAAGTTAGACAATTGGGCTGCGAACCATCGAGAGCTGCTACCTGATTCCACACGGCAGGTCTCGGAGAAGCAGATCAGCGAGGATGAGTCGGTCAAGACCTTAGGAGTTCGCTGGGTTCCATCGCAGGACAACTTCAGGTTCAATGCTGCCAGCTTGGAGAACTTGTCTGCAGCTTATACGAAAAGGTCCGTCCTCTCGAATATTGCTCGATTATTCGATCCATTAGGTTGGCTTGCTCCAGTCACGGTCATTGCAAAGATCTTGATGCAAGATATGTGGATTATGAAGTGCGATTGGGATTCGCCTCTATCAGCTGAGATTCGTGAGCGCTGGTATGATTATTGCAGGGATTTATCTGCATTGCCTTCCTTGTCGATTGAGCGTTGGCTAGGTGGTAATGCTACTTGTTCTTACCAGATACATGGGTTTTCAGATGCTTCTTCTCGAGCGTATGCTGCAGTGGTTTATTTGCGAATCGACGAGGACAACGGACATTTCCGAGGTTCTTTATTAGCGGCTAAGTCGAAGATTGCTCCAGTGAAAACGGTGAGCATTCCCAATTTAGAGTTGTGTGGTCCAGCTCTTCTTGTCAAACTCATCTTGCATGTGACTAAGTTAGACTTTCTGCAAGAGCTGCCGATATTTGCCTGGTCTGATAGTCAGATCAAGCTCACTTGGCTTCGTAAACATCCGTGCCACTGGAAGACCTTTGTAGCCAACCAAGTTTCGCTGATTCAAACTGAGCTACCGTCGGCAACATGGGCGCACGTTCCGACTAAGGAGAATCCGGCTGACTTGGCGACGCGAGGAGTTCAGCCGGGGGAGTTGGCCAACAGTACTCTGTGGTGGCAGGGCCCGGCATGGCTATCCATGCTTCCAACAGAGTGGCCTCAGCCTACTGACCCGTTTCGGACGAATCACGTTCATCCGAGTTCTGAGGAGTCCGAGATTCTGACTCGATTCTCAACATTAACTAGACTTGTTCGTGTCGTAGCGCTCTGCAGACGTGCTCTTGAGCGTATTCTGAACAGGGGAACGCCGGCAGAGAGCTCTTCGTCCTTCTTTTTGACCACTGCTGAGCTCTCTTCAGCTCGGGTGGCAGTCATTCGTCTAGCTCAAGCAGGTGCGTTCGCTGAGGAGGTTAAGCTTTTGAGATCGGGAAAGAGACTGCCAAGGGGCAATCGTCTCAGTAACTTAAATTCGTTTCTGGGCAATGAGGATGGACTCTTGCGTGTAGGAGGTCGATTGGCTCACTCTGGTCTCTCTTTCGATCAAAAACACCCTCCGATTTTGCCTCAGAACTCTGCTCTTAGTTTGTTGTTTGTGCGACACGCTCATCATCAGTGTCTTCACGGTGGTCTGTCTTTGACATCGAGCATTCTAATGTCTCAGGTGTGGATTCTGGGTAGAAATCGGCTTGTTAAATCGATGATTCGCGCATGTGTTCCTTGTTAACGGGTGAAGCCTCATTCGGCTCAACAACTCATGGGCGAACTCCCGGCTGACAGAGTGATGTGTAGCAGGGCCTTCTCTCATTCCGGACTCGATTACGCAGGGCCCTTTCAGATTCGGATGGCGAAAGGTCGTGGAAATAGCTCCTTCAAGGGTTACATTGCTCTGTTTGTGTGTTTTGCTACTCGAGCTATTAACCTCGAGCTCGTCAGTGACCTAACTTCAGCGTCGTTTATTTGTGCCTACCGTCGGTTCGTAGGGAGACGAGGCATTTGCCAAAATCTTTACAGCGACAACGGCACAAATTTCCAAGGAGCTGATAAAGAACTCAAGGGTATGTTCCATCGTGCATCAGACTTTTACAAGGAGGTTGGCGCTGTTCTTGCCAACGATGGGACCAACTGGACGTTCATTCCTCCTAGTGCACCTCATTATGGGGGTTTGTGGGAAGCAGGGGTCAAATCGGTGAAGTATCACTTGAAGAGGGTTGTTGGCGAGCATACTCTCACGTTTGAGGAGTTTTCTACAGTCTTGGTAGAAATCGAGGCCTGTCTCAAGTCTCGTCCTCTGGGTGCGTTGAATGCTGACGTCAACGATCTAAGGGCGCTTACTCCCTCTCATTTCCCCAATGAAGGAGTCACGGTGTTACTTCCGGAAGCTGACTGTCCAAAGTTGCCAGAAAATCGGTTGACCAGGTTCCAGCTGCTTCAGCGTATCCGTAACAACTTCTGGAAGCGTTAGTCGACCAAGTATCTGCTTCACTTACAAGAGAGGGGAAAGTGGAGGGATCCTTGCAAAAACTTTGCGGTAGGTCAGCTGGTGCTAGTCAAAGATGATCGGTACCCTCCATCAAAATGGCCATTGAACAGGGTCATCGAGGTGCATTCTGGTCCAGATGGGTTGGTACGAGTCGTAACCATCAAGACAACCACCTCTTCTTTCAGACGACATGTTGCTCGACTTTGCCCTCTGACATTGAAGGAGAAGGGGAAGTAAGCTGTTCTCCCGACATTCAAGGGGCAAATTCGTCCGTTGGACGAAGGCGGGCGGAATGTTCGGGTTATGTACGGCATTGAGGGATATGAAATTCGCGTCATAGCGCGTCGATCACGGCGGCGAGAGCGGGCGAGCGCATGCGCGCGCCGCCAGGGGTCTCTCCCGTTCTTAGCGCGGATTTTCTCGGCTTGCACGTTCGTGCCAGTTAGTACTGACAACTCCTCTCGAGGAATCAGTCACCTTTGCGTTTTATCTCTGATTGATAATTAATTTTATATATCTATCGTGCGTCTTGGGTCTTCACGTACGCCCTTTTCAGGGCGCTTGACCTCTTTATTATTGTAGCCGGTACGTCGCATCGTGTCACTGTGTGTGTGTTGCGAGCGGCGTGCAGCGAGTGTGTTTTCCATCGAGTGTTGGGACGTCGGCCACGTGCGAGCTTCCTCGACGTGCCGATCTCTATCCGGCGATTGCTACCTACGCGGCAGGGCTGAGAAGGTCTGCCCGTGGTCCAGGATTGGTTCCCTCGAGGCGTCCTGCGACCGAGGAAGGTGCATCCCACCCACGTGCGGCCAGAACTTTACGTCGTGCTGTCCACGTTCCCGGCGACCGTAAAGGTAGGAGAGCTCTCCAACGTGCGAAAGGTACCTCGCGGCGAATTGCGTTTAATTATAATTGCGTTTTTCTCCTTTTTTTGTCTATCGTAGAGTCTCTTTCTTTTGTATAATTTTTTTAGCGTCTTGAATAAAATATTCGCTTGGCTCGGCTTTTCTCTCTGTTCCGTAAGAGTTTTTACGCCGATACAAGTCGTCTTTTCCCGCGAAATAAATTGTTGATTTCTTTATCCAACCTTTCCTTGCTCATTCCATTATTTAATATACATATAATTAGAACTCATTTGCTTCTTTTTCACAAAGGTTGCATCAATACTATACCTAACCAATAAATTTATTAGTTAATATTAGTGCTTTCTTGTAAGTATAGAAAATGTACCGATTTCAATTCTTTAGAAAGACAGGAAATTATGCATTTTAAGAATATTGAACAATAATATAAAAACAAATTTTATAATTTTTTGCTATAACAAAAGATTTCAGCTATGAAAGAGAATAATATTTTTTTCTTTATATGTCGCATCGACCATACAGTTAAATATAAAAAATTATTTAAAATGATTTAGAAATGTTATGTTAGACTTTTTATGCATAATTTTCTGCCCTTTGTAGAGAAACTATGCTATTTAACAGCAGGTACCTTACATTACACAATAAGTTTCTTTTTATTTATTAAACAACCGGTTCAATTGAAATTGAATTGAAAAATAATAATAATAAATTTTAGCTCAATAATAATAAATTTTAGCTCTTTCATAATAATATATTTAAGCTCACAATATTATAAATTTCTTACCAGTATTTCTTGTCTTTAAACATAAAATAATACATATAACTTCCACATTGTTTTGTGAAATACATATTTTCTCTTTCAATTGCAATTTTGTTTTGTATAAGTTCTTCAATGTATTCAATAACAAATTGACCTTTTTTAAACACTTTGTTTGTTATAACACCCCGTCCTTTATCTTCAAAATACGAGACCTGTAAAGACCTAAGTTTTATTAATTATAAGCTGTATAAAGAAAATAATTAGAATTGTAAAATCATTTAAAATTGACAATTACAATGAAGTAAAGAAAATAATTATAATTGTATAATCATTTCATAATATTTTTCAAAAGTTTTATTTTATACCTGTAAATCAGATTCTTGTCTTTGTTGAACTATTTGAATTAAAAGCTTATCTTTTACTCTTTAGATAAGCTTTGCATATTGTCTATCTACAACATAAGTAATCTATTAATATTATTGTAAAAGTAAAAATTATGTTAATATCTATTATTCACTAGAAAAATTGATGCACACTATATATTTCATTTTGTCACAGAAAAAAATAATAGAATTTCTTAAACAATTAACGTGTTACTTTACATGCATACATTTTTAACACTTTTTTATATTATATAACGTACATAAATATCAATTATAGAAATAAAGTGCCATAAAGTTTTCTACTTTAAGCTAAATGTTAATAAAATAAAATGAATGTAACTTACCATTGATTGTTTCAAAACAATCATTCATTCTTACAATTGCTGTAGACAATTGATTCATCATTTTGTTTAAGATTTCTTCATCGCCTTAAAACATAATACGAGGTATGTTCAGAAAATATTTTTAAATTTCGCGGGTTCGAAGAGTGCGATTGTCCAAATTTTTTTTATTATGTTGGTACACATATCCCTGAAGTATGATACAATTTTCAGCTGTATTGATTGTTTACTATGTCAGTGGCAGCCGCTAAGGTTAGGCGTGTTTTTATGAACTCGGTGATTTTCGTTTGTTAAAAAAAATGGATTAAAGAATTTGTATCAAATTTTGCGTAGAGAATGAAATAAAGTGTAACAAAGTGTGTGAAATGTTAACAAAGGCCTATAGTGAGTCCGTTATGAGTGAAAAAAGGGTTTAAGAGTGGTAAAAGCGTTTCCAAGATGGCCGTGAAGACGTTGAAGATGACGAACGCCTTGGACGCCCTAGCACATCAACAACCGATGAAAAAGTGGAAAAAGTAAAAGAAATGGTTTTGAACGATTGCCGAATCACAATCAGAGAAGTCGCTGATGATGTTGGCATATCGATTGGCTCACGCCATGAAATTTTTTCAAATGTTTTGGGTATGAAATGCGTGGCAGCAAAATTTGTTCCAAAATTGTTGAATTTTGAACAAAAACAGCGGCAAATAGAAGTTACTCAGGAGTCACTCAGGAGACGAAACATGGGTTTACGGATATGACGTCAAAACTAAGACTCAATCGTCCCAGTGGAGGCATTCTGGATCGCCAAGACCGAAAAAGGCTCAACAAGTGCGGTCGAATGTAAAGGTTATGCTCACTGTGTTCTTCGATTTTAATCACATAGTGCATGATGAATTCTGGCCATAAAGTCAAACGATCAATAAGAAGTACTACCTACACGTTCAACGCCGTTTGTGTGAAGCAATCAGAAAAAAACGCCCGGATTTGTGGCAAAACAATTCATGGCTTTTGTACTATGATAATGCACCTGCTCACACTTCATTGCTTGTTCGTCAATTTTTGGCCAAAAACAATATTGTAACGATGCTCCAGCCTCCATATTCGCCAGACATGGCTCCATGTGACTTTTTTCTATTCCCAAAAATAAAGAGAATCCTAAAGGGCCGTCGTTTTACAAGCAAAGATGACATTAAAAGCGCATCGCTGAAAGATCTAAAGGCTATCCCAAAGATCGAGTTTCAGAAGTGTTTCGAAGATTGGAAGAAGCGCTGGTGCAAGTGCATAATATCTAATGGGGACTACTTTGAAGGCGACAACATTAATGTAGACGAATAAATAAATGTTTTATTCAAAAAACGAAAATTCCCATTATTTTCTGAACACACCTCGTAAATTATAAATTTTTAAAAAATTTTTTAAAATGAAATAACATGTTTCAAATTTATTTTAAAAATATTAACAGTGCAGATATATATAAAAAACTATAAAATTGAATAGTATAATTCTATAACTATATTACCACGTGATTTTCACATACAAACCATGTATTTTTTTATGTGAAAAATGTCGAGAAAATATAATGTTGTTATAAAAATTCACTTACCGCTTTCATAAATTATGTTGCAAAGAAATAATTGACCTTTACATTTTGCTTTATCCCGGTGCTCGTTAAATTTGCTTTCTGGAATTATATCGTAAATGCCATCGAACCTGATTAGAAACATGGTTGACACTTAAATATACTCTCACCAGAGAGCTCTTACCAAAATGTTAAGTCTTTATTAAAAATAAGCTATTTGATGACGATGAAATATGCAAAACGAGGTCCATGAAGTTGACTCCCATAAGTAACGAATCCAAAATCTAATAATTCCTTATTTCTTTAAAATTAAATTAATTTATTTTTCGATCTGCCAATCGATTGCGCATCGTGTGCGCGAATCGCTTCCAAAACTCAAATTCGCAAAAATATACATATAAGTAATAAAGTGAGATAAAATAATTATGTTACCTGCAATCAGTGCAAACTATTGAATTAATTTTAATGCGCGTGTGTACCACCACAAGGTTACAATGTATTGTACAGTTAATGTTTTTATAACCCAGAAGTGAGGTACATACAGTTTGCCTTCAAAATATTGAATTAATTTAATTTTATGAGAAATAAGAAATTAAAACTTGAGGATATTCGTGCAGCTCCCAACAAATTTTATTTTATATTTGCACAACGAGAGTTTGTGCAAAAAAATTTCAGACAACTTTTTGTCTCATTTTTGTGGGACAATATATTTATATTTTGGGATTTTGGTTTCGTTACTTTCTTATTTCTTACAAAATTAAATTAATTTAATATTTCTCGATTAGGCAACAGATTGTGCATCATGTGCATGTGTCGCCCTCAAAACCTACATTTGCTTCGAATATGATTCTGAAAAAATACAAGATTCATATGAATATCTGAAGCGTACAGTTTTAGTTTATGAATGTTCTACACAAATATCCCCCTTTAAAGACATAACCTAAAACCCCATAATTAATTTTTTTATAACTATCTTGGGATATTTCGACGTTTTTTCTCTTCTAGAAAGCTTATATTTTTTTACACTTTTTGGGGAAAATCAAAAAATTATTTGTTAACCCCCCCTTTTTCGCATTAACCCATTAACGCCCAAACGTGCCGAATTTTCAGTAAGTTTTTAACAGATTTATTTCGTGTGTTATTAGTCTAAAAAAAAAATTGCACTCCTATATTCCGACGTAAAATTTTATGTTCTTTTAGAATCCAATATCAAAATTATGACTTAACCTCAAGGAAAAAAGATATTGCCGATTTAAACATGAAAAACGTGAAAATTTAAAAAAACTTCTTTTTTATTTTTTTTTGCAATGTTATTCTAAAGAATTCATCTTTAAAATGATCGAAGGTGATCCGAATATTTGAAGTTTATTAGAGAACTTTTATATAAACGTTAAATTACTTTTTTTACAAAATGGCAGCGAGAATGTAAGCGTTTTATAAAAATATTCACTTATTTTTTTCATGTAAACTATTGAGATATATAAAAATCATCGAAGAATGAAAATATCTTAGAATCAATCGAAGAATACCCTCAAATTTTTTCAGAATTTTTAGAAACAACTTTAGATTTTTCAAAAAATTATAGTTGAAAATTTCAAAAATGTCATTAACAAAATCTGAAAAAATTTGTAAGGGTTCTTTGATCGATTTTAGGATGATTTTTGTTTTCGAATAATTTTTATATAACTCAATAGTTTGCGAGAAAGAAAGTAAATATTTTTATAAAATTTTTACATTCTCTCGTATTTTGTAAAGAAGAGTGGTTTAACGTTTATATAGAAGTTCCCTGTTAAACTTCAAATATTTATATCAACTTTGATCATAATTAAGAGATGAATTCTTTGCAATAACATTGCTAAATAAAAATATGTATTTATTCAAAGTTTATGTTTACAAAACTTTATAAAATAGATTGATGAATAATTATTTAAGTTAGAGTTTATAAGATTATTCAAAAATATTATTATTAATAATAAATATATGATTATTTATTGCATATATTTATTATCATTTAATCTTCCTGAACTTTATTCTTGAAATAAGTAAAATGTAGGAGATCCTGTAGATGTAAAGGTACTTACGTCTTTATTTTTATAATAATGATAAAAGCTTATGACAACTTATTACTTATAATTGGCGATTGTTTTAAGATTTCATACCAACATATTTTACCGTGTTCGCAAAATTTGTTTTATACTATAATAGTGTCCCCCAAAGATAGTTGTAAATGCACTTAATTGGCGTCATATTAAGGCATGTATAGAAGACGTCTCCAAATTACGGGGTACATATAGGTAAAGGGGCTTAAATTATTTTAGTTTAGTATGTTGTTAAAAAAAATACTACTTAACCAAAATGATGGTAAAATGGGGGTATACATTATGTTTTTTCGAACCCAGCAGTGTTTGTATACCTTTGTATAGTGTTTGTATAGCGATGTATAGAATTTCTCCAAACTGCAACTTTTATATATATACATATACACACACACACACACACACACACACACACACACACACACACACACACACACACACACACATATAGTGGTGTGTGTGTGTGTGCATACGCGTATGCGAGACTACGCGCGTGTGGTCTCCCGGTTGGCTGCGAGAGGCCGCGTCCAACCGTCAGTCAGCCCGCGAAACGTTAGAGCTGACTCACCAAAGAGATAATATACATAGAGTGAGCGAGGTATAAGAACTCGTGTAAGTGGAAATGTCTTGCTTAAAGAAAGAGAAAGAGAATCGGATACCCCATCTTTTGTCTTTGTCTACTCGCTTTTGATTGGTTGTTGACGACGACTAGCACTGCTTTAATTTTGTAGCACCAATCAGGAACAAGTAGACAGAGAAAGTAAAAGGGATCTCCGATTTTCTTTCTCTTTCTTTGACTAAGACAGGATTAAAGCCCATTCGCTCACTCTATGTATATTATCTCTATATGGCTCACACGCCTGGAACCAGCCCGCGAATCATGAGGGCTGGTGCACACGTCTTGCTGCGCGAATACGGCAAGGCGAGTGGTCGACACGCATGTGCAGTGCATGTCTCGCCTATAAATATTGCGTATGTTGTAAATTAAATTGCGACTCTCGGCAAGGGGCCTTAGAACAACAAATAATTAACTTTTGTAAAGAATGTCATAGAATTTGATTCTAATAAAGTTCACTGCGCCGAACGGGTGCGCTTTATTTATCTTCCACCCTTTCTTGCGTTCCTAACCCGAATACCACCATCTCCGCGGGCGTGCCAGCCTACAGCTGGCCCGCACCCAAGTAGCTAAGCCAGGTGGAAGCAGCACCGACAACGGGGTCTTAAGGTGAGACCCCTCACACGTAAGAGAGAGTAGGATCCAAGGGGGATCCTACATTTTAAGTGGATCGGCACTGCACGCGAATGCCATTGGACGACGGCTAACGTCCGTCGGCACTCAAGGCCGCACCGAGAGATAGTACAGAAACTACATACACAGTATGTCAGAAAAGTTCCCGAACTTATTTTGTAGCGCTTGTACGAGTGGTGCCACCTCTTGGACGACACCGGTACTATGTTGCTACATCCCTCTGAAGTGTCTGAGAATTTTTTCACCAGTATCCGTTTATTAGTTGCCGAAATAGACGTGCTTGAGTGAACGTGTGTTTAGTACCCCGGTGCAAGCTCTACGATGGATGAGAAATTTGAACATCGTGGCGCAATTAAATTCTGCTATAAACTTAAAAAAACTTTCGCGGAAACGAAAAAAATGATCGATTCGGCTTACGGTAAAGGTGTAGTGTCGCGTACAACTGTTTACACGTGGTTCAGTCGGTTCAAGAAAGGTAGAGAGTCGTTAGAAGATGACGAGAGAAGCGGCCGGCCGTCAACAGCTGTTTCCGACGAAAACGAGGCTCGCGTGCGCGCGCTATTGAAGCAGGATTGCCACATGTCTCTTAGAATGTTGGCAGACGAACTGAACATGAGCAAGGATAGCGTCGCGTTAATTTTGAAAGAAAAACTGAACCGCAGGAAGGTCTGCTCTCGATTTGTTCCGCACTTTCTCACACCAGAGCAGAAAGAAACTCGCATCCAATGTTGTCAAGATTTTATCGAGACTTGCGACACCACTCTGGGCTTTCTAGCCTCAATTGTGACTGGAGATGAGACTTGGTGCTTTTAATACAATCCTTCCACGAAGCGCCAGTCATCCGCTTGGCTCAGTCCGGGCCGTGCGAGGTCTCAAAAAGTGCGCCAACAAAAATCATGGGTAAAAACGATGCTCATCGCTTGCTTCGACTCCAAAGGCCTGATACACAAAGAATTTGTGCCCCCAAACACTACCGTGAATGCTGCGTATTACGTAGAGGTGTTAAAACGTCTGAAGCGCCGGATTAATCGCATCAGGCCCGAGTACAAGGAACCGGGATCGTGGAGTTTGCTGGATGACAATGCGCCTGCTCATTCTTCGAACATTGTGAAGTGTTATCTCGCCAAAAATCAGATCCCACGCATCAATCACGCCTCATACTCACCAGATCTGGCTCCAGCCGACTTTTTCCTATTTCCCAAGCTAAAAATGGCCTTGAAAGGACGATTTTTTGAAGATGTACCGAGCATTCAAGCGGGTTGCACCGAGCGTCTCACAGCGATAACTTTTAGAGGAGTACCAGAGAGCCTTCGAATTACTTATGGAGCGCTCAAATGAGTGTACATCTAAGGAAGGGGACTATGTTGAAAGTTAACTGGAATAAATTTCTTTAGATGCAATTTTCGATTTTTTATTTCAAAAGTTCGAGAACTTTTCCGACATACTGTGTATATGGAATGCAGATGAAACAGAAATAACTACTATTCAAAAGGCAAATAAAATTGTTTCAAGAAGAGGTTTTAAGCGGAACGTATTACATCAGGCGAACGTGGAACGTTGATGATGCTTGTCATTTCAGCAACGGGAAATTTTGTATCGCTATTTTTTGTTTTTTCTCGTGTCAAACATCAACCTCATTGTTAAAATGATGTACCTACAGAAAGCAGTGGATGTGCTAAGCCTTCAAGGTGGATGTAAGAAGAGCATTTTTGCGAATGCTTAAAATTTTTTATTCAAGATACTAACAATAAATGTTCGAAGGAGAGACCAGTATTATCATTACTGGACAATCATAGATCACATTTAAGCATCGATGGGATATATTTCGCCAGACAAAATGGAATTGTTATGTTGTCTTTTACACCCCATTGTTGTCACAAATTGCAACTTCAGGATAAGAATGTTTACGGACCTTTCAAATTATAATAATAAGTATTTTGACAGTTGGATGGCTAATCATCCAGGAATAACAATAACAATTTTTGACATTTCAGAAATTGTGAATCGGCGTTATCGTTAGCCGCAACATCAAATAATATTTAAATTGGATTTCAGTCTACGAGAATCCATCCGTTTACACATGATGTTATTCAAGATAATGATTTTCTGCCAGTTTACGTTACAGATAGAGAATGCCCTCTAGAATTTAAAAATTCTATGAACAAATGGAAATAGATTGTGAAGAAAATGATAGTGAGGAAAATAAAATCGAAGATAGCGGTGAATAATCTGTCCAAAGAAAACTTAATTAATAAATCTTGTAGAAAGGTTGAACCGCATCTTGAAGCAAGCAGTCGAAAAAAAAAATATCAAAGGCGGAAGAAAACCTATTATTCTAAGCAATTCTTCGGTAAGAAATCAAAATTTTTTACAAAAATGTAAAAGAAATAACAAAAATAAAAAATTTAATAAATTGTAAAAAAAAATTAACACAAAAACCTAAAAGAAAGCTGCTAAAAAAGAAAAATTATATTGTACCTGGCAGATTAACAATTAATAAATTAAAAAAAAAAGATATTGAATCAGAAGAAATCAAAGATTGCAATCACTTAGTCTGTGATGAATTCTTCTCTGAAAATATCCACGGGAAATCGTGGATTCAGTGTTTACCAGGTGTACAAGTATAAAATGCGAATTTTAAAAGAAAAAATAACACGTTAAATTCGGTAGAATAAAAAAAGTGTTATATTCAAAGTATGCTCAATCGCTTTTTATAAATTTTTTCCATTTTTTGGGCAATTTGTGAACACCACGCTAGTAGAAATCTTCCCCTTTTGCCGCGAACTAACACATCGTTCAATAAGTCCCGAGACTAACCCAGAGATGGTGCTAGTAGTACCAAACTGGCCACGTTTCCATAGAGTGCGAACCTTTACATAAAACGTGTGAAACTTCCACGTCGATCGGATCACAGACAGCAGAGTTATCGAGGTTAGAGTAAAGTCACTTGGTAATTTGTTTGAAAAATGGAAAAAAGCAAGTTTCGCGTGTTAATAAAACATTGTTTTTCAATGGGTAAAAACACCGTAGAAGCCCAGCAATGGCTTGAAAAACATTACCCGGACTCCTCTCCATCCAAACCAACGATTTGTCGTTGGTATGCTGAGTTTAAACGTGTTCGTACGGACACAAACGATGCGGAACGTTCGGGTAGGCCATTGGAAGCCGTTACACAGGAAAATGTGAGTGAAGTGTTAAAAATTGTACTGAAAAATCGCAAAGTGAAGGTCCGTAAGATTGCAGAAATGACACAGATATCATCTGCAAGCGTATTTACAATCCTTTATGAAAAATTGAGCATGAAAAAGGTTTTTTCCAAGTAGGTGCCACGATTGCTTTCAGTGGAACAAAAACGGCAACGAGTCGACGATTCAGAGAGCTGTTTATCGCTATTTACTCGCAATAAAAAGGATTCCCTGCGTCGATACGTGACCATGGATGAAACATGGATACATCATTTCACTCCAGAGTCGAATCGGCAATCATCTGAGTGGCGCATGGCTGGCGAAAGCCGCCCAAAGCGTCCAAAAACGCAGCAGTCTGCTGGCAAAGTCATGGCGTCTGTTTTTTGGAATACACATGGCGTGATTTTCATTGACTACCTGGAAAAAGGTAAATCGATCAACAGTGATTATTATATTGACTTTTTGGTACGTTTGAAGAAGGAGATCGCAGCAAAACGACCGCACATGAAGAAGAAAAAAATCCTTTTTCACCAAGACAATGCACCATGCCACAAGTCCATGAAAACAATGGCAAAATTGGACGGATTGGGCTTTGATTTGCTTCCCCACCCTCTGTATTCGCCAGATTTAGCCCCCGGCGACTACTGGCTCTTTGCTGATCTCAAAAAAATGCTCCAGGGAAAAAAAATTGGCTCGAATGATGAGGTCATTGCCGAAACTAAAGCCTATTTTGAAGCAAAGGATGAATCCTTCTATAAAAATGGTATAGAAATGTTGGAAAGGCGTTGGAAAGATTGTATCACTCTAAAAGGAGATTATATTGATAAATAAAAATGATTTTTGAAAAAAAATGTTGTTTTTGTTGTTAGTCTCGGGACTTATTGAACGATGTGTTATTCATCGAGCCATTTAGCATCTTGATAGGAATCAAAGCGCTGCTCAGTAAGTGCGTGATCCATCGGTGAAAACAAGTGGTAAGAAGAAGCCAAATCTGGTTAGTAAGCCTCATGAGGCAGAACTTCCCAGTTGAATGCTTCCAAAGTGTCGCAAACCGGTTTTGCCGTATGTAATGGAGCATTATCATGTAGAAAAATTTCTTCGTGTTGCCTCTTTCGGTATTCTGGCCTTTTTTTAAGCAGCAAACGGTTTGAATCGGTTAGTTATTGTTGGTAACGTATGGTATCAACCGTTTTCTCAGATTTCAATAGCTCATAATAGTCCACGCCCCTCTGGTCCTACCAAACACAGAGCATCGTTTTTCTGCCAAAACGATTTCGTCTTGCGATCGATGTGAATGGTGCTCCTGGGTCTAACCATGATTTCTTCCGTTTGGGATTTTCAAAATAAATCCACTTTTCATCCCCTGTTATTATTCGACGCAAAAACGACTTTCTTTTGTACCGAGCAAGCAAAATTTCACATGCGATTTTGCGATTTTCCAGTTGCCTGTCATTCAACTCATGTGGTACCCATCTACCGCTCTTCTGAATTTTCTCCATTGCTCGTAGGGGATTGGAAACAGCTTGATGAGAAGCTCCTAATTGCTGTGCGAGTTGTTTTTGTGTTGGCGAATCATCTTCGTCCAACAATGCTTGCAAACCCATATCTTCGAATTTTTTAAAAAACCATTTTTTTTCTAAAACTATTGTTCACACGTATCTTGCGATGGAGCATGTTCATCATAAGCTTTTCGTAGTAACCGAAAGGATTCAGCAGCAGTTTTCTTCAAATGAAAACTAAAAATTAATGCTGTCCGCGAATGTTCTTTGTTCGGTATAAATTTTGACATATTAAACATAACAATACAACACGCTGCACATACTTTTTCAGTCTATCACTAATCCGCGTCTGAACTTGTTGATGACACAAAAAAATGGCGCAGTGTCAAATCATAACAGCTTAAACTACATTGGTACACCAACTGTTGTCTAAAATCCGGATTTCATACTTGTACACCTGGTAGTGTGCAAAGTGTAAGCATATGAAAAATGTGTAAATGTAAAAAAACAATACATTTACAGTGAATGCAAAGCTTAATTTATAAAAGATTTTTTATTATTATTTTTTTATTGTTAAAGTACATTGTTGATTATATTGTTTATTTATATAAATATTATTTTAGATAAGATTCTTTATCAAAGTTTGTTATTTATAAAAGATTATTTATTATTATATTATTATCAAAATATGTACGTTGTTGATAATATTGTTTGTATATAATTATATAACAATAAAAATATCAAATTTGTATTTAGTTATAATTATAAATTTTGCGTAACCAACTTCACTCATACCTGGGGCAGGTTGGCCACATCCGATAGCCATAAAGAATATGTTATAATGTTATGACTTGGTTTTTCAAATAATTAAAGTGACTTAAAATAATCTTTGGCTCAAATATTTTTAGTACATATTATTTTATTTTTATTCTTATTTATATTGAGTAAGCTACAAGATAATTTGCAAAAAGTGCTTTTTGCGTGACGACGAGGTATAAAACACGTAGAGAGTAGTAAATAGAATCGTAAACAAAGTTAACGATATAAAATAGGTATTAATTCCTTAAATGGATGACCCTAGAAGTTTTTTTGGTACATATTATTTAATTTTGATTTCTACCAGGCTGTTCAATAAGTTTTGCGGTTCGATAAGACAGGGTGTTGCTACTAGCCTAAATTTTTTTTTGTTATGTTGGTACACTCTTTATATGAACGTATGTGAAGTTTCATTTCAATCTGTCAATTTATTCTTTGTTTACAAGCCATTTAGTATCGACGTGTCACAGTATTTTTTCACAATGGAAAAAATCAAGTATCGTGCAGTGATCAAATTTTTATTTTTGGAAGGTTTAAAAGCAAAGGAAATTTATGAACGAATGTTAAAAGTGTATAAGGACTCCTCGCCTTCAATTAGTACAGTAGAAAGATGGGTTGCTGAATTTAAACGTGGTCGTACAAGCTTTGAAGACGATCCACGTCAAGGACGTCCAAAAACCGCAATAGCACCAGAAATTGTAAAAAAAATATAGGATATCGTATTGGGAAATCGTCGAGTGACTGAAGGAGATTTAGTAGAAGCCCTAGGCATCTCATTGGGCAGTGTAAGCAATATTTTGACTGGAGTATTGGGTTTTAGAAAGCTGTGTGCACAACGGGTGCCGCATTCGCTAACAATGGAACAAAAACACATTCGAATGCGACTTTCTCAGCAACATTTAGAGCGTTTTTGAAAGGATAAAGTGGATTTTGTACATCGATTCATCACTTTGAATGAGACTTGGGTATATCACCATGATCCTGAATCAAAACAAGAGGCTAAAGAGTGGTGTTTACCTGGTTTTTCGGCTCCGAAACGAGTTGGTGTCCAGAAATCGGCCAAGAAGGTGTTAGCATCAGTTTTTTGTGATGCGAAAGGAATTTGGTTTGTGGATTACTTGCAAACTGGTAAAACAATAAATTCTGAATATTATTGTAACCTTTTACATCAGCTAAAGGAAAAAATTCGTAAAAAAAGACCCGGTTTGCAGAAGAAAAAAATCCTTTTTCATCAGGACAATGCACCGTGTCACAAGAGCATTTTGACAATGGCTAAAATCCATGAATTGAGGTTCGAATTGTTGGAGCATCCACCGATTCACCAGATTTGACCCCTAGCGACTTCCATCTGTTTCCAAACCTAAAAAAATTCATGCGTGAAAAGCGTTTTTTATCAAATGATGAGGTCATAACAGATGTGGAAGCGTATTTTGCAGCCCTTCCAGATTCTCACTTCAGGGATAGAATTCGTAAATTTATGTTCAGGATGACTATACTGAATAATAAAGTGTATTTCAAGCTACAAAATTGTGTTTTTTTCATCAAACCGCAAAACTTATTGAAAAGCCTGGTATTTATATTGAGTAAGCTACAAGATGATTTGCAAAAAGTGCCTTATGCGTGACGACGAGGTATAACACACGTAGAGAGCAATAAATAGAATCGTAAACAAAGTTAACGATATAAAATAGGTATGAATTCCTAAAATGGATGACCCTAGAAGTTATTTTAGTACATATTATTTAATTTTGATTTCTATTTATATTGAGTAAGCTACAAGACGATTTGCAAAAAGTGCTTTATGTGTGACGACAAGGTATAAAACACGTAAAGAGCAATAAAAAGAATCGTAAACAAAGTTAACGATATAAAACAGGTATGAATTCCTAAAATGGATGACCCTAGAAGATTTAAGGCGAGCTGCGATAAAACTTGTAACGGAGGCACGACGTCGTAGCCGAAATAGCTACGTGCGCCCTGTAGGCCTCGCACAAAAATAAATTTATTAAAATAATTATATATGCTCCCTCGCTTTTTCTCTCATTCTCTCTCTCACTCTCACATAGAAGCGCACACTTGCGCCGTCTCTCTCCTGCACACTCGGGTATGCACGAGATTCTATCCCGAAAATGCAAGCTGGCCGCCCGCAACTGTTTCTCCAGCCGACGGAGGCCTATCGCTTCCCCAGGGCAGGGAAGTGGCAATTCCTCGCCACCCTCACTACGCGAACTCGCGATCACTCACCCTTGCTCTCTCTTTCTCTCTCTCTCTCTCTCTTTCTCTCGCTCACTCTTATTACCATCAGACAAATGAAGTCACTTACGATAGGTGTTTCGGTGACTCGTCCGCTCGTTGTTAAGCGCCTGGCTGCTCTACTCTTTGCCGCGATCATTGACTCCGGCTGCTTCTCCCCCGGAGAAGAGCTGCTGGACCTCAGGAATAGCCTGCCCGTTCGTCGACGGCTTCCTCCTCAACCTCGGCTGCAGAAGTCGCGGTGGCAACCTTAAGTCGCCGCCCGTTGACACCTGCCCTTCTCGGCTCCCGTCTAACTTCCTTGCTGTAGCTCCTCGTCTTCGCTCTCCTTCCTCGCACTGCTCTCTCGACTTCTTCCTCACTCTCTCTCACTCTCTCTCGCACACCTTTTCCCTGGCTTCATTCGCGACGCTCTCTCTAATCAAACAGGTACAAAACTATGTTCAACTGCGGGATTTACCTCTCTACCGTCCTCGTGGGAGCGTGCAGCGAAACTGAACTTATTTCGCTCGCTTTTCTCTCCCCTTCCCTCGCGGCTCGCTGAAATTCTTCCCGATCGTCGTTGCAAGTTCGAAAATCGCGTGATTTGGAAAAATCCGCATTTTCGCGGCTAAATAGGCTTAAATAATCTAGCAACCTAGAGACAGTCGCGCAAGAATGTAAACATCTACATTCTTCGTCGACGATCTATGACGGACTCTCCGTCACAAACTTTTACAATATTTTCAACAAGTGAAATCAAATACCGAAGAAAAGATACACAATAATGATTCAACAAAAATAAATGGAGGATACAGCTAAGTTTAATTTATAATTAACTATGATAATAGGGAGGAATCGATCTCTATTTAAAAGCAAATCAAATATCAGATTACAAAAAAACAGAACCATTTTCCTTACGAAAGATGATGCTGCTCATCAAATCAGTTAAATTAACTCTAAACGAAATTCAAAAAAAAATGGAAAATTACTTAAAATACAAAATCAATAAGAAGGTTTTGAAACAACAATTTCAAGAATGAATGCAGATGAGAATGAATGAACGCACAACGGATAAAATCATATCACAGTTTGCGGCAGAGTTGCGCGAGAAGTTAAAGTCAACATCGGCTGGACACGAAGAAGCAAAAGAATACAACACACACTAAGTACAACTGCGTTATGAAAATCGCAAAGAAAAAATGGGACGTAAGTATAATTATAAATACCATGCAATATCAAAACAAGAAGAATGTTCAACTGGATGTACTTGTTGCAGTAAGCAAAACCATCAAAAGGAAAACTGCTGGCATCGGAAAAGAAGTGCAATGGCTGTGATAAGGTGAGATATACTACTGTAATCAAAAAGTAAAGTGAAAGTATCATTTAAAACTCCCGGGCATTAGGAAGGCAGGATAATTTTTTTCCTAGGTTGGTAGGACTGTCTATAAAATTTGCTAAGCGTCTGTTTGTCAAAAGGTTTAATTATCTCCGAGTTACACGTGTTTTTGTAAACAACCAAAAGTGAATTTTTGGATTTTTACAATGGGTGATTTTGTTGAGCAAAGAACTTGCATCAAATTTTGTTTGCGGAACGAGTATTCTTGTGCGGACACGTTAAAAATGTTGCGGAAGGCCTTTGGTAATATAACTATGGCACAAAAAAACGTTTATAAGTAGTACAACGAGTTCAAAGCGGGCCGAGAACGCGTTAAAGACGAACCGCGCTCTGGACGACCATCAACGTCTACCGACGAGGGCCACGTCTAAAAAATCAAAGATTTGGTGCTTGAAAATCGTCGATTGACAATTAGAGACCTCGCTAATATTGTTGGAATATCATTTGGTTTAGCCCAAACCATTTTGAAGGATATTTTGTGTCTTAAACGAGTCAAGTCTCGATTGGTGCCAAAATCGCTCAATTTTTTGGAAAAAAAGCGTCGCGTTGATGTGTGTGAAACTTTGCTGTCTGACTATCAGGACCACTTGAAATGCATCATTACTGGAGACAAGACTTGGATTTATGCATACGATCCTGAAACCACCGAACAATCCAGCGATTATCGTGCAAAAGGTGAAGCAAGACCGAAAAGACTACGGCAAAGTCGATCGAAATTTAAGGTCATGTTGATAGTTTTCTTTGATTATCGTGGTGTGGTGAACTATGAATTCCTTCCACCGAGCCAAACTGTCAACAAAAAATATTATTTGTGCGCAATTTTTTTTCATAGAAATCTTTTATGTGATCAGTTTGACTAATTATAAAAATCGTTTATTTGCCATCCATTTCAATTTGAAAAATTTCATCTTTGATTTGAACTTTAAAATATCTTGGATCAATTTTAATTTTTGTAACAAATTATGCTATCACTTATATTTATTGATAAAGTAGTTTTGAAATCATCAAAATCTTGATCATTATTAGAATTGTATATACTTCCATCGCTCTCTACCTTTTGTTCAATATTCTTAACCATACGAGCTTTGTAACGATTCCATGATCTGCAATTCCTAATTATACTAATGTGATCAAAAAGTAAGGTGAATTTGTTTATAAAATGTTAATTCTTTATTTATTTTTCCAAATCAATTTTATCCCCTGCAAAGTAATCCCCGTCCGATAAAACGCACTTTTGCCAACGTTTTTTCCAGTCCTCGAAACAGTCGGAATAGTCTTTTTCTGGTATAACCTTCAAGACCTTCTTCGATTCGATTTTTATCTCCTCAATCGTGTTAAAACGGCGTCCCCGCATTGGCCTTTTGAGTTTGCTGAATAGCCAGAAGTCGCACGAAGCCAAATTAGGCGAATACGGCGGTTGCGGAACGATGTGAGTCGAGTTTTTGGCAAAAAAATAAAATATTGAGGGTTGAAAAAAAAAATTCCTCTGCAAAATATAAAATATTAAGAATTAATAAAAAAAAAAAAATTCCTCTGCAAAAAAATTAAATATTGAGGGCAAAACGTAGCAGCGACTAATAGAGCAGCAGAAAATTTTGTTAAAATTTTTAAAAGAAAATTAAAAATATTGTTAAAAAAAAAAAACAATAGATGCAATAAATAAAGCACCCGCGCCAACAGACTTGAAGAAATTATAGGACTTTTTAGGCATGATTCATTATTATGATAAATTTATCCAAGATCGGGCAAGTAAATTTCAACATTTATGAATATTTAAAGAAAAATTAATTTTGTCAGACGAAGATGTATTAAAAGACATTTTCAAAAGTCAAAAGTGATTAAAAATCAACAGGAATTTTGATAAATTTTGATCCAGGAAGAAAGTAAACTTCACATGTGATGTTTCGGATCACGGCCTTCTGACAGTTCTAGTACACGAGACATCTTAAGGTGACCGACCTATAGCATTCGCTTTCAAATTTTTATCGTCAAGCCATCAAATTTTATGATTATTTATACAAGCATGAGTTCGAATTATGAACTAACCATCAATCACTGGTAAGAATTTTTTCGAAACAATGAAGGAGTTCTTATAATGGCTGCATGACGATTTCAGAAACATCCTAATTTTTTAAAAGCTTTTAGATACAGAATTAACTTGTAAAATGAATAATAACTTTGTATACGCACTATCACATCTACTTAGTTTGAATGATAAAAATGTAAAAAACAAAAAATCTGACGAGTATACTTACTTAAATTGTTTGTCGAAGTTAAATTATTTTTATGTTTAGATCATGAATTAATTATTGGGTGTACAACTTTGCTTCCGCCGTTTTGCAATAGATGGCTGTAGCGGTAAGTGGTAGCTGAAATAAATAGATCATAGATGTCATACAATAAGCTTAGGTATTTGTAAACATAACGACATCGAAATATTAGTCGATTTGTGTCTGCATCATAAAGTTATTCTCGATTAAACATGTCAGCTTACGAGCCAATTCTCGTCATTTGCGGAAAGTTTTAATTTTCTGCTTTAATATGAAGAAATCTGCGACTGAGGCTCATCGAATGCTCTTAAATACCTATGGTGAGGCCGCTATTAGTGAAGGAACGTGCCGAGAGTAGTTTCAACGCTTCAAGAACGGCGATTTTAACGTCGAAGACCAGCATGGCGGTGGAAGAGAGAAGGTTTTCGAAGATGCAGAATTCGAGGCATTACTTGATCAAGACTCGTGTCAAACGCAACAAGAATTGGCAGGATCATTGGGAGTGACGCAACAAGCCATTTCAAAACGCCTGAGAGTCATGGGAATGATTCAGAAACAAGGAAATTGGGTGCCGTACGAGTTGAAGCCGAGAAATGTTGAACGGCGTTTGCGTGTTTGTGAACAGCTGCTTGCAAGGCAAAAACAGACAGGATTTCTGCATCGCATTGTGACTGGGGACGTAAAATGAGTTCACTACGATAATCCCAAGCGCAGAAAATCATGGGGATATCCTGGCCATGCTTCCACGTCGACGGCCAAACCGAACATTCACGGTTCCAAGGTCATGCTTAGTATTTGGTGGGACCAGCTCGGCGTAGTGTATTATGAGTTGTTAAAACCGACTGAAACAATCATAGGCGATCGTTATCGAACGCAATTAATGCGTTCAAGCCGAGCATTGAAAGACAAATGGCCGCAAAATAACGAGAGACATGATAAAGTGATTTTACAGCATGACAATGCTCGACCCCATGTTGCGAAAGTGGTCAAGACATACTTGGAAACTTTGAAATGGGAAGGTCTACCCCACCCGCCGTATTCTGCAGACGTTGCTCCCTCGGACTATCACTTGTTTCGATCAATGGCACACGGCCTGATTGACCAGCACTTCCGGTCTTATGAAGAAGTAAAAAATTGGATCGATTCGTGGATTGATTTAAAAGATGACCAGTTTTTTCAACGCGGGATTCGTATGCTGCCCGAAAGATGAGAGAAAGTAGTGGCCAGCGATGGACAATACTTTAAATCATAAATGTATAACCAGTTTTTTACAATAAAGCCTCGAATTTCGGAAAAAAACGGCGGAAGCAAAGTTGTACACCCAATACTTAAAAACCCACAAAAAAATCGATAATTATCAGAAGTAATTATGCACTTAAAAAGTGGTTGGTCCTAAAGAAACAGAAAGAAATGGTTTGAAAATAATTGCATAGCATACACACCGGAATGTTAAAAATAAAATTAATAGATAGAACATTTTTTTTTTTCTAAACATAGATAAAGAAATTAAAAACTTAGCGCGCTCTTGTCACGACTACATAAAAGTGAGTGATAGCCCACAGAAAAATGAATTGAATTCATGAAAAAGACTGGAAAGGGCATGTCAACGACTAAATACTGATTTCATTGGTCCTCACAAGGGCCACAACTTTATTTTATTAATTGTCACTGAAACCAAATGGCCAGAAATTTTTCGGATGAAAAATACATTTCGCGTCTAAGACAATTAAAGTATTAGGTTGCTGCAGATGAAATGGCCGATTTAGTAATAAATTTTTAAACAGCTGTAACTTTTTAAAAAGACAATTTATTTAATCAAAATAGGTACTAACAGATGCAACACACTTTTCCCAACAAGATACAAGTACATTTATTCCAGTTTTGTAGAAGTCCGAGTTTCTGGTTCGAAGAAACTCCTCGAAGGCATTTTTGACAGCAGCTTTATTATTAAATCTTTTTTCTATCGAAAAGTGATCCAAATGTTTAAAGAAATGGTAATCTGTTGGTAAGAGGTCTGGTGAATATGGAGGGTGAGGAAGAGTCTCATAACACAACTCGTTTAATTTTTGGACCGTTGTTCTCGATACATGAGGTCGTGAGGTCGTTATCATGAAGCAGTATCACTCCATCCCTGTTGACAAGCCTAGCTCGTTGGACTATCAATTTCTGATGCATTTCATCCAGTTGAGTACAGTATTTCTCAGCATTGATGGTTTAGTGGATAGTGACTAACGAATAGTAGATAACTCCAGCTACAGACCACCAAACAGTTGCCATTATTTTCTTTGGATGAAGGCTTGGTTTCGGCATGTGTCTTGGCGCTTCATCGGCATTTCATAGCCTTTGGGCCGATCGGCGACGATTATCGTATAAAATTCACTTTTCATCGCAGGTCATAATTCGGTGCAAGAACGGTTCCTTTTTGTTGCGGGAGAGAAGAGAACTTGAAATCTCCATTCGACACGTCATGTTTTGCTCGGTAAGATCATGCAGAATCCATTTGTCAAGCTTTTTTACTTTTCCAAGTTGTTGCAAGTGGCGGCAAACCGTCGAATTGTGAACGCCTAATTTCTCGGCAAGATCCCTTATGGTTTGGCGGGGGTCAGACTTTACTGATGCACGCAGCTCGTCGTTATCGATCGATGGTCCTGGGTGTCCACGTGACTCATTTCCAAGGTCCATATCTCTGGATCGAAATTTTTCGAACCACCGCCGAGTAGTTCGTTCGCTAACTATAACAGGCCCAAATGCGTTGTTGATATTTCTCGTTGCTTCCGTTGCGTTGTGCTCTAATTTAAATTCGTATCGTAAAAGTAGCCGTTATTAATTCACTTCCATGTTTACTTTCTCTTTTTGTTTTTACGATCACTATGAAGTGCAAAACAGAAATGACTCCATAAACCAAGGTAGCAGTATTTATACTTCAATATGTAATATCGTTTGCGCTGCCTTGTGCCAACATAATACACTTAAATTGCAGCCAACTTTATGTCATTGCTAAATCGGCTATTTCATCTGCAGCAACCTAATATTTCAAAATTTATTTGCTAGAATTAAACCACAGATCTTTTTTCCAGTATAACGTAGCAGCGACTAATAGAGCAGCAGAAAATTGTGTTAAAACGTTTAAAAGAAAATTAAAAATATTGTTAAGAAAAGTAAAATCTGTACAAACAGCTTTAACATGATTTTATTTTCATATAAAACATCCAAATGTATCACTACGAATGAAACCCCATGTAAACTAATGTTAGGTAGAGAGGTACGAACTAAATTTGATTTACTGCGCCCTAACATTAAAATTGTACAGAAATATGTCAGCCTTATATAGGGTGTCACAAAAGTCCCGGAACGGCTGTATATTTTCTAGGGTAGGGTATTTTGGAAAATGGTCAAAGTCAATCTTTAAGTAACTCTCAATGAAGAATTTAATGGTAACCTATCTATTTTGACCTTGTCGATGTCCTTTAAGGTAATTTCAAGGTCATGTCATGTTTTTTTTAAATACAAAGTCCCTTTTTTAATATTAGCAATTGAAAAAGCGGGAAATTTTACGTTTAAATATGTACTTAGGTCATAAGGTCACGTTGACCTTAAGGGTCATCCAAGGCCATTTAAACATGAACAAGGTCTGGTTATTTTATGGCATAGGAACTCCCCAAATTTTTTTTAAACCAATGTATTAAAATTAGCAAGGTAAATGAAGTGTTGACTATAGGCGCGACCTTGACGATGTCCTTCGAAATTTAAAATTAAAAAAAAATTGAAAATACTACTATTCTCTAAGGTAATTCGACCTGCATTGAATTTAATGATGATAAAGATAAATCAAAGATAAATTAAATTTAATGATAATTAATAAAGGCACTAAATAATAAGGACACATATTTTAAAGATAATAGATAATCAAGCATTCCGAAATCCGAAAGGACTCACGCAAATTAAGCTCAGGCGAAGGGATCACTTTTTACTACATCAAAGTTTTTGATCCCGAGTAATAGTAAAAGTAAATAAAAAGTAGTGAACCTCGAAATGACTTTAAAGGTCATGACTAAGGGAGTCAAAAAATAGAAAGCTTATCCTACGTTAAATGCTCTTGTCTGACATTCGAGGACAACGTGTCCATGTGACCTAACTACATATTTGAACGTAAAATTTCCCGCTCTTTCGATTCCTAATGTCAAAAAAAGGATTTTTTATTAAAAAATGAGTAGAGCTTGAAATAAACTTGAAGGAATTCGAAGGACATCGTCAAGGTCACGCCTACAGTCAACACTTCATAAACCTTGCTAATTTTAATATATCGGTTTAAAAAAAAATTGGAGAGTTCCTATGCCAAAAGATAACCAGACCTTGTTCATGTTTAAGTGGCCTTGGCTGACTTTCAAGGTCAACATGTCCTTATGACCTAAGTATCTATTTGAACAAAAATTTCTCGCTCTTTCGATTGCCAATGTCAAAAAGAGAGTTCCTATTTAAAAAACATGATCTGACCTTGAAATGATCTTAAAGGACATCGTCTAGGTCAAAATAGAGGTTACCATTAAATTCTTCATTAAGAATTACTTAAGAATTGACCTTGACCATTTTCTGAAATACCCCACCTTAGGAAATATACAGCCGTTCCAGGACTTTTTTGACACCCTGTATATTGAATTAGATAAAAAAGATTCTTAAATTTTACAATTTCCGAAAAAAAAGATAGAAGAATAGATTAAACTTAGATTAACTTTTTTTTAAATACTTTTTTTTTTTAAATAAACTTTGAAGTTCTGTACCATGGCTGAAAATAACCGCATAGAGCTTTGATTAGACAAATTAAAGATTTTTTAGCTTACTTTCTGATAGTACTATAAAAAAGTTTTTATGATAATAATTAGTTATTTTATGACTGCTTAAATATTTTGAAAATGAAAATTTTTTTCGTCTTTTTCAACAATTACAAGCACATTTTTTCTTTATAAAGTCTTTTTGTTATTGGTAATCGTTACAAAAATATAAAGAAAACAAATAAAAGATTTCGATTCGCATAAACCGCTAATCTTAGTAAATTTTGAAATTAGAAAAATAAATTGATCTTGAAGTTTTTATGAATATTATTAAAATATTTTATTTATAATCTTTATTACAATTGCCTTCAAATAAAATTGTCAAAAATATCGAAAAGAAATTTTTTTTTTTAATTTCTAAAGCATCGTAAAAGTACCATCGGAAGGTCATTTGAAGACCAATTTAATTCTAATCCTAATACGACGAAAATTTAGAATCCAATCAATAAAGATTTTAAATGAACCATTTAAAGTATCAATGGTTTAAATCTGTTTATGAACTTTGTTTCGACCTTGGAATCAATTTTCGAAACAGATTCTAAAAAACAAATAAAAAGATTTTTAATAACACTATATCTTAAATAAAGAAGTACCTAATGAAATAAATAGAAGTCTAGCAATGCTAAAGCTACAGAATAAGATAAGGAAATATATACTTCTCTTACGACAAAAAAACAAGGCATGCGCCACACACCCAATTCAATGCGGAACAAGCCACATACTCGTTTATAAAGAGCTGCAGGAGTAGAGAGGCAGAATCCCGCTAGACTCTCGCACCTAGTGTTATGAGTGGTCAGAATGGGAATGAGGAACCGGAATCGTTGCCAAGCCAGCATACGCATACATCTTATACACGAAACTATAGAAACTAATGAGAGTGGGGAGGAAGAGATATATGTTATATATATAGTATAAAAATATGAGATTTTTTGACTAATAAACGATGATTTTGAACGTAAATTTTTCCATAGAATCGATTGTTGTATTTAAATTTTAGATAAAACCAATTTTCGCTAATTTGTTTAAATAATTACTGTTTAAACAATAGCAAAAATATTGTTTTTTTTAGGCATAGTATTTCATAGTTTGTAGTTTTATCCTTTTTCCAATAGTTATTTTTTACCTTGCCCTTCCAATTTCGATCTTGGAATTAATGAGTTAAGGTGGGTGTAGGTATGATCCCAAGTTTTTGCATCTGTAACTCATAACGGATTGTACATGTTTGATTGACACACGAAGCTTATTATTGAAATCCAGACGTCTCGCCTACAGTTTATTGCCAAAAGAAGACACCTTCATTTGTTAATATTCAGTAATAGTTTATTAAGAAACACCTAGAAAGAAATAGCATTCGCTTTGTAAAACATTTTGGCAACCTGACAGGTGAATATTTCAGGAAAGCAGAAGTTATAAATCTGTAGATCATCAGAAAGTAACGTATGTTTAGCTGAGGTCGAAATTTTCGGAACGTCATTGATGAAGATTAAGAAGAGAAGGGGTCCTAACACACTACTTTTGAGTACATCAGATAACCTAGCTTAATACAACAATATTAAGTTTTACAAAAAGGTGAGTCAAAGACTTGAGCGAAGTCGAATAAAATCAAAAGTGTAAATTTTAGATTTTCAATATTAAGACGACTATCCTTAATGACTCTAATCAGAACTGTTAGTGAGTAGTAATCTCTACTAAAACATACTTTATAAAGATCAAATAAACTATTAGTATCAAGATAGTTATAAACTTGATCGAAATCAATCTGCTGTAGAATCTTACAAGGCTTATAAATCATTTTTATTTGTCTAGAGTCCGGCAAAGACGAAAGTTTCATATTTTTAGGCATTAGTTTAGTGAAGAATTTCTTCTAAAGTATAGAAAACGAAGCTGTTAGGAGAAGGAGTCTGGATAATGTTTTTCAAGCCATTGCTGGGCTTCTACGGTGTTTTTACCCATTAAAAAACAATGTTTTATCAACACGCGAAACTCGCTTTTTTCCATTTTTCAAACAAATTACAAAGTGGCTTTACTCTAACCACGATAACTCTGCTGTCTGTGATCCGATCGACGTGAAATCTTTACACGTTTCATGTAAAGGTTCGCACTCTATGAAAACGTGGCCAGTTTGGTACTACTAGCACCATCTCTGGGTTAGTCTCGGGACTTATTGAACGATGTGCTACTAGAATCCCGCGCGTAAGAAGCTGTAGAAAACACGTACCAGACTCACACATATGACGCACGATATTAGCGGTGCGAATGGTCGCATGGTGCGAATGAGATACCGAAACTTGCGCGTTCACATCTCGATTAGTTACAGAATGAGGTCACGCATCCAAAAATAAGATATCTCTAATTTAGTGTGATGAAGCCCGCGCATGTTTATTGTGTATCAAAAAGAGGACCATCGAATAAATGAAAAAAAAATAAACATGTTAAAGAAAACACAAATTTTCATGCTTTACTGAGGCTTAAAAAAGAATAAATAAAGAAGAAAAAAGCGGCTGATTCTTAATTTAAGGGGAGGTTCTCATCTAGCGACCCAAAAACTACGTGATTCGCGCGATTTTTTTTCTCATTAAGGAAATAAAGAAAGTAGTCAAGTTTTTTGGCACTTATTAAGTATGTTATTAACTACTTTTACAAATTTTTTTAAATAAAAATACCGAATAGTTTATTAGTTATATGCATTGAAAAATAGTCATCGAAAAAAAAGACACCTCCACGGGCGGCAAGGTAACTCATCCAATTTTTGTCTGAAATCAAAAAATCAAAGTTTGTTATAAACTAGAAGACATTTGCTGGATCTTGAACTAAAATCACGAAGAAAAGTTAAGATTTAATAAAATGGCGGACTTGCAAAAAAAAAAATATTCTTTTGCACTTTTTTTTGCTCTAAAAAGTGCAATAACAATAAAAATAATCATTGTAAAATTATGTTTTAAGATCAAGATCTAGCAAATTTAATTACCTTCGAAATAAAAAAAAATTCATCTCGATATCTATAATAGTTTGAGATATCTTGCCACCTGTCTCAAAAAACATGGTTTCGAGAAAAACGCGTTTAAAGTTTTAGTACGCGATTTAGTACGTAAAAAGACGACTTCGGTTTTTTGACTATAACTTTAAAAATGAATTGAATTTGGCAAAACGAGTTTCACGAGCGTATTCTACGAGACATTTGCCAACTTTTTAAGCAAAAAAAAAAAAATTGATTTTTTGGTCGTGCTTGATGAGAACCTCCCCTTAATTTCAATTGTTAACTTTAGTATAATCTTTACTCCAGTGAAAAGTATCAAATTTTACGAAAAATAAACAGTAAAAGTAGAAATTATCCAAAATGAAAAATATAAGTTTACAAAAGTAAAAGTCAGAAAAATAACCCAAAGTAAAAACTATAATTAAGTAAAAGTTTGAAGTAAAAATTGAATGTCAAAAGATGAATAAATCTCCGTAATACTTAAACCTGCGAGGTGGCAGAAGAGGTCTCAGTCCTTACTAAAATCTGAAGCTTATAAGAGTATTAGAAAATAACGTGACAAGAATCAGACTGATCGCGGGAACGGGTAACGAAAAAACAGTTATTTTGTGCTTCGTACTGACATTCACCAGCTACCTGCCGGCGCCTGTCGCAGTACATGAACCTCCCGTATTACCTCTGTGCAGTGGTGCTAGGTGCAAATATAATTATACGCTATCGACCGCAAGATCAAAGATATTATTGCGCGCATTTAATAGCTTAAATAAAAATAAACAAATATTGGAACTTTGGAAGAAAAACGGTGTCATATTCATTTCGCTTTAAAGACTCTCTCTCTTTAGAGGCTCTCGTACCCTGGAGGAATTAGCGCAAAACCGCCGGCTGAACACTAAGGAAATTCAGTACTTTAGAGCACTGAATATTTGACTGACATATATTATTCGTCACGTCTTAAACGTAATAATAATCTACAACTTTAATTTGAAACAATTTTTGATAATATACTAAATTTTCATTATGTTAAAATCGGAATTGAATTAGCCTTTAAATAATCTTCAGGAATCAATCTAACCATACACTGAAATATATATGAATAATTCCTATAAACTTTTAAGATTCTAATTGTTTCATGAAGACTCTGATACAGTATGGAAAAATTTAAATTTTAAGATACTTTTCTATGCAAAAAATTGCAATAAATATCTTCTTTTCGTTTATTTTGAAATGTTAACCATAGCTATAAAGTAATAACTCAAAAAGATACAATTTTATTGAGTAATAGCATATTGTAACTCACTATAAAAAAATTTTTCTTAGCGTTATAAAAAAAAGGTCTCAAACAAATAACTTGAAAATTTATTTTTTAGTATCTTTTAATATATGCTATGAAATGACAAAAATTTGAAGGATGTGCCTCTATTAAAAAAGAAAAATTATAAATACGAATAAAAGTATGAAACCGATTCAATCATGCAGACCGAATGCATCTACATCTCAGAATCACTTTTCAATTTATTATCTCAGAAAATAAGCGTTTACCTATTTTTTTTTTTTTTTTTTTATATTAAAATTGCATATTTTATGCACTTTTGAAAAGCCACTCGTCAATTATCTATTCTCAAAAATCGAAAACTTTTTCATTTTTTAGTCGTTCTATTCCGTCTTTTTGCTGACCTTCGAAAATTATTCTATATTTTTTCAATGCTGTAGGTGATGTTCTTTTGGTTCCACTCTTTTTAATTTTTTTAAAAAAAAAACAAAGATGATATGGTACTTTTTTAAAAAGAGGGTGTCAGTAGAAAAAGCGATTTTTTATATTACCTTAAAAAAAAATGGCATAAAAAATGATCCTTTTATGAATTTTTCATCAGCATTAGAAAAAATACTTTCGAAAATAGTAAGAAGGGAGTTGATTTAGATCTAAATAATCTTTTTCTTGATTAGAATGAGCATTAAAAACAATTGTGCTATTTTATTAGTTTTGGGCGTTAAAGGGTAAACAATAGTATTAGTTTCGTCTTATTATATTTATGGTGTAATGTTTAATTTTTAATTACTTTATTCGTTTATAGCATATATAAAGCATCCCAAAAGTTCTTAATCATTTAACAATGGCATAAATTAAAATGCAGAGAATGTTATCAGAATTTAATATTTGTTTTGAAAAATATAAATAAATTGGAAACTTATTTCTCAAAATTAATGATATGATGTCTCCTGTTTCTCGACAAATACTAATTCAAACGTGAGCGAAAATTAATGTAATGAAACTAATTAATGAGTGGAGATGCATCCTGGTGATCAGTTGACGTGATATTTTTTTTTTAAGAAAGTCTCATTTCTAAATATTCTTTCATAATCAGGAATCATGTAATTAGGGCTTTTAAAAGACCACTTGACATTGCTTCTTTTGGAAATAAGTTTAAAAAGAAACCTTCGAAGGATTAAAATTAAGTTGCTCTAGGTTAGGCAAGTATCTCCATCTTGTTGAAACCAACTTCTAAATTTAAATTTTGTCTAAAAATCTGGTGTGAACTGTATCTCTAAATACCTGTCAAAGTCGACCAGTGGCCAATTGGATGTTTCCAGCAGTTCTGGAAGTTTTAGGGCAGTCCATTTTCTTTCGAATTAATATTAATTCAGTAGTTTCTGATGTTTTAAATCAATACAAAGTGGTCACATAAGTCGGTGTTTGTTTACTGCCCTGTAATGCATATTGTTTTCGATATAATCGTGATGCAACTACTAAAGATTAAAATTTTTTTATATATACATAAAACGTGATGCTCTCTGATGAAATTCTGCAAAGCTGGTAAAATTTAAAGAAGCGTTTTTATTGCTGTATACCCCTCTCTCGCTCTTTAAGAACGTAAACGCGTACGAAACAAATTTGAAATATTTAACGACTTCTGGGATACACAATACTATGTTATAAAATAATATATATTAATTATTTATTTTATTGTCATCAATATTAAAGTTATACTGATATCTTTTTTATAATAATTTTTTTCTAGGCTAACGTTGGGGCATCTCAAAAACGAGCAAGAACTAGAATTACAGAAGATCAACTTAAAATACTGAGAGCTCATTTTGATATAAATAATTCACCTGGTGAAGATCAAATTATAGATATGGCTACTCAAAGTGGCTTGCCAACCAAAGTAATAAAACATTGGTTTCGTAACACTCTGTTTAAAGAACGTCAACGAAATAAAGATAGTCCTTATAATTTTAATAATCCACCCAGTACTACTCTAAATTTAGAAGAATATGAGAAAACTGGTGAGGCAAAAGTTATACCACTTAATTCTGCAGCACATATTAATTCTATGGAAGATAAAAGTGATGATAAACAATTAGTTATATCAACATCATCTTCAAATTCTAGTATATTAACGCACAATGAAATAAAACATGAATATTTGGATCAAAATAATATAAATCAACAAACTCATGATGAGCATCATTCACCTGAAAGCTCTGGAGAACAACACTCAAGGCCGCAGTCACCTACAATAACAGGAGTATTTACTACTACTCATCAAGATATGCCAATAACTCTTTCAACACCTATTATTACACAAACATCACCTATGCTTCCTCCTAAAACAGCACCGCAAACTTACGTTTCAAATTCTAGTTTACATATAATTGGTTCCTTACCACTTAATACATCTCCAATTTCTTTAACCAATCAACGCTGTAGTAGTCCAAGTAAGGGATCTGATTTTGCACTAAATAGTAACAATAGTAATAATAATTCTGGAAATAACAACTCAGGGAAAAGAGCTAATCGAACAAGATTCACAGATTATCAAATTAAAGTACTTCAAGAATTTTTCGAAAACAATGCTTATCCAAAAGATGATGATTTAGAATATTTGAGTAAACTTTTAGGCTTAAGTCCACGCGTAATTGTTGTATGGTTTCAAAATGCTAGACAGAAAGCCCGGAAAGTTTACGAAAATCAACCTGCTTTTGAACTTATATCTTCTGCAAGTAGAGATAGTGATGATGGAACAGGACGATTTCAACGAACACCAGGTCTCAATTATCAATGTAAAAAATGCCTTCTTGTTTTTCA
Source organism: Chalcis sispes (assembly GCA_949987625.1). NCBI lineage: Eukaryota > Metazoa > Arthropoda > Insecta > Hymenoptera > Chalcididae > Chalcis > Chalcis sispes. Next base: position 18,529,299 of record OX465098.1, on the reverse strand, counting down.
AAGATACTATGAACTTATTCGTCATCAAAAAACTCATTGTTTTAAAGAAGAAGATGCCAAACGCAGTGCTCAAGCACAAGCTGCTGCAGCACAAGTAGCCGCTGTTCTTAGTTCTGAAGATAGTAATAGTAGCTCAACTACAACTAATACTCTTCAATCTTCTTCCATGAATACTCAGTCTATTTCTGAGCAATCTTCAAATTCTAATACTAATTTCCTTCAGCAGCAAGCAATTCAACAACTTCATTCAAATCAACAATGTGCTCAATCGGAATCAAAAGATGAAAATTTTCAGTGCGAAAAGTGTAATCTTGTTTTTAGTAGATTTGAGTTGTGGCGTGAACATCAGTTAGTACATATTATGAATCCAAGTCTTTTTCCTTCGAATTATCCACCTGATTCTGCATTTGGAATTTTGCAACAACAAGCACTTAATAATTCTACTACATCATCAGAAACATTACATCCATTATTTAACATGATTCAAGAAAAAAAACGAAAATCTGATGAATACGACGATAGTCAGCATGCAGATAATAAGTCCAATTCTGATCATAATGAACAACCAAAAGATAAACGCCTACGCACAACCATCCTTCCAGAACAACTTGATTATTTATATCAAAAATATCAAATTGAATCTAATCCATCTCGAAAAATGTTAGAGTCTATTGCACGAGAGGTTGGTTTAAAAAAAAGAGTAGTACAAGTTTGGTTTCAAAATACTCGAGCACGTGAGAGAAAAGGACAGTTTAGAGCACACAGTCAAGTGATAAATAAGCGATGTCCATTTTGTCCTGCTCTTTTTAAAGTGAAATCAGCTTTAGAGTCTCACTTAAATAGTAAGCATACTGATCAAATTTCTCGTGGTGAAGTTAATATAGATAATATTCCTGATGAAGAATTGTCATTAGAATCATCTCCCTCAAATCATAGTACCCCAAACATTATCCCCCCTATATTTCCACCTATAACTACAGAAGTGGAGGCTTCATTGAAAAAATATTATGAGGAATCCATGAAACGTTACATAACAGAATTACAAACTCATGCTAATAATGAAAAACTGGATGCTAATAATTCATTTTTTTCTGGGAATAATAGTGAATCACCACTTGATTTAAGCAAACCTGTTGATTTAAGTAAACCAGTTAAATTATCTATTACTAATTTAAGTAGTGCAATAGAAGATCAAGGTAATTCTCAACAAATTCGCAGCGGTAGTGACTGTGGTTTACTTACAGATTTATCAGAAAAGAGTGTTTGTGATGATGATAGTATGAGTGAAACAACAGAATTCCTCGATGATGAAAATAGTTCGATTAGTCCTGTACCAAATTCGCAAAATACTAAGCAAGGTGTAACAAATAATAGTGCAGGAAAAGATGTTTGTGCTGGAGGCAATGCAACGATACAAACTGCAGGAAAGAGATATCGAACTCAAATGTCAACAACTCAGGTGAAAGTGATGAAATCTCTATTTTCGGACTATAAAACTCCAACAATGGCAGAGTGTGAAATGCTTGGACGAGAAATAGGACTCCCTAAACGAGTGGTTCAGGTAAAAATATTTCATCTATTTAATATTTTTATGTATTTAAAGATATTAATAATATAAAATGCAGTTAATAATTATTTGCATTTTTATATAAATAATAAACAAAATCCTAATGATTATGAAAATTTAATAAAAATTTTAACAAGATTTTTTGTAATAGATTTCATGTAAAAGATTTGAATTCAATTGAATTAATGGTGTTATTAATTTTAAATCCATAATAATTTAATAGTTTAATTTTCTTGTGTTACATAACAGATAAAAATACTATTTCAACATAGTAAAATAATTTTTTTTTCTATTATTATTCGTTCTTAACATCTTTTGCGATGATTTATATAATTATTGAACAATTAATATAATCTTAGATGCTTTATCAGATTTGCTCTATTTCAAAGCATTTCGCAAGTAGATAATAATCTTTATTTATAATTGTAATTTCGTGTCCTCTGCCTAGCCAAAAACATCCCGAAAATTATTAGGACTAGGAAGTTCAAGTTTTGCAGACAAGATAGAACTTGTCGTAAAAAGATGCTTAAATACCTTAATGATCCTACGCTATTTAGTGAGAGCTGAACTTTTGGACATCATTTTATTTATTTTTTCCCGTTTTAAAATAACTCTAGTTGACAAAACAAAAAAAAAATTTATTTAATAATTTAAAAACATTCTTATAGTATAGAGTTATGTTAAAAGCGATAAATTTCTTTTTAAAAATTGTCTTTGAAGTTTCTTTTTATTTCAGAGTTATAAAATGTGATAATCTTTGTATGACATAAATATTTTTATCAATATTTAAGTGGAATATCTAAAAATAATTCGATTTTATCTTCTTTAAATAGTTTTTGATCCATTTTATTTTATCTAAAACACAAGAAACCAAACAGATAAGTCAAACGATAAGAAAGTCGCATAAGCAAGTTTTACTATATCTTTCTTAGTTGACTGTTACATATAACTCGCATATTCTTTCACGGTATGAAAGTCTTTGAGAAAAAGGAAATCAAATTGCTCCTGTATTATAAGTATTCTTGGGTTACTCCTTGTTAAACTTCCGATCTTTGCTCCTAGAAAGTTTGGTGCTGTGAGCATACATACTAAGTTTTTCTCACATTCTTTAATTGCAACTGTTTTAAGTTTACTTAGCGTTGGCATCGTGTACTTACGCATATTTTACTCGCTTAGGTATTCGTCCTTTCATGATGAATATGGTATACTTATGCTACTTAGAAGGTGCGTTCGGGTATTCTGCATGTTGTCATTAATTCAGCATGTAATGTAATGGATACTTTCGAGCGGAGGTATAACCTATTTCTTCACTTGTGCATTTATACTGTATACTGAAAAAGCAGTTTCTTTAATACCCAGCCTGGCTTCTCGGATTTAAACTTCGTTTCCTGAATGCACGTGTGAGCGTTTTTATGTAAGTTGTTTCTTTTGTTTTCTAATGCGTCGCGGTTTTTTTTTTAATTTCTCTATATATTTTCTGTACATTTCTTGCAAACATAAGATATACATTGTATTTATTTAGTTTATTACAATACGAAAATTCGTCTATTACAATTTAAAAATTTACAATAAAAAGTAAACAAAATAGTTATACCTTTAAGTAATAAATATTTCCTCAATATATCTGAAATCATCGTAATTTTTTTGATAATTACTGTCTGTCAAAGAAGTACCGGGAATTTTAAATTAAAACAAAATTTTTACGTTTAATAATCAAAATTTATTTAGTCGCCTTCAGAATAGGCTCCATTTGCTCCGATACATCTATGCCAACGGCACTTTCAATCATCGAAAAATTTTTTATAGGCGCTGTCCGGGATGGCCTTCAGCTCGCGCGCCGAATTTTGTTTTATGGCTTCAATCGACTTAAAACCGATGTCACGGAGCGGCAATTTAAGTTTTGAGAAAAGGAAGAAATCACAGGGAGCCAAATCCGGCGAATACGGTGGCTCTTCAAGCGTGTTCGTTGAGTTTTTGACGAGGAAGTCGGTCACAATCGTAGCTCGGTGAGACGGCGCGTTATCGTCGTGCAAAATCCACGAATTGTTCGCCCACAAATTTGGCCGCTTTTTACGAATACGCTCACGCAAACGTTTCATAACGCCTAGGCAATACTCTTTGTTTACCGTCTGACCCTCTGGAACGAATTCGTAGTGCACCACGCCACGGATATCGAAGAAAACAATGAGCATCACCTTCACTTTTGAGCGGCTTTGGAGTGGTTTTTTCGGTTTCGGCTCGTTTTTTCCCACCCATTCCGATGCGTGCTGGCTTGTTTGCATATCGTACTCGTTCACCCATGTTTCGTCACCAGTTATGATGCATTCCATAAATGCGGGATCGGAATTGGCGCGATCTAGCATGTCCGAAGCGACCTGTTCGTGATAGCGTTTTTGAAGAAAATTAAGCTCTTTTGGAACGAGTCTTGCGTTTGCCACCTTTCTCATGCCCAAAATATCAATTAAAATCGTACGTGTGGACTTGTGGAATATCTCAAGTTCATGTGCTATCTCTCTCAAGCTTGTATGACGGTTTTCAAGCACCATTTCCTTAATTTTATTGACGTTATCTGCGGTCGAAGCCGTCGATGGGCGTCTGGAACGAGGCAAATCTTCAACAACTTCACGACCCTCCTTGAAGGCTTTGTACCACTCATACGCACGGGTTTTTGATAGTGCTTTATCACCAAAAGCCTTTTGCAACATTTTCAATGCATCGGCACACGAAATTTCATTCGCAACGCGAAATTTTTGACAAATTGTTTGTTCAACGTAATCACCCATTGTAAAAAATCGGCACGCACTATTGACATGGACTGACTTAACCAGCTACTGTAAACACACTCGTTGACAGATTCCGCTCAAACTTGGCATAGTCATTAAGGACAGTTGTACCAACCTAGAAAAAAAAATTTTACCTGCCTAAATTGCCCCGCCAGATTTAAATCGACAATTCCCGGTACTTTTTTGACAAAATGTATCTGCAATTACAATAATTTTATAATTTTCTAGATTAATAATTAATTCTGATATATTTTAAGATATTACTCTCTTTCAATGACCTTAATTTATTTTATACAGATTTCTTAGGTATTTACATTTTTATGGCATTAACTAACTGTTTCTATTAAATTATCAAAAAAGTAGTTTCAAGTTTGCAATTTTAAGTAAAACTGATTCATTTACACAAAAAAAAGCATATTGAATTATATATTTTTTACTTTATTTAACCATCTAGAAATATAGATAGAATAGTCATCTTCATAAAAAACAGCATTATTTAACTACCTATCATTTATTATTATACAAACATATGCACATATATATTGTAACAGTAGGTTTTTTTCGCTATGCTTTCCATTGCGGCCATAAGCCCTTACCAGCTTACGTACAATGCTGCACTGTTACAATGTGCAAAAGAGTAAGTTTTCTCTTTCTCTTTTATATACCAACGTTTATAAAGCCGCTGGTCTAGCTCAGCTAAATACATAAGGATTCATTTGCCCTAGATTACGTCATTCGTTATTGAAATCGAATAAATAAGCGGCCTTTGCTGCTTACCCGTTAATAGCTTTGGCAGACCGCTATGTATCGATGCCAGTCTTTGCCATCCATATAATACAAGTCTGCCGCAAGGAAACTGACAAGTAAATTCTCAGCGACAACGAACACCGAGAACCCTTCCGCTGCACGCATGGAATCAATTTGTAGAAAATATAAAATGCTGTGTTTCGGACTAAACTGACCTTGGAAGCCTGGTTTGTCACAATATATACACTACCGTTCAAAAGTTTAAAAACACTATGGTAATTTGAATGAAAACGACAATAAAACACGTAAGTCATGATTTATTACACTTAAAACTTAATCAAACGTTAGATTAACATTTAGTAAAAAATATTCAGTACAAATAAATGCAAAAATAATACATCTCATTACCTTTGTGGTCATAAAATACGTGTGCCGGTCTATTTTCAAGATAAGAAATGACTCGTAAGAAATAAGTAATTTTGTTCATTATTGTTATAAGCACGTTCATAATAATGAATGAACTTCAATAACAACGTGTTTATTTCAAGATTTATTTACGATATTTTTTTTAATCTAATAAAAATCGGGTGTTTTCAAACTTTGGAACGGTAGTGTATGTAAATACTGGGTGTCCCATTTTAAAAAACAGATGCACATATCTCTAGAACTAAAGGCTTTAAGAAAAAAGTTTTAAGACTAAAATTATTAGATTTTGAAGGGGACGTCTAACTGTAACCTTGACCATGACCTTAAATAAGGCCTTGAAGGTCATTTGAAGATCAAGTTGGTTTTCTTAAACAAAAACCTTTATTTTTACCTCTGAAAACGAAAGGGCAAAAAATTTTACGTCCTAATATGACCTTGACAACAACTTTCAAGATCATTTAAAGTCAAGTTAAAGACTTTAAATGGAAAATCTTACTTTCAACCCCAGAAAACAAAAACAGAAAATTTTAACTGGTAGAGACCCCGCCACTTAAGGCGAGACTGAGCAAAGACCCGGTCAGTTGAGGCAAGACTAAGCGAAGACTCAGCCAGTTAAGGCAACACTAAACAAAGACCCGGCCAGTTAAGACAAGCCCGGACAGAGACCCATCAAGTTAAGGCAATACCAAGCAAAGACTCGACCAGTTAAGGCAAGATCAAGCAGAGACCCCGCAAGATAAGACAAGATCGTCTATCGATGTAAGCTGTATTTTTAGCTGAGGCGGGATAAAAAGAGCTATTTAAGGCAAAAGATATTTAAAAATTGCTCCATCTTCTCAAATCCACAAGTTGACTTGTTTTTGGAAATGCAATATCGTTTTTAATAACACGTTTCGCGGTATGGTGTTACATGTATTCCGAATCCTCACCTTCATAGCTTCTGTCATTGGCCTGGTTCTATAGATCTCATTTTCCAGAAAGCCCCATAAATAGAAGTCAAGCGATGTAAGGTCTGGTAAGCTAGGTGGCCATTTTACGGGACCTCCTCTACCTATCCGTCGATTGTTGAATCTTCCATTTAAATAATTTCTTACAATGATTGTCCAATATGGAGAAGCACCGTCTTGTTGTAGCTATAATCTATTTCTCGGATTTAGGTCAACTTTTTTAAGCAGAACTGAGAGTTTATTCCTCATTTACTGTAAATAAGTTTGTCCGTCAATGTTGCCTTCAAAAAAGTAAGGGCCAATCAAATAGCCATTAACGATTCTGCACCATACATTTAAACTCCAGCGATGTTTATGATTAACCTCTCGTATCCAGTGTGGGTAAACTAGAGACCAAAAGTGACAATTATAGAGATTCAAGACACCAGAACTTTGAAATGTAGCCTCATTGCTGAACATAACATGTTTAAAAAATTATCATCATTATTGATCTGCTGCGTCACCCATTGACAAAAAATAAGTCGTCTTTGATAATCCTTAACCTATCAAGCTCTCGTTCAATTTGACGTAAACTTATCTAAGGATCCAAGTGCACCATAGCTACGAGGTCTGGCTATTAAATAACGAGACTGGTTACGTAAAAGGGTTTTATTATAAAAATTATTCTACATTCAAATGCTCCCCTTCAATATACTCCTCTTCCCTCACCACACACCTTTCCATACGTTTTTTCCATTGATCGAAGCAGTGCTGGAAGTCTTTTTTGGTGAGGGCCTTTGGGAGCTCTGCCGTTTTTTGCTTTACCGCTTCCATCGACTCAAATCGGGTCCCTTTCAAAGCAGATTTTATCTTCGGAAACAAAAAAAAGTCGCACGGTGTCAAATCTGGCGAGTACGGCGTGTGTTCGAGCACTGGAATACGCTTACCGGCCAAATACTGCTTCACCGATAGCGCGTTATGGGCAGGTGCGTTGTCCTGGTGCAAAATCCACGAGTTGTTCTTCCACAACTCGGGCCGTTTCTTACGAACTCGTTTTCGCAGTGTTGCCAAAACTTACAAATAGTAAGTCTGGTTGACAGTCTGACCCTCTGGAACCCATTCAGTCATCACGACACCGTTAATGTCGAAAAAAACGATCAAAATTGCCTTGAATTTTGATTTGGACATCCTTGCTTTTTTGATTGTGGGCGATTCAGGCGTCTTCCAATGCATCGATTGCCGCTTTGTTTCAACATCGTATTGAAAAATCCACATTTCGTCGCAAGTAATAATGTTTTTCATCAGTCCGGAACCTTTTTTTAACCTTTCGAGGAAATCTGAGCAGACCTGTTGACACAAGAGCTTTTGGTCAGAAGTCAGGTTTTCTGGCACCAACTTCGCACAGACTTTTGACATGCGTAATTCCTCGTGTAAAATTTGTCTAACCGTTTATTTATCGGCGTTCACAGCCACGGCAATCATCCGGATGTTCATTTTACGATCTGCACGCACAATTTGGTTGATTTTGGTCACTGTTTCCGGAGTTGAAACAGTAACAGGGCAACCTGGGCGTTGGTCATCTTCAGTGCTCACTCGGCACTCACTGAAGCGCTTACACCACTCAAAAACACGCGCACGAGATAGAGAATTGTCCCCATAGGCCTCTTGCAACAATTTACAGCACTCAGTCGGAGTTTTTTTCAATTTAACGAGAAATTTGAGATTGATACGTTGCTCCTGTTTTTCGTCACACATGGTTTTCGGCACGAGAAAAAAACACGTTCGTTTCAAACCGCTACTGCACAAATACAATAATAGTGACGAGAACGTGTTTTGGTACGTGCATAGACAAGATATCTAGATACCCAACGCACTACTGGTTTTTTTCCCCACCCCTCTACGGTGCCCTCTAGGCGCGCAGTCTCGTTATTTAATAGCCAGACCTCGTAGTACCGCAATTATTTGAGGATTATTAGCATAATCTTCTGTTAACATGGACCTCCTTTTACGAAAAACTTACCTGGTTAGCCACGGAATTCAATATTACGAATAACAGTGTCATTGGGATGACGTCTTTCGAAGAATCTAGCAGCAAACAATATTAAAGCTTAAACGTAGCTTCGTCGACATTCTCATAACATAAAGTGAATACCGACAATTTCATTAGCTGTGTAGTCAGGAACAAGGAGAAAATGTTGAAATAAAAAATAACTTGAATTAAAAAGACAAATTTAATATAAAAAATAAACAAACAAATAAATTATTTCTTTAATTAAATAACGAATCATTTCAAAAATAAGAGAATTTGAAAAAACTCAAAATTTCTCAAAATGATGCCTCAATTTCGCATTTGAATAAACTTACAATAAATGTTACAGTTGATTTAAATTAGTAATAACTTCAGAAACCACTTTATGGCAACCAAATTCACAATCGAGAAACTAACCAAAGAAGAATTTATTCACGTTTCCAGAATGATTGTAATAAACTATGTTATTCATTGAAGGTGATCGCCGACTATCAGAATGTTAAATCAAGGCAAAAATAACGCAAAATTCGAGACTATCAAATTTCTTTTATTATTAGGAAAGAATATTTATTTATTGAGAAAAGTATTATTAGCTGCAAAAATAATATTTTCTGTATGTCTAATTTTGTTAAAGTTAATTTATAATGAAAATTAATTTAAAAACATTTACTGCTTTTTCATTTTTAACTTTTTTTATGATTGTAACGTCGAGTTGACGTTTCAACCGCGTTTCAAATAAACGCGAACTGCTTTTCGCCTTTATGAGCCTAAGTACTGAAACTTATGGGCCCAGGACGGCGGAGGAGTTAAAATTGTAGGAATTTTTAGGGATAAAAATGAAGTTCGGGACTGGACAACCGTATAGGCCGATGTTGGCCTATATGCTGTCCAGGAAAGGTCCTACTAAGTGTTTTTTTGGATAGAGATATTCAGCTGATTTTGGCTAATACTATCTCTTTAGAGGTATTAAAGAAAAAATACAAAGTCTTAGAAAAACTTACTTTTTATTGTATCTGAGGTAAAAAGAATAAGGAAGATGCTCTCTCTCTTTCTCTGTCTCTCTCTCTTTTGCTGCGGCTGACTTCTCGTCATCTTCTTGTTCTAGTGGTCTCTTTCTTAGGTCTGCTCATAATGGAAGGCTCGTAGTTATGTTTCCGTAGTTATGTTTCCGTAGCTACGTTTTCGTAGTTATGTTTCCGTAGTTATGTTTCCGTAGTTATATTTCCCCTGTAGTACTTTATGTATTACGTGGGTCCTTGAGTGCTGCCTGAGGTCTGCTGCTTGGTGATCATTTTGTGCCGTATTTAAATGCATTGGATAGGCTACCTAGCAAATTCCTTCTTTGACTGGGAAATTCGGGGAGAGGCCGAGTTTTTCATGCCTCCTCTTCCTGGCGGGCTTCTCGGTTAGGGAGAGGGAGAGTGAAAATTAAAGAGAGAGAGATGATCCATTTTTACAGAATTTTTACATAGGTTTATTATATACATTAAAATTATGTTAATTTAAATTGTATGATCGTGTGCCATTTGAAGTTTAACGCATATTGCAAAAAGAACAAAGTTTTTGTTGCATTTTAAGTAATTAATTTACATAATGATTTTAAGATAAAGAATGAGTATTTGAATAATAAAGAAAAGATTGCTATTATGGACACGAGTGTTTTATTATTACAAAAGAAGAAATAATTGTAAAATGATAGTTTGAATAGTCATTCTTTAGAAGTTATAATTTTTCAATAATGGACTGTTAGAGAAGTACTTATTTGGTTTACTTTATTTCCAAAGAGTTATTTAATAGGTGTATGACATGCTAATGTAATGGTACAGTCTATCAAGTAAGAGCGTGGTCGACTTCACCGACAGGTAATAAAAGATTTTGCTCTAATTCCTTCGCAAGCCAATAGAGAAAAGCTTTGTCCTTAATGCATTGTCAACAAAGATTCATTTGTCGTTGATCTTTTAAAAGAGAATCACGTTAAACGCCATGAATGCTAAGTACGCGTCGCGCTACGAGGCTGTGTTCCTTTGCATCCACCCGAAAGGTCCCAAAATGTCGCAATCAGCGGCTGCTAAATATATGAGAAAGTCGAAGGCATTTGTACAGAAATGGATACAGCGATATAAAGTGGCTAAAAATGTCGATGATTTACCAGAACGTGGCTCGATAGGAAAAGTGAACAAAAAAGATGAAAATTCGAATAGTGAATCTGTTTTCGTGGAATCCTTCTTTAACACTGCGGCAAGGACAAGCAAAATAATTAGCAAAAGGTTTAGATACATCCTACGAAACTATCCGAACCCATCTTCGTACTCATCATCTAAAATGGCGCAACACAATGAAGAAGCCTCTGTTGACTGAAAAACATGTGACAAAGCGACTCGCTTGGGCGCATGAGAATATTGATAGAGATTTTGAAAATGTCATTTTTACTGATGAATGTTCTATATGGGCACGTTCTGTCCTTACGCGAGCCTGGTCAAGTTCCACCAATAGGCTTGTTCAGCGGACCGTAAAACATGGAATAAAGGTGCATCTTTGGGGCTGCTTCTCAAAGCAGGGATTCGGCACTTTGCACCTCTTTACTGACAACCTAAATGCCGAGAAAATGATAAAAATCTACAAAAAGGCTTGACTGCCATCTGCCAAACGATCGTTCATCACAAAAAATGAAGATTGGATTCTGCAGGAGGACAACGATCCTAAACACCGCAGCAAGCTCTGTACTCAGTGGAAGACTCAATCTGGCATCGTTACATTGGATTGGCCGTCGCAGTCGCCCGATGCAAACCCTATTGAAAATGTATGGGCATATATTAAACGGAAGCTTCGTGGAAGACGCACATACACTTTGAAGCAGTCGTCTTACGAAATTCGACGGATCTGGAGATCCTTGCCACTAGAATACGCCGTCAAATTAGTAGAAAGCATGCCTCGGAGATGCCAGGCAATTATCGACGCCGGTGGTGACTGGACACATTATTAACCGAATTGTATCATTGTTTGTAATGTGTACAATGTATATATAAATATGAAAGTTTCATCAGATAAATTTTTTTATAAATTAACACGACCACGCTCTTACTTGACAGACTGTAAATTAATATGAAAATAATTGTTCTGTAGGGAGTTAATCAAAGAATTAATATTAATTACAGAACTCCAATATTTTTATAAAAACGCATGTCGCAGACAGTTATTAAAGATATATAAAATAATAAAATAATAATAAATATTCACTTAAAAATAGTGACATAATAATAAATAGAATAGGTGAATTGTCGCTGTATAAATTAAAATTTAATCAGAGGGATGTTTTTAAAATAAATGCATGTCACAGCTGAACATTGGCTCAAAATTAATCATTTATTTTAAGAGAATTTTTATGAAATTAATTAATAATTTATAAAAATAATTATTATGAGGGTTTAGCAAGAGGAATTCGTAACATTCTAGATTATTACGTGATGTCCCAAATTACGCTATAGATGTTTATTTAAGAAAGAATTACCTTGCAAAAATTTGTATGTCAATGAAATTCGTATTGACCGATGTAGAAAGAAGAACATTATTTTTAGCTGTAGTATGCATGATTTTCATTACTGGTGTGTGATTGTTTGTATAAAATTGCATCGTAGTCAAATTTTAACGAGAGCGGTTATTCAACTCTCGGTTTGAGTTTAGGTTAGTTTTCACAACGGTCAATGTCAGTGGAGAGTGCGTCGCGTAAGTTGTGGAGGGGCTTTATTGTGGTAGGAAAGGCAGAGAAGAAATTTATCGGCTGACAAGAGAAAAAAAAACGGAGGTCGTGTACCGACGTTACATTATGCATAACTAAACTAAGGGGACCATCATTATTTGTCTACTGTTAGAAAAATGCCAACGTAATTATTAAGTATCAAAATTAGGATAAAAAGTTTAAGTTTTCTTAAAAAGAAATGTAACTTGACCTTCAAATAGCCTCCAAGGTGATTATCTAGGCCATAGTCACTGTCGTGGTAAAAGATATCCCACATAAGTGTTTCGCCTTTTTTAATTTTCTTGACCAAAGGCAGAGACTTTCCTTTAAAAAAATTAATTTGACCTGGAAATGACCCTGAAGATTATGGTCAAGGTCATAACTTTTGAGACGTAAAATTTTCTGCTCTTTCCTTCTCCGGAATCAAAGGTAAGGCTTCCTATTTAAAATATTGAATTGACCTTTAAATGACCTTAAAGTCAATATTTAAGGTCATGGTCAAGGTCACATGGTTAGCTTAGACGTCCCCGTCAAAATCTAACAACTTGTCTGAAAACTTTTTTTTAAAACCTTTAGTTCTAGAGATATATGCATCTGTTTTTTAAAATAGGACACACAGTATATACTACTATGATCAAAAAATAAAACCAATAATAATAAAAATTAATTAATTAATTTTTTATTCTTTTAAATCTATTTCGTTGCCCTCAAAGTAGTCCCTACCCGACACAATACCCTTATGCCAACGTTTTTTCCAAACCTCGAAACAGTCAGAAAAGTCCTTTTTCGGAATTGCCTTCAATTGACGCAGCGATTTACGTTTAATCTTCTCAATCAAGTCAATATGATGTCTCCGGAGTGGTCTTTTAAGTTCATTGAACAGCCAGAAGTCACACGGCGCTAAATCAGGCAAATACGGTGATAGTGGAACAATATGAGTTGGATTTTTGGCCAAAAAGTCGCGAATAATTAATGCGGTGTGAGACGGTGCATTATTGTGATGCGAAAACCGTAAGTTGTCTTGCCACAATTATGGCCTCCTTTTGCAAATAACTTCACGCAAACGACGCATAACACTCAGATAATATTCCTTGTTAACAGTTACGCCCGGCGGAAGAAATTCAGAATGCACAACACTACGATAATTGAAGAAAACTGTCAATTTGACCTTGATTTTTGAACGACTTTGACGTGATCTTTTTGGTCTTGCTTCACTTTTGGTACGATGTTCGCTCGATTTATTGGTTGTTTCTCGATCGTAGGCATAGATTCATGTCTTATCTCCCGTAATAACGCATTTTATGGCGTTCTTGTAGTCAGAAAGCATCTCTCGCACACATTAACACGAAGCTCTTTTACAAAAAAATTGAGTATTATTGGAACCAATCGATATTTGAAGCGTTTCAGATCCAAATGATCTTTCAAAATTGCTAAAATCGATCCAAATGGAATGCCAACAGTATCAACAAAGTCTCTAATTATTAACCGACGATCTTTGAGCATAAGGTTTTTGATTTTTTTGATGTGTTTCTCATCAGTTAATGTCGATGGTGGTTCTGGACGCTCTTTGTCTTCGACGCTGTCTCTACCTTCTTTGAACTGTTTGTACCACTTGTAAACATTTCTTTCCGACAGTCTGCTCAGCGAAGGCCTTCGGCAACATTTTGAACGTATCTGCACATGAAATTTTATTCCGAAAACAAAATTTAATGCAACTTCTTTGCTCACAAAAATCTGACATAAAAATCGCCGAAATCACTTTTTAATATATTGGGTATACAACTTTGCTTCCGCCGTTTTGCAATAGATGGCTGTAGCATTAAGTGGTAGTTGAAATAAATAGATCATAGATGTCATCCAATAAGCTTAGGTATTTGTAAACATAACGCCATCGAAATATTAGTCGATTTGTGTCTGCATCATAAAGTTATTCGCGGTTAAACATGTCAGCTTACGAGCCAAATTCTCGTCCTTCGCGGGAGGTTTCAATTTTCTGCTTTAATATGAAGAAATCTGCGACTGAGGCTCATCGAATGCTCTCAAATACCTATGGTGAGGCGGCTATTAGTGAAAGAACGTGCCAAGAGTGGTTTCAACGCTTCAAGAACGGCGATTTTAACGTCGAAGACCAGCATGGCGGTAGAAGAAAGAAGGTTGTCAAAGATGCAGAATTGAAGGCATTACTTGATCAAGACTCGTGTCAAACGCAACAAGAATTGGCAGGATCATTGGGAGTGACGCAACAAACCATTTCAAAACGCCTGAGAGTCATGAGAATGATTCAAAAACAAGGAAATTAGGTGCCGTATGAGTTGAAGCCGAGAGATGTTGAACGGCGTTTGTGTGTTTGTGAACAGCTGCTTGCAAGGCAAAGACGGAAGGGATTTCTGCATCGCATTGTGACTGGGGACGAAAAATGGGTTAACTACGATAATCCCAAGCGCAGAAAATCATGGGGATATCCCGGCCATGCTTCCACGTCGACGGCCAAACCGAATATTCACGGTTCCAAGGTCATGCTCAGTATTTGGTGGGACCAGCTCGGCGTAGTGTATTATGAGTTGTTAAAACCAACTGAAACAATCACAGGCGATCGTTATCAAACGCAATGAATGCGTTCAAGCCGAGCATTGAAAGACAAATGGCCGCAAAATAACGAGAGACATGATGAAGTGATTTTACAGCATGACAATGCTCGACCCCATGTTGCGAAAGTGGTCAAGACATACTTGGAAACTTTGAAATGGGAAGGTCTACCCCACCCGCCGTATTCTGCAGACGTTGCTCCCTCGGACTATCACTTGTTTCGATCAATGGCACACGGCCTGGCTGACCAGCACTTCCGGTCTTATGAAGAAGTAGAAAATTGAATCGATTTGTGGATCGATTCAAAAGATGACCAGTTTTTTCAACGCGGGATTCATATGCTGCCCGAAAGATGGGAGAAAGTAGTACTAAATAAAGTAGTACGAAAGTAGTAGAAAATAGGCCAGCGATGGAAAATACTTTGAATCATAAATCTATAACCAGTTTTTTACAATAAAGCCTGGTTTTTTATAAAGCCGATTTTTCATTACAATATTTAACACTTCACTCACATTTTCCTGTGTAACGGCTTCCAATGGCCTACCCAAACGTTCCGCATCGTTTGTTTTCGTACGACCAAGTTTAAACTCAGCATACCAACGAAAAATCGTTGGTTTGAATGAAGAGGAGTCCGGGAAATGTTTTTCAAGCCATTTCTGGGCTTCTACGGTGTTTTTACCCAATAAAAAAACAATGTTTTATCAACACGCGAAACTCGCTTTTTTCCAATTTTTAAACAAATCACAAAGTGACTTTACTCTAACCTTGATAACTCTGCTGTCTGTGATCCGATCGACGTGAAAGTTTTACACGTTTTATGTAAAGGTTCGCACTCTATGGAAACGTGGCCAGTTTGGTACTACTAGCACCATCTTTGGGTTAGTCTCGGGACTTATTAAACGATGTGTTATTATATGTATATACACAGTATGCCGGAAAAGTTCCCGAACTTATTTTGTAGCGCTTGTACGAGTGGCGCCACGTCTTAGACGACACCGGTACTATGTTGCTACATCCTTCTGGAGTGTTTGAGAATTTTTTCATCAGTATCCGTTCATTAGTTGCCGAGATAAACGTGCTTGAATGAACGTGTGTTTAATACCCCGGTGTATGCTCGACGATGGATGAGAAATTTGAACATCGTGGCGCAATTAAATTCTGCTATAAACTTAAAAAAACTTTCGCGAAAACGAAAAAAATTATCGATTCGGCTTACGGTAAAGGTGTAGTGTCGCGTACAACTGTTTACACGTGGTTCAGTCGGTTCAAGAAGGGTAGAGAGTCGTTAGAAGATGACGAGAGAAGCGGCCGGCCGTCAACAGCTGTTACTGACGAAAACGAGGCTCGCGTGCGTGCGCTACTGAAGCAGGATTGCCACATGTCTCTTAGAATGTTGGCAGACGAACTTAACATGAGCAAGGATAGCGTCGCGTTGATCTTGAAAGAAAAAATGAACCGCAGAAAGGTCTGCTCTTGATTTGTTCCGCACTTTCTCTCATGCGCCTGCTCATTCTTCGAACATTGTGAAGCGTTATTTTGCCGAAAATCAGATCCCACGCATCAATCACGCCCCATACTCGCCAGATCTGGCTCCAGCCGACTTTTTCCTATTTCCCAAGCTAAAAATCGCCTTGAAAGGACGATTTTTTGAAGATGTACCGAGCATTCAAGCGGCTTGCACCGAGCGTCTCACAGCGATAACTTCAGAGGAGTACCAGAGAGCCTTCGAATCACTCATAGAGTACTCAAATAAGTGTATATCTAGGTAAGGGAACTATGTTAAAAGTAAGCTGGAATAAATTTCTTTAAATGTAATTTTCGATTTTTTATTTCAAAAGTTCGGGAACTTTTCCGACATACTGTGTATACATGCAAGGTGGGCTAAAAGTCCCGGAACGAGGGAGTTACTCGTTGGCATTTCATTTTGGGAAATAATAATTTCTACAAATATTTGATTATTTTTCTCTGGATATCTAACTATGATCTTTATCATGCGCTCGATCACGATCTTGGAGGTTATGTCAAGTTCAAGGCCATTTATTCAATAGGACCCTTCATTCTTTATCCCGGAAGTAAAAAGAGCTTGAAGTTTACGTTTGAATATATTATCAACCATGCTTTGACAATAACTTTGAAGGATATTTTCGCGATAGTTAGCATCTACCTGAATATAGTACTGCGGTCTACCCGTTAAAATTACTTTTTAAAATGATTTAAAGGATTGAGCAGTCAGAGTACTACGGCCATCTCTTTATAAGCCCTTATGAGAATATTCAAAAATCTGTCTCATATTGACTATTTTTCTAACTGTTTTTTTCAGAATAATTGAAAAAATTTTCTATATCTTCTTATAAATTTGATATAGACTGTTGACAAGAAACAAGAATTTGTTGAGAATCCGAAATGGTCAAGAACATAAGCATCTCAACAACGTGAAATGAGTAAAACTTCGTTAAAAAAAAAATAGAAAACTATTGATTTTTATTTCTATGAAGTCCAGATTCACCAAGAGCTAATGAAGGATGATTTCGATCGTAGAGTGGGGTTCTGTAAAACTTTAATGCAAAAAATTGTTAAAGATCCATATTTTCCATTCGATATTATTTTCTCAGACGATGCTAATTTTTAACTTAGTAGTAAAGTAATTTTTCAAAAATGCAGATATTATAGTAGGTCCATTTTTCATCAACAGAAAGTTGGAAGTTAATAAACACTTACAACTTCCGGAATAATAAATTATACCAGCATTGCATTCAAACGCGGGTGACACTCATAACTTATATTATTATTGTCTAGTTTCAACGATATGGAGCACCTACACTAAAGAGCATCTACACTATTGCTAGAGAAATGTTAGAGATTATTTAAATGTAACATTCCCTAATCGTTGGAATGGTAGAAGAAGAACAATTAAATGGCCACCTAAGTCACCAGACCTGGCACCTAATGATTTTTTTCTTTGGACGTATATATAAAATAAGTAAAATCTATTTCATCAAACTACGCGATTTGGTGAAATTCAGAAATCAACGAGTATGCTCAAATATCACCAGATATAATTCACAAGGAAATAAAAAATTTCTATCTTTGATTAGAAAACTGTCGAGCAAATTGAAGAAAAACATTTCAAGAATGTGTTACAATTTTTTATTTTTATATAATGGCTGATAAAGTATATATCTAATATTTGTATGAAACATTTTTTTCTAAGATACCCTACCACGGAGCTATTCCACCTTTCTTGTTCTTGACCTTGGCATGACTTTTAAGGTAATGGTCAATGCACGGTTAAGGTCATAATCAGATAGCCAAGGAAAAATCATAAAACATTTGCATAAATTATTTTTCACCGGAATACATTGTCACTGAGTTACTTCCCCGTCCCGACACTTTTATTCCATACTCTATAAGTCACTTTTTGTACTCATTGATTTTTCTCACGAGACAATTATTCATTGACACTATTATTACCATATACGATGTACCATTAATAACTCTACATATTTTTTTTTTTTTTTTATTATGATTGTGATTTATGATATCCCATTAATTTTTAAATTAATATCTGTATTAAATAATAAGAAATGTACGATCAATATAGTTGCTTGAGAATTTATATTGATCTATTTTAGTTTTTTGCACTTACAAACAGTGCAATAGCTGTCGTGAATCTATGAATTCTTCTTATGAGTGCGCACGTATATACAGGGTGAGCCATTTTAAGTGACCCACCCAAATTTCTCCGCTGGTGAGCCAGATATAAAAAAATATTTATCACAGAAGTTGTGTAGTTTTAAAGGCGACATAAGATGGTACCATTGGTTTGACCTTGAAGAGTTATTTAAAGGTCACATGAAAGTTACCTTAAATTTCTAAAACAAAACCCACTATTTCTTGTTACATATTCTTGTAGGTTATCTCAAGAGTTTTCTAAAACACTACAATAAAATATTCTTTCATCGAGTTATTTTCGAATTATGAGGCTACAAGGCAGTACTTTGCAGTACTTTGACATAAAATACAAAATATCTTGTACTAGGTCATGTTATGGGTTAAATTGATCCTTAGGTATCATTCAAAAATCAAATCAACTTTTTACCTAGATCTTTGTAGTTATGCATGCTATGCATCAGAAATACGAATCACCCTACTTTTAACGCTATCCAGGAACTACGACGTGGACGTAGAATTCTGTTCCCTTTAGGGGGCTTGATTAACGTGAGTCCTCTTGCCTCTCACTATTATAACAATTATAATTATTAACCACAAAGCAAATGTTCGAAGTTGCCTCCATTGGCTTCAAGGCATAATTTTAACTGCCTCTGAAAACGTTGTACTGTTCTTAGCAAAGTTTTTCTTAGAATCGCTGCGCAAGCTCGACGATTCCCATTTATCTGCCGTATGGCCAAATTGTGTCACGCGCTTTTTGGACGAACGCGCGCGATCAAATAAAGACAAGCTTTTTTTGTAAAATTTGATCTTTATCCGTATGTAAACATGCCTGACTATCCGCCTAATGAAATTGTTGATATTATAACGGTTTTAGGGAAATGTCATAACAATTTTCGTGCAGTGGCAGGACGGTACGCTGAACGCTTTCCAATTAGGAGACACCCAAATCATAGGACAATATATAGAGTAACCGAAAGAGCTCGCGGTGGACATCTTGTTTGCCAACGCAGGCGCCATGAATACGACGAAAATGATGCTCACGCTGTGACTATCCTATCAGTTATTCATCTTGACCCTCATATAAGCAGTCACCAAATTAAAAGAGAAATTGGTATACCACAAAGAACGGTTTTAAGAATTCTCAATGTTCTTAGATATCATGCCTACCTCGTAACTTTGGTTCAAGCGTTAAGGCCATATCATATTCAAATGCGTATTGAATTTTGCTAATGGGCTTTAAGAATGATAGCAAATGATCCTAATTTTTTTAAATTTGTACTTTTTTCTGATGAGGCTAAATTTTGTAGTGATAGACAACTGAATAGGCACAATTTTCATTATTGGTCATATCAAAATTCCCAGTGGCATATACCTGTAGACCATCAAAATTGATGGAGCTTTATGGTATGGTGTGGCATAGTCAATGGTTATTTCATTGGTCCTTATTTTTTTGAGAGAAATGTTGATAGAGATAGATATCTGGAGTTGCCAAGAGATCGGTTGCCAGAATTGTTAAAAGATGTTCCTCTAGCTACAAGACAAAAAATGTGGTTCCAGCAAGATGGTGCAGCACCACATTTTGCACGATTAGTACGTGACTTCTGAAATTATAACTACAATGAGAGGTGGATCGGACGAGGAGGTCCAGTTAACTGGCCTCCTTCCTCACTAGATCTCACATCTCCAGATTTTTATTTATGGGGCTACTTAGAAAATGTTGTTTTTGCAGAACGGCCAACAACTAAAGCAAACATGAAAGACCGTATTCGTCGAGCTTGCGCAGCAATTCCAAGAGAAACTTTACTAAGAACAGTACAACATTTCCAGAGGCGATAACATTTATGCTTTGAAGCCAATGGAGGCAACTTCGAACATTTGCTTCGTGGTTAATAATTATAATTGTTATAATAGTGAGAGGTAAGGGGACTCACGGTAAACAAGCACCCCAAATGTGAGAGGCAAGGGGACTCACGGTAAACAAGTACTTCAAATGTGAGAGGCAAGGGGACTTACGGTAAACAAGCACCTCAAAGGAAACAGAACTTACTACGTCCACGTCGTTGTTTCTGGGTAATGCTAAAAGTAAGATAAACGCATTAAAACAAACAGTACGGCAAAGTACTGCTTCGAAGCCTCATTCAAAAATTACCCAATGAAAAAATATTTTATTATAGTGTTTTAGAAAGCTCTTGAGATAACTTATAAGAATATGTAACAAGAAATAGTAGGTTCTATTTAAGAAATTTAAGGTAACCTTCATGAGACCTTAAAATTACTTTACAAGGTCAAACCAATGATACCATCTTATGTCTCTTTTGAAACTATACAACTTTTGTCTAAAACATTTTTCTGTATCTGGCTTACCAACGGAGAAATTTGGGTAGGTCACTTAAAATGGCTCACCCTGTATACTAGGTGGAATGCAGCCAGACTCAAACATATAACAGTACTGAGCTCGATCAAAATATGTACGTTCAAGAATTTGTTCTTTGCCTCAATTATACTGAAAGTTTCAGACTGATTTCTAAATTATTCATAGAGCTACAATTATTGACAGGAGTCTACTTCAAAATTTTTTTAAAACATGGATAGCGTTGAATCTCGTGCACTCATCAAACATTATTTTTTTGTAAAAAAAATGCAGAAAAAACAAAGGAAAAGCTAGATAAATATTGTGGCTAATCAGTCCCGTCGAAAATAACTGTTTGTTATTGGTTTGATGAATTCAAAAGGGGTCGTTCGAGCTCGAAAAGCAAACACTGGCGTGGACTAGAAAAAGTAGCTACTACTCAGCAAATATTTGAAAAAGTTCATGACATTGTTTTTGATGATCCTAAAGTTATAGTGCGTGAGCTAGCTAAGATCGCAGTTATATCAACTGGATCGACTATTTCCATTTTACATAAAAATTTGGAAATGAGAATGCTAACTGTAAGATGGATGCCTCGTTTGCTCACCCTTGACCAAAAATGACAACGTGCTCGTGATTCAGAGCATTGTTTGGAGCTATACGAGCGTAATCTAAAAGATTTTGTTCACCGGTTAATAACTATTGAAGAGATCTGGATTCACTACTTCACACCAGAGTCCAAACAACAATCAAAAAAATGGTGGAAGCTGGTGGAAGCGCTCCCAAACAACCGAAGACTCAAAAATCGACTGGAAAGGTTATGGTCTCCGTATTTTGAGACTCACACAGAATAATGTTTATAGATTTTTTGGAAAAAGGAAAGATAATAACAGGAGAGTTTTATTATTTATGATTGGACCGAGTAAGTGAGGAAATCAAGCAAAAACGGCCTCATTTGGCGAGGACAAAAATTCTGTTTAAGCAAGACAATACACCAGCTCACAAATTGTTGCAAACAGTGGCCAAAATTGATAATCTATACTTCGAATTCTTTCCCAATCCACCTTATTCTGTTGACCTGGCCAGTGATTATACCCAAACCTGAAAAAATAGCTTACGGGTGAAAGATTTTTGTCAAATGAGGAGATCAAGCAGGAAACAATAGCGTATTATGAAGTTCTCGATCAATCTGATTTGAAAAAAGTTATCGAAATGTTGAGACCACTGGGCTAAGTGTATCAAGGTAAAAGGCGAATATGTTAAAGACTAGATAAGAATTTTACTGAAAAAACCGCATCTTCTTACTTAGTCCGGCTTCATGTTGAACCACCTAGTATATTTACATATCTATAAAGAGTGAGGCATTTATCTCGAAATAACAGAATATCTTGGTAAGGTCAACTTTAAAATTTAAAATAGGATGCCCCTTTTTTAACATCAGAAATAATAGTGAAAAATTTTACATTCAGATATGACCTGGACCTTAAGGACAAGCTGCAAGGTCATTTAAACATCAAATGAAAATGTTACATTATTCGAAAAAGTTTTCATCAACAAGTTATGAAAACTTTAAAATGATCTTGACCTTTAAGGTCATATAAATGTCAACTTTAAATTTTTAAAAAAGATCCTCGTTTTTATCCTGAAAGTGAGTAAGGCCTAAAACGCTTTGATATCAACTTGACCTTGAGGTCGAGTGTAAACGTAAGAAAAAAATTTCATTGTTTTAGATCAAAGTCAAGGTTAAATTGCAAATAAATCGCTAAATACTTAATAAAGTATGTCTTTTCACATAATTTGCAGATAGTCATTGATGTTCTTAGCTGTAGACCTTATGTCTTTGTAGAATAATGAATGTGGTTCCAACACGATGTATATTCAGCACATTATTACTAAGCTCCTCGTCGAGTTTTTCAGCACTTACAATGAACGCTGGACCGGTAGAGGAAGTACAGTATATTAGCTAGCAATATCACCAGATCTTATGAACCCACGCTTTTGCTCATAAGGTTACTTGAAGAGCAAAGTTTATAAAAAATTTTCAATATCTCGTGAATGTACGATGTAGTAAATACGGAATACTTATGCCAAAATATCATCTGATATACTTCACAGTTGTGTGACATTTTTTAAAGTGCGTTAAAATGGAAGGTCATGAATTTGAGTACTTATTGAAATGAATTTATTTTAAATAAATAAAAAGATCATACAAACAAGTGAGAGGCAAGGAGACTCACCAAAATAAACACCCAAAACAAAATAACAAAAACGACTATGTCCACGTCATACTTCATGGGTACTGCTAAAAGTAGTTAATAATGCAGTTATTACCAACAACTTTCAATGATTAGATTTTACTGATCTAGATCAGGATCACGTTGTAACAAATTTATAACTTCCTACCTTTTGAGAGGTCAAACGAATTTTTGAGATGTGTACCCTGTTAGTCTTAATACCACATAACACTTTTAATAAGACATTTTTAAAATATTTTTTATTGTCTTTAAAACGACCTTGATTACTGATATCAACCCTTAGGTAAAAGTCATATCTGAATATAAAGCTTTTCTCTCTCTTCATTTTCAGAGTCAGAAAAGGGCACCCCAATTACAATTTTAAAATTGGCCTTTAAATGATCGCCTGTCAAACATTTTTTAATAAAATCTGATTCTATTAAGACTTTTGAAATTGCGTGGACAATGTACATTCGATTATCGATTTTCTGTTGTTTTTGTGTTGGTACACATGTGCCGAACATATATTCACAGTTTTAAGAGTGTAGCATACTTAGTTCGTTTTTAACAGATAGAAAGGTTCGATGTGTTTTAGTATGCTCGGCGACTTTCTACTATTATAAAAAATGGAGCAAAAAATTGGCATTAAATTTTGTGTAAAAAACGGAATCACGTGCTCTAAAACACTTGAAATGTTGACAGTGGCATAAGGTTAGTCTGCTTTGTAAAAAAAAAGTAAAAAAAAAGTTTACAAGTGATAAAAGCTCTTCCAAGATGGCTAAGAAGATGTCAATGACGAATCTCGCTTCGGACGTCCAAGCATAACAACAACAGATGAGAATGTCGAAGCTGCGATGTAAATTGTTTTGAAAAAACGTCGAATAACCATAAGAGAAGTTGCTGAGATCCTGATTTGCTTAAAAGATTCATAACTAGTTACAAATCATGGGTATATGGTTATGACGTCGAAACCAAAGCTCAATCGTCCCAATGAAAGCACCCAGGTGAGCCAAGACTAAAAAGAGCATGCCAAGTTCGATCATATGTCAAAGTTTTGCTCACTGTTTTTTTTTATTACCGCAGCATAGTGCATCAGAAGTTTCTAGCTTAAGGTCCTACGGTCAATAAGAAGTATTATCTTAAAGTTATGCGCCATTAGCGAAAAGCAATTCGAAAAAAACGGTTCGTCATTTTGAAAAAACAATTCATGGCTTTTGAATCACGATCATGCATCTGCTCATTCTTGTTTGTGAGAGATTTTTTGGCCAAAAATAAGTCGACGATGATGCCTTAGCCACTATATTCGCCGGATTTGGTCTTCTGCAATTTTTTCCTGTTCCCAAAACTAAGGAGACCTGTGAAAGGACGAAGATTTACAACAATTGAGGAAATAAAAACTGCATGGTTAAAAGAGCTCAAGGCTATACCAAAAAGTGCTTATGAGGAGTGCTTCAAAAATTGGAAAAAGCGTTGGCACAAGTGTATTGTATCTGAGGAAGGTTAATTTAAAGAGGACAACATAATTATTGATGGATTGATAAATATTTTTTCATAAAAACATAAAGCCACCTTACTTTTTGAACGCACCTCATACACGGTGGGACATTTTAATTGCTCTACCAGAATTTCTCGGAATCTAAATCAGATTCAGAAAAATGGTTTAGACAAAAGTTAAAGTGAATAGTAAGGGTCACCTAATTGTACTAATGGCTTTGTCCTTGCATTCGATTTTCAAAATTATTTCAAGGCCAAAGTTACTTTTTTATTTAAGGGAACACCTATGATTTTGGGTTTGAAAAAATTGGGCAATTTCGCGTACAAAATTTGTTTATGGTCATGGCAAGGTTGAATGAAGATCAATTTATATTTGCGAATATAAACTTCCCGCTTGCATTTTCTGAAACCTAAACCAAATACGTAAAAGTGGTTCAAACAGATGTTAAGGGAGGCAGGGAAAGTTAGTACTTTGATCTTGACTTTGAACTTTATATTTAAGGTCATCTCAAGGTCATAGTGATCTTTTAAAATAGGGATCACTATTTTCGACCTGCGATGTAAAAAGAAAACGAAAAATTGTACGTTAGAAATAATATTTTTACCATGATAATCGTAAAAGTCGAAAGAAGGTCAAGTTTGCCAATTTCAATTTTCTCACTTCGATATTACGGGTTTGTAGGCTTACGGTTTGTTGGCTTAAGGCTTATTGGCTTGGGGTTTGTGTGGCTCTTTCACCCTTGCTAATTTAGCATCCCAAGTAGTGAGAGGCAAGGGAAATCATTTTAGTCCAACACCCTAAAAGAAACAGTACTTACTACATTCATGTCGTTGTTTCTGGATTGCGCAAAAAGTAAGGTTAAATCGTTAACTTTTATTTCAACTTTAATTTTAATATATATAATATAAAAATTGCGAGTTCATTTGCTTAGTATAAAGTTTAAGTAAATAATTGACTAACTGTCAATATTCCATATTGACCATCCCGGTCTTATGAAAGTGGCGAAACTGTATAAATACGTATTTGTAGTCGTCGACAGGTTTTAGAAATTTATACGGACCTATCTAACGAAAATCCCGACCTCAAGAAAAGTAATAAAAAAATGAAACATCAAAAAAGTATTCTTCGCATTCGTAAATCACTAAATAACGACCGCGTGATAGCGTTTACGTCGATGGAGTATAAAGATTATTGTGCTCAGAAGAATATCGAACATACGAGGGCTGTTCAATTAGTACCCGTGTTTGACGACGGAGGGCGTTCCTGAGGGAAGTTGATAAAATCATCGTGTGCTGCCATCTATCAATCGACGGTGAAACCAATTTCAGACTGATTGATAGGTTAGTTTGGATTTGGCAGCCATTGAAGTAAGATGCGTTTCGTGATTTTCGCTAAGATGGAAAAAGAGTAGTATCGTTCGGTAATTCGCTTTTTGTTTTTGGATGGAAAAAATGCGAGGAGATAAAAGAAAAGCTGGATGCTGTTTATGGAGACACTTTGCCATCTATGACCACAGTTAGATATTGGTTCAACGAATTTAAACGTGGGCGAACATCCGTTCTTAATGAGGAGCAACCAGGACGCCCGGCAGACGTGGTTACCGAGGAAATCATTCAAAAAGTCTACGACATGATTCTCGCTGATCGACAAACGAAAGTGCACGAAGTAGCAGAGGCCGTAGGTGTGTCGACCGGAACGGCAATTAATATTTTACATGATAAGTTGGCGATGAAAAAATTGTCGGTCCGACGGGTGCCGCGATTGCTCACGGTGGACAACAAGCGGTTGCGGCTGTTAACTTCGAAGCAGTGTTTGGAGCAATTTAAGCGAGATCCGAAGGAGTTTTTGCGTCGAGTTGTCACCGTTGATGAAACCTGGATTCATCATTACACACCAGAAACTAAGCAACAATCAAAACAATGGATTTCTTCCTGTGAATCTGCTCCAAAGAAGGCGAAGGTGGTCCCATCGGCCAGAAAGGTCATAGCGACGATTTTTTGGGATGCGAACGACGTCATCCTCATGGATTTTTCAGAAAAAGGAAGAACGATCACTGGACAATACTACAGTGGGTTATTGGACCGCTTCGACAAAAAATTGAAGGAGGCACGGCCGCATTTGGCAAAAAAGAAGGTGCTGTTTCACCATGATAACGCACTAGCACATTTATCCGGAGTTGTCGGCGCCAAACTGCATGAATTGCGTTATGAATTGCTGCCGCACCCCGCATATTCACCTGATCTGGCTCTCTACGACTTTTTCTTGTTCCCTAACATAAAAAAATGACTCGCGGGAAAAAAATTTAGTTCAAACGAGGAAGTCATGGCCGAGACAGAGGCGTATTTTGGAGAGTTCGACAAATCCTATTTTTTTTGGAGGGGTTAAAAAAATGGCAGAAACGTTAGGAGAAGTGTATCTTTTTAAAAGGGGACTATGTTGAAAAATAAAAAAAAAATTTTTGAAAAAATGGTGTCTTCATTTCTAACACGGGTACTTATTGAACCGCCCTCGTATTTTGATTGTAAGTGGAGTACCCAGGAGAAACGGACAAGTTAAGATGTCAATGGGTCAGTAAAGTGCAGTAGTCCATAAGCAACATCTTTAAACGAAGTATTAATATGACCTTTTTCGAGGCTCTTTTCGGCGTCTAGATGCGACAGAAGGGAAACAAAGAATTTCGGATGCTAATTGAGCTGAAGGTAGTCAATCTGTTTTATATGAACAAGAGAAATCACGTGGGGTAAGCCAGCTCAAGTCTACAAGGAAAGCGACTTTGTGGCAATTACATGCATATAACAAAAAAAAAAAAAAAAAAAATCTGATAATTATTCTTTGCTTAAGGGGTTACCCCCACTTGTAGCTCAACAAAAAAGGCCTTTTTCATGAATTTTTTTTAAGAAAACTACAAAACTTTTTTAAGCGATTATTATATCATCTTTAAGAATATATCTTGAAGAACTTTCAGTAATTTTTTTATTGCAAAATATTACATTGTTAAGTGGCAAATGGCTGCCAATGAAATAGTGTTTTTATTTATACGGTTTGCGGTGACCGACATTGCGGCAAAGTGGATCATTTAAATCAAAAAATGTGGATAGATTTAGTTAAATATAAATATAAACTAGTCTTTAATCAAAGGATTTAAAAAAATATTCATTTTTTACAAAATGGCGGACAGTCAAAGTTAATGGTTTGATTTCAACGAAAAATCAAACAATTAAAGACTACATTTTTATGTATTAAATAAGCCTGCAAAATTTTAAGAAGATCGGTTCATTAGTGTTTGAGTAATCTTGGTCACCAACTTCAGAAATGCCATTTCGAGAAAAACGCGTTTAAAGTTTAAAGTAGCCGGTTGTTTACACAACGGATTTTTCTCTTTCAACGCTCATATCTCAGTCAATTTTGTTCGGATCGACTTGAAATTTCTAGGTCATATTCTCAGATACTTATACTTCAAAAAAATGCAATTAACAAAAAATCGGTTTTTTTTAAAGTCGCAAGTGGGGGTAACTCCTTAAAAGAAGAAAATAGACAATTTTATGAAAATCTGTTAAATTCTAATACTTACAGTCTGTCAAGTAAGAGCGTGGTTGACTTCACTGACAGGCAATAAAAGATTTCGCTCTAATTCCTTCGCGAGCCAATAGAAGGAAGCTTTGTCCTTGATGCATTTTTAACAAAGATTCAGTTGTCGTTGATCTTTTGACAAAGAATCACGTTAAACGCCATGAGTGCTAAGTACGCGTCGCGCTACGAGGCTGTGTTCCTTTGCATCCACCCGAAAGGTCCCAAAATGTCGCAATCAGCGGCTGCTAAATATATGAGAAAGTCAAAGGCATTTGTACAGAAGTGGATACAGCGATATAAAGTGGCTAAAAAAGTCGATGATTTACCAGAACGTGGCTCGATAGGAAAAGTGAACAAAAAAGATGAAAATTCGAATAATGAATCTGTTTTCGTGGAATCCTTCTTTAACACTGCGGCAAGGACAAGCAAAATTAATGGCAAAAGGTTTAGATATATCCTACGAAACTATCCGAACCCATCTTTGTACTCATCATCTGAAATGGCGCAACACAATGAAGAAGCCTCTGTTGACTGAAAAACATGTGACAAAGCGACTCGCTTGGGCGCATGAGAATATTGATAGAGATTTTGAAAATGTCATTTTTACTGATGAATGTTCTATATGGGCACGTTCTGTCCTTACGCGAGCCTGGTCAAGTTCCACCAATAGGCTTGTTCAGCGGACCGTAAAACATGGAATAAAGGTGCATCTTTGGGGCTGCTTCTCAAAGCAGGGATTCGGCACTTTGCACCTCTTTACTGACAACCTAAATGCCGAGAAAATGATAAAAATCGACAAAAAGGCTTTACTGCCATCTGCCAAACGATGGTTCATCACAAAAAATGAAGATTAGATTCTGCAGGAGGACGACGATCTTAAACACCGCAGCAAGCTCTGTTCTCAGTGGAAGACTTAATCTGGCATTGTTACATTGGATTGACCGTCGCAGTCGCGCGATGCAAACCCTATTGAAAATGTGTGAGCATATATTAAACGGAAGCTTTGTGGAAGACGCACATACACTTTGAAGCAGTTGTCTTACGAAATTCGTCGGATTTGGAGATCCTTGTCACTAGAATACGCCGTCAAATTAGTAGAAAGCATGCCTCGGAGATGCCAGGCAATTATCGACGCCGGTGGTGACTGGACACATTATTGACCGAATTGCATCATTGTTTGTAATGTGTACAATGTATTTATAAATATGAAAGTTTTATCAAATAAATTTTTTCATAAATTAACACGACCACGCTCTTACTTGACAGACTGTATTAGCAACTACATTTTTTGTGTTTTTTCATTATTATTTACTTATTATTCACCCTAATATTTGTATTTTTGTAATGGCGCTTAACACATTTTATGATTTTGTAACTGTTGCGATTTTGTTCTGCTATTTTTCACAAAAAGTTCTTGTAGATTAACCTGTTTTTAATCAAAACTCCCTAAATGTTCTTTCGATTGGGTCATTGCATTAATAGTGATACGTTATAAAAAAATTAATGACAAAACGTTAATAATACAAACTTACTTATTTAGTCGCACAAATCACATTAGTTAGGAGTGTGTTCTACGCAATGAAATACAGCAACAAAGAAAACAAAAGACGAAAGGCAAACTTGTCAGAACATGTTTAGTGATAGTACGATCGCATCATGACTTTTGCAATGACCCAATAATTTGTTCGATTCGGAAACTTTATTTTAGGTGTAATTTCTTCCGCCCTAATGAAATCCGGTCTCAAATACACCATATCTGCAACTGTTTTTACAATATAGTGGTTTAAACAAGGAAAAAACGTGAAAATTAACAATTTCGTTTGCAGATAATCATATTTTTGAACATGATACCTGTTTGTGCATGTGTTCTATTTCTTTCTTATGTGTAAAAATATAACTTTCGAATAATGAAGGGTATTTCAATTCTGCTGGTTTGAAGACGAATTGTGCGACAACATATGTACGCAGAAGGTCGCAATGTAATAATCGTTACACCAGTTGGATACTTGAAAATTGAATTTATTAACCAATTCATTTTAAATAAGCAATAACTGTGCTTAATTTATTCCTTAACTCAAATCTTCGGTTAATTTTGAGAGGAACCTTGAAGCGTGGCAGACGCGTTAATTTGAATAAGTGTACACAAGTGCAGATGCTTGTGCTCGGCGGCTTACTCAAGCAAAGACTGACCACGAGGCGCCAAGTAAAATATCAATCGTCGTAAGGTCTACGGGTTTAAAAAAAATTAATACATGGGCTACCATGAGAACAAGTGTACCGCGTTACAAAAGAAAAGGATGTGAGACCACGAGCGCTGCCGAGGAAGTCCCGAAGGCGTCGAACTGCTCGCGAGCTCATGGGAGCACGATATTAGCTTGAACATACTGTCCCCCACGAAGCAATGTGATCGATTGGCTTCGTCGAAATTCACGAACAAAATGATACTACAAGAAAAGCTAACAAACTAATTACAGTACAAATGTGATTATTATCTAAATATAAAACTAATTATAACTTCTTTCTTGAATTGCTTGTTAAAATAACTTGTCACCTGCCTTGCAAATACGAGGAGCGTTTGAAAAGTTCGTGCAAAAATAAAAACTGCTTACGTGTTTGGGGTAAATCTTTTATTTTTCGACATAGTATCCCTTTAGGCTTATACACTTCGTCCAACGATATTCTAGTTTGCTTATCCCTTCCGAATAATAGGATTTGTCCAAGTCTGCAAAATATCCATTAGTGTCTGCAATCACCTCCTCGTTTGAATAAAATCTTTGTCCTGCCAGCCATTTCTTTGAATTGGGAAACAAATAGTAGTCCGAGGGAGCCAAGTCTGGAGAATAGGGGGATGTGAAACGAGTTGGAATCCTATTTCGATTAATTTTGCGACTACAACTGCTGAGATGTGTGCTGGTGCGTTGTCGTGATGAAAAAGGACTTTCTTGTGGAGCAATCGCGAGCGTTTTTCTTGCAGCTTGGTTTTAAAACGGTCCGATAACGATGAATAATATGCACCTGTAATAGTTTTACCTTTTTCCAGATAGTCGATGAGGATTATCCCTTGCGAATCCCAAAAGATAGTCGCTATAACCTTTCCAGCCAAAGGAACGGTCTTCGCCTTTTTTGGTGCAGATTCCCCCTTGGTAACCCATTATTTAGATTGTTGTTTGGTCTCAGGAATATAGTAATGTAACCATGTTTCATCCACAGTGACGAAACGACGCTTAAAGTCCTCCGAATTTTTCTGGAACAGCTGCAAACCATCCTTGCAACACTTCACACGATCCCGTTTTTGTCAAGCGTGAGCAATCGCGGCACCCATCTTGCAGATAGCTTTCTCATGTCTAAATGTTTATGCAAAATATTATGTACCCGTTCAGTTGAGATGCCCACAGCACTAGCAATCTCATGCACCTTAACTCTTCTGTCATCCATCACCATATTATGGATTTGATAAATGATTTCTGGAGTCGTAAACTCCACAGTCCGTCCAGAACGTTCAGCGTCACTTGTGCCCATATGGTCAGTTCAAAAATTTTGAAACCACTTATAAACTGTTCTTATCGAAGGTGCAGAGTTACTATAATGTTTATCAAGCTTCTCTTCAGTCTCCTGAGGCGTTTTGCCTTTCATAAAGTAATGTTTGATCAAAGAAATAAACCAATATGGCTGCAACTTAGTGTGTGTTCATTTAAAAGATGCTACTTACTAAACATGACCTCGATACGCGCCGGTGGTGCCATCTCTCGGACTTCGCACGGACTTTTCAAACGACCCTCGTAGGTCAATAACTGGTAACTTGCGGTTAGCTTAAGGTTGAGGCTTTTTTATGTGTCAGCAATAATATCAGTTGATTCAGAGGTCTTTTGTATTTTGATTAAGCTGTCTTTAATACAGCCACTCTGCACAAGCCATTGGAACCAGGTATTAGTTGAATAATCCTTGCTAAAGGCCATTTTGTAGGGGCAACATCGTGTCTTTGAATAGGACAACGTCACCAACTTCAGGCTCTAGATTAAGTTTGAGCCATTTAGCTAGCTGCTGAAGCTGGGGAAGATATTCACGTTGCCATCTTTTCCAAAAGTGGTTTTTCATGACACTGAGTTGCAATCATCTAGAATTCAGAGAAAGATTTGT
This sequence comes from Chalcis sispes, assembly GCA_949987625.1. Taxonomy (NCBI): domain Eukaryota; kingdom Metazoa; phylum Arthropoda; class Insecta; order Hymenoptera; family Chalcididae; genus Chalcis; species Chalcis sispes. The sequence goes on along the minus strand of OX465098.1, from coordinate 18,497,041 downwards.
ATTAAAAACATGAAAAGGTTCTGGTGGGGCATTTAAAGGGGCTTCGATTAAAAAATGACCAGGGATGAGCGCACAAATATCTTTCTCGTCTGAACTAAGTGCACTTGTTGGTCGAGAATTTAAACACCCCTCTACCGTGATGGTTATGGTATAAAATTTTTCATAGGTCAATTTAGCTCCTCCTATGACCTTAGTCAAATGCATTTTAAAAAATTTGATGCTGGCTTCCCAGAGTCCGCCAAAGTTAGGAGCACGGGGTGGAACAAAGGACCAATGAATGTTATCCTTGGCAAGTGAAGCAGTAACTTTTTGGCTGAATGCCGAAGATTCTTCAAATAACCGCTTTATTTCAGTAGCAGCTCCCAGGAAATTTCTGCCATCATCACTAAAAAAAAGCTTACATAAACCTCGTTGGGCTGAAAATCTACAAAAAGCAGCGAGAAATGCTGCCGAGGTCAAATCTGACACAATTTCCAGGTGGACTGCCTTAACAACCATATGGATGAAGATAGCAGCATAACACTTATAAGCGTTTATTCTACGGCCTCCTGATGCTTTGAGCTAAAAGGGACCAGCAAAATCAACTCCCGTGTAAGTGAAGGGTCTGAAAGGCTCGAGTCTAACAGCGGGTAAGAGATCCATCAGCTGTTCCATAGTGGCAGCCTTATGTCGTACGCAAATGGTACATCGCCTAACGATTTGTCTTATGGAGTTGCGCCCTTCAATCATCCAAACAGTACGCAATAAATTGCTATGTACAAGCATTGAACCTCCATGAAGGATTATAATGTAGGCCTGGCAAATGAGCAGTTCAACCACATGATGTCTGGCAGGTAGAATGATGGGATGCTCTTCTTCTCAGGGGAGAAAGGCGTCTTGTAATCTGCCTCCTACTCTCAATAACCCATTTTAATCCAAGAATGGATTAAGCCTAATTACACAGTATGTCGGAAAAGTTCCCGAACTTTTGAAATAAAAAATCGAAAATTACATCTAAAGAAATTTATTCCAGTTAACTTTCAACATAGTCCCCTTCCCTAGATATACACTCATTTGAGCGCTCCATGAGTGATTCGAAGGCTCTCTGGTACTCCTCTGAAGTTATCGCTGTGAGACGCTCGGTGCAAGCCGCTTGAATGTTCGGTACATCTTCTAAAAATCGTCCTTTCAAGGCCATTTTTAGCTTTAGAAATAGGAAAAAGTCGGCTGGAGCCAGATCTGGCGAGTATGGGGCGTGACTGATGTGTGGGATCTGATTTTCGGCGAGATAACGCTTCACAATGTTCGAAGAATGAGCAGGCGCCACGATGTTCAAATTTCTCATCCATCGTAGAGCTTGCACCGGGGTACTAAACATACGTTCACTTAAGCACGTCTATCTCGGCAACTAATGAACGGATACTGGTGAAAAAATTCTCAGACACTCCAGAGGGATGTAGCAACATAGTACTGGTGTCGTCCAAGAGGTGGCGTCACTCGTACAAGCGCTACAAAATAAGTTCGGGAACTTTTCCGACATACTGTGTAAGTGGCTCGAAACACTAGGAGTTTGATTTTTAGATAAATGCGATATTTCGTTAGCAAAGTAAGTCCTTTGAAAGGATTTATAGACGTAAAGTCTTCCTATATGAATCTCCTTGGCAGATGAGAAATTGAAATCTCACTTAACGGACTTATCCTTTATTTGAGAGCGCCAATGACACAGATAAGTAAATATATTGATGATTTTGTTAATAGACGAGAAGCGGTGGAACCATTGCTTGAAATCTGGGTTTATTTAAGCAGGAAAACAGCCATTGACAATTTGTTTCGTTAAATCTAATTCTGTAGAAAACTGATTTTTACAGTGAGGCAACTCATTTTGTGATCACGAAAGCCAAATGGGCCCTTGCCACCACAATGTAGATTGTTGCAACTGTGAAAGAGTAACACCTCTTGTAGCTAGATCAGCTGGGTTTTCCGACGACTTGACATGTCGCCAAGAAGACTGGGGGAGGGCTGAAACAATCTCACTGACTCGATTTGCTACAAACGGTTTCCATTTAGAAGGGTGGCCCTGTATCCAAGCCGAAACTATCTGGGAGTCTGACTAGCAATGAAGAGAGGCTGGACCTCTTTTTAGTTTGTTTAGAACATAAGACACCAATCTAACTACGATGACTGCTCCTCATAATTCTAGTTTAGGTGAACTGATGGTTTTTATTAGTGCCACTTTAGACTTCGCCGTTAGAAGTTTAGATAATGGCGGATTGGACGATGGAATAACAGCGTAAACGCAGGCAACATATGCGCGTTTCGATGTTTCGCAAAATACATGCAAATGCCACGACAGCTGCTGCTAGGAGCCAATACACCGAGAAATTTTGATTAACTCCAAATCCTCTAATAAGCTACGAAAAGTTAACCAGATGCTAGCAATAGTCTCAGGGACTAGATCCTCCCAGTCGATAGAAAATAGCTATAAATTCTGTAACAAAATTTTGCTTTTGATCACCACCGGTGATAACCAACCGACGGGATCGTATAGTTTAGCGATGTCTAGAGAAATTGATCGTTTAGTTGGATACCGCGTTGCAGAAAACTTAATCTTAGAAACTTTGAAATAAAATTCATCCTTGACGGCGTCCCAACGAATACCTAGAGCTTTAGCAGCTTCTTAATCCTTAAGCATAGTCTTCTTTTGCTCGGAATCTCTACAAAATACAGAAGGAAATAACTGAGGGTGATTAGAAGCCCACTTGCCTACTTGCAAACCTGCTGAATACAACACAGTCACAAGCTGGTTGCGAAGGGACAGAGCTTCTTCAATAGTATCAGCGCCAGCAAAGAGATCATCAGCATAGTGATTCTTGGTCCTCTGCTAGCTGGAGCATACAAGTGTTAGCCAGAAAAGGAGCACATGTTGTGCCATAGGTAACTGTATTTACCCTAAAAGACTGAATAGGTGAATCAAGCAAGGAGTGCTATACAATTTGTTGTCAATCTTTGTCCTCTGGATGAACGAGAAACTGACCGAATATCTTGACAATGTCGCATGAAAACACCACACAGTGAAAAGACCGCCTAAAAATAATTGCTAAAACGTCTTCTTGAAGTTTTGGGCCAGGATCTAGCAAAAAATTAAGTAAAACACCGTTAGTATTAGACTGTGAGGCGTTGAACACCACTCTAATCTTGTTTGCATCATCTCTCTTGAAAACAGGGTAATGGGGTGTATAAGAACAACTCTGAACTTTTACCTCGTCTGCTAATACCTTTACTATATGTTTAAGTTCCTCATACTCGGTCATAAATTGAACGTATGCTACGTGTACGTCTGGTTGACGAACAAATCGACATTCAAGTGTTTGAGACTATCTTTAGCAATATTTCGTAAATCGATGTTGATCGGCAACTTCAAGAAGGGTAGCCGAACAACAAATCGTCTATCAGGGCCTCGAAAATGAGTTTGCCGGAAATGACGATAACAATCTTCTTCGTCTGGAATCATTCGAGAGGCAGAAGGAACCTCCTCAAGTTCCCAAAAGTGCTGCAAAGATTGTCGAAGATTTTCTCGCGTGGCAAGATAAACAGAGGCCGTTACTGGACGATAACTGTTGGGTGACAAGTCGCTGCTGGTGGGAATTCTTCCCTTTATCACCCATCCAAACACTGTGTTGATAGCCGCAATATGATAACCTGACGAGCCTTGTTGCAATCCAGATCACAAAATGACTGCATACACCTCGGTATCCAATATGCAATCAACTTTAGAGATTTTATTGAAGTGTGGGTCTTCAAGTAGTAACTGATAAAATTAGAATCTCTAGATGATTTCAGCGAGAGTGTGACACGGCTCTTAGCGTTAATGCTAGCCACACCACCTACTCCAGTAATTGCCACATCTACCGATTTTCTACGTAAATCTAATAATTGAGCAATTTGCTCTGATACAAACGACTCCTCAGCTCCAGAATCAAAAAGAACTCGAGCTAAGATTGATTAACCGTTAGCATCTTGAAGAATAACCATCGCAATAGCCAAAATTTTTCTATTGAAGCCATGGGCAGATAATCCCATCGCTTGAATGTGCGAGGCAGAGATTTCTGGCATACCGCTTGCAATTGAACTTAGAACAGTATCCGTATAATGAAGTCTGGTATGGTGTTTAGCGCCACAAACCAAGCAATGACCCTTTGACACGCAGGTATCTGCAGAATGACTAGAGTTGCGGCAGTTTCTACAGAGGTTGGCTGCTCGAACATGATCCTACCTTTGATCCTGCGAACACGAGGCAAATTTAGAACAATGTGCAGGGAAATGATCGTCATTACAAAATGAGCACTTCGATATTTTTATTACAGATCGAGATTTACTAGTATTTGTTTTAGAAGCTACATGGGTAGAAATTTTACTTGAATTCCGTTTACAAAAAGGTCCCTTTGCCGACCTACTTGATTGAGAAATTGGATTGTTGACCTTGTTCCCTTCTTTAAACAAGCTGTACGCAGTCGCAACGGTTTGAGTCGTAATCAGAGCCTGGATCTGTTCATCGATAAACTTACGAAGATCCTGGAGCTTCGAAAAGGGTTGAACAGGATTCTTTTCAACGACTTTGGCCCAACTGAGATTCAATGCAGAGGGGAACTTACTTGTTACAAAGTAGACCAACAGATCATCCCAATGTTTGACGGGGCGCTGTAAAGAAATAAAGACCTGTAGTCTTTTATTGAGATTGGCCAATAAAGAATTCAAATGCGCTATAGTTTTTTCGTTTGAACTTGGAAGATTCAACAACAACTTCATCTGACAATCAAAACGGAGTTGTTTGTTATCGAACTGTCGACATAAGGATTCCCATGCTGTTGTGAAATTTCAGCTTTAGTTTTGACACCCTTAACTAAAGCTTGGCCATCTTGGAAATTCTACAAACGCTGAAACTTGATAAAGGGTGTAGTGCTAGAATCCTTAATTACCGACGAAGCGAATTTATCCTTAAATGACTCCTAATCCCGTTAGTTTTCACTGAAAGTAGGCAACTTCAATGTTTTCAAAGATGATTGATTGTGATTAATGGCAATCGGATCAACAGGTGCTGTAGGTGCCACTGTACCAATTGCAGGTGAGGGCCGTAACAATCGAAGCTGCTTTCGGTATCAAGATCGAGCAATCAGGAAGGAGTTTGGCGTAGCTTGAAAGACGTTAGTTTCGAAATACGTCTAATCTTTAGCCCGTTTGGATAGCCGAGAAACAATGACATCTTGACTGAAAAATAACTACCAATAAGATTCTGGCAAGTCTGTCTGTGTCTCAATATCATCTTCTGTGAAATGTCTATCCGTTGTAATGGAAGTAGCGTCGGCTAAGTTCTTGATAAGTCCGCTTAACCTTCGTTGATCGGCAAGCATGTCAGAAAACTCTGAACTGAAGATTTCTGCCTTTGTCATGCTGAATCAGGTTAAAGATTAATTTATAATGAGCAATGGTTTAAAGAAAAACCACAAATGCTTATCTATTAATTATTTACAAAAAATTTTCCACGATTAAGTCTACAAGATTCTATTTATGAGCTGTTTCAGCAGTAGATAAGCTAAAGAATGGCTGAAAAAGATAGCCAGTACTTTTACGAAACAGATGATAACACAGATCTTAACATTAAACAGATCTTAAATTTAGCAGATTTAGTTGATTAATGCAGAGATTCAATTGAAAGTTCGAATCTGCTTTTTTTTTTTGTTCAACAAGAATTTAAGTTGACAGAAATTGACAAAACAAAAAAGAAAGAGAAAAAAGAAAGAGAAATCCAAATTTGAAAATATTAGGACAAATCTGCCAAGCAGTCACACAAAAGATGTGTATAAGCGAGAAAATGTAAATTACAATTGAAATCTTACAAAAGCTAAGGGAATATCTTGTAGTAAAGTAAAATAAATGAGTCAGACTCTCGTCGAAAATACAAGTAAACAAACTGGGGTTACCTGTAAGCTTAGTATTAGGCTATACTCAAGTAAATTGATGCACAGTAGAATGAATTCTTGAAGATGCGGCGAATTGATATGGAACGACAGAGATGATGATAACTAGCCGGTATAACGCAGTTCAATCGATGTGCGATGTCACCGTCTCTCTCCGTCGCCTTGCTTAATTTCAGCTTATCTTATCTTACTGTGACGTTACAGCCCCCGTTGTCTTGTATTAAGCCACCGAAATTAGACTTCTAATTTCGAGCACACTTTCCTGTCATTTTAAATAAATGAAATGAAATTTTACACATAACCATCAAAGCTTTTCTTTGATGGTGAAAAACTTGCCTCGTTCAGAGAATTCATTTCAAAGATTTAAAAATTGTCACAGAAATCAACGTTTTATTTTCAATTGTCTTCACCTTAAGGGGGTATTCTAGTCAAGAGGCTCGATTTTGAGGTGATTTTACAGGCGTAAAAAAAAAAAAACAGTTTAAATTTTATCATTTTTTATCATTTTTTATTGATATTTAAAAAGTACAAAAATGTACAATAATTGAAAAAAAATTCAAAATTGAAGTCGGTAGAGGCCGGCAAATTGGGGACTCAAAAAAAAACGTGTCTCCTGGGTGACGAGATTCCAATCCTTCTGGTCGTCTGAAACATAAAATTAAGATTAATTCTTATTAAGCAAGGATGTAGAATTATCTGGACGTAGTCGGTTTAAAAAAAAAATTTTTTTACAAAATGGCGTCTTTTTGAAAATAAAGGTCATTTTTTGCCACTTTTTTTAAACTTTAGGAATTTTTTAAAAATGGTAAAAAAAAAAGTTCAATAAACCCTTTTGTCGAGACAATTTCGATAGTTTATAGAAAGTCTGTACCAAATTTTAAGTAAATCGGTGCATTAGGACTTGAGATATCTTGTCAACCGTATCGAAAAAAGTAGTTTCGAGAAAAACGCGTTTAAAGTTTGCAGTCTCATTTCGGGCAGTCTGAGTGGTTTAATGATATGTTATATTTACTTTTTTTTAATCAGCCATCCATGCCTCATGCAGTGTTCCTTCCTTCACCTCAAAAGCTTCATTTTTGGCTGATCTTTCAGCCATACGAGCAGTTCTGCCTTCTTTGGAAGCTTCGGAAGCTCGTATCTCGGAGCAGTTAATACACTGTTGATCTCGTTTGCTGCCGAACGCATGACTTTCAGGTCCAATTTTAATTGACATTGTATCCAGAATTTATAAGACCGGTAAAAAATCTTCATTTAAAATACAGACAACAATGTGGTTTGCTATTTCGATGGTGTGACTTACAGCATGTATATATTCAGGTGCAAAAGTCTAGATAAGCGAGTTCAATGATTCATTATTATTCTGTGTTTCTGAACCTAAACATCTTGTCAGTAAGCTTTCCGAGGGCAAGTTCTCGTATATTGGCTTTATCCATTCCAATACTTTTTCACGTAATGGTAAATTCTCGTAAACAAAGTCTTGCAGAAACAGAACTCTCAGAAACAGCTTTTTGCCATTTACACCAGCTTGATTCACCAGGTAGACAATACTGATGCTGTAGATTTTCATCAGTTGAACTTTTATGGCATAAGTGGCCTACACCTGGTTCCTCATATCATCAACAGATTCAGGATTTCGGCGAAAAGCCAAACCATAATATAAACTCAATTCATTAATTAGCGTGTCTGTTACTTTTCCATGGCCTTTATCACCAATACCTTTATTGTCTTTTCGACTATCGACTTTATTGACTATCACATGTTTGGACCACTAAAAGAAGCCCTCGGAGGTCAAAGATTCAACACCGACGACGAGGTAGAGGAGTTCGTGCGCACATGGCTGTCCGAGTTGCTCCAGGAATTCTCCGATACCAGCATCAAAAAGCTTCCGGAAAGGTAGACAAAATGCGTAACTTGTAAGGGGGAGTACCTAAAAAAACTGTAAATTTTTGTAAATTTTTTTTAATAGTAAATAAACGTGTCAGAGCATTTGTCTCGATCATATTTGAACCGCCCTCGTACTTCCTCTTTTACTTTGTTTATCTATTTTATATTAAATAATTTGAATATAACACTGGAAAAATACACAGTACACAGGGAACGCACATCCACTCGGTTTGGCGGTTTGAACTGATCTAAACTGAACTGAACATAATATATGAGAACATAAGCAACAAAATACGTACGTCATAATAGGCTTACAGAACCTTCGAGATGCTCGTTTGTAAGATATATATTGATAAAAAAAGAATTTATACCCCCTTCTTGCCATTTCGGTAGCCGGAGGGTACATATCGCTACTATTGATTCGTTCCGGCCGGACCGGTTTAGTTGGCGCGTCACAAAATTAACTATAACTTCGAAAATAACTCGAATTTCCGTAAATTATCTTAGAGGCTTATTCTTAAAAGTCTAAACTTTAAAAATATGAGAAAAAAAATCGATTTCTTTGAATTTCTAGACTAGAATACCCTCTTAAAACAAGCTTTATTGGTTGAGAATTATCAAAGACGACTTATTCTTTTGTCAATGCAGCAGGTCAATAATGATGATAATTTTTTCAAATATTTTATGTTCAGCGATGAGGCTACATTTCAAAGTACTGGTGCCTTGATATGTTGGAAATAGTTATTAGGACCTTGAATAAGTTCTCGCTGCTTTTTTTACAAAATAGAAGCTTTATATAAAATATAAGGCACAGAAACATTTAACTCAAAGTATTGCCTATCACTAGAGACCACTTTCTCCCATCTTTTTGGCAGTATATGAATTCCGCGTCGGAAAAACGATATGTATTTTAAGGCTATCCAAGAATCGATCTATCTTTTAGTATCTTCATAAGAATGGAATCACTGCTCAGCTAGACCATGTGCCATCGAACGGAATTAGTAAAAATTAGAAGAAGCTATGTCAGGTTAATACGGTGGGTGAGATAAAACTTCTCATTGAAGCGTTTCAAGGTAGGTTTTAACTGGTTTTGCAACGTAAGGCCGGGCGTTGTCATATAACAAAATCACTTTGACGTGTCCCTACTCGTATCGCGGCCGCTTTTCTTTAAGGGCTTGACTCAAAGTCATCAATTGAAATCGATAGCGATCTCCCATGATAGTCTCATTCGGTTTGAGCAACTCATAATACGAGGTCTGGCTATTAAATAACGAGACTGCGCGCCTAGAGGGCGCCGTAGAGGAGTGGGGAAAAAAACGAGTAGTGCGTTGGGTATCTAGATATCTTGTCTATGCAAGTACCAAAACACGTTCTCGTCACTATTATTGTATTTGTGCAGTAGCGGTTTGAAACGAAATGTTTTTATCTCGTGCCGAAAAACATGTGTGACGAAAAACAGGAGCAACGTATCAATCTCAAATTTCTCGTTAAATTAAAAAAAACTCCGACTGAGTGCTGTAAATTGTTGCAAGAGGCCTACGGGGACAATTCTCTATCTTGTGCGCGTGTCTTTAAGTGGTGTAAGCGCTTCAGTGAGGGCCGAGTGAGCACTGAAGATGACCAACGCCAAGGTCGCCCTGTCACTGTTTTAACTCCGGAAACAGTAACCAAAATCAACCAAATTGTGCGTGCAGATCATCGAATGAGCATCCGGATGATTGCCGAGGCTGTAAACGCCGATAAAAAAACGGTTAGACACATTTTACACGAGGAATTACACATGACAAAAGTTTGTGCGAAGTTGGTGCCAAAAAACCTGACTCCTGACCAAAAGCTCTTGCGTCAACAGGTCTGCTCAGATTTTCTTGAAAGGTTAAAAAAAGATTCCGGACTAATGAACAACATTATTACTTGCGACGAAACGTGGATTTATCAATACGATGTTAAAACAAAGCGGCAATCGATGCATTGGAAGACGCCTGAATCGCCCACAATCAAAAAAGCAAGGATGTCCAAATCAAAATTCAAGGCAATGTTGATCGTTTTTTTCGACATTAACGGTGTCGTGATGACTGAATGGGTTCCAGAGGGTCAGACTGTCAACCAGACTTACTATTTGTCAGTTTTGGCAACACTGCGAAAACGAGTTCGTAAGAAACGGCCCGAGTTGTGGAACAACAACTCGTGGATTTTGCACCAGGACAACGCACCTGCCCATAACGCGCTATCTGTGAAGCAGTATTTGGCTGGTAAGCGCACTCCAGTGCTCGAACACGCGACGTACTCGCCAGATTCGGCACCGTGCGACTTTTTTTTGTTTCCGAAGATAAAATCTGCTTTGAAAGAGACACGATTTGAGTCGATGGAAGCGGTAAAGAAAAAAACGGCAGAGCTCCTAAAGGCCCTCACCAAAGAAGACTTCCAGCACTGCTTTGATCAATGGAAAAAACGTATGGAAAGGTGTGTGGCTAGGGAAGGGGAGTATATTGAAGGGCAGCATTCGAATATAGAATAATTTTTATAATAAAACCCTTTTTCGTAACCAGTCTTGTTATTTAATAGCCAGACCTCGTAAATAACACTCTGTTGATCCCACCAAATGCAGAGAAGAAGCTTCAAACTATGGATATTTGGTTTTGCGAACGATGTTGACGAATAGCCGGGCTAACACCACGATTTTCTACGCTTTGGATTATCGTAGTGTATCCACTTTTCTTCACCACTTACGATACGGTGCAAAAAATCTTTTCTTTTCTGCCGTTGAAGCAGTAGTTCATACGCGAAAAAACGCCGTTCGACGTCTCTCGGCTTCAATTCGTACGGTACCCAATGTTCATGCTTTTGGATCATTCCTAACACTTCTAAACGTTTTAAAATTGTTGACTTATCTATTTGTAATATTATTCCATGTTTTGCTAGCGTTTGACATCGGTCTTAATCAAGTAATTCCTCTAATTTTTTGTCCTCAAATTTTTTCGGTGCACTAGAACGTTCATTATTCTCAAGATCAAAATTATTATTTGTGAAGCGTCGAAACCAGTCTCTGTACATCGTATCTGGCAGAGCATTGTCACCGTAAGTTTGAACAAGAATTATGTGTGCTTCAGCTACAGATTTCTCTTGAATAAAGTAGTGCTATAAAATTCCTCGCAAATACACTTTATTTGGCACAAAAGTAGACATTTTTAGAACCAAGAAAAAATTACTTTGTTTACACTAAAGTTAACTATCATACACTGAAATTTGAGTTTAGATATAGTACTTTCTTGTAGGTGCGTCACGATTCGAAATTCCATGCGCGGAATACTGCTACATCTTTGAAGAAACAGCGAGAACTTATTCAAAGTCCTAACAGAAACTTCATAAAAGCAGAACGTTCTGGCGACTGAAATCTACACTTAAAATGTGTTGAACGAATGATCCCACACTTTCATGCGAGCGGACACCTTAATTATGCGAAATCTGCTCGCTTATATCTTCAAGATATGTTATACTTAAAAGATGTAATGAATGAGTATCAATTTGATCTATTTACAACAAATAGGTATTTCACAATTAGACGCTCTAAAAAACTTTGGAGTTTAGGCAGACATGGTAATAGAACAAGTTCTAATGCGATCAATGAAAACTCAGGGTGGACTTACACATGGACGTGGAATGAGTGAAAGCGAACAAAGTTTGTATTAACTATGATAACTCTACAGACATCTCAAAAAATCTCTTGCAGCTGCAAAACCGTTTATTCAAGTAATAGGTGCGGATGTCGTAAACATGGACTGAAATGCACAGTGTTGTTCATAAAATGTCAAGATTCAGACAATTATTCGAATATTGAAAAAATATCGGAAGATTTTAGTGATTTCAAAGATATTACAAATTTATTCGAGCAGCCAAGTATTTGATTGAACCCTGAAAATGAACAAACCGAGCAATTTAGTGATACTGAAGAAATTTCTAAGGATGATAAAGAAATCCAACCTAGTAGAGGGTCAGATAATGACGGCAAAACAATTAATTTGATGAAAAGACCAAGATTAATCTAGTATTAGATTGTTGTATATTAAGTCGTAAAAATTCATAAAAATAAAATATTTTCAAAACAAAAAATTATAATTATAAATAGTTTAATTAGAAAGCACGTTAATTATAATAGATTCTACAACCAAAAAAATAAAAAACTTTATTTTTTTCATAAGTTTATTAATCGAACTAAACGATTCTAGCAACAGTACACAAACATTAAGTTTCGGATAAGATAATAAAATACAGTTTTTTGTATATTTCTTCTCGTAGAATTGTATAGTGTAATCAGTTTTTTTTTATTTTTCAAAAATTTAAATAAATTATTGACAATTATTGAAAATTTCATTGTTGCAAAAGAAATTTTTTACTTTTTTTGGCATTTTTGAGTATATTTTCTTTATTTTATTGAAAAGTATATATCGATGTAAAAAAGAAAAGTCCCGGGTTAATCCTCTACGACGAGTTTCTAAAGAACAATTTTTATTTGAAAAAAAGGAAACTTCTCGGTAAAAATGAATTTCCCGGAAACTTCTTAATCGTTGTACCTAAAAAAAATTGAGGCTATTCTAGGCTTAATTAGGTATACCTCCGCTAAGTTTTATCAAAATTGCATTATTTTTGCGGAAATGAAAAATAAAAAACGGAAAAAAAAAGATTTTTTGCATTTATTTTGGATATAGAAGTTATGTAAAGAAGTGACCTTTACATAAGTTATAGATTTTTGCATGAGCTACAACTTTTCTATTGAATACTTTTTATTTTGACGCCAATTTTTGCCGGAAATAGCAATAGTAAGTAAATAGTAAGCAAGAAAATAGCAATCGTAGTACAATTTTTCACCCCTTTTCACTCCCCAAACTACCCCGCAACTTCCCTACTAATGTTTTTATTTTCTTTTCGTTCATTACAAGCTTCTTCACCATTTCCAGTCGTTCAACTGTTAATGAAAATTTCTTTTTATTATTAAAAATGATACAAGTGGCCTGGACTAACAATAAATTTCCAAATCAAACAAATACCAAATAACATCACCTAAGCCTTAAAATTTTAAACCAAATTTATGAGGTTTTGTAGGTCAGTATTGTTTTAAGGTAGTCTAACCGAAAAATTGTACCAGCATCTCATCTACAGAAAGAGCTGTTAGAAAAAAAACTAAACTGTTGGATATTTTTTCGGAATGTGGTGATACAGTCTGTCAAGTAAGAGCGTGGTTGTGTTAATTTATAAAAAAATTTATTTGATTAAACTTTTATATTTATATATACATTGTACACATTACAAACAATGATGCGATTCGGTCAATAATGTGTCCAGTCACCACCGGCGTCGATAATTGCCTGGCATCTCCGAGGCATGCTTTCTACTAATTTGACGGCGTATTCTAGTGGCAAGGATCTCCAGATCCGACGAATTTCGTAAGACAACTGCTTCAAAGTGTATGTGCGTCTTCAACGAAGCTTTCGTTTAATATATGCCCACACATTTTCAATAGGACACCCAACTACCCGCTGCACTTCCAAAGCAACTCCTGATCTAACAAGACACCGCCCCTTGCGACCAAATATCTTCGTTTCTACTTTACTCTACGGTAGACATAACAACGCCAATGCTAAGGGCTAGTCCTGCCGGAGACATGGCTCAACCGGTAACATTAAAATATGCACTTAGTGTAGTTCCCGAGTTTAACGTCCTTAACATTCCTTTAAGCCGATCCTTAGAGGGATGCAATGAGGCAAGGGAAACGATGGCCCCTTATGATGTGGTTAACCTAGTTAGATTAATAAGGATAAAGATCCGTGGAGAAGCCCGTGCCGTGATCCTCGGAACAGTGTTCTGCACGAAAGATAGATTAAAAGATTTTCTAAAAGACTTTTATTTCTCGACGAAAACTGAACAGCTGCTAGGAAAACTCGGTAACGACTTGCAGCAGAATAACCAAAACGTAATCTTCTTTGCGAAACGCTTGCGGGATTTAGGAGGGCAGATTAACTAAGGCTCATAAAATCGCCACCACCGCCCTCGATCCCGAATTGAAAATGCAGGCAGAAGCACACATTGTAGAATATTTTAAACAGGGTCTGCAACCAAAAATAGAGAATAGGATAAAGGCTTGAAACAACATTTCGGACATCGTTAAAAACGCGATACTTGCCGAAAGACAGTTGCCTTTAAAACAGCCCCTCAAGTTAAACAGCGACCTCATAAAATAGGTTTCTTTTATACGAGCAAAGAGGTTACAAAACCAGAGCCGGAAATATTGGAGGAAACAAGATACAAAACGCGAGTAAATAGGTTGGCAATATGCCGTTTTTGTAAGAAATTTAGATATTCCAAGGAAATTTATTTTCTTAAGGCAAAAACATGCCAAATTTGCAGGAAACCAGGCCACATTGCCAACCTCTGCAATGACGATATTACATGCCGAATATGTGGACAAAAAAGACATACAGTGGTTCAGTGTAAGAAGAACAGGCGCGTAGTCGACGTCTGTCAATTAAGCAAGAAACCTAGACACTCAGCGCTGTATTGTTTCACGCGCACAAACGATGCGCCTAGAGCAGAGATACGGTGTTGAAATGCGATATGCTCGGCCACACACCAGCGGTCTGCCACGAACAAAAATCCTGCAATCTGCTCAACTTACCGATTAGCAGTTACTGCTAGATAAAGGGGTACATCGCTACAAAATGTAGAAAGAGAAAATACAATCAGCCGAAATACGAGAGGAGTCTCCCCCAATAGAGCACCACCGGAGAGACCCCATGACCCCGAGTGCGCTTATCACTAGCGATAGAACTAAAGGACTTCCGAGAAGAATAAGTGCCATAAGGACCTGCAGAACTATACCGTTCGTAAATCTCAACCTCATACAAAACAAGTTCCCCAACACTCTTATGATCAACACAGGGTCAGAGGTTAGTGTGCTAAAAGCACATGTCTTGCTAGATCACGGATACCTCAAAAATCAGAACGAATACACCCTGCAAGACCTAGGAGGCAAGATAGAGGAAGGTTTGGTGAAAGCAAAGATAAAATTCGGTGAAACTATAATTGAATTCATAGTAGTACGCAATGATTTCCCTATCTCTTTTGACGGAGTATTAGAAGCCAACTTTTTCAAAACCACGAAAGCAGAAATAGACTTCAAAAATAACCTAATGACGATAAATAATAAACTTATTAAAGTAATCAGAGACGACGAAGATTACTCTTACCTGATCAAGAATCTACATAATATCATGAGCGATGTAAGAACTGGTTTACTGCTCATAAAAATCCTTAATCCTTCTTCTATCACAAAGGGGAGATTATTAGTCGATTCAGGGTCAAAAATAATTTTAATAAAATCATGTCTGATACCACCCGAAAAGGAAATAGATACAACAGAAAAATTCAATCTGAGAGGCATTGGAAAAAGGATCATACCTACCTGGGGAACAGTAGAGATCTTATTATTTGGGGGTAAAAGAAAACTCTTAATGATAGGAGACGACGTATACGTCCCAGGGAAAAGTTATTAGATTGCGATTTTCTACGTGACTTTTTAGTGTATCTTGACTGCCCTAACCACTTAATGGTATGTACCGGCGTCGCACGACCACTTGAAATTAGAACAGTGCTCAGCGATACGTACGATGGTAAAGCAAATATATTAAAAATCATAAAAGACGAATACCACGATAGTAATGTAGCTATAAAAAGCAGTTACGGAATCTCAGAAAATGAGATAGCAGCAGACCTAGACTATCAGCTCGAGTCAATCGTCAACTCTGGAGACCCTGGGTCTCTCGAAGAACCAGAAATTAAGGAAAACATCGAAGACTATTTGCGCACCGACCACATAGATGACTATGGAAAGTCATACATAGTCGATTTGGTAAAAAATAACAGAGATGAGTTGTACCTACTTGGTGATGGCCTTGTTATACACGAAATCCCCACGACTGACAACATTCTAGTCCACACAAAACAATATCGGTTCCCACATTCATTAGAAAACGAAATAAATCGACAGGTGAACGACTTATTAAAGGCAGGAGTCATAAAGAACTCCAATTCACCCCACAACGTTTTGGCTTGGGCCGTGCTCAAGAAACCAGATGCCCAAGGCCACCCTAAATGGAGCATGGTATTAGATTTTCGGGTCTTGAATGGAAAAGTTATAGGTAACTGGCACCCACTTCCAAATATCGAAAAGATATTCGACTTAGTAGGGTTAGCCAGGTATTATACCATTCTTGACTTGGCTTCTGGGTTCCGTCAGATACGAATTTTTGAGAATGATCTTAGGATTGAAAAACGCGGCCGCCACCTTCCAGAGATTGATGGATAAACTGCCGAAAGGCATGCAAAGAATTACATTGTTTGTCTACCTAGACGACATTGTTATTTACTCAAACAGCATAGACGAACACCATAAAAAATAACCGAATTAAAGGGCAGGTTTAGAAAAGCAAAACTAAAACTACAAATTAATAAGTGCAAATTTTTAAAATGCGAAGAAGTATACTTAGGTCACATGCTTAGCGAAAAAGGATTAAGACCCGATCCTAAGAAGCTAGAAGCCCAAAGATGCTTCCTGCAACCTAAGAAAGTAAAGAATGTTCGCCAATTCTTGGGATACTATCGGCGATTTATGAAAAAGATCCGCATACATTTCCATGCCCCTAACTGAATTATTAAAAAAGGATTCTTTGTCTGAATAGAACGAGAAAATCGAAGAAGCGTTCAATTAATTAAGGAAATGCTGTGCAACGCGCCTGCTTTTTTCCCAATTCATCTAAGTCTTTCATAATCACTACAGACGCTTTAGGATACGCTGTAGAAGGAGTTCTATCTCAAGGAAAAATAGAGAAAGACCAGCTAATAGCTTACACTTCCCCGATGCTGCGTGGTGCCAAAAGTAATTATAAAGTGTATAAGAAGGAGGCTCTAGCAATAGGGCACAGTGTAACAGCATTCCGATCTTACATATATAGGCAGGAATTCACAATAATAATGGATCACTAACCTTTAGTGTGGTTTAAAATTGCCGACCTCAATACGAGAGTCCGAAAATGGAGGTTTGAGTTATCTGAGTATAATTGCTAGATAATTTATAAACTAGGAGAGTTAAATGCAAATACTGACGCTTTATCGCGTGACCCAGTTTAAGAGGGCGCCATTAGCGTGGTAACACGCGCACAACAAAGGAAGAATACCTCTGTTACCGACGAAGACAAAAAAGAAGGATTCAAAAAATCATCCCGATTGTAGGAAAGAGCACAGCACAACCCAAGAAAAAGGTCGACTATGAAGAAAGCAAGGACTACGACTCCGACAAACCTGCTAAGCCAGAACCCCTCGCCACACCCGTCAGGTTCGAACCGAAGTCAGATAAAGAATCGAAATTTCCTGAAGAATTCGAAGATAAGGAAGTTATAAGCTGCAGCATCATACTACAATTAAAAGAACCAATATATACTAAGGATGACAATAGAGTCTACTTTGTGGCCTCAGACGGATATTTTTGCAATGGAAGCGGTAAAATGCTGTTCAAATATAACAATATTAACGTTGTAAGAAACTTGACTGTTAGAGAAATTTACCGCAAAAAGCGTTAAGCAAAAAAATTCATCTACACAGTATGTCAGAAAAGTTCCCGAACTTATTTTGTAGCGCTTGTACGAGTAGCGCCACCTCTTGGACGACACCGGTACTATGTTGCTACATCGCTCTGGAGTGTCTAAGAATTTTTTCACTAGTATCCGTTCATTAGTTGCCGAGATAGACGTGCTTAAGTGAACGTGTGTTTAGTACCCCGGTGCAAGCTCTACGATGGATGAGAAATTTGAACATCGTGGCGCAATTAAATTCTGCCATAAACTTAAAAAAAAATTCGCGGAAACGAAAAAAATGATCGATTCGGCTTACGATGAAGGTTTAGTGTCGCGTACAACTGTTTACACGTGGTTCAGTCGGTTCAAGAAGGGTAGAGAGTCGTTAGAAGATGACGAGAGAAGCGGCCGGCCGTCAATAGCTGTTACCGACGAAAACGAGACTCGCGTGCACGCGCTACTGAAGCAGGATTGCCACATGTCTCTCAGAATGTTGGCAGACGAACTTAACATGAGCAAGAATAGCGTCGCGTTGATTTTGAAAGAAAAAATGAACCGTAGGAAGGTCTGCTCTTGATTTGTTCCGCACTTTCTCACACCTGAGCAGAAAGAAACTCGCATTCAATGTTGTCAAGATTTTATCGAGACTTGCGACACCACTCCGGGCTTTCTAACCTCAATTGTGACTGAAGACGAAACTTGGTGCTTTCAATACGATCCTTCCACGAAGCGTTAGTCATCCGCTTGGCTCAGTCCGGGCCGTGCAAGGCCTCAAAAAGTGCGCCAACAAAAATCACGGGTAAAGACGATGCTCATCGCTTACTTCGACTCCAAAGGCCTGATACACAAAGAATTTGTGCCCCCAAACACCACCGTGAATACTGCGTATTACGTAGAGGTGTTAAAACGTCTGAAGCGCCGGATTAATCGCATCAGGCCCGAATACAAGAAACCGGGATCGTGGAGTTTGCTGGATGATAATGCGCCTGCTCATTCTTCGAATATTGTGAAGCGTTATCTCGCCAAAAATACATTAGCTTCAATAACAAAGTTAACGTTTACATTTTTATTCTCAGATTGTACCCATTTTATTTATAATTAATAAAAATTTGTAAAGCTTAATTGAATGTATGCACTGTTTCAGCTTTTTTATTCAATTTAACAAAACAATATGTTAATGTTTCTGTAGAACATAATTACTTTTGAAAAATAAAGAAACAAGAATGAAGTGATTGTTTGAAATAAAACGCAATTCAAAATAATACAATAAACTAATTCTCAATAGGTTATAACCAACTAAAAATAGAGAAAATTATAGTTTATCAGATTAATAAAAAACATTTATGCATTTAAATTTTAATTCTATACATTTTAACAATTATGAATATGAATTATATATACTGCAAGACAATTATTTTAATTGAAAAATTCAAATAACACATCGTTTAATAAGTCCCGAGACGAACCCAGAGATGGTGCTAGTAGTACTAAACTGGCCACGTTTCCATAGAGTGCGAACCTTTACATAAAACGTGTAAAAATTTCACGTCGATCGGATTACAGACAGCAGAGTTATCAGGGTTAGAGTAAAGTCACTTTGTAATTTGTTTGAAAAATGGAAAAAAGCGAGTTTCGCGTGTTGATAAAACATTGTTTTTTACTGGGTAAAATCACCGTAGAAGCCCAGCAATGGCCTGAAAAACATTACCCGGACTCCTCTCCATCCAAACCAACGATTTATCGTTGGTATGCTGAGTTTAAACGTGGTCGTACGGACACAAACGATGCGGAACGTTCGGGTAGGCCATTGGAAGCCGTTACACAGAAAAATGTGAGTGAAGTGTTAAAAATTGTAATAAAAAATAGCAAAGTGAAGGTCCGTGATATTGCAGAAATGACACAGATATCATCTGGAAGCGTATTTACAATCCTTCATGAAAAATTGAGCATGAAAAAGGTTTTTTCCAAGTAAGTGCCGCGATTGCTTTCAGTGGAACAAAAACAGCAACGAGTCGACGATTCAGAGAGCTGTTTATCGCTATTTACTCGCAATAAAAAGGATTCCCTGCGTCAATACGTGGCAATGGATGAAACATGAATACATCATTTCACTCCGGAGTTGAATCGGCAATCATCTGAGTGGCGCATGGCTGGCGAAAGCCGCCTAAAGCGTCTAAAAACGCAGCAGTCTGCTGGCAAAGTCATGGCGTCTGTTTTTTGGGATACACATGGCGTGATTTTCATTGACTACCTGGAAAAAGGTAAATCGATTAACAGTGATTATTATATTGACTTGTTGGTACGTTTGAAGGAGGAGATCGCAGGAAAACGACCGTACATGAAGAAGAAAAAAATCCTTTTTCACCAAGACAATGCACCATGCCACAAGTCTATGAAAACAATGGCAAAATTGAACGAATTGGGCTTTGATTTGCTTCCTCTCCCGTCCCTCGTATTCGCTAGATTCAGCCCCCAGCGACTACTGGCTCTTTGCTGATCTCAAAAAAATGCTCCAGGGAAAAAAATTTGGCTCGAATAAGGAGGTCATTGCCGAAACTGAAGCCTATTTTTAAGCAAAGGATAAATCCTTTTATAGACATGGTATAAAAATGTTGGAAAGGCGTTGGAAAGATTGTATTACTCTAAAAGGAGATTATATTGATGAATAAAAATGATTTTTGAAAAAAAATGTTGTTTTCGTTGTTAGTCTCGTGACTTATTGAACGATGTGTTATATCTATGCATACATTGGGACAAATAACAAATTGTAAAATATTTTTAACTGTGCAATGAAAATACTATTATTTATAAATAGAAATATCTTAAAAAAATTTATTTACTAAAGCAGGATTGCATGTAAAAAACTAAGGCCTTCGATATATAATAATTATTGTTAGTTTTAGTAATTATAACAGCATTTACATAAATAAATTATAGAAAACAGTCAATGGCATTTAATATAAAGATCTAATATCTTGCCGAAAAAAAGTTTTATCCAAGAAATTCATTGTATTATGCCAAATATTCATAAAATAAATAATTTTAGAATATACTTTAAATGTACTTATTTTGCAGCACTTATTTTCCGATGATAAAGAATGAGAAAATGAGTTTCCGGTAGAATGAGTGCTTTATTAACGTCATTTTACATTCTAGCATAAACTATAAGGTGAATTCACCTGAACGAAAAGAGTATAAAAGTGATACCTCGTATGTTTCTGGTCCTACTACTGGTATAAATCGCTAGTTTCTGGGAAAGTGGAGGATATCCGAGAATTCTCAAACATACCTTTTTTATCTTCTCGAAATTTTTTTATTGCAAAATATTGATTTTGGAGGCTGAGATAAGATATACATATGCTGTGTGTATAAAAGAAGATCAGTCAGTTTCCCTTACACAGATTAAGGAAAATTTATCGAACAGCCTGAGCAACTTAAAAGAACTATTAGTGAGATTCGACCAAAAAACATTTAGCATCGCTAAAAATAAATATATAGAAAATTTGGAATGAACAGAAATCATGAGCCTCCTTAAAAGTACATTGACTGATACCCTCATTAAAATCTTCATCTGTAATGGAAAACTAAAATACGTGCCAATCGATAAGAAGGATGAAGTTTTCTATGAACTCCACAAGTCACTGATCGGAGGACACAGAGGAGTATCCAAGACCTTTAACCGAATCCGGCAGAAATATTATTGGGAAAATCTAAAAGTCGACATACAGCGGTGCATTCAACAATGCCTCGACTGCCAATTAAAGAACTAGTGCGTCTCAAAAAAAACAGCCTATGACAATCACCGATACACCAAAGACTGTTTTTGGCAAGATTGCGATGGATGTAGTAAAGCCCATGATGGTTACTAAGAAAGGGAATAAGTACGTGTTGATAATACAGGATCAATTATCAACGTTTTGTTTAGCCGTACAACTACAAAACAATCTGGCTACTACTATCACCGACGTATTAATCAAGAAATTCATCTGTTTATTCGGAGCACCTAAGGCAATATTAACAAACCAAGGGAAGAATTTTCTAAGGCACCTCATGAATAGATCGCTAAAAGATTTAGAATAAAAAAACTTAAAACCACCGCTTTCCATCCCCAGTCAAGTGGATCATTGAAAAGATCTCATCATGCACTCGGTGAGTTCCTAAAACAATACACCGATAGAGATAATGAATGAGACGAACGGATTGAGATAGTCAAGCTAAATTATAATACCAGCGTACAAGAAAGCACGAAACATACCCTACGAGGTGATCTTTGGAAAATTAGCACGGTTACCATCAAATGACCCCTTAAACAAGTGGCATGTCACACATATAGGGATTATATTTCAGATTTAGTAACCCGGCTTAACGGCATTCAAAACCTTGCTTATGAAAACCTTGTTAGATCAAAACTACGGAATAAGAAGCTATAAGACAAAAACATAAATCCACAGAATTTTAAGGTAGGAGACTTTGTGTTCCTATTGCTCGGTCCTGCACCAGGCAAGTTTGGTGACCACTACTCTGGGCCGTACAAAATACTAGAGGTTCTTAAATCCTATAATGTGAGGATACAATACAAAAAGGGCGACAAAATCGTTTATGCGAATTGGCTCTGTAAATCTCATATAAACGGAGAATTTAAATACATGTTGAAAAAAGACACAAAAAGCGAGAGCTAGTAATAAACGGCGTAAAGATACGTAAAAATGAGTAAATAGGAAACGACAGAAAGAAGTATATACATAATTATAAAGTAAATACAGTCTGTCAAGTAAGAGCGTGGTCAACTTCACTGACAGGTTATTAAAGATTTTGCTCTAATTCCTTCGCGATCCGATAGAAAGAAGCTTTGTCCTTGATGCATTGCTTACTAAGATTCAGTTGTCGTTGATCTTTTAGAAGAGAATCACGTTAAACGCCATAAATGCTAAGTACGCGTCGCGCTACGAGGCTGTGTTCCTTTGCATCCACCCGAAAGGTCCCAAAATGTCGCAATCAGCGGCTGCTAAATATATGAGAAAGTCGAAGGCATTTGTACAGAAGTGAAGACAGCGATATAAAGTGGCTAAAAATGTCAATGATTTACCAGAACGTGGCTCGATAGGAAAAGTAAACAAAAAAGATGAAAAAAGAATAGTGAATCTGTTTTCGCGGAATCCTGCTTTAACACTGCGGCAAGGACAAGCAAAATTAATGGCAAAAGGTTTAGATGTATCCTACGAAATTATCCGAACCCATCTTCTTACTCATCATCTGAAATGGCGCAACACAATAAAGAAGCCTCTGTTGACTGAAAAACATGTGACAACGCGACTCGCTTGGGCGCATGAGAATATTGATAGAGATTTTGAAAATGTCATTTTTACTGCTGAATGTTCTATATGGGCACGTTCTGTCCTCACGCGAGCCTGGTCAACTTCCACCAATAGGCTTGTTCAGCGGACCGTAAAACATGGAATAAAGGTGCATCTTTGGGGCTGCTTCTCAAAGCAGGGATTCGGCACTTTGCACCTCTTTACTGACAACCTAAATGCCGAGAAAATGATAAAAATCTTTAAAAAGGCTTTACTGCCATCTGCCAAACGATGGTTTATCACAAAAAATAAAGATTGGATTTTGCAGGAGGACAACGATCCTAAACACCGCAGCAAGCTCTGTACTCAGTGGAAGACTCAATCTGGCATCGTTACATTGGATTGGCCGTCGCAGTCGCCTGATGCAAACCCTATTGAAAATGTGTGGGCATATATTAAACGGAAGCTTCGTGAAAGACGCACATACACTTTGAAGCAGTTGTCTTACGAAATTCGTCGGATCTGGAGATCCTTGCCACTAGAATACGCCGTCAAATTAGTAGAAAGCATGCCTCGGAGATGCCAGGCAATTATCGACGCCGGTGGTGACTGGACACATTATTGACTGAATTGCATCATTGTTTGTAATGTGTACAATGTATATATAAATATGAAAGTTTCATCAAATAAATTTTTTTATAAATTAACACGACCATGCTCTTACTTGACAGACTGTAAAAAACATTAAATATAATAATAATAAAAAAATATAAAAAATGAAGTATAAAAAAAAAGAAAAAATATATGTATAAAACCGAGTTAATAAGAAAGAAACGCGTAAATACTAACAAAAAATTAGGATTAGAAATAAGTCAATAATCACAAACCGAACGATTAAAATTTCCTTTATTTTCAAGATGGAATTGGTGAAAATAATTATTTTTTGATGTCTTTTTGCTCCAATTTACAGTCTTATTGGTTACGACTGTGGGTCACGACACCTGAACATAACTACTGTATCTCTGGTAGAAGTAGGCAAATGCGAACATCCCAAAAACTCTGTAAATGTAATCTGTCGTTACATACAATTACTACAAATAGTAAACTATCGCCAAACTCATGTAATACAGTGTAAAGTAGAGATACAGCGGACCGTATACCATTGCGGAATGTCCTCTCACTATTCAATAGTAAATCACAGTCAGGCCCAATTCATATATGAGATTAGTAGAAAAGAGTGCATACAAATGTATAAAACGGAAATATATAAATACGGAGACATAGTGATAAGCGAGATAAAAATTAACTTCTCCGTAACGCACTCTATCACTTATGCAGGAATACTCAGTAACGATGGGTGATGTTTCGGAAGCGCTTACCCAGACCCCTATGGTGCTTGGAAAAATGTAGTTGTACAAAAATTACTGCCAATCATGTTGAAAAAATACTTTGCACAAATTAATCTTAATGACAATAAAATTCATTTGAACTCTGGAACATCGTGCACCCTCTCTAATTCTTCCTGCATCGACTTCGAAAACGGATGTTTCCATTGGGATATTCTCCCAGCCAATCAGTGTAAATTCGATCGATACGGAGTCCTGTGCAAACAACTAGCCAATAAAATTACTGAAATCAACACCGATAACGACAAAATTGTATATTCACTAACGACCAACGATGTAACTTTCGCGCTGGCAAGTAGAGGAAGCGAGAATTTATGCGGATATACTAAAGTAAAAACAGAACACCCAAACGATTGATTTTAGAAACTGGCAAGGGCATCTCTTTGGCTAGACTGGAAGGAGAGGTGCCGCTCGACAAACTCTATGTATTCGCGTATGTGAACTCTCAGTTTGTGTTTGTGGAAAAATATATATAGAGAGCGCCGGTACAGTCATTGTTTTACAGCGTGATACAACAACAATGCAGAATAGAACGGCAAACATTGTTAAACGCTTTAGCAATAGCCAACCATTTATCAGACAAATTTGCCTACAATCTCATGAAAGGATCAGGGTATATGGCGACTACCGCCAGGGAAGTCATATACTTTGTCAAATATATCTGTAGAAATTAAGCTCCATTATGGCGAGCACTGTCATGTAGAATTAGAAGTTTCTTGAAACAACCGGATACAATTTTTAACTTTGAAAACTCACATCTTGAAGTCGCATAGTACTTGAATATCGTGTTACACCATATTACCAGCCTTTCTTAGGGACAACAAGGAATGGATGAAAATTACGCCACGACCAGTAGACGGCAAGCCACCTCTAATCCTAAAACCATTCACAAAGATGACTTGGAAGTATGTAAACCTTTCTTCCCTCGCAACAAGTGGGATATACACTCAACGCTACTTAGAACAATTGTAAAAAAGGATTCTGTTCTCAATTGAGAAACCTTTTCTACTAAATGAAGTAGCCAGGGAAATCCATGGTCCGAATGCATTCGACGATATAGGCACTATCGCTAAACTTCTAAACAAAAACGCCATAGATAAGATTTTGGATTCAGCATGGACAACGACATGGAAAAAGTTTTTGATGTTCGGCACAGTTAGCGCCGCGATCATTGCAATCCTGATGACAATACAAGCTGTGAAGATGATAGTAGGGACCATCGTAAGTCGATTCCTTCTCCATAGGATGTATGGTTGTTCAGTGCACCTGCTAGCAGCAGGTTTTAGAATTCTATAGCCAAACTATTTATCATGATTGCACCACCAACCAAATCAAACCACTCAGACAATAAGGAAACAGCTATAGATTTAGAGATGCAATCACCAAATCCAGCACTAACGCATTAAAGGCTAGACCTAATTACCACACAATTGGCGTCACTACCACAGTCCACGGGTTTTTTTCCTACACACGCTAGAAGATCTCCACGTAGGTGTGTCTGGGATACGCCACCATTATTCCTGGTCCTCGGATGCTCTTGTCAGTTGATACCATGATCATCTAGCAACCGTTTTAGCAGAGGGGTGTAACGTCGGTATGCAGAGAGAGAGAGAGAGAGAGATAGATAGATAGATAGATAGATAGATAGATAGATAGATAGATATTATTATACAAAATTGTAAAATTACAATTAAAGATATACAAACAGCAACAAAAATAAAGTAACAATATAGAAAATAACAATAAAAACAATAAAACAAATACAATGAACTAAAACGTGATAAACTGAATAAAAAAAAAAAATATATTAGATTAAAGTTGCGAATGCAGGAGACCAGTATGCTGTCTCTCAGCAGTAAGGAGAAGAGTGAAAACAGATGACTTAAAAAGTAAAATGGAGTTTATGGCATAATCAGAAGAGGGAAGTCTATTCCAGGAACGGGAAGAAGAAACAAGAAAAGATCTGTCACGAAACTCAGTGGCTGCCGACGGTATGATCAACGGCGTCACATCACCCCAAGCGGGCCTATCCGACTGGCTCCACAAGAAATTTTTATACAGATACGAGGGTTCTTGCGTTCTGAATAACTTAAATAGACTATTAAGCATAAAGTATTGTCTCCTCGTAGCCGTAGATAACCAGCCCAGAGAGGACCTAAACTGGGCAATGTGCTCGCGCCTAGATACACCATAGATGTAGCGAATACCAGAGGTAATGACTCTCTGTAACTTGAGATCAAGTTCACCAGATATGTCACAGTAAACAATACAGCAGTAATCTACAAGATGGAACAGGAGTGACTCAATTAGATGCTTGCGAAGGGAGAAGTTGGTACTTGGCCGAAAGAAATTTAGCCTGTACAATAGACTGTTTGCTCTGCGACAAATATGAGCAACATGCTCTTTCTAGGTAAGTTTAGAATCAAGATGTACACCAAGGTTGCGCACCGATTGTTCAAAGGGTATGAGCGTACTGTTGACATATACTCCCTTGGTGGGCATATCCTGGAGCTTATTAATGTAGTAGTAAGAGCCAAAGATTATAGATTTGGTTTTACTAGCATTCAAGTGCAAATGATTTGTAACAGCCCATTGTAATACTAGATCAGCATTTTTACTGAGAAAATCAACTTTATGCTCCAATTCCGACAGTGGAAATTGGACATAGATCTGCAGATCATCAGCGTATATTAAATGACGAACAGTAGGATCAAATGAATGAGAGACGTTATTAATATATATGAGAAATAATAGAGGTCCAAGAACGGACCCTTTTGGTACACGAGTATTAAGTTTCAGGAATAATGACGGTTTGCCATTACAGTCCAGAACCGCCTGCTGTCTATCCGTGAGGTATGATGCAAACCATCTGATTGCAGATGGCGATAAATCATACGAGATTTGATCAATTTTTGCAGTAGGGTGACATGGCAAACCTTGTTAAAGGCCTTGCTGAAATCAAATAGTAGCAGTAATGTTACCCAGCGCTTGTCCATACCTGTTCTGATATCATCTGTGAGTTTAGTTAAAGCAGTCTGTGTACTGTGGCCAGTTCGAAAACCTGTTTGAAAAGGATCTAAAAACTGCCAAATACTAAAATAATTATGTAGTTGCTGATGCACGAGTCGTTCCAAGACTTTAGACAGGTACAACAGTAATGATATAGGCCGTATGTCACCCATGGCCCTAGGAGAGGCAACTTTATTGATAGTTGTGATGAGTGCTTTCTTCCAGGTAACAGGCACGTAGGATTCACGCAGAGAGTCATTGAATAGACGACACAACAGTGGGGCAATAACTGGGAAGGCAGTAGCTATAAGCGACTGTGGGATGCCATCGTACCGACGTGCCTGGGAAGAAGAGTGATGCACCGCACCTCTAACATCTTCTACAGTGACTGGATGAAAGTCGAAAAGAGGTTTATAAGTCAGATTGTCATCTAGAGAGTCAAGAAAGGAGTCAATGGTAGAAACCTCAGGGTCAAATGCCTCACTAGCAAAAAAAGAGTTAAGATCTTCAACAGGAAAAGAATGTTGAGAGCTAGTGGGGGTAGGACAGATGCCAAGATGGTGCCGTTCCTTCCATATCTGAGTAGGTTCTGAGAGAGAAGTGAGTCGGTCGTGATAATACAGCTGTTTAGCGGCTTCAGTCTGTTTAAAGAAGGTGTCACGGACTGTTCTGTATTGTCGGAGATCAGTAGATAGTCTAGTGCGTTTGTATCGTCTGTATAGTCTATCTCTGTCTCGCAAGAGTTCAAGAATAGCAGGAGTAAACCATGGACGATGAGCTTTCCTCTGTTTGACAGTTTTAAGCGAAACAAATGAAACGATAGCATAGTTTAGATGCTCATATAGACAACAGAGCCGCGTATCAAGAGGAGAGTCACCATCACAGGTAGGGCAGTTCAAGGAGTAGAAGTAATTAATAAGGGCAGTACTGTTTATAAAGGTGTAGTCACAAAAAGTAAAGTTTGTAAGTGGCAGTCGTGTGAGTGAGCATTTAACTGTTGCTGTAATTAAGTCATGTCCGTCAATGAATGGAGTATCTGTTTTCCAGTAGTCAAGTACAGTATCGTTTGCGTCCACCAGAGAGAGAGAGAGAGAGAGAGAGAGAACAATCGCCTGCCACTAAGCTTTTACTAAATAAAGTAAGTTTATTCGTATTTATTCTTTTTCATTCCTTTTTTTTTCTAATTATTCTATTTTTCCTCCGAAGGAATTTTTGGCCGAAAAGTGGCCGATCGTTTCTCTCCTGGTGACACATGTCTGCTAGGACCTTCTCCAGGGCAGGGCTCGAGGCTGGTTCTGTTTTGGAATAGAGCCTCCTGCATTTGCTCAATTCTAAAACGTACACTCCCTTCTTACAAAATCTCGTTATCCAAACCTTAGCCGGTTTGCGCCCATAAGCTTCGGTTTTTAGGCGTTAAAAGGCAAAAGCAGTTAGCGTATTTTTTCTTTACTCAAATATAACACCGACGTTATAATACAATTGTTTATAGTAAAATTATTCTATTAAATAAAATAATCACAAATTAATAAAAGAAATTAGAGGTTTGTTTAGAAGTTCGTTGGAAGTTCATCATGGTAAAAATAACAGAATCAATGTTATTAGCATCATTGATTCCAAACAGGTTTTTCTTCTTTCTACAGCAGCTTCTGTTAGTTCTACGAAATAGGTAAGAAGATACTCATCTTATGTTCATAGTAAAGTATAATATCAGTTTTCTTTAGTTTTTATTGCTTATAATAAGTTACGGGTAGGGCTAATCTTCATAATTATAGGTGTAACAGAGTTTTATCAAAAATAAATTCAAACAAGTAGACGTGGTCAGTTTTTCTTCAAATCATATAATTGTCCATCGTGAATGCAACAGTAATCTATAATATGTGCGAAGGAAATAATAAAATACCGACTAAAAATATGAATATAAAAGTAAGGGAATCATATTTGATACGTAAATTATGTGATTTGAAAACTCATAAATATTTTTCACGAAAAAGACGAACTTGCTGTTTTGAAAAATGTATCTTGAGAACAACGCGGTATTGTTTAGATTGTAAAGATTATTTTTGCACTAATTTTTTTTCAATTATTCAAGAACAAAAGGTGTACAAGAGAAAGACAGCAAAATATTAAAAAAATAGAAAAAAGAAACAGAAAAATATTAAAAAAATAAAAAAAAACAAAATAATATTTAAAAAATTAAAAATCCAGAAAAAAATAAAGTCAAAAAAACAAAACTTCAAAAAATCTTCAACCTCCACGATGGAAAGAGTTAAGCAACGTAATTATTTGATTGTAGCTAAAGGACGATAATGCACAAAATAAAAGAAATGGATAACTCTTCTTAGTCGATGATAAGCAACAGTACAAAATTGGTCAAAGAATATGTGTAGACTTTTTCAAATTATTTTTGGATTTTTAAAAAAATGGTCAAATCAAAAAAAATTAAAAATCATCCACAAAATTCTGAAAAAATTTAAATATTTTTGATTAAATCTAAATACTTTTTGTTTTATAAAATTTGATTGTGAGTTAACCTTTGTGTATATGCATGTATGCCACCAGATCCAGAGTTTTAGTACGATCTGAATACGGTATCATGCTCAAAAATATGATTATCTGCAAAAAAGTTTTGTTAATTTTCACGTTTTATTCTTGTTGAAACCACTATATTGCAAAAACAGTTACAGATATTGTATATCTGTGACCGGATTTAATTAGAGCGGAAAAAATTATACCAAAAATAAGTTTCCGAATCGATCCATCGTTTTTTTCCTAAAAAGTAACTTGTTCAACGAGAAAGAAAGTTTAGGGCGTTTTGGTTAAAAACGGGTTCAGTACGCAGAAAAATACTTACTTAAATAAATCTATGTTTTTGTACATTGATTGTAGAAAAAATAATATTATTTATCTTGAAGTAACGATTATGACACTTAGCACGTTGTTTACTTCAAGTCTTCATGTATAGAACCGGCCATAGCTGCATAGCCTCTTTTACACTAGCCTCTTATTTACATAGCGTGCAAATGGCGAAGCCAATGAAAGAAAAGGCCTCTGCTGCGCAGAATCTAAATAGGTACCAAATAGCCACACTCTATGAGATCATCACCGGTGCAAGATGTTGTGGGTCAAATAGAATTCTTATGTACGATTGATAACGTTGCGGAACTCTATGCCAATCAATTTACATTTTACACAGACAAAGCACAGTTATCCGCCATAAGAGTAACCCAGTTTATTCTGAAGAGTAAAATGAGAATAATACTGCTAAATATTGTTTGAAAAATATGATTATAAAGTGAAAAGGAAAGCAATGAGATTTGGAAAATCTATTATGTAAAGATTTCACAATACACAGTGTGTCCCATGGAAAACGGAACTTTTTCAAAATAAAGACAAAAACTCAACATTCCGGCAAATCTCATTTATTTTATTCAAAATAGTCTCCTTCCGCATCAATAAAACGTTTTGCACGATCAATTAACATATCGAATGAGTTTTTGAGATTATCTTTATCCATCGACTTTAGTATGTCGGTCGTCGCTCTTTGGATGGCCTCTACGTCGGCATAACGTTTTCCTTTCATAGGCAAGTGCAATTTGGAGAACAAGTAAAAGTCGCACGGAGCCGAATTCGGCGAGTACGGTGAATGGTTGATGGTTAAAATGGAATTTTTGATAAAAAAATCCGTGATCAAGTTCGATCGATGAGACGGGGCAGTATCATGCAACAAACGCCAGCTCTCTTTTTCACGGTATTGTGGCCGCACACGACGAATACGGCTGAGCAAATGCTTCATAACACCAAGATAAAACACAGCAGTAGTCGTTTGACCAGGTGGAACGAATTCACGATGAATAATATCCTCCGAATCGTAGAAACAAATCAACATTGTCTTAACTTTTGACTTTTCAAGACGACTTTTTTTCGGATTGGGCTCGGTTGGGTGCTTCCATTCAGCACTTTGACGCTTGGTTTCGGGATCATATTGAAAACACCATGTCTCGTCACCAGTCACAATTGAATATTTCAAGTTTAGGTCCTTTTTTGACTCTTTAATAAAATCCTTACAATGTTGAGTTCGGAGCAATTTTTCGTAGTCGGTCAATTTGTGTGGAACAAAGCGTGCACACACCTTCCGTAGATTCAAATGATCGGTCAAAATGCGATGAATTGAATTTTTAGACATATTCAATTCCATTTCCATGTATCGCAATAAAGATTCTGGCTCATTTTTTATAAATTCACGCACTTTTTCAATGTTACTTTGAGTAACCACGGTATTCGAAGGACCTGGATGTTCGTCGTCCTGAATGTCTTCACGACCTTCCTGGAACCGCTTATACCACTCATACACTCTGGTACGGGATAGACAATTATCGCCATAACTTTGTTTCAGCAAATTATGCGTCTCAGTAAAGGATTTACTGAGTTTAAAACAGAACTTAATATTTGCTCTTTGTTCGAAGTTCATTTTTCGACCGATGCCACAACACACTGTCACTTTAAGCGCGATATTTTGCTTTCCATTGAACCAAATGTCATACAATTTTGACAGGATGTCAGTTAAAAATGGACCTTTCCATTGCTAACATTCACCAATAGGTGGTGCCAATATAAATCGATGTTTTGAAAAAGTTCTGTTTTCCATGGGACACACTGTGTACATTGTGCATGCAATATTAACCTACGCAAAAATTATAAACATTTTTTTAACTAAAATCTAAAAGTAAACAATTTAAAAGGTTTTATAAGAATTTTGTTTCTCTCCTCGTATCACCACTTAAAAGCAGCTTTATGGGCCAAGAGATGCCGATGTACACGTTTCATTAGTTAAATAAGCAATGTTCTGAAATCGATTTGAGAAAATAAAATCTTATTTACATTTTAATAATAACACAAGCATTAATAAGACTAATAAAGCTTTTAAATTCGCCTTTTTATCAATAAAGATAATAGATTTTTTAGAAAATTTGTTTTTTTTTTTTTTTTTTAGAAAAGTTTTTAAGAGACAAACCCGTAAGGTTTAAATATAAACCCGGAGCTCTGTGCAAAGCCAGTGGTTATTATCGCTACTTTTTATTGTATACTGGAAAGGATACTCCAACCCTAAGGCACTGGTAATTATTTAGATTCAAAATTTCTAAAGAAGTTGCTTGAGGTGTGTGTAGATCTGTGTGCATATACAATCTACTTTGATAATTTCTTTACTAGCATGTAACTGTTGATCGATTCGAAATTGATTGGATTTTGGGCTACGGGCACAGTTGGCAATAACCAGACAAAGAAATGTCCTATCAGTACTAAATAAGAAATAAAAAAGAATGACCAAGAATTTTCTAATCACCGTTTTAATAAAAATAATAAAATGTAAAAGTTTAGTATGTCTCTTAACTAATTTCTACATTGTTGAACCTTTTATGAAAACCAATAGGTAATCTAAGACCGAAAAGACCAAAGTGGCCGTGAATCAACCAAAGCTTATTCATAATTGCTTTTAAAACATGGGAGGAGTCGATAAGCACGACTGATTGATTTCTAAATATTCGATTCGTTTTAGAGGTGAGAAATAGTATTGGCCTCTAGTAAATAGATTCTTGAAAAGAAACAATTTCTCTTCTACATTTTAGAAAAAGGATTTGTTTTTTATTGGATGAAGAAACTGAGGGAAGGACATATGAACCTACTTCGAAAACTTCGAAAATTTTTTTACAATCTGTCATTATATGATGAAAAGAGACAAAAAGATACAGTGCCAAAGACAAGGTTTTAAAATAAGACCTTTAACATTTTGTGAAAAATATGAGGAAATACTTTGCAGTAACTGTTTTATATCTTATTATACGGAATGAGGTAATAAGATTAAAAAAATAATGTGTTAATAATTATGAAATAAATTTGATTCTCTAATAATTATGATTGTTCTTAAATTCTTATCTTAAAACCACACTGCCATAGTTATGAAATAGGCTGGTTAAGCCTCCAGGCATAAATATGCTTATTTTTTACTTTACTATATCTTTTCTTATTGTATAAACATATTTAAAACCCTGAATAAAATGAAGGTATTTGTAGAGCTTCTCAGTTTTTCCTTTTGATTGTACGTAGATTCCGTTTACACAATGCTCTTCGCATTATTGTCTTTGTCCAACTTGCTTTCTTGTTCTCTAAAGTGTTTGATACTTGAGATTAAGAAACGCTTTTGACTTATTTTATTATGATAAATTTCTATTTTCTTTTCAATATTAAAGTTGCCTTACTAAACAATCTCTTATTCTAAAAATATTAATAATTTTATATAAATATAACAATGAATCTATTGTATTTAAGATAATAAGTTCTTAGAATAAATTAAATCATTACAAATTAATTTCTAGGATTATTCTTTTATAATACATTTATATTTCTTTAATGTTATTTTATAAAATTATTTTTTTTATATAATATTCTATAAATAAAATAATTACTTAAATAAAAATTTTACATTTAAAAATTTTATTC
The DNA here is from genome assembly GCA_949987625.1 of Chalcis sispes. NCBI lineage: Eukaryota > Metazoa > Arthropoda > Insecta > Hymenoptera > Chalcididae > Chalcis > Chalcis sispes. Next base: position 18,463,379 of record OX465098.1, on the reverse strand, counting down.
AGGTATGGTTTCAGAATGCACGTGCTAAAGAAAAAAAAGCTAGATTAGCAGCAGGATTATCAGCAGATGGGGCAGTCGTTCATTGTGGATTAACTGGTCCTGAAGAATGTAAACTATGTTCTCTTCGTTATTCTCCAAAATCGCCTTTGCAAGAACATGTTTTTTCACGAAAACATATTGAATCGGTAAGAACTGCCGTTGAAGATGGTAGTTTAGTACCGCCAACTCCTGGAGCTCCCATAATACGGGAAAGTGCCATTGCAAATACAACAAATAATAATCTGCAAGGCAATCAACCGCAGACTGAAGAAAATATGATGTACGGGTCGTTGTTCCTTCATCCCACGGCAATGTTTCAATCGCAGCAGCAGCAGCAACAGCAACATACCGGGAATGTTACAAACAGCACGACTACCACCACAGCCGGTGAGTGTCTGGCTGACCTCCTAGATTCCTAAGCTCATGTTATCGAAATTCGAAATAGGTATTCCGTACAAGTAAAAAATTTGACCACCTAGCTATTGCTTCAAGGTCGTTTTTAGTAAAATATATTCAATAATGATACCACCGAATTGCGAGTGCATGAGCAGCATTAAGTGTTGTATTCATGTAGGTCAAGTGTATACTATATTTTTAAATATGGCCCGTGTGATAATGTAGAAGGGCCATAGACTATCGCGATTATATTTGTTTAGATTTTAAAATATCTTTATATAGCGCGAATAATATATCCAGTGCTAGGCAATACTGAAAGTTCCTATCAAATGACTATTACGATATAAGAATTATAAAGAAATAAATTAGGATAAAGTAGACAGATCAAATTTAAAGGAGATTAACTTGACAAAAAAATAATCATGGCATTGTAAAGATTTCAACAAATAAGAGCAATGTAACGATTTCTTATACAATGTATAGTACTATCTAGTATAATAGAGAAAATATCTCCACATTAAGTTTTTATGTACAGTAAAGACTATATATAAAGATTTATAGTTTTATTATTGTATTTTGATAATAAATTTAACAGTGTCATTCAGTTAGATCAGTTTTCATTCACTGTATTTCATTAATAAGTATAGCGAAACAGAACAGAGAATAGACTGTATTTTTATTATTTAATGGAATATTTAAATTCACTTGTAATAAAATATAATATTCCTGTTAATGACATTGTATAAGCTCCGAAAAATATTGTAAGTATAGGAAAATGTGATCTTCGTTTTATACAGTTTTCCTAACGTATCTATTTATAACGATCACTCTACATACCTCGCATGTTCTTGTTTATATTCTAGGAAATATAAGTCCGTTTTTAAGTAATAGTTATGACTTTAATTATTCTTTTTTAATAAATAAAGCCTATCCTTTATTTCCTATAGTATATTTTTATTTAATATCGTTTCCATTTATCAATAAATAATATGTTTTATATGATACAACAATTTAAATCACTATTTATGATTAGTTGTTATTATTGTTGATAACTACTACTTTCTTTCTTCCATTAATTTTTTTTAACTATTTATTAAACGTTAATATTATTAAAATGATCGATCAAAAGTAATTATATTTTTCAATTATATAGAACCAGACTGGAATTATAAAATTAATGACTATACTTTGACTAATAATTAATAAGCTTCTATTAAATTGCTTTATTTAAAGCATTTATAATTTATCATATTACTTCAAATATTAAATGTTTTAAAATATAATTAGTACTTAGATTAACTTTTATGTAGAATATTTCAAATTCTGGCATAAATTTTATATACAAGTATGATATTTTTATCAGTGTATACTTAAAGTGTTCAATTTGAAAAAAAGCTATTCAAATTTCTTAAGTTTTATAGGAGTAAACTGTAAAATTATGTACATATACTCGTATATGATAAATCTCACAAGGAAAGCACTGGAGGTGTTCGAAGCCGATTTCGATAAAATGTTATTAGTATACTAATAACGAAGTGATAAACAGTTAAATAGTTAAACTAAAGCAGTTTTTTTTTAATATATTTACAACGAAACAGAATTTCTGAATGAAATCAACATCATTTTATTTCTTATAATAAGTCTCGGCTTTCAATATTACTTTTTTACCAAAGGGTTTCGACTTTGGTTTTTCATAAAGGTTAATGTGATTTTTTTACTTAAGTTTTCTGTTGTCCAAACTATAAATTAAGCGCAGTAACTAAAAAGATTTACAAAAAATAAAGTAAATAGAAAAACTAAGTTGACATGCTTCAGCGTTTTTAGAAAAGATCGATATGAGAGGTGACTGCACCCTTAAAACAATTTTTGTAATATCTCAAGAAATAATTTTTCGCACAAAAAATTTTCAACTATTATTTTTTATAGAAGGATTCACGTAAATAAATTATAGTCAATTATGTCAATATTTTTTAATAAAATCATTAGCAATGAAAATCTTGCTTAAATTAATAAAACTTAAAATTTACTTATCTAAAAATTAAGTGTTGAAGTAAGTAATTGAAGTATCATTATCGCATAAAGGATTTCTTTTATAGTATTAGGTAAGTGCAGTAGTATTATTGTCTGCTTCAAACATTTGCGGATCAAGGAAACATCAGATGTTACTTTAACACTAAGAATATAACTCTAAATTTAAAAAAAAAGATGTATCGTAATTTAATAAATTTATGAATATAAATTATAGATGAATCACACCTGTTTTCATAATTGGGCAATGTAACAACAAACTAAAAGTAAATGATGCAATGCAGAAGAAGAATGTTTATCGCATAAAGAAGTTCTTATACTGAATTTTGATTAACTGCACTGGAAAAATACCGATTGCTCCGTGGAGTGTAAACACAGCAGTAAGATCGTGTGCTTCACCAAAGACAACATCAAGCAAGTGTTAGAACTAGCATTTTCGAATCGTAAATTATTTAATTTGTCAACACATATATCATTAAAGTTATAAAGAAAGAAGTATTGAAATTTAATTCAAGCCTTATTTATATCAATCCTTTGATTATTTTAATCTTCTTTGCTATATTTATAAAAATGTTTGTAAATCTGATAAACGTTATCAATCTTTTGCTTATTTCCCTCCAAATATTAAATTTATCAGAAACTCCAATACACAAAAAGAAAATAAAATAAGAGGCTTATATTGAAAGTATTTTGATAAGCGCAATGTACGAATTTAATGGTATTAAAATAATTTCCATAGAATCTTTAGATATTCGAGAGCTATATAAGGATGTTAATACATAGTAGAAGGTCAGATCCTTCACCATGATCCTGACTACTCACTTTCACCAACAGAGCACTGCATGGAAGTCAAAGAAGAATTAAGTTTTGATTATAAAACTAGAACTGCCGAATACTGAAAAAGTACCAAAACAAGAGAAAATCGTAACATCGACTCTTTACGTCAAATATTCAAGCTGGTATCATTGGAAAAATAATTACACGAAAATTGGTAGAATATGATAATTTATTTTATACAATTTCAAAGCAGCAATTTAATCTGGTTTAATAGTTCACAATAATGATTTACGAAAGTTGGCTTTGTAGACACTAAAATAAATAACTGCAGACTTTTCGTTCTGAGCTTCGAGAAATTGGCTATTGTGATTTCGAGAAGCTCATAGAATAGCGTTCAGAAAAATACATAAATTTTATTCTAGACAAACTTTAGAAAATACTGAAGAATTAGAAATTAATGCCCGTAATCTCATTCTTCTTGTTGAGCAAGAAACGAAAAGTTTTGGATCTGCAAATGTCTACAATACAGATCAAAGCAGCTTTGAGTTAGAAATGAATTCTGGAAGAACTTTGGCTATCAAAGGAAAAAAAGTAACAAGTGTTGTACAGTTACTTTTATAAATAATTATTAGATACACCTGTGATATCATCTAAAGGAAAATTATTATCACCACTATTTTTAATTCTTAAAAAACCGCCCGGTAAATTCGACTCAATAGCGTAACAAAATTTATTTAATCCAAATAATGTTTACGCAGTAGCATCGAAATCAGGAAAAATAACTACAGATATAAATAAATTACATGAATTACTTATAACAAAAGTTTTATAACATAAAAATTAATTATGTAAACGCATAATAATATAAATTTATTACATAAACGCTTAAAAAAATATTACTTGTTTCGGGTTAAAACTATATTAATTCTATGTGTTTCGACCGGCTTGATACGAATTTTCAATAAAAAATATGAGTCACCTAGTGGATTATAGAGATAACTGCAAAAATCATTAAACGACCTAGCCGTCTGTTACTGGATGTTAAAAAGAGAAACCACAAAATAACAAAAACGGATGTAGAAATCCTTTACATAAGTTGTTTTGATAACAAACTTCATCAAAGGTCTTATGTTAATTTTTAATGACTAAATTCAAAGAATAAAGAAGAATAAAGGAAGTACATCTTTTTTATTGTAAATGCAAACAAAATAATTTTTATATTGCTTTGCAAAACAAAACAAAAATTATAAACTGAATCATCAGTGAGATTAAAAGTAGTAAATTATGAAAGTATTAAGTTAAAAAGTTAATTTATTCAAAAAGATAATAATAAGTATTAAATAAAGGAAATACATCTTCTTTAAAATGAATCAGGGTGATAAAATGTATAATTAATAAAGGCTTTCACACATTCACAATTTTGGTAGCGAACTGCGTAGAACTGCGTTTAGGTCGATCTTATATTTAAAATCTAATAAATATTTTATTTTATAAGATAAGTAAAAAATAATTACCAAGTTAAAAAGTAGTAAATAAAGCCACGTTCTAGATACTTAAATATGTTTTTTTTAATTAATTATTGAATTAAAAATTTAAATCATTCATTAAAATTTGACATAAAATCGTTCAAAATATTACATTTTATCAAATGTAATATATTTTTTGTACTCTAAAACATTTACAACACTTTTATTATTTTTTAAATCGCCTTAAATTTTTTTTTCAAAATATTCTTATAACTACAAATTTTAAAAAAACGTTATAAAGAAAATCGATTTTTTGAAAAATAATAACATAGTAATCTTTTTAAAATAAATTATAGAGAAAAATTAAAATCAAGATTTATTATGTACCAAAATAAAGCATTCAGAGCGATTACATTTTACGTTCATTAAAAATAATGAAACGCTAAAAAAGCTCATTAAAATTGATTAAATTGAAAGTCTATCTGTACGAATTAAAGTCAATCTACATCTAACAGCAATTTTTTACATTTATTTATATAAAAACATATGTGTATTAAAATCAATTAAATTAATTAAATTTATTGTAAAGTGAGCAGTTAAAAGTTATTAATCTAATCTGATGATAAAAATAGATTAAATTGAATAAAAACGAAAACCATGATTAAGCATTCATCTTGATAAAGATTAAAATCGATTGAAGTCAATAAAATTTCAATTTTCACGTTCAGTCGATTGGACTTATTAATGATCTGTTAAAAGAATGGACTTTTTAGACTTTTCATGTTATCTCTACATTTCAAGTTTTGGTTCATCTACATATGTAGATAAGATTGGCACTGGCTTAGAGTCCATGACTGTTATGTAATTTAAATTAGAATTAGCTTTATGAAATAAAATGATAGTTCCTCTTTTTGATTTTTTTGGCATATCAATTTTCGTCACAATTCTGTCGAACTGGTTTAATTGTTAATAGTCCAATATATCATTGAATCAAAGAAAAAAAGAAATTATCAAAATATACATGGTATTTGCTTCGCTTTTCTGTTTAAGTAGTTCTCAATAGATCTTGAAGCAATTTAATTACCACTCTTGATCCTAAACCTTAATTGCATACGATTTGCTCGGAATAAGTAATACAAATACCTAATTTTCCATACCTTATCTTTTTCATCTTTGTTTTTCAACTTGTAAAATCTCATGTATTTTTTTATTTAAAAAAATTCATCTTATTTCATGAATTTTTTGAGCAAAGAGTATTGTAGAAGACGACTATTTAATCAATAATCACGTAGACTTTTTCTGGAGTTGAAAATATTAATCATAATAATGATAAAAAATCTTTTAAGATCAATCATAATAAGTTCAAAATTATTTTCTGAAGTTGCTACAATAATATAGTTTTTTGATGCACTTGGAAAGAACAATTCAAATAATTCTAATGAGTTTTTATTATACAATGATAAAATGGAACTAATATTGAAGGAACTTGTGTAGTATAATCGTCAGTACTTTCAACAGAGCTATCATTGTAACCATAATTTTGCCAATCATAAACATGATTAAGTTCGAATAATTTTTGTGTACTTGGATAAGAACTCCTTACATGTTTGTAAGAATCTGCAGGTCGTTCACAAGATAGGGTATCTTTATCTGGATCGTGAAGAAAGTCTCCATCAGAACTATCATCGTAAGAAGGAAAAAGTGCTATATCGATATGTTGATCGAAATCAACATCATTATTGTCAACTAAATCGAGTAAATCAGCGACTCTTTGCCTTAACATTTTTTATCGGGGCGTCTTAAAAGAGCAGAGACGCGGGATGATGCTAATATGTAATTAAGAAATATTGAAAAATTCTATTACTATATTGTGTTTTTGAATAAAAGTGTTATATTGATTTTAGATATAAAATAATTTCTGAAAATTTAGACGTTTTGAATGAGTAACATACGTGAAAAGAAAATATAATCCTGTATACAATTGACTTGGCTTTACCATTTAAAATGCATAAAGAATAGTATTTTTTGACTCGCATATTTCAAATGCGATGTTGCAGTTGAAGAATTCACACTTATACTAGTACGAGGTGTGTTCAAAAAGTATGGTGATTTTTCAAATTGCGTGGGCAACGTTAATTCGATTACCAATTTTTGTTGTGGTTGTATTGGTACACATGTCCCAAAGATATGCTCAATTTCAAGTGTACATCATACACAGTATGCTTTTGACAGATAGAATGGTTAGTCGTGTTTTAGTGTGCTCGGCGATTTTCTATTATTATAAAAAATGGAGCAACGAATTCGCATTAAATTTTGTGTAAAACATGGAATTTAGTACTCTAAAATATTTGAAATGTTGACAGCGGTATACGGTGAGTCTGCTCTAAGTAAAAAGAATGTTTACAAGTGGTATAAGCTCTTCTAAGATTGCCGAGAAGATGCCAATAACGAACCCTACTCTGGAGGCCCCAGCATGCATCAACAATTGACGATAACGCCGAAGCTGCGAAGAAAATTGTTTGGGAAAATCTTCCAATTACCATAAGAGAAGTTGCTAAAGATGTTGGCATATCGGTCGGCTCATGTCGTGCAATTTTTTCGGATGTTTTGGGCATGAGACGTGCGTCAACGAAGAAGGTTTCGAAACTTTTTAATTTTGATCAGAAGAACCATCGCATGAGCATTGCTTAGGAACTCTTGAATGACGTCAATGATTATCCTGATTTGCTGATAACCAGTGACGAATCATGGATATATGGTTATGAAGTCAATACTAAAGCTCAATCGTCTCAATCGAAGCACCCAGAAGAGCCAAGATCGAAAGAAGCACGCCAAGTTCGTTCAAATGTCAAAGTATTGCTCACTGTTTTTTTCGATTATCGTGGCGTAGTGTAGTGTAGCTCAATAAGGAGTATTACCTTGAAGTTATGCGCCGTTGGTGAGAAGCAATTGAAAAACAACATCTGTAACTGTAAAAACAATTTATGGCTTTTGCATCATGATAATGTACCTGCTTATTCATCGTAGCTTGTGAGAGATTTTTTTGACCAAAAATAACACTACAATGATGCCTTAGCTACCATATTTACCGGATTTGGTCTTCTGCAACTTTTTCCTGTTCCCAAAACTGAAGAGACCTGTGAAAGGACGAAGATTTGTAGGGATTGAGGAAATAAAAACTGCGTGGCTGGAAGAGCTCAAGGCTATACCAAAAAGTGCTTATGAGGAGTGCTTCAGAAATTGGAAAAAGCGTTGGCACATGTGTAATGTATTTAAGGTGGATTAATTTGAAATGGACAAAATGACTACTGATGAATAAATAAGTATTTTTTCATAAAAACATAAAGCCACCTTACTTTTTCAACGCATCTAGTACTCAGGTAGATATTTATCTGCGTTTGCCCAAGTAGATACCCGGCCCTCTATACCCTGATAAATATCCAGCTGGGTATATCTGGATAGATATCTAGCTGAGTGTACCCTGAAAGATATTCATATCTGGATATTTTATATACTATATTTATTTAAGTTTGTAAAGTTTTTTAATTTTAAGGTTATGCTATGTATTATTTAAAAATAACTTTCTTTGTTTTTGATTCATTACCGTCCAAATGGACACTTTTTGTACATCTCTCTTTCTGCGCTCACAGCTATTGCATCTCGCGGCCAAAAAAATTGCGAGGAGAGATTCTTATAGTTTAAAGTATGCTCTTTCTCACGGCATGATCAAAACTATCAAAAAACTTCATTTTTTATTGAAAAGAGCAATTTGAAAAAAAAATAACTAAATTTTCTGACATTTTTTTTTAAATCAAGTTTTCAAAGAGTTCATGATCTGCAATCGACTTGGAACTGCTCTAGATAGTGGTCGCGATGTCTGAATTTTAAAATATGAGGTGCAAAAATTAATTCAGCAAGTTAGAGAATTTGAAATAGCACCTGAAGTGCAAAATAAAACTGGATTTTTCTAATTTTAGGTCGGCCATGATGTGTCCGCTATGTTGAATTTATGAACAGATTCTAAACTCGTTTTTAGCGACCTCAAAAATTGCTATATCTGCAGTTTTAAAAATAAAACTAGATTTTTATATTTATAGGTCAGCCATAATGGATTTGCTATCTTGAAATGTTTTGATCTGATTGTAGATTCGTCATCAGATATTCCGAAAACCTCTGTAACTCCAGTTTTAAGCATAAATTTAGATTTAATTTCCGCAATCTTGAAGTTTTCAACAGATTTCGGATTAGTTATTGGTGATCTCAAAAAACATTACTTAAATTAAGAAGAATTATATACGTTAGTCGATTGTGCTATGCAACGGATGAATGTTTCAGATATAAAAATGTCACGTTTGACCGCCATTTTCTAGCTGCCATGTTCTTTTTATTATTTCGACCACCGAAATTTTAAGTACAGATCATTATTGCATGTTTGTCATATTTTTTTAAGATGTTTTAAATCATTTCTATAATGATAGCAAATTATATAAAATCAACTGCAAAAATATTGATTTTTTATATTATTTGGTGTAGTAAAAAGTAATCCATTATTTTGCCAATAAATGGCTTTAGTAGTCTGCATCTCCCGTTGTAAAAGTGCGATCGGGTTACACTAGATAGCGTTAGAATGATAAGATTTCGTACTAAAAAAGCTTCTGATACAGTCTTGTGATTGCTTGACTTAGTATTTTTTTAGCATGCGTCAAAGATGGACACCAACAAAGAGAAAATACGCCATATTTTACAGTTTTTCTTCGATAAAGGCGAAAACGCAAGCCAGGCAGCTGAAAATGTGAATAGTGTCTATGGTCCTGATACTGTAACAGCCAATTACGCGCAATTTTGGTTTCGTCGATTCCGTTCCGGTAATTTTGACGTCAAAGATGCACCACTCTCTGGAAGGCCAATTGTCAAAAATGTCGATAAAATAATGGAAATCGTCAAGTCCGACCGTCACGTAAACAATGTTTCGATTGCCCAGGAGCTAAACATTGCACAAAAAACCGTTCGGAACCACTTAAATAAGGCTGGATACAAAAAGAAGTTCGATGTATGGGTGCCACACGAGTTATCGCAAAGAAACCTTATGGACCGAATCTCCATCTGCGAATCGCTGCTGAATCGCAACAATATCGATCCTTTTCTGAAGCGGATGGTTACTGGTGATGAAAAGTGGGTCACTTACGACAACGTCAAGCGACAACGGTCGTGGTCAAATCGCGGTGAGCCAGCACAAACGGTGGCCAAGCCAGGATTGGTTTTGCTGTGTGTTTGGTGGGACTGGCAGGGAATCATCTACTATGAGCTGCTCCCCTACGGCAAAACTCTTAATTCGAACCTGTACTGTCAACAATTGGACCGTCTGAAAGAAGCAAACGCCCAGAAGTGGCCAGCTTTGGCCAATAGGAGAGGAATTGTGTTCCATCAGAACAATGCCAGGCCGCATACATCGATAGTGACTCGCCAGAAGCTCCTGGAGCTTGGTTAAGAAGTTCTTATGCATATACCTTATAGTCCGGACCTGGCACCAAGTGATAACCACCTGTTCCTGTCTATGACGAATGATTTTGCATGACAAGGGTTTCTACGAGAGAGGCATTATGAAATTATCTCCAAAATGGCAACAAGTTATCCAACAAAACGGTGCATGTTTGACCTAAATCGTATCATTTTATCTATGCTAAATAAAACCTTCAATTTAATGCAAAAATAATAGATTTCTTTTTACTACACCTAATATTTTGCAAAAAATTTGTAGAAAAAATAATTCTTTTTTAAATTTTATAGTTTCATTCAAAAAAGCACCCTCGAAAATATTTGATAGAGTAGTTGAAGATGAAAAAAATATGCGTTAATGCTTAAATATATTGAAAATTACTTATTTCTAGCGAGTGTATTTTTTTTTTTTTTTTAATGAAAATTGAAAAATGCTCATTTAAAATAAAAAAGACAATGTTTTTTCGCCGCCGTGCACAGCCTAACCTAACGCTGTCAACGAAATTGCGCACCTTGTCTTTTCAATTTTTTGCGTTTCTCTAGCACATAATAAACGCCAATTATCTTATCCGATTAACACTTTCGGTTGCGCGTTAACATAAGGTTGAACGCACACACTTGCATACTTCGCAATATGTCGAACAAGCTTGCTTGAAATCGACTGCGTCGGAAAACATAAATTTTCCACTACCAACGCATTAGAAATCATATATTTCTCTGCGTCTCCGCTTATTTCAAAAATAATCTTTTCACAGCAAGTACTCACGGCGTCTTGCTCTTTTATATTATTAAATTTAATATTTAAACGCGAACCTCTTATTCCTAACTTATGCGCGAATTTTTTATCCATTACGGTAACCGTCGCTCCGTCATCTAAAAACGCAAACGTATCCGCATTGCCACTCGGTCCAAATATCTGAACCGGTATTATTATTAATAATGCGCCCGCACCTAGTCCATCCTTTTCCGCTTGATTCTTTGACGGTTCATTTTCGCGTTTTTGCGCATTTTTCTCGATTTTCTTCCGCTTGTCCTGCGAAAATTTGTTATACGTCGCGTTGTGTAATAAAACATGATGCGGTCTACTGCATCGTTCACAATTTCGCGCTGTACAACTAATCGTCGTGTGCCCTTGCTTTAAACATTTGAAACATAACCTCAATCGTCGTATTAAAAACCAGCGTCGCTCTAGTGTATCATGGATAAAACTCGTACAGTATTCCACCAAGTGATTCTCTCTATTACAAATTACACAAGTCGCCTCGCTGCTTTTCTCAGCGCAGCGACTTGTGGTTGCTTCATGTGCAACTGCATATACGTTTGCGCCAATTGGACGCATTCTTTTCTTCACATTCCCGGATTGACTTATCGCGTCATTTTCGCAGTTAAAAATTCCACCCGCGACAGCGAGTTCCGCTTCTTTAAATAGAAAATCCGCAAGTTTTTCTAAATCTGTTTTATTTACTTGCGCCATCGCGGCATACGCGTTATAACTATATTTTTAACGCCGAAGGCAATTCACTTGCAATATTTCGTATTAATTGCGGGCTATGCAGGTAACCGATTAATTCAAGCGCTTTAAATGCTTGTACGGCGTTCTGCAGGCGCGACGTGAAGCGCGTCAATGTTATCGAGCCCGATTCTAAATCAGGTAAATTATATTAATCACTAATTAATTTTCGCGCGATTACATGCTTATTTCCGTAATGCAATTCTAAAGTTTTAATTATCGTCGCGGCGTCACGGCTTGTTCCGAGCAAAAAGCTTACTATCTCTCGCGCCTCTCCTTGTAACGCGGTAAAAAGCAAAGATATTTTCTGATTTTCGTTCAAAATATTATTTTCCGTTGCTAAAATATACGCTTGTTTAAAGTGCAACCACTCGATTGGGTTGCCTGCAAACGTAGGCAATGGCTTCGCCGATCTGTTTACGGAGAACGTGGCGCTCTGACCTGCCGCCGCATCTCGAAATGATAAAAGTGTCGCACTAAGCACGTCCGCAAGACGTGCGACTGGATCGCTCGCTGTTTCATTTGTCGACACGTTTCTCAAATTTCCGTTATTCAATACACTCGCGTGATTATTATTCGATACGTTAAATATATTATTATTATTCATTAAATTTGAATTTAACGCGTTCGCAATATTTCTATTATTACTCGCAATATCGTTTATCGCAATGTTCGCATTATTACTTTGTGTACTTATTATTTCGCTGTTAAAGTTCGGTGCTTCGACGTAGCTCAGAGTGCCTCTCGATGCGACCTCAGGTCCAGCCCCCGCCGACTGCATGTAGCTCACGCAACCCTGTTTTGCTGCCGGCAAAATATCGGCGGCGACGGCTGCTGGTGTTGTCGTTGCTAGATACATCCTCGCTGAGTGCGCTGCCGATGACAGCGTCGTCGTTGGAGGCACCGCCGTTGGTGGAAGCATCGTCGTTGGCCGTGTCGCCGTCGGCTGCATCACCGTCAACGTCATCGATGGCGGCGTCGCCGATAGAAACAACTGCGCTGGTATCGCCGATAAAGTCATCGCTGCTGACGTTGAATTCGATGCGCCTGGTTGCATCGATGCTGGCTGCGCCCGGCTCTCTTCGGATGAGCCCATAGCGCGTCCATTGTCTATTGTTAGTAATGATATTCCCATAGTCACCGTATTTGTTAGTATGTCATCATTCTTACTGGTGCGGCGCGTAACTCTTTTTGTTGTCGTCTTCTTCTTTGGTGTTACATTCTTCGTCGTCGTCTTCTTCGGTGATTACTTTTGCATTGGCTTTGGCATCGTCTTCTTCTTGGATGATATTACTCGCGTTTTCTTTGTCTTTGGCTGCTCGCCCTCCGCACCAGTAGCCGCTCTTTTGTCTTTCGATGACATTTTTTTTTTTTTTTTTTGTCTTTACTGATGTTGACTCCAACTACTTGCTGATGACACTTACCCCGATTGATCTTAATTTTCCGGTAATATGTTCCCGGATTTCGGCACCAAATTTTCATATAAGATAAACACAAATATGGAATAATCGGGGCAAGTAGTTAGGCGAATAATTTACACACTTTATTTTTTGTATATATATATATATATATATATATATATATATATATATATATATATATATATAATTTATTTTTGTTACAAAACTTTAAAAATATAAACTGCAGCGAATGAATAATATAAAATGCAAAAATACTAAATGCCGAAATGCAATATAATGTTACAATAATGCTTGAATGCAAGAATGCAATGCTATGCTATGCTAAGCTATGCTTTTTCTGCTATGCTGCTGCGCGACTTAAGCGCGCGCTTTTTATAACTTCGCGGGGAGCTAAGTCGAAACTTCCCCCTCTATCTTTCTCGCGGCCAATTAGCTTCGACCAAGGGCTAAAAGCAAGGCACCGCAATACATAAAATTTTATCATACGATTATATAATTTACTATTATTATATAATTTACCATTCTTTCCAAATTTTCATAGTTTTCTGTAGAAGGGTGGGTGCTCACTGCATACCTAGCTCCCTAACGGACTCGGTTCCACCTTACGGTTTCCCCTTACCGCTGGACCCATATAACTCGAGGCCAAACCTCGCGGCGGGTCAAACAGCCTCGGGGAACACAGAGTTACCCCGAGCTGAGAGCGATGGCGGATAATTCGACGCCGACTCTAATCGCCCGCAAGCACCCGTCTCGACAATCCGAGAATCACCCCTATCCTGACTCAACTACAATCATAATAATTAAACGTAAGATCCTAGATCTTACTGCCATATTTTCTAATGAAAATTTTACCTGGATAATTTGCAAGCAATAAATAATATATGTGTAACTTTATCGCCCCCCAAGGAGCAATAAATCATATTATTTTTATACGAAAACATTCAAATTAAGTGCGTATTTGCCTTTCCTTCTTTCCCTTGGCCGATTACAATTAAAATCATAATTTTATACAAATTCTTACATCATAATATAATCAAATTTTTTCTAAATTTTTATTTTTCTGAAAAATAAATATTTTATTTTATTAAATACAAAAAATATTATTCGCATTTTATCGATGCTTAGCTTATGCCTACTTCCGCATTCCTTGGCTAAGACTTGTATTTTCGCATTTGCACTTCTGCGTTTTACTTCCGCATGTACTTCCGCATTTCAACGGTTTTTTGCCATGTAAGGCAATGATTTCATCCCCGTCATTTACTAACTTTATACATAAAATTGTAAAATATTATTTTTATTTTATTTTGAAACTTTTTCATATACCCTTCTATCGTTAACAAGGCGTCTACGTATTGTTTCCTTTTTCAATATTATCAAAATTACATGTTTTATGCACTTTTAAAATGTGACTCATCAATTTTTGATTCTCAAACATCAAAAACTTGCTTCTTTTATAACCGTTCTATTTCGTCTTTTTAACACATCGTTCAATAAGTTCCGAGACTAACAACAAAAACAACATTTTTTTTCAAAAACCATTTTTATTCATTAATATAATCTCCTTTAAGAGTGATACAATCTTTCCAACGCCTTTCCAACATTTCTATACCATGTTTATAAAAGGATTTATCCTTTGCTTCAAAAAGGCTTCAGTTACGGCAATGACCTCCTCATTCGAGCCAAATTGTTTTCCCTTAAGCATTTTTTTGAGATCAGCAAGAGCCAGTAGTCGCTGGGGGCTGAATCTAGCAAATACGAGGGACGGGGGAGGAAGCAAATCAAAGCCCAATTCGTTCAATTTTGCCACTGTTTTCATGGACTTGTGGCATGGTGCATTGTCTTGGTAAAAAAGGATTTTCTTCTTCTTCATGTGCGGTCGTATTGCTGCGATCTCCTCCTTCAAACGTACCAACAAGTCAATATAATAATCACTGTTGATCGATTTACCTTTTTCCAGGTAGTCAATGAAAATCACGCCATGTGTATCCCAAAAAACAGACACCATGACTTTGCCAGCAGACTGCTGCGTTTTTGGACGCTTTAGGCGGCTTTCGCCAGCCATGCGCCACTCAGATGATTGCCGATTCGACTCCGGAGTAAAATGATGTATCCATGTTTCATCCATGGTCACGTATCGACGCAGGAAATCCTTTTTATTGCGAGTAAATAGCGATAAACAGCTCTCTGAATCGTCGACTCGTTGCTGTTTTTGTTCCACTGAAAGCAATCGCGGCACTTACTTGGAAAAAACCCTTTTCATGCTTAATTTTTCATGAAGGATTGTAAATACGCTTCCAGATGATATCTGTGTCATTTCTGCAATCTCACGGACCTTCACTTTGCGATTTTTCATTACAATTTTCAACACTTTACTCACATTTTCCTGTGTAACGGCTTCCAATGGCCTACCCGAACGTTCTGCATCGTTTGTGTCCGTACGACCACGTTTAAACTCAGCATACCAACGACAAATCGTTGGTTTGGATGGAGAGGAGTCCAGATAATGTTTTTCAAGCCATTGCTGGGCTTCTACGGTGTTTTTACCCGTTAAAAGACAATGTTTTATCAACACGCGAAACTCGCTTTTTTCCATTTTTCAAAAAAATTACAAAGTGACTTTACTATAACCTCGATAACTCTGCTGTCTGTGATCCGATCAACGTGAAATTCTTACACGTTTCATGTAAAGGTTCGCACTCTATGGAAACGTGGCCAGTTTGTTACTACTAGCACCATCTCTGGGTTAGTCTCGGGACTTATTGAACGATGTGTTACAGTCCTTTGAAAATTGTTCTATATTCGTTCAATGCTGTAGGTGATGCTCTTTTGATCTCGATCTTTTATATTTTTTTTTTTATCAAAAACAAAGATGATATTGCACTTCATATAATAAATGAAAAATGCATTTTTTTCATTAAGGCAGTCATCCCGTGTGACGGCCAATTTTTTTAGCTTTTTTTGGGATTTTTTTTTAAGAACAATTAAAATATAGAAGTTTTAAGTTTTTAATATAGATCTTTTTACATTACAACAGTAAGTCAGACAATTTTGAGGCCAAAATCTTCATCAGAATCTGTATTGCACTACTCCAAAGGCACTCATTTCGAAAAAACGTGCGTCAACGGCCCCTATGATTCAGGCTGATCGGCTTATCTGAAATTTAAAAGCAATGGCATTTCAACTTGTAAAACTGTTGCTAGCGAATAAACTGGGATCATTTAAAAATATTAAAAATTAAATAATTGACATGTTTTTTAAAAATTAATTTTTAAATTTCATGATAGTTTTGGATCATTTTGTTATGAAAAAAAAAAATGGCTAGGAATTTTTGCATTATGTTAGTTTAATCGACGACTATACATGTGCCAAATCTGCCATTGAAATTGTAAAGCAATTGGTCAAACAGTTATTGAGATATCGTGAAGGTACGTTAACCCTTAGCGCTCCGCACGTTTTTATACCAAATGACGGACGGCTCCGTGGCGGAGCCAACGGAGCGCTAAGGGTTAAAAAATGCAGTGTTGAGAAAAACGCGTTTAGAAGTTTAAATACGATTTAAGCTATGAATTCTTTACTCACCGTTAACAGCTGTAACTTTTCAATGACTTTGAATATCGGAAAATCACCTTAACTAACATATTCTACACATGATTAGGAATCAATTTATACAAAAAAAAAAAATGATTTTTTCAACATATCACACGGGGTAACTGCCTTAAGGCCATTTTTTTAGTTGAATTTTTTTTATGGGTAGCTAGTCTCAATACCTATAGTTTTATGTATGTGGCCTTTGGAATATTTTAGTTTTTTAGGAGATATAAAAGAAATAAACAATTATTTTGTATCCTCATAATAAATATATTTGCTTAATACGCTTGTTATGAGGATCAAAAAAAATTTTATGTTACAAAATATTTCTCTAAAATTAGAGAATAGCATTTTTAATTATGCTACACCTTTGTTTTACTGTAAAAATGTTTAATATTTCCTTAACCCTGGAAATATGATACGGCTATTGATAAAGAAAACACGCTTGTGTCTAGTCCATTATGTATGCGTGAAGTAGATACCGAAGTTCGATCCAACTATGAGTAAGTTTGTAGAGGAGGAGGAACTTACTTATGCGCTTCATCATCTTGATAACATTCCCTGCATACGTCACGAACGCTTGTTAGCAAAGTTGATACACAAAATAAATCTCATTTCATAAAGATGCTACAAATTAAAGTAAATAATATAATATATAATTTATATAGTTTATAAATTTATATAAGGTAGCAACGTTTCGAATCTATCTACTATACTATTTTACGTATGCATGCAATATTATCTCATACCAGATTTCATAATGATTCTTTTGTTGAGTTAAATAAATAAATATAATATTTGTCAATGATTAGCAGGATGTTATTTTCATATCATCAATTGCTTATAAAATAGTGATTAAAGTAACTATTTGCGTGCATAAAATATATTGTATCTAAAATTAATTAATTAATTACCATATGTATAGGCATCACATATTAAGATGAGTATTATAATATAACTAATAAATTGCATTGATTTTAAATCAAGTGACGCGGACGCCGAATAAAAGATAACTGACTCTTAGTACGAAATGTAGCTGGTACATAAATTCACGTGTAAGTAAAAAATTTGTCACGATTTTTAACATTCTTGTTAACTGGATTATAACGAAATTGTATGAAAAATAAGTATTAGGTTGCTGCAGATGAAATGGCCGATTTAGCAATGACATAAAGTTGGCTGCAATTTTAGTGTATTATGTTGGCACAAGGCGGCGCAAATGATATGACATATTGAAGTATAAATACTGCTACCTTGATTTATGGAGTGATTTCTGTTTTGCACTTCATAGTGATCATAAAAACAAAAAGAGAAAGTGAACATGGAAGTGAATCAAAAACGGCTACTTTTACTATACAAACTTAAATTAGAGCACAACGCAATGGAAGCAACGAGGAATATCAACAGCGCATTTGGGCCTGATACAGTTAGCGAACGAACCACTCGGCGGTGGCTCGAAAAATTTTGATCCGGAGATATGGACCTTGGAAATGAGCCACGTGGACACCCAGGACCATCGATCGATAACGACGAGCTGCGTGCATTAGTGGAGTCTGACCCCCGCCAAACCATAAGGGATCTTGCCGAGAAATTAGGCGTTTACAATTCGACAGTTTGCCGCCACTTGCAACAACTTGGAAAAGTAAAAAAGCTTGAAAAATGGGTTTCGCATGATCTTACCGAGCCAAACATGACGTGTCGAATAGAGATTTCAAGTTCTTTTCTCTTCCGCAACAAAAAGGAACCGTTTTTGCACCAAATTGTGACCTGCGATAAAAAGTGGATTTTATACGAGAATCGTCGCTGATTAGCCCAATAGCTAGATGCCAATGAAGCGCCAAGACATATGCCGAAACCAAGCCTTTATCCAAAGAAAATAATAGTAACTGTTTGGTGGTCTGTAGCTGGAGTTATCCACTTTTTGTTCCTGCAACCTGGCGAAACCATCAATGCTAAGAAATACCGTACTCAACTGGATGAAATGCATCAGAAATTGATAGTCCAACGACCTAGGCTTGTCGACAGGGATGGAGTGATACTGCTAAATGATAACGCACGACCTCATGTATCGAGAACAACGGTCTGAAAATTAAACGAGTTGTGCTATGAGACTCTTCCTCACCCTTCATATTTACTAGACCGCTCACCAAAAGATTACCATTTCTTTAAACATTTGGATCACTTCTTGACAGGAAAAAGATTTAATAATGAAGCTGCTGTCAAAAATGCCTTCGAGAAGTTTCTTCGAACCAGAGACTCGGACTTCTACAAAACTGGAATAAATGTACTTGTATCTCGTTGGGAAAAGTGTGTTGCACCTATTGGTACCTATTTTGATTAAATAAATTGTCTTTATAAAAAGTTACAACCGTTTAAAAATTTATTACTAAATCGGCCATTTCATCTGCAGCAACCTAATATAGAGTAAAATGTTTTATAGCAATAGTTTTTTATTAAATGTGACTAAGATTTTTTTACTTTACTTTTTATTTACTTTACTTTACTTTTTATTTACTTTACTTTTATTTACTTTACTTCACTTTTACTTTTATTTTTTTACTTGCAAAAATTTATTTCGTATATAAAATCTAAAATAAAATACTAGTAAAAAAAATTTCACAATATGGTTCCGTAAAATAATAGAATCGGATTTATAGCTAGCGAAAAACAAATAAATGGTAAATTCGGACGTCATCATTACAAATACCGCTTAACAGATATGATTTTGGCGCTCGTGCATTTTGTTATTAATCCTTGAATAGCCTTTAGTTTAGTTACTAATTATTTTACTTCGCCTTTTATTAAATACTACAATTTATTTTTATTTGTTCATTTGTTTATTCAACCAGAGTAAAAATTTTATAATGTTACATTAATAATATATTAAGTAGAGGAAAATATGCCGTTTTTTATTCCCTAGTCTGGTGCATTTGAAAACTATAACTAACATCTTAAAACTACAAATATTTAAATGTATTTAAGAAGAAATAAAAACATTTTATATAAAATATAAATGATATAAATCTATTTCTGCATAATATTAGGTTTGCAACTAAGTTCCCGCTGTTTGTCAATAGATGGCTCTAGCAGTAAATACTTGTCGATTTCGACATCTAAAATGTCATGAAGCAAGCTTCGACGAATAGTGAACAAACCGCTTCGACACATTAGTGATATTGTTTTGGCATCATATACTTTTGGTTGTGTGAAAATGTCTCATTTTGTGCCAAATAATCGTCATTTGCGGGAAGTGTTGCTTTTCTTCTTTCGTTTGAAGAAAACGGCGGATAAAGCACATTGGAAGCTCCAAAACGTTCACGAAGATGCTGCTCTAAGTAAAACAACGTGCCGTAATTGTTTCCGTCGCTTCAAGGACGGTGATTTTGATATGGACGACCGTCTGCGTGAAGAAAGGCCAAAAACCTTCGAAGACCCTGATTTGTAGATATTGCTTGACGAGGATCCATGCCAAATGAAAAAAAACTTGCTTCAGTATTAAGAGTTACCCTCTAAGCCATTTTTAAGCACTTGCATGTGTTGGAAATGATTTAAAAGCAAGGAACTCGGGTTTCTTATGATTTGAAGCCAAGGGACGTTGAGCGTCGCTTTTTCGCCTGTGAACAACTACTCCAGGGGCAAACAAAGGAAGGGTTTTCTTCATCACATCGTGACAGGTGATGAAAAATGGATTCACTACAGCAATTCAAAGAAAAGAAAGTCATGGGGACTGCCCGGTCATGCTTTAACGTCGTCGTATTTTGTGGGACGAGGTCGGTGTTATTTATTATGAGCTGTTGAATCCAAACGAAACCATCACTGTCCAACGGTATCGAAATCAATTGATTCGATTAAGCCGAGCCCTACGCGAAAAACGGCCACAATACGAGCAGAGGCACAAAAAAACGATTCTACTGCATGATAACGCTCGGACTCACGTTAACGGACCCGTTAAAACCTACTTGGAAATGTTCAAATGGGAAGGCATACCCCATCCGCCATATTCCCCAGATATTGCGCCGTCTGATTATCACTTGTTCCATTTGATGGCACATGGTTTGCCAAATCAGCTATTCCGCTCATGTGAAGAAATCAATAATTTGCTGGATTCGTTGATAGCTTCAAACGACGATCACTTTTACCGTAACGATACTCGAGTTCTGCTTGAAAGATGGGTAAAAGTTATAGCTAACGATGGCTAATACTTTGAATGATTAATTTGTAACTATTTTTTGCAATAAAATTGCATTTGCATCATGAAAAACATCGATAGCTCAGTTGCGCACCTAATATTATAGGCTTATCATTCAAATCAAGAATGGATACAATCATTCCTTGCTTAAAATATGGAAAAGATAATCTGTTATTGTACAGATTATACAAAGCATGAGCATTTGCTAAAGTCATATTAAGTAAATGAAAAAATAATTTTTTATACAACTTCATCGGTTTTCTGATGCATTCTGTCAATGATAACTGCTTGTCAATTACATCTATTTCTCCCATATTCTTATTTTAGTCGATTATTGATTATTGATTTTATTTGATCCTTTTTAGTTAGATCGTCTTTCGTGCTAGTTTTTACTAATTCAAATTCATGCGTATATCATGTATTAGGCTGTTCAATAAGTTTTGCGGTTCGATAAGAGAGGTTGTAAATAAAATCCACTGAAATTGATAAAATGTAATTGCTATATTGGACCCGTCATTTTAAATTTTTATTTCGATGTCAGAATCGTGTTCTGTGACCCCAAACACCCTAAGAAATCACTTTGGTCCTACTTAACTACTTAAATAAACTTTGACGCTCCAAGGCGTCATCCCGTCCCTCTAAGGGTTAACGTTTTTTAAATATTCAATAAATAAAAAGTTGAAGTGCTGCCTTTATTGACCCTTTGCACTTGAGCGGCGCCGATATAGCGCCCGGCTAATTTTAAGTATCGACTCGAGCGACGCTGCTGTGGCGTTACAGTCTTTTGTAACTCAATCTGCTTATTTACGATGTGTGATAAAATATTCATCCCGGAAATGCTTTCGTAGACTAGGCTCGGCTTACAATTTTAGCCAAAAAGGCCTCGAGTGCAAAGGGTTAATTATCACAATATCCAACTTCGCAATTATCTTTGAGGTAACTGCACTCTTTGGCTCCAGTTTTTTATCCCCATTACAGAGATTTTCTAATTAAATCTCCTGCTTGAATAAGACTTCAATGTTCTATGCACTGCTTGCTTATAATAAAGTAATCAATTCTCTCCTCTATCACCGTTTGTAATAGCAGGTTTCAGGCCTTTTGGCTTCTTCATAAATTTATTCGTAAGAAATTTGTCATTTTTGCATTTCTTTCAATGCTCGT
The DNA here is from genome assembly GCA_949987625.1 of Chalcis sispes. NCBI lineage: Eukaryota > Metazoa > Arthropoda > Insecta > Hymenoptera > Chalcididae > Chalcis > Chalcis sispes. The sequence continues at coordinate 18,441,308 of OX465098.1, read as the reverse complement.
CATAGTGCCATGTACTTTTCATTTCCCACGATAAAGTCTGCGCCAGATTGCCTCCTCCGCTGCTTCTTGAAGGCTTTTTACAATAAGCTTATGCACATTCTGTGCAGGACGTGCAGTTTCATCAACCTTTCATACTAACCCAACTTTTCTTTTAAGAATGAGATTGTCTTGATTCTCTTGCACTAATGTTATCGATGTTTTACTTCCTTATAGAATTTCGAAGCGTATCCTCTTCTCCCCTTTCCTGCTTATCTTCTGTCGAACTTATTAATTTGGCTAGTGCAATCGTTTTTGAGCAAATCGATCAATATTCTTTACTTATTTCTGGCATTAAGGCGTTGTGATCTTGAAAACGATCTCAACATTCATACTTCTTTGAAAGAGGTTCTATCGATTCTGAAGTTTATCCCCTCTCACGGAATCTCATACACTAATTTACGCTTTTGCTTCTGACTACCGGTGTAATTCTTCCATTAGTGCATTAGGCACCATAGAGGCTAAGCGATCCACCTTCACAGCGCTGCTTATCATCATAAGATAAAGTCAATTGGAAACTCAGAATAAAGTCTTTGACCGAAGTCCCTCTATTACTATCCTGTTTGACTGCATGCTGCCCAATGCAGTCACCTTTAGTTGAGCCGACCGTTAATAAATCATGCACCTTTTTATTCACCAGAGATTTATTTCTCTTCTCCTCGTTCGGCTTGTTGAAGAAGTTTGAAGAGTTTTCTAATCTACCACGTAATAAGGCACTCCATGGAGGTAGGCTTCTTTTTAGATGTGTGGATGTAAATGCGTATGTATGTGTTTTAATTTTTTTCTTTCTGTTGTGACGATGAAAAGATGAGTCAGCCAGCTTCGCTAGTCAATAGAAGCGAAAGTGTAAAGCTCTTATCCATTAAAACCACTTCCCCAATTTCTGTTACCTCGTAGAAACTCTTGTGAAGGCATTATTTAAGGAACGCGTGCATCTAGAGGTAGAAAGATGATTCTGCCCGCATTGGTCATGCGGGAGGCGGAAAGGAAAAAAAAAGAGTAACGATAGCAGTGGGGGGCAAAAGCGTGGTGCAAATAAACACGCATAAATTAACGCATTCACGCTGCTATTAACCAACGCATAGAGCCCATGAAAAAGACAATAGCAGAGGGAAGAGAGTAAGACGCAAGTAAGAATGAATGAACCACCGCCCAGCTATTAGATAATGCATAGGGCCCAAGAAGATGTAACTAGAGTTACAACAGTAGCGGAAGGAATAGCAAGGCGCACGTAGACGTGTATAGACTCGCTCACTCACATTGCGATTAGCCAAAAAATGCAGCGATGTTATTGCTGATAGAAAAAGAAGAGACAAATTTTGAGAAATTCAATTAAAAATAAGGGAATCATAATAGGTTATATAAGTGCCCGAAAATAATTATGAAAAGAGAAAAAAATAAAGTTGGTGCAGAGTTAGTTCAATCCAGCAGTTTAGTAAAGAACCGCCTAGTCCAGCAATTAGTCATCGTAGATCAGTATAAGTAAAAGTCAGTCGCTGTAAATCAATGAAATTTAAGTAAAAAAGTAAAAGTAGAATGTAAAGTATAAAAAGTAAAAGAAGAAAAAAATATCCATCTTAAAATATAAGTAAAGTCATAAGTAAGATCTCAAAGAGTACAAGACAAATATCATAAAAAGCTAACTCTTCCTTTAATTAAATTAATATGCATGCGTTTATATGAAGAAGTATTAAGTAGCATGTATCATCAAAACATTTTGAATGTTTCCGAATTATTTGACTTCTTTGAAAACAAATTTCGTAAACTTATCATCACCGAAGCAGAAAAGTGGCGCAAAAAAAATAAGAGATGGTATTGACATTTTTAAGTAGGCTGCGCGGAGTCGAGAATAAGATTTATGAAGCCGCTAAATGAGAAAGACGCATTACCGATAAATGAGCTTTTTATACAGATTTACAAAAAGACTACTTAAAATTTTTCTTTTAAGAAGATTAAGGTGGGAGACAGGAGCGCATACAGGCACTTTTAGTACCTTGAATGAGGTTCGCGAGTTGGCGCCAGATATTAAAAGGGAATTCACCTATATTATATTGAATAACAAGGTGTCTCGAAATCGATAGTATAGCCGAATCCGGTCACAAGAAATAAGCCAATTGTATTGTATTACCCAAGGCACAATCTGCGCCAACTGTTAGATAGTGGAAAATTTCACATTAAATTGTCCAGTATTGGCAAAATAATACGCTCATGTAAGTGACAAGACGCAAAGGTATTGCAAGCAAAACAATAGCTATTTGAACATTTAGCGTAATGAAGCAATAATTATAAGTCTTCGAGTCGTGCAAGAAATTCTGAACATAGCCGTGGATGGAGCGTGGATAATATAATACATATGCATTTTCTATGTTTAATAAAAGTATTGGAGGAGTTGATCTTCATGATCAATATTGTAATGTTTTGATGTCTTCAATTCAAAGTAATAAGTGAGCATGGTGTCTTCTTTTACGACTTATTGAAGTATCTTTAGCTAATATTACAATTATTTATAATAAACCTCATACTGATAAAAAAGGTTTTAAAGGTACCGTACAAAAAGTATGTGAATATTTTATTTAGAAGTTCACGAATGCATAGCGATCTAGACGTCAACTAACAACTTCTTCATTACCGGCTGAATATCAGATGAAGAAAGGGCCACGCAGAAAATATAGTATATCAATGTATTCTGTAAAGACTCAAAAATTTTACTCTAAATGTAAAAAATATCTGTGAAAAAATCACAAAAATGATCACTCATAATTTCACCTATGCCTCTAATAATGCATTCTTTTTTTACCATGTTTACACTAACAATTTGAAGTCTAACAAAACATCACTAACGTTTTCATCAAGATATTTTCCGTAGAATCGATGGCTGTTTTTAGTTTTCAAAATTACAAATTTTTTGTCTATTTGTTTGAATAATTTTTATAAACAGTTGCAAATGATAGAAGAAAATTAAAATGATAAAATAAAAGCATGAGTTCCTTTTTTGTGGTCACCAGTCCATTAGTTTGATGCTAGCTAGCCTAGATTTGGCTCAGAATTTGATAGGTTAACCCGTTTCGTACCAGAAGACCCTAAATTTTGAATATTTTTTGCATTAATAATGTTGATATAAAAAATAACAATTTAATGTGAAATATTATTTCCAATGTTAAATGGTACGCTCTTTTCAAATCCGAAGCTAGATTTCCGATATCTTTAGCTTTTTTTTAAATATGGCTGGCTTTTCATAAAAAATTAACGAAAAATGAAAATTGTCTTCCTTTTCATCTCGTCTCTTGAATGCTCTGGTAATGGAATCAATCCGGGCCTCCTATGGCATAATGAGTTGAGCTATAAATTGACACCTGGTACATGTCAAAATCCTAAATTGCAGCTTCTTACGAAATTTTTTTTTCGTAGATTTGTTGAAATTTTTATTACTAATTTTCATTTTTTTCAATTACTTTTAATACATAGAATAATTTATGATAAACTAAACTATAAATATACGCGATATACATGACGCAAATTGACGTCGAAAATACAATTAAATTTCGGGCAAACAAACGCGACATGGATGCCTAGAACTAATGATCAGAGCAAGAAAGATAGACAGAGAGTTTATAACAAGGAATAGATTTTAGTGGTGGAACTGCGTAAAGAGAGACGCGTGACAGCGAGAAGGAGAAGAAGAAAAAGAGAGATTGTACATGTACGCTAGGCTCGTGTATGCTCGCGCCAGCTAGCCAAGAGCCCATTGTATGCTAATCATATACAAGGCTACGGCGCTATGATCATGCGCAGCCGACGCATAATTTAAAGCGCTCTCTTTCCGGCAATTTTGAAGCTAAAAAGACCAGGTAAACAGTGGACTGCGCCAATAAATAAGCAGATTCAAAAATCGCATCGACTTGCAGATGGCAGCATCCCACAATAATGAGATAGATTAATCTACGCTGATCAAAGAGGAATCAATATGCTGATGAACAATATTTTAACAGCGCCAATCAACAAGTGGAAGAGCAAGAAAGACAGCGATACCGCGATTTCCGTCCGCATTGAAATTTGATTGACCGCGATGGAAATCGCTCACAGTCAAGAAGTTATCGTCGACTCGTCGCCACGTACAGATTGCTTACCAAACTACTCTCATTCGAGGAAATCATCGTGGCATCAACAAAGATCAGAAGACTTATATATACCGAATTTTCTGTTTTATTTCCATTGGAAGTATCGAATTTCCATGTTTCAGAAGCATTTATTACACCTCTGTCGCTCTCCTCTCCTCTCACTTTATCTCTCTGCTGTAAATTTACTGCGTCTCGCAAGTGCCGTTCAAGCGGTTGACATTTTGTGTGTTAACGTATCGACCCACCGCGACGTAACTGCGTAAATTGCTTTAAGTTTCTATCAATTTATTTGTTAGATTTTGGCGTACATTTTTGACGATCGAGAAGCGTAATGGGCTACCGGATAGAATTAGTTTTTTTTAGTTTTTTAGTATAATCGAAGTAGCGTAGAAATTTTTTAATCAAACGGCGACGTAGCGTATGTATGAGTGAGTGAGCTAGTGCGAGGAATCATAGAATACGTTTTTTAGGTATGTAGACTATATACTTAATAGCGGCGTTATTAAAGCGATTGAAGATAAATTTTTCTATTGATTTATTAAACTTTCTTCTATTTACCAGTTATAACGTGTCGCCGACGCGGCTGCGGACCCACGCGACCAGTTTCCCGTGGGACTTCCTCTGGAAAAAATTTAATAAATTAAAATTGAAATTTTAAAATCAATTCGGTCATAACTTTTACTGTCTGGCGCTCAACAATCCACATTAAATTTAATCCTTATTACCCATTTTTGTGGCGTACCGGATTCCAACGTCACATACTTCAGTATATTTTACAAAAATTACTACTAAATACGTAATAAGAATCAAAAAATAAATGCTAAAGAACTTAAAATGACGGATAATACTGCATTTTTCTTGACTGTATGTTCAGACGCCGCTAGAAGAACCTAAATATAAATTTGTAATGTTTACCATTATCAAGATTTTTGAACTAGTGAGTTTTAAATTTTGTATTATATTTTATTAATTAAGAATAGTAAATCCAATATGGTGGACATACTATCAACAAATTTCATTCTTTATATAAACATAAACAAGAAATTTCAAGTAAAAATAGTCAAGTAGAGTCTTTTTATATAATGCACTGATGGTGAGGAAATTAATTGAAACGTTTATTTTTTAAAAATTTCTAGATATAATCTTTTCGTCCGTCTGTTTGTCGTATAACTTACATTATCCGACTCTTAGCAGAACTTTTCTTCATGAGATGAAGAATAGCTTATACGTGAAGGTCGACGGGATTCAAAAGTCTTTTATCGTACTTCTTTTTATGATTCTCTTATCATTTTTGTCATTTTTATGTAGTTTTTATTTCTTTATCTGTTTTTTTTTAATTATTTTATTCTTCTTTTTTTACCTTTTTTTTAAAATATTTTTAATTTTCATTTGCAATAATAATTGTAACAATTGATACAATATTTTGTTGTTCGTAGCGAACAATTATGAGTATTACAAGTCAATTATTAGGTTTTAATTCAATATTAGGTAACTATTCCTGGTTTTAATTTTATAGTTAATCATGTTGCTTTTTTTGATAGGTAGAACTTAGCTACATATTAACACATATCTTTAGTTTTTAGTCATATTTCATCGGTATAACAAATATTCCATTATGCAACTGCGTTAGCTATTGATAATTGCAAAATTCCAATAAATAAACCTGAGTACATATTTTGCTCTTATACTTAGAAGAGCTTTTTCACATTTTATGAGTTTCCTTTTATCATTTCACATTACAATAAATACGTGTTTGGTATTGACTTACATAATTACAGATGTAATTTGTCTGTTAGTTTGTTATTTATACAAAACTATGCAAGTTTGTAATGTGTAATGGATCAGGGTGGCGTACAAATGTAGAGAAGCCGGTCGGGTAGCTTACCAGCACGCTGTCGACAAACTGAGTAAAACCAAACAGACATCGTTTATTAAATCTTAATACTAATTACAAATTTCTAAATTCTTGATTTTACGCGAGCCCAGGGCGCCAGCTACACACGTGTAGCGCGGTTTCTTATACAGCACTTCCGTTTGCACGGCTAGCTCACGGTTAGATAGGTCGCGGGCATACAAGATGCAAAAAGACAAAAATGGCGCGTAAAACGCGTCGCAGTCACACACACAGCCGGGGAGAAACGGGGACGGTTCGGTAAAGGGATGCCTCCTGGTAGCAGCTACTGCACCTGGATACACTTACCAGATATCTTACACGCACTCGAATACAAAAAAGAACGCTTCGCCTGCTTGTACACGCTCCTTTTTAAACACTACTTCGTTCGCGAATGCGGAGGCAAAAGGAGTATGAACTGCTCGCAAATATGGTACCGAACGGAGTGTCGGCTGCTCGCGAATGCGGAACCGAACGGAGTAAACGAGTGCTAGTTGATCGGCACGTTCATGAGCGTGGATCTTGAATGATCGTTCTGCACTGGCGCAACGTGCGTGTGTAAAACACGTTGCGCGACGCGGCTGCCACACGCGCTTAGCGCTGTCGGCAGTTGACACCACTGTGCGCCAGTAGCACGCGTTCTAGGTTATCCGCTAACGAGTGCTAATGTTGTTTTGATCTTCCTGGAGCGGCGAGAATCATCACCCGGTCTCCAGGGAGTCCAGGTAAGTTCGAAGCGTTCAATAGCGGTTAAGCGTCGACTAATTTTCCTCTTCTTCCAGTTTTGTTGTGGATCAACGGCGAGGCGGATTAGAACAATAGACGGTGGAGAAGGCGAAGTGGCAGTACCATGAACAGCGATGGCCAGCTAGCAGCGGCAGCGAGGCAGCGCTTCTAGACAATCCCGGGAATGTAATTATTTGCACGGGGAAGCTGTACTTGTGTCTTTCCTCATCTCCTAACCTCCCGTTATCAACTTTCCTATGATGTTGTATGGCAGTCTGTACTTCTCTTCCAAAGTGCAGCTGCTGCTGTTATTTCCTTCTCCAATTACTGTTTGGGAGGTTGCAGGTGATGGATAACGACAAAGACAGGGAAGGAGCTTGGAAAAGGACCCTTTTTTGTTGCTGCGTGTGTGCTCATAGCGAGCACTGATAAATGATTTTTCGTTGCTGTGTGTGTGCTCATAGCGAGCACTGATAAGGCTAGCTATGAACTTCTGAGATTGACTCCCCGCTAGAGCCTGTATGTGAGCTCTAAGCCCCTGCACCTGGAGAAGCTGTAGTCTACACAGCCCTGCGTGGCTGTCATTAGGGTTAACTGTGTCAGTCCTGCGAAACTGCTTAGATTGTGAGAAATGGTGTGGGCTACAAGGAGGCCTACAAGCTACGCTTTGGCTCTTTTATGTGACTGGCGCAAAGCACCACGACACAAGTTATAAGATATAACAATCATTTATGTGCTTACAAAGTACAAGAAACAAACATCAGGATTTGTAAAGCAAAAAGACCCAGCCAATTACATAGCATCATATTTACAATAGCAATAAATTGTAATATTTATATCTGTGAGTGAACAATAAAAAGGAGATGAGTGAGGACGGGTTTAATAAATAAAGGGCAGAATTTCCTGAAAGGAAACTAAGCTTGCCTTGGCATAAGAACCTTCACGGAGCAGGAGGAAAAGCCGGGGTAAGTTGAATATTTATTTTTCTTCTATTGAAATTACAAGAATAGAAAAGAGATTTTAAGAAGAGGTAAATTTAAATAAACAGACAGCACGCGCGAAAGAAGAAACTTCGCGACGGATACACTCGCAAGGATCCTTTTCGCCACCAGGGAGAGCTCTCTTACCTTAAAACTAAATGGAGACGAGAATACGATATCGTCAATATGACTGGGGGACGTTCAAATCCTGATGACGAAGATGATGGCGGGAGTCTACAATCTGCCCTCAGCGTGCCTTGACGTCTTGAGGAAACCGTTGCTGCAGCGCCGAGCACCTTAGACCGAGTTACCGTAGAAGACACTCGCCTTGGCAAGCATCACGCCAATAGACTCGGGCGTGAACAGCATTCCCAAATCATTAAGTTCCGAAAAACCTGCGCTTCGTGGCCCACTAACAATTTTATGCTTACAAACTTACACCGTATGCCGGAATGTTCGCGAGAACGCAATACCCTTCGAGCGCAAAAGGACCGACTCGTGCTGAAAAACACGTACGTATCAGTCACCGCCAAGCCTTTTCGCTCTCTTGGTACAATCGAAGAATAACCTATTACGAAAGACGAACGCTGCTTACGCAATCAGCGATCGGACGTAACTGCCTTCCCGCGCTCGCACGAAGGCCATTAAACGAGAAAAACTGTATTAGGGCGCGTGCATTGATCACAAAACGAGGTTTGTTACCACGCGGTCAATGCGAGACTCGTGTACAGAGGCCGTTCTTAATGCGCGTCATGATAGACGCAAACATCCCGCCTGCCTTCGCCTAATAGACGAAGCGGACGCTAACTGTGATAAACTGCAACTCTACCTATTCGCCAAAATGCGAGCGGCAAAGAGAGCGACATGTCGGAAAAACAAGAAAGAAGCAATCCTAATTGTCACTAGTTGTATTAGACCATCTGGATTAGAATAAACTTTCGTTATCCGACCTCAAGGTTATTTTGAGGGAGAATATCGATTATCTATGACGAGAAGTAGCTGACCAATGCTAAAACTTTCTTCTGGATATCTCCATTCCTTCCAGGCCTGTAAGTGTAATAAATATTCCTTGGACCATCGATTTTAAAATTCGTTACGAATGCGCTATAACAATTGAAAACGGCTCAGATGAATCTCGGAAACAGTCAGCTGATCTGCATCTGGAATTAACGCTGAGACTCCTTTATAGTACATGAATTTTCAGATCGATTGCCTTATTAGTGTACTTTGAAAGCTGATTCAACAAAAAGTCTTAATTACTTACGTGAAAATAGAAAAACCAAAGAAGCGTGTAGTAATCAAACCATTCAAGGTAAGGAAACAAATGATAGTTGCTGCGGACTAAATCTGGTGAATATAGTGATTAGGATAGCAATTCGAACTTCAATTTGTTGATTTTAGCCATTGCAACAACCGGCCAATAGGCAGGTGCGTTGTCATGATAAAAAAAATGTTTTCTTCGCAAATTGAGGCTGTTTACTTTTCACTTCGTTCTTCAAACAATGCAATAACTTTGCGTAGTATTGACCAGTGATGGTTTAAGGGTTAGTTAACCTGGTCCAATCTATTGCTTTGGCTGTTGTTAACTTTCAGGAGTTTCGTAGTGAATCCAAATCTTATCTACAGTTGTACAAGGACGGTTCAATAAGTACCTGTGTTAGTAATAAAGACACCATTTTTTCAAAAAATTTTTTTATTTTTCAACATAGTCCCCTTTTAGAAAGATACACTTCTCCCAACGTTCCTGCCATTTTTAACCCCTCCTAAAAATAGGATTTGTCGAACCCTCCAAAATACGCCTCTGTCTCGGCGATGACTTCCTCGTTTGAGCTAAATTTTTTTCCCGCGAGCCATTTCTTCATGTTAGGGAACAAGAAAAAGTCGCAGAAAGCCAGCTCGGGTGAATACGGGGGGTGCGGCAGCAATTTATAATGCAATTCATGCAGTTTGGCGGCGACAACTCCGAATGGATGTGTTGGTGCGTTATCATGGTGAAACAGCACCTTCTTTTTCGGCAAATGCGGCCGTGTCTCCTTCAATTTTTTGTCGGAGCAGTCCAATAACTCACTGTAGTATTGTCCAGTGATCGTTTTTCCTTTTTCTAAAAAATCCATGAGGATGACGCCGTTCGCATCCCAAAAAATCGTCACCATGACCTTTTCGGCCGATGGAACCGTCTTCGCCTTCTTTGGAGCAGATTCACCGAGAGAAATCTATTGTTTTGATTGCTGCTTAGTTTCTGGTGTGTAATGATGAATCCAGGTTTCATCAACGGTGACAACTCGACGCAAAAACTCCTTCGGATCTCGCTTAAATTGCTTTAAACACTGCTCCGAAGTTAACAGCCGCTTCCTCTTGTTGTCTACCGTGAGCAATCGCGGCACCCATCAGACTGACAATTTTTTTATCGCCAACTTATTATGTAAAATATTAATTGCCGTTCCGGTCGACACACCTACGGCCACTGCTACTTCACGCACTTTCGTTCGTCGATCAGCGAGAATCATGTCGTAGACATTTTGAATGATTTCATCGGTAACCACGTCTGCCGGGCGTCCTGGTCGCTCCTCATCAAAAACGGATGTTCACCCACGTTTAAATTCGTTGAACCAATATCTAACTGTGGTCATAGATGGCAAAGTGTCCCTATAAACAGAATCCAACTTTGCTTTTATCTCCTCGCATTTTTTTCCATCCAAAAAAAAAAAGCGAATTACCGAACGATACTGCTCTTTTTCCATCTTAGTGAAAATCACGAAACATGTCTTACTCGAATGGCTGCCAAATCCAAACTAACCTATCAATCAGTCTGAAATTTGTTTTGCCGTCGTTTGATAGATAACAGCACACGATGATAATACCAACTTTCCTCAGGAACGCCCTCTGTCGTCAAACACGGGTACTTATTGAACTGCCTTCGTATAGAAAAGTCCTATTAGTATATAGTTTTTTCGAACAAAAGTGCTATATTGATTTCAGATATAGAATAATTTCTGAAAATTAAGACGTTTTTAATCAGTAGAATAAATGAGAACAAATATAACCATGTATACTAATTAGCTTTGCTTTGCTACTTGTAATGAATAAAGAATAGTATTTTTGACTCGTGTACTTCGAATGCAGTGTTGTGGTAGGAGGATTCACACTCGTACTAGTACACGCATATCTATGCGTACAATAAAGATAGATATAGTGTACCCATTTATACGGTATATACATAGAAATTATATCAGGTGCGCAATTAAGTTCTCGCTATTTTTCTTGACGAGAATGCAACTTTACTGTGAAAAAAATGGTTACAAATAAATCATTCAAAGTATTGCCCATCGCTAGTTACAACTTATTCCCATCTTTCTGGCAGAGCCTGAATACTGTTACGGTACAAGTGTTCGTCTTTTGAAGCTATCTACGAATCAAGCAAATTTTTAATATTTTTATACGAGCGTAATTTCTGATCAGCCAGACCATGTGCCATCGAACGAAACAAGTGATAATCGAACCGTCCCATATCTGGAGAATATGGCGGTAGGGTAAAACTTCCTATTCTCGTGTTCCTAAGTAGGTTTTAATGTGTCCGGTAACGTCAGTAGAATCACTTTTTCGTACCTCTGCTTGTATTGTGGCCGTTTTTCGCGTAGTGCTTGGCTCAATCGCAATAATTGATTCCGATACCGTTGCCCAGTGATGGTTTTGTTTGGTTTCAACAGCTCATAATAAATAACACTGACCTGGTCCTACCAAATACATAGCATAACCTCCGTAGCGTAAATATTGGGCCAAGCCGACGTCGTAGAAACATGACCGGGCAGTCTCTATGATTTTCTTCTCTTTGGGTTTCTGTAATGTATCCATTTTTCATCACCTGTCACGATGCGATGAAGAAAACCCTTCCTTTGTTTGCCCCTGGAGTAGTTGTTCACAGGCGAAAAAGCGACGCTCAACGTCCCTTGGCTTCAAATCATAAGAAACCTGAGTTCCCTGCTTTTAAATCATTTCCAACACATGCAAGTGCTTGAAAATGGCTTAGAGGGTAACTCTTAATACTAAAACAAGTTTTTTTTTTATTCGGCATGGATCCTTGTCGTTCAGTACCTTCGATTCAACGTCTCTGAAGGTTTTAGGCCTTCCTTTACGCGGACAGTCGTCAATATCGAAATCACCGTCTTTGAAACGACGGAACAAATCACGGCACGTTGTTTCACTTAGAGCAACATCTCTTTAAACGTTTTGAGCCTCAAAATGTGCTTCAGCCGCCGTATTCTTCGCGTGAAAGAAGAAAAACAACACTTTTCTCAAATGACAATTGTTTGACACAAAATGAAATTTTCATACAACCAAAAGTATATGACGCCAAAACAAAATCACCAATGCGTCAAAGCAATTTGTTTACCATATGTTTAAGCTTGCTTTATGGCATTTCGAATGTCGAAATCGACAAGTACTTACTGCTGGAGCCATTTTTTGACAGACAGCGGGAACTTAGTACGCATCTAATACAGGGTGTGGCAGTATAACTTTTTTTCTCAAAACTTAATAAAACCCATTGTATGAATTAGAAAATTTTCATTTGTTTTTTATAATGTAGGCGCATACCTAAACTTTTGTTTTACATAGTTTTAAAGATCAAATCAGGTAGTTGACGATCCCCATTCTCTATACACTCAGTAAACCGATTTCTGACGTTCAATTCAAACAAAAGCACACCCTCACTGTTTCAACGCATGATGGCGCAATGATGGACAAAACTTTATAGTCCCGCCTCTCGAACGAGACCACTAACGTTATGCTACCACATCAACCGACTGAATAGCGCGTATTTTAAAAAAGGAAGTTATGCTGCTACACCCTGTACATTATTACTAATATTTTATGTTTTTATTCACAGTTACTATATACTGATAAAATGGAAAAATACATAAAAACATTATATCAATATTTTGCAGACGCATAAATTCATACAAAAATAATTTTATATGGATAATAAATTCATTAGGATATATTTTATTTTGTTACATATACTAATTATAGATTTAATTATATGTGTATATCAATTATAGAATTATTTAATTGTAAAAATTCTCTGCTTAAGATATCTTTGTACATTCATTTTGTTCAACTTTAAGTAAAAACCATAAATTCCTCTATTTATTGGGAAGTATTCCTTTGCTAGGAATCGACCTTTGTGCGTCACCTTAATTACCTAATGTTCCTGGTGGAATATAGTAAGTTGGTACTGTTTCTCCTGGCAATCCTACTTTGATACTCATAGCTTTTTTTTCAAAAAATGAATTATTTACCCTGAAAAGTTTAAATCAACAACGATTTTTTGTTATTCATTTCCATTATAGAAACACAAAATATAATATTACTAGAAAATGTTAAAAATTATCATCTAAATTAAGGGGACATTCGCCTTTTAAATTTTCAAATAATTAATTTTTAGATTTTTACATATTTCGATTCTATATACGTTCAAAAGTTGCCTCCTAAAATTTCATCCAGGAATTCGTTATAGAAAAAAAGTTACAGCTATATTTGTAACAGCGTATGCCCATGAGTAAAAACCGGTTTCTATTTGTGCGTGTAGCGCGGCGCGCCCGCTGCTTCTTCTCCTGGTGTAAACATCTTTAGTATACATATATGTGATATTAGACTGCTCGGCAGTTGCTCTGCGTTATTCTTTGAGCAAGCGCGTGTTTTATTTTTTTGAAATTCGTTAAAAATTGGCTAAAAAGTTGTAAAAAATGTCTAAACCTAGTGGTCATTTCAAAGGTAATCGGAGTACTCCTCATTTTAGGCGTAAAAACAAAAAAAGAACATTTACTGGCAATCAGTTTACTGCAGAAAAAAATCCTGATTTACCAAGTTCCTCTGCTAAAAAATTAAAAACAAGTAGTGAATTGCAACCTCCTACGGACAGCTCTATCCAGTATGTGATTTTGTGCTTTAATTTAGTCTTTTTGGCTCTTTCTCAATATATAAAGTGCAAAGAATGTAATGGTAAAATTTCATTTACCCAACAAAAACGTAGAGGCCTTGGATTTAAAATCTGTGTGGAATGTTCGTGTGGTAGAGAATTCATTGAATCTTCCCCATCTATATCTCGAAATTTGTACGAAATAAATCAGAGACTCATATTTGTCTTGAGAGTTCTTGGCGTAGGGTATAATGGCGTGAATATGTTTTTGAGTTTGATGGATATTCCTGCAAAATTTTCGACTTGCTTTATTATACTGCAATTTCAAGAATACATAAAGCTTGTAAACAATGTTTTGATTTTGTTACTAAAAAAGCAGTCAAAGAAAAAATGCAATTAAATTAGGAGGCTGGCAATAAAGCTAACGTTTTGACTGGCAAAAATACTCAATATAGTAACGAAAGTTACAACAATTTGATTTGGAACATTTCTCCGAAAAGCAAGTTTTCTGGCAAAGATGTGACTGAAATTGCAGCGTGGATCGCAGCATCCATTTTCAACGAGGGCTCGAGAACTTACCTAGCTATTATGGATCTCATGGGCATCAAAATTGGTGAAACTGCAACGGCTTTTGCGCAAAAAGTTGACGAGGACCGTATCTCTCAAGCCAATAGGAGGAGCAGTGAGCAGTCAAAAGAAGGTCGAATTAAGAAGAAAAAAGCTTTGGCCAGCCACTAACAGCAATTACTAGATAACGAGGGTCCTCAGTATTCACCAGGAATGGCCAATTAAAGGTAAAAATAAAGTTTTTGACCTCTTATTCAATAAAATTATGGTAAAAAAACTTTGAACGCGTTTTTCTCGAAACTACCTTTTACAAACTGGTAGAACATTTTTCTCCGAATCTACTGGACCGTTTTGAAAAAATCAAAAAGCGTTCGATTACTTATTGAAAATAGTTAGCAATAAGTCTCTAAAAGTTTAAAAAAATACCCCCCCTTTTTTTTACGGGAGTGACTTACCCCCAAAAAATGCCGTTTTTTCGCATTTTTCAGAAATATACATACAAAAACTTCAAAATATGAAAAAATATGAGTTTTAGAGCCTTATTGTATAGTTTTGAGTCTCAAAATAGAATCCATTTTGAATTTTTTAAAAATCTGTTACAGGAGGTCCAGAATATGTCCTACCGTTTGAAAAGTAACTTTTGGATGACGCCCTCTACAGCAGCCAAGGGAAACTAAAAATAAAAAAAAAATTCTTTTTATATTCTTTAGAGACTGTTTAACAATGTCTAAAAGAAATTTTGTCAATAAATATAATAGTTTTTTCATAATAAAATTTTTAAAAAGTGGTTTTTTCAATTTCAAAGGCGAATGTCCCTTTAATTTCCAAGATAGTTTTCATAAATTTATGAATCATTCTTATTCTTTAAATTAACGATTTTTCTAAACACTTTATAAACTGAAAAAGAAATATATACCTTTGAGTGCATTAACGAAGTTGAAGCACTATAATATGTTATCTACAATTATATTTGTTGTTTAAGAAATAATTGTTTTTTTTATCATAAATCAGTATAATATTATAACCTTTTTTAAAGTTATCATTGGACTGCACGTAACCAGATCAAATTTAATGGAATATTTATTAATGTAAAATAAAAACAACATTTTTTAATAATACCGTTTATTATAAATTAATAATAAAAATAGTAATCTGATTTAATTAAAAATAAAAAAAATTTATTTTATTTGATGAAATATTTTTTAGGCTTGTGTTCGGGCCATATTTGCATTGGCGTCGCCGTTGTCTGTAACGTCAACGCTGCGGTCCCGCGTCTCGCGCGCCCTCTTTTTTCTTGCCGCATGGCGCGTGCGACGCGCGGGAAGAAGACTCACTTGATCATAGCTCGCTGCGGTGATTAGTGGTTCTGCGTGTCCGCACAAGTTTTATTAAGTTTTTTTGGCCTTGTTAACGTCGCGTTCGACGCGAATGCGAGCTTTTCGCAAAGGGTTTTGCGTGGTTTTCGATAACCGAATCTTGCAATTACGCGTAAGTGTGTTGTGTGTGTTTGGAAAGGGAGAGGAGGTGCACCTCAGCAGAATTTGTGGAACGCTGTCCACGTTCGCCATTTTGACGTGACGCGTTCCAGGGCGAGCGTATCTTCGCGGCAATTGAGTTTTATTGCCCGGCACCACAGCGTTGGTCTCCCCGAGACGTCGGGGCGCGTTGTGTGCAGGTCCAGGACCACTACGCTCCCCAGGCCTGGCTTCACCAGGAGGATTGGGTGTACCATAGCGGCCAGCGATCTTGGATTTTGTATGTTTGTGAGTAGCGCGGGTAACGTAACCCATAGTAAGCGATAGCGTGCGTGCGTCTGTAGGGCGCCTGCCTTGCGACATTTTGTTTGCGCGCGATCTAATTAATATCTTTCTTTCATTGTATTATTTAATTTTTATTTGTCTGTTATCAATAAATAAATTTACACAAGTCAGCTTGCTTCGGCTTTTCCCTCTAAACCGTGAGGGTTTTTACGCCGAAGCAAGTTTCCTTTTTTATTAACGCGAATTTTGTAATTATTTTTATTTAATCAATCCAATCCCTCACACCCTCCTCATTTTCTTTTCTCACACATATATATATATTATCATTTTAATAATTTTTTGTTCAACTTGAAAAAAAATGTTTTATTGAGCAAATGTTTTTTGTATGAGAAATAAATTTTTTCTCTTAAACGCATTTTTCTATAAGCAAAAGAAATAATTTGTTTTATATAAAAACATATTCCTTTTAGTAAAAAGAAAGTCGTTTAATTTAATTAAACATTTGTTTCTTTACAAAAACTAAAAAATTTGTGTTTCTCTAACTAATGTTTCTTTGAGTAAGTGAAAACAATTTATTTTTTTTAATCAAATATGTGTTTGAATCAAAATGAAACATAGAACTTAAAACTAAAATCAAAACTTTAGTTACGCGAGAGTTGCATAGCGTAATAATTAGAACGTATGCTTCGTAATCCGAAGAGCTTCGGGTCGAATCCCGCCTTAGGTAAAAAAATTTTTGTGTATTTTTCCTACAACTCAATTTGTACATGCAATATAATTTGCGAGAATCGGCATTGCGAATAAATGAATTCTTGTACTGCGACGAATATGTGTACAAGTGTACAAAAGATTATGAAATGATACAGGATAATTATGAGATCATCAAATAGGGGGAAATTCGAATATCGAATCTGTGTACTGGATTTAAACTGTTTTTGAATGAGCCCAAATAATTAATAATTGAAAATTACTTGCTAAATATTAGTTTTATATAAAATTGGATTAGTTCAAAGAAATATTCCTTTTAGTTTACAGTTGGAAACTAAACAGAAGCACCGATATCTTTGATTAAAATAATATTTTGTTGCCTTAAAAAAATATGACTTTAAATCAAGAAACTGGTCGATTGGTTTAATGTAAAATTTCATTTGTTCAAAGAAATATTTCTTTTAGTGTATAATTTTGAAAATTAACGGGATCACTTGCATCATTGATTCGGGTGATCATCAGCTAAAATAAATATTTCTTTTACTTAAAAAAATATTTGATCACCCGCCGGCAATCAAGGCATTTCATTGAAGCAAAGTAAATTTCTTCGGATCCATGAAATTTTTTTCTTTGTATAAAGATGCATGGAAATCCACATTCATTTCCGTATAAAATCAATATGACCAATACGAAAATTCATATTAAAAACTATAGAGATTGATAAAATAAATAAATACAATTAATTTTTATATATTTTCATTAAAATTATTTTTTATATACTAAAACATTTTAATAATATTTTTACATTTTATTTTTTTTTTTATTTCGGCATTGAATTAATTTTTTAGTCTGAAACTGTTGTTAACATATTGCACTAAGAAAAATATTTCATTAATCCAAAGATACTTTCTTTGTTTCAATAACAATGCTTTGATTGCTGGCGGATGATCAAATATTTTTTGAAGTAAAAAAAAAAATTTGTTTAAGTAAAAAAAATTTATATTTTAACTGAAGAAATAATGCATTTATTAAAAAAAATATTTCATTCAAAGAAGAATGGAATTCATTTATTTATGAAGTTGATAAAATAAAATAATAAATAAATTGTTGTGTATGGTAAATTTTAAAAGTAATTAAATAAAATAAATTGGTATTACTTACTCAAAGAAACATTAGTTTGAGAAACAATTTTTTAGTTTTTTTTAAGAAAAAAGTGTTTACTTAAATCAAACGGCTTTCTTTTTACTAAAAGAACTGTGTTTGCATATGAAATAAATTATTTCTTTTGACGTAGAAAGATTTGTTTAAGAAAAGAAATTTATCTCTTATACTTAAAGAAACATTTGCTTAAATAAAATTAGTCAATCAAATCTTTGATTTAATTAATAAATTATTAAATTTCTTAATTTCAAAGTGATATTTGTTTAAGTCAAATTTAATATTTCTTCTACTTAAAAAAATACATTTTCATGAATGTTATTTCATTGAGTCAAAACCGCTTTTATTAAATCAAAGAAATTTTTTCTCAGTGTAAGCATATTTATTTTATCAACTGTATTATCTACCATACGTAAAATTTAATGTACATAAGCCAATTAAATAAAATAGATGCATATATTTTGTTTAATAGAATTTTTTTCCACTGTAAGCTTTAAATTTGTTTATAAATGTTAAAAATGTTTTCAAATATTTATTGTGCTTATACGTATTAAACTAACATATGTAATTACATTTATACTTTAAATAAAAAATCGAGTGTTAATTATTTAGAATACATTTTTTTTTTGCAATTTTTATTGTTTAACTCAATAATATTTAACATAACCGTAATATTTAAAATAATTATTGTAAATATACCTGTGGATGTATCATTATATTCTGTATACTGTAACAGTATTTTTAACAAAATAGTGAGTAGTATAATTTCATGAAGTTATAAGTGTACGTTGCAAAAATTAATTATAAAATATAAATATATAGCAAATAATACAAAAAATTGTGCAAGATATAGCCTTTGTGTGTATTTTAGAGTTCTTTTTACTGATTATTTTATATACTTTATTTAATTAAAAGCAAAAACATTTTGAAATCTTTCTGTTCTCAATCCGGAGACATAACAGTATCTTAAATTAGTATGTTATTCATTTTCAGATCTACGCATAGGTCGTTTTTATATAATTTGGTATATAAAGGATTACCAATGTAATTATTTCTGGATTGTAATGAATAAACAAATAAATAATATGAAATACTAACAAATATATAATTTATCACAAACATTTACTACTAATACCATACTTAATTCAGTTAATTAATTTAATAAATTTTTAACGAGGCAGACTTACTTAGACTCACACGTGTAAATATAGACTCATGCAATATTAAACAATTTGCAATGTAACATAGCAGCCAGAAATTGTCACCCTGAATCCCGCACGTGTAAATATATTGGGTGTACAACTTTGCTTCTGCCGTTTTGCAATTGATGGCTGTAGATGGCGCATGCTCAACGAATCCCGTTCATCTCCCGTATGGCCAAATTGTGTTACGCGCTTTTTGGACAAACGCTCGCGATCAAATAAAGACAATCTTTTTTTCTAAGGTTCGATCTTTATCCGTATGTAAACATGCCTGACTATCCGCTTAATGAAATTGTTGATACTATAATGGTTTTAGGGGAATGTCATAACAATTTTCGTGCAGCGGCAAGATGGTACGCTGAACGATTTCCAGTTAGGAGACACACAAATCATAGGACAATATATAGAGTAACCGAAAGACCTCGCGGTGGACATCCTGTTCGCCAACGCAGGCGCCACGAATATGACGAAAATGATGCTCGCGTTGTGACTATCCTAGCAGTTATTCATCTTGACCCTCATATTAGCAGTCGCCAAATTGAAAGAGAAATTGGTATACCACAAAGAACGGTTTTAAGAATTCTAAATGTTCTTAGATATCATGCCTACTACGTAACTTTGGTTCAAGAGTTGAGAACTCATCATATTCAAATGCGTATTGAATTTTGCCAATGGGCTTTAAGAATGATAGCAAATGATCCTAATTTTTTTAGACTTGTACTTTTTTCTAATGAGGCTAAATTTTGCAGTGATGGACAACTTAATAGGCACAATTTTCATTATTGGTCAAATCAAAATCCCCAGTGGCACATACCTGTAGACCATCAAAATCGATGGAGCCTTATGGTATGGTGTGGCATAGTCAATGGTTATTTGATTGGTCCTTATTTTTTTTAAAGAAATGTTGATAGAGATAGCGATTAGGAGTTGCTAAGAGATCGGTTGTCAAAATTGTTAGAAGATGTTCCTTTAGCTACAAGACAAAAAATGTAGCTTCAGCAAGTTGGTGCACCACCACATTTTGCACAAGTAGTACGTGACTTCTGAAATTATAACTACAATCAGAGGTGGATCGGATGAGAAGGTCCAGTTAACTGGCCACCTTGCTCACCAGATCCCACATCTCCAGATTTTTATTTATGGGGCTACTTAAAAAATGTTGTTTTTGCAGAACGGCTAACACCTAAAGCAAACATAAAAGACCGTATTCGTCGAGCTTGCGTAGTGATTCCAAGAAAAACTTTACTAAGAACAGTACAACATTTCCAGAGGTGATTACATTTATGCCTTGAAGCTAATGGAGGTAACTTCGAACATTTGCTTCGTGGTTAATAATTATAATTGTTATAATAGTAAGAGGTAAGGGGGCTCACGGTAAACAAGCACCCCAAACGTGAGAGGCAAGGGGACTCACGGTGAACAAGCACCCTAAATGTGAGAGGCAAGGGGACTCACGGTAAACAAGCACCCCAAATGAGAGAGGCAAGGGGACTGACAGTAAACAAGTACCCCAAACGTGAGAGGCAAGGCGACTCATGGTAAACAAGCACCCCAAATGTGAGAGGCAAGGGGACTCACGGTAAACAAGCACCCCTAATGTGAGAGGCAAGGGGACTCACGGTAAACAAGCACCCCAAAGGAAACAGAACTTCCATGTCGTTGTTTCTGGGTAATGCTAAAAGTAAGATAAATGCATTTAAACAAACAGTACGGCAAAGTACTGCTTTGAAGCCTCATAATTCGAAAATCGCTGTAACGTAGGCACCACGTCGTAGCCGATTTAGCTACGTGCGCCTTGAGTGCCTTGCACAAAAATAATATTGTGATAAAACAGATAGGTCTCTTTTGAGACGTCCTTACTGGCGTCTGCCAAGACTCCGACGCTGGGAGCTGCTTCAAAGCTGGCTTAGGTGCTGGCAAGCTCCGCACAACTCCTGCGTAAGTTGGTGGCGGCGCAGGTATTCTCGGTGCCCATTGCACCGCAGCAACCTCGTAACCACTCGAGAAACTCGAATTTGTTCTCTTTCCTCGGCGCTTCTTCTTCTTAGGGGTTCCTTTGGGGCTCTCCAACTTCCCCGGCTGCCCCGAGGAGAACATCCCCTTTTTTTCCGTCTCTCCCGCTTCAGCAATCTGGCTAGAGCACCTCGAGGTACCAGCGAAGGCCGCTCCTTGGAAGACGGATTTGTCTTTCGAAGGCGGGTCCGAAAAGCGCTCGTTCATGCGCATATTCCTCTCGCACCGTTTACCGTGTGTCATGATGTCCTCATTACTACGGATCGATGCGGCGGCCACGAACAACTGGTACTCGGGTTGCAGCTGTTCGTACGCCATCTTCACCAGTTAAAGCATAGACAGCGAGTTTTTTAGGTGAGCCGCAATTGCCCGGAAACACGGTATGTATCGTGTGACGCTCTCACCCTTTCCCTGCGTAAGCTTCTCTAACTCTTTCATTATCGCTCTTTCCTCGATCTCAGGGCAGTACTGATCGCGGAAACGTCGAAGAAATCCCTGCCAATCGTGGATATCTTCTCTTATTCCCCCGTACCAGAAGCGTGCTGCATTGGTGAGGATGACTGACAGAGCACTTAGTATCGCCTCTTCGCCGTAGGAATGGAAGCGTCGGAAATCTTCCATCAGCGCGACGAATTCGGACGAATCTTCATTGTCTCTGCCAGCGAACGACACTCCCCACTGCTTCATTGCTTTCAAACACCGCTCACGCTCACAGCCCTATCTTCCCGTTGTCTGTCCTCTGACTGACTGCAGGAGGGGCCACGCATCTCTCCTCTTCCCCGAAGAGCTGCCGCAGCTCCGCTACCGCGAGTATATAGCGGCACGAGCTCCTCAGGGTGCTCGGGTACACCCAGCTCTTGTTGAGTCTTCGGCTGAACACCCATATCGTACGTGCTCGACGTACTCGAACGTTCGCTTGCAGCCCGCTGTGGTCATTGTGCCGTCGACTGACGGTGCGCTGGACTCGGGGGAAGGTCTGCTCTGAGCAGTCCCTAACTCCCCGGTCGACGTCGGCATCTGAATCGCTTTTGAGAACAAACTCAAAGATAGCAGAAGCTCTTTCCACCCTTTAATTTCATTTCTGTTCTCCGTCAGCTGACTCATGACGGATTTCCACTGCTCCGCGCCGACGACTACCGTAGCAGGTTGCTGCGGTCCTGAGTTCAGCAGTGACGTCGACGCAGGGGCCGCAACGGTCGAAACCGAGGCCGCCGGGTGCGCCAGTGACGCCAACCCCGCCGAAATGCCAGTGAAAGGCGCCGCCACGCTTGTAGTCGCAAGCGGCAACACGATGGATGGCCAGTAAGACCTCTCCGCTCTTCCACTCTCCATCCACCTAGACTCCAAAACTCTCCCCGCACTGCTCCGAGCAGGAGTGCGGGCCGTGTCACCGATCCTCAAAGAGTTTAGTGCCTCCGGCCCCGCCCAATTCCTTGCGTTGGACTCTCCACTGGTAAGATCCTCCAAGGTACTCTGCGTTGCTCGACTCACTCTTTGGGACCACTTCCTGGTCTCCCAGAGTCCGTTACACGACATTGAGATCGGCGTGGGAGAAGCTGCAGGGTCAGCGTCGTAATCATTATACCACGGCACCAACACGCTCGGATCATCATCACGTATAATCGCCCTGAGAAGTCGCTCGCGCAACTCCAAACCTTCTCCCCTTGTCCTAAGTCCGCGCTCTTCTAGCCGTCGGATGACGTACTCAACCGGGAGAGCGCCGATCTTTCGTCTCGCTTGGCGGGCCGCCCGAGACCTGCATCATACGAATCATTGATTGTTCGTAATCCACCATCTCGGTGTCCTGCAGCAAGCGAGATAAAAAAAAAACACAAAAAACGAGCCACTAAATCCTCCTCAACACCTTCCCCCCTTGACTGGAAACTAAGTTCGAATCAGTCGATTAATTGGCCAAGTTCGAACGTGCAAAATTTCGACAAAGTCCACATGGTCAAAAAAAAATGACAAAGTCTGAACTCACGAAATCTGACGAAGTCCCCTCGGCTGGAAAATGACTACGTCCAAACCAGTCGAGAAATCGACTAAGTTGGAATTAGACGAAAAAAAATTGATTAAGTTCAAACGAGTCGAAAAATCAACTAAGTTCGAACGAATTGAAAAATCGACCAAGTTCGAACGAGTCGAAAAATCGACTAAGTTCGAACACACGCGCTTTCGCTGTAAGTGCCGGGTGCACTTAGTGCGAGCGCACTCAACTCTCTTTCTCGAGGCTGGCAATCGGCCCTTCCTCTTTGTGTGTATCTTTGTCACGCGAGTGGGCCGACTGTCTCTCTCGCAGTTACGCCTCTTGAACAATCACTTTCTCAAATAATATTTGAGAAATTGTGCATCGGCAAGAAACTCGCGTGCAATGTTTACATTGGGCAAGCTCACCGATGTACACTACGAGGACCCGAAATTAACAGGGTCCTGTCACGGTCGCAATTTGTAACGTGGGCACCACGTCGTAGTCGATTTAGCTACGTGCGCCCTGAGTGCCTTGCGCAAAACTAATATTATGATAAAACACTGCTCTAATCTCTCTCGCTCTCTCTCTCTCGCTCTCTATGACACAATGATGCAGGCCGGCCGCCCGCAACTGTCTCCCAGCCGACGGAGGCCTATTGCTTCCCCAGGGCAGGGAAGTGGCAATCCCTCGCTACCCTCACCGCGAACCCGCTAACACACACTCTCGCTCTTTCTCTTTCTATCGCTCTCTATTTCGCGTAAATAAGTAAGGACACTCACCTTTGCGGTTTACGAAGCTCGTCCGCTGACCGTTAAGCTCCCAGCAGCTACCTTCGGCACCGCTGCACCTGGCTTCTGCGGCTCTCCCTCTGAAGAAGGGCTGCCGGACCTTGATGTGAATTCGCCTGGACACTGTCTATCTTCGCCTCACCCTCAGCTTCAGATGTCGCGGTGGCAACCTCCAGCCGCCTCCCGCTGACTCTTAATTTCCTCGTCCCCCGGCTCTCTGCTACGCTGCGCTTCTCCGTTGTCGCTCCTCTTCCTCGCGCTGCTACCTCGACTTCTTCACTCTCTCTCACTCTCTCTCTCTCTCTCTCGCACACCTTCACCCTTAGCTTCACTCGCGACACTCACTCTAATACGAAAGAATAGGACTATGTTCACCGCGGGACTTATTTCTCCGTCCTCGCGGGAGCGCGCAGCAAAACTTACTCGTAGAAGAGCACAGCGTAACTCTCGTTTCGCTCGCTCTCCTCTCCTCTTCCCACGCGGCTCCCAAAAATTCCTCGCCGATCGTCGCCGCAAGTTCGAAAATCGCGCGATTTTCGAACGTTGCCGGCTTTTAGAAAAATCCGCATTTTCGCGGCTAAACAAGCTTACACAAGCTGGCAACCTGGAGACGGTCGCGCAAGAATGTTAGCACTTACATTCTTTGTCGACGACCTATGACGGATTCTCGGTCACATTACTCAATGAAAAAATATTTTATTATTGTGTTTTGGAAAGCTCTCAATATAACCTACAAGAATATGTTACAAGAAATAGTAGGTTCTATTGAAGAAATTTAAGGTAACCTTCATGTGACCTACAAATTACTCTTCAAGGTCAAACAAATAAAACCATCTTATGTCCCTCTCAAAACTATACAACTTTTGTCTAAAACATTTTTCTGTATCTGGCTTACCAACAGAGAAATGTTGGTGGATCACTTAAAATGGCTCACCCCGTATAATATGGTCATCAGCTTTTCGGCTAAATAAAATCAGAATAGCGTTTTCTCAAAATATTTTAGAAATGCTTTAAAGATTTTGTTAAGCTTTCGAGAAAAGGTTCGTCAAAGATTTCTGTTGTCTCTAAAAAGTATTGTATTCTAGTGGCCGTATATATTAAAAAATCCTTTCAGAAACTTTCTCATAGCCTTTTTAAAAATATTTTTTGGAATCTTTTGAAAACATTTTTTGAAAGTTTGTTCAGAACATTTTAGAAATATTTTTAAAAGATTTATAGAAAAGTTTCATTAAAATATTAAATAAATTTTTGAAAATCCTTTTTATAAAGCTTTCCATACAGTGGTTCCATAACCTTTTGTAAAATATTCTACGAAAGATTCCTCTAAGGTTTTTGCTGCCTTTTAAAAAATGCCTTATTCTATTGTAATATTATTACAAAAAATTCCATTCAGAAACATTCTCGTAACCTTTTCAAAAATGTTTCGCGGAATCTTTTAAAAAATTTTTTGAAAGTTTTCTCAAAACATTTTAGAAATGCTTTTAGAAAATTTATAGAAAGGTTATATTAAAATATTACATAAATGTTTTAAAATTCTTTTCATAAAGCTTTCTATACAATGATTTAGAAACTTTTTGTGAGGGGTTTCAGAAAAAGTTTCTGTAAAGTCCTTGTTATATTTCGTTTTTTGGTTTCTTAGAAATGTTTTAAAATGATCCTTAAAATCTTATGAAAAATGCTATTGTGAAAGGGTTTTGAAAGGTTTTACAATCCATATAAAAACGTTTTCGAAAGATTTCAGTGAAATCTTTCCAAGAAAGTTTCTTCAAAACATTTTTTGCTGTGTGGGGAATAATTGATTGAAGTATGTAAATTTTTGAAATTAAACCATATAAATTTTGTTTGGATCGATAAAATTTTTTCTCAGTGTAAATATAACAAATAAAAACAAATTGGAAGACTGCCTTTTTTACCAGGTTTCGTAGAATTCTACGGAAATTTTTCTGTATGTAGAAAAAACCGATGCGCGTAAACTAACAACACAACTGTACACGACTTATATTTTTATTGAACTTCGCATTCCTAACATTTGGATTTTCAGTATGCTCTTTTCTAGATACTAGAGATTTCGTTGTTTTTTATTTTGATTATTTCGACTTCAGTCACTCATATTTTCTAGAATAATCGGGCACTTTATGATTACTTTAGATTCATTTATTGTTCCTGGAATGAAAACGCGCTTAACTAGTGTCATGGCGAAGACTTCGGAACTAGAAAAAATAAAAAAAAATGAAGCCATCACAGGACGGCTGACAGAAGTGAAACATAATTTATTATTGATAATTATGAAATTAAAACAAAGATTTATGATTTCTGAAAATGTATAATTTTCTGTAAAGAAATGTGTACATACACAGTATGTCGGAAAAGTTCCCGAACTTTTGAAATAAAAACTCGAAAATTACATCTAAAGAAATTTATTCCAGTTAACTTTCAACATAGTCCCCTTTACTAAATATACACTTATTTGAGCGCTTTATTAGTGATTCGAAGGCTCTCTGGTACTCCTCTGAAGTTATCGCTGTGAGACGCTCGGTGCAAGCCGCTTGAATGCTCGGTACATCTTCAAAAAATCGTCCTTTCAAGGCCATTTTTAGCTTGGGAAATAGGAAAAAGTCAACTGGAGCCAGATCTGGCGAGTATGGGGCGTGATTGATGCGTTGGATCTGATTTTCGGCGAGATAACGCTTTACAATGTTCGAAGAATGAGCAGGCGCATTGTCATCCAGCAAACTCCACGATCCCGGTTCCTTGTACTCGGGCCTGATGCGATTAATCCGGCGCTTCAGACGTTTTAACACCTCTACGTAATACGCAGCATTCACGGTGGTGTTTGGGGGCACAAATTCTTTGTGTATCAGGCCTTTAGAGTCGAAGTAAGCGATGAGCATCGTCTTTACCCGTGATTTTTGTTGGCGCACTTTTTGAGGCCTCGCACGGCGCGGACTGAGCCAAGCGGATGACTGGCGCTTCGTGGAAGGATCGTATTAAAAGCACCAAGTCTCGTTTTCAGTCACAATTGAGGTTAGAAAGCCCGGAGTGGTGTCGCAAGTCTCGATAAAATCTTGACAACATTGGATGCGAGTTTCTTACTGCTCTGGTGTGAGAAAGTGCGGAACAAATCGAGAGCAGACCCTCCTGCGGTTCATTTTTTCTTTCAAAATCAACGCGACGCTATCCTTGCTTATGTTCAGTTCGTCTGCCAACATTTTGAGAGACATGTGGCAATCCTGCTTCAGTAGCGCGTGCACGCGAGCCTCGTTTTCGTCTGTAACAGCTGTTGACGGCCGGCCGTTTCTCTCGTCATCTTCTAACGACTCTCTACCCTTCTTAAACCGACTGAACCACGTGTAAACAATTGTACGCGACACTGCACCTTCACCGTAAGCCGAATCGTTAATTTTTTTCGTTTCCGCAAAAGTGTTTTTAAGTTTATAGCAGAATTTAATTGCGCCACGATGTTTAAATTTCTCATCCATCGTAGAGCTTGCACCGGGGTACTAAACACACGTTTACCCAAGCACGTCTATCTCGGCAACTAATGAACGGATACTGGTGAAAAATTCTCAGACACTTCAGAGAGGTGTATCAACATAGTACCGGTGTCGCCCAAGAGGTGGCGCCACTCGTACAAGCGCTACAAAATAAGTTCGGGAACTTTTCCGACATATTGTGTAAGTCAGTAACTAAAAGTAAAAGTATTAGAAGTCATTAATTTAGATTGAAAAATATTTGTATCAGCAAGTAATTTGAAAATTTAAAATATAAGTCAAAAGTTGAAATTTTAAAAAAGTACAAGCCCGCGGGAGATATTTGGTGCACAACTATTGAAGTTCTCGCTGTTCTTAATGAAAATAGAACTTCATTGTAAAAGAATGATTTCAAATCAATTAGAATATTGCCCATCGCAAGCTACAACGTTTTCCCATCTTTCTGGCAGAGCTCGAGTACCATAAAAATACGAGTACGGTAAAAGTGTTCGTTTTATGAAGCTATCCATGTATCAAGCCAATTTTTGATATCTTCATATAAGCGGAATTGCTGATCAGCCAGACCAAGTGCCATCAAACGGAACAAGTGATAATTGGACGGCGCAATATCCAAGGAATATGACGGGTAGGGTAAGACTTCCCATTTGAGCGTTTCCAAATAGGTTGTAACAGGCCCGGCAATGTGAGGCCAAGCTTCGTCATGCAGTTAAATCACTTTTTCGTGCCTCTGCTCGTATTGTGGCCGTTTTTTCGTAGTGTTTGAGTCAATCGCATCAATTAAATTCAGCACCGTCGCACAGTGATGGTTTCGTTTGGCTTTAGCAGCTCATAATAAATAACACTGACCTGGTCCCACCAAATACACAGCATAACCTTCGCAGCGTTAATATTGGACTGAGCTGACGACGTAGAAGCATGACCGGGCAGTCCTCATGACTTTTTTGTCTTTAGGTTGCTCTAATGAATCCATTTTTCATCACCTGTCACAATGCGATACAGAAGAAACCCTTATTTTTTTGCCACTGGAGCAGTTGTTCACAGGCGAGAAAATGACGCTCAACGTCCCTTGGTTTCAGATCATAAGGAACCGAAGTTCCCTGGATTTGAAACATTCCCAAAGCATGTAATCACTTGGAAATGGCTTAGCGGGTAACTCCTAATTGCAAAGGAAGCTTATTTTTCTTTTGGCATGGATTCTCGTCGAGCAATGCCTCCAATTCATCGTCTCCGAAGGTTTTTGGCTTTCCTTTACACGGGCGCTCGTCAATACCGAAATCAATGTCTTTTAAGCAACAGAACTAATTACGGCACGTTGTTTTACTTAGAGCAGCATCTCCGTAAACGTTTTGGAGCTCCCGATGTGCTTCAGCCGCCGTTTTCTTCGAATAAAAGAAAAACAATCAACACTTTCCGTAAATGACGATTATTTGGCATAAAGTGAGATATTTTCACACAACCAAAAGTTTATGACGCTAAAACAAAATCGCTAATGTGTCAAAGCGATTTGTTTACCATTTGTCTAAGCTTACTTCGTAACGTTCTGGATGTCGAAATCGACAAGCACTTGTTGCTAGAGCCATTTATTGACAATTAGCGGGAACTTAGTTGCACACCTAATAAAATTAGTAATTAATTCGTTGCAACAAGTATCCTAGTTTCACTGATCTTTTTTAATAAAAACTGATATCGTAGATTTTAGTGTCCGTTTGTGCACTCCACTAGAGTTTGCTCTCAAGCATGCTTCATGACGTTTTGCACGTCGAAATCGACAAGCACTTACTGCTAGAGCCATTTATTAACAAACAGCGGGAACTTAGTTGGGCACCTAATATAAATAATTGAAAAAGTGGGCCAAAGTTAAGAAGGTATAAGTATACGAGGTGTGTTCTAAAAGTAAGGTGACTTTATGTTTTTATGAAAAAATATTTATCTATTCATCAATATTCATGTTGTTCCTTTCAAAGCAAATCCTTTTCAAATACAATACACTTGTGCTAACGCTTTTTCCAATTCTTAAAGCTCTTCTCATAAGCACTTTTTGGTATAGCCTTGAGTTCTTCTAGTGATGCAGTTTTTATTTTCCCTCCCTTCATAAGTCTTTACAGTTTTGAGAACAGGGAAATGTCGCAGGGGGCTAAATTTGGTGAATATGATCGCTGCAGCATGATTTTGATGATTTTGTTATTTTTTTAAAAAAATCCCTCACATGCAACAATGAATTAGCAAAAGCATTATATTGATGCAGAAGCCATTAATTGTTTTTCCACAAATCTGGACGTTTTGCATGTTTTGACATTATTGCTTCTTTCAAACGGCGCATAACCTTTAAGCAATACCCCTTATTTACCGTACCATTTGTGGTAAAAACTCCTAAAGTACTACGCCACCGTAACTAAAAAACAGTGAGCAAAAATTTAACATTTGATCGAACTTAGAGTGATTTGTTTGGTCTTGGCTCTCTTGGGTGCTTCCATTGGGACGACTGGGCTTTGGTTTTGACATCATAACTATAAACCTATGATTTGTCACCAGTTATAACCCTTTTGACTAAATCAAGATCATCATTGATGTCATTCAAGAGCTCCCAAGCGATGCTCATGCGACGGTTCTTCTGATCAAAATTAAGAAGTTTCGGAACGAACTTCGCTGACACACGTCTCATGCCCCAAACATCCGAAAAAATTGCATGACACGAACCTTATGGTGATTCGACGATTTTTCAAAACAATTTTCTTTACAGCTTTGACGTTATCATCTGTTGTCGATGTGTTAGGGAGTCCAGAGTAAGATTCGCCATTGGCATCTTCTCGGCCATTTTGGAAGAGCCAGTGCCATCTATAAACATTTCACTTAGAGCAGACTCGCCGTATACCACTCTCAACATTTTAAGTGTTTTAGAGCACTTGATTCTATTTTTCACAAAAAATTTGATGCGTATTCTTTTTTTATTTTTTTTTCTTTGTTCATTCGCATCCGCCTATCTGTCTCTCTACTAGCCTGCAACGACGCTGGAGAGCAACACGTAACTCTCGTTGTCGAAAGTAAGATTAAAGTATTACAAGACGCATGTTGTATTTAGATAGAATAAATGATTTTTAGTACTGTAAAATTTGGTCTCAAATTATTTCGCTCCTAACATTTTTTCTTCTCTGCTGCTTCCATATCCCGAGAGTTAGTGCAAAAGCACTGGCCAATAAAAACTTAGGGAGTTGAGCACTTAGAAGTTTTAAGCATTGAAACAAGATCTACTTTTTCTTCAAATTATATATTACACGGTTGCGTTTTCTGACGTAAGACATTCATTTTTGCCAAATTTTCTTCCAAAATTCTCTCCGATGAATCAATATATAATTCATATAAATAAATTTACAAATAACAATGCTTCTGCTAATGACATCTTCCTTTGTTATGCAAGCACTTATATTGGATGCATTGTAAAATGACTATGTTTTATTACTAGATCCTTTATTATCGGTGTTATGTAAGATTGTAATTGCTTTTTCTCAGTTTCATGAAGTTAAAGCATTTTTGGCCTTAATTTCATTTTTTTGTCACAAAATCAATAAATAATAATATGTTCAATAATTTATGACTAAGCAGTAGCTTTGTGATTCAGCACTTAGACTGCCAATCATTTTAAAATATAATAGCATCAATTTTTACTATTGCAAACTGTCATCATATAACACATCGTTCAATAAGTCCCGAGACTAACCCAGAGATGGTGCTAGTAGTACCAAATTGGCCACGTTTCCATAGCGTGCGAACCTTTACATGAAATGTGTAAAAATTTCACGTCGATCGGATCACAGACAGCAGAGTTATCGAGGTTAGAGTAAAGTCACTTTGTAATTTGTTTGAAAAATGGAAAAAAGCGAGTTTCGCATGTTAATAAAACATTGTTTTTTAATGGGTAAAAACACCGTAGAAGCCCAGCAATGGCTTGAAAAACATTACCCGGACTCCTCTCCATCCAAACCAACGATTTGTCGTTGGTATGCTGAGTTTAAACGTGCTCGTACGGACGCAAACGATGCGGAACGTTCGGGTAGGCCATTGGAAGCCGTTACACAGGTAAATGTGAGTAAAGTGTTAAAAATTGTAATGAAAAATGGCAAAGTGAAGGTCCGTGAGATTGCAAAAATGACACAGATATCATCTGGAAGCGTATTTACAATCCTTCATAAAAAATTGAGCATGAAAAAGGTTTTTTCCAAGTGGGTGCCGCGATTGCTTTCAGTGGAACAAAAACAGCAACGAGTCGACGATTCAGAGAGCTGTTTACCGCTATTTACTCGCAATAAAAAGGATTTCCTGCGTCGATACGTGACCATGGATAAAACATGGATACATCATTTTACTTCGGAGTCGAATCGGCAATTATCTGAGTGGCGCATGGCTGGCGAAAGCCGCCCAAAGCGTCCAGAAACGCAGCAGTCTGCTGGCAAAGTCATGGCGTCTGTTTTTTGGGATACACATGGCGTGATTTTCATTGACTACCTGGAAAAAGGTAGATCGATCAACAGTGATTATTATATTGACTTGTTAGTACGTTTGAACGAGGAGATCGCAGCAAAACGACCGCACATAAAAAAGAAAAAAATCCTTTTTCACCAAGACAATGCACCATGTCACAAGTCCATGAAAACAATGGCAAAATTGAACGAATTGGGCTTTGATTTGCTTCCCCACCCCCCGTATTCGCCAGATTTAGCCCCCAGCGACTACCGGCTCTTTGCTGATCTTAAAAAAATGCTCCAGGGAAAAAAATTTGGCTCGAATGAGGAGGTCATTGCCGAAACTAAAGCCTATTTGGAAGCAAAGGATAAATCCTTTTATAAACATGGTATAGAAATATTGGAAAGGCGTTGGAAAGATTGTATCACTCTAAAAGGAGATTATATTGATGAATAATAATGATTTTTGAAAAAAAATGTTGTTTTCGTTGTTAGTCTCGGGACTTATTGAACGATGTGTTAGTCATGCGAGTACTTATAATCAAAACAACTAGATAACTAGTATTTGTGATAGCCATGCGAGCTTGTTATTATATTTAGATACAAAACAAATACAGATCGTTAGTACTTGATAACACATAATGCTTTTTAAAAAGTTTTAGTTTGTTCTTAGATGTCAAAAAAATACATCATATTTGTATTATTGACTTTGTTAAAAACTTATGTAATTTAAAATAGAGCTTTATTGTAGTTTTATTTTGTAGGCGCTTACAACAATTT
This sequence comes from Chalcis sispes, assembly GCA_949987625.1. Taxonomy (NCBI): domain Eukaryota; kingdom Metazoa; phylum Arthropoda; class Insecta; order Hymenoptera; family Chalcididae; genus Chalcis; species Chalcis sispes. The sequence goes on along the minus strand of OX465098.1, from coordinate 18,408,747 downwards.
TTAGTGGCTTAGTCGAGATTAAGGGGGGGGGGGGTAGGGTTTTGAAGGCAGAAAAAAACAGGTTTTTACAGATTTTTTTTTGGGCGTACGGTAAAAGTAAATTTATTTCTAATTATTATACATTAAAGAGTAGTTATTGAACTATATTCTGTGAAATATTGGTTGAAAAATATTGAAAATTGACCGAATGGCAGCAATTCTTCGCAGGCGCCTCAGAAAAAATACATTTTGCGGTGCACGTCATACCTCAGCACTGGATCATCTGAAATGAAATAACCAAAGTTTTTCTTTAAACTTTTATGTCCCTCTAGGTATCCCTGTCGAGTTTTTCCATTTTTTTTAAATTTTTGAACTTTTTACAAGACTTGAAAGTGAAAATACCGATTTTTGGCCTGAATTCATGACTATTGTTGTTAATAATAAAAAAAATAAAATCAAAAACGAAAAAATCTCAACAGGGTTACCTCATGAATTATGTAAGGAAATACTGTAAAAAATTTGAGAACGATCGGTTGAATAGATTTTGAGTTACAGAGTGCATTGACTCAAAAAACATCGATTTGAGAAAAACGCGTTTAAAGTTTTTCGTAGCGAAAAGACCCTGATAAAACTTAGTAAGCTATTTATTTTTTATTTTACTCACATAGAATCATCAATGCCGGGACCATAGAGTATAGAACTTTCGTCAAGAATGTCCAAAGCATCTTTTTGATCAAGTCTGCGGCGAATTCTATCATTTTTAGCGGTTTCAGCTGCTCGCTCATCTGCTCTGTTCATTCGAATATCGTCGGTTAGAAGCGCCCATCCATGACAACTTGGACCAGTACTGATTCGCATATCTTCTAGGAAGGTTAAATAAGCGTTACAGCCTTCATTGAAAACACAAGCAGCCACTGAAGATGCAAATTCGACGACAGTTGCTGAACCACTCTCAACTTTCGGCAGACTCCTTTCTACACTCTCTTGAAACTTTTCTCGGCATTTTGCGAACAACAAAAATATCACAACGAAATAGAGTAAGAAAATACAACACGACTGTTACACTCCGCGTCTGCTTCGAAAATGAACCAACACCAGGTACCGTTACAACGACCTTGTCTAAGACCTTTCTGTAAACTGCTTAGGGACAATAACAAAAGAGATTGAGAAACAGCTGCCTTTCCGCTGAGCGGTTACAGCTCAGGTAGTCGTTCGAGACACGCCTACTTCCAAAGCTATATCTTTGTGAGTTTTGCTCCGATTGACTTCATATTAACAGACAACATTCTTGAGTTACTATACTTTCATAATATGCAATAAAAAAAAATCACTTTTTTTGAACCCTCAAAACCATACCCCCCCCCTTAAAGTAAATAAAAGAATGCGATTATAAGGTAATAATTAAAATAAAATAATTTTTTAAAAAATGTCGAAAGCTCCGTAAAAGCTACCAGAAAAGTTCTAGGATTGGAAACTCGTTTGACAAGCATGATGGCCGAAATTTCAAAACTTGTGGTAATTTAGTTATGTTATTTAGTTTGTGCAGTGCATCAGTAATGTTCGAACAATTAATAGAAAAAATCCTTTATAATTTTATGAATAAAATTTGTTCAATTTATTTAGATGTTAAAGCAACATCTTTCGAAATCATGCTATTATATTTAGAACAAATTTTTATTTGCTTAAGAAATGCAAGTTTATAATTAAATAAGAAGAAATGTATTTTCTTTAGAAGAAAAATCGAGTTTTCACGACATATAATCTAAAAATGATGTTCTAACAGATCCTAAAAAAATTTGAAAAGTGAATGATTGGCCTTTCTTAAAATACAAGAAATAATTTAGAAGTTATATAGGATTTTGTTCATATTATCGTTGATTAGTAAACGATTTCTCATTGATTGCTCAACCTCCTAACACATTAACTGAAAACAAAATTCAATTTTATTGATCAGATAAATGTAACTCTGCATTTTTAAAATTAAAGGAAATTCTTACTATACCATAGCACTATTGCTAGCAGTTTTTTTGAGAGAAGTAAAAATTATTCTTTATACAAATGCTTTGGACATAAAATCGAATCCTTTCTAACTCAACAGCAAGATAGAAAAGTACGAGTAATTACCTATTGCAATTAATTATTAAACGAAGCAAAAGGAAATTATTGTGTAACTCGACGAGAACTACTAACTATTATGGTTTAATTACAAATTTTGAATATTATCTATCTAATCGAAAATTTTTAATTCAAACAATCATTTTGCATTAATCCATTAACACGTTCGGCGCCGCGTCACCCGTACTTGGGTTACGGGTATGCTTCCGTGGTGCAACCGAATCACGCTTGGCGTCGAACGTGTTAAAGCCCATGGCGCAACTATGTAAGATATCGAAAAACTAACTATGGAATGTTAACCGTAGACGAAAATTAAGAGACATATGTTTTTTCTTCTAATTTTTTAATTGTTAATTAACAAATAGTTCGAATAAATTAACGCAAAAGTAAATTTTTGCAAAATCTGATAGTGGCAACCGATTCTACGGGAAAAATTACATAGAAAGCCTGAATAATAAATTATAAAAATGTCAATTGTTTATTAGTAAAATTTAAATAAACAAATAGATGCAACTATGTAAGATATCGAAAAAGTAATTACGAAATGTTTGCTATGGTTCATTTTTTTTGCAAATTTTGCTTTTTGCTAGCTCTGTGCTATCAATAGTATAAAAGCATATTGAATGTTTTACGGGTTTCCATTTAGAATATGTTGAGAAATGTAAGTAGGTCAGTAATATACTTTGCAAGTAGAACACAATTTGTTTGTTCGATTTTTGCAAGTTTCTTCAGGAGACAGTTTATAATTGCATGATTTGCGTTGGCCAATGATTACTTTATGAGTTTCATCTTTTAAAGGTTCTGTAGATTTATGTTTAGGGGTAGCTCTATTTCTTTTTAGCACATAATACTCACAAATTTTTTCAACTATATCTTTTAAACATTTTATTTCATCAGGATTAACGATGTCATACAAGACTATTGTGTTTATCAAGGAGACTAGAATAAGTCTTAAAAATAAACCTTGGAAAGTCTTAAAATAAAATTAACGCTGCGCTATTGCCAAATCGCTTAAACGTGTATCAGTACCCTCCCATGGCTCAGTGCGAGCTTCAACTCCCTCTGTTGACTATGTGATTTTTGTGACTGCTATTAGTGAAGTTGTGTTTTGGTTGTGCGTCACGCAAAATGAAACAGCGGAATTTGGAGCCCTTATCACACTGCCCTCTCCATCATAGATATTTTGACCTCAAAAGGCATTCCTGTGGTTCCCCAGCCCCCCTATTCACCTAACCTCAGTCACTATGACTTTTTCCTTTATCCTAAACTGAAATATGTCTTCAAAGGTCGTCATTTCAGGACTTTAGAAAATATCCAAAAGAGTGCAACGGACATGCTGAAGACCATACCGGTTGAAGACTTCCAGCGCTGCTACCAAAAGTGCGAACAACGTCTCCATCGGTTTGTAGCTGCTCAAGGAAACCACTTTAAAGGGCATAACATTGATGTTTGAAAAAAATTACAACTTTAGTAAATAAATCAGTCTCATTACTTTTCTGCCACGTATTATAATTTACAATGATAGCATTGGCAAAGTCAGGGTATAATGAAAATTATTTGATTATTTAAGTTTCCTTAATAAACAATTAACATTTACATAATTTACTATGAATGTTATCTATGTAATTTTTCCTGGAGAATCGATTGCCGCTATCAGATTTTGCAAAAATTCAATTTTGCTATAATTTGTTTAAACAATTTGTTTGTGAATAATTTATTCAGACAACTTTTTATATAAAAAACTTTTATTTTCATCCAAAGCAAACATACCATGGTTAGTTTTTCGATATCTCGCGTAGTTTCGATATGGGCAGAACCAGGATACAGTTGCAACAAATTATAAATTTAAATTTTACTAATAAACAATTAACATTTTCATTACTTACCATGTATGTTCTTTACGTAATTTTCTCCGTGAAATTGATTGCCACAATCAGATTTTATAAAAATTCACTTTTGCGATAATTTGTTTAAACAATTTGTTAATGAACAATTAAAAAATTAAAAGAAAATACATGTGACCCTTAATTTTTACCCATGGCAAACATCCAATCCCTAGTTTAGCTCTATCTTTACGGCTGTAGCGGTGGGTTTTAACGGGTTAATATGGCTACTGTCTTTTTGAGAACTAGAAAGACAATTAGCAACATGGTTAGAGAGGATTGAACAATAAAACTTTGTAATATATTATAGGTATCAAATAAAGGATGAAATCATCAGCTTAAGTGTAAAACATGAAGAGAATAAGATCAAACCGCAATGGCAAGATTCTTTACAAGATCTTTTCTCCAAATTATTTGCTTCTAATAGAATTTTATTATACAAAATGAAGTATTTTATAAAATGAATAAATTTCTAAAATTAAAACAAATTTTTATCAAATTTCAACTCTAAAAAAGAAAATGCACTCGATTCACCGTCTAGTGGACATTTCGATATAAATAAGACTGTAGAGAGAGTAAAAAGAAGTTTTCATTGAGAGTATTGAAAAAAAAAAATATTAGCAATTGGCGCAAGTCCTGTGAAACTTCTGACGAAAGACATAGTAAAATGTTAATTTATAATTCGAGCATATCATTTTAAAAAACTCAAGTGGATATCCTTGGCTTATTTTTAACATCATCTTTAGAAAATAGGTATCTACTAATAGTAATACATACATATACTAAGTGAGTTAAGGCTTTTTAAATTTTAAAAGAGAAGACACGATCGCTAAGATTTTTGTTATTCAAATAATTCTAGAGTATGGTGTGCCGTATTTTGACTATACTTCTGTCAAAAAAGTACCGGGAATTGTCGATTTAAATCTGGCGGGGCAATTTAGGCAGGTAAAATTTTTTTTCTAGGTTGGCACAACTGTCCTTAATGACTTTGCCAAGTTTGAGCGAAATCTGTCAACGAGTGTGTTTACAGTAGCTGGTTAAGTCAGTCGATGTCAATAGTGCGTGCCGATTTTCTAAAATGGGTGATTACGTTGAACAAAGAATTTGTCTAAAATTTTGTGTTGCGAATAAGATTTCGTGTGCCGATGCATTGAAAATGTTGCGAAAGACTTTTGGTGATAAAGCACTTTTGAAAACCCGTCCGTATGAGTGGTACAAAGCCTTCAAGGAGGGTCGTGAAGTTGTCGAAGACTTGCCTCGTTCCGGATACCCATCGACGGCTTCGACCGCAGATAACGTCGATAAAATTAAGGAAATGGTGCTTGAAAACCGTCATACCAGCTTGAGAAAGATAGCACATGAACTTGAGATATCCCACGAGTCCACACGTACGATTTTAATTGATATTCTGGCATGAGAAAGATGGCCGCAAGACTCGTTCCAAAAGAGCTTAATTTTCTTCAAAAACGCTATCGCGAACAGGTCGCTTCGGACATGCTGAATCGCACCAATTCCGATCCTGCATTTATGGAATGCATCATAACTGGTGACGAAACGTGGGTGTATGAATACGATATGCAAACAAGCCAGCAAGCATCGGAATGGGTGGGAAAAAACGAGCTGAAACTGAAAAAAACCACCCCAAAGCCGCTCAAAAGTGAAAGTGATGCTCATTGTTTTCTTCGATATCCGTGGCGTGGTGCACTACGAATTCATTCCAGAGAATCAGACGGTAAACAAAGAGTATTACCTAGGCGTTATGAAACGTTTGCGTGAGCGTATCCGTAAGAAGCGGCAAAATTTGTGGGCGAGCAACTTGTGGATTTTGCACGACAATAACGCGCCGTCTCACCGAGCTACGATAGTGACCGACTTTCTCGCCAAAAACTCAACAAACACGCTTGAACCACCGTGTTCGCCGGATTTGGCTCCCAGTGACTTCTTCCTCTTCTCAAAACTTAAATTGCCACTCCGTGGCACCCGTTTTCAGTCGATTGAAGCCATAAAACAAAATTTGCCGCGCGAGCTGAAGGTTATCCCGGAAAGTGCCTATCAAAAATGTTTCGATGATTGGAAGTGCCGTTGGTATAGATGTATCGGAGTAAATGGAGCCTATTTTGAAGGTGACCCAATGAATTTTGATTATTAAACGTAAAAATGTTGTTTTAATTTAAAATTCCCGGTACTTTTTTGACAGACAGTACATGTGCAGTTTCTAATGATCTTCGGGATTATCGAAACCTGAAAATGTAAAGAGCTTCAAATTATGTAAAGAGAAAATGTAAAGAGCTTTAAATATTGTTTTTATACGTTTTATCTACAAAAGTATCGGCATAATGTAAAGAGTTTCAAATCAAATCTTAATTTGTAATTTCACTTTTAAATTAAAGGTTGTAATTTCTAATCTGTGACTATATTTGTACCTGATGGGATTTTACCCCGTGTTCGTAATTAACATCTATATATATATATATATATATATATGTGAATTGGATCTTTTGAGGAGATTTTCTAGCAACGATTGACCCGTTTGAGGAGATTTCGCCCTTTTGAAGAGGCTCCTCATAGCGTCTCTATACGAAATGGTATTTTTGAGGAGAACCTACTATGTACATTATCCCTTTTGAGGCGGCTCCTCAAAATGGCTGTATATGAAACGGTCATTTTGAGGAGTGTTGCGATATAAATGGCAACAATGAAGTTAAGACAAGAATTTATATAAGTTAGTACTAATGTAAATAATAGTAAAAAAAAATAAAAGTAATAATTTGAGACAGGCCGCCACTTGTATCATAGAAAGAAAGTCTTCAGAGAGTTAAAAATATGTAAATTATAAAACAAAATCCCAATCTCATATTTATAATGACAAAAGATATTCTTAATGCAATATCCGTAATTAATAGGCGCAAGTTGTTGCATAAAATACGATTTATCGAAAAAATAAGATTCGACACCAATAAAAAATAGGGCAGCAATTTAGTGTAATATAGGTATATAATGGACTGTTTGAGGAGCTTTTAGACACCAAATGAACCGTTTGGAGAGTGACAATGCATCGTATTTATCAAACAAGGATTTAATCTTCATAATCGCGTGTGCATCCTAAGTCTTGTGCTGCTTTTTGCTTTATTAACAATGGAGAAGCGTGATAACAATTAAATTATTTATTTATACACATTTTGTTTTTCATTACTTATCGATTAAGTAATTATTTATATAAAGATAGTACATATAACGGCAAAATCTATACTTAATGTAATATTCCTAATTTATATGGGCAAGTTGTTTCATAAGATGAGATTTATCAAAAAAATTAGATTGCAAGACAGCAAAAATTTTATTAGCAATTTAAGTGTAATATAGGTATATAATGGACTGTTTGAGGAGCTTTTTAACACCAACTGGCCCTTTTGAGGAGTTACGATACATCGTATTTATCAATCAAGTATTTAATCTTCATAATCTCGTGTGCATCCTAAGTCTTGTGCTGCTTTTAGCTTTATTAACATTGAAGAAGCGTGATAACAATTTCGAATTAGTTGAATTTATTTTTTTCGCAGATTTAGTTTTCTGATACTTATCGATGAATAATTATTAAAATAAGGGTCCGCGATTGGCAACGTATAGAAGCAAGACTTTTGTAAATTAAAAATACCTATACTATAATTTAGAAGTGGAGTCTCATATAATGACAAAAGCTATACTTAATTTAATATTCATAATTTATAGTTTTTAGCCGTTTCATAAAATGTGATTTATCAAAAAAATTAGAATACATCCCTTTATAAACGAGTGTATCAATTTAAACGTATTACACGGATATAATGGACTGTTCAAGGAACTTTTTGACACCGATTTACCCTTTGAGGAGTGACGATGCATCTTATTTAGCAAACATGAATTAAATCCTCATATTTGCATGTTTATCTTATATATTTGTCTGATTTTTGTTTCGTTAACATTGAACAAGTAAAATAAGAATTTCGAATTAATTATAATAATTTCTTTTTTGCTCGATCGTTTAATTTTTTGAAACTTATCGATTAAGTAATTATGTATATAAGGATCCGTGATTTACATATGTAATAAATAAGTAATTCTTGGTCAATTAAAAATGCTGATACTATAATAGAGAAGCCAAGTCTCATATAACGACACAATCTAAATTTATGGTTATGTTCCTAATTTTTAGGTGCAAGCTGTTTTGTAAGATGAGATTTTCCTAGAAAATTTGATTGCATGCTAATATAAATTATGTCAGTAATTTAGTTTTAGACGAGTTACTTTGCATCTTATTTGGCCAACAAGAATACCATCTTTTTAATTTCGTGTGCCTACTACGAACTGTACTTCTCGTTTTTTTAATAATACCTGTATTAAACAATTGAGCTATTTATTTAGTTGCCTAATTCATTGATTTTTAAGTAATTATTTATAGATGGTCGGGCATTGATTCTTATCTTGAAAAAAATGATGACATATCATAATTGTCGACAAGCTTCCGATGTTCTGATAGATGTAGTAATGAGAAAGGAGCAGTGTAATTGGTTTTAGGAGTATGTATATACATATTGGGAAAATCAAAGATGATTCTGTGATTGATGACCATAAACAGATTGTGCATGTCAGTGAGTATGTGAGGACGTGAGAGTGTGGGGTTGTGAGGGTATGAGATCGTGAAGCTGCCTGAAGGTTTGAGGTTGTAAGATTGCGTGAAGGTGTCAGGCTGTGCGGTTGAAAGGATGTGAGGTTATGAAGTTGTATGAGTATGAGGTTGTAGGGGTGAGGTCGTGAAAGTATGAAGGTGTGAGGGTGTCAGAGTTTAAAAATGTGAGGATGCGAGGCTGTAAGGTCGAGAGTGTGTGAGGTTTCTAGTGTATAAGTGTGCGAGAGTGTAAGGTTGCGTGGGTGTGAGTGTGTATGTCTGTGTGGGTCCCAGGTTGGGAGGGTATGCGGTGTAAGATTGTAAAGGTGTAGGGTGTCGATTGCAGGTTTGTAGTTGCAAGGCCGTGAGGATGTAAGGTTTGTTGGTTGGTAAGGTGTGAATTCGTCGAAGCGTGAATGTATGAAAGTATGGAGATGTTAGAGCGAGGTTGTGAAAGTGTGAGAATGGGGTGTGCGAGGTTGTAAAGTTGTGAGTGTGCGAGTATGTAAGTGCTTCAGGTTTGTGGGTATAAGTGCGAGCGAGTGTAAGGTTATAAAGATGTAAGGTCTTATGGTTATGAGGACGTATGGTTATGTGTGTGAGATTGTAAGAGTGTAAGAGTATGTGATTGTAAATATGCGAGGGAGTGACGCTGTAAGGTGAGTTTATAAAGGCATAAGATCGCAAGGGTGTGAGGTTGTTAAGTTGTAAAGTTGTAGAAGTTTTAAGATGTGTGAGTGTGTGTGTGTGCGCGCGCACGCACGATATGTGGGGCGTAAAGGTGTGAGGATATAAGGTTATGAGAGTGTGGGGTTTGAGATTGTGAGTGTAACAGAGTGTGAGCGTGTGACATCAAAATTAATTAAATTTAAAATTAATGAAAATCTATTGGTTCAATTTGAGAACATATTCTTCAAAATCAATCAAATGTAGGATTCATTAAAATCAATTAAAGTAAATAGAATTTAATAAGTAAATTTATAATTTAACGCAAATTAAAATTTTATCACTTAAAAATCTATTCAAATCAATACGATTTACTACTTTTACTACTACTACTACAACTTTTCTAGCTTTTTGCTTATATGTATATAAATCAGATTCAATCTTAACGATAAAATATAGATTGGTGTATAAAATTCTTTATATAAATAATTCCGTTGTTCATATTTTTATAAATTAAATAAAAATTTGTATTTTAAATTTGTTTTGTATTTTTAGCTACTATAAAATTTTATTCTAAGACCTTCTATGTATCAAGGGGCGCGCCAGCGCCCCGTGGTAAGTATTGGTACTAACCACGGGCGCCTGGCGCACCCATTTATACATTAAATTGATGCATAAAAAAATTAAAAAATTTTTTTTAATTATACATTTTAATATTTAATAAAATGTAATCTATCACCTTCGCTTTTTTTTTTATGTTCTTTCAAATTAAAAAAAAGCGTTAACATTTGTGCATTCGTTACGAAGATACGATATGCGCCCCCAAATTTTCATCAAATCGCTCTTCAAGCATTTCGTCTAATATCTAGATTCATATTAAGATAAGTTAATCTAAGCAAGATGATCTCTTGTTTTTATCTCATCGTCTCTTTGTATGTATACATACTAACTTTACTAAAATATCTCGTCATCTCTTTATATATATACTAGGTTGTTTAAAAAGTTTTGAAAGCGGAAATGAAGATACTTTTTTTTGTTGGTGAAATCACTTTTATTGCTCAGTATAATCTCCCATAAGTTCAATACACTTGGTCCAACGGTCTTCCAACTTGTTTATCTTATCATGGAAGTGACTTTCTGCAAGGCCTGCAAAATACTCCTCTACGACGGCTATAACCTCTTCGTTTGATGAAAAATGCTTCCCACGAAGGAATTTCTTGAGGTGTGGAAACAGCCAGAAGTGAGAGGGAGCTAAATCAGGCGAATAAGGCGGATGCTGCAACAATTCGTACTTTAATTCGGTTATTTTAGTGATGGTTTTTTGAGCTGTGTGAGCGGGTGCATTGTCTTGATGAAAAATGATTTTTTTCTTGTGCAAACCGGGTCTTTTTTTACGAATTTTTTCAGCTTCAGCTGGTCTAAAAGGTTACAATAATATTCAGAATTTATTGTTTTACCAGTTTGCAAGTAATTCACAAACAAAATTCCTTTCGCATCCCAAAAACTGGTGCTAACACCTTCTTCGCCGATTTCTGGACACGAACTCGCTTCGGTGCCAAAGTGCCTGGTTGACACCACTCTTTAGCCTCTTGTTTTAATTCAGGGTCATGATTGTAGACCCAAGTCTCATCCATAGTGATGAATCGACGCAAAAAATCCTTTTTATCCTTTCGAAAATGCTCCAAATGTTGCGCAGAAAGTCGCATTCGAACGTGTTTTTGTTCCATTGTGAGCGAATGCGGCACCCATTGTGCACAGAGCTTTCTGAAACCCAAAACTTTATTTAAAATATGACTCACACTGCCTAATGAGATGCCTAGGGCCTCTGCTAAATCTTTCTCGGTCAATCGACGATTTTCCAAAACCATATCCTGTGTTCATGCACTTTTTGGACGTCCTGAGCGTGGATCGTCTTCAATGCTTTATCGACCACGTCTAAACTCTAAAACCCATCGATGCATAGTTGGAAATGAAGGAGCAGATTCCTTTAACACTTTTACCATTTTTGTATGAATTTCCGTTGCTGATAAACCTTCCAAAACAAAGAATTTTATCACTGCACGATATTCGGTTTTTTCCATTGTAAAAAAAATACACTGACACGTCAACTTCAAATGGCTTGTAAACAAACAATGAATTGACAGAGTGGAATGAAACTTTGGGTATGTTTATATGAAAGATAAAACATTAAAATGGCGTAAAAATTTTGGTTCTTCTACTGCTCTATAGATGTCGCTTTCAAAGCTTTTTGAACAACCTAGTATATATACTAACTATACTAAAATATCTTATCATCTCTTTATATGTATATATATATATATACTAACTATACTAAAATAAAATATATATAGTATATTTTTAATAAATGTGTATATATATATTATACATACATACACAGCATGTACTATGGAAAACGGAACTTTTTCAAAATAAAGACAAAAACTCAATATTCCGGCAAATCTCATTTATTTTATTTAAAATAGTCTCCCTCCGCATCAATACAACGTTTTGCACGATCAATTAACATATCGAATGAGTTTTTGAGATCATTTTTATCCATCGACTTTAGTATGTCGGTCGTCGCTCTTTGGGTGGCCTCTACGTCGGCATAACGTTTTCCTTTCATAGGCAAGTGCAATTTGGAGAACAAGTAGAAGTCGCACGGAGCCAAATCCGGCGAGTACGGTGAATCGTTGATGGTTAAAATGGAATTTTTGATCATAAAATCCGTGATCAAGTACGATCGATGAGACGAGGCATTATCATGCAACAAACGCCAGCTCCTTTTTTCACAGTATTGTGGCCGCACACGACGAATACGGCTGAGCAAACGCTTCATAACGCCAAGATAAAACGCAGCAGTAATCGTTTGACCAGGTGGAACGAATTCACGATGAATAATACCCTCCAAATCGTAGAAACAAATTAACATTGTCTTCACTTTTGACTTTTCAAGATGTCTTTTTTTCGGATTGGGCTCGGTTAGGTGCTTCCATTCAGCACTTTGACGCTTGGTTTCGGGATCATATTGAAAACACCATGTCTCGTCACCAGTCACAATTGAATATTTTAAGTTTGGGTCCTTTTTTGACTCTTTAATCAAATCCTTACAATGTTGAATTCGGAGCAATTTTTCGTAGTCGGTCAATCAGTGTGGAACAAAGCGTGCACACACCTTCCGTAGATTCAAATGATCGGTCAAAATGCGATAAATTAAATTTTTGGACATATTCAATTCCATTTCCATGTATCGCAATAAAGATTTTGGCTCATTTTTTATAAATTCACGCACTTTTTCAATGTTACTTTGAGTAACCACGGTATTCGAAGGACCTAGATGTTCGTCGTCCTGAATGTCTTCACGACCTTCCTGGAACCGCTTATACCACTCATACACTCTGGTACGGGATAGACAATTATCGCCATAAACTTGTTTCAGCAAATTATGCGTCTCAGTAAAGGATTTACCGAGTTTAAAACAGAACTTAATATTTGCTCTTTGTTCGAAGTTCATTTTTCGACCGATGCCACAAACATACTGTCACTTTGAGCGCGATATTTTGGTTTCCATTGAACCAAATGTCATGCAATTTTGACAGGATGTCAGTTAAGAATGGACCTTTCCATTGCTAACATCCACCAATAGGTGGCGCCAATATAAATCGATGTTTTGAAAAAGTTCCGTTTTCCATGGGACACGCTGTGTACTATATTTTAAAATAATTTTAAATAAAGCTTTTTGTGTATATATATATGTACTACTTTAGAGGTTATTTGTGTATTGATTTGATTTATATATACTATGGTAGAGGTTATATTTTTAAAAGATTTTAACGAACCTATATATATATATATATATATATATGTATATATATAATGTGTTGATAGTATGTAAAAAAATTAAGGGGAGGTTCTCATCAAGCACGACGAAAAATCGATTTTTTTTTTGTTTTGCTTGAAAAGTTGGCAAATGTTTCGTAGAATACGCTCGTGAAACCCGTTTTGCCAAATTCAATTCATTTTTAAAGTTATAGTCAAAAAACCGAAGTTGTCTTTTTACGCGAAAATCGAATTTTTGCGGTAGCGCCTATTAATTTACGTTTCGGTATTAATTTTGAATTTTCCACAATTTTGTGACCATGGTATGGTATTTATATGTATTTCTAGCAACCTCGAATGCCGCTAGGTGTCTATAACACATCGTTCAATAAGTCCCGAGACAAATCCAGAGATGGTGCTAGTAGTACCAAACTGGCCACGTTTCCATAGAGTGCGAACCTTTACATAAAACGTGTGAAAATTTCACGTCGATCGGATCACAGACAGCAGAGTTATCGAGGTTAGAGTGAAGTCACTTTGTAATTTGTTTGAAAAATGGAAAAAAGCGAGTTTCGCGTGTTGATAAAACATTGTTTTTTAATGGGTAAAAACACCGTAGAAGCCCAGCAACGGCTTGAAAAACATTACCTGGACTCCTCTTTATCCAAACCAACGATTTGTCGTTGGTATGCTGAGTTCAAATGTGGTCGTACGGACACAAACGATGCGGAACGTTCGGGTAGGCCATTGGAAGCCGTTACTTAGGAAAATGTGAGTAAAGTGTTAAAAATTGTAATGAAAAATCGCAAAGTGAAGGTCCGTGAGATTGCAGAAATGACACAGATATCATCTGGAAGCGAATTTACAATCCTTCATGAAAAATTGAGCATGAAAAAGGTTTTTTCCAAGTGGGTGCCACGATTGCTTTCAGTGGAACAAAAACAGCAACGAGTCGACGATTCAGAGAGCTGTTTATCGCTATTGACTGGCAATAAAAAGGATTTCCTGCGTCAATACGTGACCATGGATGAAACATGGATACATCATTTCACTCCGGAGTCGAATCGGCAATCATCTGAGTGGCGCATGGCTGGCGAAAGCCTCCCAAAGCGTCCAAAAACGCAGCAGTCCGCTAGCAAAGTCATGGCGTCTGTTTTTTGGGATACACATGGCGTGATTTTCATTGACTACCTGGAAAAAGGTAAATCGATCAACAGTGATTATTATATTGACTTGTTAATACGTTTGAAGGAGGAGATCGCAGCAAAACGACCACACATGAAGAAGAAAAAAATCCTTTTTCACCAAGACAATGCACCATGCCACAAGTCCATGAAAACAATGGCAAAATTGAACAAATTGGGCTTTGATTTGCTTCCCTATCCCCGTTTTCGCCAGATTTAGCCCCCAGCGACTACTGGCTCTTTGCTGATCTCAAAAAAATGCTCCAGGGAAAAAAATTTGGCTCGAATGAGGAGGTCATTGCCGAAACTGAAGCCTATTTTGAAGCAAAGGATAAATCCTTCTATAAACATGGTATAGAAATGTTAAAATGGCGTTGGAAAGATTGTATCACTCTAAAAGGAGATTATATTGATGAATAAAAATGATTTTTGAAAAAAAATGTTGTTTTCGTTGTTAGTCTCGGGGCTTATTGAACAATGTGTTACATATATATACACACACATACACACACATGTATACATGTTGTATTCTGAAATCGACCGTAACTTTAGTATAACGGTAGTTGCCCACGTGCTCTAAAGTACAAAGTTTTATTGTGTTAAATATATTCTAAAAAATGCCTAAGTTACAAAAAAAAATACGAATGGAAGCAATCCAACTAGAAAAAGTAAAAGAAGGTTTAGTGGTAATCACTATACTATAGAATGTGACACAGACTTCGTTCGTACATCGGCGAAAAAATTAAAAAGTGCGGATTACGATGATATCTTCATAGATTCCGATGCGAACTATGTTAGATTACATTTTCAACTAATGTTTTTATTCATTAGTACATTTGTAAAGTGCAAAGATTGTAATAGTGAAGTAAAATTTAAAAAAACAATTGGTGCTGGCGTCGCTTTTGAATTAGTTACCGAGTGCTCTTGCTCACAGCGAACGTGTGATTCAAATTCAATTGTTAATCGTTTTTCTGAAATAAACAGACGCTTAATGCTTGCCGTTCGACTGATGGGAGGAGGTCTTCAAAATTTGAAAATGCTATGTTCTGTTTTGGATCTAACACATTCGTTTAGTAATAATATTTACTATACTTTCATTCAAAATTTACACACGGCAACAAAAGTTTTGTTTGAAATTAATCAAAAGAAAGCTGCAAATGAAGAGATACGTGAAAATACAGCAAACGGAAACGAGCCTAAAAATTTAACTGTTTTGGGAGATGGCTCGTGGAAAAAAGGGGTTTTTCGTAGCTCTTTGGGTTTGCTACATTGATAGGAAAATATGCAAACAAAGTTTTAGATATTGAAGTTAAATCTGCTTTTTGTCAAAGTTGCGCCAATTGGAAACACAAGCAAGGTACTGTCGAGTTGAGTATATGGAAGGAAAGTCATGAAGAATCATGTAGTGCAAGTCATAACGGGAGTGCAGGAAAAATGGAGGTAGATGCAGTCAAGGAAATGTTTGCGCGTTCAAAAGATTTGCTCGACGCGCAGTATGAATTTTATATTGGCGATGGCGACACAAAAGCTTTCAAGGCACTTCCAAATTTAAATCCATACGACGATATTACAGTAAAAAAAAAAGAATGCGTTGGCCATGTACAGAAGAGGATGGGCACTCGGCTTCGTACTGCAAAAAAAAATGAAAAGAGCCTCGACGGTAAGGGTGCTGGAAAATTAACCGATAAAGTTATAGCAGACCTTACTATGTATTATGGATTAGCGATTAGAAGATACCCTAATTCAGTAACAGATATGGAAAATGCTATATGGGCTATCTATTATCATAGTGTCTCAACGAATGAAAATCCTTAGCATATGTACTGTCCTGAAGGCAAAGACAGCTGGTGCAAAAGACGCGTTGCCGAGGCTTATAACAATCTAACATCATTCAAGCACAAACCTGCTCTATTAGACAAAGTACAAGATGCTATTAAACCTGTATTTAAGGTCTTATCATCAGACGATCTATTAGAGCGATATACCGGCGGTAACACCCAAAACTCGAATGAGTCAGTTAACGCTTGTATATGGAAATTAGCGCTGAAACATTTACACTGTGGTGCCAAAACTGTGGAAATTGCCGCATACATCGGTTGTTCACTCTTTAATGAAGGGTACACGACTATCCTACAAATAATGAAGTTGTTGGGATTCAACATTGGTCATCAAATATTCAACTTTTGTCAAACAGCCGACGAGAAGCGAGTTTCTAATGCTGAGTTAAATATGTCCGATGCCGCAAGATCAGCTGCACAATCAAAAAAAGCTGAACAAGCAAGTGAATCAGAGTTATATGAGACCAAGGAAGGCTTAATGTATAGGGCTGGTATCGCTGATTAGCTGAGAGGTACGTTATTTTGTCATTAGGTCAAAAAAATCGCGTACTAAAACTTTAAAAGCGTTTTTCTCGAAACCATGTTTTTTAAGACGGGCGACAAGATATCTCAAAAACTATTATAGATATCGAGATAAATTCTTTATTTTAAAGGTAATTAAATTTGCTGGATCTTGACCTAAAATCATAATTTTACAATGATAATTTTTATTGTTATTGCACTTTTTAGAGCAAAAATAAGTGCAAAATATTTTTTTTTTGCAAGTCCGCCATTTTGTTAATTTTTAATTAACAAAATTTTTAATTTTTCTTCGTGATTTTAGTTCAAGATCCAGCAAATGTCTTCTAGTTTATAACAAACTTTGATTTTTTAATTTCAGACAAAAATTGGATGAGTTACCTTGCCGCGCGTAGAGATGTCTTTTTTTTCGATGACTATTTTTCAATGCATATAACTAATAAACTATTCGGTATATTTGTTCAAAAAATTTGTAAAAGTAATTAATAACATACCTTATAAGTGCCAAAAAACTTGACTACTTTATTTATTTCCTTCCATGAGAAAAAAAATCGCGAAAATCACGTAATTTTTGGGTCGCTAGATGAGAACCTCCCCTTAAATACGTATTGATACTATTTAAAAATTAAAAATGTTATACTTTTACTTAAAAGTGTTTATTGTTGGCATTATTTAAGTAAATAATAAATAAACATAAAATAATTGTGCTTAACACGAAAACAATCAAAGGGTTATGTTAACGATAGAAAGATATATGAAAAAGTTTTAAAATAAAATAAAATAAAAATAATATTTTACAATTTTATGTATAAAGTTAGTAAATGACGGGGATGAAATCATTGCCTTATATGGCAAAAAACCGTTGAAACGCGGAAGTACATGCGGAAGTAAAACGCGGAAGTAAAACGCGGAAGTAAAACGCGGAAGTGCAAACGCGGAAATACAAGTCTTAGCCGAGGAATGCGGAAGTAGGCATAAGCTAAGCATAGATAAAATGTGAATAATATTTTTTGTATTTAATAAAATAAAATATTTATTTTTTAAAATAAATGAAAATTGAGAAAATTTGATTATATTATGATGTAAGAATTTGTATAAAATTATGATTTTAATTGTAATCGGCCAAGGGAAAGAAGAAAAGGCAAATACGCACTTAATTTTGAATGTTTTCTTATAAAGATAATATGATTTATTGCTCCTTGGGGGCATTAAAGTAACACACATATTGTTTATTGTTTGCAAATTATTCATGTAAAATTTTCATTAGAAAATATGGCAGTAAGATCTGGGATCTTGCGTTTAATTGTTATGATTGTAGTTGAGTCAGGATAGGGGTGATTCTCGGATTGTCGAGACGGGTGCTTGCGGGCGACTAGAGTCGGCGTCGAATTATCCGCCATCGCCCTCAGCTCGGGGTAACTCTGTGTTCCCCGAGGCTGTTTGACCCGCCGCGAGGCTTGGCCTCGAGTTATATGGGTCCAGCGGTAAGGGGAAACCGTAAGGTGGAACCGAGTCCGTCAGGGAGCTAGGTATGCAGTGAGCACCCACCCTTCCACAGAAAACTATGGAAATTTGGAAAGAAAATGGTAAATTATATAATAATAGTAAATTATATAATCGTATGATAAAATGTTATGTATTGCGGTGCCTTGCTTTTAGCCCTTGGTCGAAGCTAATTGGCCGCGAGAACGATAGAGGGGGAAGCTTCGACTTAGCTCCCCGCGAAGTTATAAAAAGCGCGCGCTTGAGTCGCGCAGCAGCATAACATATCGAAGCATAGCAGAAAACGCATAACATATCGAAGCATAGCAGAAAACGCATAGCATATCGAAGCATAGCAGAAAAAACATAGCATATCGAAGCATTTCGGAATTTAGTATTTTGCATTTTATATTATTCATTCGCTGCAGTTTATATTTTTAAAGTTTTGTAACGAAAATAAATTATATACATATATATACGAAAGAAATAAAGTGTGTTTAAATTATTCGCCTAACTACTTGCCCCGATTATTTCATATTTGTGTTTATCTTATACAAAATTTTGGTGCCGAAACCCGGGAATTATTACCGGAGAATTAAGATAAATCGGGGTAAGTGTCGTCAGCAAGTAGTTCGAGTTAACATCAGTGAAGACAGAAAAAAAAAAAAAAGTGTCATCGAAAGGCAAGAGAGCGGCTACTGGTGCGGAGGGCGAGCAGCCGAAGACGAAGAAAACGCGAGTAATATCATCCAAGAAGAAGACGATGCCAAAGCCAATGCAGAAGAAATCACCGAAGAAGATGACGACGAAGAATGTAACACCGAAGAAGAAGACGACAACAAAAAGAGTTACGCGCCGCACCAGTAAGACTGATGACATACCAACAAATACGGTGACTATGGGAATATCATCACCAACAATGGACAATGGACGCGCTATGGGCTCATCCGAAGAGAGCCGGGCGCAGCCAGCATCGATGCAACCAGGCGCATCGATTTCAACGTCAGCAGCGACGACTTCATCGGCGATACCAGCGCAGGTGTTTTTATCGGCGACGCCGCCATCGATGACGTCGACGGTGATGCAGCCGACGGCAACGCGGCCAACGACGACGCTGTCATCGGCGGTGTACTCAGCGAGGATGTATCCAGCAACGACAACACCAGCAGTCGTCGCCGCCGAGATTTTGCCGGCAGCGAGACAGGGTTGCGTGAGCTACATGCAGTCGGCGGGGGCTGGACCTGAGGTCGCATCGAGAGGCACTCTGAGCTACGTCGAAGCGTCGAACTTCAACAGCGAAATGATAAGTACACAAAGTAATAATGCGAACATTGCGATAAACGATATTGCGAGTAATAATAGAAATATTGCGAATGCGTTAAATTCAAGTTTAATGAATAATAATAATATATTTAACGTATCGAATAATAATCACGCAAGTGTATTGAATAACGGAAACGTGAGAAACGTGTCGACAAATGAAACAGCGAGCGATCCAGTCGCACGTCTTGCGGACGTGCTTAGTGCGACACTTTTATCATTTCGAGATGCGGCGGCAGGTCAGAGCGCCGCGTTCTCCGTAAACAGATCGGCGAAGCCATTGCCTACGTTTGCAGGCAACCCAATCGAGTGGTTGCACTTTAAGCAAGCGTATACTTTAGCAACGGAAAATAATATTTTGAACGAAAATGAAAGAATATCTTTGCTTTTTGCCGCGTTACAAGGAGAGGCGCGAGAGATAGTAAGCTTTTTGCTCGCAACAAGCCGTGACGCCGCGACGATAATTAAAACTTTAGAATTACATTACGGAAATAAGCATGTAATAGCGCGAAAATTAATTAGTGATTTAAATAATTTACCTGATTTAGAATCGGGCTCGATAACATTGACGCGCTTCGCGTCGCGCCTACAGAACGCTGTACAAGCATTTAAAGCGCTTGAATTAATCGGTTACCTGCATAGCCCGGAATTAATACGAAATATTGCAAGTAAATTGCCTTCGGCGTTAAAATATAGTTATAACGCGTATGCCGCGATGGCGCAAGTAAATAAAACAGATTTAGAAAAACTAGCGGATTTTCTATTTAAAGAAGCGGAACTCGCGGTCGCGGGTGGAATTTTTAACTGTGAAAATGACGCGATAAGTCAATCCGGGAACGTGAAGAAAAGAATGCGTCCAATTGGCGCAAACGTATATGCAGTTGCGCATGAAGCAGCCACAAGTCGCTGCGCTGAGAAAAGCAGCGAGGCGACTTGTGTAATTTGTAATAGAGGGAATCACTCGGTAGAATACTGTACGAGTTTTATCCATGATACACTAGCGCGACGCTGGTTTTTAATACGACGATTGAGGTTATGTTTTAAATGCTTAAAGCAAGGGCACACGACGATTAATTGTACGGCGCGAAATTGCGAACGATGCAGTAAACCGCATCATGTTTTATTACACAACGCGACGTATAACAAATTTTCGCAGGACAAGCGGAAGAAAATCGAGAAAAATGCGCAAAAACGCGATAATGAACCGTCAAAGAATCAAGCGGAAAAGGATTGACTAGGCGCGGGCGCATTATTAAAAATAATACCGGTTCAGATATTTGGACCGAGTGGCAATGCGGATACGTTTGCGTTTTTAGATGACGGAGCGACGGTTACCGTAATGGATAAAAAATTCGCGCATAAGTTAGGAATAAGAGGTTCGCGTTTAAATATTAAATTTAATAATATAAAAGAGCGAGACGCCGTGAGTACTTGCTGTGAAAAGATTATTTTTGAAATAAGCGGAGACGCAGAAAAATATATGATTTCTAATGCGTTGGTAGTGGAAAATTTATGTTTTCCGATGCAGTCGATTTCAAGCGAGCTTGTTCGACATATTGCGAAGTATGCAAGTGTGTGCGTTCAACCTTATGTTAACGCGCAACCGAAAGTGTTAATCGGACAAGATAATTGGCGTTTATTATGTGCTAGAGAAACGCGAGAAATTGAAAAGACAAGTTACGCGATTTCGTTGACAGCGTTAGGTTGGGCTGTGCACGGCGGCGAAAGTTCTTTGCGTGAAAACGCTATAAATTGTGTAAAGCTAAACAAAAACATTAATATCAATAAAATTAATACATTAAATAAAAATTTAGAAATTTGCGAGCTTGAGCAATTGAACGAGCTCGTTAAAAAATATTTCGAATTAGACAGCCTCGGAATAAGCGAAAAAAAGACGCCGAGTTCGGTTAATACGAGAGCGCTCAAAATCATGAGCGAGACTAGCCGTCGCGTAGGCAATGCATGGGAAACGGGCCTATTATGGCGAGAAAAAGATCCGCCGAATATTGATAGTCGTGCGATGGCTTTAAAAAGACTTTTTGCGCTAGAAAATAAATTAGATCGTAATCCGGAATATGCGTCATTATATTATAAAGAAATGGAAAGATTATTCGAAAACGGATATGCAGTCGCATCGAAAGACACAGAGACGCGAATGCGAACATGGTATTTGCCACATTTTGGTGTTACAAGTCCGACTAAGCCAGGAAAAATTCGCCTAGTATTCGATGCCGTCGCAAAAGTAAATGGTGTTAGTTTAAATGACCAAATTGACTCTGGTCCGGATTTATTGCAGTCACTCTTAGGAGTCTTATTGCGTTTTCGGCAGTATCAAATCGCGTGTAAGGCGGACATTCGCGACATGTATTTGCGAGTTAAAGTAATTGAAGAAGATCGCGGAGCCTTAAAATTTCTTTGGCGAGGAAAAAATCGTAAATGTTTTCCGAAAACATTCGAAATGACGCGTTTAGTTTTTGGAATAAATTCGTCTCCGTGTAGTGCGATTTATATTAAGGATAAAAACGCGAAAGAATTCGAAAAAGAGAAACTGGACGCGTCAAGAAGTATTATTAAAAATTCATATATGGATGACTATTTAGTCAGTCGCGCGTCGGTTAACGAAATGAAGCATTTGATTCGTGACGTAATCGCAATAAACACAAGTGCGAGTTTTTATATGCACGGATGGGCGAGTAATGATAACAGAGCGCTAATAGAAATAAAAAATGCCTCAAACCTGAATGAAAAATCGTGGATGCAGCTTTGCGACCGGGGGGGAGAGCGCGTCTTAGGTTTAATCTGGGATAATTCTGCCGATACATTGGCTTTTAAAATCGGCGTTGAACGCATACCGAAAGAGATAGTGTATGGCACACGGAAACCGACGAAGCGTGAGTTCTTGCGAATTATAATGTCAGTTTATGATCCGTTGGGTTTATTAAGTCCGCACACACTGCAATCGAGAATCCTCATGCAGGAAATCTGGCGCAGCGGAATTGGATGGGATGACGAGCTCAGAGACGAAGAGCACCTCGGTTGGCGGAAATGGATAAAAAACTTACGAAATTTAAGTAGCTGCCGTGTACCGCGATGTATTTCGCCAAAAAATTCATTTTTTACGGAGGCTCAACTCCACACGTTTTGCGACGCGAGTTTGAAAGCATACGCGGCCGCGATTTACATTCGTTTTGAAGTTCCTAATAAGCCAGCACACGTATCTCTCTTAATAGCTAAATCAAAAGTCGCACCATTAAAACCGCTGTCAGTGCCTCGCTTAGAATTGCAGGCTGCATTATTAGGCGCGCGGTTAGTAAATTCAGTCACTAAGGAGCTAGAAATTAAAATATCGAAAAAAGTTTTATGGTCTGACTCGCAAACAGTTATCCGTTGGATAAAAACGGAGCCGCGAACGCGACAAATTTTCGTCGCGCATCGTTTAGGCGAAATAAACGAAATCACGTCGAGCGTCGAATGGCGCTGGGTGCCGACGCGTCTGAATCCGGCAGATTACGCGACAAGATGGACGAATGAACAACTAAGTGAAAACTTACCGTGGTTTAAAGGCCCAGAATTTTTACGTTTGCCGGAATCGCAATGGCCGCCAGAAAAAATATTAACTGAAAACGAAAAGAAGTCTATCGATGCGTTGGAAGTACGAAAAACGCAGATTTATCATATCGCCGTAAATAACGAAGATTTGCCATTAACCGCTAAGTTATTAGGTTGGCAAGGTCTTTTAGCCGTAGGACGACGCGTTAAAAAATATTTTAATCGTTGGCGAAAGAAAAGCGACGAAGCTGCGGTCGAAACGAATGATAATTCAATTATTGAATTTTGGATTCGCGAAAGCCAAGCGCAATGTTTCAGCGAAGAATGCAATTCATTAGTAAAACGAAAAGTAATAAAAAAGAACAGCCGAATCGCAAACTTACGACCATTCTTAGACGCGAGTGGAATTCTACGTGCAGAGGGTCGAGTAACGAAAATCGCCGACATTGAATTTAATAACAATCCAATTATTCTAGATGGAAAAAATTTAATAACGCGATTGATTATAACGGACATGCATAAACGTTTTTATCACGCAAATAATGATTCGGTTATAAATGAATTAAAACAGCATTTTTACATCTTGAGTCTGAGAAACGCGTTACGTTCGATAATTTTTAAATGTTTAATTTGCAAAATAAATCGCGCAAAACCGACTAATCCAGTAATGGCGCCGTTGCCCAAGGGAAGGCTAGCGTATCGGCTACGTCCGTTTAGCCATTGTGGGTTAGACTACTTTGGCCCCATGAATGTTAAAATCGGCCGACGCCGAGAAAAGCGATGGGGCGTTCTTTTACGTGTCTCACGACGCGAGCAGTACACCTCGAGCTCGCGCATGCGCTGAGCGCCGACTCTGCGATTATGGCGCTACAGCGCCTTTCGGCACGACGAGGATGTCCACAAGTAATATATAGCGACAACGGCACGAATTTCCGCGGAGCGTGCTCTGAATTGACCGACGAAATAGCGAAAATCGACAAAAATAAGCAAAAACAATACGCTTTAAGAAACAACATAATATGGAAATTCAATCCTCCGGATGCGCCACATATGGGTGGCGCGTGGGAGCGATTGGTACGAAGCGTCAAAGTCGCGCTCAACGCGTGTTTAAAAGAGCAAGCTCCTGCCGAGGAGGTTTTGCAAACGGTGTTAGCAGAAATCGAGCATTCGATAAATTCACGTCCTTTGACGCACGTGTCAAATGATCCGCGAGACTCGGAAGCATTAACACCAAATCACTTTTTAATTGGTTCGTCATCCGGGGAGATAAAACTAGGAAGTTACGATCCGGAAAATGTAAATTTAAGAAAGCAATGGCAAATCGCACAGTCTTTTGCCGACTGTTTTTGGAGACGTTGGTTGCGAGAGTACTTGCCGACGCTTGTTACGCGGGCAAAATGGTCTGCAGATAACGAACAAATAAAAATTAACGATGTTGTTTTGATCGTTGATCTACAAGCTCCTCGAAATGTGTGGAGAAAGGGGCAAATTGTAGAAGTATTTCCCGGTGCGGACAATGTTGTAAGAGTAGCGAAAGTAAATACAAGCAGCGGCAAATTTGTGCGTCCTGTGCACAAATTAATTAAATTATTTAGCGTAAATTAGTACAAAATCAAGTTGATTTTGTACGGAGGGGAGAATTGTTAACGATAGAAAGATATATGAAAAAGTTTTAAAATAAAATAAAATAAAAATAATATTTTACAATTTTATGTATAAAGTTAGTAAATGACGGGGATGAAATCATTGCCTTATATGGCAAAAAACCGTTGAAACGCGGAAGTACATGCGGAAGTAAAACGCGGAAGTAAAACGCGGAAGTAAAACGCGGAAGTGCAAACGCGGAAATACAAGTCTTAGCCGAGGAATGCGGAAGTAGGCATAAGCTAAGCATAGATAAAATGTGAATAATATTTTTTGTATTTAATAAAATAAAATATTTATTTTTTAAAATAAATGAAAATTGAGAAAATTTGATTATATTATGATGTAAGAATTTGTATAAAATTATGATTTTAATTGTAATCGGCCAAGGGAAAGAAGAAAAGGCAAATACGCACTTAATTTTGAATGTTTTCTTATAAAGATAATATGATTTATTGCTCCTTGGGGGCATTAAAGTAACACACATATTGTTTATTGTTTGCAAATTATTCATGTAAAATTTTCATTAGAAAATATGGCAGTAAGATCTGGGATCTTGCGTTTAATTGTTATGATTGTAGTTGAGTCAGGATAGGGGTGATTCTCGGATTGTCGAGACGGGTGCTTGCGGGCGACTAGAGTCGGCGTCGAATTATCCGCCATCGCCCTCAGCTCGGGGTAACTCTGTGTTCCCCGAGGCTGTTTGACCCGCCGCGAGGCTTGGCCTCGAGTTATATGGGTCCAGCGGTAAGGGGAAACCGTAAGGTGGAACCGAGTCCGTCAGGGAGCTAGGTATGCAGTGAGCACCCACCCTTCCACAGAAAACTATGGAAATTTGGAAAGAAAATGGTAAATTATATAATAATAGTAAATTATATAATCGTATGATAAAATGTTATGTATTGCGGTGCCTTGCTTTTAGCCCTTGGTCGAAGCTAATTGGCCGCGAGAACGATAGAGGGGGAAGCTTCGACTTAGCTCCCCGCGAAGTTATAAAAAGCGCGCGCTTGAGTCGCGCAGCAGCATAACATATCGAAGCATAGCAGAAAACGCATAACATATCGAAGCATAGCAGAAAACGCATAGCATATCGAAGCATAGCAGAAAAAACATAGCATATCGAAGCATTTCGGAATTTAGTATTTTGCATTTTATATTATTCATTCGCTGCAGTTTATATTTTTAAAGTTTTGTAACGAAAATAAATTATATACATATATATACGAAAGAAATAAAGTGTGTTTAAATTATTCGCCTAACTACTTGCCCCGATTATTTCATATTTGTGTTTATCTTATACAGGTTAATAATTATGTTTACTATTTCTTCTACAGTGTAAAGTATTTTTTTAAATTAAGATATAATTACAATTTAAGTATATTGAATTTTTAATTATTTCTTAATTTAGAAAAATACTTTACACAATAGAGAAAATTTAAAATGTAAAATTAATACAATTGTATATGGATTGCCATGCAACTTATGATTCAAATTTAAATCTTACTTCTATAAGCGTTGCATAGCATAATGGTTAGGGCGTCTGCTTTATAATGCAAAGGACCTGGGTTCAATCCCATCGTAGGTCAAACACTTTTCTGCGTTTTTTTCCGTAAAATAATGTGTAAAATAACATGTGCGACATTGCTAATAAACGATTAAATATAATGCGTATGTTAAAAATATGTATAATCATAATAAAAAATAAAATTCTAAAATATATAAAATACTTAACTACAGTTTTTATAAAAGTTTTAAGAAAGTATTTTAAAAGGTTTCATCAACTACTTTACATTCATTATAATGATTATGTAAAAAAGGTTTGGCGGTAATTAAAAGAAAATTATCGCTCCTTGAACTCGCGATTTTTTATGTATTTTAGATATACAAACCGCGTGTTAATATTGCCGTTTGCGCCTATCTTTCGATACTAGCGCGGGTGGCTTCTGCGAACTATTTTTTAGATTGAATTTACTAGGTTGAAAACTCGGACTGAACTAAAAGTAAATTTTAAATTTTCTCTTCATATACCGAATTTTTCTTCGCGGCGCGTTTTCTTTAAAATACGTAGGGTGGGGTTTTATTACTCTCCCTTATCTTATCTCGTGTTTTCCGTAAATGCTCATTTACGGTTTAAGGATGGTTAAATCCTTAGAGTTAGTAATGCATGCCATAAAAGAGGGAATAGCGAATGTTCGAAAGCGTTACCAGCTGCTCGGGAGGTCGACTTTAGCACAGTCTCACCTTTCCGACGCCACACACTCTTTCGAACGGAGGAATATTGGATAATCAAAAACGTTACCAGCTGCTCGGGAGGTCGACTTTAGCACAGTCTCACCTTTCCGACGCCACACACTCCTTTGATGGGAGGAAAATCGGTTAATCAAAGGCGTTACCAGCTGCTCGGGAGGTCGACTTTAGCACAGTCTCACCTTTCCGACGCCACACACTCCTTTGATGGGAGGAAAATTGGTTAATCAAAGGCGTTACCAGCTGCTCGGGATGTCGACTTTAGCACAGTCTCACCTTTCCGACGCCACACACTCCTTTGATGGGAGGAATCGAAAGCGTTACCAGCTGCTCGGGAGGTCGACTTTAGCACAGTCTCACCTTTCCGACGCCACACACTCTTTCGATGAAGGAAATATTGGGAGATGACGATGTAGGTAGGTTTAGACGTTAGTTAGATGAGAGGTATAAGAAATAAAAAAAGATAATTTTGTTGAATCTTACGTTTAATTAGATCTCTCAAATAATAATTTTAATACAATTATTAATACAAATTTTAGTCACAAAATTGAATGTAAATAAAGGTTGAATATAGAAAAATTTTGTACGTAATATATCAAGAGTTTGAATATAGTAGGATTAGACTTAATATAGTAAGAATTGAATATAGAAGAATTAGAAGTGGGCTTCGAGGTCGCTCTGAGTCTTGCTCTTGGAGTTTTCCTCAAGAAAAGCCGTCGAATGCATCGATGCACCGGCTTTTATACCCGCTGGACAGCGAGTTTTTCGGCGGCTGGAAAAGCGGCAAGATAAGTTTGGGCCAATAAGGGCATTTCCTCGGCCCTACCCTTGACCTTCGTAGCGTTTTGTAAGATATAGAAGAGTAACAGTGGCGGAAAGAAATCACGCCTCCGCCTACGCGTTTTATGTGAAAGAGAGAGAAAGTGCATCGTGCGAGAGAGAGCGTATATGGTGTGAGAGAGAGAAAAGAGAGACAGCAACATCTGGTCGTCTCTGTCGCTCTCGTTGGTAAACTGTCATCTTTCTTTCTATTTCACATTATCAATATTAAAACTTATATAATTATTTATAAGAATATTACAATTAATAATATAAAATACAATAATGATAATAGAATCATATATTGAATTATTCGATTACTTATATAATTGAAAATCAAATTTATTAACAAAGATTTTTTTTTTATATAATATTAATTTCGCTGCCTTTTGGCTTAAATTAAATAACAAGAAGAAGTAAAACAAAAAATAACATACAAAACGAAATTAAAATACAAAATGTAAAAAAAAAAAGACGCTTAATGATTTTACTATGAACCTTTTAAAGCAATAAAATAAGTAGCGTGTAGGTATATTGTTAGAGCGGATTTAAAATTTTGTCAATATATTATTGTTAATTACGGGTGGCTCAAGCGATTACGTTTATCGTATAACAAAAAAAATTTTGAACTTATAACGGATATATTTTTGAACGGCTCGTACGCCATCGTTTTATCTCTTTCTATTCTTAAGCGCTTAGCACACACGTGGATAAGATAAACAAGCATTCTAGAGGAAACGTATCTGGGATTTTCCTTTAGGCTTGCTTTAAAATTTTTGAAATAAAAAATTTTTAAATTCGGACAAAAAAAAAATATAACGGGACGTAACACCCCCACAGTAAAATGGTTGCTAGGAGTATAATGAACTAGCAAACATCTCGCTGCGTTACAATCGTGAGGTATTACTACCTATCGAATTTGTTAGTTACAGAGCCTTTTCTTCAAAAGTACACTCTTTTTTGTTGCAACCAGGCTTGATTATTCGAGTATAATTTAACTGGGTTAAGAGAAAAAGAAGACGTTGCTTTACTGGATTTAGGTTTGGATGGATCATCGGGAAGGGATGTGAGCGGAATTTCTCGAGCTTCTAGATTGCTTGGTATTGTAAGGTTAGTTTTTCCTTGAGCCGTTCGTGTGTTGATTAAATATTGCGCCACAGCGTTCCATAGGGCTGCTAGTAACTGCAAGGACCATCCATAAATTTTATGCAAGGTGTAGGCACTTATTACTATTTCTAGAACCATTTTGCCGATTTGGATAATTACGAAGATGGCTAATATGCCTGCGCTGGCTGAACCAAAAGTTATTAGTTTGTACTAAATCCGTGACCAGGTGGATTCCACTATTCTTTCTAGTGTGTCTTCGTTTAATAACTTGGTAATGGTTCCCTTGCCGTCTGTGATCTGGTGGCCGTGCATCTCTCGGGCCATGTCGTTTAGCAGAGAAGGTTGTTCTACGGGAAACATGATGTGGTCGCGAAGGTCATTAAGGTCTTTTTTGGTGTAAATACCACTCGTTGCTAGTGAGGCGGGATTTACATAAGTCCACGTAGGTTTTGTCAGTGGTTTGATTTCTACTGGATCTCGGGTTTCTATAGGTCTTGGTAGAATTTTATACCATCTTTCGTCTACGTAATAATACGAAGGAAGTAACTGGTTACACTCGATCTTAGTACCACGTGCCTTTAGTATATGTGTCCTTGGTGTTAGGAAATACGTAGTGTTTCCTCTCGAAACTTGGAGTTCTGTATAGCAATCTTCTCCATGCTCAACCTTTACTTCTACTGGGATACATTTAATTATATGCACTACTTCTCCCGCGGTTAAAGCCATATAACCGGGACCTTTCATTAAATTATATGCGAATTGATCGGGGGCCTGTGTTGCAATATCGAGAGCATTCTTTAAGGTTTGGCGTTCTAAATTGCAACGTTGCAAAAGTGCGTCTCTATACAACTGTTGGATTTGAGTTCGGATATGTCTTTCCTTAATGGTTTCGAATATAACAAGTTTGGGGTGGTCAGTGCGAATAATCGTATAACCGCATACTTGTTCCTTAGCCGTGCTAGTTAATGCGAAGGTGATATCCTTTGTGGAAAGAGCATATACTGTTTGTTTTTGAAGATTGTAATCGACTATTTTATTGGCATAGCCTTCGAATAAGATACCGTATCGACTAAATTTACAATTGTCGGTAGGAAGGGTTGTCCAGAAGGAATATCCTCCTTCCGTATCTACGCATGAGCCACGCGATAGTATACACGCGGTTCCGGATCGCAGATGTATTTTATTATTTTCTACATTAACGCGAGCCGTTTGTTCTTGGACCGTTATCGTTACGGTCCCCTGAACTACTACAGAGTCCCAAGAACCGTATGGATCCGCGTAGGTTGCGCCATAACAAGTCCCGTCGTCTTTTACTCTTCCGGCGTAAAGAACAGGTATAGTCATAGTACTATTGAGTTTGATTCCATGGACTAAATTATCGTTGAATTTTAACATCCCCGTACGACACACTGTTTCGCACGATTCTCTACTTATATCGTAAATGTACTCCATGTTACCGTGTCGGACTATAGAAACATGTGATAACGCCCCGCAGTAGTAAACGGTTCTTTGAACTCTGAGTTTACATTGATATACGGGAATTTCGGAAAAATCGCTAATTTGAAGTAGTTGTACGTGTCTTTGTGTGACATTAAGGCTGTTGTCGGGTATCTCGCATTGACCCACGTCTAGTAAAGACAAGGTCGTAATATTTAGTGATCGCGATCCGCAATCGTATCCAATCATAGCTGAGACTGCAATTGAAGTGGTAGTGAGAATTATCAGAGATATCATCTGTAAAAAGAAAATGGTATGTTAAGCGGTGTACTACGGTTTGTATACGATTTAGGGTTATTTGGTGTTAATTTTTGGTTTAGTAGGTTAATCGTTAGTAATATGGGAAAAACGTAAGCGGTTAGTGTGGACTATTTTGGTTTTGTTTAGTATCTGAATTTTAGCATTGACAGGGCCAAGCATCTCGATTATCTTATGGGGTCCCGTATAATGGTCGTCGAATTTTCCGGATTTTGGGCCTTTTAGTAAAAATATATAATCACCGGGTTTGAATTTTCTTTCATGCGTGTTTCGATCATAATAGGTTTTTGAACGGTGTTTTGCATCTATTAGATTATCGTACGCTAATTTCCTAATTCCTATTAATCGCGTGACTAATTTTTCGATATACCCTTGGTATGTGGGGACTAAATCGTTATCTCTTAAGGGTTCGTTGGATGGCAGGCGTGCTAGTTTACCGAAGACAACCTCGTAAGGCGTATGTTTAGTGCCTTCGTGGATACATGTGTTATAATTTAATGACGCGATGTCGACCCATTGGTCCAATTCAGAGTCTTTCTTAGTGTATTGCTTTAAGTATTCACTTAAAGCATGGTGTGATCTCTCGAGTGAGCCATTTGATTGAGGGTGGAAGGCAGTGGTCCTAACCTTCTTTATTTTAAATCTTTTAGCTACCCTTTTCATTAAATTGCTTATAAAATTCCTGCCTTGATCGGTTAAAACAACCCTAGGCGCACCGAAAATACAAACGAATTTCTTTATAAATGAGTCGGCTATTGTGCTGGCCAGAGCGTTAGGTAAGGCTACGGCTATGCAGTACTTGGACAACTGGTCTTGCATCGTCAGGATATATTCGTTGCCATTCTCTGTTCTCGGTAACGGTCCGACAATATCTAGAGCGATTTTGTCGAATACTGTACCGGGAGTATCAGTAATCATCATTGGTTGTTTAGTTTTGATTCGAACCAATTTTTTTAATTGGCAGTCTAAACACTGTTGGATTCGACGTTGAATATCGGGCTTCATGTTTTCCCAATAATAGTGTTGTCGTATTCTATTGAACGTCTTTGAAACGCCTCTATGGCCTCCGATAGGGGAACTATGGAGTTCTTGGAATATTGCGTTTCTTTTTCTTCCGGCACATATTTCAGTGTACCCTTACAGATAATTATTTTTTGGTTACTACTTATAAATACTGAGCTAATTACGTCTAGTACATCGTCCCACGGGAGGTTTTCTATAAAATCCGTCCACGCGATGCTTATTTCCTTTAAATTTTTATCCACCATAAATTCACGTAAATTATTTAAGACCTTACTTATATTTATTTTAGTTGTGCTTAGTGATTCAGGATCGTCTCCGCGAATGCACATCGCGACTAGGTATTTGTGGTTGTTCATCTTTATAAATTGCACCTTTCCAATTGTTAAGGTTTCCTTAGGGGAAATCTTATTGGCTTGTAACAAGGCTTTGGCGCCTTCGTCACAAGGTTTGCCGCTCGTCGTAACGAAGTATGCGATATTGTCATTACGGTAAGCTAATAAATCTTTGATTTCTACGATATTTGATCGGATAGTTTGGTATCTATCGGATACGTCCAATTCTGGTTCTTCGTTAGGTTTAATATTTTCAAATAGTTCTCGATCTCGATCGTTGACAAACGGTTCTTCGTCGGACGAGGATGACGAGATATCGCTTTCGCTTGAAGGAATATTCTTTCTATTTTTACTCGTTGGTCGATCCTTTCCTTTTTTTGTGTTTTCTGGCGGTCGAGGTTCGTCGTTCATTATTTTCCTAGGACGACCCTTTGGACGTTTTGTTTGAAACATTGAGTTAGACGTGGAGCACTGTTTATTGGTGATATCTTGGTCTATAATCTTTTTGGGACGACCTCTTGGTCGTTTTATAGTTGATCCTTGGATTTTGTCGTGTTTATTCTTATCCATTTGTTTAATTGTTTCTTCTATGAAATCTCTTGGTTCCTTTATGTTTTGATTATTATTGTTGTTTTCGAGCAATAATTTTCGCCCGCGAGTCATCATATTTACTGGAATTTCTTCGATGGGGTTTCGTGAAAGCGCATCGGCGTTGCTATTTAATCTACCCGGTTTATAGATAATAGAATAATCGTATTCCGAAAGTTTGAACCTCCATTTTTGAACACGAGTGTTTAAATCGGCTGATTTGAACCATACGAGAGGTTGATGGTCGGTTACGATAGTGAATTTCCGACCGTATATATATGGCCTGAAGGTTTGAACAGCGTGTAACATCGCTAAGGCTTTCTTCTCGTAAGTGTCATATTTTAATTCGGGACCTCTAAACACACGTGAAGTATAGGCAATAGGCTTATCACTACCTATTTTACCTTGTGATAAAACGCCTCCAACGGCATATCCAGACGCATCAGTTGTAATGAGAAATGGTTGTGACATATCTGGAAATTGTAAGAGCGGGGCTGAGCATAAGGCTTCCTTTAGGATTTTAAATGACTCTTCTACCTCTGGTGTCCAATTGAATTCTTCGTTATTTTGCAATAACTTGGTCAAAGGTTTTGCGTGTTTGGCGAAATGAGGAATAAATTTTCTGTAATAACCGGCTAATCCTAAAAATTGCCGTATGTTCTTGATATTTTTAGGTCGTGGGAAGTCCTTTACGGCTTCTATCTTTTTGGGATCCGGTTTAATTCCGTCTCTGGTCAATATGTGGCCTAGGTATGTAACTTCCTTCTTTAGTAATTCGCACTTACTGGGTTCTAATTTCCAGTTTGATTTTCTTAACCTTTCCATAACCTCGCTGAATAGTTTTTCGTGCTCTCGTAAATCCTTGGCGTAAATAACGACGTCATCCATATATACGAAAACGCCCTTACCTAATAACCCATCCAAGGTGATATTCATGGCATTTTGGTATTCAACGCTGGCGTTTCGGAGTCCGAAAGGCATGCGTAAAAATTCGAAGTGGCCGCTTGGCGTAGAGAATGCCGTTTTATGCGCATCGTCTGGGTGCATCAAGATTTGATGAAAGCCAGAGATGCAGTCGATTACCGTATAATAAGTTGCATCACCGACTTGATCGAAAATGTCAGTAATATTGGGCAACGGGTAAGCCATCGGTATTGTTTTTTCATTTAGGGGTCTAAAATCCAGGACTACTCGCCACCTAGGTTTTCCATTAGCATCCGGCTTCTTTGGCACTACCCAGAGGCTCGTGTTATACGCGGATCGTGAAGATTTAATGACCCCTTTCTTTAACAGGTCTTGCACTTGTTTGTGTACCTCCTCCTTTAAAGCGTGAGGTAAGCGATATTGCTTTGTGTTTACTGGGTTATCGTCTATCGTAGGGATACGATGCATAATTATATTAGTAGCAGGTAATTCGTCGCCTTCTAAAAAGAATCTGTCCGAATAATTAGATATTAAACTTATTGCTTGCTGTTTTTCTTCGTGATTAAGGTGATCTAATGGTATGATTTCCTTTAATTTTTCGGAACGTATACCATTATTATGATCGTTGGTAAGATTTAAATTGTCTAAGGTACTGTTTATTGAAGCTTCAAAGCAAGTTTTTTCTCCTAAGCTTAAATGTTTTTCTTGGCATAATTCGGTGGTTAAAATATTGTAAAATTCGTTATCATCTGTTATATATTCTTCTTCGTCTAGTATTTCGTCAAAATCGGAATGGCTATCCTCATCGGATTGGCTTGATGTTGAATTTGAGAAGTTGGCTTCTTCTGTATTGAGTCGTTTTAATAATGCGAAGTGTTTTTCAGTTTGGAGGAAACGTGATTCGTAATTTATGATCGAATTACTATTTTTTAAGAAACTGGCCCCTAAAACGCCTACACATGGTATTGGAAAATCGTCTCGTACTATGTGAAAAACGGTATCGAGGCCGAGTACCGTTATGTTCGTCGTTCCGAGCGTCGGAATCGCATCTTCATCTATACCCTTTAATAAGGAGGCTCCTGTTCTAATTATTTCGCATTCTGGTGGTAATAAACTTAGTTTTACTATATTTGCTTCGGACCCTGAGTCGATCATCATCTGGCCGTGTAAGCTGTTCGGTGAGTTAAATATATCCACGTAAGGAACTTGGTTAATATACTCGTCTGTTTGTATATTTCTTATTAAGTTTTCAGTGAGGGAAAAATTTTGGCGTTGTTTGAACGGAAGTGTTGTTAAATCGGTCTCTAATACGTTTCGTTTGAAATCTATTTTTGCTTTGTTAATAGAGGAGAAATCTGAGCCTAATATTCCGCTGTACGGAATCCGGAAAGAGTTTGGGACTACGTAAAATTCAAAAATTCGTCCTAATATCTTAATACTTGTTTTACCTAAAGGTTTAGAGTAGGTGAGAAATTTTTTTTAGAGTAGGAGAGAATATTTTTTCTAAGTATTTTTTTACATCATTGAAGTTCTTTATATCTCGGTTGTTCAAGGCATGCTTTGCTTCGCCTGTAATTTTGCTTTTTATTCATCTTAATAGGTTATTATCGCCTTGAGGTCCTATCATTGCACGGGCTTCTTCACATCCGTTTAAAAATTTTCTTAACGGTATATTGTAACCGTTAAATTCGGGTACTAGCCGTAGTGCATCGTTAAGTGATATCACTAGGTTTATAGGGGCAGCTGCTTCGTTTGTAGCCATATTGATCAACGATGGATTCGTTTTTGTCGTTAAATTATTTTTTATAGATGTTTCGAGATCTATTATATCGGTTCCTTCACGATTTGTTGATGAAGTGCTTGGTCTTACCGGGCTAGCAAGAGGTATTTGGTGAGAAGGTACGAAGGGTTAAAATTGTTTTGTTCGGTTAAATTACTTTCTGATTTTGTTTTAGATCTTGTATTCATGCGTTTGGACATTAAGATGTTATACGTAAGGCTGCTAGTTGATGGCTTAAATTTTCTATTTCACTAGGTTCTTGGGTAGTCCAACAAGCTACTAATTCGACTGACGTACAGAGTGCTATATATCTCTCTTCCGATAATGCGAACTGCCTCGCGATTACTTGTCGATCTTCTCGAAAGGTGGCAATGTGTTTTTGTATTATTTTTTCGTATAAATCTAATTCTTTCTTAAACTTAATATTTTGAATAGCTAGGGCTTTAATGTGTTCGAAGGTTTTATCTTCCTGAAGTTCTAACTGTGTTACTCTGTTTGCTAGCTGTATTATTAAATTTTGTGTCTGCGCGTGCGTTAGTTCTTCGAAATTTAAGGGTATCATTGATATACTGTATCTATTATAATTATTCAGTGACATTCTTTATTGATTTAAAAATTTTCTTTTAATTTTGATAAAAAAAAATTGGATTTTTAATTATTATATAAAAAAATTTTTATCGTATTTTGTTTATTTTTATTTGGTATATTTTTCTTATTTAATTATTTAAATTTCAAAAAAAGATATGATATTTTTATCAAAATTCGTCGTATATAAAATTATCATTACTTATTTTCTATATTTTTATTTATTTATTATGTCCAAGTTTAATAACGTCTAAATTTATTTAAATTTTTGTACTTGATTTCGCGTTTTAAATTAGAAGCTCTTGCGCATGCGTGGCGCGCTTGGTTCTATGTTGGTAACGTGACGCGTCGTTAACGCAGTTACTCACGGTAAGCTTTACTGTTACCAGACTTAGACTCGCTTGCTATACGCTGGGTTTGACCTAGCCAAACTTTGTTTGTTGTGTTTGGTTTTCAATTTTGTTTTAGATGTAAAAGTTTCTAATATGCGGTGTAATATTAGTAATAAGAAAAAAAAAAAAAAATGAAGGAAAAGGGGAGAAAAGAATAAGAAATTAGTATATATAAAGATATTTTTTTTTTTATCTTTTTTTTTTTTAAGGTTGATGAGTGTTTTTATATTTTTTGGTCTTAGCATAAATATAATTTTTTTTTTTTTTTTTTTTTTTTTTTTTTTAATATAAATAATTATTTTGATAATTAATTAATATTTCAATGTTGTAAAAAAAGGAAGTTTTTCTAAAAGGAAAAAAGGTAAAAGAAAAAAAGATATAAGGTGTTTAAAAAAAAATTTTTAATGAAAAAATAAAAATATAATTAATTACAATTGTTTGTTCTCTTTTTCGCGTCTCGTAGATTTTTTTCTATTATTTTTATGGTAATTAACAAAAAAACATTTTATACAATAGTCTGGTGATATAGATACTCTGCATTTTTCACACAATAATATTTTTTCGGAACCGGTTCGTCGGCCGGATTTAAAATATACTTCTGGTTTTTGTTTATTATTTATTTTAATTTTAGTTTTAATTTTTTCGTTTTTAATTATTTTCGGCTGTTGATTTTTAATTGGGCTTAATGGTTGGATTTTTTTTATTAAATTTTCTTGGTAAAATATATAAAATAATTCGCCCCACTTCGGTAACGGTAAATCTAATGTTTTCTTTTTTTCTATCGCTTTGGTTCTGCGCTTTTTTATATTCGTCCGCTTCGCGTCAACAACCGACTTAAAATTCACTGTAAAAAGAGAAAAAAAAAAAAAATGTTTTTTATATTTTTTTTGTTATATATATTTTTTTTTTATTAGACAAAATTTTAAAGACTTACTGGTGCTTTTTTGGTTTTTAAAAAAAAAAATCAAGAAAAGAAAACAACCAACTGACTAAAAGGTCAGGGAAAATAATCCGCAGACTATCCCTACTCTGGGGCCTCCAAATTTGTAAAAAAGGTTTGGCGGTAATTAAAAGAAAATTATCGCTCCTTGAATTCGCGATTTTTTATGTATTTTAGATATACAAACCGCGTGTTAATATTGCCGTTTGCGCCTATCTTTCGATACTAGCGCGGGTGGCTTCTGCGAACTATTTTTTAGATTGAATTTACTAGGTTGAAAACTCGGACTGAACTAAAAGTAAATTTTAAATTTTCTCTTCATATACCGAATTTTTCTTCGCGGCGCGTTTTCTTTAAAATACGTAGGGTGGGGTTTTATTACTCTCCCTTATCTTATCTCGTGTTTTCCGTAAATGCTCATTTACGGTTTAAGGATGGTTAAATCCTTAGAGTTAGTAATGCATGCCATAAAAGAGGGAATAGCGAATGTTCGAAAGCGTTACCAGCTGCTCGGGAGGTCGACTTTAGCACAGTCTCACCTTTCCGACGCCACACACTCTTTCGAACGGAGGAATATTGGATAATCAAAAACGTTACCAGCTGCTCGGGAGGTCGACTTTAGCACAGTCTCACCTTTCCGACGCCACACACTCCTTTGATGGGAGGAAAATCGGTTAATCAAAGGCGTTACCAGCTGCTCGGGAGGTCGACTTTAGCACAGTCTCACCTTTCCGACGCCACACACTCCTTTGATGGGAGGAAAATTGGTTAATCAAAGGCGTTACCAGCTGCTCGGGATGTCGACTTTAGCACAGTCTCACCTTTCCGACGCCACACACTCCTTTGATGGGAGGAATCGAAAGCGTTACCAGCTGCTCGGGAGGTCGACTTTAGCACAGTCTCACCTTTCCGACGCCACACACTCTTTCGATGAAGGAAATATTGGGAGATGACGATGTAGGTAGGTTTAGACGTTAGTTAGATGAGAGGTATAAGAAATAAAAAAAGATAATTTTGTTGAATCTTACGTTTAATTAGATCTCTCAAATAATAATTTTAATACAATTATTAATACAAATTTTAGTCACAAAATTGAATGTAAATAAAGGTTGAATATAGAAAAATTTTGTACGTAATATATCAAGAGTTTGAATATAGTAGGATTAGACTTAATATAGTAAGAATTGAATATAGAAGAATTAGAAGTGGGCTTCGAGGTCGCTCTGAGTCTTGCTCTTGGAGTTTTCCTCAAGAAAAGCCGTCGAATGCATCGATGCACCGGCTTTTATACCCGCTGGACAGCGAGTTTTTCGGCGGCTGGAAAAGCGGCAAGATAAGTTTGGGCCAATAAGGGCATTTCCTCGGCCCTACCCTTGACCTTCGTAGCGTTTTGTAAGATATAGAAGAGTAACAGTGGCGGAAAGAAATCACGCCTCCGCCTACGCGTTTTATGTGAAAGAGAGAGAAAGTGCATCGTGCGAGAGAGAGCGTATATGGTGTGAGAGAGAGAAAAGAGAGACAGCAACATCTGGTCGTCTCTGTCGCTCTCGTTGGTAAACTGTCATCTTTCTTTCTATTTCACATTATCAATATTAAAACTTATATAATTATTTATAAGAATATTACAATTAATAATATAAAATACAATAATGATAATAGAATCATATATTGAATTATTCGATTACTTATATAATTGAAAATCAAATTTATTAACAAAGATTTTTTTTTTATATAATATTAATTTCGCTGCCTTTTGGCTTAAATTAAATAACAAGAAGAAGTAAAACAAAAAATAACATACAAAACGAAATTAAAATACAAAATGTAAAAAAAAAAAGACGCTTAATGATTTTACTATGAACCTTTTAAAGCAATAAAATAAGTAGCGTGTAGGTATATTGTTAGAGCGGATTTAAAATTTTGTCAATATATTATTGTTAATTACGGGTGGCTCAAGCGATTACGTTTATCGTATAACAAAAAAAATTTTGAGCTTATAACGGATATATTTTTGAACGGCTCGTACGCCATCGTTTTATCTCTTTCTATTCTTAAGCGCTTAGCACACACGTGGATAAGATAAACAAGCATTCTAGAGGAAACGTATCTGGGATTTTCCTTTAGGCTTGCTTTAAAATTTTCGAAATAAAAAATTTTTAAAATCGGACAAAAAAATAATATAACGGGACGTAACAATTAGCTTTTTGGTTTTTACACGAAAAAGAAATATGTAACCGTTCTAAAAGCTAATAACTATTTATATTCTAGCATTTATTGCATCTTTGTTTGTAAGGACATTTCTTAAAAATAAAAATCTTATAAACATTTATTAAATTTATAAAATGACGATAAAAACTTCGAAACATTAATAAACATTATTGACTATTATTAGAGTCTAAAATCCACACATTATAAGATTTTAATATTACCTAATAAAAGCTAATAATCATTATGAAGAATTACTTTTTATTAATAACATTTATATACACGTGATTATTTTCGCTTGGGTTTCATGAAAGAACATTTCTTTAGAACAATCTTTAAAAATTGGTCGTTCTGTTGTCAGTGCTAGAGCTGATAATATTATACTATATTTGATTGTAAAGTATTTGATTGTATTGATGGAGTTTATACTGGTCTTGGATTTCCACCTACAGTTGTTGGAGAAATTGTTGCAGTAGTTAAAGCCTACACAACTCGAGTTGCTGATGGTGCTTTTCCTACTGAATTATTAGATGAAATAAGTGAAATATTACAAAAGAGAGGAGTCGAATTTGGTGTTACAACAGAGAGAAAAAGACGTTGTGGTTAACTTAATTTAGCTTTATTTAGATGTACAGCAATGGTTAACGGGTAAGTGGACTTTTTTCAATAATGAAAATAACTATAAATTTATTTTTATGTATAATAATAAAATTTAGTTGATTAAAGTTATAAAATTCACTCATTAGTCTGCTTATATATTGAATATTCACTTAGAAAAAAATTCAAGTAATTTTATATATTTTTCTAATTTTATTAATAGCTTGTACCTACAATATTAATAAATTTTTATTATTTTATTGTATTATTTTTATTATTCGTCTAAAAAGTTATAATAAAATTTTTTTTTGGGTTTTTAATCAATTATATATTAATAACACAATCGATTGCAAGTCTTATTACACCTTACTAGGTTCCTTTGTATTTGCTTCGCTATCATTTTTTTTTTTATTCTCTGCTACCTATTTTTTGCTCATGATCATACATAATAGTTTAAAGTTTCAAAATATTGTTTTATTTACTTTTGCACTGTATGATCTCTATCTATGACATGGTATACGAACATTTATTATTGTACTTTTTTCAGCCTTTTCTGGATTAGAGGCGTTTCAGAATTTATCAAATACAATTAATTATTTGTTTAACAAAAGTGTGATTATTTAATTAATCAAAAAAATTTAAAACTTAAAATGAGTAATAGTAAGAAAAAATTTTTCTAAAATTCAATAATTAATTTCTTTTCATTATTTATAAATATATTTTTTAGAATTCACATTGGATATAGTTAAACAAACTCTTGTACTCAAAAATAAAAATTAAAGAGAAAATAGTCAGATATAACAATTAGATATTTTGATAAATTTCATGGAAACTGAAACATGGATCGATTTGACTCCTACAAATTCGAACTTATTAATGTTATATGAAGATTCGTTGTGATGATAAATAATTAATGTAAACAATTGGCTATAAAAATATATTTTATTAAATATTTAATCACTTGTTTCTTATTTGCCGCTAAATTTACAATTTTGTGTCTAGTCATTTCCAATTCTCTATGTTCTTGCTAAAAGTAAATTAATGTTTATTTCATTTGCAACGTGCGTTTTATGAGGGACGTTAACTCTGTTCTTTGTATGGACACAAGTGGACGTAGAGAGGAGATATAAATGAAATAGTCGAATATAAAAAAATAAAAGAAAATTTAATCTGAATTACTTAATACTAAATACATATTCTTAACACGGTGTATATATCTAACTACGCGCAATAAATCGATATTTTATATTCAATCGAGATTCGTACAATTAGGTGTGCATAATATACACGGAGGTAGGCCCGATCTACCTGTCTTCGACTCGACAAAAAAGAAAACCTCCCCTTATTTGAGAGATAAAGTATTAAACCCGCGCGTCGCGCTTCTAAACTACCCTGTAGGAAACCGCTCCAATCAACCCAACGAGTGATTGAAAGAGAAGGAGTTTCAAAAGATTCACGATGAGAAAGTGACTCTAATCAACCCAACTAGGGATTGATGATAAAGAAGTTTTTCCGAAATTAGTTGTAGAAGACAGCTCAAATCAACCCAACTTGGGATTGAAAGAACAGAGTCGTCGTCTCAACCACTAAGATCGAAATTCGCAACCCAGGGTATAGCCTACAGGAGTACAACTCGAATCAACCCGTAGAAATATTGAAAAAGAGCCGCACGCTCTGCAAACTACGATAGATTGCGGTAAACAAGCTCCGATCAACCCAACTAGGGATTGAACAAAAATCTATTCCCCTTTGACTCACCCTGGCCTGCTCCTGTAGAGACCTCGGCGAAGGACTGAGTGCCTGCTCTAGCTTTGCAGCGCCTTATATAGGCCGAGCGAGGACTTCCCACCTGTAATTATAAATTAGGCGGCTCGTGCGCGTCGAACTAATTCGCTATTGTTTAGTTATCTAATTGCGCAGGACATCGTCCATCCTTTTCTATTTATATATTTTCGTGTATGAATTATCTTGGATATTTTATTTTAATTTATAATTTTCATGTTCTATTTAATAAATTTAAAGTTTGCTTATTAATTTTCTTATATTAATTTTCATAGTAAAAAGATCGCGGAATGTTTATAAAATATATGACTTGCTCGTGTTTATGTCGACCCGCGTATTGTACGGCCCTGCCGAGGCTACGGGCAGGCATGAGGTATAGCCGCTCCTGACTGGCGCGAAATGACGATTAATTCAAACAAAATCGAGGTGTCATGAAACGTACCGTTGCATAATCCCCCTAAATTTGGGATAAATTAGGGAACTGTGCAATAATTTTCTCAAATTTGAAAAAAAAAATCAATAATAAACAAAACCCTTTTCTTTTTGAATTTCAATTTTCTAAATTACGCCTTTGTCCCCCTTGTCCCCCTGTTTTGTTAACTGCATATAAAAAAAGTAAAGTTTTTTGCGCACTGGGTGGTACCAGTGGATCTCTGTCCCCAACAATTGTTTCGACTCTGTCTGCATCCATTTAACTCCCTTATTCATTGCTGGTACGAGAGGTTTGGCGCGCTGGCCTGTAGGTCGTCCGATGGTTTCCAATTCTAGTATGTGTTTTATCTCTGCATCTATTTTATCCCTGTATTGTGTCGGTATGGGATATGGCTTGTGAAAGCACGGAGTCTTTTCTGATTCAGCAGCTTTTATAACTTTTGTTGTCATAGAAAGATTTTTATTGCTGCTAAAGGTTTGTAATCTACTTTTATTATTAACTATCATAGTTTCTGTTTCCATCCACTTCATCTTTTGAATCACAGGTTCTTTCAGCGATATATCTTCAATAATCCTTGGTCTCTCTAGTTTTTTTTAGGAACACTCATTTCAACATCCTGCGTTGTTGATTCTTCTACGTTTTTTAGATTTTTATTAAAATTCATTAAATTTTCTTTTTCTTTATTAATCTCTTCATTAAAATGTAACATTAGAATATCATTATTTTATTTTTAAATACCAATAAATTAAAATTATTTTTTAAATTAAATTTTTATTTTTACTCAAATTTGTAAAACAATATGATCAAAACAGTTTATTTTTTTTAATTAATTGATTTATGTATTATATTGAATAATTAATTGATTTTATTATATAATACAATTTAAAAATAAATTTGTAATATAAAGTATATTGCAAGTATTTGCATGTATTTAATTTATAAAAATTATATTTCTTTTATATTTATAAATTTGTATCAACACAAATATAAATTAAATTTTTTTATCAACACCACAAATATAAATAAATCTTT
The DNA here is from genome assembly GCA_949987625.1 of Chalcis sispes. NCBI lineage: Eukaryota > Metazoa > Arthropoda > Insecta > Hymenoptera > Chalcididae > Chalcis > Chalcis sispes. The sequence goes on along the minus strand of OX465098.1, from coordinate 18,365,563 downwards.
CAATTAACAACACAAATATAAATTAAATTTTATCAATATTTTTATTATAAATTAATATAATGTTATTTTGTACATGAAATTACAAAACAATTTGTACATGATTATTATCTATTACTTTAAATTCAACTTATTTTTATAATAAAATTTATATTAAAATTATATTTCTTAAAATTTAACTTATTTTTATAAAGTTTTTACACAAACATTTTGTAAAATATAAAAATGATAAAATTATAAAAAAAACAATGGCCAAAAGTTTCTCGAAATATTTATATTCTTTTCTTAGAACAAACGTTAATTTTATAATATTCTACAAAGTTTAACAACTTTTTAAAATTTCATTTTCTTTTATCCATACAACTAATGCATCATATAGTGCAATCATTCTTCACAGATTACTTTCATAATAAATCTAATATAATATTTTATAATTTAATATATTCTACCCAATTAATGAAATCTAAATACAAATTTTTTAATAAAAAGAAAATTATGGTAAGTATTGGTTGTCGTTTAAACATATTTTCTGTGCTCTCTTTATGTATTATCAATTTATCGAATATTAGTATGACACCTGTGAGTAACTTATCAAAAAGAATATTTAAAATTAGTATTTTTGACTCTCGAAAGGTGTGAAAACAAATCATATTGCTAAGTATTTTCTTTTTATCAACACATTTTTTTTTAACGATAGCTGATCATCAATGTTGTTATATAGAATATGCTGATGAATATCTACATGTAAATACAACAATCTTTTAAATACAAAAAAATTATCGTTTTCGTTGTTATTAAAAAATATGAAAAAATATAATTAATAATTAATTTTCATAAACATACTTTCAAATTTTCTCTAATTTTAAAATATTTTAGACTAAAGAAAGCAATAAAATATAATAATATTTCTAAATATCATCTTTCTTTTTATTAATGTATTTTTTGACTGCTACCCAGCTGGTCATCATTTACTTATCGAATAAATAAAAAGTCATTACACAAATTTCTACACACGAAAGTTGTGAAATCTAATTAATGCTGTAAGTATTTCAATATTTATGTGAAACACATTTATTTTATAATTTTAGTTAATACTAAAAAATATTATTTTATATTTTTTACAATTTTTTTTTAAATGTTACTTTGAATTTAAATATCAAAGTATACAAAATATCAAGCATGTAAAATGATTCTTTTTACTCTTACATTTATTTAGTTTTTATTTTAATTAAATTCAATAATTTACATATAATTTCATATTGTTTTCGTACGATAGTAGAAGTTGCTTCGAATGAAACCATTGAAATCAAATAATTCTTTGAACTATATTTATCTTTTATGCTATATTCTTTTACAACTTATATATTTTATAAAAAGTTACTTGTGACATGTAATTGAAACCATACTTGCCGGACACTTGTTGAGTGTAATGGTGGAGAATATAAATAATAAAATATATAGAATATAAAAATTAAATGAACATTTGATTAAATAATTATATTTTTCTATTTCTATTTAAATTATTAAGTGCTTTTTTTTTCAAATGAAAAATTATCAAATGTTAAAAAATTGTTATTAACAAACTTTAATAATTTTTTATTACATTTATATATTTAAAATCATACAAATATACAACAAGATATAAAATCATGTTAATTTTTTATTTTTTTTTTAATATTTATTAAGGAAAAAATTAGCATATGCTATGTCATTTTTGTATATTGTAAATGTACTTGTATACATAAAAAGTATACGAGGTCTGGCTATTAAATAACGAGACTGCGCGCCTAGAGGGCGCCGCAGAGGGGTGGGGAAAAAAACGAGTAGTGCGTTGGGTAACTAGATATCTTGTCTATGCACGTACCAAAACACGTTCTCGTCACTATTATTGTATTTATGCAGTAGCGGTTTGAAACAAACGTGTTTTTTTCTCGTGCCGAAAACCATGTGTGACGAAAAACAGGAGCAACGTATCAAATTTCTCGTTAAATTGAAAAAAACTCTGACTGAGTGCTGTAAATTGTTGCAAGAGGCCTATGGGGACAATTCTATATCTCGTGCGCGTGTTTTTGTGTGGTGTAAGCGCTTCAGTGAGGGCCGAGTGAGCACTGAAGATGACCAACGCCCAGGTCGCCGTGTCACTGTTTCAACTCCGGAAACAGTGACCAAAATCAACCAAATCGTGCGTGCAGATCGTCGAATGAGCATCCGGATGATTGCCGAGGCTGTAAACGCCGATAAAGAAACGGTTAGACAAATTTTACACGAGGAATTACACATGAAAAAAGTCTGTGCGAAGTTGGTGCCAAAAAACCTGACTCCTGACCAAAAGCTCTTGCGTCAACAAGTCTGCTCAGATTTCCTTGAAAGGTTAAAAAAAGATTCCAGACTGATGAAAAACGTTATTGTTTGCGACAAAACGTAGATTTTTCAATACGATGTTGAAACAAAGCGGCAATCGATGCATTGGAAGACGCCTGAATCGCCCAGAATCAAAAAAGCAAGGATGTCCAAATTAAAATTCAAGGCAATGTTGATCGTTTTTTCCGACATTAACGGTATCGTGATGACTGAATGGGTTCCAGAAGGTCAGAGTGTCAACCAGACTTAATATTTGTCAGTTTTGGCAACACTGCGAGAACGAGTTCGTAAGAAACGGCCCGAGTTGTGAAAAAACAACTCGTGGATTTTGCACCAGGACAACGCACCTGCCCATAACGCGCTATCTGTGAAGCAGTATTTGGTCGGTAAGCGCACTCCAGTGCTCGAACACGCGCCGTACTCGCTAGATTTGGCACCATGCGATTCTTTTTTGTTTCCGAAGATAAAATCTGCTTTGAAAGGGACCCGATTTGAGTCGATGGAAGCGGTAAAGCAAAAAGCGACAGAGCTCCTAAAGGCCCTCACAAAACACGACTTCCAGCACTGCTTCAATCAATGGAAAAAACGTATGGAAAGGTGTGTGGCGAGAGAAGGGGAGTATATTGAAGGGGAGCATTCGAATGTAGAATAATTTTTATAATAAAACCCTTTTTCATAACCAGTCTCGTTATTAAATAACCAGACCTCGTACACAATAATTCTTCTCACAGATGGTTATTGTTCAAAATTGGTTCTCCTTACATATCTTGAATTAATAAACTGTAAATGTACTGTTAATCTATAGCTACAGTAGTTTTGAGCTATAGAACTTAACTTATTGGGCTGTTCAATACTGCTTAAGCTTGAAGACTGAAGCACCTGCTTAATACTTGATACTAGAGCTTCGAAGGGACGGATAGGGTATATAAGGGTAGCTCGAGGAAACTGAAAGTAGTGTAGTGTGTGTTTTAGCTTTTCAATAATTTTATCAATTACTTCTATTAAAAACGGTGTTGGGTTGCTAGTCAACGCTTAAGTAATAGGGCAGAGTTTTCTCTGCCCCATTACACCATATAATCTAGGGAGCTATTTTTTCATTTGAATATAAACCTAGGTAATAAACTCTAAACAAACTAGAAGATCATATAAAAATGTTATTTAAACTTAATTGACGTATAATCTTCATGATACCTTCCTCATGAATAGAGGATTTACTTTCATCAAAATCCAGGAACGACGTAGTTAATTCTGCTCCTTTTAGGGTGCTTAATTAGGGCAAGCGTTTTGGGGTGCTAAATTAGCATCAGTTTTCTCGCGTTTCAGTTTAGAGTACTTACACATCGTTCAATAAGTCCCGAGACTAACAACGAAAACAACATTTTTTTTTCAAAAATAATTTTTATTCATCAATATAATCTCCTTTTAGAGTGATACAATCTTTCCAACGCCTTTCTAACATTTCTATACCATGTTTATAGAAAAATTTATTCTTTGCTTCAAAATAGGCTTCAGTTTCGGCAATGACCTCCTCATTCGAGCCAAATTTTTTTCCCTGGAGCATTTTTTTGAGATCAGCAAAGAGCCAGTAGTCGCTGGGGGCTCAATCTGGCGAACACGGGGGGGTAGGGAGACAAATCAAAGCCCAATTCGTTCAATTTTGCCATTGTTTTAATGGACTTGTGGCATGGTGCATTGTCTTGGCGAAAAAGGATTCTTTTCTTCTTCATGTACGGTCGTTTTGCTGCGATCTCTTTCAAACGTACCAACAAGTCGATATAATAATCACTGTTGATCGATTTACCTTTTTCCAGGTAGTCAATGGAAATCACGCCACGTGTATCACAAAAAACAGACGCCATGACTTTGCCGGCAGACTGCTGCGTTTTTGGACGCTTTGGGCGGCTTTCGCCAGTCATGCGCCACTCAGATGATTGCCGATTCAACTCCGGAGTGAAATGATGTATCCATGTCTCATCCATGGTCACGTATCGACGCATGAAATCGTTTTTATTGCAAGTAAATAGCGATAAACAGCTCTCTGAATCGTCGACTCGTTGCTGTTTTTGTTCCACTGAAAGCAATCGCGGCACCCACTTGGAAAAAACCTCTTTCATGCTCAATTTTTCATGAAGGATTGTAAATACGCTTCCAGATGATATCTGTGTCATTTCTGCAATCTCGCGGACCTTACTTTGCGATTTTTCATTACAATTTTTAACACTTCACTTACATTTTCCTGTGTAACGGCTTCCAATGGCCTACTCGAAAGTTCCGCATCGTTTGTGTCCGTACGACCACGTTTAAACTCAGCATACCAACGACAAATCGTTGGTTTGGATGGAGAGGAGTCCGGGTGATGTTTTTCAAGCCATTGCTGGGCTTCTACGGTGTTTTTACCCATTAAAAAACAATGTTTTATCAACATGCGAAACTCGCTTTTTTCCATTTTACAAACAAATTACAAAGTGACTTTACTCTAACCTCGATAACTCTGCTGTCTGTGATCCGATCGACGTGAAAGTTTTACACGTTTCATGTAGAGGTTTGCACTCTATGGAAACATGGCCAGTTTAGTACTACTAGCACCATCTCTGGGTTAGTTTCGGGACTTATTGAACGATGTGTTAGATTAGTGTAAGTTCACTTTCATTTTATGTTTTGGAGTGCAACATTTAAATGAGAATGCCGACTAAATTTAGCAAAGAAATCGAAATAAAGAAAATACTATTAGTTTACCTAATAGATAGAGGCAGACGAATAATTTTGTATGAATCGAAAATATATTTATTGGGTGTACAACTTTGCTTCTGCCGTTTTTTTCCGGAATTCGAGGCTTTATTGTAAAAAACTGGTTATACATTTATAATTTAAAGTATTCTCCATCGCTGGCCACTACTTTCTCCCATCTTTTGAGCAGCATACGAATCCCGCGTTGAAAAAACTGGTCATCTTTTGAATCGATCCACGAATCGATCCAATTTTCTACTGCTCCATAAGACCGGAAGTGCTGGTCAGCCAGGCCGTGTGCCATTGATCGAAACAAGTGATAGTCCGAGGGAGCAACGTCTGGAGAATACGGCGGGTGGGGTAGGACTTCCCATTTCAAAGTTTCCAAGTATGTCTTGACCACTTTCGCAACATGGGGTCGAGCATTGTCATGCTGTAAAATCACTTTATCATGTCTCTCGTTGTATTGCGGCCGTTTGTCTTTCAATGCTCGGCTCGAACGCATTAAATGCGTTCGATAACGATCGGCTGTGATTGTTTCAGTCGGTTTTAACAACTCATAATACATTACGCCGAGCTGGTCCCACCAAATACTGAGCATGACCTTGGAACCTTGAATATTCGGTTTGGCCGTCGACGTGGAAGCATGGCCAGGATATCCCCATAATTTTCTGCGCTTGGGATTATCGTAGTGAACCCATTTTTCGTCCCCAGTCACAATGCGATGCAGAAATCCCTTCCGTCTATGCCTTGCAGGCAGCTGTTCACAAACACACAAACGCCGTTCAACATCTCTTGGCTTTAACTCGTACGGCACCCAATTTCCTTTTTTCTGAATTATTCCCATGACTCTCAGGCGTTTTGAAATGGCTTGTTGCGTCACTCCCAATAATCCTGCCAAATCTTGTTGCGTTTGACACGAGTCTTGATCAAGTAATGTCTCCAATTTTGCATCTTCGTAAACCTTCTTTCTTCCACCTCTATGCTGGTCTTCGACGTTAAAATCGCCGTTCTTGAAGCATTGAAACCACTCTCGGCACGTTTTTTCACTAATAGCGGCCTTACTATAGGTATTTAAGAGCATTCGATGAGCCTCAGTCGCAGATTTCTTCATATTAAAGGTGAAAATTAAAACCTCCCACAAATGACGAGAATTTAGCTTGTAAGCTGACATGTTTAATCGAGAATAACTTTATGATGCAGACACAAATCGACTAATATTTCGATGGCGTTATGTTCACAAATACCTAAGCTTATTGTATGACATCTATGATTTATTTATTTCAACTACCACTTACCGCTACAGCCATCTATTACAAAACGGCGGAAGCAAAGTTGTAAACCCAATACTTATTGATCATAAAACAAAGTTAATAAATACCACTTCCTGGAATTTGAATTTGAATTTTTACGATAACAAATGAAATCTTAACAACATGAATTGTAGAGCAACATTTTAAAATGAAAATTATTTGTTTAATAAATTTCAATTTATTTTAAAAAAACCTTTATTTGATAAAAAAAAAAAAAAACAGTTCAAATTTTGTTCCATTATAACGATAGATATTATTTTAAAAAAATGAGTAAGTGTAATAAATTATTAAGTATTTAATCGAAAAATATATTTTTTAAATAACTCATTAATAATCAACTCCCTGTAAGAACAATAACTCTTCACTTTGTACAAGTTGTATTAGAAAGATAGAGAAACGCACTTTCTGAAACGCTATTCTAAAAATTTTTACGAATAAATTTAGCTTTTTATTTATGAAGCAGCTTTTATTCTCAAAATACTTCAGAGCGATCTAAAAAACACGCAACTAATATTTAATATTTTATGCGCATATACGACTGTGATAAAAAAGTAAGATGAAATTGTCATTTAAAACTCCCGGGCATTAGGAAGGCAGGTAAATTTTTTTCCTAGGCTGGTAGGACTGTCTATAATATTTGCCAAACGTCTGTTTGTCAAAAGGTTAAATTATGTCCGAGTTACACGTGTTTTTGTAAACAACCAAAAGTTAATTTTTCAATTTTTACAATAGGTGATTTTGTTAAGCAAAGAACTTGCATCAAATTTTGTTTACGGAACGAATATTCTTGTGCAGACACGTTGAAAATGTTGCAGAAGGCATTTTGTGATCAAACTATGGCACAAAAAAACGTTTATAAGTTGTACAACGAGTTCAAAGCGGGTTGAGAACGCGTTAAAGACGAACCGCGCTCTGGACGACCATCAACGTCTACCGATGAGGACCACATCCAAAAAATAAAAAATTTAGTGCTTGAAAACCGTCGTTTGACAATTAGAGACCTCGCTTACAGTGTTGAAATATCATTTGGCTCAGCCCAAACAATTGTAAAGGATGTTTTGTGTGTTAAACGCGTCAAGTCTCGATTGGTGCCAAAATCGCTCATTTTTTTGGAAAAAAAGCGTCACGTTGATGTGTGTGAAACTTTTCTGTCTGACTATCAGGACCACTTAAAATGCATCATTACTGGAGACAAGACTTAGATTCACGCACACGACCCTGAAACCACCGACCAATCCAGCGATTATTGTGCAAAAGGTTAAGCAAGACCGAAAAGACCACATTAAAGTCAATCGAAAATCAAGGTCATGTTGACAGTTTTCTTTGATTATCGTGGTGTGGTACACTATGAATTTCTTTCGCCGGGCCAAACTGTCAACAAAAAATATTACTTAAGCGTTATGCGTCGTTTGCGTAAAGCTGTTCGTCTGAAACGGCCGGAATTATGGACGAACAACTCTTGGTTCCTTCATCATGATAATGCACCATGTCATACTGCATTGGTTCTTTGCGACTTTTTTGCCAAAAACTCGACTCATATCGTTCCGCAACCACCGTATTCGCCTGATTTGGCTCCGTGCGACTTCTGGCTATTCAGCAAACTCAAAAGATCAATGCGGGGACGCCGTTTTGACACGATTGAGGAGATAAAAACCGAATCGAAGAAGGTCTTGAAGGCTATACCAAAAAAAGACTATTCCGACTGGTTCGAGGACTGGAAAAAGCGTTAGCAAAAGTGCGTTTATTCGAACGGGAATTACTTTGAAGGGGATGAAATCAATTTGGAAGAATAAATAAAGAATTTACATTTTATAAACAAATTCATCTTACTTTTTGATCACAGTAGTACATATTGGGTGTAGTATAAAGAAATCCATCACTTTTGCATTAAATTGAAGGTTTTATTTAGCATAGATAGAATAATACGATTCAGGTCAAATATGCACCGTTTTGTTCGATAACTTGTTGCCATTTTGGAGGTAATTTCACAATGCTTTCTCGTAGAAACCCTTGTCCCTATTGTCAAAAAACTGGGACAGTCGATTTTCACAATCTTTTCTTGAGGCGAAATTTTGACCTGCAAAATCATTCGTCGTAGACAGGAACAGCTGGTAATCACTCGGTGACAGGTCCGAACTATAAGGTGAATGCATAAGAACTTCCCAACCAAGCTTCTGGAGCTTCTGGCGAGTCACTGTCGATGTATGCGGCCTGGCGTTGTCCTGATGGAACACAATTCCTCTTCTATTGGCCAAAGCTGGCCGCTTCTGGGCGATTGCTTCTTTCAGACGGTCCAATTGTTGACAGTACAGGTCCGAATTAGGAGTTCGGCCGTAGGGAAGCAGCTCATAGTAGATGATTCCCTGCCAGTCCCTCCAAACACACAGCAAAATCTTCCTGACTGTCAATCTTGGCTTGGCCACCGTTTGCGCTAACTCACCGCGATTTGACCACGACCGTTGTCACTTGGCGTTGTCATAAGTGACCCACTTTTCATCACCAGCAACCATCCGCTTCAGAAATGGATCGATATTGTTGCGATTCAGCAGCGATTCGCAGATGGAAATTCGGTCCATGAGGTTTCTTTGCGATAACTCGTGTGTCATCCATACATCAAACTTCTTTTTGTATCCAGCTTATTTAAGTAGTTCAAAACGGTTTTTTGTACAATGTTTAGCTCCTGGGCAACCGAAACAGTGCTTACGTGACGCTCGGAATCGACGATTTCCATTATTTTATCGACATTTTCGACAATTGGCCTTCCAGGGCGTGGTGCATCTTTGACATCACAATTACCGGAACGGAATCGACGAAACTAAAATTGCGTGTGATTGGTTGTTACATTATCAGAACCATAAACACTATTTACATTTTCAGCTGCCTGGCTTGCGTTTTTGCCTTTATCGAAGAAAAACTGTAAAATATGGCGTATTTTCTCTTTGTTGGTGTCCATCTTTGACGCGTGCTAAAAAAATACCGAGTCAAGCAATCACAAAACTGTATCAGAAGCTTTCTTAGTAAGAAAGCTTATCTTTCTAACGCCATCTAGTGTAACTCGATCGCACTTTTACAACGCGAGATACAGACTACTAAAGCCATCTATTTGCAAAATAATGGATTACTTTTTACGACACCTTTTACTTTTTTTACACAGTTTTTAGAACAAACCAATGTTGAAAGTTTTCTGAAATTATTAAGAGATAACGCGCTGCTATGGTTTAGGAATAACGTAGAAGATCCTAATACTTTAGAAGGTTTGAATGAAAATATGCGATAATTTTGTTTATCACCCGGTGAATTAAGACAAGCAAATTAACGATAGAGTGCAGCGAGAAAGTGAACCAATTCAAATGTATGTTACAGCGTTATCGACTTTAATGCGACGGTGAGAAAGCTATAGTGGAACAACAATTAGATATTTTATATTATAATATAAAGCCGGATAGACAATTACTAATAAAAGGAACGGAACTAAAGAATTCCTGCAAATTAAAACAAAGCGTAGAGGAATTAAAGGAAACAAAACATCAAATCAATATGAAAAAAAAATGTGCGTCCAGAATTGCCGTATAATAAACCTCCTGGCCACAGCCTGGTTTTAATTATTGAGATGCCTTTTATTAGGACGGAATGTTGCTGGCGATACAAGCAGCGCGGGCATTATAGATTCCAATGTAGAAATGAGCCTAAAACATCTTGTTCATTTTTTTGCGATGGCGTGCTTAAATAAGATTGCAATTACCCGAAACCGGAAAACTGGAATCGAGTCAGTTTCGCAAACGAAAGAAGCCAGACTGTAGCAAACAGGGGAAATACGAAGAGAATAACCAGATGTTTGCAAAGATAAAAATCAGGAGAAAAGAAGCAATAGGTCTAATAGATACCTGATCCGTAATACATATGTATGTTAATCGCAAATACGCAAAAATATGTAAAAATTACGGATAGGAAATTAAACCCGAAGATAAAATAGCGGTATCGGTCGATAGAACGGTATCAGAGCTGGGAAGCCAGTATACAGCCAGTTTTGTAATAAATGGATGCACAATCAAACATGCACTACTGGGAATACCGAAGATGAGTGACGATATGCCCCTTGGCATGGATTCACTCCTGCAAGCCGATATAAAAGTTACAATATGCAGCATCAATAGCTCTACATAGAGCAAAAGAAGATGAGAAGAGGTATGCAATGTAGGAAAATCAAAAGAGTTATTGGAATTAACAAATGAATAGAAATAAATTCGAGAAGTTAATTGAGAGCGAAATGCGAAAATTCAAAACAATAAAAGGACCGACACCGGTATTAATACACAAGATAGTGTTACAAGATCCCACATCAATAAAACAAAAATATATACTGCGATGCAGGCAGTGATTACAGTACAAATCGATAAAATGCTGGAAAACAGAGTAATTATGGAATTATTATGCGTATCCACTGCTGCATATAAATAAGATTTGTAACAAACTAAGAGGAGTAAAATTTTTGTTGACGATAGACTTAAAAAATGGATACTGGCAAGTGTGGGTGCGGGTTTTTTTGAATTTAACATGATGCCGTCCGGGTTGAACTCTACCAGAGCAACATTTCAGAGGTTAATCGACAAAGTAATAACGCCGAATATCCCTCAAAACGTATTTATATGTTTGGGTGATATCGTAGTCGTATTGTTAGATTTCGAGAAACACTTAAAGCTTTTAGTCAAAGTTTTTTGGCTATTGAACACCAATCTAAAATCGTATGCAGAAAAATGTCACTTTAAAGTTGCAGCAATAAAACATTTGGCAGCCCGTACGAATCCAAAGCAAATGAGGCAGTTTATAGAACTGATGTCGTGTTATCGGCGTTTTGTTAAAAAGGGAGTGCACATAGCGCCGATTTGGATATACTCGGAGAACATCTTAGATGAAGAGAGAGTCAAAATATTTTATCTTTAACAAATATTGTTGAAGAAAGGTGTGTAGGTCTTTCTTCAATTTTAACAGTCAAGTGTGATTCACGTAAAGCAACAACCAAAGTAGAAACGAGTAGCAAGAATGATAACAGTAAATCAGACTTAACTGCATCTGTTGTGCGAGGTAAATATTCAATATAATAATACAGCAATTTAATTCTAAGAATTTTTTGTTATTAATTTTATTTTCAATAATATGATTTATTGTAATTGTTGTAATATACAATTCAATGTATACAATTTATATGAAATAGTTCTTAAAAATCGGATCATTAAATTTGTTTAATGTAAACAGTATCAATAACTATTTGAAACTATATATATGTATAGTAATTAATTATTACATTGCTGGAGCTATACACGTAGGTGTTGGAAACAAAAATTTGAACAAAATTCTTGCATGTGCGAATTTACTATCTACAAACCGTTTGTATGAACAGTACGAGACGATAGTAGGAACAGCAGTTGAAAATGAAGCTAGGACTAGCTGTTTATAAGCTGCGATGGAAAAGAAAAAATTAGTCATAGAAAATGCATAATTATAATTTGTGACTTGTACATATATGCTTTACATAAATCACTCTAATAAAAGTTTTGAATTTCAAAAAAGTAAATACCTTATTTATTAAATTTTTATAAACTTTCTTCAGGTCACCTGAAATTGCATCCAACATATATCCTAATTTGAATATTGTAAAATTTTCATTGTTATACACAAGTCCTAAATCACAACAATTCTTCGATGCTGCTGTAGGTCAAATCATGAAAATTACTGTTTCCTTCGATACTGGTGGGACGAAACGCGGCAATGACCGAAGTTACGACAGCTTGAGTGGCTACGGTACTACAATTGGATTCTTATTCATTAAAGTAATTGATTACACAACGAAAAATCGGAAGTGTCGGACATGCATTGCAAGGCACAACGCATCGTCATGACTGCTGAAAAAACTTTTATGAGAGTGCGAAAGTCATAAAAGTGGATGCTGTAAAGACATCCCAAATATGAATATTCACAAATTAGTTGATACAAATCATCTTTTGAAGAATTTTAATAATAAATTACGAGAGGCGTTTGAGAAGTCCGTGCAAAAATAAAAACTGCTTACGTGTTTGGGGTAAACCTTTTTTATTTTTCGACATAGTCTTGCTTTAGGCTTATACACTTCGACCAACGATGTTCTTGTTTGTTGATCCCTTCCGAATAATAGGATTTGTCCAAGTCTGCAAAATATCCATTACTGTCTGCAATCACCTCCTCGTTTGAATAAAATCTATGTCCCGCCAGCCATTTCTTCAAATTGGGAAACAAATAGTAGTCCGAGGGAGCCATGTCTGGAGAATATTGGGGATGTGAAACGAGTTGGAATCCTATTTGGATTAATTTTGCGACCACAACTGCTGAGGTGTGTGCTGGTGCGTTGTCGTGATGGAAAAGGACTTTCTTGTGGGCCAATCGCGAGCGTTTTTCTTGCAGCTCGGTTTTCAAACAGTCCAATAACGATGAATAATATGCACCTGTAATAGTTTTACCCTTTTCCAAATAGTCGATAAGGATTATCCCTTGCGAATCCCAAAAGACAGTCGCCATAACCTTTCCAGCCGAAGGAACGGTCTTCGCCTATTTTGGTGCAGATTCCCCCTTGGTAACCCATTGTTTAGATTGTTGTTTGGTCTCAGGAGTATGGTAATGTATCCGTGTTTCATCCACCGTGACGAAACGACGCTTAAAGTCGTCCGGATTTTTCTGGAACAGCTGCAAAGCATGTTTGCAACACTTCACATGATTCCGTTTTTGGTCAAGCGTGAGCAATCGTAGCACCCATCTTGCGGATAGCTTTCTCATGTCCAAATATTTATGCAAAATATTATGTACCCGTTCAGTCGAGATGCCCGCAGCACTAACAATCTCACGCACCTTAACTCTTCTGTCATCCGTCACCATATCATGGATTTGATCAATGATTTCTGGAGTCGTAACCTCCACAGGCCGTCCAGAACGTTCAGCGTCACTTGTGCCCATATGGTTAGTCCGAAAATTTTAAAACCACTTATAAACTGTTCTACTCAAAGGTACAGAGTCACTATAATGTTTATCAAGCTTCTCTTTAGTCTCCTAAGGCGTTTTACCTTTCATTAGGTAATGTTTAATCACCACACGAAATTCTTTTTCGTCCATTTCTTTAAAATCACTTGACTTCCTTGATTCACACGAATGCCAAACACACAGAAATAGATTAATATGGCTGCAACTTGGTATGTGTTCATTTAAGAGATGCTACTAACTAAACATGACCTCGATACGCGCCGGTGGTGCCATCTTTCGGACTTCGCACGGTTTTTTCAAACGCCCCTCGTATAAAGGGTGATTCATTATAAGGTTTGATTTTCAATAGGCTTTTTTTTACAGATCACGCGTGACTCCTGTCAAACTGTAAGGTAATTTTTATTCAGTATTGTTTGATAAATCATCATGGAAAGACTTACACCACAACAACGTATCCGAATTGTTTAGCTGTATTACGAAAATCAGCGTTCTGTGAGAAATGTTTTTCATGCTCTTAGAGCAACTTATGGTGTGCATCGTCGACCTACCGAAACCTCTATAGCTAATACCATTCGCAAATTTAAAATTCAGCATACATTATTGGATGATACTTGACCGATTAGACCACATCCAGCACGTAGTGAAGAGAATACAGCGGCTGTAGCTGAGAGTGTGGCTGAAGACCGTGACGAATCGATTTGACGTCATTCTCAACAGCTTGGTTTATCGTACGCAACAACTTGGCGTATTTTACGTAAAGATCTTGCTTTTAAGGCATACAAACTTCAACTCCTGCAAGAATTGAAGCCATGCAACTTAGGTTTGCGTCGTGTTTTTGGTGAATAGGCTCTGAATCAGCTCAATGAAAATCCGCTGTTTTATCGCAAAATTTTGTTCCGTGATGAGGCACATTTTGGGCTCAATGGATACGTCAATAAGCAAAATTGCCGTATTTGGGCTGATGAACAACCTTAAGAGCTTCAACAGCTACCACTAAAGCCACAGAAATGCACAGTTTGGTGTCATTTATGGGCCGGTGGAATCATCGGTCCATATTTCTTTTAAAATGAGTCCGGTCAGAACGTAACCGTCAATGGCGACCGCTATCGCACCATGATAACGGATTTTTTGCTACCTGAAATTGAAGCCCGTGGTATCGGTGAACTTTGATTTCAACAAAAATGCGCTACTTCGCATACAGCGAGAGAAACAATGGACTTTTTTAGAAATCATTTTGGTGAGAACCTGATTTCACGTTTTGGACCAGTAATTTGGCCGCTTAGATCGTGTGATATCAGACCTTTAGATTATTTTTTTGGGGGTTACAAAAAGTCTCTGGTCTTTAGGGATAAGCCAGTTTTAATCGACGCTTTGCCAGCGAACATTACTCGTGTCATTCGCGAGATACCGGTCGCTATGCTGGAACCGAAATTGGACCCTCGAGATGGACCATATACGTCGTAGTCGCGGTCAACATTTAAATGAGCTAATCTTCAAAAAGTAAATGTCATAGATTGTTCTTTTGACTTACAATAAAATTTTTACTATAGAATTAAACTTTATGCCTTTTATTTGAGATTAAAAACCAAACCTCATAATGAATCACCCTATATAAGTTGAGAAATTCGCACAAGTGACTAAACCGAGAGGGAGTAATCTATCAAAAAAAAATGTTTTTCTTATGCTGTAAAATAAAGGTCAAAGCAAGAACTTAGCGGAGGAGTTACGAAAAATACTAGATCACTTATATGGTTACTAAGAAAATTGTAGCTCTTGGTGCAATCCTAAAAATAAGCATACTGTTTTCATATAAGACGATGATTTGAATTAAAAGCTATTCAATTTTTTTGATAAATACGCCGCGAATTCTCACAAACTTTCAGTATCAGCCTTCAGTCAGATAAACGAAGCATTTAATAATATTGTAGCTTATAAAGCCAAAAAAGATGAATGCCACAATATAAGAGCTGCTAATAATTTTAGAGTAGCTTATAGCGTATACGTTATGAATAAAGGTGAAAAATGCATTGTAAATTATAAAAAGCTTGGTTTATCTATAGGAGACAAGACGACTCTGTACGTTACCGCTGCCGAAAAAAAGGATGGCAAAAAAAGAAAATAAATTAGTTTCAAATAAAGTACAAACATTAAAGTTGAAATAAGAACGTAAAAATGTAAGTATAAGTAAAGAAAAGTCGGAAGGTTCAATACATGCAAGTAACAGCAACTTTAAAGCCAAAAAAGTTTGACTAAAAAAATTTGTGATTCAATATCGACTTTAGACAAAATTGTTTATTTTCGATTTGAATCTATTGAATTAAATACTGATAAGTGAGTGGGCGTTTCAGAACTAAGCAGATGGAGGATTCACCTATCTAAAAACAGAACCAGCCTTGAGCCCTGCATTGAAGTAGGTTCTAGCGAGCGTGTATTTCAAGGAGAGATATGATCGGCCGCTTTACGGCCGAAAGTTCCTCCAAAATAAAAAAAAAGATAATTTGTGATAAAAAGGAAAGAGAAAAAAAAAATTACGAGTAAACTTACTTTATTTCGTGAAGGCTTGACAATAGACGATTCCAGTCTCTCTCTATCCCTCTATCCCTCTCTGTCCATTTCTCCCTCTCTCTCTCTCTTTCTCTCTCTCGCTCACATTTGACGATATGTACCACCACTCCAGCAGTAGTGGCCATATATCCTGGTCCTTTCATGAGATTGTAGGCGAATTTATCTGGTGAATGGTTGGCTATTGCTAAAGTATCTAACAATATCTGCCATTCTATTCTGCATTGTTGTTGTATCACACTGTAGTATAATGACTGTACCTGTGCCCTGGTATATTTTTCCACGTACACAAACTTAGAGTTCACATACGCGAATATGTCTAGGTTGTCGAGCGCTAGTCCTCCTCCCAGTCTAGCAAAAGAGATGTCCTTGCCAGTTTCTAAACTAAATAGTTTAGGTTGTTCTGCTTTTACTATAGTATATCCGCATAAATTCTCGCTTTCCCTACTTGCCAGCGCGAAAGTTACATCTTCGGTAATTAGAAAGTATACAATTTTGTCGTTATTGTTGATTTCCGTAATTTTATTGATTAGTCCTTCGTATAGGACTCCATATAGATCGAATTTACACTGGTCTTTCGGGAGACTATCCCAATATACATATCCGTTTTCGAAGCCGATACAGGAAAAGTTAGAGAGGGTGCACAATGTTCTAGAGTTTAAATAGATTTTATTGTCATTAAGATTGATTTGTGCAAAGTGTTCCTTTAACGTGATTTTAAGTAATTCTTGTACGACTACATTTTTCCAAGCACCATAGGGGTCTCGGTAAACGCTTCGGGAACATCGCCCATCATTACTAAGTGTTTCTATTGGGTGTACAACTTTGCTTCCGCCGTTTTGCAATAGATGGCTGTAGCAGTAAGTGGTAGTTGAAATAAATAGATCATAGATGTCATACAATATGCTTAGGTATTGGTAAACATAACGCCATCGAAATATTAGTCGATTTGTGTCTGCATCATAAAGTTATTCTCGATTAAACATGTCAGCTTGCAAGCCAAATTCTCGTCATTTGCGGGAGGTTTTAATTTTCTGCTTTAATATGAAGAAATTTGCGACTGAAGCTCATCGAATGCTCTCAAATACCTATGGTGAGGCCGCTACTAGTGAAAGAACGTGCTGATAGTGGTTTCAATGCTTCAAGAACGGTGATTTTAACGTCGAAGACCATCATGGCGGTGGAAGAAAAAAGGTTTTCAAAGATGCAGAATTGGAGACATTACTTGATCAAGACTCGTGTCAAACGCAACAAGAATTGGCAGGATTATTGGGAGTGACGCAACAAGCCATTTCAAAACGCCTGAGAGTCATGGGAATGATTCAGAAAAAAGGAAATTGGGTGCCGTACGAGTTAAAGCCAAGAGATGTTGAACGGCGTTTGTGTGTTTGTAAACAGCTGCCTGCAAGGCATAGACGGAAGGGATTTCTGTATCGCATTGTGACTGGGGACGAAAAATGGGTTCACTACGATAATCCCAAGCGCAGAAAATTATGGGGATATCCCGGCCATGCTTCCACGTCGACGGCCAAACCGAATATTCAAGGTTCGAAGGTCATGCTCAGTATTTGGTGGGACCAGCTCGGCGTAATGTATTATGAGTTGTTAAAACCGACTGAAACAATCACAGCCGATCGTTATCGAACGCATTTAATGCGTTCGAGCCGAGCATTGAAAGACAAACGGCCGCAATACAACGAGAGACATGATAAAGTGATTTTACAGCATGACAATGCTCGACCCCATGTTGCGAAAGTGGTCAAGACATACTTGGAAACTTTGAAATGGGAAGTCCTACCCCACCCGCCGTATTCTCCAGACGTTGCTCCCTCGGACTATCACTTGTTTTGATCAATGGCACACGGCCTGGCTGACCAGCACTTCCGGTCTTATGGAGAAGTAGAAAATTGGATCGATTCGTGGATCGATTCAAAAGATGACCAGCTTTTTCAACGCGGAATTCGTATGCTGCCCAAAAGATGGAAGAAAGTAGTCGCCAGCGATGAACAATACTTTGAATCATAAATGTATAACCAGTTTTTTACAATAAAGCCTCGAATTCCGGAAAAAAACGGCGGAAGAAAAGTTGTACACCCAATACGTAAGTGATAGGGTGCGTTACGGTGGAGTTGATTTTTATCTCGCTTATTACTGTGTCGTCTCCGTATTTAAATATTTCAATTTCATAAGTTTGTTTGTACGCTGTTCTACTAATCTAATGTATAAATTCGGCCTTACCATAAATAACTATTAAATTGCTCTACTTTACACTGTGTTACATAAGTCTGGCGATAGTTTACAATTTCTAGTAATTGTATGTAACGACGGGTCACATTTACAGGGGTTTTGGGGAGTTTTTATTTGCCTAGTTCTACCAAAGATACAGTGGTTATGTTCAGGTGTTGTGATCCACAGTTGTAACTAATAAGACTGTAAGCTGGAGCAAAATACATAAGAAAAAAATTATTTTTACCGAGTCCATCTACAAAATAAAGAAAATTTCAATTCTGCTTTTTTTTATTCGTAATCGTTCGGTTTTTTATTATTTTTAATCCTAATTTGTTGTTAGTATTTACGCGTTTTTTTTTTATTGATTCTATTTTATATTTTTTTTATATTTTATATTTTATATTTTTTTATTATTATTATATTTTATTTATTTTATAAATACAGTCTGTCAAGTAAGAGCATGGTCGTGTTAATTTATAAAAAAATTTATTTGATAAAACTTTCATATTTATATATACATTGTACACATTACAAACAATGATGCAATTTGGTCAATAATGTGTCCAGTCACCACCGGCGTCGATAATTGCCTGGCATCTCCGAGGCATGCTTTCTACTAATTTGACGGCGTATTCTAGTGGCAAGGATCTCCAGATCCGACGAATTTCGTAAGACAACTGCTTCAAAGTGTACTAAGTTGTTCAAAAAGTTTTGAAAGCGGAAATGAAGATACTTTCTTTTGTTGGTGAAATCACTTTTATTGCTCAGTATAATCTCCAATAAGTTCAATACACTTGGTCCAACGGTCTTCCAACTTGTTTATCCTATCATGGAAGTGACTTTCTGCAAGGCCTGCAAAATACTCCTCTACGACGGCTATAACCTCTTCGTTTGATGAAAAATGCTTTCCACGAAGGAATTTCTTGAGGTGTGGAAACAGCCAGAAGTCAGAGGGAGCTAAATCAGGCGAATAAGGTGGATGCTGCAACAATTGGTACTTTAATTCGGTTATTTTAGTGATGGTTTTTTGAGCTGTGTGAGCGGGTGCATTGTTTTGATGAAAAATGATTTTTTTCTTGTGCAAACTGGGTCTTTTTTCACTAATTTTTTCATCCAGTTGGTCCAAAAGGTTACAATAATATTCAGAATTTATTGTTATGCCAGTTTGGAGATAATCCACCAACAAAATCCCTTTTGCATCCCAAAAAACTGACGCTAACACCTTCTTCGCCGATTTCTGGACACGAACTCGCTTCGGTGCCAAAGTGCCTGGTTGACACCACTTTTTAGCCTCTTGTTTTGATTCAGGGTCATGATGGTAGACCTAAGTCTCATCCGTAGTGATAAATCGACGCAAAAAATCCTTTTTATCCTTTCGAAAACGCTCCAAATGTTGCTCAGAAAGTCGCATTCGAACGTGTTTTTGTTCCATTGTGAGCGAATGCGGCACCCATTGTGCACAGAGCTTTTTGAAACCCGAAACTTTATTTAAAATATGACTCACACTGCCTAATGAGATGCCTAGGGCCTCTGCTAAATCTCTCTCGGTCAATCGACGATTTTCCAAAACCATATCCTGTACTTTTGCTATGAATGCTGGTGTTGATGCACTTTTTGGACGTCCTGAGCGTGGATCGTCTTCAACACTTTTTCGACCACGTCTAAACTCTAAAACCCATCGATGCACAGTTGGAAATAAAGGAGCAGATTCCTTTAACACTTTAACCATTTTTGTATGAATTTCCGTTGCTGATAAACCTTCCAAAACAAAGAATTTTATCACTGCACGATATTCGGTTTTTTTCATTGTAAAAAAATACACTGACACGTCAACTTCAAATGGCTTGTGAACAAACAATAAATTGACAGAGTGAAATAAAACTTTTGGTATGTTTATATGAAAGATAAAATATTAAAATGGCGTTAAAATTTTGGTTCTTCTACTGCTCTATAGATGTCGCTTTCAAAACTTTTTGAACAACCTAGTATGTGCGTCTTCCACGAAGCTTCCGTTTAATATATGCCCACACATTTTCAATAGGGTTTGCATCGGGCGACTGCGACGGCCAATCCAATGTAACGACGCGAGATTGAGTCTACCACTGAGTACAGAGCTTGCTGCAGTGTTTAGGATCGTTGTCCTCCTGCAGAATCCAATCTTTATTTTTTGTGATGAACCATCGTTTAGCAGATGGCAGTAAAGCCTTTTTGTAGATTTTTATCATTTTCTCAGCATTTAGGTTGTCAGTAAAGAGGTGCAAAGTGCCGAATCCCTGCTTCGAGAAGCAGCCCCAAAGATGCACCTTTATTCCATGTTTGACGGTCCGCTGAACAAGCATATTGGTGAAAGTTGACCAGGCTAACGTGAGGACAGAACGTGCCCATATAGAACATTCATCAGTAAAAATGACATTTTTAAAATCTCTATCAATATTCTCATGCGCCCAAGCCAGTCGCTTTGTCACATATTTTTCAGTCAACAGAGGCTTCTTCATTGTGTTGCGCCATTTCAGATGATGAGTACGAAGATGGGTTCGGATAGTTTCGTAGGATATATCTAAACCTTTTGCCATTAATTTTGCTTGTCCTTGCCGCAGTGTTAAAGCAGGATTCCGCGAAAACAGATTCACTATTCTTTTTTCATCTTTTTTGTTCACTTTTCCTATCGAGCCACGTTCTGGTAAATCATCGACATTTTTAGCCACTTTATATTACTGTATCCACTTTTGTACAAATGCCTTCGACTTTCTCATATATTGAGCAGCCGCTGATTGCGACATTTTGGGACCTTACGGGTGGATGCAAAGGAACACAGCCTCGTAGCGCGACGCGTACTTAGCACTCATGGCGTTTAACGTGATTCTCTTTCAAAAGATCAACGACAACTGAATCTTTGTTAACAATGCATCAAGGACAAAGCTTTTTTCTATCGGCTTGCTAAGGAATTAGAGCAAAATTTTTTATTACCTGTCTTTGAAGTCGACCACGCTTTTACTTGACAGACTGTATGTCAATTTTTGTCGTTTCTTACGAGGTGTGGCTGAAAAGTAAATTTATTTACCTAAGTTTTTAATTTTTTTTCGAATAACACATCGTTTAATAAGTCCTGAGACTAACAACAAAAACAACATTTTTTTTCAAAAATTATTTTTATTCATTAATATAATTTTCTTTTATAGTTATACAATTTTTCCAACGCCTTTTCAACATTTCTATACCATGTTCATAGCAGGATTTATCCTTTGCTTAAAAATAGGCTTCAGTTTCGGCAACGTCCTCCTCATTCGAGCCAAATTTTTTTCCCTGGAGCATTTTTTTGAGATCAGCAAAGAGCCAGTAGTCGCTGGGGGCTCAATCTGGCGAACACGGGGGGGTAGGGAAGCAATTTAAAGCCCGATTCGTTCAATTTTGCCATTGTTTTCATGAACTTGTGGCATGGTGCATTGTCTTGGTGAAAAAGAATTTTTTGCTTCTTCATGTGCGGTCGTTTTGCTGCGATCTCCTCCTTTACACGTACCAACAAGTCAATAGAATAATTACTGTTGATTGATTTACCTTTTTCCAGGTAGTCAATAAAAATCACGCCATGTGTATCCTGAAAAACAGACGCCATGACTTTGCCAGCAGACTACTGCGTTTTTGGACGCTTTGGGCGGCTTTCGCCAGCCATGCGCCACTCAGATGATTGCCGATTCAACTCTGGAGTGAAATGATGTATTCATGTCTCATTCATGGTCACGTATCGACGCAGGAAATCGTTTTTATTGCAAGTAAATAGCGATAAACAGCTCTCTGAATCGTCGACTCGTTGCGGTTTTTGTTCCACTGAAAGCAATCGCGGCACCCACTTGGAAAAAACCTTTTTCATGCTCAATTTTTTATGAAGGATTGTAAATTCGCTTCCAGATGATATCTGTGTCATTTCTGCAATCTCACGGACCTTCACTTTGCGATTTTTCATTACAATTTTTAACACTTTACTCACATTTTCCTGTGTAACGGCTTCCAATGGCCTACCCGAACGTTCCGCATCGTTTGTGTCCGTACGACCACGTTCAAACTCAGCATGCCAACGACAAATCGTTTGTTTGGATGGAGAGGAGTCCAGGTAATGTTTTTCAAGCCATTGCTGGGCTTCTACGGTATTTTTACCCATTAAAAAACAATGTTTTATCAACACGCGAAACTCGCTTTTTTCCATTTTTCAAATAAATTACAAAGTGACTTTACTCTAACCTCGGTAACTCTGCTGTCTGTGATTTGATTGACGTGAAATTTTTACACATTTCATGTAAAGGTTCGCACTCTATGGAAACGTGGCCAGTTTGGTACTACTAGCACCATCTCTGGGTTAGTCTCGGGACTTATTGAACGATGTGTTATCAATGCTATCCTCTTTAAAGTAGTTCCCTTGGGTAGCTACGCACCGATGGAGACGTTGTTCTCACTTTTGGTAGCAGCGCTGAGAATCTTCAACCAGTATGGTCTTCAGCATGTCCGCTACACTCTTTTGAATGTTTTCTAAAGTCCCGAAATGACATTCTCCGAGGACATTTTTTAGTTTAGAAAAAAGGAAAAAGTCACAGGGACTGAGGTTAGATAAATAGGGGGGCTGAAGAACCACAAGAATACCTTTTGAGGTCAAAAGTTCTGCGACGGAGAGAGCAGTGTGACATGGGACTTGTCATGGTGAAGCATCCATTTGTCTGCAACGTCTGGTCTTACGCGAATGACCCTTTTTCTGAGCCTTTCAAGGGCGTCTTTATAAGAAACTTGGTTGACAGTTTGTCTTGGAGGAATAAATTCTTTGTGGACGAAATTCTTCTTGTGTCAAAAAAAACAAATCAGCATTAATTTAATCTTCAATTCGCTCATACGAGCTATCTTTGGTCAAGGAGAGCTCGCAGTGTGCCACTCCTCACGTTGCCTCTTGGTCTCAGGATCGTATTCAAAAATCCATTACATGACTAAAGAAATCTTGTTCATTGGCGATTCTATCAAGAAGATCAAGACACTTGTTTTTTCGATTGTTCTTCTGCTTAATTATAAGGTTTTTTGACACCATTTTGGCAGAGACCTTTCACATGTGCAAATGTTTAGTCAAAATTTGATGAACGGTAAATCTGTTCAAATTCAATTGTTCACTTAACATTTTTAATGCTAAACGACGATCTGATCTCACAAAAGTGTTCACACGTTTGATGTTTTCGTCGGTTTCCGAAGTTAAAGGCCTTCCTGAACGGTGTTCATCTTCAGCGTGTCCTCTGCCTTTCAAAAATGATTTGCACTAGTAAAAAACTTGAGATCGGGATAAAGAATGATCCCCATAGGCCTGTTTTAACTTTCCAAACGTCATACTTGCCTATTCACCAAGCTAAACACAAAATTCAGTGACACAACGTTGCTCCAGATTCCGCTATTTCATTTTGCGTGGCGCACAACCAAAACATCACTTCACTAATAGCTGTCACAAAGATCACGTAGTTAACGGAAGTAGTTGAAACTCGCACTGAGTCATGGGAGGGTGCTGATGCAGTGCTGCTAGTCTTATTACTTTTCCGCCATACGTCGTCATTACTCATTTTTACGTGACTTTACTCCGTTTGTTACTTCCTCTCGCTTTTTGTGTTCTTCTTTTTCTCTTGTGTTGAAATTCTTAGTTTATGTGAGATTTACGGAGTTTATTCGCATGCACGATCTTGTCGTCCTTTTTTTACTAAATCCTTACATTATAGGATTTAAGGACCTCTAGTATTTTGTGCGGATCGGAGTAGCGGTCACTAAATATACCTAGTTCAGGACCAAACAATAGGAACACAAAATCTCCTACCTTAAAATTCTGTGGATTTATGTTTTTGTCTTATAGCTTCTTCTTCTGTAGTTTTGATCCAACTAGATTTTCATAAGCAAGGTTTTGAAGCTGTTAAGCCGGGTTACTAAATCTGTGATATAGTCCCTATATGTAGGAGACATGTCACTTGCTTTTAAGGCCTCATTTGATAGTAACCGTGCTAGTTTTCTAAATACCACCTCTTAGGGCGTGTGTTTCGTGCTTTCTTGTACGCTGGTATTATAATTTAGCGCTGCTATCTCAATCCATTTGTCCCATTCATTGTCTTTCTCAGGGTATTGTTTTAGAAACTCACCAAGTGCATGATGAGATCTTTCCAGTGATCCATTCTACTGAAGCTGAAAAGCGGTGGTATTAAGTTTCCTTGTTTTACTACTGTGATCAAAAAGTAAGGTGAAATTGTCATTTAAAACTCCCGGGCATTAGGCAGGCAGGTAATTTTTTTTTTTTTTGGCTGGTAGGACTGTCTATAACATTTGCCGAGCGTCTGTTTGTCAAAAGGTTTAATTATCTCCGAGTTACACATGTTTATTTGAACAACCAAAAGTGAATTTTCCGATTTTTACAATGGGTGATTTTGTTGAGCAAAGAACTTGCATCAAATTTTGTTTACGGAACGAATATTCTTGTGCAAACACGTTGAAAATGTTGCGAAAGGCCTTTGGTGGTCAAACTGTGGCACGAAAAAACGTTTATAAGTGGTACAACGAGTTCAAGGCGGGCCGAAAACGCGTTGAAGATGAACCGTGCTCTGGACGACCATCAACGTCTTCCGATGAGGGTCACGTCCAAAAAATCAAAGATTTGGTGCTTGAAAATCGTCGATTGACAATTAGAGACCTCGCTGATAGTGTTGGAATATCATTTGGCTCAGCCCAAACCATTTTGAAGGATGTTTTGTGTCTCAAACGCGTCAAGTCTCGATTGGTGCCAAAATCGCTCAATTTTTTGGAAAAAAAGCGTCACGTTGATATGTGTGAAACTTTTCTGTCTGACTATCAGGACCACTTGAAATGCATTATTACTGGAGACGAGACTTAGATTTACGCACACGACCCTGAAACCACCGACCAATCCAGCGGTGAAGCAAGACCGTAAAGACCACGGCAAAGTCGATCGAAAATCAAGGTCATGTTGACAGTTTTCTTTGATTATCGTGGTGTGGTGCACTATGAATTCCTTTCGCCAAGCCAAACTGTCAACAAAAAATATTATTTAAGCGTTATGCGTCGTTTGCGTGAAGCTATTTGTCTGCAACGGCCGGAATTATGGGCGAACAACTCTTGGTTCCTTCATCACGATAATGCACTATGTTATATTGCATTGGTTCTTCGCGACTTTTTTTGCCAAAAACTCGACTCATATCTTTCCGCAACCACCTTATTCGCCTTATTTGGCTCCGTGCAACTTCTGGCTATTAAGTAAACTCAAAAGGCCAATGCGGGGACGCCGTTTTGACACGATTGAGGAGATAAAAACCGAATCGAAGAAGGTCTTGAAGGCTATATCGGAAAAAGACTATTCTGACTGTTTCGAGAACTGGGAAAAGCGTTGGCATAAGTGCGTTTTATCGGACGGGGATTACTTTGAAGGGGATGAAATTGATTTGAAAGAATAAATAAAGAATTAACATTTTATAAACAATTTCACCTTACTTTTTGATCACAGTAGTATATCTTCTAGCGGTCCTATTTATGAGGTGACTTAGTAAACTCTTCCCCTGGTCTGTCAATACCGCCTTAGGTTCGCCGAATAAATAGATTAATTTCTTGATTAATGTGTTAGCGATAGTAGTATCCAGAGTATTTTTTAGGCGTACGGCTAAACAAAACTTTGATAATTGGTCCTGTATTGTCAACACGTACTCATTACCTTTTTTGGTGACCTTAAGGGGCCCTACTATATCCATGACAATCTTGTTAAAAACAGATGCAGATGTATCGGTGATTGTCATAGGCTGTTTTGTTTTGAGACGCACTAGTTTTTTTAATTGGTAGTCGAGACATTATTGAATGCGCTGCTGTATGTTGTCTTTTAGATTTTCCCAATATCATTTTTTCCGGATTCGGTTAAAGGTCTTGGATACTCTTCTCTGTCCTCCGATCGGTGACTTGTGGAGTTCGTAAAAAACTTAATCTAATAAGATTCAGATAATAAGTTCATTACAGTTGGAGATTTTAATGGGGGTATCTGTAAACGTATTTAGCGACACTAAATGTTTTCTAGTCGAATCTCGCTAATAGCTTTTTTAAGTTTCCCAGGCTATTCGATAAGTTTTCTTTAATCTGTGTGAGGGAACCGGCTAATTTCCCTTTATACACATCCCTGCACAGCGTAGAAAGATTTTTTTGCTTTATGCTTTTCGCGATGAATTTCTTCGACAGTCAAGTTTCTTACAACGTTAATCTTGTTGTATTCGAATAGCATTTCGCAAAAATGTCTGTCTGAGGCCACGAAATAGACTACGTTGCAATTCCTTATTTCTTTTAAATCTAGTATGAAGCTGTAGCTTGTAACTTCATTGTCGTCGACCTTTCTTTAGGGTCACGGTGTGCTCTTTTTACAATCGGGATGATCTCTGGAACTTATCTAGGTCGTCTTCTGGGTTTTTTAGGTGCCTGCGTCGCAGAGTTGGCTACCAATGGTTCTTTTTCGTCTTTGTTGGCAACGAGAAAATTCTTCCTTTATTGTGCGCGTGTTACCACGTTAATGGCGCCTTCTTCAACTAGGTTATGTGGTAAAACGACAGCATTGACATTTAACTTCACGGGTTTATAAATTATCTTGTAATTATATTCCGATAAATCTCCATTTTTGGACTCTCGTATTGAGATCAGCAGTTTTGAACAACACTAATGGTTGGTGATCCATTATTATTGTAAAATCTCACCTATGTACATAAAATCGGAATGCTGTTCCGCTATGCACTATGACTAGAAACTTCTTCTCATACTCTTTATAATTACCTACAGTGCCACGTAGCATCCGGGAAGTGTAAGCTATTGGCCGGTCTTTTCCTATCTCTCCTGAAGATAGAACTTCTTCTGCAGCGTATCCTGAAGCGTCTGTAGTGATTATAAAGGGCTGAGATAAATTGGAAAACTATAGTTCAGGCACATTGCACAGTATTTCCTTTAATAAATTGAACACTTCCTCTGTTTCCTCGCTCTATTCGAACGTGGTATCCTTTTTAATAATTTATTTAGAGGCTTGGAGGTGTATGCTGATTCTTTCATAAATTGCCGATAATATCCTGCTAACCCCAAGAATTGGCGAACGTTCTTTACGTTCTTAGGTTGCGAGAAGCATCTTACGGCCTTTAGCTTCTTAGGAACGGGTCGTAATCCTTTTTTGCTAAGCATGTGTCCTAGGTATATTATTGTACTTCGCGTTTTAAAATTCGTACTTATTAATTTGTAGTTTTTATTTTGCTTTCCTTTACCTGCCCATTAATTCGGTTATGTTTTTATAGTGCTCGTCTTTGCTGTTTGAGTAATTAACAATGTCGTCTAGGTAGACAAACAATGTTATACCTTGCATGCCTTTTAGCAGTTTACCCATTGATCTCTGGATGGTAGCGAGCGCATTTTCTAATTTAAATGGCATTCTCACAAATTCGTAGTGGCTGAATGGCGTACTGAAGGCCGTATTATGGACATCTTTAGGATGCATCTTTATCTGATGGAACCCAGAAGCCAAATCAAGATCGGTATAATACCTGGCTGACCTTACTTGGTCGAATATCTCCTTGATATTTAGAAGTGGGTACGAGTCACCTATAGTTTTACATTGAAGGCCTAAAAATCGAATACCATGCTCCATCTAGGGCGGCCTTGGACATCTGGTTTCTTTGGCATGGCCCAAACCGGGACGTTGTGAGGTGAATTTAAGTTCTTTATGACTCCTGCCTTTAAAAAGACGTTCACCTGTCGATTTATTTCGTATTCTAACGAATATGTGAACCGATATTGTTTGGTGTGGACTGGAATGTCGTCAGTCGTAGGGATTTCGCATGTAACGAGGTCGCTTCCTGAAAGTTCATCTCTGGGTAGGTAGAACACATCTCGGTTATTTTTTACCAAATTGACTACGTATGACTTATCATAGTCGTCTAGGTGGTCGGTACGCAAATAGTCTTCGATGTTCTCCTCAACTTCTGGTTCTTCGACAGACCCAGAATCTCTAAAGCCGACGATTGCCTTGAGCTGATAGTCCAGGTAAGTCGCTATCCCATTTTCTAAAGTCAAGTAACTGCTTTTCATAGCTACATTACTATCGTGGTCTTTGTTCTTTATGATTTTTCATAACAGATTGGCTGAGAAGTTCGTAGGCTGATACGTCGATGGCGTTACTGGAATTAAATCCATATGATTTTTAGTTGGTATCAACTTTCAAACGATATTAGTTCGTGAGATATAACATTGTAAGTAGAGCAACTTCTGTTATTGTGAAAAAAAAAATATATAAAAAAGAATTTCGTTTGTTAACCAAGCAATTCTTTGTGGTAAAAAATACTGTTAAAGCAAAGGCTTGATTTGATAAACATTATTCGGACTCTGCACCAGGGAAATAAATCGTTGAAAAGTGATTTGCTAAATTTAAACGAGGCGAAATGAGCGTCGAAGACGATGCACGCAGTGGATGTAAAGGTTAGTGTACGGTTTAGTTCTTTAGGTTCCTATAGCACTAATTTTCCTCGGAAGTCCTCCAGTTCTATCGGTGGTGATGAATGCACTCGAGGTTGTGGGGTCTCTCCAGTAGCGCTCTGTTGGGGGAGACTCCTCTCGTTTCTTGGCTGATTATATTTTTTCTTTGTCCATTCTGTGACTATGTGCTCCTTTATCTGGCAGTAACTACAAATTGGTTAGTTGGGCTGATTAGAGGATTTTCGTTGGCAGCATACTGCTGCTGTATAGCCGGGCATATCACAATTGAAACACCGTATCTCTGTTTTAGGCGTCGACTAAAGACTAAAGGCCTGGTCTTATTACACTGCACCGCTGTATGGCCAAGCTACCTGCAAATTTGGTATGTTTTCGCCTTGAAGCAACAGGTTTCCTCGGAATGTCCAGATTTCTTACAAAAACGGCATATTGCTAGCCTATTTACATGCGCTTCGTATTTTGTTTCCTCCAATCTTTTCGGCTCTGGTTTTGCAACCTCTTCGCTCGTATAAAAGAAACCTTTTTTATGAGGTCGCTGTTTATCGCGAAGGGCTGTTTTAGAGGCCGTTTGTTTTTCGTCAAGTATCGCGTTTTTCACAGCGTCCGAGATGTTGTTTATAGTCTCATCCTATTTTATCCTTCTCTATTTATGGTTCTAGACCCTGTTGAAAACATTCTACAATATGTGTTTCTGCCTGCATTTTAAATTCGGGATCGAGGGCGCCGATGGCTATTTTATGAGCCTCGCTAGTCTGCACTCATAAATCCCGCATGCGGTTTGTGAAGGAGATTACGTTTTCATTATCCTGCTGGTATTCGTTACCGAGTTCTCATAGCAGTTATTGTTCAGTTTTCGTCGAAGAATAGATGTCTTTTAGAAAATCTTTTAATTTATCTATCGTGAAATACGGTTCCGAGGATTGCGGCGCAGGTTTCTCCAAGGATCTTGCTCCTTATTAATCTGACTAGATTAACCTCAACGTAAATAGCTATCATTTTCCTTGCCTCATCACATTCCTCTAAGAATTGGCTCAACGGAATATTAAGGCCGTTGAACTCGGGGATTACGCTAAGTGTATCTTTTAATGTTATCGGTTAAGCCGTGCCTTCCGCAGGACTAGCCTTCAGCGTTGGCGTAGCCATGCCTACGGTAGAGAAAAATGGAAACGGAGATTTGTGGTCGCGGAAAACGGTGTCTAAAGAGATTAGGGATTAGTTTGGAAGTGCAGCGGGTAGTTGGGTGCCCGTTTCCATTCTTTTCCCTGATTTCCTTTTATTCTTGATATCTTTCCCTATGTCTTTTTCCTCAATCTTCCCTTTATCTTCGTTGTATAAGGGCGGTGTTACGAATCGAGGACTCGTAGCGGCGTCGCTAAAGGCCTCAGTCGGGGTAACTGTGGAGAGTCCTAATTACTGATCGCGAGGCGCGAGGGATCACAGGACAAAAGGATCTATTACATCGATCTCGTTTCTCAATTTAGAGTTGTTGCCGATTTGAAACCGCGTTTCTCTTTTCTTGCCCATATATTTCATTTATGTAATGTTTTTGTTCAATTTACGTAGATGAGATAATATATTTATCAAATTTAATATTAGGTGTAGTAAAAAGTAATCCATTATTTTGCCAATAGATGGCTTTAGTAGTCTGGATCTCCCGTTTTAAGAGTGCGATCAGGTTACACTAGATGGCGTAAGAAAGATGAGATTTCGTACTAAGAAGGCTTATAATACAGTTTTGTGATTGCTTGATTCAGCATTTTTTTAGCACGCGTCAAAGATGAACACCAACAAAGAGAAAATACGCCATATTTTACAGTTTTTCTTCGATAAAGGTGAAAACGCAAGCCAGGCCGCTGAAAATGTGAATAGTGTTTATGGCCCTAATACTGTAACAGCCAATCACGCGCAATTTTGATTTCGTCGATACCGTTCCGGTAATTTTGGCGTCAAAAATGCACCACGCTCTGGAAGGCCAATTGTCGAAAATGTCGATAAAATAATGGAAATCGTCGAGTCCGACCGTCACGTAAGCACTGTTTTGATTGCCCAGGAGCTAGACATTGCACAAAAAACCGTTTGGAACCACTTAAATAAGGCTGGATACAAAAAGAAGTTCGATGTATGAGTGCCACACGAGTTATCGCAAAGAAACCTCATGGACCGAATTCCCATCTGCGAATCGCTGCTGAATCGCAACAATATGGATCCATTTCTGAAGCGGATGGTTACTGGTGATGAAAAGTGGGTCACTTACGACAACGTCAAGCGACAACGGTCGTGGTCAAATCGCGGTGAGCCGGCGCAAACGGTGGCCAAGCCAGGATTGACAGTCAGGAAGGTTTTGCTGTATGTTTGGTGGGACTGGCAGGGAATCATCTACTATGAGCTGCTCCCCTACGGCCAAACTCTTAATTCGGACCTGTACTGTCAACAATTGGACCGTCTGAAAGAAGCAATCGCCCAGAAGCGGCCAGCTTTGGCCAATAGGAGAGGAATTGTGTTCCATCAGGACAACGCCAGGCCGCATACATCGATAGTGACTCGCCAGAAACTCCGGGAGCTTGGTTGGGAAGTTCTTATGCATCCACCTTATAGTCTGGTCCTGGCACCAAGTGATTACCACCTGTTCCTGTCTATGACGAATGATTTTGCAGGTGAAAAATTCGCCTCAAGGGAAGATTATGAAAATCGACTGTCCCAGTTTTTTGATAAAAGGGACAAGGGTTTCTACGAGAGAGGCATTATGAAATTACCTTCAAAATGGTAACAAGTTATCGAACAAAACGGCGCATATTTGACCTAAATCGTATCATTCTATCTATGCTAAATCAAACCTTCAATTTAAGGGGAGGCTCTCATCTAGCGACCCAAAAATTACGTGATTTTTGCGATTTCTTTTCTCATGGAAGGAAATAAATAAAGTAGTCAAGTTTTTTGGTACTTATTCAGTATGTTATAAACTACTTTTGCAAATTTTTTTGAATAAAAATACCGAATAGTTTATTAGTAATATGCATTGAAAAATAGTCATCGAAAAAAAAGATACCTCCACGGGCGGCAAGGTAACTCATCTAATTTTTGTCTGAAATCAAAAAATCAAAGTTCGTTATAAATTAAAAAACATTTGCTGGATTTCGAACTAAAATCGCGGAGAAAAGTTAAAAATTAACAAAATGGCGGGCTTGCAAAAAAAAAATATTTTTTTGCACTTTTTTTTTGCTCTAAAAAGTGCAATAACAATAAAAATAATCATTGTAAAATTATGATTCTAGGTCAAAATCCAGCAAATTTAATTAGCTTAAAAATAAAAAATTTATCTTGATATCTATAATAGTTTTTGAGATATCTTGCCACCCGTCTCAAAAAATATGGTTTCGAGAAAAACGCGTTTAAAGTTTTCGTACGCGATTTAGTACGTAAAAAGGCGACTTCGGTTTTATGATTGTAACTTTAAAAATAAATTGAATTCGGCAAAACGGGTTTCATGAGTATATTCTACGAGACATTTGCCAACTTTTAAAGCAAAAAAAAAAAATCGATTTTTTGGTTGTGCTTGATGAGAACCTCCCCTTAATGCTAAAATAATGGATTTCTTTTTATTACACCTAATATCAAAAACTCACACACTTATTATTCGGAATTAATAAACTCAAATGCCCTTTAAAATACTAAAAGAGATTATATTGGCAACCAGTGTTGCAAATAGGAAATTTTTCATTTCCCTTCATAGTAATATGCCATGCAAGTGGCGTAGCCGTAGGAGAAATCTTATCGCTGAGCAATCTTAGTAAAGATCGGCTGATTGTATTTGTTCCAGATGTACTCTCCAACTCCAAACAAAATATGATGTATACTGGCAAAAAGTTTATAATAGTTGCTGCTCATAAGCCATTAATATGGTTAAAAAACTCTACAAATACTACATCGCAAGTAAGTAGATGAAGAATAAAAGTAAATGCCTATGATTATAAAATCGTTTATACGAGTAGCCGTTCCCATGTCACCGTTTTTGCATTCTTAAGAAATCCAGTATCATCGTCGGTAGTTGCTATCGAGACACGAAGTCAAACTGGAAAAGGTGCAACAGTGAATTATCGAGACAAATTGCTCAAGAAATCGAACCGTAAAAAAGAAACTAGAACACTTTGTAGATACGATTCCCGAAATGAATGAAGTAAATATCGAGAGAAAAAAAGCGAATTATAATAATTATTATCAAAAGGCGAACACTTATAAAATAAGAGAGAATTAAGGGAGCCATGAAATTTTCACAGAGAATTCCGCTTTAAAAGGCGGAAGGCTGTACAAACTCGCCGACCAATATAAAGGCTTGTATACGATACTGGACGTGATAGACAATAAAAATGATGTTAAAAATTAGGACTAATAAAAATAAGACTAAGGTAGTGCATACGAACAGGTTAAGAGTATCATACGTGAAAGGAGAAGAATAGCAAGAAAATAGAATTAAAATTTAGTTATAAAAATTTAGTTATAAAGAAGGTTACAGCAGGAAATAAGAAGATCAGAAGGAATAAGAAAATGTCAGGGTGTTATGATCATTATCCTTATATCCATGATACAGTGGTTAGCAGGAGTTTCTGTCGCAGTAGGCATTGAACTAGACGCTGTTTCACCGTCTGATATAATATTTAAATATCAGAATAAAGTGAGATTCTTCGAATCGGTTTAGAAAATTACGATTGATTTAGATTTTTACTGAAAAAAATATATGATAGGAAAATTACTAGAAGAGACTTTTCTAATAAACTGAATAGAAAACGATTATATACTGTGACGTGGTGTTTTGCACCAGTCACATGAGGAGGCCAAAGCATAGCTTGTGCGCCTCCTCGTAGCTAAAATACCCCCCTTTTACAATCTTGGCAGTCGCGCAGGACTGACACGCTTGACCCTAACTAACAGCCACGCAGGGCTGTACATACTTTACCTTCACCAGGTACATGGGCTTCGAGCTCAAGTTAAGGCTCCAGCGAGGAGCCAGTCTCAGGAGCTCATAAATAGGCGATTGCAGTGCTCGCACACACTGCAGCAGGGTTCCTCTCCAAGCTCCCTCCTATCCTTGTAGTAATTCCCGCACCTGCAACCTCCCAGACAGTAATTAAACAAGGAAGGAAATGATAAGAGCAGCTGCACCTGGGAAGAGGAGTACAAGCTGCCGCACAACATTATAGGAAAGTGGAAGAGGAGGTTAGAAGGCAGGCAAAACACATAAGCACAGCATTTAAGTGCGAGTAACTACGCACCTGGAGGTGTCTAATAGTGTTGCCTCGCTACCGCTGCAAGTAGGCTATCGCTGTCCCCGACACCGCTGCTTCGCCTTCTCCACAGCTCATCGTTCTATCAGCAGCCGTTGATCCGCCGTACTGCCGCACCTGAAAAAGAAAAAGAGGAAACAAATTAGTTGACGCCTACCAGCTGTGGAACGCGTCGACTTACCTTGACTCTCTGTACACCTGAGGTAGATTCTCGCCGCTCCAAGGAAGAAACAACAACACTGGCACTCGCAAGCGGATAACCTAAACGCGCGCTGCTGGCGAGCAGTAATATCAACTGCTGACAGCGCTGAGCGCGCGTGGTGGCTGCGTCGCGTAACGTACTTTATACGTACGTTGCACCGGCGCAGAACGATTATCTAAATCCACGCTCGCGAGAGTGCCACGCAAGAGCTTCTCGTTCACTCTGTTCGGGTCCGTTTGAGAAACAAGTCGCGACTAAGTTCTTTTTGTAAAGAATTATTGAGTTTGTATTAGAATAGCTGATGAGTGCCAAGGTGCAGTGGCAGCTGCCAGGAGGCACATCTTCCCCGAACCATCCCCGTATCTTTCCCGGCTGCGTGTGTGCGACCGCGTCGCGTGTTAGGCGCCATTTTCGATCGTGTTGTATGCTGTACGCCCGTGACCGCTCTAACCGTGAGTTAGCCGCGCAACGTATTTGCCGCGCAAGAAACCGCGCTACACTATTGTAGCTGGCACCCTGGGCTCGCGTAAAAACGCGATAAATTCTTGTATTTGTAATTTAGTTAAAATAAACGTATTTGTTCGTGTGCTCAATTTTAATCGGTAGTTTCACCTTGCACTAACTAGCAACCCGCCCGCTTCCTCCCTTACATTTGTACGCCACCCTGATCCCCGTGGCGTTACAATACATAGAAGATATTTAGTACCGCAAGGGGCAAGATTCAACGCAGTATTTAGAAAATTTAATCAAACATATGCAGGTTTTCGTGACGTTCTGAATTTTTATAAATATACAAAGTCTACTATTCCTGTCAATGAAAGAAGATGACAAGTTTTGCATAGATACTGTAAAAGCTAACTTAGAGCATGTCATAATCGAGCTCGTACTCTCAATTGCTTTGATTAAGAGTTTTCTAACTCGTATATGGAACAGAACGTTGATAATGCTAGAATGATAAAGTAATAGCCAAAATAAATGATTGAGATAAGCTAAATAAGAACAGCCGTTTATACATACGAACCCTTCATCTATTATTACATGAAATAGAGGTAAAACTGAAGATTTACATTTTTAGAAGTGTACAAATTTAGGAGGTACTTGAAGATACCACGAAAGGGAAAATCCACCCCTTTCTCTCAACTAATAAGCACGTAAAGAAAAAGGTTTGTAAAATAGAGTACATTATGAGGCCACAAAGATTTTCATTAGCCAAGTGGATAAGAACGATTGAAAATCTTGGAGGTATTGGTAAGGTGCGCTGCGAATCCTGGAAACAATTTTTTATAAGCATCGAAATTCTTCTTCCATCTTCTAAAGACTGCACGTATTATTAGATAGCACCCTTTCTCATCACACAATATCTTTTAGTTGGATGAATCGGGTTAATTGAAGTCCGCCCATCAAACTAGTATATTCTGACTGACCAAAGAAATTTTTAATCAAAATTATAGAAGATCAAATGATCAGTACGCTATGATGGTTAGTAATTAACAACAGAATGATTGCGAGTTCCAGTTACTCCGCAACAAGGGAGATAGAGCTGTCAAAATGCGATATATGTACACTTTAGAAACCAGCACAGGACAAAACTCATACAATCACGCTCCGAAGATAACTAGGTATTTATAGTAACCCTGTCTTTCAACCTTACATGCAATAGCAAGTACAATTAATTTTAATTGCAACTTACAATTTGCAAACCAATTCAACGTTCACTAT
The DNA here is from genome assembly GCA_949987625.1 of Chalcis sispes. Classification (NCBI taxonomy): domain Eukaryota; kingdom Metazoa; phylum Arthropoda; class Insecta; order Hymenoptera; family Chalcididae; genus Chalcis; species Chalcis sispes. The sequence continues at coordinate 18,329,654 of OX465098.1, read as the reverse complement.
AAGGAGAGCAAGTCGACCTCTGAAATAGGGAAGAACAGAGATTTCACAAAACTTATATTGTCGTTAATTTTATTTATCGTGAGATTGGCCAGAAGCGGGTTCTAAACCAAACAATCAAGCGCCTACAAGCAATGAGAATTCACGAGGGACATGAGGTAAGCTTTTCAAACGTGGGACGTATGCAAGAGAAGCCAGTACCTCGAAAAAGCTTCCTACTTTAGGCCATCCTTCTATTAGTTGTTGTCTTCCTGTGTTATTTTAAGAAAATATTAAGTGACACCCAAGAAAAAGTGGAATATAAAATCAAACATTACAAGTACTAGCAATATTATAACAAAATCTTACCCACCAATATCTATTCATTCAAAGCCAGATAGTCTATTACAAATACTAACTAAACAAAAAATTGGACAACAATCAATACAGGATCTACTGGAATAAGACTATAGTGACGGAAAGAACAATACACCATAATAGACCAGGCATAACCGTACTGGGTAAGACCAACAAAATTGCATACCTCATAGACATTTGAGTCTGCAACACACACAACCTCTTCACAACTTACATAGAAAAAATAACTAAATATATAGACCTAGCAACGGAAATAAAAAGAAAACAGACATTAAGATTAGTCAAGATAGTATCAATAGTCATCTCAGCAACAGGCGTTATCCCTACCACTCTACAACCCAACCTAGACACCCTACAAATGCCTAAATTAACCCAACAACTCGTACACAAAGCTGTCCTACTCAATACCTGCCGTATGAGCAGCAAATTCCTTTCATCATCCACCAATTCATAATATTCATCACACAATAACCGATGTAGAATACCCCTTGGGATCCATGTACAATATTAGGTACGCAACTAAGTTCCTGATGTTTGTCAACAGATAGCTTCAGCACCCGATTTCAACATCCAAAACGTCATGAAACAAGCTTAGTCATATGGTAAACAAATCGCATTGACACATAAGCGATTTTATTTAGGCGTCATGTATGTTTGCTTGTGTAAAAATGTTTCATTTTGAGCTAAATAATAATTTGCGTAAAGTGTTGTTTTTTTACTTTTATTCGAAGGAAACGGCGGCTGAAGCTCCAAAACATTTACGGAGATGCTACTCTTAGTAAAACAACGTGGGGTTTAGTTGCTTCAAAGACGGTGATTACAATATTGACAACTGTCAGAGCAAAGGAAGGCCAAAAACTTTTGGGGACGTTGAATTAAAGACATTGCTCGACGAGAATTCATGCCAAACGGAAAATACGCTTGCTTCAGTATTAGAGGTTACCCGCCAAGCCATTTTCGAACGATTGCATGCATTGGGAATGATTCAAAAGCAGGGAATTTGGGTTTCTTATAATTTGAAGGCAAGAGACGTTTAACATCGTTTTCTCGCCTGGGAACAACTGCTGCAGCGGCAAAAAAGGAGGGTTCTCTTCATCGCATCTTGACAGGTGATAAAAAATAGATTCATTACAGCAACCCAAGGAGAAGAAAGTCATGGGGACTGCTCGGTCATGCTTCTACGTCGTCGGCTCGGTCCAATATTCGAATTGCCAAGGTTATAATGTGTATTTAATGGGACCAGGTCAGTGTTATTTATTATGAGCAGTTGAAGCCAAACGAAACCATCACTGTGCGACGGTGATGCGATTGAGTTAAGCACTACGAGAAAACGGCTACGATACGAGCAGAGGCACGAAAAAGTGATTTAACTGCATGACAACACTCGGCCTCACGTTGCTGGACCTGTTACAACCTATTCGGAAACGCTCAAATGGGAAGTCTTACCCTACCCGTCATATTCCTCGGATATTGCGCCATCCAATCATCACTTGTTCCGTTCGATAGTACTTGGTCTGGCTGATCAGCAATTCCGCTCCTATGAAGATATCAAAAATTTGCTTGATTCATGGATAGCTTCATAAGACGAACACTTTTACCGTACTCGTATTTTTACGGTACTCGAGCTCTGCCAGAAAGATGGGAAAAAGTTGTAGCTTGCGATGGGCAATATTCTAATTCATTTGTAATCATTTTTTTACAATAAAGTTATATTTTTATTAAAAACAGCGAGAACTTCAATAGTTGTACACCAAATATTTCTCACGGGCTTGTACTTTTTCACAGTTTCAACTTTTGACTTATATTTTGAATTTTCAAATTACTTGCTGATACAAATATTTTTTAATCTAAATTAATGACTTTTAATACTTTTACTTTTAGTTACTTACTTATACTTTTACTTTACTTACATACATTTCACATAACTGCAGCGAGGCTTTGACTCAGAGTTGACTTTACTTCGTTGACCATTCCGGTCAACTGAACTGGACTAAACTGACTAAACTCCTGAATTACCTTCCGTCATTTTTTTACGCTCTTTATATACTTATTTTGATTCGACTCATAAAACAGCAACTGAACAACCACGCATCAAGAAACTATAAAATCAAGTTCTAAATAATAAAATAAAAGTTTAAACAAAAGCTCCAGAAACATAAAAAGAAATCGTAAAATAATTAAAACAGAAAGACACTGAGTTTTGCACGTAAGAACCTAGAACAGAGCACTCCTTTAAAGTTGTTTTCTCTTACATTAAATTTCGAGTACCTACAAGGAAATTACTGCTACTAACGAATAAGTAACTGCGATAGTCATTTAAAGTTCTCACATACAAAAAGAGAAGGACTACTACGAGTCTATTTACTTAAATACTCACTAAACATACAATTCGCACACACTTGAATTTCTTTATCCTCGGTAAAGCCCATCGTATTGCTTTCAGTAAGCTCTTTATTACAATGAAAGAATCTTTTCATCTCGCACAAATTAAATATTAAAGATACTTATCTCGAAATGTAAATAATTAATAAATAATACCTATACTAAATAGAGCCAAAAATTTGCTTACATGAAAAATTGTTGCATCCAAAGATATTGAAAACAGGTTTTCTGCTTCTGAAAGCCAATGACAGTTTTGTAGTCAAATACGAGGGTAAGTTGAAAAGTTTCCGGTTTGACCTAGAGATGGCGCCCGCAGGCCAAGTGTTTGGCTTGTATTCTGTAGTTGGATATCCCCCTAGCTTTTATAAAACTTTGCAGGTCAATTGCTCTGTTAGTGTACATTTGATGAAACAAAACACTTTAATTGCTCACGTGAAAATGGAAAATTCAGAGAAGCGTGCGGTCATCAAATACTTCAATTAAGGCCTAACACCGTTAGACATGAAAAAAGAGCTTGATACTACACTGAAAGACTCTTCTCCATCATATTTAATGGTTAAACCGTGAGTTTCTGAATTTAAGAAGGGTCGCACAAGCACTTTTGACGAACCACGTTTAGGACGCCCTGTTGAGGTCACAACTCCTAAAATGATTGAAAAAATTCATAAAATAGTGATGGAGGACCGCAGATTAAAAGTAAATAAGATAGCTGAGACTATTAAGATGTCAACTGTAAGTGTAAGCAATATTTTGCATGAACATTTTAGGAGAAGCTCTGTGATAGATGGGTAAAAGGGTAAAACCATCACTGATCAATACTACGCAGAGTTATTGCAGCGTTTGAAGGAGGAAAAAAATCTTATTTTACCATGACAACGCACTTGCCCATTCGTCGGTTGTTGCGATGGCTAAAATCAACAAATTTAATTTCGAATTGTTACCCCAATCACCAAACTCACCAGATTTAGTCTTTCACAAGATTCAGTCTTCAGCAACTATCATTTGTTTCCTAACCTTAAAAAATGGCCTTAAGATAAAAAATTTGATAGCAACGAGGAAGTCATCGATGCTGTAAATGAGTATTTTGAGGGACTTAACATATCACACTATAAAAATGGTATCACTGCATTAGAGCACCGTTATGAAAAATTTATTAATCTTGATGGAAATAATGTTGAAAAATAAAGAACAAAAAACACGAAAAACATTATTTTTTTTATCAGACTGGAAACTTTTCACTACATCCTCGTAAGTTTCAAATATAAAATTAAGAAAATTGCAAGATTATAAAAAATTAAATTTTAATTGAAAAAAATAAAAAAATTACCCAAAAATCTCTTCAAAAGCTTTTTTACCAAAGAAATGGGTGGGTCAGATCACGCATTTAACCGCTAGCCAACCATTCATATTTCGAAATTTGAATTATTTTAACCATTTTACACTAACGAATTAAACTTTGACAAAAAAGTGTTATAAAGATTTTTATCATCATTTTTCCTGTAAAATCAATGGGTGAAATCAGTTTTGGGAATAACAATTTCTACCATAATTTGTGTAAACAATTGCAAACGTCAAATGAAAAGACACATATTTTTTTCTAGTTGCCTACGAATAGCTTACTTAGTTTAATGCTATCCAGCCTGGGTTTGCCTTGGCCTTAATTGGTCAAAAGAAGATCAAAATCTGACTAAAATTCAAGAAGATAGAGCAAGTTTCTCCACGTGTCACAGATTTGATGATTTTCATTCTGTGGCTCGTCGCGTTGACTAGAAGGCGAGATCATTTTAAAGACTATTTTTATCATCAAATAAATAAATTAGAAAAAATTCGCAGCAGAGTAACATATAATTCATTAGCTACCAAATGTCGCCAGCTTCGTTTAATTGTAATGAATAAAACTATTGTGATCTAAAAAGAAGAAAAAAGTCATAACTTGGCTTCTATTGGATCTGAACCAAATTTTATTAAATTTTTGTCTCTAAATTAGCTTTTTATATCTTAAGATTGAAATTTTGTACAATGTTCGGGTGACGCTCTAGTTTCAAATATTAAGAAAAAAAAAAAATACACTTTTAAGTGTATAAATATACTTTTAAAGCAGTAAAAAGCGATTAAAAAATTATTTTTTGGATTTTCCAATACAGTATACGAAAATAAAAGTCTTCTAAAAAATAAAATGGGTTGAATATCTTATATTGTTTAAAATCAAAATTACACTATTTTAAATTCACCTATTAAATTCCAAGCCGGATCTGGACTAGATAGCTCCAAAGTGACTATTGGATTCAGGACAAACCCAAAAAAAAGTATTCCCTTTTTCTTTCTTGTCATTTGCAGTTGTTTACAAAAAATTATTTAAACAAATTACCAAAAAAATCGTTGTTTCAAAAAACTGAAAGCGGCAATCGACTCTACAGGAAAAATCATGAAGAAAATCTTCATGACATTTTTTAGCCAAAACTCCAACTGTTGAACAAATTATGAATGATCTTTTTTGTGATTCTTCCACAGGTTCTTATCGCATTTTGTGCAATAAGTAAAAGTTCTCACGTAACACATTGGTATATTGCATTTCCTACATACTACAATTCTTATGTCTTATTCTTCCAATGAAACAACGTTTATCTTCTGTCGTATAGGTCGCTGCATATAAGAGAATTTTTCAATGTAATATTTATGTGCCACAATAATTTATAACGATTTGAAACTAACATTCTGAGTTCTGACTGAAACACGTCATATAGATTTTCTTAATGATTTGTCTCATAGAATCGATTATCGCTTTCAGTTTTTTCGAAATAACGAACGTTTTGGTAATTTATTTAAATAATTTTTTATAAACAAGTGCAAATGCCAACAAAAAACATGGGTATTTTTTTTAGTTGTCTTCATTCTATTAGTTACTTTGGAGCTATTTGGCCCAGATTTGGCTTGGAATTTAATAGGTTAAGTGTTTTGTGATAAAAAATTTGCCGTATTTGAGCAATAAATGGATTGATTTAAATTTACAAAACTTATTTGATTTGGAATCCTATGAGCTTAAGTTATAAGTTGTAAATAAATGAAAAAACCTTCTTTAATAATTATTAGTATTGCAGAATACAGGCGTTTTTTATGGTTTTTTATTTTTTTGCATCAACTGTATGACGAAGAATATCGTATCATGGCTCAAATTAAAGGTTTATCAATTATATATATTTTATAATCGAAACTTATTTAACTACTAAGCTGTTCTCGGTTTCCAGACAAAAAATAACTTGTTTTTATCATCTTTGGGTATCTTACGTTCGAAACTCAGCAAATTACATACACAAGCTAAAATAGAAACCTGATCGAATGCGCAACGCTTCGATGTGTTTTGACTCTCTCTCTTCTTGGCCAATGATTTAAGTCACTCGTGCCTCTGGGATGCGAAAGTATCGAGAAGAAAGAAGGTATCATGTGAAATTAAATGAATGACTTGAATACAGAATTATGATAGAATCTAGATTTTATTCTTCGAGTTCGTGCTAAAATAATAAGGGAGGTACCTTTTCAATGTAGCGTGTGTAGGAGTGTGCATGTGTGTGCATCGATGAATGTCGACCTTTTGTGGCTATTTAGCAGGTCGGGAGTTGTCGATGTAAGGGCAGGCGTTAGATTTTCCGGTGGTGAGGGTAGCTAACGCTTGTCGATCTAGCTTGCATAATTCCTCCGCTGTTCTTCTCATATAAGAGCGTCGAATCAGGCATGTACGTGTGCGTATACATAGCGCTTTTCCTCCTTTGGAAAGCCTTGCCGTTTATATGAGATGCGGCGTAGTTTCCCTTACTTTTCCTTCCTTGTTGATGCGAAGTGTTGAGAGCATTATACAGGGTGCGTACGGTATTTGAGGACAACTTGAGAGTAAAATTAATTAGCTTGTGTTTTTAATAAAATTTAATGAAATTTTAGGAATTTTTTATACAACGTTAAATTAATATATGGCTATAAAGTTATTCAATAAAATCGCCATTAGCAGCAATAACCTCTTAGATCCGGGTCCGGAAACAATTACATGCCCGAATCACATGCTCCTTGTTTATATTGACCATAACGGCATTAATAGCAGTCTTTAGCGAAGAAGTGGTGTCATGAGGATGCTTATTGGTCTCACGCTTAACTACGCCCCATACGTAATAATCCAAAGGATTAAGGTCTGGGGAGCTAGGTGGCCATAGGTTCGGTGTTATGTGGTCATGAAAATTTTTGGCCATCCAATCTTGTGTCGCCATCGCTTTATGTGAAGGAGCAGAGTCTTGTTGAAAAATGTATGGTCTGCCTTCGCTTACATTGTCTATCCAGGGTTTCACTACTGTCTCCAAAACCTCGATGTATGCAGCAGAGTTCACTCGAAGTCCTTGAGTTAAAAAGTGTGGTGGCATAACATGTCCTTCGTTGCTGACAACACCTAAAACCATAACAGTGGCTGGAAATTTTGTGTGCATAACAACAGGAACCCCCGTAGGATTTGAACATAGCCATCTGTCATTTCTGCGATTGGTCTTATGATCTTGGTCAAAATTTTTTTCGTCGGAAAAAAACCATAACATTTTGGGCGCCTCAGGGTGTTTGATTTTGTTAAAAAGACGTTTTGATCGGAGAACTTTCTGTTCCCGTGTTCGTTCCGACATGAACTGTCCTCTGCGCATCACGTAAGACTTATACCGAAGGTCTTCGTGGACAACTCTACGAATAAGGCGCTCAGAAACATGAAGCTCACTCGCAAGGATCCTCATTGATTTTGAAGGGTCCTCGTCTATAATCGCTTGCACTTGCTCTAAAAATTCTGCAGATCGGGCAGTGTCAGAACGTTGTTCGTGCTTTTTGCATTTTACAACCGATTCTATATCACCTCCTGATGCTTCCAATTCACGGCGATCCTTATGCAAGAATGAACGGGCGCAATTAAGAAAATTAAAGATCTCTAAATCTGTATGGTTCGCACATATAGCGACGATGACAGCATGTCTCTTCATTTCTTGAGTGATGTTGTAGTCCGCCATTTGTTATCTGAAAAAGAAAAAAAATAAAAAAAAATTCGCGGAGTTATAGTCACATTTATGCATGTCCTCAAATACCGTACGCACCCTGTATATAGATACTTGCATACTTGGCTTCTCGGTATAAGTCTCTTTTATTACAAACTGTGACTCTAGGTTCTAATATGACAGGTAGCTGTAGTGGTTCTTTTTTATTACCAGGTTAAATGCTTCTCTCGTAGGTCTGCCCATATTGAAAAAAGTGCAAAAAATACAAGTTGATAACGTCGTCGAAGAACGGAGATGATGCAATGATTCCACTGGCAGAGATTAATTTTTTTTTGGTACTTCTTACTCCATCGGACGAGCTTACTATAATGACTTCCAAATAGAGACTGACTTGCTGAACTTTTTTCCCACGTTCTTTTATACTCGTATCTCTCTTCTTTTTCGTCACGTTGACCAATTTTTCTATCTCTTTTTAGCAGCCCGATTTTATATCTGTTTTTAGTAGCCCGATCCTGCATCACTTTTTAGCAGCCCGATTCATCATCTCTCTCTTACTTTCATTTAAATGCATTTTTGAGAAAGCCGTTGTAAACGCGTATGCGTAAATGTGCAAGGTTTCTGTACTGTATCTTCATATTTTATGTTTTGTGGCAGCTGCCCCCTCTTGGATCTTTCTAGTACCCCTCCTCATGCGCACTCAACCGTGCGATCGGCTCCTACATGTAGCCTTTCTATACTAATTTTCTTATAGGTGGCTCGTTGTTCTTCTTCTTGCTTTCTCTCGCATGTATTTTTTCTTACTCTCGATATTTGCTGTCTTCTAAATTGCGCCTTCGCTTCCCAAGTTTTTCGTGCCTTTTTCAGTTTACCTTTAACAACTATTTTTGTCTCTGCTTATTTGTCTGTTTTCTTTCCTACATTGGTGGTCTATAGTTGATATAGTGTTACGCAAGGTCAAGTACAATATATCAAGACCAGGCAACGCGATACGAAGCATATACATAACTGCTAAACGAATAGTTAACAGAGCAAAATAAGACAAATCGGAAGAAAAAATAGAAATACAAGTGCTCTGTCAACTATTTGTTTTGCAGTTGTGAATACTTGATCTTGCGTAACAAACGAAGAATATTCGTTTGTTACAGGCACAACCATTTTTTACGAAGGCACAATTTTTGGCTCTATTTAGTAAAGGTATTATCTACTAAGTATTCTCTACAACTCGAGGTAAATGGCTTTTGGTATTTAATTAGTGCTTAAAATCATCATGTTTTTTGCCTTATTTGATTGTACTACTTCTACCTTTCACAACTTTTCTTTACTTATATTTTATTTATGTACCAAAAGAAGGTCAAATCAATATGCGTTTTATGTATGCCTTTCTCTCCAGTAGCTCCGTAAGTTCAACAAGTTCAGAATTAACAGAATCACAAACATTTACAAAAGATATAAAGTATGTTAAAATTAAAATAAAGTTTGTGATAAAGTAAGTTTTTATCTCCATGCAGCAGGATTCAACTAGGAAAAAAAATGAGGATATAAGAAAGAGATTGTGCTAAATATTAATAGAAGTACTGCTTTACAATCTCTACAGTATACTACTTGCCTAAAAAATCATCGATTCAGCTTCGAAGACGTCTTCATAAATGCCAGCTCTAAGCCCTAGCTTCTGAATAGACCTATAATAGAAGAAATATATTTATTAATGTTATACAGTAATATTTAGGATATTACAAAAGTAACGGGTCTCCTAAATTATTTTTAAAAACAGTAATTTTTAAAAAGTTGAAGATTAAATCTAAAGTGAGTTTCAACAAGGTATTTAATAAAAATTATTATTTTAAACAGAGATAAACTTCAGAGATATTAGCAGATTAATTTTCTCTTAAAAAGAAAATTATTTTTTTATAGAAAAATTGTTTAAGTTAGTTCTCAACCCAAAAACCTTAATTAACGTTCCTGGATTTCTAGGAAGATTTACGTACTGTTTCTAAGTCATCGCACTACTAGTTCCAGAGGAGGTGTCAGCAGAAGCAATCGTCTAGTCGATAAAGTCGTGTATTGCTCCACTATATTCGTAATTCTGACAACGTGAGAGACATGTCCTCTTTTTTACTAAGATGTCAATATCATTCGATAAGCATGGCTTCATTTATTATACTCGTAACTTCCAGCGATACCTTTACTGACGATACGGTATATCGCAGTTCAGTAAGAGAGAAGGATGTGCCTCCTTTGCAAATCAGCTTTTCTACAATCTAATGGGAAAATTAAATAGTAGAGGCTGATACTTGGTGAAAATTCTTTATTAAATAATAAACGAAACAATTAGTCTTTAATTTTCACTTATAAATTATTATTTTTCCTTTTAATTGTAACGTCCCCTTGCAAAGTTTTACGCTGTTGAAGTCAGTTTCATATCGTCTCCTCTCCTATTTTTTAAAATTCACTTATTTTAAAATATTTTTTTTTAAATTCACATTACTTGCCAGAGAAACTAAAAAGCTTGAAATACAGAAAGTTATTAAAAAAACAACAAAAATTTAACTGTAGTACAAAGAAATATATTTCAAAATTCATTTATGCTTTTAAGAAGGGAGATACAGCTAAGATTTTGAAAAAATTGATTTTTCTTTTATTTTGCATTTTCTAAAAATAGCAAATTTCAAAAATATTTTCTGAAAATTTCAGACAAATCCAACTACTTTTTAAATACAAAATCTTGAACGGAGTCGTCTCCAGCGAATGAAAGTAGGCAGGTAGCGACAGCTGCGAGGGAGTTACAAAGACCTGTATTGTAACATACCATAAATATATATATACAGGGTGGCCCGTTTTAATCTATCGGACGAAATTACCTTAAAGGGAGATGGTTATATAAAAAAATGTTCAGACAAAAGTTGTAGGAGTTGAATAGGGTCGTCCAACGCTGACATTAGCGTTAACCTTGAGGTCAAATTCGAAGATTATTTGAGGGTCAAATCACGAATTTTAAATGGAAATTCGAATTTTTTATTACAGATTCTGATTCTGCGTCAAAAAATATGAAAGTTTTTTCTCAAACATTTTTGATGCGTGACAGATGGCGCTGTAATCGGCAGTTTTAATCTATCGATGCGAATATCTCAACAACTACGCATATGAAAAGGTAGAAAAGGAAAATTTGTTAATCTGGATAGAGGACATGCAATGACACCACAATCGACCCCCCCCCCTCCTCTAACCCACCGTATGGAGCGGTTTCAACTTAAAAATCTGAAATAAGTACTCCAACTTTATATTTCAGATTCTGATTCTGCGTCGAAAAATATGGAAATTTTGTTCGGAACATTTTTTAGATTCGTGACAGATGTCGCTGTAATCGACAAAATTAAAAATGCGTACAAAAATCGTTACCGAATTAAAATTTCTCGAGGAATACACATCGTGTTCTGCAAATTAGAATTCTGTGGATAAATACGTTTAAAAAAAATCTGTTTTGATGAAAATGTTTATTCTACTTTTAGCGTTACCCGGGGACAACAGATTCTTTTTAAACGTATTTATCCACAGAATTCTAATTTGCAGAACACGATGTGTATTCCTCGAGAAATTCTAATTCGGTAACGATTTTTGTACGCATTTTTAATTTTGTCGATTACAGCGGCATCTGTCACGAATCTAAATGTTCCAAACAAAATTTCCATATTTTTCGACGCAGAATCAGAATCTGCTATATAAAATTGGGGTACCCATTTCAGATTTTTAAGTTGAAACCGCTCCATACGGTGGGTTAAAGGGGGGGGGGGTCGATTGTGATGTCATTGCATGTCCTCTATCCAGATTAACAAATTTTTCTTTTCTACCTTTTCATATGCGAAGTTGTTGAGATATTCGCATCAACAGAATAAAACTGCCGATTACAGCGCCATCTGTCACGCATCGAAAAAAATTTTAGAGTCAAAACTTTTATATTTTTTGACGCAAAATCAGAATCTGTAATAAAAAATTGGAATTTACATTTAAAATTCGCGATTTGACCCTCAAATAATCTTGAATTTAACCTCAAGGTTAACGCCAAGGTCAGCGTTAGACGACCCCCTTCAACTCCTACAACTTTTGTCTAAGCATTTTTTGATATAACCATCTCCTTTTGAAGTTATTTTGATTGATAGATTAAAACGGGCCACCCTGTGTATAAGGGACATTAAATACCTGTGCAATTTTAAAATAGTCTTACATATATTTTCGAGTAGCAGCTAATTTTGGAGCAGTTAGTTGTGAGACGTCGAGCACTTTGCACGTCGTGTAACTCTCTCCTTACAGCATCGTTATATTCGAAATAGTAAATGACTAAGTGGAAATAGTGAGTGCAAAATGGATAAAAGTGTCACTAGAGATGAAAGAAAGACTCGTAAAATTTATAAACCAAGGACAAGAAAAAGAAAACAGACTTTTTTTCTGCGTCACATTCAGTTGATCCACGAGTTCTTGTTGAGTTTAAGTATCATCTTCATTAAATAACTTGCAATTCGTTGTTCTGCGTACTTTTTCGGCGGTTTCCCACGTTCTTCATTTGTCAAGTCAAAATTACCACTTTTCAATTTTTCGAACCACTCGAACACTGTGCTTTAGCAAAAGCGTGTTTATCGTAAGCTTCGACAAGCATTCGATGCGATTCTGCAGCAGTTTTCTTCAAATGATTAAAAAAAAAACCAATACTGTCCGAAAATCGTAGTTCGTAGGCACAAAACTCGACATGTTCAATGTTATACAAAAATATACTAACGATATGGAACTTGGATTGTTGTCTTTTTAAAATCTTCGTCAGATGTTAGAGGGAGATGATGGCACTGCAGAAGCAGTCTTGCAGTTCCTACAATGATAGCTAGCACCATCTACAGGAAAATTACGGTTTCATACTTCTACAGCTGGTAAATTTTCTGCTGAGGCAGCTAATAAAGCAAAGAAAACAATATTTTATGATCGTGGAATAGACGATTCACTGTAAGTTACAAAATAAATTTTTTATGTGCATGTAAATCGTTTTCAAAATTTCATACACATATTTATAGAAACCTTGTTTTCGAAGTCGATGGTCACTGTAATTTGAGAACAGCTTTATTTATCGGCTTGTTATTAAGCTCATTTTTTCTATATATAATTGTCCTGTGGATCGACAAAGATTTCTTTTCGCGACGATTTTTTTTTTTCTTATAGCCGAAAATGTGAGCAAAATTTTAGTAGAAAACACAATTTTGACTTCCTACATCTGCATTATGCCAGTAACTAATGATTCTTATTTTTTTTTTATTTTATTTCAAATGATCCAGTGACGAGCAGCAGTGAACACAGCAAAACACTTTTTTTTGGTCTACTCGCAAATTTGCTGTATCTCATGAATTTTTTAATATTTTGTTTAAAAAAAATTATGATATTAGGTTGCTGCAGATGAAATGGCCGATTTAGCAATGACATAAAGTTGGCTGCAATTTTAGTGTATTATGTTGGCACAAGGCGGCGCAAATTATATGACATATTGAAGTATAAATACTGCTACCTTGGTTTATGGAGTCATTTCTGTTTTGTACTTCATAGTGATCGTAAAAACAAAAAGAGAAAGTGAACATGGAAGTGAATCAAAAACGGCTACTTTTACTATACGAATTTAAATTAGAGCACAACGCAACGGAAGCAACGAGGAATATCAACAGAGCATTTGGGCCTGATACAGTTAGCGAACGAACCACTCGGCGGTGGTTCGGAAAATTTCGAGCCGGAGATATAGACCTTGAAAATGAGCCACGTGGACACCCAGGACCATCGATCGATAACGACGAGCTGCGTGCATTAGTCGAATCTGACCCCCGCCAAACCATAAGGGAGCTTGCCGAGAAATTAGGCGTTCACAATTCGACAGTCTGCCGCCACTTGCAACAACTTGGAAAAGTCAAAAAGCTTGACAAACGGGTTCCGCATGATCTTACCGAGCAAAACATGACGTGTCGAATGGAGATTTCAAGTTTTCTTCTCTTCCGCAACAAAAAGGAACCGTTCTTGCACCGAATTGTGACCTGCGATGAAAAGTGAATTTTATACGATAATCGTCGCTGATCGGCCCAATGGCTAGATGCCGATGAAGCGCCAAGACACATGCCGAAACCAAGCCTTTATCCAAATAAAATAATGGTAACTGTTTGGTGGTCTGTAGCTGGAGTTATCCACTATTCGTGCCTGCAACCTGGCGAAACCATCAATGCTGAGAAATACTGTGCTCAACTGGATGAAATGCATCAGAAATTGATAGTCCAACGACCTAGGCTTGTCAACAGGGATGGAGTGATACTGCTTCATGATAACGCACGACCTCATGTATCGAAAACAACGGTCCAAAAATTAAACGAGTTGTGCTATGAGACTCTTCCTCACCCTCCATATTCACCAGACCTCTCACCAACAGATTATCATTTCTTTGAACATTTGGATCACTTTTTGACAGGAAATTAATTTAATAATGAAGCTGCTGTCAAAAATGCCTTTGAGGAGTTTCTTCGAACCAGAAACTCGGACTTCTACAAAACTGGAATATATGTACTTGTATCTTATCTTGTTAGGAAAAGTGTGTTGTATCTATTGGTACCTATTTTGATTAAATAAATTGTCTTTATAAAAAGTTACAACTTTGAAAAATTTATTACTAAATCGGCCATTTTATCTGCAGCAACCTAATACTTTGTTCAAATATATATCTTTTATATAGAAAAACATTTGCTGTTAATTATTTTAATGTGTGGCCAAAAAAAACTTCCCAAAATAACGCTTTTTTTCAAAATCTCAACTGTATCTCCCTTCTTAATTGTAATAAAAGAAAAAAAAACAAGCCTAAAATTGCATAAGGTACGAATGTGAAATAAAAATTTATATTTCTAAACAAACTGAAATGAAGTATGTAACTAAATTACAATATATTATGTTGTACATAATATAAATTTTAAATAAAAGAAAAGTTTTAAGCAGGCGAACCCATTCTATTTCTATAAATATATATGCTGTATCTATACTGGTAGTTATTTATATAATTGTATGTTAAAACATGTTTTTTACATATGCCAATTAAGGGGAGAAATACCTTTAGGAGCGTGAAAAATAGGCATTTTTCAGGAATTTTTATAGAGGGGATAAAATAATCTAATCATTTTGAAATTTGGATATGAGTTTATTACAACTTTGAATTGAAAAAAAATTTTCTCTTTTTGGATGCCCAACATAATGGCGGCGTTATGAAGAGTCTTCGGATGCCTGTTTCTCGCGACATCAAGAAATACTGAAGCTGCCATTTTTTTTTTAGATCTGAAAAAGATAAGTTTCATTCATTTACTGACATATTAAGGAAAAGGACATATCTATAAAATGATGAAAAAATGCAAAATTGAAACTTTGGGAGCCATTTTACTTGGAAGGTCGAATTTTTTACCAATTTTTCGATATATTTGACTCCAAAAAAATTATTTATTTACATGCTACCTCCAAAATTTTAGATATATTCTTCTGATAATATTACTGAGAGAAACCTTTCCAAATTTCATCCAAATCAGTCGATAACTTTTTGAGTTACAACACAAGCAGTTTTTGAAAAAGTAGTTTCGAGATAATCGCGTTTAAGGTTTCAACACGTTAAAACTATTGATTCTAGTGACTTGCCGATTAACCAGCGATTCCAGGCGCATACATTATTCCTTCAACTTTTTCGAAAAACTGATTTCCTTCCGCTAGCTGCTGTTTCCAGGCTATACGAGCTTTTTTTGTGTTAGAAAGACTCATCCGGTTCGATCGAACAATCCGCGTCTCATCAGAGGTTTCGGCGAAAACTCTGCAGTTGGTGCTAATAATTTTGTCCAACGCATTCATAATCCTTAAAATCAAACAAAATCTATCATTGAATACTTCAGCAGCAATGTAGGCCGAAATTTCAACAATTTTAAATCCTGAATGTAAGTGTTTCGGAGTCAATCGCCAGATCGTCGAGTTGAAGCTTTCGAAGCATTTTGGGTATGGCCACCCAAGCATCTCTCTAGCAAATCATCTCTGGATAAATCTTGATAGATTGGTAGGATATGTTCTTTGATACTTGCATCAAGTAACGGTGAAAGATTTTCCAATTTCGGATTCCAATGCTGTCGCCGCGCTCTAAACTATATGCGATAATTTCGAAAATATTTAATATTTCAAATTATCCTTTGGTCAGTATATTCTTAAGATATACTTTTGAAATATGTAAAAAAAAAATCGATTTTTTAGAATTTCTAAAGGTATTTCTCACCTTAATGTTGTATAATATGCAGTATACAATAATAAATAAACACAATATGCAAATTATATAAATGAACTTGCATAATAGGAATGGATTATAAAATAGAAATAATATATTAAAAAAAATGAACTCTAATCAGTGTAGCTATAAAATCTTATATTTCAGCTTACCTTTAAATTAATAAAATTAAAGTTAGATATGAGCTTAGATAAACTATTTACATTAAATATTTTTATCCGATTTAATATTAATATATTATTTTTACGCAAATTAATTTTTCATTTTTTACTTATGGCTTTTTATAATTGATAAAGTTAAAAAGGTATACAAAATGTAACGTTTTAAATGTGTACAGCTTATGAGACATGCCATAAAGGTGTTTGGCATGCTAGAATATGCAATTTAAATACAAAAATTGATGTTATAATTTTTTAAAATAATTTAAAAAAAAAAAAAAAATTCAAATTGCTATCAAATAGTTTTTGATTACAATATCGTTACTTTGTAAGTTATCAATAAAATATTCACTTAACATTTTGGGCATAATATCAGGTCAAAATACTGAAATAAAACACGTATTCTTTTAAAATAACTTTAACTTTCTTTGTTAATAAAAAAATTTATTTTTTTTATGATAATTATTCTTTAAATAAATTAAAATATAGCGTTAATAATAATTTTTTTCATGCAGAAGTGTGGCTCGGAAAGAGGAATAGGGCACATGATTTTTTTTCTGTTACTAGACTTATTTTTTAAGTTTAAAATGAAGTTGAATGTATTATCTTGGTAACTAATGATAAAAATTTAATCATTTTTTTTTTAAATATGGATATTTACCGATAATTTAAAAGCTTTGCCATCGCTGGTAATATCAAATTAAAATATGAGTGCCGTTACAAGTGTACGATTAAACTTTGTCAAAAAATTTTAAAAATCAATATTTCTTTAATTTTTTAAATTTTATAGCATTTTGTAGTAGTAAATAAACTATAATTCATATTTGTGTGGATAAGTTTTTCAAAATAGTTAAAAAATTAGTCTTTTTCTATTTCTCAGATTTTATAACTTTCCTAATTTACCCAGAATAATTAATTTCATGCATAAAATAGAATATAATTAGAATCTAAATATTACGTACACGGTGAAAAATTCCTAATATTTTTTAGTTTTCACGCATGTACTTTTTACTATAGTAGATATTACTGGTGAGTTATATTTGTTCTCTATTAAATATTGCAATGATATAAATAAAGTTCGCTACGGACGACGATAAAAAATACAATGTACTATAGTAAAATAAACTAAAACGTCAATACAAATTGTACTATATATAATTTGAGCGCCAAATTGTTATTGTATTATATAATAATAAATTGCAGTGCTTTCATAAATAATTTATTGTAGTAAAAGCAACTAATTTAAATTTGTCATTATAAATGGAGAAGATTTGCAGGGAAGCGGGGTAAAATAGGCTCCCTTAATATTTCTAAATTGAAAAAAATTTTCAAAATTAAGCAAATTTCTCAAAAAGTCTTTCGACTTTGGTCCAAACAAAAATAAATGATTAATATTTTGCAGTTAGAAATGTATCATTCAATTTTAGTTGATGTCTTAGTGCAATTGAACCACATACATTTATGCATGATTTTGCACCTTGAGCTGCAATCTTTCCATCTTGATGTTTACTTATATTCTGACCCTTCTGAACTATGCTGCATATATGATAAAAGCCGTCTAAAAGAAAATAGGACAGCGCGCGTTAAAGCTGCATGCGCACAGATTCATCGCGAAAATGTTTAAAAAATGAAAATCTACCATCATAATTTGAAAACGAATGCATGAGACATACTGCAAAATCGCTATTGAAATATTTTGTATTGACCAAATTAGCAAATTTATACAGTTGAGACAATTTTACTATGGCGCTTTACTTAAAATCACTAGTGATACTAATTGATTCTTGCCTTTTTTGTAAAGTGAAGATTTTTTCATTTTTTAAATTAGAGCATTTCTAAATTTACTATGTACTATTTTAAAAATTTACAAGTTCAATAACATGACTTTGATTCATTTTTATTGTAAATTTTCAGATAAAACTATTATAGCACACCGATAATATGTATCCTTGGTAAATTTTACTAGAAATTTTTCACCGTTTATCTAAATTTTTATTTAAAAATATATATTTCTATAAAATATGAATTGTCACTCGCGTCACTTCCATTACGTACACGGAGTTGCACAAACTTAAGTTTTTTAAAATATTTTCCATCATTTGAAATGAATTATTTTCAAATTAAGTAAAAATTTAAATATTGTGATTCATTTTAAATTAATTTCACTCAAAATAAAAAATTATCCCAATAATATATGATTCAAAATATCTAAAACTGGTACGCGTTCCACAATTGGAACGTTAACGGTAATACATAATCGGTTTAAAAACATTCATCTTAATAATTATTTTAAACAATTTTGTAAAAAATAAAGAGCTTAAGATCACCTCAAATTTGATTTATTCATGGCTATTGAAACTCTTGAAATTTCATTCCTAATAACTAGTTAAGGACAACTTATTCGTATAAGAAATAATGAATTTTCACTGTAATTTTATAAGTAATATAATGATCAATTTTTTAAACCATCTTTATCTTGAATAAGAAATAGTCATACACAATCTGTAAATAATTTATACTTTCGTCCCTGTTTGTTTAATTAATTCTTTCGATTTTTTTGGTATTTTAAATCAAATATGGGCAAATTTGAGTAGAGGATTTTTTCTATTTGATATATATCTATTTGTATACAGAAAATCTTTGCAGCAATGATGTGTGTACTTGCATTACAAAATATTAGATAAATAAATTATACATAATTTTACTGCATTTTAAACAAATTTCATTTTTGACCATAATTGTTATATTTCTTATGATAAATAAATAAATTTACTTGAAAAATTATTTGACTAAAATAATGTACTATTAAATTTTAAAAAAGTAATGTATTATTTAACATATTTAAATTTTAATATAATTAAGTTTTTAAATTTTATTTATGTTGCTCAAAATATTTTAATTGAAATAGTTTTTGAAAAACAATTCATATTACATTTTTACATATGTTCTAAAATAAGACTTTATTTATAAAAAGATTATTCATTAACATTAGAAAAAAGTCTCTCAAAACTTTCTAATGTACCATCCATCAACATCCAAGTTATGGAACATTTAATATCTGCATGTGCACACGACCCATAAAAATTATAATTAGAAAAAAAGTTACGTAAATACTTCATGCATATAGTAATTACAAACAACAATTTATTTTGTATTAAACATCGTTATATTACAATAAATGACTGATAATTAACTAATATTAATGTAAATAAGAAACTTGCCCAGAACCCAAGTATTGGGACGGCAAGTCCCTATTAATGAGAAATTCATTGTCCCACTTAATGAACCATAAAATTTTACTTATAAAAATTATGTTAGTAAAAAAATTGCAGAAAGTAACAAATATAGATATGCATAAAAATTTTAATTTATATTTAGTATAAATAAAATTTAAAGAGGTAAGGTGTTACCATACATTAGATCTGATCATTAACTAGGACAATATCCTACATAGAATACCATAATGGAAATTGATATTATATAATTATTTCGCTAATTATTAAATTTTTTTAAATTACATAAAAATGAATATTTTTTTAAATATATTTATATTTTATAGATATGATACATTTTTGTTGAGGTACCCTTAGTTTCATTCTTAGATAAAATTATGTTATTCATTCAAGTGATGAACGATAGATATCACGCCAGTTTTAAAAATGGTCTTTAAAATATTTCCTATAATTTAAAATAAATCATTTGTAATTTGAAATTACTTTCATACTATATCATCTATTATTTCTAAAAGCGTCTCAAAACTAGGACGTTGAAGGTATATGAATGTAATAAGTTTTTATGACTGATCAAAACAAATTATAGCTACAATGTATAAAATAAAACATCAAAGTTGAGCAATCTTGTATGCTGCTATTATTTTAATAAGCAACTCTTAAATAAAATAAAGAATCTAAATATTATATTAATATTCTATTAAGAATCTAAATACTAAATTGATATTACGGGACTAACAAAAAATTAATAGTAGTTTTAATAACGTATAAAATTATACAAAATAAAATTTTATTCTTCTTAAATATTGAAATGGTAATTAAAGTTCTATTGAAAGTCATTAAAGACAATTTAATATGTTAAGTGTGAAGCTGTTATTAACATATAAGGGGTAAATTAAGTAAGATTTTCGATTGAAATATTAAGTATGAATAAGCATAGTCAAAAAAATTTTGTTGTAGCAAAGTTACAATTTCATATCTTAAAATGTTTCAAACAGTGGAATTTTGAATGTAGTACCAATGAGCGTTCATGTTCATGATTACTTAAATGTCAGAAAATATGACTTACTTTATTCAAATATTAAATAAAAGATAATCATATTTTTTTTTAAGTTTTTGTGTCAACAAAATAATATTGTGTAACTAATTGCCATTTATAGAAAATTCTGCAGCAAATATGATTGATTAATTTTTGATGAATAATCAAATTAGTGAATAATAAAAATTATTAGTAAAAAAATGATATAAAATATTACTAAAAAAAGACATGTATCTTATCAGTTCCACTAAAATAAAGAAAAAAAAAATCAAAATGCAATGTTAATATTTGTAACTTGAAGATTCTTTTACACTCTTTCTAGAAGGCTGGGTAAAGTGTTTTTTCTACTGCAGGGTGCGCGTCCCTAATTATAAAATAAAAAAATCAATATCTTACCCCACGAATTGTGCTCAAAAAATAGGGTGACTCCCCCGTCTTACCGTCATTGCCACCCCAAGCTATGTTATACAGCAGCCTTCTCTACAAGCTGATTTTTTAGGGCGCAGACTCCTGTAAACGAATACTAACAGAACGAAAAAAGGGCGACAAAAAAAAGAGGGGTTTCATGGTCGAGACTAAGATTAGAAAAGGGAGGAATCTGAAACCATATATAGTATAAAATGCAATTTGTAGAAATGAAATATTTATGTTTTTTTTTTTTTATAACTTATTATAATTAGAAGTATACTGTAATTGAATAAAAATTTATTGTAAATTCACATGAGATAAAATACTCTTTCTTGTAGATAATTTATTTACCAAAAACGGTCTTATGCTGAAATAAGAAACTATAAATTAAAAAAATATTTTAGTATAATTATGTTTAGTATATAATTTAAAATTCATACTTGGAAATCTTTCAGCCATACAAATAGAGTACAGATTATTTTGTGTTGTATTTTAATCATTATTTTAATTAGGCATCATACCCGCTGTCATTGTCGATTATATATATTTGATAATTTTAATTAAGTTAACATAAAAGATAAAATGATAAACATGATAAAAATTTCCAATAAAAATAAACTTTTGAAACATCTTAAAGAATTCAATATGAAAATAGCTAAGTATTATTTGATTCACATATAAATTAACGAGATATAAAACATTGTTTTTAAGAAACTCATAATCTATTTTATTTTTTTACATATCAATTAAAATATCCCTTAAATAATAGTATAATATAATATTATAAAAAATAATATTGTACTAATAATGATAATTTATTAATAACTATCAGAAAATTGTTATAAAAATGAATAATATTATGAATAATATTTTATTAAGAATTCAATTCAAATTATATTAAATTTGATCGAAATTACATTTATTAAAAATTGAATAAGACTAATAACAAAGACTTAAAGAAATTCGTCTAATAATTTTTCTATCCATTGAAAAAGTTTCTGGTTATTATTTCAAATTATAATTTTTTAAATAAATTTAAATATTTTCCAGCATTTTTAATAAATAATTTTTAATAAATTTTATGTAATAAATAGAATGTTGCGAGGTCATCTTTTGTTAAAAGAAAATGTTTGTAATGTGCATGATATAAAACTTTTTTAGGAAATCTCTCTCATGAAGAAGTTATTAATATTTTGAAATCAACAAACCGAAATGTTATATAGATATAATTATCCCTATTGCACAGAAATATTGCTTCAATATGGCTAGAATATTTTTTTATTGTTGCAATAGCACAATTATACTTTGTCAAAATGTTTTAGAAATATTAGGAGACCATTGAACGTTGGCTTTGTAGCTATTGTAATATAAGAAAAAATATAATGGCAACATCGCTTCAATATACATTTAATATTTATTAAAAATACTAAGAAATATTATATTAATACTGTAGAAGTAATCTTCAACGTTAAAGAATACTTCAAAAATATATTGCTACGACATTATAGAAATATTTGTATAGTCAAATTGTGATAGAAGCATTGTAGCATTTTTTATATAGTAATAGTATAATATTGCAAAATACTATATACCAATATTGTAGTAATATGTCTGATGAGTATTTCAGAAACTACATTATTACATTTGTACTATTATATTCTTACGCATTTGTATTATTTTAATTATTTATTTGCAATTCTTGCAAATTTTATTTAATAAATGATTTTGTTGAAGAAAAAGTAAAAAATTTTTTGACTTAAGGTGGGATCAAACTTGGTTACTTAAAGCTTCCAAATTTATAAGTGCCATGTCATTTGTTCACATTGTACTTTAATATTTACATCAATAACCACCTGGACAATGTTTTTATAATATTACAAAGATATTATTCCATAAATTAAAGCAATTCTATATTTTATTAAAATATTGTAAAAATATTGCGAACCAGTATGTTGGACAAGAATATTGAAACAATATTGTCAAATGATACGTTTTTCTATATTATTAACAAAAAGTTGCGGCAACATTGCATCACAATATCTTGTTTAAATATTATTAGTTACTCTATTTACATTGTAAAATACCTAACAAACAAAAATATTATATTTAATTATGTATAAACATGATTAACATCTAAATTAAATAAATTAAAATTAATAATTATTTAAAAATGTTTATTAACATAACAATGTTTTTAATACAAGGCAAATAATATATGTTTACATATTTTTTGGAAGAAGATTCAGTTATTTAAATCTCAGTAAGAAGCAAAAATACTAATGTTTTATTGCATGAAATCACGCTTTTTGATTCGCTTTTAGCTATAATAAAATACTTATGGAAAAATCTCCAAACTTTTAAAATTCTACACGAAGAGAAATTTTTTATTCTTTTTTAATTTTCCCTCCCAGTAAATTTTTGCAAGACTTGTACTACATTATACATTTTTTTTTTAATCATATACAATAAGTTTGAATTTTTAAAATTGTTCGAAAGAAAATATTCATATATCTTATCGAATTAAATAAATATTAAAAAAGATATAATAGAAAAGTTCTTGTTTGTCTTTTGGCCAATCTATAAAATTTATCTGAAACATATCCGATGATTCGATGAACGGGAAGTCCATTTGATTTGACAGAATTTCAAGATTTTAGCTGGTAATATTTTTACATGATAAATTTCGCATTAATATCTGTCGCACTTATAAGCTACATATCACTACGCAAGATTGTCATCCTTCAATGATTCGAAATTCTTTTATATTATATAACAATTCTATAGCTGAGCTTGTTTTGCCACTCGTGAGAAAAAGAAATTCGGTTTACGATTCCTAGTGGAGGTATTGAGTACTTTTTATATTTATTTGCCTACCCATAATAACTTTATGACTGTACTCACTACAAACGTTTTGAAAGGACTTTATAAAATTAGGATTAGAAAGAAATAAAAATGGTAAACGGAACTTATGAAGCTTTACACAGCTAGTCAGGTACCGTTCAACTGCCTTAATTGGCGTAAGAACTTTTAAAACTTGCTGTTGAAGTAGTGCTTCGTTAATACAAATGTTTGTGTCTGAAACAGTCGTAGCAACTTCTAGAGTGAAAAGCAGCAGGTTTATATCCCTTGTAGTCAAATTATTTTAAAGTTTTTAATGTGAAACATCTAATGGCGCACCTCGGTGCTTAGTAGTGAATGCGAAATAACGGGGCTCGAGCGTGACCATAAAAAAAAAGTTCACAACTCCATCCGTTCTATGTGTTTTGGTTTTTTTTTCCTTTTTTCTGTTTTACTACTGTATGCGGTTTTTTTAATCCTTTCTTCTTTTATTTTTTTTCTTTTTTTTAACTTCTACTTTGATTCTACTTTGATACATTTGGGAAATGTTTTTCATAATAGATTTTATATGCAGGAGTTAAATATTGTAATAAGCTCCTAACATCTCAAATTATGGCTTCAGAAATACCGACTATAGGAAGTGCATTACGAGTAATGTTATTAAAAAGAATTTTCTCTTGAATTTTAAGTAATTTTAATGTCTCATAATAATTTCCAACAGGCTTTTTTAACTTTATTATGATTTTAATCTTTTTCTCTTCGAATACTTTTTTGACCTCTCGTTATATTTTCTGTTATTGTACTGATTTTTAATAGTTTTTTAAGTAACTACTATCTAGTAAAAAGAATTATTTAATAGAGACTATGTATTTAAGACGAATTAAATACGTATTGAACATTAGATAAGTCTGCAATTCTATTAAAATATAAACAAAAGAGGAAAGATCTTCTTGTAGCAGCATTTGAGTGTTGCTTTTACAAACCCGTACATTATAAATAATTCTTCATTTATAAATATTTTTCAATAATGACTATTCTTTCTTAGATAATAATTGGACTAATTTTATTCTATACTCATGAAGAAATCGACAATACTTCTAATCCATAGAAAAAAAGAAGCTATGAATTTATAGAAAACTTCTTCGGACCTATGCAAATATTTCAAAATAATTAAAAATTCAAAAATAAGTTTGTAATGCAACTTCTTAATTTGAAAAAATAGAAGAATTTTATCAATGATTTTTCTTCTCTTAATCATCATTTTGTTTGTTTTATGAATTATAGATTGAATTTTGGCTTAAAACACGCTGAATACATTGAAGCTTTTTGTATTAACTTTTTAAAAAGAAATTAGCATAAATAACAAAGTTATGGCGAGTTGAAGTGGAAAAAGTATTAAAAATTTTTTTAGTCGAAAATACTATTTTTATAATACGTTAAATTATATTTAATAAAAGTCCTTTCGTTTCAATTGCATAACGTATATTGCCTTTTAATACATTTATATTTTTTTAATATTTATGTACACATTTTCACAGAGAAAATTATATATTTTCAGAAATTATAAGTCTTTGTTTTAATTTTAAATAAATCAATAATAAATTATGTTTTACATCTGTCAAGCATCTCGCGACGGCTTAATTTTTTTTATTTTTTCTATTTTACCTGTAAGAACATATTTGTTGCTGTAACAGGACAGACTTTCTGCCTGTTACTACCAGGTGTAGAAGTATGAATCCGGAATTTTTTTATAAAAATTACACGACTGCCGTTTAAAAATGATAAAAAATATTGTATTCAAAATAATTTCCATTGCTATTTATACATTTTTCCCACCTCTTCGGAAGTGTATGAATGCCACGCCGAAAAAACCCGTCTCTTTTTTATAAGCGAACCCGAACATTGATGCCAATAGATGATAATAGAATTGAGTCAAGTGTGGAGAATAAGCCATATTCGCTAGTATTTCCCAACTAAACGCCTCGATTGATTCTCTGACCTGTTTTGCTGTATGTGATGGGACGGTATCATGAAGCAAAATGACTTTCTGTTGCTTTTTTCAATATTCCGACCGTTTTTCATGCAATGCTCGATTTAAATCGATCATTTACTGTTGGTAGCGATCAGTGTTAATAGTTTTACCAGGTTTTAGCAACTCATAATAGATTACACCCTTCTGATCCCACCTAACACAGAGTATTGCCTTCTTTACAAAGCGATTTGATCTTGCAATCGATGTTTCGCCTGGACTCACTCATGATTTTCGACGCTTAGGACTCTCAAAATATATCCATTTTTCATCACCTATCATAATTCGATAAAGAAATGACTTTCTTTCGTATCTGCGAACAGTATTTTACAAGTGGTTTTTCGATTTTCTTGTTGACTATCATTCAGTTCATGCGAAACCCATTTTCCCACTTTCTGAATCTTTCACATGGCTTTTAAATGAATAGTTTTCTGCGTTACTCAGTTGATCCGGGAGTTCTCGTTGAGTTTAAATATCATGCTTATCCAATAAGACTTGCAACTTGTTGTCTGCGAACTTTTTCGGTGTTTTCCCGCGCTTTTCGTTTTTCACGTAAAAATCACCACTTTTGAATTTTTTGAACCACTTGAAACACTTTATATTTATGTGTTTTACCAAGAGTATATTTACCGTAAACTTCGACAAGCATTTGATGCAATTCTGCAGCAGTTTTCTTCAAATGATAAAAAAATCTAATACTGCCCGCAAATCGTAGCTCATAGACACAAAACTCAACATATTTAAGGTTATAGAAAAATATATCAGTTTGTGGAACTTAGGTTATTGTCTGTTTAAAATGTTTGTCAGCTATTAGAGAGAGATGATGGCGCTGCAGAAACAGTCTTACAGTTCCTTCACTGATGGCTAACACCATCTATAGAGAAATTCCAGTTTTATACTTCTACACCAGGTAAGCGTTAACAAGCAACGCAGTAGTATTTATTATGCCTGATACTAGTAAAAAACCTTAGCACATAGGCTATACTGATTTTCTTTTTCTTCAAGCTACACTACCCCTCCTAATTATTTCCATTCTAACTTTAACACTAAGCTTAACTCACATGTTCGAGTTCCCTAGCTCGAACAGTCATCGAACGGTTTAACAGTTAAGTTAATATTACTTTAAACACTTTGGCATTAGCTTCATAAGAAGATAGTTAGACTATAAATTTACTATTGATAATACTAATAATTTACCATTATCAATCAACTGGAGGAAGAATAATGTGCAGCTTCAAGACAAACACATTGGTCATCAGCAAACAGAGCCAGCCTAGACAGGTTAGGCTTTGAATTGAAAAAATGTGGTATATTTTGCAATCTGAATTGAGCCCATTAACAAAATAGCGCATCAACAACAGATGATAACGTTAAAGCTGTGAAGAAAATTGTTTTGGAAAATCATCGAATTACCATAAGAGAAGTTGCTGAGGATGTTGGCATATAGTTCGGCTCATGTCATACAATTTTTTCGGATGTTTTGGGCATGAGACGTGTGTCAGCGAAGTTCGTTCCGAAACTTCTTAATTTTGATCAGAAGAACTGTCGCATGAGCATTGCTCAGGAGTTCTTGAATGACGTCAATAATCATCCTAATTTGCTTAAAAGGGTCATAACTGGTGACGAATCACGGGTATATGGTTATGACGTCGAAATCGAAGCCTAATCATCCAAATGAAAGCACCCAGGAAAGCCAAGACCGAAAAAAGCATGCCAAGTTTGATCAAGTGTCAAAGTTTTGCTTACTGCTTTTTTCGATAACCGCAGCGTAGTGCATCAGAAGTTTTTACCTCGAGGTCGTACAGCCAATAAGACGTATTACCTTTAAGTTATGCACCGTTTGCGAGAAGTAATACGAAAAAAACGTCCGGGATTGTGGAAAAACCATTCATGATTTTTGCATCACGATAATGCACCTGCTCATTCATCGCTACTCGTGAGAGATTGTTTGTCCAAAACAAGACAACAATCATGCGACTTTTTCCTGTTTCTAAAACTAAAGAGATCTATGAGAGGATGAAGATTTGCAACAATTGAGGAAATAAAAATTGCATCTCTGAAAGAGCTCAAGGCTATACCAAAAAGTGTTAATGAAAAGTGCTTCAAGAATTGGAAAAAGCGTTGGCACAAGTACATCTGAGGGGGATTACTTTGAAGAGGACAACATGAATATCGATAAATAAATAAATATTTTTTTATAAAAATATAAAGTCACGTTACTTTTTGAGTTACCTCGTAAACTGTGTTGACTATGCCAATTGAAAGATGCAACTCGTAAGTTGGAATTATATCAATTATTTTAACATTTTTATTTTCAAATGTAATGATTGTAGCATGCAAGCAATTTATGAAATTTTTAACTTTCACTATGTTACTTCCAATTTTTTTTCATTAAAAATAATTCTTTTTACCATCATTAGACTTACTTATAATTATATTTATATTTTTTTTAATTTTTGCAATTTAAAATCGAATTATAAGCAGAGATTTAAATGTCCACTTTACTAATGAAACTTTCTAGTCATAAATAGAATTCTTTAAAGATAAATTATAAATCGAAAAATGAGTAATTTATTTTAGATAACATACAAATTTTTAAGTTTATTTTATACTTTACTTACCACAATTTCTTTATTTCTATTTATTTCCATAAATAGGTAAGAGCTCATAAAAGTTATCTGTGTCATGGATAAGACCATGATATTTCCATGTATTTTTGCTAGCTGAATTTGAATCTGACTTTGGTTTGGCCCTGTTTAGATTTTTTTGTACAAACAAAAAATGTCTAAAAACAGACTGAATTGCCGAAAAAAAATTTGCACTATTAATCGCTAGATGCATAAATTTTTCTGTAAGATAATTTCACTTAAAACTTTGTACTCGGAGGATTTTGAGGTCGCTGAGTTCAAATCTTAAGTCAGAAAATAAATATTTTGTTAATTTGAGATGGCAAATTCAAAATGGTGGATTCAAATGTAAAAATAAAGAAGTATGAATCTCAAGTAAGAATATTTAAATTTTTTATTTCAAGATGGCAAATTCAAAATGGATATTACCAACATGATATTCACTGGTCAAAATTGGACCTGTATATGATAAAATGGTGCATGGGCATTTGTGTTTTCGTTTTCTTCTATCTTTAAACAATCTATGGATGAATTTCTTTTCCGCTTTTTTACCTTTAAAGTACTTTCTCTCTTTAACATCCAATAGTACTCAGCTATCATATTTAATGCAGAAAGTGTAACTTGTCATTGATAAACTAGCCCAATTTTCAGTAATTTCTAAGTAAATCAGCTATCAATTACGCATAATTATCACTTTTTAAATTGTCCAGAAAGTTTTAAACAATCTTCTTGAAACTTAACCATGCTGTTCTTTTATCATTATTCATTGTAGCAACGAATGCGTTAGACTTCCACTTTTGTTGAAAAAAAAAAATAGTTTTAAGACAATCGTACTCAGTATAAAATTTACTTTAAGGTAACGTTTTAAATAGGTAATTCATCGCAAAATTAATGGCATACGTTTAGGACAAGGACTAATTTTAAGTATAACTTCTTACATCTTTTAGCATATAGCATATTATTTGCATTAAGCCAAACAAAAATTAAATATTCTAATTTTTTTTTATTTTATTCAAATGATACTATTCATTTCTTAGTATTTTAAACAAATATGCACATGTAGGACCTTCTAGTTGTTTATTCATAATCATAATATAATTTTTTTTATTTTTTCAAATGGCATACAAAATTAATAAAAAAACTCTTGTGAAAAACAAAATAATTTTTGAAAATTCTAAATTTTCTTCAAATACAAGAAAATAATAGTTAAAAAACCTTATTTTGTTTATATTATGTCAAATGATTATCAATAAAGTTTTTTAAATAAAATATAAAAAGAACTGTTAGCATTAGACCCATTCATTTTTTAAAAGAGCGCTATAATATCAATAACGGTTTAAAATTGCTGTATCTTCTCAGAATCTAACCCAACCTAAACCATACTTAACACTAACTCAAGTATAGTTATAAAGATTGTGACGTAGGCACCACGTCGTAGCCGATTAAGCTACGTACGCCCTAAGTGCCTTGCACAAAAATAATATATATTTGCAATATGCTTTAGTCTCTCTCTTTCTCACTCACTCTCTCACTCTCTCTTGCTCTCTAAGATGCGATGATGCAGGCCGGCCGCCCGCGACTGTCCCTCCAGCAGACGGAGGCCTATCGCTATCCCAGGGCAGGGAGGTGGCAATCCCTCGCCACCCTCACCGCATACCCGCTAACACACACTCTCGCTCTCTCTCACTCTCTCTCTCTCCCTCTATTTCGCGTGAATAAGTAAGGACACTTACTGTCGCTGTTTACGAAGCTCGTCCGTAGGCCGTTGAGCCCCCGGCAGCTTCCGTTGGCGCCAATGCACCTCACTCCTGCTGCTCTCCCTCCGAAGAAGGTCTGCCGGACCTCGCAGTGAGTTCGCCTGAATGTTGTCTATCTCCACCTCACCCTTGGCCTCAGATGTCGCGATGGCAACCACCAGTCGCCTCCCGCTGACTCTTGATCTCTTCATTCCCCGGCTCTTTGCTACACTACGCTTCTCCGTCATCGCACCTCTTCCTCACGCTGCACCCTCGACTTCTTCACTCTCTCTCTCGCACACCTTTCCCCTGGCTACAATCACTTACGACGCTCACTCTTCTCCCTGTCACAAATATAAACTCTTTACTTTCGCGAGAAGCGTGGAAACTACTTACTCCGCGGGAGCGCACGGCTAGACTGCCTGTTGCGCTCGCTCTCTTCTACTCTTCTCTCGCGGCTCCATAATTTCTCGCCAATCGTCGCCGCGAGTTCGAAAATTGCGTCATTTTCCCAGCTTTCCAAAAATTCTTCTAAATGGCTTTTCCCAATCGGCAGCCCAGCGACAGTCGAGCAAGAATATAATGTAAACATTACATTTTTCGTCGACGACCTATGACAGAGTCTCCGTCACAAAGCCCCCCCCCCCCCTGAAATCTACCTACTCATAGGAGGAAAAGTTCAGCACAAGTCGTCGACGATAGCATCCTTCTCTTTCAGACGGCCGCGAGAATCTCCCCATAGTCAGAAAAAAAGACTCATCTTACTTCCCCTGGTAATTTTCAAGGCAGGTGATGGTACTCATCTCCACAGCCTTGGCCATCAATCCCTTGTATTCCGGAGAGACGTCTCTCAGATAGGAGGCTGTTCATCAGCCGGAGCCAGTCCTCCACCGACTCTACGTGCTCCTCGGCCTGACGAGAGGACGGCTCAATGGCCACCGACCGGCTTGCCGATAGCGCTGCAGGAGGCAGCGGCCAAGGGGTTATGAGGCCGGCTTGCGCTGAAATCTCGGCGTAGGTAGCGATCACTGGTTGCGAGAGAGTCAACATCGTTTCCTCAGAGGGAACTCTTCTCTTCTCTTGCTTCCTCTTCTCCACCTCCCTGTTTGCTCGAATGCGAGCCTCCACGTCTGCTTCAATAGCGGCCTTCACATCCATCCTGGTGGCTAGGGGAGAAATCCCAAGCGCTTCCGCTCGCCAAAGCTCCTTGGGCGCCATTCTGCGACGGATGTAAGCGGTCGCTCCACCAGGCGCTGTGGACGTCGTGGAGGACGCCAGCGCAAGGGACGTGACGGGACTGCGATTCTTGCGGTGATCCTGACGACGCTGGGTGGTATTGCGCTTTGGAGCCCGGTCGTCCTGGGAGGCCTCCGGCTCACTCTCCTTCTTCTCCTCTTCCACCACCGGGGTTCGCTGGGGCTCCTCGAGCTCCACCCTCTGTGGCTCGGGTACGAGTTTGGTGACCCCTGAGCCCTGCGCCCTTCTCCAGGCCTGATAGGAATCGCGGCAACGGGGGCAGGACGACGTCGCCACACCGCGACGGCCGCAGTTTTCACAAAACTGGGCCGTCCTTGGGTGCGGGCAATCCCGTTGTCCGTTCCCGGCTGCCAGCAACTAAAACAGGTTTAAGAAGAAGGATTCGCGGACCAGCAGCGGGGAATTTCCTTGACCGGCAAGAAAATTCCTCCGCGCAGGGTCGCCTTTTCACCCCTCGCCTCTGGGGCAAGCTTGACCTGCAGGCCACCAACCGCCTCACGGCTCCTCCCGCCAGTTCTCATCTCGACACAATCCACCGAAGAGGTTGACAAGCCTGACTCGTAGTCATCGAGCTCGAGGTGCCAGCGAGGATACGGCCTTTGCCGCCTCGGCTGAGACGAAGCAAAGGAGAGCGAGGACACCGCTGACGAACAGCCTCCTCTCGCCTCAAGTCATCGGCATAACCCGTAAACGACCCAGAACTCTTAGGTACTTCCGCCGTCGATATGCAGGAGTCGTGGCACTTCTCTTCTTTATCTCTACTCCCCTGGCTGTACAGAAGCGCCTCCAACTATTGCGTCTCTTGGCCACAACCCTACAGTAGGCTTTCCTCCTCCACCTGCATGGCCCACCACTCGACATTCTCTACCGCGACGCCGGAGCGGGCCACTTCAGCGAGGGAAGGGCCTTGTTTCCGAAGGTCGGGGCTGAACTAAGAGTGCTGCTCCATAGACTCCGGAATCGGCCCTCCAGCTATTAGGTTGCTGCAGTTAAAATGGCCGATTTAGCAATGACATAAAGTTGGCTGCAATTTTAGTGTATTATGTTGGCACAAGGCTGCGCAAATGATATGGCATATTAAAGTATAAATACAGCTACCTTGGTTTATAAAATCATTTCTGTTTTGCATTTCGTAGTGATGGTAAGAAGAAAAAGAGAAAGTAAACATGCAAGTGAATCAAAAACGGCTACTTCTACTATACGAATTTAAATTAGAGCACAACGCAACGGAAGCAACGAGGAATATCAACAGCGCATTTGGGCCTGATACAGTTAGCGAGCGAACCACTCGGTGGTGGTTCGAAAAATTTCGATCCGGAGATATGGACCTCGGAAATGAGCCACGTGGACACCCAGGACCATCGATCAATAACGACGAGCTGCGTGCATTAGTGGAGTCTGACCCCAGCCGAACCATAAGGGATCTTGCCAAAAAATTAGGCGTTCACAATTCAACAGTTTGCCGCCACTTGCAACAACTTGGAAAAGTGAAAAAGCTTGACAAATGGATTCCGCATAATCTTACCGAGCAAAGCATGACGTGTTGAACGGAGATTTCAAGTTCTCTTCTCTCCCGCAACAAGAAGGAACCGTTCTTGCACCGAATTGTGACCTGCGATAAAAAGTGGATTTTATACGATAATCGTCACCGATCGGCCCAATGGCTAGATGCCGATGAAGCGCCAAGACACATGCCGAAACCAAGCCATCATCCAAAGAAAATAATGGTAACTGTTTAGTGGTCTGTAGCTGGAGTTATCCACTATTCGTTCCTGCAAACTAGCGAAACCATCAATGCTGAGTAATACTGTGCTCAACTGGATGAAATGCATCAGAAGTTGATAGTCCAACGACCTAGGCTTGTCAACAGGGATGGAGTGATACTGCTTCATGATAACGCACGACCTCGTGTATCGAGAACAACGGTCCAAAAATTGAACGAGTTGTGCTATGAGACTCTTCCTCACCCTCCATATTTACCAGACCTCTTACCAGCAGATTACGATTTCTTTAAATATTTGGATCACTTTTTGACAGAAAAAAGATTTAATAATGAAGCTGCTGTCAAAAATGCCTTCGAAGAGTTTCTTCAAACCAGAAACTTGGACTTCTACAAAACTGGAATAAATGTACTTGTATCTCGTTGGGAAAAGTGTGTTGCATCTATTAGTACCTATTCTGATTAAATTAATGGTCTTTATAAAAAGTTACAGCTGTTTTAAAATTTATTACTAAATTGGACATTTCATCTGCAGCAACCTCATACCACCGTGGCCCGCTCTACCAGAGGGGCAGAGGCCGTGGGCACAACCGACAAGGATTCGCCCGAGCTAGCTCGCTGTAGCCGGCGTTCTTGACACCGTCGCCTCTCCTCCTCCTCTAACTCACTAAGCCGCTGAGCTTCGATCTTCTCGGCACACTCGGCGAATTTGAACGCCGGGTGAGTCTCCATCGAAGACCTAAAACAAAATACCACACACGACAACAACAAAAATTAGTAAACTGGTGCGACGAGCCACTGGACAACTACTAGTTACCGCCGCCCTCTGCTCCCTTACACCACTACGTATCACCCAGATCACGCTCTATTTACTCTGTCTCTCCGGAAAGGTTCCACGGAGGCACATACTTCTTCAAGTCAGAGGTATGCGCATTCGAGAACCTACGGCCCAAGTCTTTAAGAAGATAGTCTGTCGGGTCAGTACCTCTTTGAACGTAAAGGGTCCGTCGTACTTCGGCGCGAGTTTCGATGAAACCCCCTTTGCCAGGCTCGATAGGACACGCTCTCGTCGCAACACCGTATCCCCAGGACTGAACACCGCGAATCGTCGCCCCCGATTATATTGACGCTCGTTTCGCCTCTACGACTCATCAATGAGACGCCGGACCAAGTCTCTCAGCGCACTAAGACGCTGAAGCCGATCGGCCTAAATGCTCGGGTCCTATCTCAGCTTCGAGCTACCTTTCTCTACCTCTCTCCGCAACCACTTTGCTGGCCAAGGGTTTCTCCCATAATTTAAAAATGCGGAAGAAACCTTGAGACTCGACTGCAGTGCCGTGTTCATCGCGTGCCACACCTTGTGCAGATGTCGGCACCATCGCCGATGATCGGCTTCGAATAAGGCCGCGATGAGCATCTTCAGCGTTCTGTTCGAACGCTCGACGGGATTTGCCTGCGGATGGTAAGGCGGCGTCGTAACGTGCTTAACTCTGTATTCGCTCAGAACCTTAGACAGGTATTTATTTACAAACTCCATCCCGTTATCCGTGAGCAGAAAGTCAGGAGTGCCCCATCGGAAAAGCACGAGCTCTTCAAACGCTCGGGCGACGGTTTTCCAATTAACCAAAAGTAAGGGTTCAAGCTCTACCCAGCGAGTAAATAAGTCTTGAAATACCAAGATGTATTTAAACTAGCTGTTACTGCATGAGAACTCCATAACGTCTGCCGCTACGACTGCCCACGGCGTTTTCACAATTCTCTTTCCCAATAAGCCTGGAGGGGCCACCTGTGACACCTTATAGCGCTGGCACACCTTGCAACGCGAGACGAAGTCTCGAACTTCGCGATATATACCAGGCCAGTAGTACTCGCTCGCCACTCTGTCATGGTTCTTTTCAGCAACGAAATGACCCGTAGACGAACGGCAATGGGCCTCCTCCGACACTCTCACTCTATGTTCCGCTGGCACCACCAATTTCCACCGTTTTTCTCCGAGGGTCGGCAGATCCAGCAGGTCATCGCGAGCGTAACGGTAAAGCAGGTCGTCCTCTAATTTCTATTCGGGAAATTTATTTGGATAACGCCGTACATCGTTCACCTTTTCGATATAGCATGGGTCTGAGACCGACTCGAAAGCGGCTATCTCCTCTTCGTTTCCCGGAATTAACCTAGAGAGAGCATCGGGAACATGATGTAGAGAGCCCTTATTGTGCACTGTATGGAAATTCCATTGCTGGATCTCCAGGACCCATCGCACGAGTCTGCCAGTAGGCTCTTTCAAGTTTCGCAACCATTTGAGGGCACTGTGATCCGTGATCGCAGTAAAGTGCGAACCCTCAATGTACGGCCGGAATTTCTTGATAGCCCACAGCAGTGCGAGGCATTTTTTCTCCGTAGTTGTGTAGTTCTTTTCGGCTGGACTCAAAACTCAGTTGACATACACAATCGGATGCTCGCCTTCGTCGTCCTCATGCGTGAGCACGGCTCCTATCGCATAGTCGCTCGCGTCACTCTGCACCGTAAACGGCCGCGAGAAATCTGGACAAACGAGTACCGGTGCCTCTCCCAAAGCTCTTTTCAGAACCTCAAACGCCTCTTGTTGCTCCTCCCCCCATACCCACGACTGTTGTTTACGGAGCAACTTAACCAGAGGTATTTTAAGCTCCGACTCGTGTGCAATAAACCTCGCATACCAAGTAACTATGCTAAAGAACGAACGTAGCTGTTTGATGTTTCTCGGGGCGGGGAACCCGAGGACGGGGGCAGCTTGATCAGCACAGAGCCGCAAACCCTCCCGATCCAGTCTAAAACCCAAGAATTGCACACCCGAGCAGCAAAACTCGCACTTCTCTCAATTCACCTCAAGGCCAGCTTCGGCTAATCTTCGCAAGACTCTCTCAAGCCAAACCAGATGATCCTTAAACGTCTCCGTAACTACGATGATGTCATCCAGGTAAGCGAAGACGTTCGGCTCGAACTGTGGCCCAAAAAGTGCGACGACTAGCCGAACAAGAACGATAGAGGCGTTTTTGAGGCCAAAAGGCATCCGCAAAAACTCCCACAATCCCAAACCTGATACAGCGAAAGCCGTATAATTTTGACTTGCCTCGCTTAACAATATTTGATGAAAAGCCTTTTTTAGATCGATTTTCGAAATAAACTGCGCCTTACGCAGCTTGTCGGGAATCGAATCCATATTCGGCATAGGGTACGGATCACGGCGCATGACTTTGTTCAAATCTCTAAAGTCAACGCAAAATCGATATTTCCCCTCATCTTGTTGAACTATAACCAGCGCTCTGCACCATTCGCTTGCACTTGGCTCTATTATCCCCTGCTCACACATACGCTGGACTTCTTGCTGCACAAATTTCAAAATCTTCAGAGCCACTCTCTAAGGCGCATGTCGAACGGATCTGGCGTCTTAAACATTGATATGGTGTTCAATCAACGTAGTAAAACTTATGACTTACGAGGGCAGCGGTATGAGCCTATCGACCAGCTCTGCGACCAGCCACCTCTGTTCGTCTTCGACTTCACTCAGACCCGCGCATTCGGCAAAAATCCGCGCGTTCACGACACTACTCTGTTCCTCAGGCTGAAAATCTCTCCATACTGCACCCCTCACTCTCCACAACCTCTCATTAAACACTGTTTCGATATGCAGCTTCTGACAGAAGTCCATGCTGAGTATAATCTTGTGGTCAATTCCGTCGACTATACAAAGCTGCAACATCTCTCGCTCCCTATCAACTTCGATGAATACTTCGAGTAAGCCCCTCACTGGAATAGCTTGGCCGGTCATGTCTTTAACTACGACATACGACGGCTGCCACTTCTTCTTCTGCCTTTCCACAATCTGTACGCTCACAAGTGAAATGATGGCGCCTGGGTTGAACAGCGCACGAATAACACGTTCGCTCAGAGAAACAGGTAGAAACCATCTACGAGAGTGGTCTGAAATGTTTCCGACCTTAACGTGAAGATAGCAGCACTCATCAATAAAAGCTAAAGAATTTCGTTGTTTATCTGTTGACAGCTGCTCACCAAAGTTTCAGCCATTTTGGATGCGCACTTGTTAGTTGACAGTCGTTTGAGTGAGTCGATGTGAGTGTTGTTGTGAAAATGGACAAAATTGAGTAACGAGCTGTCATTAAATTTTTGTTTTTGAAAGGCAATACGCCTATGCAAATCAAAAATGAGTTGAATTCTGTGTATGGGGACTCTGCACCATCATTTACCACAGTGAAATTTGGGGCATCTGGATTCAAACGTGGCCGTGAGAGCTTGGGAGACGATGAACGTTCGGGACGTCCAAAAACCGCTACCACTAACGATAACATCGCCAAAGTTCACTAAATGGTGCTAGACGACTGCCGAATTAAAGTGAGAGAGATAGCAGAAGTTATGAACATGTCCAAAAAACGTGTTTGCTACATATTAAATAAAGATTTAGGCATAAGAAAGCTGTCCGCACGTTGGGTGTCGCGTTTACTCACGTTAGACCAAAAACGTGTTCGAATGAATATTTCCAACGCTCTATTGGCGCAGTTCAGGCGCAATAAATCCGAGTTTTGGCGCCGATTAATTACTGTAGATGAAACTTGGATACACCATTATACGCCCGAAACAAAAATACAGTCAAAACAGTGGACTGCAAAGAAGGAACCGGCTCCAAAAAAAGCAAAAACTGTTTTTCGTCTAGGAAAGTGATGGCGACTGTTTTTCGGGGTAGTCATGGAGTTATTTTAATCAATAATCTTTAAAAAGGAGAAACCATTACAGGAGCATACTACGCATCATTACTTGACAAGCTAAAGGCAGAACTTGCGGAAAAACGTTCACATTTGCAGAAAAAGAAAATCCTGTTTCACCAAGACAACGCGCCATCTCACACCTCAGCGGTTGCAATGGCGAAAATCCATGAATTACGGTTTCAGCTGCTTGACTATCCGCCTTACTCACCAGACCTAGCCCCAAGCGACTTCTTTTTGTTTCCTCATCTGAAAATTGCACTTGGAGGACAGAGATTTTCGTCAAATAAGGAGGTAATCACCTTCGTAAACAGTCATTTTTTAGAAAAAAACGCCGAGTACTATTTAGATAGGTTAAAGCGATAGGAGCATTGCTGTAAGAAGTGTGTAGAATTACAAGGAGACTATGTTGAGAAATAAAAAAAATTTAGAAAAAATGTCTTGTATCTGTGTTAGGTCGGAAACTTTTCAGACCACTCTTGTATTCTTAGCGCATACGCTGACCGCGTATTCATCTTCGTTTTCCTAACTAGGCATGACCAAGTCAAACTCGAAACTGAACCCCCCCTGAACTGAAGTAGTCGCTGGCGACTTCTCACAGTTAACCACACGCCGTCTTGCACCCGCCACGGTATCTTGCGAAGATCTACCGGGCACGCAGTGATATGGCGAAGTGTCGGTGGGGTTGCCGGCCTCATGGGCAGACGCACCGTTTGAAACTCGCGGCTGGCTAAGTAAATGCCTGTCTCCAGGCTTAGCGCGCTTGAAGAAATCGTGCACTACCTGGCGTAAATACTCGCCGCGCATGAGCTTATTTCTTTACTCGCACTTCCCCTCGGCTCGTTTATAGCAGTTGCCGTCCTTCTTGGTTCATTCAACGACGAAACGTAGGGTCCGTCAGACGACTTGGAGACCCTGCTTGCTCGTTTTCCGTACGCAGGACCATGAGCGC
Source organism: Chalcis sispes (assembly GCA_949987625.1). Classification (NCBI taxonomy): domain Eukaryota; kingdom Metazoa; phylum Arthropoda; class Insecta; order Hymenoptera; family Chalcididae; genus Chalcis; species Chalcis sispes. The sequence goes on along the minus strand of OX465098.1, from coordinate 18,290,853 downwards.
GCATCGCGGGCAGGTGAGAGTAGTAACTCCAGCCGTCCCGCATATCTGGCAGGTAACAGGCGACGAGTTAGCGGTCGCTTCGCCGCGCTTGAGTGGCTCCTTCGGCGTCGAGGGGCACTCCGCCTCAAAGTGGCCGAGATGCCCACACGCGAAGCACCGACTTTGGGGGCAAAGCGACGCTCTGTGTTCCACCTACTGACACGTATAGCATACACTATAGAACGGGCTGCCAACCCGTGCAGTCGCCGTAGACGTCGGTGAAGGGCCTCCCGGCAGCGAGCTGGGTCTCTTGCTGGGAAATCCCTGTCAGTCGTGGATGTCTTCTCTGATTCCCCTGTACCAGAAGCGTGCTGCATCGGTGAGGACGACTGACAGAGCACTTAGCATCGCCTCTTCGCCGTAGGAATGGAAGCGTTGGAAATCTTCCATCAGCGCGACGAATTCGGGCGAGTCCTCCTTGTCTCTGCCAGCGAACGACACTCCCCACTGCTTCATCGCCTTTAAGCACCGCTCACGCTCCACTGTGGCCCTATCTTCCCGTTGTCTTTCCTATGACTGACTGCGGGAGGGGCCACGCATCTCTCCTCTTCCCCGACGAGCTGCCGCAGCTCCACCACTGCGAGCAGATAACTGTACGTGCTCCTCGGGGTGCTCGGGTACACCCAGCTCTTGTTGAGTCTTCGGCCGAACTCCCATATCGTACGTATTCGACGTACTCAAACGTATGCTTGCAGCCCTCCACGGTCCTTGTGCCGTCGGCTGACGGTGCACTGGATTCGAAGAGGGCGTCTGCTCTGAGCAGTCTCTAACTCCCTGGTCGACGTCGGCATCTGAGTCGCTTTTAAGAACAGACTTAAAGATAGCAGAAGCTTTTTTAACTCCTTAATTTTATCTCTGTTCTCCGTCAGCAGACTCATGACAAATTGCTACTGCTCCGCGCCGACGACTACCGTAGCAGGTTGCTGCGAACCCGAATTCAGCGGTGGCGTTGACGCAGGGGCCGCAACAGACGAAACCGGGGCCGCCGGGTGCGCCAATGACGCCAATCCCACCGAAATGCCCGTGAAAGGCGCCGCCGCGCTTGAAGTCGCGAGCGGCAGCCCAACGGATGGCTAGTTAAGCTCCTCCGCAGTTTTAGTCTCTATCCACCTCGACTCCGAAACTCTCCCCGCATTGTTCCGAACAGGAGTGCGTGCCGAGTGACTGATCATCAAGGAGTTCAGGCTTGGCGGGCCGCCCGAGACCTGCTCAGCTTACAAACCAGCGATTGTTCGTAATCAGTCATCTCGGTGTCCTGTAGCAAGCGAGAGAAGAAAAAAAAAACAAAAAAAAACAAACAAAAAAACGAACCACCAACTCTCCTCAACATCCCCCCCCCTTGACTAGAAACTAAGTCCGAATCAACCGGAAAATCGGCTGAGTTCGAACATGCTAAATCCCGACTAAGTCCTCTCGGCAAAAAAAAACATAAGTTCGAACAAGCCAAAAATCGACTAAGTTTGAACAAGTCGAAAAATTGACCAAGTTCGAACGAATCGAAAAATCGACCAAGTTCGAACACACGCGCTTTCGCTATAAATGCCGGGTGCACTTAGTGCGAGCGCACTCAACTATCTCTCTCTAGGCTGGCAATCGGCCCTTCCTCTTTATGCGTATCTTCGTCGCGCGAGTGGGCCGACTGTCTCTCTCGCGCTTACGCCGCTTGAATAATCACTTTCTCAAATAATATTTAAGAAATTGTACATCGGCAAGAAACTCGCGCGCAATGTTTACATTGGGCAAGCTCACCGATGTAGACTACGAGGACTTAGGGATTACTAAGGTCCTGTCACGGTCGCCATTTGTGACGTAGGCACCACGTCGTAGCCGATTTAGCTACGTGCACCCTAAGTGCCTAGCACGAGAATAATATTGTAATAAAACAATGTTTGAATCTCTCTTACTCTCTCTCCCACTCTCTCTCCCACTTTTTATGACGCAATGATACAGGCCGGCCGCTAGCGACTGTCTCTCAGCCGACGAAGGCCTATCGCTTCCGCAGGGCAGGGAAGTGGCAATCCCTCGCCACCCTTACCGCAAACCCGCTAACACACTCTCGCTCTCTCTCTCTCTCTCTTGCTCTCTATTTCGCGCGAATAAGTGAGGACACTTACCTTTGCTGTTCACGAGGCTCGGCTGCAGGCCGTTGAACTCCAGGCAGCTTCCTTCGGCACCTAGCTCCTGCGGTTCTTCTTATGAAGAAGGGCTGCCGGACCTCGCTGCGAGTTAATCTAGATGCTGCCTATCCCCGCCTCACCCTCGGCTTTTAAAGTTGCGGTGGCAACCACCAGTCGCCTCTCACTCACTCATGATCTCCCCGTCCCCCGGCTCTCTACTACGCTAAGCTTCTCCGTCGTCGTTCCTCTTCCTCAATCTGCACACTCAACTTCTTCTTCTGCACCCTCTCTCTCTCTCTCTCCTTCCTGTCACAAAAAAATAATTCTTCACTTTCCCGTGAAGCGTGGAAAAACTATTGGGTGTACAACTTTGCTTGCGCCGTTTTTTTCCGAAATTCGAGGCTTTATTGTAAAAAACTAGTTATACACTTATGATTTAAAGTATTGTCCATCGCTGGCCACTACTTTCTCTCATCTTTCGGGTAGCACACGAATCCCGCGTTGAAAAAACTGGTCATCTTTTGAATCGATCCACGAATCGATCCAATTTTTCACTTCTTTATAAGACCGGGAGTGCTAGTCAGCCAGGCCATGTGCCATTGATCGAAACAAGTGATAGTCCGAGGGAGCAACGTCTGCAGAATACGGCGGGTGGGGTAGACCTTCCCATTTCAAAGTTTCCAAGTATGTCTTGACCACTTTCGCAACATGGGGTCGACCATTGTCATGCTGTAAAATTACTTTATCATGTCTCTCGTTGTATTGCGGCCGTTTGTCTTTCAATGCTCGGCTCAAACGCATTGATTGCGTTCAATAACGATCGCCTGTGATTGTTTCAGTCGGTTTTAACAGCTCATAATACACTACGCCAAGCTGGTCCCACCAAATACTGAGCATGACCTTGGAACCATAAATATTCGGTTTGGCCGTCGACGTGAAAGCATGGCCGGGATATCCCGATGATTTTCTGCGCTTGAGATTATCGTAGTGAACCCATTTTTCGTCCCCAGTCACAATGCGATGCAGAAGTCCCTTCCGTCTTTGCCTTGCAAGCAGCTGTTTACAAACACACAAACGCTGTTCAACACCTCTCGGCTTAAACTCGTACGGCACCCAATTTCCTTGTTTCTGAATCATTCCCATGACTCTCAGGCGTTTTGAAATGGCTTGTTGCGTCACTCCCAATGATCCGGCCAATTCTTGTTGCGTTTGACACGAGTCTTGATCAAGTAATGCCTCCAATTCTGCATCTTTGAAAACCTTCTTTCTTCCACCGCCATCCTGGTCTTCGACGTTAAAATCGCCGTTCTTGAAGCGTTGAAACCACTCTCGGCACATTCTTTCACTAATAGCGGCCTCACCATAGGTATTTGAGAGCATTCGATGAGCCTCAGTCGCAGATTTCTTCATATTAAAGCAGAAAATTAAAACCTCCCGCAAATGACGAGAATTTGGCTCGTAAGCTGACATGTTCAATCGAGAATAACTATATGATGCAGACACAAATCGACTAATATTTCGATGGCGTTATGTTTACAAATACTTAAGCTTATTGTATGACATCTATGATCTATTTATTTCAACTACCACTTACCGCTACAGCCATCTATTGCAAAACGGCGGAAGCAAAGTTGTACACCCAATACTCACTCTGCGGGAGCGCACAGCTAGACTAACCGTTGCGCTCGCTCTCCTCTCACCTTTCCTTGTGGCTCCCTAATTCCCCGCCGATCGTCGCCGCGAGTTCGAAAATCGCGTAATTTTCGAACATTGCCGGCTTTCCGATAAATCCTTCTAAATGGCTTTCCTCAACCGGCAACCTGGCGACAGTCAAGCAAGAATGTGAACATTACATTCTTTGTCGACGACCTATGACGGACTCTCCGTCACATACGTTAAAAAAGTAAGTAGCTATATTTTCTCCTTTTTTTATGTTCTAAAAAAGACAAATCATGGGTTAAAAAACTTGAGGATTTCAAAAAAGTACACAAAAAAGAAGAGTAAAAAAATACAAAACCACTATAAAGAAATTTTTTTTTTATGCGGGAGGGGAAATCCTTTTTACGGACCATTAGAGAGGCTCCGGGCCGCCCCTGTGTGTAGGACTCGCAAACATTGCCCAACCCACTAAAACCCCTTTACCTAACCTGGTTGTTGTTCCCACTTCGGTACCACCTGCGCATTATGTCAGAGAGGGACCAGGCCTTTGCCAGCAAGGCGCCCTCACTATGAAAACATTAGTCGCATTAGCTGCGTCAACAATTACACAGACGCACAAAAAGATTGGCCTGTTTTTTTGACCAAACCTTATATCCTCATGCATTTGTTGACGTTGAATCTGAATTTAAAAACAAAATATGGGATTCAGGAACTCTGGAGTGACAAATGCAAAGAACCACGAATTTTGGGGTTTTAATGAGATTTTAAGGTTAAGAAAAAACAAAGAGTGGTACGGCAAATTTGACTCCATATTTGGAATTTGCGAATAAAAATATATCGCAATCTATATCTTAAACATTTTTTTATGTGAAACATCTAGTAGCGTGCTTTGGCATTTGGGAGTGGACGCAAAAGAGCAGAGCTCGAGCGTAGTAATAAAAGAAAAGTGCACCACGCTAAGAATGTATACGTATGTTTGCATGTGTGCATGCGCGCACGCTTGTGTGAGTAGGCTGCGTTTTCTTCTTTACTGCACTTTACTGTGAGTAAAGATGGTAACGCATACAAAGTTATGTTTGTGTATGTGTATTTGCCGTATGTCTGTGCGTATTATAAATAAATTCTAATTTATAAAGAATAAGACAACAGTTTTGATGATATTCTAAATGTAATTCATAATTACATTTAGAATATATATTAACCATAAATACTTCAACCATCTAATTTTCGAATGGAATAAACAATTAATTAATATTACAATAATATATATTATAAAAATGTCTGTATAATCTTATATTTGTTAGATTCTGATTAAATTTTAATATATAATTTACAATAATTCATTATAAAAATATATACTTAAAAATTTTTTAAATATATTAGAATATTCTGCAAGGATTAAAATTTTTTTGGTTTTATTCAAAACTAATGATATGAACATAAAAAGTACTACAGTTTTTTATTGTAATAAATATAAATAATAATGAGCTAGGCTGCCTTCTGCAACAAAGTGGATAAAAGAAAAGAGGCATTGAGGTTGGATAAAATCCTATCTAAGAATCTCGATGCGATCCTAGGATCTATGAAGCTTCCAGATGGGAAATACTCAATAGGGAACGAGAAGACATTGGATTATCTGATCTAGGCCCACTTTCCTAGCTTCATCAAGCTAGAAAATGAACCTGCGACAGCCTCATATACATCTCCATCGAGGTTAAAGCAGCTAAAGGACTTCTAACAATAGGAGAAACCAAACCTAGAGAAGGAAAGCTACCAAAGGTCCTGTCGAAAAGCGGCTGAAATTTCCAGATTTCTTGTAGATAATCTGGAAATGCCTAAAGACAAGGCAGCCACTAGCCATCTCTTTGATAGAAGGTATAAAAGCAGTTCATTTAACAAGGTAGATTGAATAACCGGCATTAAAAGTCAACTCAAAAATAAAGATGTCTGGTACACGGTATATCCAAAAATGAGGTAAATACTGGCACCGGGGTATACAGAAGAAGAAATAGCGAAGGGCACGCATACCCGCGAGAATCATACTCCGCGGTGAATCAGACCGAGCTACTTGCCACCATCTTCTGTGCACAAAGCGTACTGCTTAAGAGGAAAGATGCCCTTAGGATTTTGAAAACATGGATTTTTTTTTCTATTGTATTTCCTAAAAGTAGCACATTTCAAAAATATTGTGTTAAAATTTCAGAAAAAACTGACTGTTATTTACGGTGTCATGCCACTGGGGATCAGGGTGGCGTACAAATGTATGGGGGGAGAAGCGGGCGGGTTTCTTACTATTACGAGTAAGTTAAAACATTTGATTAAAATAAACACAAAATAGACACGTTTATTGGAACTTGATATTAACTAATTACACAGTAATCGCGTTTTTACGTGAGCCCAGGGCACCAGCTACATTCGTGTAGCGCGGTTTTGTGCGCGGCAATTACGTTTGCACGGCTAGCTCACGATTAGAGCGGTCGCGGGCATACAAGACGCGAAAAGACAAAAATGGCGCGTAGTACGCGTCGCGGTCGCAAACACACAGCCGGGAAGGATGCGGGGACGATTCGTTGCAGGGATGCCTCCTGATAACAGCCGCTGCACCTGGGTGCACTTACCAGATATTCTCACACACACGATTACAAATTAATGATCCACCTGCTCTTACACGCCCGTCTTTATTTTATCAAAACGCGAAAAATGCTGAGTCGGACGACGGAGGCTAACAATCGCGACTATGGCACCGGACGGAGTGAACGAGAAGCTCCGGCGTGGCACTTTTGCGAGCGCGGATTTTAGATAATCGTTCTGCGCCGGCGCAATGTACGTGTAAAGTACGTAACGCGACGCAGCCGCCACGCTCGCTCAGCGCTGTCGGCTGTTGACATTACTGCTTGCCAGCAGCGCGCGTTTACGTTATCCACTCGCGAGTGCCAGTGTTGTTATATTTTCTCTGGAGCAGCGAGAATCTACCCCCGATGTCTAGAAAGTCCAGGTAAGTCGACGCGTTTTATAGCTGGTAGGCGTTGACTCATTTGTCTCTTCTCTTTCTTTTCCAGGTGCGGCAGTGCGGCGGATCAACAGCTGGCGAATCGAATGATGAGCGGTGGAGAAAGCGAAGCAGCGGTGTCGGTGACAGCGATAGCCTGCTCGCAGCGGCAGCAAGGCAACGCTATTTGACAATTCCAGGTACGTAATTACTTGCACTTAAATGCGGTGCTTATGTTTATTTACTTGCCTTCCAACCTTCTCTTCCACTTTCCTATGATATTGTGTGGCAGCTTGTACTTCCCTTCCAAGGTGCAGCTGCTATTATTGCTTCCTTCTTCTTTTAACTACTATCTGGAAGGTTGTAGGTATGGGAACCACTACCAGGACAGGAAGGAGCTTGGAAAGAAATCCCTGCTGCAGTGTGTGCGAGCACTGCCATCGCCTAGCCATGGGTTCCTGAGACTGGCTCCTCGCTGAAGCCTTTATTCGAGCTCGAAGCCCCTGTGCCTGGGGAAGGTAAAGTATGCACAGCCCTGCGTGGCTGTTAGTTAGGGTCAGCGTGGCAGTCCTGCGAGGCTGCCAAGATTGTAAAAAAAGGGATATAGCAGGCTACGAGGAGGCGTACAGCTGTGTATTAGCCTCCTCATGTGACTGGTGCAAAACACCACGTCACAACGGAGATATAGAAGTTTGAACGGAGCTGTCTCCAGCGCATAACAGTAGGCAGGTAGCGGCAGCTGCGCACTCGACTACCTGAAAGATAACGAAGGCCTTTAATGTACCTTATATATATAAGTATATATATAAGTTACAATAAAGTTCAATGATCAATTATCTGAGTATTTCGGCAAGGCTATTCGTGATAACTAAAATTCGGTTGAAAAAATCAAAAATGCCCTTTGGACTACGTTTTATCACAAAAGTTCAATCGATGAGAAACCGCAGCATGACAAGTGTCTACCAGGTGCTGACTCATAGTGCAAGTATCAGAAGGCGAAAGCGGCAAAAGTTTTAAATGCCATAAAACCGATTTACGAAAGTCTTACAAGCGACGAATTATTGCAAAGATGCATTGGAGGATTTACGCAGAATAGCAACAAAAATTTAAATCAAAGCATTTGGAAGATCATGCCGAAAACGCGAGCCTTACTACTATTCTATTATCTATTATTCATTTTCGACGAGACGGAGATTAAATTGGGACCGCACGCACACAAATAGGCGGAGCAGGAAGATTGCAGTCGAATCGGCTTAGCTGACCGTCGTTCATTAGACAGTGACTCGGGAAATTTTATCTGCATGTAAATTGTTCTCAAAACTTTAAACGCATTATTCTCGAAACCATGTTTCCGAAATTGGTGATTACTGTAGCTCGAGAACGGCTTAACTTATCGATTTGAAATTTTGTACACTTTCTCTATATACTGGACGTCCCATTTTAGAAAATGGATGCATATATCTCTAGATACATAACTAAAGGTTTTAAGAAAAAAGTTTTCAGACGAAAGTTGTTAGATTTTGAAGAGGACGTCTAACTGTGACCTTGACCAAGACCATAAATATGGCCTTTAAGGTCATTTGAAGGTCAAGTTGGTTTTTTTAAACGGAAACCCTTATTTTTGACCTCAAAAGAGCAAAAAATTTTACTTTCTAATATGACCTACAACTTTCAAGGTCATTTAAAGTCAAGTGGAACATTTTAAATGGAAAGTCTTACTTTTGACTCCAGAAAACGAAAAAACAGAAAATTTTACCAATCAGAGACCCAGCCAGTTAAGGCAAGACCAAGCAAAGACCCCGCCAGTTGAGGCAAGATCATAAGCTGTATTTTCAGCTAAGGCGGGATGAAAAGAGCTATTAAAGGCAAAAGATGTTTAAAAATTGTTCCATCTTCTCGAATACACAAGTTGACTCATTTTCGGAAATACGATATCGTTTTTAATAACACGTTTTGCCATATGGTGTTACATGCATTCCGAATCCTCACCTTCATATCTTCTTTTGTCGTTGATCTAATTCTAAAGACCTCATTGTTTAAAAAGCCCCATACAGTAAAAGTCAACCGATGTAAGGTCTGGTGACTTAAGTGGCCATTCTACGGGATCTCCTTAACCTATCCATCGATTGTTGAATATTTCGTTTATATAATTTCTTACAATGATTGTCCAATGTGGAGAAGCACCGTTTTGTTGTAGCCGTAATCTTTTTCTTGTATTGAGATCAACTTCTTGAAGCAGAACTGGGAGTTCATCCCTCATTAACTGCAAAGAAGTTTGTCCGTCCAATTTTGCCTTAAAAAAAGTAAGAAAATTCTGCACCATACATTTAAATTCCAGCGATGTTAATGGTCAAACTCTCGCATCCAGTGTGGGTAAACTGGAGATAAAACGTGACAATTATGACGATTTAAGACGTTAATACTCTGAAATATAGCCTCATCGCTAAACATAACATATAATATTTGAAAAAATTATTATCATTATTGACCTGCTGCGTCACTCATTGACAAAAAATAAGTCGTCTTTAATATTCCTCAACCGATTAAGCTTTCTTCAAAGATATGTGATACGGATGGTACTTTACATTTGTATATATCTGCTGGCTGTTGATTCTGTTACACTATGCTCTTGTTTAATTTAACGTAAACTCATCTAGGGATCCAGATGCACCATAGTTAGTACCGCAATTGTTTGAGAATTATTAGCATTATCTTCTGTCAACATCGATCTGCTTTTACGAACAAATTTACCTTGTCGGCCACGCAACTCAATATTAGGAATAACAGTGTCATTGAGATGACGTCTTTCGGGAAATCTATCAGTAAAAAAAATTGAAACTTGAACGTAGTTTCGTCGACATTCTTCTAACACAAGGAGAATATCAACAATTGCATTAGCTGTGTAGTCAGACATAATTCGAAAATGTCAAAATAAATAAAACTTAAATTAAAAAACAAATTTAATTTTAAAAATGAACAAACAAATAAATTATTCCTTCAATCAAATAACAAATTTCTTTAAGAATAAGAGAATTTACAGAAACTCAATTTCTCTAGATAATGCCTCAATTTCGCATTTAAATAAACAATGAACGACACAGTTGATTTAAATTAGTAATAACTTCAAAAACCACTATATGGCAACCAAATTGACAATTAAGAAACTAACCAAAAAAAAATTCATTCACGTTTCCAGAATGATTGTAATGAACCATGTTATTCATTGAAGCAGATCGCCGGCTATTAAAATGTTAAATCAAGGAAAAAATAATACAAAATTCGAGACTATAAAATTTCTCTTATCATTAGGAAAGAGTCTTTGTTTATTGAGAAAAGTATTATTAGCTGCAAAAATATTATTTTCTGTATGTCTAATTTTCTTTAAATTAATTTATTATGAAAGTTAATTTAGAAAAATTTACTGCTTTTTAATTTTTAATTTTTTATATTATGCATAACTAATCTAAGGGGACCATGATTAATTGTCTACTGTTAAAAGAATGCCAATGGAATTATTAAGTATCAAAATAGGAAGTTCCCTTTTAATGAAATGTAACTTGACCTTCAAATGGGCTTCAAGGTGATGGTCAAGGTCATGTACAATGTCGTGGTAAAAGATATCCCACATACGTTATTCGCCTTTTTTCATTTCCACAACCAAAGGGAGAGACTTTCCTTTGAAAAAATTAATTTGACCTTGAAATGACCATGAATTGAATTTTATTTTTTGCATTCTTTAAATTAGTATATTTATTATAAGCACTTTTGTTCCAATTGGATAACGTATATTACCTCTTAATACTTTTATATTTTTGTAATACTTATGTACACTTGTTTCCACAGAAAATTATATATTTTAAGAAATTGTTAATCTTTGTTTAAATTACATAATAATCAATAATAAATTTTGTTTTACATCTGACAGCCGTCTCGCGAAAACTTCATTTTTTTTTTTCTTTTTTAATTTAAACCCCTGGTACAGGTTCGAAAAGTCCAACACTGGCTCAAAAGCTATAATTTGTTTAAACGTTCTATAAATAAAGTTACGATCTCATTTTATTATGTTTGCGCCCGATTACAGCTTTTAAGCGAGTATTTGGTTTTTCAAAGCTGTACCCGGGGTTGAGATCTAAAACAAAAATATTTAAAATACAGTTTTGGATATATTTTAATCTGTATCATCCAAGTATGAAGTAAAATTTACCATTCCAATTTTTTTTTTATCTCCTAAAACCATAAAAAAAAAATAGAAATCGCGTTTTATCTGTCCAGAGGCCCGAACCTTATATTTTGACTTTAAATTCGAATTCAGCATAGAAAAATAAATAAAAATATATAGGTCTGGTTAAAAAAATTGACCACTTTTTTCTGGGCCTGTGTTATCGAGAAGGTAATGAACGCGAACAGACAAAAGAAGAATAAGAAGATACGTAAATCAAACAGCGAACATATAAGTTTGGATGTAAACCTCTGCAAAAAATAATTAAAAATCCGGACTAACGAAATCTTGGGACTGGAAGCCCTCTCGGTGAGCAGCAGGTCCTTGATATTAATGACATTTTTGGAATCCGAAGAGTTTGATCTTTTTGTTATGCTTAAGATAAGCAACGAACAACTTGCACTGATAAAGGAAGAGAATTAAGAAAACGACGAATTACACCAACATTTCTATCTTGAACCAATTACTTCCGGAATGAGTTCTAATGAGATCAGAGTAGAAACTATGAGCCGAAACCATGCAGGGAGGAATGATGAAGATGTACATTCAGTACCTACATCAGGATTATGGATCCCTACAGCTGGATTTAGTACCTACATCTGAATTTCTTTGGGTCACAAATAGTGTACGGCGCTTGTATTACGTGTTGGGAGCCACTCCTAGTATAAAGAGACTGCTGTGATTGCATTGTGGATATATCCTCCAGTTATTTCGTTGATATATTAGGTGTAGTAAAAAGAAATCTATTATTTTTGCATTAAATTTAAGGTTTCATTTAGCATAGATAGAATGATACGATTTAGGTAAAATATGCACCGTTTTGTTCAATAACTTGTTGCTATTTTAGAGGTAATTTCATAATGCCTCTCTCGTAGAAACCCTTGTCCCTATGGTCAAAAAACTGGGACAGTCGATTTTCACAATCTTCTCTTGAGGCGAATTTTTCACCTGCAAAATCATTCGTCATAGACAGGAACAGGTGGTAATCACTTGGTGCCAGGTCCGGACTATAAGGTGGATGCATAATAACTTTCCAACCGAACTCCCGGAGCTTCTGGCGAGTCACTATCGATGTACGCGGCCTGGCGTTGTCCTGATGGAACACAATTACTCTCCTATTGACCAAAGCTGGCCGCTTCTGGGCGATTGCTTCTTTCAGACGGTCCAATTGTTAGCAGTACAGGTCCGAATTAAGAGTTCGGCCGTAGGGGAGCAGCTCATAGTAGATGATTCCCTGCCAGTCCCACCAAACACACAGCAAAACCAATCCTGGCTTGGCCACCGTTTGCGCCGGCTCACCGCGATTTGACCACGACCGTTGTCGCTTGACGTTGTCGTAAGTGACCCACTTTTCATCACCAGTAACCATCCGCTTCAGAAAAGGATCGATATTGTTGCGATTCAGCAGCGATTCGCAGATGGAGATTCGGTCCATAAGGTTTCTTTGCGATAACTCGTGTGGCACCCATACATCGAACTTCTTTTTGTATCCAGCCTTATTTAAGTGGTTCCGAACGGTTTTTTGTGCAATGTTCAGCTCCTGGGCAATCGAAACATTGCTTACGTGACGGTTGGACTTGACGATTTCCATTATTTTATCGACATTTTTGACAATTGGCCTTCCAGAGCGTGGTGCATCTCTGAGGTCAAAATTACCGGAGCGGAATCGACGAAACCGAAATTGCGCGTTATTGGCTGTTACAGTATCAGGACCATAGACACTATTCACATTTTCAGCTGCCTGGCTTGCGTTTTTGCCTTTATCGAAGAAAAACTGTAAAATATGGCGTATTTTCTCTTTGTTGGTGTCCATCTTTGACGCGTGCTAAAAAAATACTCAGTCAAGCAATCACAAGACTGTATCAGAAGCTTTTTTAGTACAAAATCTTATCATTCTAACGCTATCTAGTGTAACCCGATCGCACTTTTACAACGGGAGATACAGACTACTAAAGCCATCTATTGGCAAAATAATGGATTACTTTTTACTATACCTAATATATACATGCACAATGAAATGCCGGATTGAATACCACCAAAGACAATTAATGCAGAATGAGTTATATAAAAGAGGTCGTAGTTAATCTCCTGTTAAGATAGCCAGATGGGAGCTATGGATAACATACGCTTAGAAAAGAACATCGGGAGTAAAAATGGGGCACGTGGTCAGCTTGAGCGTAGAAGCCTGAACGTTGTTTCTAGGTAACGCTAAGAGTGAGAACAAGATGTTTTGATTTCTTTTTGCTTCTTAATAATTTTAAGGAATTCCAAATAATACAATTCTAAATAATACAAGGTCAAAACTTATAATATCATCACAAACAAAATTTATAATATCATCCTGCATGTAAAATTTCCCGTTCTATTTTATTCTGAAGTCAAAACTAGAAGTTCTTAGACAAAAAAATTTACTCAATCTTCTGTAGACGTCGATATAAAACTTAATCTCTCGCCGGCATGATATTCGGAGACTTGTATGAAGTGAGGTTCTCTAAGTTCACTTACACAGTATGTCGGAAAAGTTCCCGAACTTATTTTGCAGCGCTTGTACGAGTGGCGCCACCTCTTTGACGACACCAGTACTATGTTGCTACATCTCTCTGAAGTGTCTGAGAATTTTTAACAGTATCCGTTCATTAGTTGCCGAGATAGACGTGCTTGAGTGAACGTGTGTTTAGTACCCCGGTGCAAGCTCTACGATGGAACCGGGATCGTGGAGTTTGCTGGATGACAATGCGCCTGCTCATTCTTTGAACATTGTGAAGCGTTATCTCGCCGAAAATCAGATCCCACGCATCAATCACGCCCCATACTCGCCAGATCTGGCTCCAGCCGACTTTTTCCTATTTCCCAAGCTAGAAATGGCCTTGAAAGGACGATTTTTTGAAGATGTACCGAGTATTTAAGCGGCTTGCAACGAGCGTCTCACAGCGATAACTTTAGAGGAGTACCAGAGAGCCTTCAAATCACTCATGGAGCGCTCAAATGAGTGTATATCTAGGGAAGAGGACTATATTGAAAGTCAACTGGAATAAATTTCTTTAGATGTAATTTTCGATTTTTTATTTCAAAAGTTCGGGAACTTTTCCGACATACTGTGTACAATTAGAAAGTTACGAACACGCTAGAATTTTCATAGGAAAATGAAAGCTAAGAGAGATATAAGCATCTTTAGTTATTTGAATAGACAATGAAGATATCCATAAAAAATGCTTTGTCTTTTACAAAGCTCGATCCGTCGAGATATTTGTAAAATTCAATCAAACATATGCCAGTTATCACAAAGTTTAAAACTCCTACAAATATGCTAGATCCACTGTCTCAAATAGCGAAAAACAAAAAAATAAGCTTTGCCTGAATACTTTAAAAGCACGCGCCTGAAAACAGAGCATGCAACAGCACTAATGGTAAATGTTTTAACACAAGTCTCAAATAAAACATTGTAAGAGGAAGTAGTAAGAGTCATAGAAAGTGTAAGAATCGTAGAAGTTTCAGAGGACGTCGTAAAGGGGAAAGTACACCCTCTCCTAACCACTAAGAAGGCGAGATGGCTCGCAAAATCGAAACCATGGTCTGGCCACAGAGATTACCATTAGCATCACATATAAGGACACTGGGGTACCATGCAAATATTGAGAGGATGCGTTGCGGTACATTAGAGCAGTAGTTCTATATATGTATCAAAATACCACTTACAACTATGCAAGACTATACATTGTGTTACTTACATTTTACCAAATGACACTTTTTCCAGTCACTTAACATCCCTTTATGGGTCCGGCATAAGCAACCGAGATACGCCCCTCTCGTGAATATGTGTTAGCCAATAAAAAACTTTTTTTCAAATCTAAAGAACATAACACATCGTTCAATAAGTCCCGAGACTAACAACGAAAACAACATTTTTTCTCAAAAATCATTTTTAATCATCAATATAATCTCTTTTTAGAGTGATACAATCTTTCCAACGCCTTTCCAACATTTTTATACCATGTTTATAGAAGGATTTATCCTTTGCTTCAAAATAGGCTTCAGTTTTGGCAATGATCTCTTCATTCGAGCCAAATTTTTTTCCCTGGAGCATTTTTTTGAGATCAGCAAAGAGCCAGTAGTCGCTAGGGGCTGAATCTGGCGAATACGGTGGTTAGGGAAGCAAATCAAAGCCCAATTCGTTTAATTTTACCATTGTTTTCATGGACTTGTGGCATGGTGCATTGCCACAAGTGTGCGGTCGTTTTGCTACGATCTCCTCCTTCAAACGTACCAACAAGTTAATCTAATAATCACTGTTGATCGATTTACCTTTTTCCAGGTAGTCAATGAAAATCACGCTATGTGTATCCCAAAAAACAGACGCCATGACTTTGCCAGCAGACTGCTGCGTTTTTGGACGCTTTGGGCGGCTTTCGCCAGCCATGCGTTGCTCAGATGATTGCCGATTCGACTCCGGAGTGAAATGATGTATCCATGTTTCATCCATGGTCACATATCGACGCAGGAAATCTTTTCTATTGCGAGTAAATAGCGATAAACAGCTCTCTGAATCGTCGACTCGTTGCTGTTTTTGTTCCACTGAAAGCAATCGCGGCACCCACTTGGAAAAAACCTTTTTCATGCTCAATTTCTCATGAAGGATTGTAAATACGCTTCTAGATGATATCTGTGTCATTTCTGCAATCTCACGGACCTTCACTTTGCAATTTTTCATTACAATTTTTAACACTTTACTCACATTTTCCTGTGTAACGGCTTCCAATGGCCTACCCGAACGTTCTGCATCGTTTGTGTCCGTACGACCAAGTTAAAACTCAGCATACTAACGACAAATCGTTGGTTTGGATGGAGAGGAGTCCGGGTAATGTTTTTCAAGCCATTGCTGGGCTTCTACGGTGTTTTTACCCATTAAAAAACAATGTTTTATCAACACGCGAAACTCGCTTTTTTCCATTTTTTAAACAAATTACAAAGTGACTTTACTCTAACCTCGATAACTCTGCTGTCTGTGATCCGATCGACGTGAAATTTTCACACGTTTCATGTTAAGGTTCGCACTCTATGGAAACGTGGCCAGTTTGGTACTACTAACACCATCTCTGAGTTAGTCTTGGGACTTATTGAACGATGTGTTAAGCTGCAAAGCTGCAAGGTAATTAAGGACCAAATGATCTGTCCAGAGAAATGTTTTATAATCAATCAACAAAATAAGTGTGAATTTGAATCACTTCACAACGCAACATAAAAAATGCTGTCTAAATGCGATATCCGTCTTAAAAAAGATCATCGGGCAATATTTACACAATCACGCACTGGAAAGAGCTGGGCTTTCTCGGTTAATCAACCAACCAACCTCACGCACCATTGCGAATATAGCCAATTTGCGTTATGCATTCAGGGCGTGGGTTTGCTCCAACAATTGATGTAGCATTTACTACAAAGGAAACAAACTGATCACACGGGTAGGAATAAGCAACTTCACTAAACTAAAGTGACCTAGATTCTCACTTACATGAAAATTAGAGGGAGCAGCTACATTAAATCATACTGAAAAGTGACTACAAACAATGACAATATATGCAGATGAAGAGATAAGTTTCTGGAGTATTGCACATACACTCCCAAAAAAAGCGATTTCTTAACGCGAGTCGCTTATGGGCATTCTTTCTCTGGCAGTAACCTCCGCTTTAACGTTGTGTGCGGTTGAAGTCATAGTAGTCTTTTTGTGTTATTTTAAAAATACATTAGGGAACACTCTAGAAAAAGTAAAGTTAAGCATAAAATGATGGAAGTTGCGAAACATTCAAACAAGGCACTAATAACCAGCCGCTGAGGGGTGTTTTAAGATTAGAATAAACAACAACAAAAATAATAATGCTAAATAAATAAGAATAATGCGGTAAAAAGATATAGGAGTATTAACACAATATCAAAGTAATTAATAGAAGAAAAACTAAATTAAAGAATATGTATATATATATATATATATATATATATATATATATATATACATATATATATATATATATATATATAAGACTCATATGAAGAAAACCAATAGATTACCCAATTTTGAGCTAAATTGAACAATATTCAATTATTTTCATGTTTATACAGGGTGCGGCAGCATAATTTCATTTTTTCAACACTTAATAAAACCTATTGGATGAATCAGAAAATTATTTGTTTTTTATAATGTAGGCGCATACCTAAAATTTTGTTTTACATAGTTTTGAAGATCAAACCAGGTAGGTGACGTACCCCATTTTCCATGCACTGAGCAAACCGATTTAAGGCGTTTGTCATGACTCTTGCCAGCATAGCAAGCGTTATATTGGAAAATCCTTCATGGATTTTGGTCTTAAGATCTTATAGGTTCCTTGGATGGTTCACATAAACACAAGATTCGAAAAAATCCTATAGAAAAAAATCATGAGGGGCCAAATCGGCCATCTATGCTCTTTAAGTGTGTGCCGTTGCACCATCTTGTTGAAACCAAATGTCCCCTAAATCAGAAAGTCTAAGGGTGAACGCATGTTTGCGCGCAGAACGCCGTGGTGATCGCAACATTGGAGCTCTCACTGCCTAAATGTTCTCAGGTGATCTAATGGGCCGAATGACTCCAGTTCTTCGTCTTGTTGCACTTGCAGTTTATCTGCACGTAGTGACCCACGTAACAATTGATTTTCGGTCCGGAACAGGGGCCAACGGGGCTAAATTAAAGCGATCCCAAAAGACGCGCTGGGTTGCGATCACAGAACATCCGCTTGAAAAGCAGGCCTTGACAGCAAAAGCACGCTCCTTACTATTTCAACGCATGAGGGCGACTGAACTATGTCGGGACAAAATTTTATAGTTCCGCCTCTCAATCGAGACCATTAGCGCTCCACTACCGCATCAACCGACTGAATGGCGCGCATTTTGAAAAAGGAAGTTATTTTGCCCCCCCCTGTAATAGCTTCTAATCTCACACTGAATCGTCTTTGCCCTTTAAGAATTATACAAAACATTAAAAAATAATCTACACAGTGTGTTCCATGGAAAACGGAACTTTTTCAAAATAAAGACAAAAACTTAATATTCCGGCAAATCTCATTTATTTTATTCAAAATAGTCTCCTTTGGCATCAATACAACGTTTTGCACGATCAATTAACATATCGAATGAGTTTTTGAGATCATTTTTATCCATCGACTTTAGTATGTCGGTCGTCGCTCTTTGGATGGCCTTTACGACGGCATAACGTTTTCCTTTCATAGGCAAGTGCAATTTAGAGAACAAGCAGAAGTCGCACGGAGCCAAATCCGGCGAGTACGGTGAATGGTTGATGGTTAAAATAGAATTTTTGATCAAAAAATCAGTGATCAAGTTCGACCGATGAGACGGGGCATTATCATGCAACAAACGCCAGCTCCCTTTTTCACAGTATTGTAGCCGCACACGACGAATACGGCTGAGCAAACGCTTCATAACACCAAGATAAAACACAGCAGTAATCGTTTGACCAGGTGGAACGAATTTACAATGAATAATACCCTCTGAATCGTAGAAACAAATCAACATTGTCTTCACTTTTGACCTTTCAAGACAACTTTTTTTCGGATTGGGCTCGGTTGGGTGCTTCCATTCAGCACTTTGACGCTTGGTTTCAGGATCATATTGAAAACACCATGTCTCGTCACCAGTCACTATTGAATATTTTAAGTTTGGGTCCTTTTTTGACTCTTTAATAAAATCCTTACAATGTCGAATTCGGAGCAATTTTTCGTAGTCGGTCAATTTGTGTGAAACAAAGCGTGCACACACCTTCCGTAGATTTGAATGATCGGTCAAAATGCGATGAATTGAATTTTTGGACATATTCAATTTCATTTCCATGTATTGCAATGAAGATTTTGGCTCATTTTTTATAAATTCACGCACTTTTTCAATGTTACTTTGAGTAACCACGGTATTCGAAGGACCTGGATGTTCGTCGTCCTGAATGTCTTCACGACCTTTCTGGAACCGCTTATACCATTCATACACTCTGGTACGGGATAGAACATTATCGCCATAAACTTGTTTCAGCAAATTATGCGTCTCAGTAAAGGATTTACCGAGTTCAAAACGGAACTTAATATTTGCTCTTTGTTCGAAGTTCATTTTTCGACCGATGCCACAAACACACTGTCACTTTGAGCGCGATATTTTGGTTTCCATTGAACCAAATGTCATACAATTTTGACAGGATGTCAGTTAAGAATTGACCTTTTCATTGCTAACATCCACCAATAGGTGGCGCCAACATAAATCGATGTTTTGAAAAAGTTCCGTTTTCCATGGGACACACTGTGTATATTTAGAAAAGTACAGGGTTTTAAATCATTTACGAAGATACTATGAGTGTGTGATTTTTTAAGAGTTATTTAAAAAATCAAATTTAATTAGACTTCTGAAGAGCAGATTTTTTAATTCAGACTTAGGTTTTAATAAATCTTTTTTAGAAAAAAATGAAGTTTGTGAAATGTATTAAAAGGTACCTAAAAATAAATTTCCAAATAATTTGCTTGAAAAGCTTTTTTTATAACGTTAATAGAAAATTTAAGAAAAAGAAGTTGTACATTATGAACTTTATAAATCTTTTTTTTATATATTTACTAACTAATTGTTTTAAGGTTTTAACTACGTATATTAAGTATTTCACGCTCACATTTGAGAATTGCCTTCCATTTACAATTTGGTAATGTTTGGTTTTTATCACACAATTAATCCTCTCTCTGTCTACCCGAGTTAGCCCGTCGCCGCCGCACCCGTTTCGCCTGCCGTTCTCGCTTAGCATATACTTTCCTACATTTTGCTAGATTTTGCTAGATAGATAATTAAGTTATATAGCCGTTAATTTTCCTTAATAAATAGGATATCTAACGCAAAATACTACATTACGTGCGAAAAGAAGGTGATTCCCGTACGTATATTATCCCGTATGACGTATAATATTATTCCATATTACATATATATTTTTTTCACGCAATGTGTGGAAAGTTCGATTTCTGACACGCCTTGTGAAAAAGAATTTTTCATAACTGGAAGACATTTTTATACGACAAGTACTTTTTAGTATTTACGTGTTCGAAAATACGAATTCTTTAGATTAGTATACATTGTATGCAAATGAATAGTTTCTTATTAAATAAATCATATTTAATATTTATTTATAATTCATAATTTATAATAATTAAACAACTCATTCAATATTCGTATTAACAATTTTATATGATCAAAGTAACATAAATATATTTTTTTAAATATAATGGTTATTTCAATTGTATTTTAAATTTCAACATCCTCTTCCGATAATGGCAATATAACAGTTGTAGAAATTAATGGATTTATTTCTCCTTTTGAGCACAATAAAATTTGCATTTGATTAATAATTTTATCTTCAGGCACAACCAATAATATTTTTGGTAAAGTAATGCTTGGAGATAATAAAGGTACCTTTGTGATTCTAGGAAATACAAATGAATCTTTGATTCTGCATAGTAAAAAAAAATTATTGTTTAATGTAGTTTCGGAAACATTAGTTATTAATATTTTAACTATATAAGTAGGTCCAAGTCCAAAAACTAAAGATTGTAAAGTAATTGTTGATGATTCATATATGTGTTTAACTTTAACTATATTTTTATTTTCCACAGCTACTTTTAAGCGTAATCTTTGAAAACCCTGTTGAAAAGTCACATGTATACCAGCAGCTTTCATTCTCTCTCTAATAGTTTGTTCAATAAAAAGCTTTGTTCTTTTTGGAATTATAAATTTTATACAATTATTTAATAAATTTGAGTTTTCTTGTAGATCTGAGCATGTACTAAAATCTGCTGTGCGTTTAAGAATTTTGATACAAAGTCCACCACTGCACGTGACTAATGCCATTGCATGTTCTTCTTGTCCAAGTTGACCAAACTGGAATCCCAATAAAAAAATACAATTAATATTAAATTGAATTTAAAAGATCAAATTATATTAATAATACAATGTACATATAATAATAAAATATATGATCTGCATAAACTATTATTTTACAACTACTCTAAAGTTTAATAGTGAAAGAAAGCTGGAATAATATTTTTTGCTTGTAATTAAATTTTATTTATTTAAGTTATTTTAAAACTTTTTAATATTAAGTAGGACAAAAATCGTATGAGCAACAGGGCCGAAAATTAACATCAGTTACGTAAACCACGCCATCTCACATAGTTACATCGACGTGGTGTAATTTACGTTAATGGTGTTGAAATAAAGAACGCAAAGTATCCTACTTAGAGTAGGTCATACATATAGGTGAAGTCATAATAGATTTTCAAAATAATAATTGTACTATTAAATTTAAATAAAAATTTATTAATAAAATAAACGGAAGTAAATGATCACGAACCGAACACGATACCAACTTATACAGAAAGAAAGAAAAAGAGAGAAGAAAACCAATCATGTGCACGAATAAAACAATAATTAAAATTATTAGAACATCAAATAAATATCAATAAAACTCATAGGGGGACTAGGGGGTGTCATAATAGCTTCCTAAGAACCTGAAGTCAGATCCATTGAGCTATTACTACTGTTTACTAGTATTCCATTGCCACAGAATCTAACTTTCTTAAGAGAACTACTATCAAACGAGTACTTTTTGGATTAACATTCATTTTCAATTTTATAGTACTTATGGCTTAAACTAGGAAATTATGGCTTCAGGTTCGCAGGTGTGATTCATTTTAATTGATATTTAAGATTAAACATTAAGGGTGTTTACCCGGAACCGCATGTTTTTGTATTGGGTAGTACACGGCAACTAGTGAAGGGGATGGCGGTTGAGATGGTCCATTTGTATAGAGGTGAGTTGGAAGTTTCAATTACACTTAAGATGTGGGATCTTGAGCTCTGCGCTTTTGTTATGAGACGGTTTTACGCAAACGGTGAGTCCGTAACCCAATCCCATATTTCTAAGCAAAAACCATTAGGAACAAATACTCAACAGCAAAGTTAAAAAAGTAAATGTATGTTCAATTTTTGAAAATCTGAGAGAAGAACTTTTATACGACGTGGAGCCGGAGGGAACTCTACAAATGTGTAGACACTGACTGGATGTAACCTTGATGATTGAAGGGGTAAGAGTCAACGCATTCATCAATTTAGGCAGCGAGGTAACTTGTATCTCGGAACAATTCTATAATAAAAATATAGAACATTTTAAAAATAAACCAACACTACCCATCACAGGAAAAGTAATACG
Source organism: Chalcis sispes (assembly GCA_949987625.1). Classification (NCBI taxonomy): domain Eukaryota; kingdom Metazoa; phylum Arthropoda; class Insecta; order Hymenoptera; family Chalcididae; genus Chalcis; species Chalcis sispes. The sequence continues at coordinate 18,268,561 of OX465098.1, read as the reverse complement.
CGGTGCAACGGGGGCAAAATCTATGCGCCTCAGGAAATAATTCATTCTAGAAACAACATTTGGAAATTTAAAAACGAAATTAATATACATCGTAATTCCGAAGCTCACAAGACAATACATCTTTGGATACGATACACAAAAAGAATTACATATGCTCTTAGATACAAGCAATAAAGAAATTTCAATTGAGATAGATTGCAAGGACGAGATCGTCAAATACAATGACGTAACCCTTGAAAGTCACGAATATAAGAGTTTAAAAAATGAACTTGAAACAGAGAACACGCTACAGTTAACAACAAAAGAGATTAAGGAAAAACTAGCAGACTATTTTTTATCAAACAGTATCCGATACCAATAGGATATCGCGAGAAAATTAGAACTGAGATTGCAAGAATGACAAAGATGGGAATTATACGCCGCTCAACAAGCCCGTACATAAATTCCATAGTTGTCGTTATAAAAATGGGTGGAAGCGTGCGTTTATATCTAGATGCATGAAAGCTTATCGAGAAACTCGTACATGATTACGCAGCGCAAGGTATAGAGGAAATTTTTCAAAATTGTAAAAGTTTAAAATATGTATCGACGATGGATCTCGTTAGTAGCTTTTGGCAAGTACCGTTAAGTAAAGAAAGCAAAAAATACACTGCATTTATTATCGACAGCAAAGTCATGGAATTTAATGTCGTACCTTTTGATCTGTCAACGAGGAGCGCAGCTCTTATACGAGGATTGGACTTCGCCATTGGCGAGCTGAAAAATTCCATTATACCATTTATGGACGACTTCTCGTATTATGCATATCCAGAAATTACGAAGAACGCCTTTAACACCTAGATGCGCTGTTTAAAAAGCCTCAAAGTGTAATTTTACACTAAACTTTGAAAAATCACACTTTTTGAAAAAAGAAGTGACGTTTTTTGGATATATTTTAAAACAAATAGTATTAGAATGGTATTACAGAGAAACTCGAAATAATAAGAAATTTTTAAATACCAAGAAATGTGAAAGAACTAAAAAGCTTCTTAGGGTTTGTAAACTTCTACTCTAAGTTTACGAAAAATTACGCAAAAGAAACAATACTATTGCTGAAAATATTAAAAAAAGAAACACCGTACTCTTGGAGGCAGTAACAAGACGACGTATTCGAAAAGATCAAATCGTTATTCGAAGAGAATATCATGTTGAAATTTGCAAAGCAAGATGAACCGTTCATTCTAACGACAAGCTAATACGCACTTGGGGCCATGCTATTGCAAATGAATACCAAAGGTGATAAGAAAATAATCACCTTCACATCACGCACACTAAACTCGAAATATATTATTTTATGACAGAGAAGGAAATGTTAGCCGTAGTATGATCACTCAATAAACTCGACACTTACTTAAGAGGTGCGAGAAAAATCATTCTACGAACTGACCACGAAGATAATATTTCTGAAAAGCTGTCGTTTCGAAAATGCGAGATTAAGACGATGGACCTTAGCAATTCAAGATTTCACTATTAAATTGAACATTCATTTAGAAAAAGTACATAAGTCAAATATTCAGTGTAAATTATAATTGTAAAAAAAAGAAATCTATAACTAAAAGTGTTGCATAGTGGATAAGTTGAATTTATACAGTCTGTCAAGTAAGAGCGTGGTCGTGTTAATTTATAAAAAAATTTATTTAATGAAACTTTCATATTTATATATACATTTTACACATTACAAACAATGATGCAATTCGGTCAATAATGTGTCCAGTCACCACCGGCGTCGATAATTGCCTGGCATCTCCGAGACATGCTTTCTACTAATTTGACGGCGTATTCTAGTGGCAAGGATCTCCAGATCCGACGAATTTCGTAAGACAACTGCTTTAAAGTGTATGTGCGTCTTCCACGAAGCTTCCGTTTAATATATGCCCACACATTTTCAAAAGGGTTTGCATCGGGCGACTGCGACGGCCAATCCAATGTAACGATGCCAGATTGAGTCTTCCACTGAGTACAGAGCTTGCTGCGGTGTTTGGGATCGCTGTCCTCCTGCAGAATCCAATCTTAATTTTTTGTGATGAACCATCGTTTGGCAGATGGCAGTAAAGCCTTTTTATAGATTTTTATCATTTTCTCGGCACTTAGGTTGTCAGTAAAGAGGTGCAAAGTGCCGAATCCCTGCTTTGAGAAGCAGCCCCAAAGATGCACCTTTATTCCATGTTTTACGGTCCGCTGAACAAGCCTATTGGTGGAAGTTGACCAGGCTTGCGTGAGGACAGAACGTGCCCATATAGAACATTCATCAGTAAAAATGAAATTTTCAAAATCTCTATCAATATTCTCATGCGCCCAAGCGAGTCGCTTTGTCACATGTTTTTCAGTCAACAGAGGCTTCTTCATTGTGTTGCGCCATTTCAGATGATGAGTACGAAGATGGGTTCGGATAGTTTTGTAGGATATATCTAAACCTTTTGCCATTAATTTTGCTTGTCCTTGCCGCAGTGTTAAAGCAGGATTCCGCGAAAACAGATTCACTATTCTTTTTTCATCTTTTTTGTTCACTTTTCCTATCGAGCCACGTTTTGGTAAATCATCGACATTTTTAGCCACTTATATCGCTGTATTCACTTCTGTACAAGTGCCTTCGACTTTCTCATATATTTAGTAGCCGCTGATTGCGACATTTTGGGACCTTTCGGCTGGACGCAAAGGAACACAGCCACGTAGCGCGACGCGTATTTAGCACTCATGGCGTTTAACGTAATTCTCTGTCAAAAGATCAACGACAACTGAATCTTTGTTGACAATCCATCAAGTACAAAGCTTTCTTCTATCGGCTCGCGAAAGAATTAGAGCAAAATCTTTTATTACCTGTCGGTGAAATCGACCACGCTCTTACTTGACAAACTGTGATATAAATGAGTTGTAAAATTTTTAATTTTTTTTGTAACCTAGACTCAAGTTAAAAATAAATGCCCATCATCAACTATAATCTTATTTTGTGTTGTTATTTGCATGTGTATGAAAACATCAAACCTAAAACAAAATAAATTAAAAGAATCAATGAAGCAAAAAAAAAAAAAACTATTTATATATATTGTGACAGGTGGCCCGTCGAGGTTAGGCTACCTGCCATACGGTGCAAGGTAGAGTTCGCGGCGTGACTACACGCGGCGTCATTGATCAAGCAAACGATGGTGTAACGCGAAAAATGAGGAGAAGCGTGACGCTAACGGGGAAAGAGGGGATCCTTTTTCACTTCCCGACCACCAAGCTATCTAGACGCAGCCGACGAAAAATCTCCGAGTTCACGAGGACGAACCTTGTAGAGTTAGAAGTAAGTGGCCACTTCTACTTTCGTATCCGCGAATATATATATTTTTCGTACACACGCGCGATCGCGTCGTATATATTTTGCACGCGCGCGTTTGCATTAATTTATTATATTTTATTGTTCGTGCGAGTGGCGAGTGAGAGAACCGCTCTCACTTGGCCAGTCATAGTATATTAGTGTGTGTGTGTAACCGCGCGTGTGAGACTACACGCGTGTGGTCTCACGGTTGCCCGCGAGAGGCCTCGACCAACCGTACGCTGGCCCGCCAAAGATCAAGGCCGGTGCACATGCGGTAACCAGTCCGAGAGCATAAGGGCTGGTTCACAAGTCTTGCTGCGTAAACACAGCAAGACCAGTGTACGGCGCGCATGCGCAGTGCGCGCCTAGCGAATTAGTATTGCTTGACGAGCAATACTGATTGCGACTATCAAGAACAAGCCTCTACGCCACAAATAATTAACTTTTATACTATTTTGTTGTTATTTGACAATAAGTAAGTTACTAGCGCAGAACGAGTGCGCGTTATTTATCGCCTTTCCTATCTAGCTTCCCTGTCCCGAACACCGCCGCCTCCGCGGGCATGCCAAGCGACAGTTGGCACTCAAACTGAGCAGCCGAGCCCGGTAAGAGCAGCACCAGCAGTCGGACCTTAGGGCAAGGCCCCTCACACGTAAGTAAAGCAGGATCCGAGGTGGATCCTGCGTTGTAAGAGGCCCGGCACTGCACGAGAGTGTCGTTATACCGACAGCAAACATCCGTCGACACTCGAGGCCACATCGGTAAACCTAGCGACCTGTCAGGCCCAAAACTAGTGCCGAGAGAAGTGCGCACGTGCGAGGAAGAGTCTCGCACGTGCATTCTATATATAATACATACAATATATATATATATATATATATATATATATATATATATGTACATATATATATATATACAAGATAAGAATAAAAATTAGAAGAAGAAATATATAAATAAAATTAAAAAGCAAAAATATACGTAACAAAGAACAGAATAATTTAACGCAAATAAAATTTAATCCAAAAGAAAATTTTGAGACATAGTTAACAAGTTGCAAAATAAATTATTTAAACATTTGTAGCGAACAAAAAAGTTTAAAAAATCAGTTAAGCGACGAAGCTGCTGAAAATTTGTGAAAATCTAAAAGTTAATTTGCATGTAAAGACGTAAATACGTTTCAGCGATAAAATAAAAAAAAAACATCTTCAACAATATTGCAACATATTATGTAATTGTTAATGGAAGCTCATAGAATTTTTAAATTTGGACTTGATCGAGAGTCGGCGAGAGTATATAAAGCCGAGCTTGCCTGAACAAAAGCTACTTGATTTCAGACGCACGGACACTCTAGTTTAGATTTGAAGGCCATAAGCTTTTAACGCGTATCGATGTAAGAAAATGAAATAATCTAATAAATTCAAATCGTAAAATTTAAACATATTGTTCTAATCTAAATCTATGTTAAAAATCAAGACGTAATAAAGAAAAATCACACAATTTCCAATCGAGGACATTTTGCAAATGCTGCAGATGTCCAAGTATCGGTAACGTTGTAGTTTTAAACTCAAGGATCCTATGCTAATTCAAAAAGTACTAGTATTCAATCCTTGACTAGACTGAAGATTTTTGGTCATATTCGGCGGCACTGCTTGATTGCACCGGAATCGGGTGTCAAACTATATAAATAAAAAAAAAAAAATATACGGAAAAAATGCATACTAATTCCAATATTGAATTAGTATGTCTGGTTTTACACGTTTAACCCGGCGCATTTTTTCGAAGTCCGTATGGTCGGCAGGCTCAAGATTCTCAGTTGTTTATTCGTCTGGCGGAGCTTGTTTGTTTCACTATTTTTTCTGTTGTCAGTGGCTTGAGTCTAAAGTCTAGTTGCATGAAATTGTTATAAAGTACTTATAAAACTTTATTTACGAATTGTGAAATATATATACAAATAAAATACAAACTACGTGTGGACCACCGGTGGTTCATGCCGCCAGATGAAAGCAATGCCTGTGAACCACCAGTGGTTCACGCCGGGTTGAACGTGTTAACGGATGTACTTCCGAAAACCCTTCACCCCCGACAAGGCTGAAATTTCGCATAGGTCTACTCTTTCATATTGTAAAAGAATATGTATTATAAAAGGATTTTTGGCGACTGCCAATAGTTTTCAAGATATTGACATTTCCGAAAACCCCCACCTTCGATTTGGCTGAAATTTTGCACAGACCTTCTTTTCTATATTGTGAGAGAATATGTAAAAGGATTTTTGGCGAATGCCAATAGTTTTCGAGATATCGATTGCCAAAGTTGCGAAAAATCACGCGCCGCCTAGCCTAAGCGAGTGTTCTCCGTGGCAACACAGGTATAAATTGTATCGCCTTGAGTAGCTTTGGGTTTGGGTTTGAGTTATTGGGTTTGGGGATTGGGTTATTGGGTTTTTATGTTTAAATTTAAAATATTATATTAATTTAAAATATAAAATTACATATAATAATTTTTTGAAAAATTAATATTTGTAAGGATATTGGCAAATGAAAATTTTTTTTTCACGAATACAGGGTGCGTACGGTATTTGAGGACATGCATAAATGTGACTATAACTTCGCGAATTTTTTTTTTTATTTTTTTCCTTTTCAGATAAGAAATAGCGGACTACAACATCACTCAAGAAATGAAGAGACATGCTGTCATCGTCGCTATATGTGCGAACCATACAGATTTAGAGATCTCTAATTTTCGTAATTGCGCCCGTTCATTCGTGCATAAGGTTCGCCGTGAATTGAAAGCATCGCAGAAATGACAGATGGCTATGTTCAAATCCTACGGAGGTTTCTGTTGTTATGCACACAAAATTTCCAGCCACTGTTATGGTTTTAGGTGTTGCCAGCAACGAAGGACATGTTATGCCACCACACTTCTTTACTCAAGGACTTCGAGTGAACTCTGCTGCATACATCGAGGTTTTGGAGACGGTAGTGAAACCCTGGATAGACAATGTAAGCGGAGGCAGACCATACATTTTTCAACAAGACTCTGCTCCTTTACATAAAGCGATGGCGACACAAGATTGGATGGCCGAAAATTTTCATGACCACATAACACCGAACCTATGGCCACCTAGCTTCCCAGACGTAAATCCGTTGGATTATTACGTATGGGGCGTAGTTGAGCGTGAGACCAATAAGCGTCCTTATAACACCACTTCTTCGCTGAAGACTGCTATTAATGCCGTTATGGTCAATATGAACAAGGAGCATTTGATTCGGGCATGAAATCGTTTCCGGACCCGGATCGAAGAGGTTATTGCTGCTAATGGCGATTTTATTGAATAACTTTATAGCCATATATAAATTTAACGTTGTATAAAAAATTCCTAAAATTTCATTAAATTTTATTAAAAATACAAGCTAATTAATTTTACTCTCAAGTTGTCCTCAAATACCGTACGCAGCCTGTACATAGTATATTGGGCTGTTTGATAATTAATGTCGTTTTCTTCATGTTTTTCACAGTGAATTTATTTATATTAACTACAAACATTAATCAATGATCCATTGACCGTTTTGTTGGATGACCTTTTACGATCTTGCGGTAAGTTGAAAAATTCCATGTTCGAAGAAGCCTTTGTTTTAAGAAGCGAAGAACTGGTCCAACTCATTTTCAACAGCCTGATCGGAATCTAAAGTTTTACCATTCAAATGGTTTTTAAGGAAGTAAAACAAATAATAGTCTGATGGTGCTAAGTCAGGGCTATAGGATAGATGTGGCATCAGTTCTCAATTGAGCTCCATTAATTTCTGACGGATTATTAAAGAGGTGTGAGGTCTGGCGTCATCATAATGGAACATCACACCTTTGCGATTGGCCAATTTAGGGCGTTTTTTCTTGATTGCTTCGTTTAATTTCGATAGTTGACGACAGTAGACATTCGTATCAATACTTTGGTTTCTTGGAAGCAGCTCAAAGTAGACTATACCCTTGTAATCCCACCACACGAAAAGCATAATCTTCTTTTGGTGAATATTGGCTTTGGATGTTGATCATGGGGGCTTATCTTGCCTGATCCATGATCGTTTTCGGACTACATTATTGTACACAATCCATGTTTCATCACCCGTTATGATTCCTTTTAGAAATGGGTAGTTTTCGTTACGATTCAGCAAAGAGTCGCATATGTTGATGCGTTTGGTGAGGTGGATTTCCTTCAATTTGTGAGGATCCCAAACATCCAGTTTGTTTACGTAACCAAGCTGTTGTAAGTGCAAGTAAACGGTTGAATTCGATACACCGAGCTTCTCTGCTATCTCTCGAGTTGTCATATGTCAGTTAGTTTTGATTAACGCCTTTATTTTGTCGTTATCAGTATAAGTTGGGCGACCAGTATGTGGTGCATCTTGCACATTAAAAGTTTCAGAACAAAAGCAAGCAAATTAACGCTGACACTGGCGGTCAGTAAGGCAGTCCTCACCATAAACTTCACACAGTTTCTTTCGAGCTTATACCACATTTTTGCCCTTTCGGAAATAAAACAATAAAATATGCCGATAATGCTCACTTTCATTGCCCATTTTCAACCTTATTTTTAACCAACTTGTTATTTACTAATGACGCTTAGTTTTTGACAGAAAATAGTGTACAGTCTAACCTTTATAATAGTATTGGGTGTACAACTTTGCTTCCGCCGTTTTTTTTCGAAATTCGAGACTTTATTGTGAAAAACTGGTTATACATTTATGATTCAAAGTATTGTCCATCGCTGGCCACTACTTTCTTTCATCTTTCAGGCAGCATACGAATCCCGCGTTGAAAAAACTGGTCATCTCTTAAATCGATCCACGAATCGATCTAATTTTTTACTTCTTCATATGACCGGAAGTGCTGGTCAGCCAGGCCGTGTGCTATTAATCAAAACAAGTGATAGTCCGAGGGAGCAACGTCTGGAGAATACGGCGGGTGGAGTAGGACTTCCCATTTCAAAGTTTCCAAGTATGTCTAGACCACTTTCAGGACATGGGGTCGAGCATTGTCATGCTGTAAAATCACTTTATTATGTCTTTCGTTGTAATGCGGCCGTTTGTCTTTCAATTCTCGGCTCAAACGCATTAATTGCGTTCGATAACGATCGCCTGTGATTGTTTCAGTCGGTTTTAACAACTCATAATACACTACGCCAAGCTAATCCCACCAAATACTGAGCATGACCTTGGAACCGTGAATATTCGGTTTGGCCGTCGACGTGGAAGCATGGCCGGGATATTCCCATGATTTTCTGCGCTTGGGATTATCATAGTAAACCCATTTTTCGTCCCCAGTCACAATGCGATGCAGAAATCCCTTTCGTCTTTGCCTTGCAAGCAGCTGTTCACAAACACACAAACGCCGTTCAACATCGCTCGGCTTCAACTCGTACGGCACCCAATTTCCTTGTTTCTGAATCATTTCCATGACTCTTAGGCGTTTCGAAAAAGCTTGTTGCGTCACTCCCAATGATCCTGCCAATTCTTGTTGCGTTTGACACGAGTCTTGATCAAATAATGCCTCCAATTCTGTATCTTTGAAAACCTTCTTTCTTCCACCGCCATGCTGGTCTTTGACGTTAAAATCGCCGTTCTTGAAGCGTTGAAACCACTCTCGGCACGTTCTTTCACTAATAGCGGCCTCACCATAGGTATTTGAGAGCATTCGATGAGCCTTAGTCGCAGATTTCTTCATATTAAAGCAAAAAATTAAAACCTTCCGCAAATGACGAGAATTTGGCTCGTAAGCTGACATGTTTAATCGAGAATAACTTTATGATGCAGACACAAATCGACTAATATTTCGATGGCGTTATGTTTACAAATACCTAAGCTTATTGTATGACATCTATGATCTATTTATTTCAATTACCACTTACCGCTACAGCCATCTATTGCAAAACGGCGGAAGCAAAGTTGTACACCCAATATATAATGATATACGCCACGCAACCGCTACTACATGAAATATGCAGTTCACGCCATCTATGAGAAAAAAAGCGACGTTAATTATCTAACAACCCGATATATAATATATTTATTTATATTGTATATTTATATAGGGTGATTTATTACAATGTTTAGTTTTTAATCTCAAAAAAAACCCATAAAGTTGAATTCTATAGTAAAAATTATATTGTGAGTCGAAAGAACAATCTATGAAATTTACTTTTTAAAGATTATCTTATTTAAATATTGACCGCGACTACGCCGTAAATGGTCGATCCTAAGGGTCTAATTTTGGTCGACGCGTTCCAGCATAGCGACCGGTATCTCGCGAGTGATACGAATAATGTTGGCTTGCAAAGCGTTGATTGAAGCTGGCTTATCTCTAACGACCAGAGCATTCGTGTAACCCCAAAGAAAATAATCTAAAGGTGTGATATCACACGATCTAGACGGCCAATTTACCGGTCCAAAACGTGAAATCAGGTTCTCACTAAAATGATCTCTCAATAAGTCCATTGTTTCTCTCGCTGTATGCAAAGTAGCGCCGTCTTGTTGAAACCAAAGTTCACTGATACCACGGGCTTCAATTTCAGGTAGCGAAAAATCCGTTACCATGGTGCGATAGCGGTCGCCATCGACGGTTACGTTTTGACCAGACTCATAAACCACACCAAAGTGTGCATTTCTGTGGCTTTAGTGGTAGCTGTTGAAGCTCTTCGGGTTGTTCATTAGCCCAAATACGGTAATTCTGCTTAGTGACGTATCCATTGAGCCAAAAATACGTCTTATCACTGAACAAAATTTCACGATAAACTAACGGATTTTCATTGAGCTGATTCAGAGCTCATTCACCAAAAACACGACGCAAACCTAAATCACCCGGTTTTATTTCTTGCACGAGTTGAAGTTTGTATGCCTCAAAACCAAGATCTTTACGTAAAACACGCCAAGTTGTTGCGTACAACACACCAAGCTATTGAGAACGACGCCGAATAGATTCGTCACGGTCTTCAGCCACACTCTCAGCTACAGCCGCTATATTCTCTTCACTACATGCTGGATGTGGTCTAATCGGTCAAATACCATCCAATAATGTATACTGGGTTTTAAATTTGCGGATGGTAGTGGATATAGTGGTTTCGGCAGGTCGACGATGCACACCATAAGCTGCTTTAAGAGCACGAAAAACATTTCTCACAGAACGCTGATTTTTGTAATACAGCTGAACAATTTGGATACGTTGTTGCGGTGTTAGTCTTTCCATGATAATTTGTCAATCAATACTGAATAAAAATTACATTACAGTTTGATAGGAGTCACGCGTTATCTGTAAAAAAAAGCCTATTGAAAATCAAACCTCATATTGAATCATCCTTTATAAGTTGTCGTCTTAAGCAGGTTTGGGTTATTAGGTTATAAGGTTATTTACTTTCAATTAAGAATATTTTAGTAATTTTAAATAAGAAATTTCCCTTGATTATTTTTTGAAAAACCAGTATTTTCGAAGATACGAGGGCGGTTCAATAAGTACCCGTGTTTGACGACAGAGGGCGTTCCTGAAGGAAGTTGGTATTATCATTGTGTGCTGCCATCTATCAAACGACGGTAAAACAAATTTCAGACTAATTGATAGGTTAGTTTGGATTTGGCAGCCATTCGAGTAAGACGTGTTTCGTGATGTTCGCTAAGATGGAAAAAGAGCAGTATCGTTCGGTAATTCGCTTTTTTTTTTTGGATGAAAAAAAATGTGAGAAGTTAAAAGCAAAGTTGAATGCTTTTTATGGGGACACTTTGCCATCTATGACTACAGTTAGGTATTGGTTTAAAGAATTTTAACGTGGGCGAACATCCATTTTTGATAAGAAGCGACCAGAACGCCCGGCAGACGTGGTTACCGAGGAAATCATTCAAAAAGTCCACGACATGATTCTCGCTGATCGACGAACGAAAGTGCGAGAAGTAGCAGAGGCCGTAGGTGTGTCGACCTTAACGGCAATTAATATTTTACATGATAAGTTGGCGATGAAAAAATTCTCGGCCCGATGGGTGCCGCGATTGCTCACGGTGGACTACAAGCGGATGCGGCTGTTAACTTCGAAGCAGTGTTTGGAGCAATTTAAACGAGATCCAGAAGAGTTTTTGCGTCGAGTTGTCACCGTTGATGAAACCTGGATTAATCATTACACAAAACAATTGATTTCTCCCGGTGAATCTGCTCCAAAGAAGACTAAGACGGTCCCATTGGCCGAAAAGGTCATGGTGACGATTTTTTGGGATGCGAACGGCGTCATCCTCGTGGATTCTTCAGAAAAAGGAAGAACGATCACTGGACAATACTACAGTGAGTTATTAGACCGCTTCGACAGAAAATTGAAGGAGACACGGCCGCATTTGGCGAAAAGAAGGTGCTGTTTCACCATAATAACGAACCAGCACATTTATCCAGAGTTGTCGCCGCCAAACTGCATGAATCGCGTTATGAATTGCTGCCGCTACCCCCGTATTCACCGAATCTGGCTCCCTACGACTTTTTCTTGTTCCCTAACATAAAGAAATGGCTTGCGGGAGAAAAACTTAGCTGAAACAAGGTAGTCATCGCCGAGACAAAGGCGTATTTTGGAGAGTTTGACAAATCCTATTTTTCGGAGAGGTTAAAAAAATGGCAGGGACGTTAGGAGAAGTGTATCTTTTTTAAAGGGGACTATGTTAAAAAATACAAAAAAATTTTTTGAAAAAATGGTGTCTTTATTTCTAACACGGGTACTTATTGAACCGCCCTCGTATTCGTGAATGGAAATTTTTTTTCGCAACTTTGACAATTGATATCTTAAAAACTATTGGCAGTCGCCAAAAATCCTTCTACATATTCTCTTACAATATGAAAGAAAAGGTCTGTGCAAAATTTTAGCCAAATCGAGGGTGGGGGGGTTTTGGAAGTTTTTCCGGTTTAACACCTACGGTAATTGTCAACAAATCGGGATTTAACACTCGAACTTGCAGATGAAGAAGTTTAACCATCTAAAGAAACTAATTAGCTAACGTAAGTTTATGCTATCTTGTTATAGCGTGGCTTTGATACGTTACAGTGTATTTACGAGATCTGGCAGCTAATAAACTCATTCTGGTGTAGACTCCACGTAGGAGTGGGAGATAGCTATCAAGAAGAGAAAGAGGTAATACGCAAGTTCAAGAAACATACAATCAATTAAAGATCCTGATCATAGCGAAGTAGAGAAAGGAAAAACGACGTAGTCTCAGCAAAGATACGAATTATTAACTCACGATTTAGTAGATATTTATTAATGGTTAGTAATTGTTTATTTAGTTAACTGCACACTAATAAATGATAATAGTACATACATTTATACTATTTATTAGCTTAAAATAATAATCAATTATGTAGGTGTAAAATATATTTAAAAATAATTTACTAACAAAAAATTATTTCTATTATATGAAAATTATAAAACTGATGTTGATATTATTGAATTTATTTCAAAAGATAAATTTTTTTAATTATTTATTAAAAATAAAAATTAATATTAAAATTTATAACAACAGATTATAAAATGAATGCACATAGAAATTATTTTAAAATTCTGTTTCAAATTTGTAATACAACATATTTAGCGGGGTATTCCTTTGATAAATATAAATTTTTTCTTTAATTTCAACTACTCTTCTTTAATCTGAAAAATCTATAAAATATTAGTAAAATATCATTTTCACAATATATTTGGGATAGAATGGGAATGTGTTGAGAGGCGAGCTACAATAGCACAACATTACATGTAAATGCGTGTTCTGATATTATAGCATAAGTAAATAGTTAAAGAAAGAAATAGGTAAAAGAAAGTCATACATACATGCAAAATACAGGCATGTAAGATAATACAAGGTCTGGCTATTAAGTAGCGAGACTGGTTACAAAAAAGGGTTTTATTATAAAAATTATTCTACATTCGAATGCTCCCCTTTAATATACTCCCCTTTCCTCGCCACACACCTTTCCATACGTTTTTTCCATTAATCGAAGCAGTGCTAGAAGTCTTCTTTGGTGAGGGCCTCTAGGAGCTCTGCCGTTTTTTGCTTTACCGCTTCCATCGACTCAAATCATGTCCCTTTCAAAGTAGATTTTATCTTCGGAAACAACAAAAAGTCGCACGGTGCCAAATCTGGCGAGTGCGGCGCGTATTCGAGCACTGGAGTGCGCTTACTGGCCAAATACTGCTTCACAGATAGCGCGTTATGGGCAGGTGCATTGTCCTGGTGCAAGATCCACGATTTGTTCTTTCACAACTCGGGCCGTTTCTTACGAACTCGTTCTCGCAGTGTTGCCAAAACTGACAAATAGTAAGTCTGGTTGACAGTCTGACCTTTTGGAACCCATTCAGTCATCACGATACCGTTAATGTTGAAAAAAACGATCAACATTGCCTTGAATATTGATTTGGACATCCTTGCTTTTTTGATTCTGGGCGATTTAGGCGTCTTCCAATGCATCGATTGCCGCTTTGCTTCAACATCGTATTGAAAAATCCACGTTTCGTCGCAAGTAATAATGTTTTTCATTAGTCCGGAATCTTTTTTTAACCTTTCAAAGAAATCTGAGCAGACCTGTTCGGAATCGACCAGCATGCCAATTGATACGCTTATGTAAACAATGTTTACATCGGTCGCCAGTGAGCTTAGTGTTGTGACAGTGTCAGCGACGGAGAGGCATCCTGAGATGAAGACAACAATGTCGATAACCGGTCCATATAGCGTCCTAAAACCACTATAGCCAGATCCTTCTGCAGCGACATTTTAGTCCAGCCACTTGGTCGTCAGTGAGGTTAAGTTCTTACAGACCAGCACAGCATTAGGCACCGTTTTACTCTCAAGAGAACCACCCCAACCCGACCCCTCTGATTTTAATAATTTTTGGATATGTTGTAATACTCAAAAAAATGTTCAACACGTGTTTTTTTCATCGGCTGACATCCACTTTTAAATTGTAAAATCCACTTCTGAATACCACCTTGAAAAATCGTTTTTTTAATATATCTCTGCATTTAATAAATATTTTTAAATAAAATCAACGTCAAAATATTTCTCATAAGTAGGCGCTTCTACTGATATAACTTTAACACCAAGGGGTTGCAACCCTTTTTTCTATAGGGGTCAAAGTTCTATTTTTTTTGCTATTTTGCAATTCAAAATCTGTTAAATAAGGTCATGTGGGTTAAAAACTGCATTTATAATGAGAAAATAAGAAATTAAAATTGACGTATTTCGGGGTTTTTTAAGAAAAAATTTTATGGGTGTGTGTTACCCCTAAAAACCACCTCTACCAAATCACAAGCAGACTAACCCACCTAACCCTGGCCACAGTGTGTCTATTAATTGTTTGTTCTGTTATATATACCATATGACAGGCGAAATATATTAGATAACCAAGCTACCCCTAACCTCTTACCCCTAACCTCAAAAATCCAAAAAAACTACCCCTATCAAACCACAAGCAGGTAAACCCACGTAACCCTAGCCACAGCATCTTTATCTATTATTTTTTTAACTAAATACATCCTACATTACAAGCGAGCTATGTCTGCAGAAATCCGAACTTTGACCTCTAAACCGCCCAATCCCAAAAAACCTCCCCTACCGACCCACAAGCAGGCTAACCCAACTAATCCCTACCACAGCATCTTTATTAATTATTTTTTCTGTTATTAAATATATCCCATATCACAAGCGAACTATATTAGCTAACCAAGCTATTCCTAACCCCTAACCGTTCAAAATCCAAAAAACTACCCCTATTAAACCACAAGCAAGCTAATCCATCTTAACCTTGCCCTAGCGTGTTTTTTGATGATTTTTTTTTTTTAAATAAATATATCCTACATAATAAGCAATTTATGACAGCAAACCATTGTACCCTTAACACAATTAATCCCTAAGGAACACCCTTACCAACCCACGAGCAGGCTACCGCCCTCAAACCTGACCACAGCGGCGTTTATCGCTCATTTCTTCTTCAAATAATTGTCGAATTGAAACCTGGGATGAAAAAAGTCAGGTCTAAAAATAAGTATCTAATGTAATACGTTGTCTTATTATTTTCAAATGAACTTTATTAAAAGTTATTCTTATAAAAGACTATATTTTTGACTCATATGTAAATTAAAATGTATTATTTGACATAGTTTGCACACCAATGATAATCTTTAAAGAAGTGCTTGAAACATAATGACTTTTTACACCAACCACATCGTATTATTGCAACATTCTTACATTGTTCTACTCCGCAGTTGACATTACAAGAATTTCCAAAACTAAAATTAACAGGATTATCAGTTTTATCTGGTTTTTGAGTAATATAGCCGCTTTTATACCAGGAATATTTAAAAATATCCGTGTATCTCGGTGAAGAAAACTGGTTATGTACCAGCGATTGCAATGTTATAATGTTATTTCTTACATGTAAATTCAAGTCATAATCCATTAGCATTACTTAAACTAAAAATTGCCTCACGAAATTTTTCCAAACCCTAAAACCATATACATCAAGAGGTTGGATCTTCCCTGTCGTTTTAGTGGGAATTTTTTCAATGTTAACAATTTTATTCGTTGGCATCATTTCCTCTATAACTCTATCACAATGTCCACTCCAAGAATCAAGTAAAAGAATATATTGAGGACCAACATTTGGATATAATACCTTTTTTAACCAAACTTTAAAGAGCTCTGAAATAAATAAAATGTTGCTACAGAATACTTTTCTATATTATTGCATTATTATATATAACAATAATCTCACCTGTAGTTAATTTTCCAGATTTTGATGCTCCCACATGCACATTATTTCGTTTTATCAAAGTTGATTGTACTATACGACCGAATTCACCAGTTTTTTCTTTTAATACAAAAAAAGTGGTGATAGAAGTTTCCCTGTAGCTGATTTAGTTGGTTGATCTGTGTAACTCTGCGTTGTCGATGAAACTGACTGTACCAAACATTGCACTTGTTTTTCTCCTTCTATCGCTAATGTCCTTCCTGAATGCATTTCTAATTGGAAACCACTCTGATCTGAATTATAAATATTTGCTATTCCGATTCTTGGTATACACGATTTCACGTCAGCAACAAAAGCTTCAGCACTAGCTTGAAGCTCTGAAGCACCTTCTAATGTTTTTATAGTAATAAATTTATTTATTTTTCTAAAAACAATTCTATGAGCTTTTTTAAACTTTAATACCCAATTTGCACAAGCCTTGAATCTTACATCTTCTGAGCCGAGTTCTTTTTGTGCTTGTAACGCCCATTTACGTATATTCTTGTCATGCACTATCGAACCAGCTTCAATAGCCGCTTTGAAATTGTCTAATGTATACTGGCAGATTCGGGCAATTTTTTCTCGATAAGTACTCCTTTATTTATTGTTTTGGCTCAACGTTCAAGTTGACTTATTGATAAAACTTTTTAAATCTATAACTTACAGTTTCTAATTTTAAATTTTTTCTCTTTTTTCCGCTTCTCCAATATTCTACGGCATTATTTTTATATTCAAATGATACTTCTTAAACATCATTTGTACAATGATTCGTTGGTGCAAATTCTGGATCAGGAAAGTGATGTTGTATTTCATCTTCGACTATTTGAGCATCACTATCCTTATATTCTTTATGGAAATCCAACGTTTCTTCAACAATTATGTCCAAATCATTGAACTCGTGTGCTACATCTATTAATATTTGTTTCAACTTCTCTGATAATTCAATTTCTTTGAAATTAATCTCACTGCTTGGTATTTGTAAGTTTTGAAAATATGCGAATAATAAATTCAATACGTTCAAAGCATTAACCTTCATGATTAAATCTAAAATAAAAGCACTAAATAAATATTTTTTTCGCAGTTGTAAAGTATTAAAATAAAAAAAACTTAGTCTAATACATATTTTGTTTTACACATCAAAACATGTGATTAAAATTATACGTGAAAAGTGACATTAATACCTACGTAGTAATCAAATCAAATCATCTTCTTATTTTTATTTGTAATATTCTTGTGCTAAGAAAATTTCATATAAAAATACAAGTAAATGTGTTGTTACTAAAAATACAAGTAAATGTGTACAAAGTAAATGTTTATACACTCTGACAAAAAAGTATCCGGAAATTTGAAATAAAACGCAAAAATATTAAACTTCTTTAATATTTATTAAATCTCCTTCAAAATACGCTCCATTTGAAGCGATACACATGTACCAACGTTTTTTCCAATCGTGGAAACATTTTTCATAGGCGCTTTCAGGGATGGCCTTCAGCTCCTTTTGCGAATTTTCTTTTATGACGTCTATGGAGTCAAATCTGGTTCCCCGAAGCGGTAATTTCAGTCTGGAGAAAAGAAAAAAGTCACACGGAGCTAGATCAGGCGAATAAGGTGGCTGGTCGATGGTATTTATTAAGTGTTTGGTCTTAAAATCGTTAATAATCGCGGCTCGATAAGATGGTGCGTTATCGTCATGCAAAATCCACGAATTGTTTTGCCTCAAATCCAGCCGTTTACGGCGAATATTTTCACGCAAACGTCTCAAAACAGTTAAATAGAAGTCCTTATTGACTGCTTGACCTTGCAGAACGAATTCATGATAAACCACACCACGAATATCGAAGAAAACAATAAGCATCGTCTTGATTTTCGAACAACTTTTGCGAGGTTTTTTCGGTTTCGGCTCATTTTTTCCCACCCATTCTGGTGATTGTTGGCTCGTTTTTGTGTCGTATTTATAGACCCATGTCTCGTCACCAGTTATAATCCGTCCCATGAACGTGGGATCAGAATTCGCACGATCCAGCATGTCTGCAGCTACCTGCATCCGGTACTGTTTTTGAAGAAAATTCAGCTCTATCGGAACGAGTCGAGCGGCGACGCGCTGCATGCCAAATTGGTTCACCAAAATCAAACGAGTGGTTTCACGAGAGATGTTGAGATCACGAACTATCTCTCTAACACTGGCATGACGATTTTCGAGCACAATTTTCTTGGTTTCTTCGACGTTATCGTTGGTTGAAGAGGTCGACGGTCGTCCTGAACGAGGTAAATCTTCGACGATCTCCTGACCGTTTTTAAAGGCTTTGTACCATCCGTACACTTGAATTTTCGATAAAACAGAGTCTCCATAAGCCTTTTCCATCATTCGCAACGAGTCAGCACAAGAAATTTCGTTCAAAACACAAAATTTGAGACAAACTCTTTGTTCAATATTTTTTTCCATTGTAACATTCGCAGACTGCCACTGAGGTCGACTGGTTTCAACAGCTGTCGTAAACAAACTAATTGACAGACCGCACTCATGTTTGGCATAGTAATTACGGACAGTCCTACCAACATACAGAAACTTCAAATACTTAAAAATACTTAACGCGGACAATTTAAATGAGAATTTCCGGATACTTTTTTGTCAGAGTGTACATCCAGCACAATAAATAATTCACTTTAATCAAACTGTTATCATTTATCAAATGCAAGCTAGATGTTTTCCTCAATGATGTTTACACAAGAAATTATCTTCCTTGAAACATGGATTAGATAAAAATGCAGATAACGTATGCTTTGTAAACATTATAAATTTCTTAAAAGAGCAATAATGATAGTAGTCATCTAATCAAACTTTGTTATAAATTATTCTTTAAACAAAAAATAACAGAACAATACATTATATTATTACACTAAATTACAATAAATATAAAATTAATACATTGAAATTTTGATATATAATACTCATTTCGTTTTTTAAATAGCGAAAAATCAAAGACTCTTCTTTTAATTTACAATAATAGCAAATAATAAATTATTTCGAATAAATATATATATAAATATCTATATATATATATATATATATTGGGTGTACAACTTTGCTTTCACCGTTTTTTTCCGAAATTTGAGGCTTTATTGTAATAAACTGGTTATACATTTATGATTCAAAGTATTGTCCATCGCTGGCCACTACTTTTTCCCATCTTTCGGGCAGCATACGAATCCCGCGTTAAAAAAACTGGTCATCTTTTAAATCGATCCACGAATTGATTCAATGTTTTACTTCTTTATGAGACCGGAAGTGCTGGTCAGCCAGGCCGTGTGCCATTAATCAAAACAAGTGATAGTCCGAGGGAGCAACGTCTGGAGAATACGGCGGGTGGGGTAGGACTTCCCATTTCAAAGTTTCCAAGTATGTCTAGACCACTTTCAGGACATGGGGTCGAGCATTGTCATGCTGTAAAATCACTTTATTATGTCTCTCGTTGTAATGCGGCCGTTTGTCTTTCAATTCTCGGCTCAAACGCATTAATTGCGTTCGATAACGATCGCCTGTGATTGTTTAAGTCGATTTTAACAACTCATAATACACTACGCCGAGCTGGTCCCACCAAATACTGAGCATGACCTTGGAACCGTGAATATTCGGTTTGGCCGTCGACGTGAAAGCATGGCCGGGAAATCCCCATGATTTTCTGCGCTTGGGATTATCGTAGTAAACCCATTTTTCGTCTCCAGTCACAATGCGATGCAGAAATCCCTTCCGTCTTTGCCTTGCAAGCGGCTGTTCACAAACACACAAACGCCGTTCAACATCTCTCGGCTTCAACTCGTACGGCACTCAATTTCCTTGTTTCTGAATCATTCCCATGACTCTTAGGCGTTTCGAAAAAGCTTGTTGCGCGACTCCCAATGATCCTGCCAATTCTTGTTGCGTTTGACACGAGTCTTGATCAAGTTATGCCTCTAATTCTGCATCTTCGAAAACCTTTTTTCTTCCACCGCCATGCTGGTCTTCGACGTTAAAATCGCCATTCTTGAAGCGTTGAAACCACACTCGGCACGCTCTTTCACTAAAAGCGGCCTCACCATAGGTATTTAAAAGCATTCGATGAGCCTCAGTCGCAGATTTCTTTATATTAAAGTAAAAGATTAAAACTTTCGGCAAATGACTAGAAATTGGCTCGTAAGCTGATATGTTCAATCGAGAATAACTTTATGATTCAGACACCAATCGACTAATATTCCGATGTCGTTATGTTTACAAATACCTAAGTCTATTGTATGACATCTATGATCTATTTATTTCAACTACCACTTACCGCTACAGCCATCTATTGCAAAACGACGGAAGCAAAGTTGTACACCTAATATATATATATATATATATATAATTCAAATGTTATTACAGAATTATTTTATGAAATGATCCCTCAATAATTTTGGAACTATTTTATTATTATTTTATGAATTAATTCTGAAGGAATTAAAAAGCGGACATAGCATTAATACAGAATTTATTCTAAAATAATTTTATTATATCATGAATCAATTCAGAATTAATTCAGAATCAATTCATGCTGTGTGGGTACCCCTAGCAATCCTGAAGCAGGCTCAATTTTTTAATTTTCAAACATATTTTTCGAAGTGGCATCATAATTTATTATTTGCTATTATTGTAAATTGAAAGAAGAGTCTTCAATTTCGTGAGACAATTTTCAGATCAAGTAATGCTGATTAATTATGACTTGAATTTACATGTAAGAAATAACATTATAACATTACAATCGCTGGTACATAACCAGTTTTCTTCACTGAGATACACGGATATTTTTAAAT
Organism: Chalcis sispes; assembly: GCA_949987625.1. Classification (NCBI taxonomy): domain Eukaryota; kingdom Metazoa; phylum Arthropoda; class Insecta; order Hymenoptera; family Chalcididae; genus Chalcis; species Chalcis sispes. The sequence continues at coordinate 18,247,611 of OX465098.1, read as the reverse complement.
ATTCCTGGTATAAAAGCGGCTATATTACTCAAAAACTAGATAAAACTAATAATCCTGTTGATTTTAGTTTTGGAGAATCTTGTAATGTCAACTGCGAAGTAGAAGGATGTGAGAATGTTGCAATAATACGATGTGGTTGGTGTGAAAAGTCATTATGTTTTAGGCACTTCTTTGAAGATTATCATTATTATGAAAACTTTGTCAAATAATACATTTTAATTTACATATGAGTCAAAAATACGAGGTCTGGCTATTAAATAACGAGACTGCGCGCCTAGAGGGCGCCGTAGAGGGGTGTGGAAAAAAACAAGTAGTGCGTTGGGTATCTAGATAACTTGTCTATGCACGTACCAAAACACGTTTTCGTCACTATTATTGTATTTGTGTAGTAGCAGTTTGAAATGAACGTGTTTTTTTCTCGTGCCGAAAACCATGTGTGACGAAAAACAGGAGCAACGTATCAATCTCAAATTTCTCGTTAAATTAAGAAAAACTTCGACTAAGTGCTGTAAATTGTTGCAAGAGGCCTATGATGACAATTCTCTATCTCGTGCGCGTGTTTTTTGGTGGTGTAAGCGCTTCAGCGAGGGCCGACTGAGCACTGAAGATGACCAACGCCCAGGTCGCCCTGTCACTGTTTTAACTCCGGAAACAGTGACCCAAATCAACCAAATTGTGCGTGCAGATCGTCGAATGAGCATCCGGACGATTGCCGAGGCTGTAAACGCCGATAAAGAAACGGTAAAACAAATTTTATACAATGGATTACACATGACAAAAGTCTGTACGAAGTTGGTGCCAAAAAACCTGACTCCTGACCAAAAGCTCTTGCGTCAACAGGTCTGCTCAGATTTCCTTGAAAGGTTAAAAAAAGATTCTGGACTGATGAAAAACATTATTACTTGCGACGAAACGTGGATTTTTCAATACGATTTTGAAACAAAGCGGCAATCGATGCATTGGAAGACGCCTGAATCGCCCAGAATCAAAAGAGCAATGATGTCCAAATCAAAATTCAAGGCAATGTTGATCGTTTTTTTCGACATTAACGGTATCGTGATGACTGAATGGGTTCCAGAGGGTCAGACTGTCAACCAGACTTACTATTTGTTAGTTTTGGCAACACTGCGAGAACGAGTTTGTAAGAAATGGCCCGAGTTGTGGAAGAACAACTCGTGACTTTTGCATCAGGACAACGCACATGCCCATAACGCGCTATCTGTGAAGTAGTATTTGGCCGGTAAGCGCACTCGAGTGCTCGAACACGCGCCGTACTCGCCAGATTTCGCATTGTGCGACTTCTTTTTGTTTCCGAAGATAAAATCTGCTTTGAAAGGGATCCGATTTGAGTCGATGGAAGCGGTAAAGCAAAAAACGGCAGAGCTCCTAAAGGCCCTCACCAAAGAAGACTTCCAGCACTGCTTCGATCAATGGAAAAAACGTATGAAAAGGTGTGTGGCGAGGGAAGGGGAGTATATTGAAGGGGAGCATTTGAATGTAGAATAATTTTTATAATAAAACCCTTTTTTGTAACCAGTCTTGTTATTTAATAGCCAGACCTCGTATAGTCTTTCATAAGAATACCTTTTAATAAAGTTCATTTGAAAATAATAAGACAACGTATTACATTAGATACTTATTTTTAGACGTGACTTTTTTCATCCCAGGTTTCGATTTGACAATTATTTCAAGAAGAAATGAGCGATAAACGCCGCTGTGGTCAGGGTTGAGAGCGGTAGCCTGCTCGTGGGTTGGTAAGGGTTGGTAATAATTGCTCATTATGTATGATATATTTAAAAAAAAAAAAAAAATCTTAAAAAAACACGCTGGGGCCAGGTTAAAATGGATAAGCTTGCTTGTGGTTTGATAGGGGTAGTTTTTTGGATTTTGAACGGTTAGGGGTTAGGAGTAGCTTGGTTAGCTAATATAGTTTGCTTGTGATATGGTATATATTTAATAACAGAAAAAATAATTAATAAAGATGCTGTGGCAGGGATTAGTTGGGTAAGCCTGCTTGTGGTTTGGTAGGGGTGGTTTTTTGGGGTTGGGCGGGTTAGGGGTCAAGGGTCGGATTTCTGCGAACATAGCTTGCTTGTGATGTAGGATATATTTAGTTAAAAAAATAATAGATAAACATGCTGTGACTAGGGTTGCGTGGGTTTACCTGCTTGTGGTTTGATAGGGGTGGTTTTTTGGGTTTTTGAGGTTAGGGGTAAGAGGTTAGGGGTAGCTTGGTCATCTAATATATGTCGCTTGTCATATGGTACATATAACAGAGCACATTATTAATAGACACACTGTGGTCAGAGTTAGGTGGGTTAGCTTGCTTGTGATTTGGCAGAGGTGGTTTTTAGGGGTAACACACACCCATAAAATTTTTTCTTAAAAAACCCCGAAATACGTCAAATTTAATTTCTTATTTTTTCATTATAAATGCAATTTTTAACTCACTCGACCTTATTTAACAGATATTGAATTGCAAAATAGCAAAAGAAATAAATTTTTGACCCCTATAGAAAAAGGGGTTGCAACCTCTTGGTGTTAAAGTTATATCAGTAGAAGCGCCTACTTATGAAAAATATTTTGACGTTGATTTTATTTAAAAATATTCATTAAATGCAGAGATATATTAAAAAAACGATTTTTCGAGGTGGTATTCAGGGGTGGATTTTACCCTTTAAAAGTGGATGTCAGCCGATGAAAAAAACACGTGTCGAACATTTTTTTAAGGTTTACAACATATCCAAAAATTATTAAAATCAGTGGGGTCGGGTTGGGGTGGTTCACTTGAGAGTAAAACGGTGCCTAATGCTGTGCTGGCCTGTAAGAACTTAATCTCACTGACGACCAAGTGGCTGGACTAAAATGTCGCTGCAGAAGGATCTGGCTATAGCGGTTTTAGGACGCTATATGGACTGGTTATCGACATTGTTGTCTTCATCTCAGGATGCCTCTCCGTCGCTGACACTGTCACAACACTAAGCTCACTGGTGACCGATGTAAACATTGTTTACGTAAGCGTATCAATTGGCATGCTGGTCGATTCCGAATCGAGCGCAGGTGGCGTATGCGGCGGTGGAGATAGCCGGAGACCCTCGGGAATGCCTGATTCATCGAAGAAGGGGAACAAGGTAATGAAGAATAAAGTAACTGGTTCACTTTATTTTGGACAGTGCGCGTGCCTAGTTATAGCAACTTCACGCATCGTTACACCATAATATGCCGTCTTTCCTGATCTCATTCCTTGTCTTTAGTTCTCTACTTTTTCTTTTTTTTTTCTGATCTTTTTGGAGGATGCAGGAAAGCATTCTAATATTTCTCTATCTCATATCTATCTTCCCTTGCTCTATCTTCCGATTCATAAGTTCGTAAAGTTGGTTATTTTAATTTAAGAAAGCTGATAGCATAGTACCCAGAAAAATAAATAAATTTGTTTTTGGAAATATTATAAAATGTATCGAAAAATTAGAAATAAAGGCCTGTGATTTTGTTCTTCTTATTAAGTAGGTAATGAAACATTTTATATCTGAAAATGTCTATAATTCAAATCAAAGCAATTTTAGGTTAAAAATACATTCTGAAAGAATTTCGGCCATCGAAGGAAAAAATAGAAGAACAACATGTTGTGCAGTCAGTTTTATCTACAACTCGCAGTTGTACAATATAATCCTTGATATCATATAAATAAACATTATCAGCACTCTTTTTAGTTTTAAAAGAACCGACTGGTAAATTTGAACCGACAGTGGAACCAAATTTATTTAAACCAAATGGAGTTCATACAATATATACACACACAAAACATAAATCAGAAAAAAAATGACTATAGGTATGAATAAATTACATAAATTACTTATAACTAACTTTTTATAATTTAAAAATTTAAACCAAATAATTTTATTAATAAATTATTGGGAGTACAAATTATTTGAGTTCGTTTTTGCAAAAATGCATTCATTTCAGAATAAAAAGAATTAAGAGAATAAGCAAAGTATCATCTATCGCTAATTACTACTTTTTCCTACCTCTCAGGCAATTTTCGAATTTCATCTCGAAAAAATGTCTCGTCTTTTGAAGTAATCCAAGTTAGGAGCCAACTTTTGATTTCTTCGAAAGAAGTAAACCGATGACCTGCTAGATCATGCTGTATCCCTCGGAACAACCAGTAATCAGAAGGAGCAATGTCAGGGGAATACGAAAGATAGGAAAAATGTATAAAAAGCGATTTAGCATACTTTGAATGAAGCACTTTTTATTATTCTATCAAATTTAACGTGCTATTTTTTCTTTTAAAATCCACATTTCGTACTTGTACACCTGGTATATGCAAAGCTTACGAGCGTTAAAAAAAAAAACAGATTTTTTTAAAACTAATCTTCTTTTGGTGAAAAAACCATCCAACAGTTTTTTTCAAAACGGAAAATTTTTTCCACATTGATAAAAAAAGATCATCAAAAAATTTTTGTAAGCTTCGATTTTTTTTCGAATTTTTTTATCATGCCTAGACGGAATTTAACCGTATCGCAAGTCGCGCAGCTCGTAACTCTTATCCAGGAGGGGTACAATTATCGGGAGGTCGGCGATAGACTGGGCGTTAGTTCGTCAGTCGTGCCTCGTGCCTACAACCGTTTCCTGGAAACTAATGGATTTGAAAGACGAGCTGGATAAGGTCAAAGCCGAGTAACAACTCCTCGGGACAATCGCCCCATTGTTCGACGTGTTCGTCTAGAACCTTTCGTTCCTGCGAACGTTGTCGCGCAGCACTTTCCAAATCGTTGACAGCAACAACGACGGCGACTGCAAAACATTTCAAGGTCAACGGTTCGCAACTGTCTTCGTGAAGTTGCAGTGCGATCTAGAAGGGCTGTTCGTGTGCCAATATTAATACCTGCACATCGCAGAGCTCGACTAGCGTATGCTTATTAACATGTTAACTGGAATATGAAGCAATAGAGTAATGTCCTGTTCTCAGATGAGTCTTGGTTTTGTCTGCAACGTAACGATAGAAGACCTCGAGTTTAGCATCGTCAGGGAGAGCATTTTTCACAAAACTTTGTCCGTCTCGTTGCAGCTTACAACAGAGGATCAGTGATGATTTGGGCTAGAGTTTCACAATCATGGCGAACTCGTTTAGTTATTGTCCGCGAAAACCTTAACGCTTGGCGCTACATCGACCAGATATTGAGGCCTGTTGTCTTACCATGACGACAAAACACGCAAGGATTCATTTTTATGCAAGATAATGCTCGCTCTTATACCGAAAACATTACCCGTCAATTTTTTGAAGGACGCGACATAACGCTATTGAGGCATCCTGCAATGAGTCGTGATCTCAATCCCATTAAGCACGTCTGGGATATTACGAGCCGTCCATTGCGAAACGATTACCCAAATTTACAAAATTTGGCTGCACTCGAACGAACTTTGTTTGCAATTTGATGGATGATTCCTCAGTTGATGATCCGAAATTGCATCATGAATATGCGTGAAAGGCTGCAAGCAGTGATTCGGAGTCGCAGTGGTAACACTCGTTACTAAAACACACACACACACACACACGCGCCACACACACAAACACAAACAAAGAGTAGCGTGCGCATACCGCACCGTCTCGTACGATGCGGTCATTGTGGTTGCATCAGTGATCCCAGTAGACATCCTCGCATCAGAGCGGGAACGTCAGCATCAGAAGAAGAAGGAGCAGGGAAGGATTGCACTTTAAGAAGAGAGAACGGAGAGCCTACAACAATGGCAACAGAGGTGGGACTCCTCCACCAAAGGAGCTTGGACACGCCGCTTTATCCCAAACATCACCGCATGGGTAAATCGCGCGCACGAAGAGGTCGGGTACTACATCACCCAACTCCTTACTGGGCATGGATGCTTCTGGGCATATCTGCACAGATTCAGGAGATCTGACACTCCGAACTGCCACTACTGCCGTAACCTTAGAGAAGACGCAGAACACGTCTTCTTCAACTGCCCATACCATCAGAGGAAGCGAGTAAGACTAGAAGAAGATCTGGGCATTAACATCAGTCCGGATAACATAGTAGAGTGTATGCTGAAGGACGCAAAAGCATGGAGCAGCATAGCCGAGTTTGCGGAGAAGGTCCTCAAAAGCCTCCGCAGTACCTATGATGAATAGGAGCGACACAGAAGAGCAGTGATTCTGCATTGAAAACCCCTGCAAAGTAGTATTTACTAAGAGTGCCGCAGGCGATATATATGGTTGAAGGCGCATGGGGCAGGGGGTTTTGGCGGGTACAAAGAACCCCGCATAACTCAGGAGTGCGGACCCTCCTGAGTACTTGTCAGCAAGTTTCCTCCTGGACCCCCGTAGAAGGAAAAAAAAAAAAAACACACACACACACACACACACACACAAACACAACCACACACACACACACACACACACACAAACACAACCACACACACACACACACACACACACACACACAACACACTTTTTTTAGAGAATGAGTTTGGAGTCATAAAATATTGTGGAACTGACGAACCACGGGGTCTCATTTCTCTCCAAGAACCCCACACACACCAACACAGACATACAGTTCGAAAGCACTTTGAGTAATGCAAATGTCGGCGGTTGACCAAAATCATCAAAATTTTAACAAAAAGAAAAGTTTTAGAAAAAACTTTAGAAAAAAAATTTTTTTTTTAAACTGTTGTTTCTAAATTCAAAAAGTGAGAGATGAGCAATTATGGGAAAAGTCGAAAACAGTTAATTTTTTTCATTTTTAAGATGATTACAAGACAAATCGTTGCATTGATTTAAAACTTCACATAGCTATTAGGGGTACATTGAAGTAAATGAATTCTTAAAAACATTAGCGGTTTCATCGAACTTAGCAAAGAAGCGGTCGATTTTTCAAGACAACAGAAAAAGTGACTTTTTTTAACTTTTCCCAAGTTGATATCAGGGTTAAAAAAAATTTTTTTTCCTAAATAATGCTTCAGGTCTTTTTAGAAAATTTATTCCAGATTCCAAAACTGCCCTTCAATTTTCTGTCCGGTCATTGGTTGCTGAGATATCAATGGTGAAAGACAAAAGGATCTTTTTTCATTCGAAGTCGAATATTTCCGAAAGAAATTAATGTAGCAGAAAATTAAAAAAAGGAAATTAAAGCTGAATAAACAGGTTATCAGCTCTGTAGGATGGCTTCATTGAAAAAAATTTTGTCGAGTCCGTGGACCGAAAAAAACATCGCAAAAAATTCGCAAAATTTTCTTTTCGTGCTATTACCAGGTTGCTCAATAAGTTTCGCGGTTCGATAAGAGAAACACAATTTTATGGTTTGAAATACACTTTATTATTCAGTATTGTCTCCCTTAACAGCAATACACTTTTTCTAACGAGATTCTAATTTATAAATTCCATCCCTGAAGTGAGAATCTGGAAGGGCTGCAAAATACGCTTCCACATCTGTTATCACCTCATCATTTCATGAAAAACGCTTTCTGCGCATAAATTTTTTAGGTCTGGAAACAGATGGAAGTCGCTAGGGGCCAAATCTGGTAAATACGGTGGATGCTCCAACAATTTGAACTTTAATTCATGGATTTTAGCCATTGTCAAAATGCTCTTGTGACACGATGCATTGCCCTGACGAAAAAGGATTTTTTTATTCTGCAAACCGAGTCTTCTTTCACGAATTTTTTACTTTAGCTAGTCTAAAAGGTTACAATAATATTCAGAATTTATTGTTTTACCAGTTTGCAAGTAATCCACAAACAAAATTCCTTTCGCATCCCAAAAAACTGATGCCAAAACCTTCTTGACCGATTTCTGGACACGAACTTGTTTGGGAGCCGAAGAACCAGGTTCACACTATTCTTCAGCCTATTGTTTTGATTGAGGATCATGGTGATAGACCCAAGTCTCATCCATAGTGATGAGTCGATGCACAAAATCCACTTTATCCTTTCGAAAACGCTTTAAATGTTGCTGAGAAAGTCGCATTTAAATGTGTTTTTGTTCCATTGTCAGCGAATGCGGCACCCATTGTGCACATAGCTTCCTGAAACCTAATACTATAGTCAAAATATTGCTTACACTGCCCAATGAGGTGCCCAGGGCTTCTACTAAATCGCTTTCAGTTACTCGACGATTTTCCAATACGATATCCTGTATTTTTTCTACGATTTTTGGTGTTGTTGCTGTTTTTGGACGTCCTTGACGGATCGTCTTCAAGGCTTGTACGACCACGTTAAAATTCAGCAACCCATCTTTCTACTGTACTAATTGAAGGCGAAGAGTCCTTATACACTTTCAATATTCTTTCATAAATTTTCTTTGCTTTTAAACCTTCCAAAAATAAAAATTCAATCACTGCACGATACTTGATTTTTTCCATTGTAAAAAAATACTGACACGTCGATACTAAATGGCTTGTAAACAAAGAATGAATTGACAAATTAAAATGAAACTTCACATACGTTCATATGAAGAGTGTACCAACATAACAAAAAAAATTTAGGCTAGTAGCAACACCCTCTCTTATCAAACCGCAAAACTTATTAAACAGCCTGGTACTTAAGAGTATTTAACAACCATAGCTTCTAAAAAGTTTTGGCTAAAAGATCTCAAAACTAGAATTTTGGAGCTTCAAAATGCTTTTCTTAAAGTCTCGATATAACCATTTTTCACTAAGATGCAGGCCGTCAAAAATCACCAAAAAATTTAGAATTTTTTTGCTCCTTCAATTTTTGCTAAAAGTGTACATGAATATATATACGAGGTGTGTTCAATAAATAAAGCTAATTTTGATATGTTTAAAAAAATATTTATTCATTCATCAATATTTATGGTGACTGCTTCAAAGTAATTTGCATCAGATATTGTAAAATAACACCCAGGCTTTAGCAGCATTAATCTCTAGAAGGAAATCTCGATAGGGAACCGGATACACCTTCTTTCCTGGCAACTTCTGCACCTCAAACAGAAAATAAACTTACATCCACTAATCAGTTGACAGTCAGCAGCTGGTTAAAAATAATTTATCTTATAATTTCCGAGTTGCGCCATTGCAGAAATCTCTTGTCGTGAAGCGCAATCAATCAATAAACTCCAGCTGTAAAAATCCGAGTTTCAAGTCTTCTTGAACAAAATAAAATGAATTTGAAAGATATTATACTATATTTCAAAATGTCGTTTGATTTATTTAATCATGTTTACTTTCTTTTGAAATATTAACCTTTATAATTTGATCAATTTAAGTTTAATCCATTAAGTCCTAAATGGACGTTTTTTCATTGCAATTTTCAACGATTGTAATTTCTGTAACAAAGCCTTCTAAAAAATTTCTAAATGAGCATATCTGACATAGAATCAACTGAAATTTCATAATCTTGAACTATATTTTTTTTTTAATGTATCCGTAATAAAGTATATGGGATTTTTTCCAAAAAAATATGGATTTAACTTTCTTTTTGTTTCATCTTGTTTTTTCATTTTGAAATCACTTTAGTATTTCTGTTTGGAGTACAGAAATCGCGTCCTCGAGGTTTAAACTTCAAGAAATGCAGATTAAAATCTTAAAAATATATGTAGAAAGATCCAAAATGACGGCTCAAACACGAAAAAATCGTTGAAAACTCAAGAATTTTCCATTTAAAAATGATGGACTTTAGAAACAAATATTATTGAACAAAAATTTTTTATAATTGATCAAATAATACGGTGAAATTTTTTGAGGATTTTTCGAAAATTTTTTTAATTTTTCAAAATTACAAAATTTTGAAAACATTGTACAGTTAATTATGCATTCCTTAGCTGTCAGAAATCTTCTGCCATTGCCCGGTTCTTGCCACATGGAGGTGACGTAAATGAAGAAACTTTTTTTTTTTTTGTCTTTTTGTTCTTTTTTGTTTGGTTTTTTTTCTTTTTGTTTTTTTATTTTCAAAAATCCATTTTATTTGCCTTTTGCATTATTTGCTTATTTTTACGTTTTGATATAAAATACTTTCTATTTTCTATCATGAATTGACATAAAACAGGAATGACAAAAGTAGGCATTGCAAATCTTACAGATTATTTGTGTCCTCTTGCTACAATTTTGAAAACTCTTACAGTTTTTGTTTTCCTAACTTCTAACCATTTCATGTAATTCATTTTTTTTCTTTCGTACTTTTGGCAAAGTAAAATTCAGCAATAGCTAACGCTGTCTCTTTTTATCCAATTTTTTTGCTTTTATGTGATAAATTATGAATTGCAACTGCATTGATTATCGATGATTGAATTAGGCGAATAAAAATTTACCAAGTCTATCTTTTGGCTCTTATACATGGCATCAAATTACTACAATGCCCATCATGTAGATCGACACCACCCATGTATTTATTATACAATGCAAATGCTTTGGGAAAAGGTTAATCATCTTTTCTCTCCAATTCTTTTGAATATCTTTTTGCTGTTGATATTGGCTTTATGCCGCGGTTGAAAATAAACAGACTAGCTTCGAATCCATCACAGTAATGTAATTCAAACCACATTTTTCTTTATGTTTAACAGAGAATTTACCTCTTATTACTTTTTTGTCTAATTCATTATCAATATTTACTCTGTTTCTTCTTACGGTACCAGTTACTATCAAGCCAAGTGATTGCAAATAAATAAGTAAATCTGGATCACAAATAAGATTATCAAAATATAAACGATACTGCATTATTTTTTTTTTTGAAAAACAGAATGAAGCAGCTTTTGAAGCATTTGCATAACGACTCGACTTCCTAAGGCACATTTAGATAATTTTGCTTCTTTATTAGATAAATAAATATTCGAAACCTTGCCACAATAAATATCACAATTGAACAGATATCTTTCGGTGTTACAAATTCCCCACATTTTTATTCCAAAACGCACAGGCTTATCTTTCATAAACTGGAGCAAAATGGTTTTTCTATGAAATTTTACCATCATTTCATTGATAGACAAAGCTATTGAACAAAATTTAAATTGCAAGGCATTTTTGTTGAAAATTTTAAGAATCTTTTGCACCCTTTAAGCTTTATCATCAAGATCTTTATCTTCAGGTTTGGAAAATTTTATTTTTGATTTGATCTTGACAAATTTGTGACGTCTCATCGCTATAGCTACTGGAGGACAAGCTAACAATAACTTTCTAGAGCAATAGTCCTTCTAGGGTTTCCTTCAATTGAAAATTGATGTAATAATTATCCCCAAGAAAATATGCAAATCATCTAACGTCGAATTATAACCATTCCTACGAGTACTTTTAATAATATAATGCTTCAAATCAGTAGAAAGAGAAAGTTTGAACAACTGTATGCATGAAGAATTTTTTGGTTTTTTCAGATAACAAATTTTCATTTTGAGAATAATTTTCATATTTTTTGTCATTTGCTTATACTTAAGTATAGTTACGCTCTAATTTTGACTGATTTTCTTCATAGTTAACATACTTAGAACCTGTGAATAATTGATTTTTAAAATTTGAATCTTCGAATCTTGATAATCATCTGATGCAGAATCAGAAACAGAGTCATCAGAGTCAACACGCTAAGAAATAACTAAAGCATTAGAGTATCTACCTTCATGCTCTTGAATTTCCATATTTTGCATATTATTAGATCGTTTACGATGTTTAGCCAACAAATCTGACATTTTCTTTATTACTTACAAAGAGAAATATTATGAATTGTATCAGTAGAGAGTGTAACCTTTTAATTTTACGATACCAACGTTTTTGCTTACAATGGATAGATATAACTTATGAATAAAATTCTTTTAAGCTAGAAGTATTATAGTCAAACTATTGACTCATAGAATTTTGCTATATATAAGAGAATGCAATAACAAGTTGCAAAAATATTTATTTTTTGAAGTTTTTTTGGATATCTAGTCATAGATCATTACATCAATTTTGTTTGAGAACACAAGTAAACGAGCAAAAATTAAAAAATATTGTAAGTTGGAAAAAAGCTGTATTTACTAATAAAGAATGAAAAAATCTATTTTCAAAATGAATTTAATTATGAACAAATTACTTAAGAGTGATTGAATAAATACGAAAATCTCAAAATAATTGTTGAGAAGTTTAGGAATTTTTTATTTAAAAATCATGGACTTTAGAAAAAAATGTTACAAAACAAATTTTTTATAATTGATCAAATAATACGGTGAAATTTTTTCAGAATTTTTCGAAGACTTTTTTAATTTTTCAAAATTGCGGGATTTTAAAAATTAAACAAATATTTAAAAAATTCTAAAAAAATTTTACCGTATTATTTGATTAATTATAAGAACTTCTTGTTTAGTAATATTTATTTCTTAAACCCAACATTATCAGATAAAAAATTCTTGAAGTTTTCGACGATTTTTTCGTGTTTGAGCCGCTATTTTCGATCTTTCTACATATATTTTTAAAATTTTAATCTGCATATCTTGAAGTTCCAACCTCGAGAACGCGATTTCTGTACTCCAAACAGAAATTCTAAAATGATTTTAAAAAGAAAAAACAAGATGAAACAAAAAGAAAGTTAAATCCATATTTTTTTGGAAAAAATCCCATATACTTTATTACGGATACATTTTTCGAAAAATCTAGATTAAGATTATAAAAGCTCAGTTAATTCTATGCCATATATGCTTATTTAAAAATTTTTTAGAAGGCTTTTTTACAGAAATTACAATCGTTCAAAGTTGCAAAGAAAAACGTCCATTCAGGACTTAATGTGTTAAGGTAAGCAGCTCTCACTGGGTGTATAGTCTTAGCGTTGATGTGATTAATTTTGTATCTTTTCTGTTTAAATTACATATTTTTACCTTTTTTATGTTTTTTAACTAGTTTCTATTTATTTTGGATGTTGAATGAAAATAAAGATTTATTTAAATTATTTATCATAATTTAGAACAAATAAATTGTTAAAATCAAAGGTCATCAAACGGATATTCTCATTGGATATGTATACGAGATGTGTTTAATAAATGAAGTCAATTTTGATATATTTAAAAAAATATCTATTTCAATATTTTATCAATATTTATGATGTTCCCTTCAAAATAATACCCATCAGATATTATAAATTTGCGCCAGCGCTTTTTCCAATCCTTAAAGCACTTTTCATAGGCGGTTTTTGGTATAGCCTTCAATTTTTTTCAGTGATTTGGTTTTTATCTGCTCAATCGTGGAAAACCTCTACCCTTTAAGGGTGCTTCTCGGTGTTGGAAATAAAAGAAGTCGCACAGGGTTAGATCTGATGAATATGAAGGCTAGGGCATGATAATAGTATTGTTTTTAATCAAAAAATTACGAACCAACAACCATGTGTATGGTGAGCAAAAGCATTATCGTCATGCAACAGCCATGAATTGTTTTTCTACAAAGCCAGGAGTTTTCTTCTTATTGTTTCACGTAACCAGTACATAACTTGAAGGCGATATTCTTTGTTGACCGCAGTACTGTCTGGCAAAAAGTAGTGAGTAAAACCTTCACATTCATTAAAACTTAGCTTGTTTTTTTGGTCTCGGCTTCTCTAGACCTCCTATTGAGATGATTGTGCTTTGGTTTCGACGTCATAACCGTACGCTCATCTTTCATCTCCGGTTATGATCCTCTTGAGCACGTCTGGATCCTCATTGACTTCATTCAACAACTCCTGAGCGACGCCCATACGACGGCTCTTCTTATCAAAATTAAGTAGTTTCGGAACAAATTTCGATAAAACTCGTCACATGTTCAAAACATCCGAAAAAATAACATGACGCGCGCCAACAGACATGCCGACTTTTGCAGCAACCTCTCTAATAGTTACACGACGAATTTCAAGAATCATTTTTTTCACTGCTTCAACGTTTTCATCTGTTGTTGACGTGCTAGAACGTCCGCGATGAATATTACTATTGACATGTTCTCGGTCTTCTCAAAATTGCTTGTACCGCTTGTAAATATTTCTTTTACTTACGCAGAAACCATTCCAACCCGACCTCACCGATTTTAACGATTTTTCGATATGTTGTAAAGCATAAAAAAATAAAAGATACTATTTTATCCGCGGAAAAACACTTTTAAGGAGTGAAAACCACTCTCAAAGTTCACCCCCAAAAGCAGTTTATTTTCAACGTCTCAAAAACTACTTAGACTTTTAAAATAAAATCGACGTCAAGAAATTTCTTATAAAAAGACACTTCTACTGACATAACTTTTATGCCGAAGGGTTGCAACCCCCTTTCTAATAAGGGTAAATGTGCTATGTTTTTACTTCTTTTCGATACAAAATTTATTAAACTAGCTCTTTTAGGTTTAAAATTTACTGACAATAAGTAGATAAAAAAATTAATTTGAGGTGTTTTGGGATTTTTGAAGAAAAAATTTTTTCAGGTGTGTTTTACCCATAGAATCCACCCCTGCCAAACCAAAAGTAGGCTAATACATCTAATTCTAGGAGAAGCGATTTTAGTTGCTTGATTTTTCTCAAACTAATCATATCCCACACAAGCCAGCTAATCAAGCCTACCCCTGTGAAACTACAAGTAGGCTATCTCACCTACTAGTATCTCTACACACAGCGAGTTTAATCGCGTATTTTTTCTTGAATTATTCGAATCCCATACCACAAACGAGCTAACTAACATACAATTAATCACCTAGCCTCTTAACCTATAAAACAAAATTTATTAAATCAGCTCGTTTGAGTTAAAAATTGCACTGATATTGACAAAATAAAAACTCATATTTGACGCATATTTTGGGATTTTGTAAGTAAAACAGAATTTACATGCATACATGAATATTTATATATGTGTGTGCGTGTTTATACATATAATAAACACAAAAAAAGTCAACACAAATGATTTATGGTGTTCAAATAAAATAAACACATTAAATTTTCAATAATTATTTATGTATAGAGTTTTATAATTTGATTGTAATATTAAAAATTATTACAAAATTCCTACACAATAATTCTGTTATATGTATGTATGTTTAGAATTTTATAATTTAATTTTAAATATTTAATTACACTTTCATTTCTCTACACACTGATTAAATTATAAAAAGCTCTATCTATATGTATAATACATACCAGGTGTACAAGTATGAAATGCGGATTTTAAAAGAAAAAATAAAACGTTAAATTTCGTAGAATAATAAAAAGTGCTTTATTCAAAGTATGCTCCATCGCTTTTAATACATTTTTCCTATCTTTCGGGCAATTTGTGAACACCACGCCAGTAGAAATCTTCTCCTTTACTCGCGAACCATTTATCGAGTCATTTTTTGACATCTTGATAGGAATGTAACATTGGTATACGATCTCCGTTTTTTTTTTTGTGTGCTAGCCGAAAAGTTAGCTCCCTGCCTTCCCGGCCCCCGGTCGCTACATCTAATAGAAAAAAGGGACAAGTGCTCCACCACGATAAAGCCTCTCCCCACAATCTACGCGATGCATTCTCCTCCGACCTGAACCATTGTGAAACCTAGCCTAAGCTTAGGCGAAGAGTTTGCGATTTTCTTGCAAAACAGATGTACTATTTGAATAGGAAAAATTGGCCACAATCGTTAAACTTAATTTAGACTAAGTTTTATAACGTATTGTCTTTTTTCTTTCATTTCTTTTTATATATATATTTTTTTTTTAAATACATATGCACATATATGGGTTATGCTATTGAAAAAAAAAAAATATATATATATATATATATATATATATATATATATATATATATATATATGTAACACAAAACGGCCTGACCATGTCTTTTCTTTTTTAAAATAAATTATTAATAAAAAGAAGTATTACATTCCTAATTCTTTGCAAGCATAAATACTTTAATTTCTAATCTTGAATCGTACTTTCTGCTAAGACATAATAAAATAGCGTCCCCGCCGCAATACGAGACGTCGGGGAGTCATATCATTTCCGTTCTCACACAAAATGCTGAGTATGATTTTTACAGGTACACTCTTGGGGAAGATTTTTCCTTGCATAAATAAAATAATTTATTTAAATAATAGCAACGAGCTTACAACCATACCAAGATTATTATTGTTCATAATGCTGTGCCTGTATTGATCATACTTCCTATCAATTTTTCGATATTAATTTCATTTTCCAATACTTTTTTTCCCAACGATAATTGTAACTATCAATTTAATTGATTAATGTTATATTAATAATTAACGTTAATATTTTTTCACACGTATATATTTTATATCTGAGCAACCTTAATTCTGCGGAAGTGCTTATATTTCTCTACGAAAAGAAAATTATAGCATTAAATATTTCAAATAATTATAACTATTTAACTATTAATTTTTTTTTTTTGCAATATTTTTATAAACAAAATTTTATAAGATGTAACGGGGGTAATTTGCTTACGTCCCGTTAGAAGCGCAGGACCTTTCTCTGGTCCTGCTTTTTTTTCTTTCTGGTGTGTGAGGGGCCTTGCCTAAGGCCCCGCTGCTGGTGTTGCTCCCACCGGGCTCGGCTGCTGAGTTTGTGTGCCAATGCTAGATTGGCACACCCGCGGAGGCGGCGGTATTCGGGATAGGGACGCTAAAGGGAATAAATTAAGGGGTTACCCCCACTTGTAGCTCAACAAAAAAGGCCTTTTTCATGAATTTTTTTTAAAGAAAAATACAAAACTTTTTTAAACGATTATTATATCATCTTAAAAAATACATCTTGAAGAACTTTCAGTAATTTTTTTATTGCAAAATATTACATTGTTAAGTGGCAAATAGCCGCCAATGAAATAGTGTTATTTATACGGTTTGCGGTGACCAACATTGCGGCAAAGTGGATTATCTGAATCAAAAAATGTGGATAGATTTAGTTAAATATAAGTATAAACTAGTCTTTAATGAAAGAATTTAAAAAAATATTTATTTTTTACAAAATGGCAAACAGTCAAAGTTAATGGTTTTACTTTAACGAAAAAAAACGGCCGTTTTTTGGCTATAAAACGGCCATTTTTTTCAAACGAAAAATTGAACGATTAAAGACTACATTTTTATGTATTTAATAAGCCTGCAAAATTTCAAAAAGATCGGTTCATTAGTGTTTGAGTAATCTTGGTCACCGACTTCAGAAATGCCATTTTGAGAAAAACGCGTTTAAAGTTTAAAGTAGCCGGCTGTTTACACAACGGATTCTTCTCTTTCAACGCTTATATCTCAGTCAATTTGGTTCGGATTGACTTGAAATTTCCAGGTCATATTCTCAGATACTTATACTTCAAAAAAATGCAATTAACAAAAAATCGATTTTTTCATAGTCGCAAGTGGGGGTAACCCCTTAAATAAAAAGACACCGGCTCAGTGCTAAAAGCTTATTTAATATAGAAGCAGCCAAAATTAATACCAAATGCTACAAATTATGGCAGAGAGGTCCCTTGCGAGTAAAGAGCAATTAGTAGTGCCTCACGCTTGTAGTCTACGGACGACGGATATAGAGAGAGCAGTTCTCTCTCTATACCGCCGCAGTCCATGACTGCTCGAGCGAGAGCGTCTCTCTCTCTCTCTCTCTCTCTCTCTCTCTCTCTCTCTTTCAACGCTGCAGTCTATGGTTGAGCGAAAGAGCTGGTTCCTCTTACTCGACTGCGTGCTCGATGATTGTACGAGTAAGAGTGGCTTTCTCTTACTCGTACGCCTATTCTACGATAGTGCGAGAGAGAGAGATCGATCCTCTCACTCGCACTCGCACGGCCGAATCGGTTTCGAGTTACGCGGTCTCGCGCGTACACTCTCCTATATCTATATATGCCTGACGCGATCGCACACGCGTCAGGAAAACTAAATATAATTATTCTAAGTCGCAAACTAATTATTACGATGAAGTGGCCACTTACTTTTCCTATCTCGGTGTTCGTCCTCTCGTACTCGACGATCGCCTTTTTACTCGAAAATCGCGGTCGCGGCGGAAAATCTACCGGAATTTTATCGGCTTGGAGAAACTCGCGTGCAGCACGTTGAAACGGCGGAACGACAAGAAAGATTGAGGGGAGGGCTCCTCTTTCCCCTCTCGCCTATCAGTTTTCCCGCGTAGCGCTATCGATTCTTGATCGATAGCGCCGCGTTTCGGTACGCCGCAGATTCTCGCGCCTTTTCCCGCGTTAGGCCGTTGATCGCTTGATCGATGACACCGCGTATAGTCGCGCGACGAACTCTATCTCACACTGCATGGCAGGTGGCCTAATCTCGATAAGCCACCTGTCACAAAGAATAGCCGCGTTTTTGCACTGTCTTAATTTCTAATAATCGTTAATGTGCAACAGTTGATTATTCTAAAATTCTTCAATTATTTCAATTAAAAATAACATAGCAGTTAAAAAACTTGATGAATGATTATAAATGAACTCTTGATTTTACCAAAAATAGCATTAAACGATAATATATCCTGATAGTCAGACAGCAAAGTTTCACACACATCAACGCGACGCTTTTTTCCGCAAACAAAATTTTATGCAAATTCCTTGCTCAACAAAATCACCCATTGTAAAAATCGGAAAATTCACTTTTGGTTGTTTACAAAAACACGTGTAACTCAGAGATAATTAAACTTTTTGACAAACCGACGCTTGGCAAATGTTATAGATAGTCCTACCAACCTAGAAAAAAAAATTTATCTGCCTTCCTAATGCCTGGGAGTTTTAAATGACAATTTCACTTTACTTTTTCATCACAGCAGTATGTTAGTATATATTTTCATTATATATTACTATATATATATTATTATTTATGTATTATTTGCTCGGTGATGTGGTAGAAGGTTCTATATAAGATTTGCGTAGTCTGTTAATATGCACCAGCTTAGTTTTTTCATTGTTTATTCAAATTTTTACGTTCCCATTCTCAAAGAGGACGAGTACTAAATATGGCCCGGTGTATTGGTTATCAAACTTGTGCGGTTTTGGCCTTTCTTGTAGCCATACATATTCTCTAGTTTGTAATGTTCCTTTGTTGCACCTTTTGTCGTAGTAGCATTTTGATTTCCATTTCGCTTTTGAAAGATGGTCGTTTGCTATTTTCTGTAGCGGATTTAAACGTATCGCCAAGTTTTGTAGGTAACCGTCGAATGTCGGCAATAAATCATCTGTCTCAAGAGGGTCGCTTGTGAGTGTTCTCGCTAGATGCCCGAAAACGAGTTCGAACGGCGTTTGCGCCGTTGCTTCACTCACTCCTGTATTCAAATTGTAAGTAGCTAATTCAGTATAACACATCGTTCAATAAGTCCCGAGACTAACCCAGAGATGGTGTTTATGGTCGATATATTTTTGATTCATGTAAAATTATTCTTCTGCCTCTATCTATTAGGTAAACTATTAGTATTTACTTTATTTCGATTTCTTTGATAAATTTGGTTGGCATTCTTTTTTGAATGTTGCACCCCAAAACATGAAATGAAAGTAAACTCACACTAATCTAACACATCGTTCAATAAGTCCCGAAACTAACCCAGAGATGGTGCTAGTAGTACCAAACTGGCCATGTTTCCATAGAGTGCGAACCTTTACATGAAACGTGTAAGACTTTCACGTCGATCGGATCACAGACAGCAGAGTTATTGAGGTTAGAGTCAAGTCGCTTTGTAATTTGTTTGAAAAATGGAAAAAAGCGAGTTTCGCGTGTTAATGAAACATTGTTTTTTAATGGGTAAAAACACCGTAGGAGCCCAGCAATGGCTTGAAAAACATTACCTGGACTCCTCTTTATCCAAACCAACGATTTGTCGCTGGTATGCTGAGTTTAAACGTGGTCGTACGGACACGAACGATGCGGAACGTTTGGGTAGGCCATTGGAAGCCGTTACACAGGAAAATGTGAGTGGAGTGTTAAAAATTGTAATGAAAAATCGCAAAGTGAAGGTCCGTGAGATTGCAGAAATGACACAGATATCATCTGGAAGCATATTTACAATTTTTCATGAAAAACTGAGCATGAAAAAGGTTTTTTCTAAGTGGGTGCCGCGATTGCTTCCAGTGGAACAAAAACAGCAACGAGTCGACGATTCAGAGAGCTGTTTATCGCTATTTACTCGCAATAAAAAAGATTTCCTGCGTCGATACGTGACCATGGATGGAACATGGATACATCATTTCACTCTGAAGTCGAATCGGCAATTATCTGAGCGGCGCATTGCTGGCAAAAGCCGCCCAAAGCGTCCAAATACGCAGCAGTCTGCAGGCAAAGTCATGGCGTCTGTTATTTGGGATACATATGGCGTGATTTTTATTGACTACCTGGAACAAGGTGAATCGAACAACAGTGATTATTATATTGACTTGTTGGTACGTTTGGAGGAGGAGATCGCAGCAAAACGACCGCACATGAAGAAGAAAAAAATCCTTTTTTACCAAGACAATGCACCATGCTACAAGTCCATAGAAACGATGGCAAAATTGAACGAATTGGGCTTTGATTTGCTTCCCCACCCCCCGTATTTACCAGACTTAGCCCCCAGCGACTACTGGCTCTTTGCTAATCTCAAAAAAATGCTCCAGGGAAAAAAATTTGGCTCAAATGAGGAGGTCATTACCGAAGCTGAAGCCTATTTTGAAGCAAAGGATAAATC
The DNA here is from genome assembly GCA_949987625.1 of Chalcis sispes. Lineage (NCBI taxonomy): Eukaryota > Metazoa > Arthropoda > Insecta > Hymenoptera > Chalcididae > Chalcis > Chalcis sispes. The sequence continues at coordinate 18,227,055 of OX465098.1, read as the reverse complement.
CTTCTATAAACATGGTATAAAAATATTGGAAAGGCGTTGGAAAGAATGTATCGCTCTAAAAGGAGATTATATTGATGAATAAAAATGATTTTTGAAAATAATATTGTTTTCGTTGTTAGTCTCGGGACTTATTGAATGATGTGTTATTCATCCCAGTCGGCTTTGTTACCGAGTACCAATATTTTCAGAAACTCTACTAGACTTGCGTGCGAGCGCTCCAATGATCCGTTTGATTGCGGGTGAAAAGCTGTCGTTCTTGCCTGCTTTATCCGAAATCGTTTTGCTACCTTTTTATAAGTTTGCTTGTAAAGTTTGTGCCTTGGTCTGTCAAAATTACCCTTGGTGCTCCAAACGTGCAAATAACCCTTCTTATTAATGCATTCGTAACGTCTATTGTAGTTGTAGCTGCTAGAGGCTCAGCTATGGTAAATTTTGTTAATAAATCTTGAAAAGTTAAAATATATTCGTTTTCTCTCGTTGTTTTGGGTAATGGGCCTACTATGTCCATCGCAAGACGATCCATTGCGTGGCTTCCGCTATCTGTTATTACCATTGGTGCTCGAGTTTTTACTCTCATCAATTCTTTTAATTGGCAGTCCAAACACTTACTTATAAAGTTTTGAACGTCTTCTTTCAAATTTTCCCATTTGTAATTATGTTTGATTCTATTGTATGTCTTGTTCACTCCTCTATGTCCCCCCACCGCAGAGCTATGTGCTTTTTGCATTATTTTCTCGCGCTCTTCGAGCGATGGATAGCATATAAGGCCGAGGCAAATTATTAATTTTCTATTACTATTAAATAATGCTTCTCGTTATTTTTTAATAATTTCTTTCCACTCTAAGTTCTCTATGTGTTGAGATTTTTGTATACTGATTGATACAATGTCTACTTCCGTTAAGGTTTTTTTTAGATTTGTGCATAAAATTTTTAAATTTTGATTTGTTTCATAGAAGATTGATTGTCTTTTTCACCGTATTGAAAGTCCAATATGAATTTTATTATTAACATGCATCAATGCTGGTTCACCTATATTTAAATTTTTAAAAACCGGTATTTTATTGCGTAGTTTTAATTGCATTGCACCGTCGCGGCACGGCTCTCCGTTCGTTGTTACAAAATATGAATAGTTATCCATGCGCATGAATAGTTGATCTTTGCAAGTGAGCGTGTCGTATATCTGCGACGAAGTCATTATATCGGCGCTCTCGCCTTTCTTCATGTTTACCCTACTCTCTCCCATATCTCTCTCTTTTACTGTATTATTAAAGAAACTTTCGTTTCTTATTTCTCTCTTATTATATAACTCTCTCTCTTATACATTTTCGTAGCCGTTCTTTTTCCCTAGCGTTTTATTCTGAGTGCTCTCTATGCACGAAACTTTGCTGTGTGTAGCATCGCATAAATTTTTTACTGAAGGGTTTTGTGACTTCTATTTGCATATCATTTTCATCAGGGCTTTGCTCTATGCTTTCCGCCTGAGTGTTTTCAAAAATAGGTACAATCTCCTGTGTTTCTGCGTTTGTTACGCGTTTTCGCGGAGCTAGCCGTTTTATTTTCTCTAAATATTTCTCACTCGCCTTTCGACCTGCTCGAACCCGAGTAGTCATTGAGTGGGTGGGCTGCGTAAGCGTTTCGCTTGGCGGCTCAAGTGCATTCGGCGGTTGCTCGATCTCGGGCGCATTCTGTTTTGTTTGCGAAATTATGCGGACGCTTTCTACCGGATTTTTTGAGAGCGCATCGACTATGTTGAGTCGTCCTGCTCTATAAATCACTTCGATATCGTATTCAGCCAGCATAAGACGCTACCACGTTATTCGCGAGTTGGGATCTTTGTGCGTTTGTAGCCATAAAAGCGGTCTGTGGTCCGTTATGAGAAAAAATTTTCGGCCGAACAAATAAGGTCTAAAGTGCTTTAAGCAGTATACGAGTGCCAGTCCCTTCTTATTAAACGTATCCCATCGTTTTCCCACATCTGTGAGCACGCGAGACACGTAAGCGACGGGCTGATCGCTACCGATCTTTCCTTGTGACAAAATGCCACCTACCGCGTATCCCGACGCGTCTGTTGTTAGATTAAAAGTATTTTTAAAATTGAGGAAGATACAGTCTGTCAAGTAAGATCGTGGTCAACTTCACCGACAGGTAATAAAAGATTTTGCTCTAATTTCTTCGCGAGCCGATAGAGAAAAATTTTGTTCTTAATGCATTGTCAACAAAGATTTAGTTGTCGTTGATCTTTTTTAAAAGAATCACATTAAACGCCATGAGTGCTAAGTACGCGTCGCGCTACGAGGCTGTGTTCCTTTGCATCCACCCGAAAGGTCCCAAAATGTCGCAATCAGCGGCTACTAAATATATGAGAAAGTCGAAGGCATTTGTACAGAAGTGGATACAGCGATATAAAGTGGCTAAAAATGTCGATGATTTACCAGAACGTGGCTCGATAGAAAAAGTGAACAAAAAAGAAAAAAAAAAAGTTTGAAAAATTTGCATTTTTCCAGCTGTAATTTCAAAACAGCTTGTTGTAGCCTTTTAAATAATCTTTCTTATCTGCTTGTATGCTTAGGAAGTGTTTTTGAATAAGAAATGATATCGTCGACAAAAAAGAAGAGTTCTTGGTTTGTTAAATCTGTTAACGCAATCGACAATGCTCGAGAAAAGGTTGCCGGCATCGTACGAAGCCCAAAGCTCCCTTGGTTAAAATGATACAAGCCTTCGTATGTTGTAAATGCTGTTTTATGTGGATCTCGTTCGTCGATTTCAAGTTAATGGTAACCTGATGCTAAATTGAACACAAAAAAATATTTTGCGCCTCCTAATTGATCTAAAATTTCATTTATATTTGGTAGTGGGAATTGGTCATCAAGAGTTTTTGCATTTAACTTCCTATAGTCTATAACCATTCGATACCTCTTTCGTCCTTGTAAATCCTCCTTTTTGGGGACTTGAAAGCATGGACTGGAGTAAGACGAAGTCAAGGGTTCTATTATCCCTTTGTCAAGCAACTCCGATACCTGCCTTTCTATTTCTGTCTTGTGCACAGGTGGTAGGCGGTATTGTTTGGAGGCAACAGGTACCTTATCTATTGTGAGAATGGTTAACTTAAGATTGTGTGTTGCAGTGAGTCTCTCTCCCGAAATGTAAAAGATATCGTATTATTTGGCGATTAATTTATCTATTTCTCTGCGTTCTTCTGGAGCTAGGTGCTCGAGCCGTAATAGTTTCTTTATTGTCTAAATGCGTTCATTGCGTGTAAATGCTTTGATTGCGAGTATTGCCAAGCTATTTTTCTTTTTCTTGCAACCCTTTCCTTTAAGCAATTTTTTTGCATCTACTACGTTCTTGAGAATTTCCATTATAATTTCCCCTGGAGTGTTTTCTCTCCTATATTTTAATTCATGTAAATAATTTTTTATCCTTTCTTCAATTTTCTTAAATTTTACATTTGTTTCAAAATATTTAATAAGCATTCCAAATGAAGCTTCTAGCTGTTTCGAGTTTTCTTGTAACACCTGTTTCTCGTGTAGGCTTTTATTCAAAATATTCTGTATCGTGTTTAAATTTTCCAATAGTTCGTTTTCGTCGTCAGTTTCTTGCATAATTTTACTTGTACAGCCTTGAGCTGTATTATTAAGTCTTATTGGGTTTAAAGAGACTTCCTTTTCTTTCTCATTCTTATTTATAGAGCCGAATAATGTGTTAATTTTTTTTCCTTGGTCTCGCGATGCTTCTCACGGTAATATTATACTTGATGCATTTCCCTTTTTTTCCTTTTCAAAACTTTTGTTTAGGCTAGAAATTTTATTTGACAACGCAATATTTTGTTTTTAGAGAGTGTATTTGGTTCTTTGTTTCCAAACACTTGTTTTTTTATTTTATTTTCTCGTGGAACATCGAGAGATATTTGACTTGTAATTTTTTGATCGCTAAGCGTGTCTGTTCTTACGTTTATCTTCCTTGGATTTGTTTCCAACAACTCATATTTTTGCGTAGTTGCCTTGAAAACTTGTTTACTGCTAGTTTTCTTTAATTCAGAGAGAATCGGATCTCCCTTTGATTCCGATTCACGACTTGGATTAGGGCTTTTCTCGCGCCCCTGGATTTGTAGAACATCTACTTTTAATTCTTGTCATTTCCCTTGGATTAAACTAGCATTCGATATATTTTGACTTACAGCACGCTTTTCGTTACGTATTACAATCTCCCTTGTATTTGTCTGTTGCTTCGTATGAGTTGCGTTGCTCTTTTTTTCTGGAAACTCCCGGCTCTTTGTTATCTCTTTACGTTCATTCATAGATACTGTGTAGCTTTGCCTAGGGCTTTGTGTCTGCTCCCGGCTGTCGAGCGGTCGTTGTTTCTTTGTCTCGTTGTACGGTAGAAGTCTCTCTTGTTCTTTATTTTAATCGCTCTCGCTTCCTTCATTTTTCTTCCTTCCCTGCACCTGCAGTGTGTTGGCCACATTGAATTTTCTTATGAATGGAATTTTATTTTGACCGACTATTAGGCTATTATTTTCATAGTCGATTTTCGTATTGAATTTTGAAAAAAATTTGTTTCCTAATAATCCTTCTTCTTGAATTGGAAACTCATTAGAAACTAAGTGAAATTCAATATTGAACTTAAAGCAAATGTTAATTTTTCCCAGCGTAAAAATGCTTTCGCTTGTTATACCTTATAATTCCAAAATTTCTTTAGTGTTGATTTCGTTATATTTACTGATATTTTTAATTTTTAATAAATTTGGTCCTGCTCCTGAGTCTAAAATTAATGTTATTGTTCTTTCCCGTTTCGCGTCAAAGAGCGCGTTGGTCGGAGAAATAGCGTCTTTGTTTAATCGTACATATTTTTGGGTGATTGAGGCTTCTGCGTACTCATCGATGGGCGCGGTGCATACTCGGCCTCCTTCTCTGCGCCCTGGCGAGAGGAGTTTTTCCAGTTTTTCTGTTTTTTATTATTAAATCCGCACGTCCTGTAATGTTCTAGAATATGTCCTTCTTTTTTGCAATATCTACATATAACGGGCTTGTATCTTTTGTTATATGCTCTTGAAAAAGTTGCATTCTGCCTTCTTAAATATTGATGCTCTCTTTGTTATCTATTTTTCGTATGTAAGTCACGAAGCCATCTTTGCACTCGATGCTAGTTCTGTGGCCCCGCCCAGACTCTGCTTGTGTGTGGCTCGAGCCTTCTCGTCGGGACTATTGTCCTTTCCTGACGCCATTTCCAACAATCTTGAACTGTGTGATTGAATTTATCACACAACTGGCATTTTTGATTACTGGATATATATTTAATTTGTGTTGTTTCTTTTGTAGTTAATTTTTCCAACATTCTTTTTATTTCGAAAATTTCGTCAGTCTCTCTGCAGTCATATTCGTTTTCTATTTTGATCGCCTTTTCTGTCGCTACTTCTAGGTTGCAAGCCATGCTCATATGCACTCTAATTACCGCGCGTAATCCTTTGGAAAAATATTTCACAATATCTTGTTCTAGTTGTTCTTCAAAACTTGACGTGTTTCTCCCTTAACGTCTTGCTGCTTCGAGGATTTCTTCTTGTAAGGACTGTGCTCTATTTGCGTATGAAATTATTTTTTCTCCTATTTTTTGTTTAAAATTTGCTAATTTATCGAGGAACGCATGATACGATTTATTTAAGCCGAACCTTTTATAAAAAAACTCTACAACCTCATCGATTGTCATGAAATTTTTACGTTTATGAATTTTTAAGGCTTCTCCTGAAAGACGCATTTTTAAAAGCTTGGCGACATCTGCTTCGTAAGCTAAAGGTAGTAAATCGCATGCTTCATGGCACCCGTCACTAAATACATTAACACGCATATTAGAACCATCATATCTTGGTATAGATTCAAGCGCGTCCTTAATTGATAGCGGTCTTACTTGATTTAGTGTGGAATTCATAGTATAATTCTGTGTTCGTGTGCGTTATGTATTTTCGTTATTATTATTGTTTTATCTAGGTGGGAATTGAAAAGCCGGTGTACTATGTAATCTAAAATTTGAATTTTTAGGTGTCTGTGGTATGTTAGAAAAATTTATATACGCGGTCTCGCTTCGTTTTCTTACTTCCGACGGTTGTTTGAAAGAAAGAAGGGCTGTTTTATCTTCTGTGATGTCCGCGTTCAACTCCAAATTATTTATTTTATTATTCGGCAACGTTTCGCGTTTAGCGAGTACGAAGCTAATAATATATGACGGGTCTATTCTTTGTTCTAATAAATCGCCAAGCGCATTGGCCGCGTGTTCATCCGCGCAAAATTCTTCTACGTCATTCGTGCAAATTAGGCTCTGCGATTAATGATAGATAATTTGGGTCCACACACAATACATGCTTGAATAGAATCGCAGTCGCATCCTTGTTTCTGTTCATCCTTCTAGCCTGCTTAAGCTAGTTATTTGTTGCACTGCCCTTTTTTTAATGGAGGGGCCCCCAAGTTTTACGTCCTAGGGGATGACGCAACGACAGAAAACTTATTTTATTAAGTTTTAAATTGAATAACTAAAAAAAGGTTTTATTCCCTATTTCGGTCAACCGTAGCTGCCGAGGACGGGAGGCAATAAATATATACACAGCTAGCGCAGTTAGGAAGAGAGAGACAGAGAACTGGAGTCAGCGTGCGAGAGCGAGAGAAAGAGATGTATATATATATATATATATATATATATATTTCTATGTATGCCTGAAGTGTCTATGTGCACTCTATGAGGACCAGAGAGACGTATCGCATGAGTAATGCAGTTCAGGCGAGGGGATTTAAGAGATGTAGAAAGAGAGAGAGAGAGATGTTCTTACGTTGTTTTGAGTGCGCTGATGTCACTGGCTGGAGGCTGGCTAGCTGGCTGGCTCCGCTGCGGCTTGGCGGGAATGGGGGGGAAATTTAAATGGTTGACTCCAAGAGTTTTGTAAAAATGTCTGTTTTATTTATTATATTTTCAAACTGGTGGGTGGCTTCATCCAGTTACAACCTCTGCGTTTGCCAAACTCACTCACACACTTCGTACTTTCTACTTATTAATGCGCGTTAGTATATAATAAAATTGGCAGAATTTCCGCGTACGAAAATAACGTAAGAAAAGACTACTGACTGTGCAGTAACCGGCAGAGCCTCCGCACACGACAACGTTTTCGGGAAAAGACTGGTCCTTGTGTAGCCAAACGGCAGAGCCTCCACGCACGACAACGTTTTCAGGAAAAGACTGGTTCTCTCGGTGCATCGTCCAACCTCTTTATATAGGCTAAAAACTAAACGTGCACCTTTGTTCCTTATCGAAAAAGGGATGGTCCGAAAGTAGGACAGAAGTGTTCTTAGTCATGATTCATGCACGCATACTCTGATACTCTTTTCGCATCAGTGCTTCCGTACCTAGATGTTATCGCTTTAGCGGTAGCGATTTTCATAGGGAAAAAGGAAGGAAATAAAAAAAAAGGTAAAATGTTAATCAAGAAAGAAAAAAAAAGAAAAAAAAAAGGTAAAAGATGCACAGATGGTACCGTCCGAGCTCGCGATGTGGCGTCGCCGCGGGTGGTAGAAAAACAAAATAAAAAAAGAAAAATACAGCGTCGCGTCATAGCACGACGTGACACTTGATAAATAAGAAAAAGATTCAAGAAAGATATCTGTAAACAATTTTAGTAAAGGAAATAATATTCTTTGCAAAAACTAGTTAACAAAAAAAACATTTAAATCACAAATTGAAGATTCTTCAAAAAGGGAGGAAAAACATTTTTCTCTATTCAACTAACAATAGTTTGGATTGTGAAAGAATATATTACTAAAAGAAGATACAGAGAAAAATTTGAATGTTTGATCAACAGAACATATGTGATATGTATAATGGATAATAATATAAAAACCATACTAAAATGATTCATTAAAATTGATCTGACCAATCAAACACAACTCTTAAACTCATACAACAAGATAATTACACTTCGTACTTGCACGAGCTACACCCACAACACCACTCTTTTACACAATTTCCTAATAATTTCTGGAAACAAAATTTTCCTTCATAAGGTAAATACTAAAATAATAAAATAAGGCGTATAATAGAAAAAGAGACAAAAATTAACAAATATAAATAAATAACGAATAAATAATATAAATTAACAAATACAGTAATACAACAAATAAAGAGGCGAAATAATGGACGATGAAAATTATCAAATTAAAACAATAAATATAATACTAAGATAAATAATTAAAATAAAATAAGCTTAATAAAATAGAACGACTAAATAAACAACTAAGTAAATAAATTAAATAAAAAATGAAATAAAAGAAACAAATAAAAAAACCCAAACAATAAATAAATAATTAAATAAATAAAGAAAAAAAGGATAACCAAGCAAACGAATAAGCAATTAAACAAAGAAGGATAGAATTTTAAGAAAAGGATGAATTTTATAAAGACGCAATAAAAAAGAGGACATATACGAAAATCAAAACGAATAACTGAATACATAAATATAAATAAATAATTAAAAATTTAAATAAATAAATTCTAAATACTGAGAAAAGATAAATGATTACATAAGGAAATAACGAAGATAAGGAAATAATAAAAGTTGAATGAAGAAAAGCAAACGAGTTGGGAAAAATAAAAATAAACGAGTAAAACAAATTAAACAAATGATTTAAACTAACTGAGTAAATAATAACTAAAGAAATAAATAAATTAAAATAACCGATAGGTATTAGATAAATAATTAGTCATTTTTTTTGCATATATATGAATCTAACGGAGTTAACATTTGACCGCCTTTATATTGAAGCGCTGAAATTCGGTCTTGACTTATTGCCTAACAGGCAAAAATCTATTTTATACACTACGGCGCTAACTCAGCTGGCGTTGTAAAGTCCTACGAGTCGCAAGAAAGTTGTCACCAATACCTGGACCTCGGAGACGGTTGCATTTGCCCAGCGGCATATTGCTACCTCCCCGAAGTTTTAAATAGGCACCTTTTTGAGACCGGAAACAAGGTTATAGAAACTTTTAAAACAAGCTTTTGCTTGGGAAGGGACGTGCACGGCTACTAATTAGATAATCAACACGTAGATTACGTGACTTATTGGAGCCTGCACTACGAACCGAAACACCAAGAAGGTCCGTTATCTCGGATTAAAGTTGCAAATCAATAGATGAAACGAACCAAATATATATAAACACCAATCGTGCGCAGCTATTAGACTCATGACCCCTGTGATCTACGAGGATTTTTGATCCTTCAGCTTCAAGCAACAGAGTACAAGCTTTCGAAAATTGCTGGAGGTTTTGACAAAGATATGTGTTGGAAAATACAAAAGGTTAACCAGAATAATTCTCGTAGATGATTCCGCTTAACTACGGAGAGTTGACCCACGATCACATCACCCAACTGGTTTCCTCACTCCACAATAGGTTACTCTCATTGGAGAACGCGTTGAGAGAAACCAACGTAGTAGTAGATGGCCTGATTTTCGAACTCCTTGACAAGCAGCAACGGGTTAAGGAAACCCACAAATTTAGTAATATCCTGCGTTTGAGAACAGATGATCCACAGAAAAAATCGAACACATCAGGAGGCATTTAGAGAACCTAGAAAAAGGATACATTAAGGACAGAAGGCACATCGAGAAACGGCTCCAAAAAAATCGCGAGGCACAAAGGAGACTCAACAAAGCGCTAATGGTAACAAGCGCCGTAGTTAACAAGAACCGGAGCGATATAGAGAAATTGACCAAACGCGTGTTGGAACTAAGCATTAAAGATTAGGAAGTAATTGAACTAATCTAATATTTTTTTTTCTCCTCTCTTTTCTTTTTTTCTCTCTTATTTCCCTTTCCACCCTTTACTTGTTAATATTTTTTTTTATTTATATTTATTGTTATTATTAATTCTATTCGTTGTTCTATTAATTTTATTAATTCCTTTATCTTTTGTATTTTTTTTATTTTTATTATTTGTTCATTACATTTTTTTTATTTTGTATCATTCTAACACACCTCTTCTTTTTTCCCCAGTAAATACCAACACCAGCCAGGCATCAATCAGCCCCGAGAACCAAGGTTACTTTACCTCCGAAAACGTGGAGACTGAGCAGAGAGAACTCCCCGCCCTAAAAAGGAACGCCAACTAGCGGCAGCGCAAGTGGTATTTCCGGGCACTTAAGGAGGCCCACCAGCAACCTTGGGTTAATAAAACAATCTATGAGGAGTAACGCGTGGAGCGTATACAAAGGTTGAAAGCGTACGCCGCTAAGCAACTAGATCCTCCAAAGCCAGCCCTGACCCTTGACGAGAAAGTCGAGTTGCTGCGCTGCTAGCACGGCGAGCCCCCAGGACTGTGCACAACCTGCATTCACGCGGTGGTGCAAGGTTTCACAATACCGAAAAAAAAGAAGCCGACCAGCGAAGAAAACATAATAGAAACGTTGAAGAAAAACATACATAAAATCGCTACAAAGAGACAATTTGTAATTAGAAGGCCTTTCACCAAATAAAAAACATTTTTTCTTAAACAAGGCTGATTATTTACGGCTCCCTTCCATCCAAATTTCTAAACTCACAATTAACCAAAATATTCTCTTTCTTCTTTTCTTCCTATTTTTGTGTTTTTTTGTTAATTGCGCTTTAGACTAATTTTTCTTTGTACTTAAGTTTTTGATAGATTTCTGTCTTATTGATAAAAGTAAACCACTCGTATCGTATATTTGATTTTTTTTTCTCGCAGATAAACCAACGGAATATATATATATTTCGTTAGTTTATCTGCGAGAAAAAAAAATTACATATACGATACGAGTGGTTTACTTTTATATATATATTAGGTGTAGTAAAAAGTAATCCATTATTTTGCTAATAGATGACTTTAGTAGTCTGTATCTCCCGTTGTAAAAGTGCGATCGGGTTATACTAGATGGCGTTAGAAAGATAAGATTTCGTACTAAAAAAGCTTCTGATACAGTTTTGTGATTGCTTGACTTAGTATTTCTTTAAGCACGCGTCAAAGATGGACACCAACAAAGAGAAAATACGCCATATTTTACAGTTTTTCTTCGATAAAGGCAAAAACGTGAGCCAGGCAGCTGAAAATGTGAATAGTGTTTATGGTCCTGATACTGTAACAGCCAATCACGCGCAATTTTGGTTTCGTCGATTCTGTTCCGGTAATTTTGACGTCAAAGATGCACCACGCTCTGGAAGGCCAATTGTCAAGAATGTCGATAAAATAATGGAAATCGTCGAGTCCGACCGTCACGTAAGCACTGTTTCGATTGCCCAGGAGCTAAACATTGCACAAAAAACCGTTTGGAACCACTTAAATAAGGCTGGATACAAAAAGAAGTTCGATGTATGGGTGCCACACGAGTTATTGCAAAGAAACCTCATGGACCGAATTTCCATCTGCGAATCGCTGCTGAATCGCAACAATATCGATCCATTTCTGAAGCGGATGGTTACTGGTGATGAAAAGTGGGTCATTTACGACAACGTCAAGCGACAACGGTCGTGGTCAAATCGCGGTAAGCCGGTGCAAACGGTGGCCAAGCCAGGATTGACAGTCAGGAAGGTTTTGCTGTGTGTTTGGTGGGACTGGCAGGGAATCATCTACTATGAGCTGCTCCCCTACGGCCGAACTCTTAATTCGGACCTGTACTGTCAACAATTGGACCGTCTGAAAGAAGCAATTGCCCAGAAGCGGCCAGCTTTGGCCTATAGGAGAGAAATTTTGTTCCATCAGGACAACGCCAGGCCGCATACATCGATAGTGACTCGCCAGAAGCTCCAGGAGTTCGGTTGGAAAGTTCTTATGCATCCACCTTATAGTCCGGATCTGGCACCAAGTAATAAACACCTGTTCTTGTCTATGACGAATGATTTTGCAGGTGAAAAATTCGCCTTAAGAGAAGATTGTGAAAATCGACTGTCTCAGTTTTTTGACAATAGGGACAAGGATTTCTACGAGAGAGGCATTATGAAATTACCTCCAATATGGCAACAAGTTATCGAACAAAATGGTACATATTTGACCTAAATCGTATCATTCTATCTATGCTATATAAAACCTTCAATTTAATGCAAAAATAATGGACTTCTTTTTACTACATCATATATATATATATATATATATAGATATGTATATATATATAAAAAGAGGGGAAGACAATAAATAAATAAATAATAAGAAATATAAAAGGATAAGAAAATAAAAAAAAAATAAATTTAATATATAATAACGATAAAATTTAGGTCAGTACCATACATAAAAAGGAGAGTTCTTAAAGATTATTCTCAAAGATCGGATGATTGCCATGACAAATTTTTTTTTTTTGAAAAGCTATATAAATCAACCTAAGAACTGCATAATCTACGGATCATCAAACAACAAATGACCGATAAAAGGCAGACCAGGCATTAAGTCGCCAAGGAATAAAAATCGAGGAACGGCAAAGACAAAATTGCCAACCCCTTCTCCAGTAAGCTACGCGTATCCTGCTCTTCCCAAAACAGAAGCCTCGACCTTTTTGTCAAGCCTTCTCTGGAGGTAGCTAAAGACACTACTTTCACATCACCCATCCACAAACCTCCGATCGATCTAGACGTTTTAGATCAAGATTACCCAACAATGGCTCAACCTAACAGAGTCAGTTACAGTAGCGATGCAGCAAATGCAGGTGATCAAAAGTCCATATTTCAAGCCTTGTTAAAAGATGCCCTTAGCGTAGTATCCGAGTTTAATGGAAAAAATATTCCATTAGGCGAATTCTTAGACGGCTGTAACGAAGCCAAAGAAATACTAGGGCCTTATGATGAAGCAAACCTAGTAAGATTAATACGTAGTAAGATAAAAGGAGAAGCCCGCGCCGCCATCCTCGAAAGTTCATTTCCGAAGGTCGGAACATTAAAAGATTTCCTAAAAGACATATACGCTAGTACCAAAACTGAGCAACAGCTGTTAGGAGAACTTAGAAACGAGTACCAGCGAGACCACGAGACCGTCATTGCTTTCGCTAATCGCATGAGGGATTTAAAAGCGTAAATTAACGAGGCTCACAAGATAGCCGCATGCAACTTCGACCTTGCCTTCAGAGCGCAAACCGAAACCCATATCATAGGGTATTTCAAACAAGGCTTGAAGCCAGAAATAGAAAATAGGATAAGTCTCACCGACAACATTTTGGATATCGTAAAGAACACGATACTCGCCGAAAGGCAGATCACCGCTAAAATTACCCTTCGCGATAGACAGCGGTCCAATAGAAAAGGGTTCTTTTGCACAAGCGAAGAAGTCGAAAAAACCAGAATTGAAGAGACAGGAAAATACCCGATTCGAACCACGCCCAAGTAGGATGGCAATATGCCGCTTTTGTAATAAACCAGGCCATTCGGAGGAAACCTGTTACCTCAAAGCAAGAACGTGCCAAATTTGTAAAAAGCCAGGCCACACTGCCAACTTCTGCCGTAACGACGCAGCATGCCAAATATGCGCACAAAAAGGGCATACAGCGGCGCAGTGTTTTAAGAACAAGCGCGTAGTAGACGTCTGTTAATTATGCAATAAGCCAGGGCACTAAGCGTTGAATTGCTTAAAGCGCACCAACAATGCGCCTAGAGCGGAGATACGCTGCTACAAATGTCACAAGCCAGGACATACGGCGGCGGTCTGCCGTCAGCAGAAACCCCCGAACGCGCCTAGTATACCAACATGCAGCTAGCGCCAAATAAAAGGGCACGTAGCCACTAAATGCAGAAAAAGGAAATACAGCCAGCCAAACAACGACAGGAGTCTTCCCCAACAGAGCGCCTCCAGAGAGACCCCACGACCTCAAGCGCGCTCATCGCTGTCAATAGAATTGGAGGACTTCCAAGCAGAATTAATACCATAGGAACATGCAGAACTACCCCGTTCGTAAATCTCAACCTCCTACAAAATAAGTTCCCCAACACCCTCATGATCGACACAGGATCAGAGGTTAGTGTGTTGAAGGCACATGTTTTGCCAGACTATAAATATCCCAAAAGTCAGGACAGATATACCCTCCACGGCCTAGGAGGCGAGACGGAGGAAGGTCTGGGGAAAACCAAGATCAAATTTGGGGAAACAGTCATCGAATTTATAGTAGTACATAACAATTTCTCTATCCTCTATAACGGAGTATTAGGAGAAAATTTCTTCGAAACTACCAAGGCAGAATTAGATTTCGAAAATAACCTAATGACGTTAAATAATAAACACGTCAAGGTTATCTGGAACGACGAAAATCGGCCTCATCTAATAAACTTACACAACATCACAAGTAACATAAAAACTGGATCACCATTTCTAAAAATCCTTAATCCTCCCACTCTCACAGAAGGAAGATTATTAGTCGATTTAGGATTAGAAATAAATTTAATAAAATCAAGCTTAATACGACCTCAAGAGGAAATCAACACATCGGAAAAATGCACCTTAAGATGAATCGGAAAAAGAATCATACCTACTTGGGGAACGGTAGAGATCTCGTTGTTGGGAAGTAAAATAAAATTCTCGGTGTTAAAAGACGACATCTACATCCCAGGGGAAGGTATACTAGGTTGTGATTTTCTATTTGACTTCCGAGTACACCTTAACCACCTGATGGTATGTAACGGCGTCGCACGACCTTTCGAAATGGGAACTGCATTCGGCGATACATACGACCAGGTAAATGTCTTGAAGATAATAAAAGACGAAGACCACGACAGTAATGTGGCTACAGAAAACAGTTATCTGAGTTCAGAGAACGAAATAGCGATCGACCTGGACTACCAGCTCAAGTCAATCACCGACTTCGGAGACCCTGGGTCTCTCGAGGAAACAGAAGTCAAGAAAAATATTAAAGACTATTTGCGTACTGATCACCTAGATGAGGACGAAAAATCATACGTAGTCGATTTAGTCAAAACCAACAGAGATGTGTTCTACCTACCCGGCGATGAACTTCCGGGAACCGACCGAATAACACACGAAATCCCTACTACTGATGACACTCCGGTCCATGACAAGCAATATAGGTTCCCGCATGCAATAAAGGATGAAATAAATCGGCAGATAAACGATCTGTTGAAGGTGGAAATTATTAAAAACTCCACTTCACCCCACATCGACCCGGTTTGGACCGCACCAAAGAAGTCCGACTTCCAAGGACGCCCTAGATGGCGCATGGTGTTGAATTTTTGCGCCCTAAATGAAAAAACAATGGGCGACTCATACCCACTTCCTAACATTAAGAAAATATTCGATCAGGTGGGGTCGGCCAAATACTACACCGTGCTCGACCTAGCCTCGGGATTCCATTAGATAAAAATGAATCCTAAGGACGCTCATAAGACGGCTTTTAGTACGCCATTCGGCCATTATGAATTTGTTAGGATGCCGTTTGGGTTGAAGAACGCAGCTGCCACCTTACAACGGTTAATGGATAAATTATTAAAAGGATTACAAGGGGTGAGCCTCTTTATGTATTTAGATGATATCGTAATTTACGCAAACGACATCAAAGAACATGACAGAAAAATAAATTACCTCATGCAAAGATTAAGGAATGCGGGACTAAAGTTACAAATCGACAAGTGCGAATTCCTAAAACGAGAACGCATATACCTCAGCCACTCGATTAGCGAGGAAAGATTGCGCTCCAACCCGAAGAAATTGGAGGCCGTAAAAAATTTCCCACGGCCCAAAAATATGAAAAATATCCGTCAGTTCTTCGGACTAGCAGGTTATTATCGTCGCTTTATCGAGGGATTTGCATACATCTCGAAACTCCTGACTAAATTACTAAAGAAAGAAACACTTTTCGAATGGAACGAGAAGACAGAAGAGTCTTTCAACTCGCTTAAGGATATGTTGTGCACTGCCCCCATGTTATAATTCCCAGATCTTTCACAGCCCTTCATAATTACGACAGATGCCTCAGGTTACGCAGTAAACTGAGTACGATTATGAGATAATTTACAAGCCGGGCAAACTGAATGCTAATGCCGACGTTCTATCGCGGAACCCAGTTAATGAAAGCGCCATTAACGTGGTAACACGCGCTCAACAGAAGAAAACTGCCCAGGTTGGCGACGGAGATGAAAAATAACAATTGTCAGCCAACCCGACAACACAAACAACAAAGAAACCTAAGGGACGACCTAGAAAAATCTAAGAGGTCACCTCGATTGAGGACAAAAGAGCACCGCGACCCCAAAAAAGGGTCGACTATGAAGAAAGCGAGGATTACGACTCCGATGAATCTGCAAAACCTAAACCTTTCGCCACGCCCGTAAGGCCTAAATTAAAATCAGACGAGGAATCAGAATCCCCATATGACTTCGAAGACAACAAAATAACGAGCCGTAGCCTTGTACTAGAATAAAAGGAACCACTGCATACGAGAAACGACAATAAAGTCTATTTTGTGGGATCGGACGAAGGCGGAAAAATGCCGCATGAATACGGCAAAATAACCGTTTTGAAAAATTTGACTGTCGGAGAAGTTTATCGCGAGAAGCGTGAAGGGAAAAAATCTTTCTACGCTATATGTATAAAAGTAAATCAACCGCTTTCCTTGACGCAAATTAAAGAAAATCTGACGAATGGTTTGGAAAATTTAAAGGAACTATTGGAAAAATTCACCCAACAAATGTTTAGCGTTGCCAAAAATGAATATATAAAAAACTTAGTATGGTCAGAGATCCGGACTCTCCTCAAAGGCACCTTTAATGATACCTCTTTAAATATTTTCATATGCACCGGAAAAATAAAATACGTCCCGATTGACAAGAGGGATGAAGTTTTCTACGAACTCCACAAGTCGCCTATCAGGGGTCACAGAAAAGTATCTAAGAAATTTAACCGAATCTGGCAAAGATATTATTGAGGAAATCTTAAAGACGACGTACAGCGACGCATTCAAGAATGCCTCGACTGTCAACTAAAAAAATTAGTACACCTCAAGACGAAACAACCCATGGCAATCACGGATACACCAGGGGCTGTTTTCGACAAAATCGCGATGAATATAGTAGGACCCCTCAAGGCCACCTAGAAAGGAAATGAATATCTGTTGACAATACGGGATCAACTATCGAAGTATTGTTTAGCCATACCCCTACAAAACACCCTGGCCACTACCATCGCCGACGCATTAATAAAAAAATTTATCTGTCTATTTGGAGCACTTAAGGCAATATTAACAGATCAAAGGAAGAATTTCCTAAGCCACCTAATAAATAGAATCGCTAAAAGATTCAGAATCAAAAAAGTCAAAACGACCGCTTTCCACCCACAGTCGAATGGATCACTCGAGAGATCCCATCGTGCACTCGGTGAGTTCCTAAAACAATACACCGATAGAAACAATGAGTGGGATGAGTGGATCGAAATAGCCATGCTAAACTATAACACCTGCGTGCAAGAAAGCACGAAACACACGCCTTATGAGGTGGTGTTTGGTAAATTAGCACGGTTACCCTCGAGCAACCCTTTGAAAGCAAGTGACATGTCACCAACATACAAAGACTATATTAACGAACTAGTGACCCGACTTAATGGCATCCAAACCGCAGCCTACGATAATCTAGTCGGATCAAAATTACGAAATAAGAAACTATATGAGAAACGAATAAAACCACAAAACTTAAAGTAGGAGATTTTGTGTTCTTACTGCTCGGTCCTAAACCCGGCAAGTTCGGTGACCACTATTCTGGTCCACATAAAGTACTAGAGGTCCTTAAATGCTGTAATGTAAGAATACAGTACAAAAAAGGAGACAAGATTGTCCACGCAAACAGGCTCCGCAAATCCTACATAAATCGGGATTTTAAACACAAGCAAAAAAAAAGGAACACTAATAGCGAGAGCCAGCAATAATAAATAAGAAGATACTAATCAAAAAGGAGCACTTATTAAATATACATACATATAAAAAAAAAAAAAAAAAAAATCGCGAGTAATGATATTGTTAAATAATAATAATAACGTAAAGAAAAGGAAACATAAAACGTAATCCAAAAACATAAAACAAAATATACATACTTCTAATCCAATAAAAAAACTACATAAGTACTATCCTTATATCGTACGATAATAAAGCGAACCCCAAAAGAGACAGAATTAGATTATTTTTATTTTTCAGATGGACTTGGTGAAAGTAATTATTTTCTTATGTCTTTTTGCTCCAATTTACAGTCTAATTGGTTACGACTGCGGATCACGGCACTTGAACATAACTACTCTATCTCTACTAGAAGTAGGCCAATGCGAATTTCCCATGAACCCTGTAAATGTAACCCGTCGTTACATACAATTATTACAAATAGTAAACTATCGCCAAACTCACGTAATATAGGGTAAAGTAGAGATGCCGTCAGGCCGAATACATACACGAGATTAGTAGACGTGCATGTAAGCAAATGCACGAAACAGGAATATTTAAGTTTAGAGATAGCACTATAATCAGCGAAATAAAAATCAATAGTACTGTAACACACCCTATGGTCTACGCAGGTACACTCTCTGAGAGTGGGCGATGGTTCGGAAGCATTTACCGAGATCCTTATGGCGCTTGCGAAAACGTGGTCGTACAAGGCCTCCTAAGGATCACCTTGAAGGAGCAATTTGCACAAATTAACCTCAATAATAACAAACTTCACCTAAATTCCAGAACATTGTGCACTCTCTAAAACTTCGTGCATCGACGTTGAAAGTGGGTATACCTTCTGGGAAGCTCTACCCCTAGACCAATGCAAATTTGACCATTACGGACTTTTATACGAAGGACTAGCAAATAAAATCACAGACAATAGCTTTAACCATGATCGAACCATATATTTCCGTACCACAGACGATGTAACCTTTGCCCTATCCAGCAAAGGCAGTGAAAGCTTATGCAGGTACACAGTGGTTAAGACAAAACACCCCAAGCTCCTTATCCTAGAAAACACCAAAGGATATTCCTTCGCGAAACCAGGAAGGATGGCAATAGAAAATTTGGACATCTTTGCGTATGTAAATTGTAAGTTTGTATACGTCGAGAAGTACAAAATCCCAAGTTTAATCCTTGTATTATAATGTAATGCAACAAAAATATAAGGTTGAACAACAGACATTGCTAAACGCTCTAGCTATAGCCAATCAATCACCTGATGAGTTGGCTTACAACTTGATGAATGGGCCCGGCTGCATGGCAACCGTAGAAGGAGAAGTAGTACACATAATTAAATGCGTAACAGTAGAAGTGAAGCTCCAACATGGAGAATATTGTTATGTTGAACTAGAAGTTTTATGGAATAACCAAACGCAATATTTGACACTGAAGACACACATCCTAAAAAATCATGGCACCAGGGTATCATGCAATGGCATCCTTCCATCGTATTACAAAATAAACGGAAAATGGCTAAAAATCATGCCTGAGCCAGTGGAAGACAAAGCACCATTAACCCTGAAGCCATTTACACGGATGACGTGGAAATACGTCGACCAAGCTTCCTTGGCAATCAGTGGCATTTATAAAAAAAAAGATCTAGAACAGCTACAGGAATGAATTATGTTCCCAATCGAAAAGCCGTCACTATTGAACGACTTTGCCAAAGAGGTATACGGCCAATCCATTATCGACACTGGAGGAACCATATCTAAACTCCACAACGAAGATGCAGTGGGAAAGATATTAAGTTCGGTATGGGCTACTGCCTGGAACCGACTGCCGACGTTCGGGACCATCAGTTCCTCCATCATAGCCATCATCTTCATTTAAGTAGCAATAAAAACCGTAGTAAGTAGTCTAGTCAACGGCTTCCTCCTTCACCGTATGTACGGATGCTCCGTGCACCTCCTAGCCGCACTCTGTGGGTCCATTACTCGTCTATTTATGACTCTAGAGACATCGGATCCGCCCGTGAGACAGACTGAACAGCAGTACGACATAGAAATGGGATTCATGAACCTTGACACTGTAACCTCACACCCAGGACCAACAGTCACCAAAGCACCAACTCCAGCCGACTCGTTACCCAAGATGTCACAAGTCTTATCATCGAAAAGCTTCTTCAACTACAGCCATTAAAAAGAACCATGCCTTGTAGTATAAATTTTCATCGTTTTCATTCCGGCTACGCCAATACGATCGCTAGTTGATACTACGATCAATTAGCGACCATTTTAGCATGGAGGTGTAACGTCGGTATACGACCGCCGTTTTTTTTCCATGTGTTAGCCAATAAGTTTGCTCCCTGCCGTTCCGTCCCCCGGTCGCTATATAGAAGAAAGGGACATATCGACCGAAAGCATCGATCCTTACCCAAGCGCTCCACCACGATAAAGCTTCTCCCCACAATCTACGCGACGCATTGTCCTCCGACCCGAACCATTGTGAAACCTAGTCTAAGCTTAGGCGAAGAGTTTGCGATTTTCTTGCAAAACAGATGTACTATTTAAATAGGATAAAATAGCCACAATCGTTAAACTTAATTTAAAGTGTTATAACGTATTGTCTTTTTCCATTCATTTCTTTTTATGTATATTTTTTTTTTTAAATACATATGCACATATATGGATTATGCTATTGAAAATATATATATATATATAACACAAAACGGCCTGACCATGTCTTTTCTTTTTGAAAATAAATTAATAAAAAGTAGTCATACATTCGTAATTCTTTGCAAGCATAAATACTTTAATTTCTAATCTTGAATCGTACTCTCTGCTAAGACATAATAAAATAGCGTCCCCGTCGCAATACGAGACGTCGTGGAGTCATATCATTTCTGTTCTCACACAAAATGCTGAGTATGATTTTTACAGGTACACTCTTGGTGAAGATTTTTCCTTGCATCAATAAAATAATTTATTTAAATAATAGCAACGAGCTTACAACCATACCAAGATTATTATTGTTCATAATGCTGTGCCTGTATTAATCATACTTCCTATCAATTTTTTGATATTAATTTTATTTTACAATACTTTTTTTTCCAACGATAATTGTAACTATCATTTTAATTTTTTAATGTTATATTAATAATTAACGTTAATATTTTTTCACACATGTATATTTTATATTTGAGCAACCTTAATTTTGCGGAAATGCTTATATTTCTCTGCGAGAAAAAAATTATAGCATTAAATATTTCAAATAATTATAACTATTTAACTATTAATTTTTTTTTTTTTGCAATATTTTTATAAACAAAATTCTATAATAATAGCCGCGTTTTTGCACTGTCTTAATTTCTAATAATCGTTAATGCGCAACAGTTGATTATTCTTAGATTCTTCAATTAATTCAATTAAAAATAACATAGCAGTTAAGAAACTTGATAAATAATTATTAAATAACTCTTGATTTTACCATAAATAGCATGAAACGATTAATTATTTATCCGACAGTTTATAACAATTACCTACAGATTAGATAAAATTGTAGATTATAAAAGAATAATTATTTAAATTATTATTTTAAAATCATTCCCTTTTTTTACCGTTCTATAATCATAAATTATATTTTAATTATTATTTTACTAACCCACGGATACAACACGTGTCCTGTATAGCAATTATTTTTTATTTATTGAAATAATTATTTTTTATTTATCTATCCATATAAATTTAACACCTAGAAATGCGACTAAAAGTTCATTTTTTTTTTGTAATACGCATTCAATTTTGAATAAAAAAACGATCATGTAATTTAATTTGATGTATCTTCGCTATAAGCAATAGGAAATAAAAATGCATAAAAATTATGCAAAAAGGGATCATCTCTCTCTACTTTATTCTCACTCTTCCACTCAAACGGAACGCCTTCAAGATAAAGCATTCGCGTCCTCCCAGCACTAATTTCGAGCAATCGGATTGGCACAACGTCACCGCTATGCGAGTCCATAAAAAAAGATCCACCTGCGAAGAGCGGACTCGCGTACTCCAGGACCACCGGACTTCTGTACCGCTGCACTCACTGGACTTGCCGGAGCTCGCATTTTTATTTCATCTTTTTTCAAAAAGTCAACGCATCCCAATCTTCAACCAGACAGAAAGAGAGAGAGAGAGAGAGAGAGATCAGATCTAACAAACAGAAGTTTATCAACTAATAAAAAGTGAGTTAATTAAAAATTACTTTATTGCTTTCTATCTATCACTGTCTACACTATCTTATATCCTCCCAGAGGTATCCTTTAGCCTCAGTTTCGGCTAACTACCACTTACCTCTTTGCGCTTGTTAGGACCTTTCCAGAGCGGCGTAGCTGGCCTGAGTTTTGGCCTAGACGCACGCTCAATCCTGCATTACACCACCCTTTCAAAAAGAGGTAGGAAAAAAGGTAAAGCTAAAACTTCTTCGCCATCCTGAGCCCTTAAGCTTCACTGCTTAGGCTCTAAAAGGCAGCGACCGTTTGCGTTATGTCTAATAACGCATCGTAGCGTAATAACCGACGTTACAGGAATCAAAGCGCTGCTCAGTAAGTGCGTGAACCATCGGTGCAAACAAGTGGTAATCAGAAGTAGCCAAATCTGGTGAGTAAGCCGTATGAGGCAGAACTTTCCAGTTGAGTACTTCCAATGTGTCGCGAACCGGTTTTGCCGTATGTGATAAAGCATTGTCATGGAGAAAAATTACTTTGTGTTGTCTCTTTCGGTATTCTGGCCTTTTTTTAAGCAGCAAACGGTTTGAATCGGTTCATTGTTGTTGGTAACGTGTAGTATTAACCATTTTCCCAGGTTTCAATAGCTCATAATAGACCACGCTTCTCTGGTCCCACCAAACACAGAGCACCATCTTTCTGCCAAAACGATTTCGTCTTGCGGTCAATGTAGATGGTGCTCCTGGGTCTACCCATGATTTTTTGCGTTTGGGATTTTTAAAATAAATCCACTTTTCATCCCCTGTTACTATTCGATGCAAAAACGACTTCTTTTTGTACCGAGCGAGCAAAATTTCACATGTGATTTTGCGACTTTCCAGTTACCTGTCATTCAACTAATGTGGTACCCATCTACCGCTCTTCTGAATTTTTCCCATCAATCGTAGATGATTGGAAGCAGCTTGTTAGAAAACTCCTAATTGTTGTGCAAGTTGTTTTTGTGTTTGCGAATCATCTTTGTCCAACAATGCTTGCAAACTCATATCTTCGAATTCTTTTGGCGGTTTTCCATGTTCCTTGTCTGCAACGTCGAAGTCACTTATTTTGAAACGCTGAAACCATCGTTTATACGTATCTTTCGATGAAGCATGTTTACTATAGGCTTCCCGTAGTAACCGAAAGGATTCAGCAGCAGTTTTCTTCAAATGGAAACCAAAAATTAATGCTGTCCGCGAATGCTCTTTGTTCATTATAAATTTTGACACATTAAACACAACAGTATAACACAATGCATAAACTTTTTTAGTCTATCACTAATGCGCGTTTGAACTTGTTGACAAGATAACAAAATGACGCAGTATCAAATTATAACAGCTTAAACTGCATTGGTACACCATATGTAGCAAAATTAATGGCAAAAGGTTTAGATATATCCTTTTAAACTATCCGAACCCATCTTCGTACTCATCATCTGAAATGGTGCAACACAATGAAGAAGCCTCTGTTGACTGAAAAACATGTGACAAAGCGACTCGCTTGGGCGCATGAGAATATTGATAGAGATTTTGAAAATGTCATTTTTACTGATGAATGTTCTATATGGGAACGTTCTGTCCTCACGCGAGCCTGGTCAACTTCCACCAATAGGCTTGTTCAGCGGACCGTAAAACATGGAATAAATGTGCATCTTTGGGGCTGCTTCTCAAAGCAGAGATTCGGCACTTTGCACCTTTTTACTGACAATCTAAATGCCGAGAAAATGATAAAAATCTACAAAAAGGCTTTACTGCCATCTGCCAAACGATGGTTCATTACAAAAAATGAAGATTGGATTCTGCAGGACGACAACGATCCTAAACACCGCAGCAAGCTCTGTACTCAGTGGAAGACTCAATCTGGCATCGTTACATTGGATTGGCCGTCGCAGTCGCCCGATGCAAACCCTATTGAAAATGTGTGGGCATATATTAAACGGAAGCTTCGTGGAAGACGCACATACACTTTAAAGCAGTTGTCTTACGAAATTCGTCGGATCTGGAGATCCTTGCCACTAGAATACGCCGTCGAATTAGTAGAAAGCATGCCTCGGAGATGCCAGGCAATTATTGACGCCAGTGGTGACTGGACACATTATTGACCAAATTGCATCATTGTTTGTAATGTGTACAATGTATACATAAATATAAAAGTTTTATCAAATAAATTTTTTTATAAATTAACACGACCACGCTCTTACTTGACAGACTATAATTTGTTTGAAAAATGGAAAAAAGCGAGTTTCGCGTGTTGATAAAACATTGTTTTTTAATGGGTAAAAACACCGTAAAAGCCCAGCAATGGCTTGAAAAACATTACCCGGATTCCTCTTCATCCAAACCAACGATTTGTCGTTGGTATGCTGAGTGTAAACGTGGTCGTACGGACACAAACGATGCGTAACGTTGGGGTAGGCCATTGAAAGCCGTTACACAGGAAAATGCGAGTGAAGTGTTGAAAATTGAAATGAAAAATTTACAATCCTTCATGAATAATTGAGCATGAAAAAGGTTTTTTCCAAGTGGGTGCCGCGATTGCTTTAAGTGGAACAAAAACAGCAACGAGTCGACGATTCAGAGAGCTGTTCATCGCTATTTACTCGCAATAAAAAGGATTTCCTGCGTCGATACGTGACCATGGATGAAACATGGATATATCATTCCACTCCGGAGTCGAATCGGCAATCATCTGAATGGCGCATGGCTGGCGAAAGCCGCCCAAAGTGTCCAAAAACGCAGCAGTCTGCTGGCAAAGTCATGGCGTCTGTTTTTTGGGATACACATGGCGTGATTTTCATTGACTACCTGGAAAAAGGTAAATCGATCAACAGTGATTATTATATTGACTTGTTGGTATGTTTGAAGGAGGAGATCGCAGCAAAACGACCGCACATAAAGGAGAAAAAAATCCTTTTTCACCAAGACAATGCACCATGCCACAAGTCCATGAAAACAATGGCAAAATTGAACGAATTGGGCTTTGATTTGCTTTCCCACTCCCCGTTTTCGCCAGATTTAGCTTCCAGCGACTACTAGCTCTTTGCTGATCTCAAAAAAATGCTCCAGGGAAAAAAATTTGGCTCGAATGAGGAGGTCATTGCCGAAACTGAAGCCTATTTTGAAGCAAAGGATAAATCCTTCGATATACATGGTATAGAAATGTTGCAAAGGCGTTAGAAAGATTGTATCACTCTAAAAGGAGATTATATTGATAAATAAAAATGATTTTTAAAAAAAAATGTTGTTTTCGTTGTTAGTCTCGGGACTTATTGAACGATGTGTTACTTGTACACCTAGTAAGAATTGAATAAGTACCAGTACGCAGAGAATTTTAAATCTAATAATAATTCAATTATATATTTAAAATAAAATTACAAAAATGTATATATCAATAAATATAAAAGGATTATTGCATAAGACATTTTAAAATAATATCAATCTTCTAAAATGAATTTATATAACTCCACATATAAATAATATATTGGGAGTACAAATTAGTTCGGTCCGTTTTTAAAAGATGACTCTGGCTATTATGGATATTTAATAGTTACAGCTGAAGTCGATAGTTTCAGAAAGGTTAGACATCCGTCAATAATATTCAGTTTATATTAGTTCGAGTTTCATAAATAAATCTTGTTTTTTACTGTGTTAAATATGTCTTATTTTGTGTTAACCAAGCAGCATTTGCGGGAGGTTTTAGTTTTCTGTTCTAGTCTTCTGTTTTAGTTGGAAGAAAAGTGCAGCTGAAGCGCATCGGATGCTTGTGGAAATTTATGGTGACAATGCTCTAACTGATAAGTCTTGTAGGGAATGGTTTCGGCGTTTTAAGAATGGAGATTCCAGCGTTGAAGACAAGCCTCGCTCTGGACAGCCAAAAAAATTCGAAGACGAAAAGTTATTGGCATTACTCGATGAAGATCCAAGTCAATTCAGGAGCAAGGCGATTGGGCGCCTTATAAACTGAAACCGAGAGACATTGACAGGCGATTTTTCTATTGCAAGCAGCTGATTAAGAGGTAACTAAGAAAGGCTTTTTTACATAGAATTGTTACTAAGGATGAAAAATGAATATTCTATAATAACCCTAAGAAGAAAGAATACTACGCTATGCCCGGTTAATCGTTGCCATCGATCTTAACATCAACACCAAAGCCGAATATTTATGGTTCCAAGATCATGTTGTGTATCTGGTGTGACCAAAAGGGTGTTGTGTACTATGAGCTGCTACAACCTGGCGATACCATAACAGCCGATCGGTATAGGCTGTAATCGATTCGTTTGAGTCGTGCATTACGAGAAAAACGGTCGGAATACAAGAAAAGACATGACAAAGTTATTTCTCTGCATGACAACGCTCGGCCTCATGTCGCAAATGACATAAAAAAATATTTGGAAACGCTCAAGTGGGATATTTTGCTGCATCCGCCGTATTCTTCGGACATTGCTCCTTTTGATAACTGGTTGTTCTGAGGGATGCAGCACGATCTAGCCGGTCATCGGTTCACTTCTTTCGCAGAAATCGAAAATTGGCTCTTAACTTAGATCACCTCAAAAGACGAGACATTTTTTCAAGATGGAATTCGAAGATTGCCTGAGAGGTGGAAAAAAGTAATAACTAGCGATGGACAATACTTTGATTGATCTTTTAATTCTTTTTATTTTAAAACAAATGTATTTTTGACGGCAATAAAACGGGCCAAATTAATTTGTACTTCCAAAGATTAATAAAAGATTAATGTACATAATTTAAAAAAAATCTTTTATTAATCATTTATGTGTATAGTTTTATAAGTTAATTTTACATGCTTAATATTATTTTTGTACGTAAATGTATGAGAATACGTAGCGAAGTTATTTTTGTATGTGACTGTACGTAGGTATGTAGCAAAATTATTTGTATAGGTTGTTCTTTACACTAGTCTTATCAGTAAGAAATCTAGAGATTTAACATAGAGTCTTAAATGAATTCCTATTCACGAATAAAATCAGTTTTTGAAAACATTGGATCATTTCGTTTGTTTATTTAAATTCAATGATGACGGTCAATCCTTCAAATATTATAAATTTATTATTAGCGCACTTTAAAACTTTACAAATACAAGATGATGTGACAAATTATAAAGAAATTTAGTTATCTAACAAAATTAAACAAATATTAACAGATTCGGCAAATAAATTTAACGACATAGACATGATTATTGAAGACACATTGGATTATCGAGAAGAATATAAAGATCATGATGCAAAAATTATTAAAGATCAAAAACTGCATCACTTGCATCATGCTTTCGAAGCACCAGCAGATTACTGTACATATGATATCAAGTAAGTAGATTTTGATTATAAAAAAAGAGCCATCAAATATTGGAGAGGTGACAAAAAAATAAATTTAAGTTTAGAAAGTGTACGGAGTAAATACAGAAAAGTTTTATCATTTGGCCAATTGAAAGGTTGAGCTTATATAAGAAATAAGAGTGGTATAAAAAAAAAAACTACAAAAATTCGTCAATATACATTTAATAATTTTACATAATACTGCTGTTTAAGCTGGTTTAATGATTCATGATCGTGATATACATCGATTGGCTTTGCAGGCTCAAAGGAGCAACCCTTTGGCATAAAAGTTATGCCAGTAGAAGCGTTTTTTTATAAGAAATTTTTTGACATTGATTTTATTCTAACAGTCGAAGTTGTTTTTGAGATATTGAAAATAAACTGTTTTTGGGGGTAAACTTTAAGAGTACGAGGTCTGGCTATTAAATAACGAGACTGGTTACGAAAAAGGGTTTTATTATAAAAATTATTCTACATTCGAATGCTCCTTTTTATTATACTCCCCTTCCCTCGCCACACACCTTTCCATACGTTTTTTTCATTGATCGAAGCAGTGCTGGAAGTCTTCTATGGTGAGGGCCTTTAGGAGCTCTGCCGTTTTTTGCTTTACCGCTTCCATCGACTCAAATCGGGTCCCTTTCAAAGCAGATTTTATCTTGGGAAACAAAAAAGTCGCGCGGTGCCAAATCTGGCGAGTGCGGTGCGTGTTCGAGCACTGGAGTGCGCTTACCGGCCAAATACTGTTTCACAGATAGCGCGTTATGGGCAGGTGCGTTGTCCTGGTGCAAAACCCACAAGTTGTTCTTCCACAACTCGGGCCGTTTCTTACGAACTCGTTAGCGCAGTGTTGCCAAAACTGACAAATAGTAAGTCTAGTTGACAGTCTGAACCTCTGGAACCCATTCAGTCATCACGATACCGTTAATGTAGAAAAAAACGATCAACATAGCCTTGAATTTTGATTTGGACATCCTTGCTTTTTTGTATCTGGGCGATTCAGGTGTCTTCCAATGCATTGATTGCCGCTTTGTTTCAAAATCGTATTGAAAAATCCACGTTTCGTCGCAAGTAATAATGTTTTTCATCAGTCCGGAATCTTTTTTTAACCTTTCAAGGAAATTTGAGCAGACCTGTTGACGCAAGAGCTTTTGGTCAGGAGTCAGGTTTTTTGGCACCAACTTCGCACAGACTTTTGTCATGTGTAATTCCTCGTGTAAAATTTGTCTAACCGTTTCTTTATCGGCGTTTGCAGCCTCGGCAATCATCCGGATGCTCATTTGACGATCTGCACGCACAATTTGGTTGATTTTGGTCACTGTTTCCGGAAACAGTGACAGGGCGACCTGGGCGTTGGTCATCTTCAGTGCTCACTCAGCCCTCACTGAAGCGCTTACACCACTCAAAAACACGCGCACGAGATAGAGAATTGTTCCTATAGGCCTCTTGCAACAATTTACAGCACTCAGTCGGAGTTTTTTTCAATTTAACGAGAAATTTAAAATTGATACGTTGCTCCTGTTTTTCGTCACACATGGTCTTCGGCACGAGAAAAAAACACGTTCGTTTCAAACCGCCACTGCATAAATACAATAATAGTGACGAGAACGTGTTTTGGTACGTGCATAGACAAGATATCTAGATACCCAACGCATTACTCGTTTTTTTCCCCACCCCTCTACGGCGCCCTCTAGGCGCGCAGTCTCGTTATTCAATAGCCAGACCTCGTAGTCTTAACCCGTTTTGGCCCAGAATGCTACTCGGGACATGTCGCTCTTCGAGGCTCTATAACTAAAGCTATTCGCGTTAAAAGAAATTAAAAAGTACATATTCTTATAGTTTAAGGTCCGCTATTTCTGATGATGAACTAAAAATTTCTCTAAAATGTTATTAACTATGAGAAAATTCAGTTTTAACAAAAGAAATAATGATTTCTTCACACTTTCTTTTTTTTCAACTCGAATTTTGAAGGTGTTTCCAGTCTGCAATGTACCTAGAACCTCAATAACCCATGAAATAAATGTCTAAGCATTAAAAATACGTGATCTATAGATCAATTTTTTGCCTTAGTGTTTTCAAAATGGCGTCTGGAACGCAAAATTTTTTTGTATACATTCATTAATTTTTTTCTCAAAAAATATGAATGTACCGGAAAAGTCACTAAGAGTAAAAAGTTCTTAGAATTGTTTAAAGAATACACTGAAATTCTTTCGAAGAGTTTTGAACAATTTAGACATTTTCCAAACCATAAATCGATTGGTGTGCGAATACTACAAACTTATGCGATACAATACTATTTTGATATTTCAGAGTTTTTTCTTGAAAACAAAGAAGTTTTGGAAAAAATAACCAAAAGTAAAAAATTCTTAGTAATGCTCCAAGAATGCTCTGGAATTTTTTCGAAGCGTTTCGAGCAATTTTTTCAATTTGCAAAAATTTACTATTAGCAAAATTTTAAAAAATTGCTCAAAACTCTCTGAAAAAACTATTGTGCATTCTTCGAGCAATTTTAAGAACTTTTTACTTCTGCTGATATTTCCCGTAAGTTCATATTTTTCGAGATAAAAATTAATGAATGTATACAAAAAAATTTTGCATTACGAACGCCATTTTGAAAACACTAAGGCAAAAAATTGATCTATAGATCACGTATTTTTAATGCTTAGACATTTATTTCATGGGTTATTGAGGTTCTAGGTACATTGCAGACCGAAAACACCTTTAAAATTTGATTTGAAAAAAAAGAAAGTGAGAAAATCATTATTTTTTTTGTTAGAACTGAATTTTCTCATAATTAACAACGTTTTAGAGAAATTTCAAGTGCATCATCAGAAAGGGCGGACCTTAAACTATAAGAATATGTACTTTTTAATTTTTTTTAACGCGAATAGCCTTAGTTATAGAGCCTCGAAGAGCGATATGTCCCGAATGGCATTTTGGGCCGAAACGGGTTAAGCCCCTAAAAGTGTTTTTCTGCAAATGAAAAAAATACGTATCTTTTATTTTTTCATGCTCTACAACATATCGAATTATTATCAAAATCGGTGAGATCCGGTTGGGGTGGTTTCCTTGTTAGAGTAGATTTGCCAAGTGTCACAGTTAATATTTTCACGTCATAAGAGTACTTGATTTTTTTTTTCACGCGTAATTTAATTAAACTTTTTTGCTCCATTTTTTTAAACTACTACAAATCGCACGTGTAAAGACAGATGCTCTTTGAGTCTGCTGTAAAAAATAAAAACATGCAAAATAACTGATGATATCAACATATGTTAGGGTCATGTGTACCAACATATAAAGAAAAAAAACTGAAACTTGAATGTATGTAACTCGCGTAACTTAAGAAATGGCTTTATTTAGTAAATACACCTCGTTTATATATTGTAGCGTCCGTGAATTTGTCGGCGTATAAATGAATTTATCACAAAACTTTAAAATAAAAGTAGGGTTATTATAATATCAGTTTGTATACTTAGTTTATGCTGAAAAGATGAGCGCTAGCCGCGCTCGCTAGTATCGCGGCACTCTACTTCTAGCTTGGATAATAGAAACTTGTAATCTCAATTCACTAATTGTCCCAGCTCGGCATAGCTCGGCTTTCATCCCAGGCAAAAGATTTGAGGGTTCATGATACATTCAACCCAAAACCTTTACTAATAAAACAATCACGAGCACAACAGCCCGTGATACACACACGCTACTCGCACGGACAAGGAATTCAGAAAAACGGTTGCACCTAGTACAACTCACCTCGCTCTACTAAAATTTCACGCTCATTGTAAATCACCTTCGAAAACTTGCTCATATAGTTGAAATATTTGCTTTAGCGTCAGCCGCGATACGCCTTTACTAGACTTGTAACGCAATGGCGGCTCGACCGTTAAGTCAGCTCAAAGCTTTCTAAATGTTACTATGCACGAAAACGGCTAACTGCTTACTCTAGCAAGACGGCTCGACGCTGTGACGGAGACTCCGTCATAGAACGTCGACGAAAAATGCAAGCACTTACAGATTGCCAGATTGCTGGCTTGTATAAGCCCGCTTAGCCGCGATATTGCGGGCTTTTCGAAAAGCCGGCAACGTTCGAGAATCACGCGATTTTCGAGCTTGCGGCGACGATCGGCGAGAAATTTTGGGAGCCGCAAGGGAAAGGGAGAAAAAAGCGAGCGCTACAGGCACTTACGCTACGCTCTCCTGCGAGTGTGTTACGCTGTGCTCTCCTGCGAGTGAGTTACGCTGTGCTCTTCTGCAAGTAAGTCTAGCTGTGTGCTCCTGCAAAGAGAGTTGAGTTCTGCGCTTCTCGCAAAAATGCAGGGAGATTATTTTTTGTTGTAGAGAGGAGAGCGAGTGTCGCGAGTAAGTGAAGCCAGGGGTGAAGGTGTGTCAGAGAGAGTTAGAGAGAGTGAGGAAGAAGTCGAAAGAGCAGTGTGAGTGAGGAGAGGAGCGACGGTGAAGAGGCTCAGCGTTGAGGTGAGACGAGGGACAAAGAGATCAAGTGTCAGCGGGAGGCGACTGGAAATTGCCACCGTGACACCTGAAGCCGAGGGTAAGGAGGAGGCCGTCGGTGAGTAGGCAAGCTCCTACTGAGGTCCAGCAGCCCTTTTCTAGAGGGAGAGCAGCAGGAGCCAAAGGCAGCGGTGCAGAAGTGAGCAGCCGGGCGTTCAACGGCCAGCAAACGTGTTACGTGAACATCAACGGTGAGTGTTCTCATTTTGTCCGAGAGAAATAAGCGCGTGAGAGAGAGAGAGAGACAGAGTAAGGGTGTGTAGTAGCGGGTCCGTGGTGAGGGTGACGAGGAATCGCCACTTCCCTGCCTGGGGAAGCGATAAGCCTCCGTCGGCTAGAGAAATAGTTGCGGGCTCCCGGCCTGCATTGCGTTGCGTTAGAGAGAGAGAGAGATAGAGAATAGAATAGAATAGAATAATATTTATTGAGGCTACGGGATATGATCCCATGCAGCCCTAAAAAAGAAATAATACAGATATTAACTTTTACAGTGTTATAGAAAACAATACATTATAATATAATATTACTTGCATTAGTAAACTATATAATACGCTGCTAACATAATATAATAAAAATAGTAATAGTATAATATAGCCGGTTATGCCAAAGCATTCGTACTACGAAAATATAATACATATATCGATGAGTGCAGTGACAATAACAATAACAACAACAAAGCGTGACTTATAATTAATACTTTATAATTTATAACGTAGTTCGCTAAAAGTGAGACTAGATTAGGCTAGATTTGAATAGATTTGAATACGCCACAGGTATAGGTTTGAAACCAAGTTTCAACCAAGTTTCAACCCGCCTAGTAGTCATCGTGCTTGACTCAGTAATCTAGTGAGCGTGATGTCGTGAGGAACAGGGTTTACTACCATGCTTCTATCACGTGAAGTGCGGAAACGCCACTGTGCGACCTCTTCAGACATTAAGAGCTCACGTAGTATCGATTTAAAGGTGTGTGAAGAATGTGGATCAAACGCATCAAACGCACGGATATGAAAAGAGTTTGCCAGAGTTTCCGTTCGCGGCGTAGCAAATAACAAGGGCGGTAGGATTCTACGAGCTGAGACCCGCCGGGTTGAGATACTCAAACTCAGTGTAAAGAGCCTAGCTAGGTAACTGGGTTGACCTGTTGAAATAATTTTCAACGCCAGCAAGGTGACGAAAAGTAAGCGTCTGTTTTCAGCTGATAACCAACCGAGCGAAATACGATACGGTGTCACTGGTGCCATCCACGGGATACAACCGAATACAAAACGAACGCAGGCATTCAGAAGACGCTAAAGCTTTGCATTTTGCTCCTGAGTTAGGCTGCTAAAGACCACACATGCATAATCAAAATGGGGGAAAATTAGTGCCTCAACCAGTCGTTGTCTCAGATTTCGAGAGAGTGTACGTCTGTAGAATCTCAAGGTGTAAAGAGTACGCCAAACCCGACATGCGATTTGCCTAACTTGCGCATTCCAGTTTAGTTTAGAGGTGAGACAAATGCCTAGGTCAGACACTTGGCTAGAACATTTTATGAGAGTATTTTCGATAAAGATTGGCGGAAGAGCATCGGGATCCATAGCTGAGATGTAAGGTTGGCTGCCAAAGATGATGAATTTAGTTTTGTCAGCATTCAGTTTCAGTGAGTTTCTACAAGCCCAGTTACTAACCTCCAAGACATCGTCATTAAGCTTACGCATGAAAACATGAAGCTCAGACGGGCGACAGTGTAAGTAAATTCGCGTGTCATCGGCGTATATACTGTGCTTAGAATACTTAAAAACCTGCGGAAGATCATTAATAAAGATTGTAAAAAGAAGAGGACCAAGTACACTTTCCTGTGGTACTCCTGTAAAGATCTCGACAGTGTCGGAGAGTACACCGTTTTCAGCACGCACTGCTTGGCGCCTACCCGATAAGTAGCTGGTGAACCGTCTAATCACGGTGTCGGAGCAGTTAAGCGCCCTAAGCTTTTTGAGGAGAAGTTTATGAGAGACCAAGTCAAATGCCTTGGAAAAGTCGAACATTACAAGTGGGGTCACTTCATACCTATCAATCGCTAGACATACTTCTTCCGTAAAGCCTAGAAGGGTAGTCTGAGTAAAGTGATGTTTTCGAAAAACAGATTGGTGTACATCCAGCATTTGATGAGCAGTGACATGACTCGACAATTGGTCATGGATTATGCGTTCTAGTAGTTTTGACATGACTGGCAGTAGGGCAATGGGACGTGTATCAGACGGTGATTTCGGAGGATGAGTTTTGGAGAGGGGGGTTATTGCGGCCAATTTCCAGCTATCTGGGAAAATACCATGTTGGATTGAGCCATTAAAAAGTCTAATTAAATAGGGACGAAGTGCCGGGTAGGCTAACTTGAGCATATTTAGTGCCACGCCATCTGCTCCAGTGCTATTTTTCTTAGTGTGAGCAAGGGCCCGATCGATATCATTTGCAGATATCGGTTTGAAAGAAAATATATCTAATGGGTTAGCGTTCAAAGGGCTGCTCAATATGTCGGAAATGTCGAGAAGTCTCAATGGAGTTGTCGAACATGAGACGGACGCATAATACATGTTTAGGATCTGCGGTGAGAAGTAGCGAAGCGGTGATGCCGTATTTTGTGCGATAACACCCATATTTCTTAGCTGATTCCACAGAGTTTTGGAGTCGGATGAAAAATCAACTATAGGCGCGATGTATCGATTTTTTGCAACATTGATGCTATTGCTTACTTTGGCTTTCAATGAAGTAAATAGTAAGCGATCAATTGGTTTACCTGTTACTTTGGCACGGCGGTACGCTGCCCGTTTCGCTTGAATGAGAAGACGGATGTCGTTGGACACCCAAGGTCTGGAATTTGCACGAATCGATATGCTTCGCACCGGTGCCAAGTTGTCGAAAATCTCGAGTAACGATTTAGTTAATCGTTCAGTTTCTGCTGAGATGGGGTCGTCCTTTAGTTTAGATGGACTGAGGGACAATCCTGATATAAGTAAAGAGGGGACTGTAGATACAAGAGGCTCAGCCAGGGAGATCATTCTTAGTTTACTATTGAGCTCGTTACAAAGATGGTCCATACTTAGATTCCGAAGGGCACGACAGGCTATCGTCTTCGGTGCGACAGAAGACGATGGAAGTGAATATTCCAACGAAATTAGGTCATGGCCAGCTGCAAATGGTGTGTCGGATTTGGTGTAACTTCGAACAAGTCTACAAGATGGGACGATAAATAGATCGAGCCATGTATCGTTCGAAGAGCCATCCTCGTGAAAAATATGGTGAGTGGGATCCGATTGAACAAGCTCAAGACTATGCTCACGAAAAACTTTTCGAAAAAAGTCGGAATCTGGATGTTTCCGGTGCATGGGAAAATTGAAGTCGCCTGTTATGATGATATCAGAATAGTCCTGGCGAATATCTGAAAGCTCTTCGAATAGGGCTGTGGGATAAGCAGCGTAAGGACGGCGATAAACAACAACCACAAGAATTTCTATTGCCTCAGATTTAACCTCTACCATAAGATATTCGGGCATATTATTGAATTGAGGATTTGACTGAGTGATAATTGTAAAGTGATAGCACTCTTTGACGTACAGAGCCCCTCTACCACCCATTCTGCCAACACGATCGTGACGTAATAATTTATAACCAGCCAATTGGTAGGGTGTATCAGAAATATCGGCTGAAAGCCATGTCTCTGTTAGAGCAATAATGTCATATGAGCACTTATCTTCAATAAAAAATTCAAGGTCGTTGAAATGAGCCGAAAGATGATTAATGTTCGCATGACAAACCGAAAAATATCCGCGAGACTTTAAGTTTACTGGCTGAGCAACAGGTCCTCATAGATTATTTGTGCGCGGGGTTAGCCGATCTAGGTCCTCGAGGGAACGGACCGGAATCAGTGCAGACTTTTCATTAGGTCGCATGCACACAACTAAATTTCGAACAACCGGGCGGAGGTAACCAAGCTGCTTATGTTTTTGATTGGCAGCACGCAAAATTGTGTAGACTTGTTGGGGCTAGATTAGCGTCATAAGCACCTGCTGGTCCCCGCCGGTGCCAAAGATGATCTGGGCTTTCTTGCGCCGTCAGAGGTGTGCTTTGGCAATAATACTATTGCGCACTGTTTCTGAGACGACCCTGATCACAAGCGAGAAGCTATCGTGGCTCTTTTGCCTATTGGTATTTGATGATGAGGTGTTTCGCGGCCACACACGAGTCATCGAGACAAAGTTCAAATGATAAGTGTTATTAGTGGCCTCGAATACGCGCTTGACTGCTTGCGAATGGTCGTTTGCAAGAGCAGTCGGAATGCCTGAAATACGAATCTCGCAAGAGTCCGTGAGCAAAATGTCCCTATCAATTTGTGCAACGGTGGCTTGGGTGGCAGAAAGTTGTTCACGTAGCTCGGTGTTGGTTGATTCCATCGCGTCAAGTCTCGTGTAGATGGATGCAAGCTGTGAGTTTACAGACTCTCTAAACGGCTGAAATTGAGTTGCATTCCATTGCGCAAACCAAGCGGGCATACCGTTTTCCATGCTGACCGATTTATTCGGTGATTCGAATGATACACATGCAGCTTTCGACGATCGAGGGTTGTGGATGATGGCGGCGAACGTGTGCTAATCAAGCGCTTGCTACTGAGTTTACTGTTTACAGTAGATGCGTGGAACGAAAAAACTAGAGTCGCTAAATCACCCGGAGATTGTGCACAATTTTGAGGCGCGATAGATACTGCAGAAACTAGTGGTGAGCGCGATTTGCAGCAGGCTGCGCATTGATACCGAAAAAATTTCCAGGACCATGAACCTTTTAGACAAGCCGTATGGAATGCGTTGCCGCATAATTTACACTTGCGTATTGATTTCAAACCACTCTCAACAGTAAGATTGCTCACTGGACACACACGCTCATTCATACTACGCAAACAGTAGACAGTAAATGGCTACGCAACGCAATTTACAATAATTACAATAGTAATTTACAATAATTCATAATAATACAGTGATAAAATAACAATTAAAATACCAATTCGCCATTTGAAAACTAATCTTGAGAAATAACATGAAAAAACTATCCTACAAGAATAAAGTTATACAGGTAATTGTAATATGATTTTCTTATTATACTAAATATGATAAGCTATCATAATAACTTTTGGATAGATAAGTAACAATTATACTAGAAAACCATAATAAGTTATTACAATTAATAAAACATATTATAATAAATTAACTAAATGACAAAAAGTATAAAGTACAATATATATATAAATACAATATTGTCACAACATAAATAAGTGCACGTGAATCTGCGACTAACACTATCACAGTAGCATACAGTTTCAAAACTTTGTACTCTAATGAGCAATAATAGCATGTGAAATGCACATACATACACAATAAAATAGCAATATATAATAGCAGTATATGAAACTATGCTACAGCACATTTATTCAAAATGATAATAATTGATATTAAACAAAGCCGTTAGGTACTTTGCTATTATTTATATACAGTCTGTCAAGTAAGAGCGTGGTCGACTTCACCGACAGGTAATGAAAGATTTTGCTCTAATTCTTTCGCGAGCCGATAGAGGGAAGCTTTGTCCTTGATGCATTGTTAACAAAGACTCAGTTGTCGTTGATCTTTTGAAAGAGAATCACGTTAAACGCCATGAGTGCAAAGTACGCGTCGCGCTACGAGGCTGTGTTCCTTTGCATCCACCCGAAAGGTCCCAAAATGTCGCAATCAGCGGCTGCTAAATATATGAGAAAGTCGAAGGCATTTGTACAGAAGTGGATACAGCGATATAAGTGGCTAAAAATGTCGATGATTTACCAAAACGTGGCTCGATAGGAAAAGTGAACAAAAAAGATGAAAAAAAAATAGTGAATCTGTTTTCGCGGAATCCTGCTTTAACACTGCGGCAAGGACAAGCAAAATTAATGGCAAAAGGTTAAGATATATCCTACGAAACTATCCAAACCCATCTTCGTACTCATCATCTGAAATGGCGCAACACAATGAAGAAGCCTCTGTTGACTGAAAAACATGTGACAAAGCGACTCGCTTGGGCGCATGAGAATATTTATAGAGATTTTGAAAATGTCATTTTTACTGATAAATGTTCTATATGGGCACGTTCTGTCCTCACGCGAGCCTGGTCAACTTCCACCAATAGGCTTGTTCAGCGGACCGTAAAACATGAAATAAAGGTGCATCTTTGGGGCTGCTTCTCAAAGCAGGGATTCGGCACTTTGCACCTCTTTACTGACAACCTAAATGTCGAGAAAATGATAAAAATCTACAAAAAGGCTTTACTGCCATCTGCCAAACGATGGTTCATCACAAAAAATGAAGATTGGATTCTGCAGGAGGACAACGATCCTAAACACCGCAGCAAGCTCTGTACTCAGTGGAAGACTCAATCTGGCATCGTTACATTGGATTGGCCGTCGCAGTCGCCCGATGCCAACCCTATTGAAAATGTGTGGACATATATTAAACGGAAGCTTTGTGGAAGACGCACATACACTTTGAAGCAGTTGTCTTACGAAATTCGTCGGATCTGGAGATCCTTGCCACTAGAATACGCCGTCAAATTAGTAGAAAGCATGCATCGGAGATGCCAGGCAATTATCGACGCCGGTGGTGACTGGACACATTATTGGCCGAATTGCATCATTGTTTGTAATGTGTACAATGTATATATAAATATGAAAGTTTCGTCAAATAAATTTTTTTATAAATTAACACGACCATGCTCTTACTTGACAGACTGTATAAGCCGCACAAAATAATCAATATTGTCAATATTGCTTAACTGCGTAAGTTTAAATTTATACGATCATTCCATGAAATCATAAATACACATAAAATAGATAAGCGAATGAAATAAATTAAATTATGCCTATGTAAATTAAATTAAATTGTGTTTATGAAAATACGCACAGGAAGTTCGATAGAGACGCGCAGGTACACACGTATCGAAAAACAACAGTTTATCAGTTCACACATAAGCACGCACATACACAACAATTTTCACTCGAAACACAGTGCCGGCTGCTTGATGTTTACAATGAAGCGGTAGGCGGGCGACAGCTACAAGACCGATTTCTGAAATTGTGTGCTGTTTACTAAAAGTGTGTTCGTGAATAGACGCCTATATCCATCTTTGTAGAATCATGCTTGACATAACCTGATAGAATAAAATACCAGGCTTTTTCGGAACATCCCGGCCCAAAAAACGAGCCAACCAGGAATATGCCCGTATAAGTAGGAGCCGGAGGATGTCCTAAAGGCCTGGGAAAGAAATCTCCGAACAAAGGAGTGAAAGCAAAGATGAGTATGACTAATATATGCGGAGCCGATATGAAGAGCGTATAGATAGCTTACCAGACAGAGAGAGAGAGAGAGAGAGAGAGAGAGAGGGGGAGGGCGTGAGCGAGCATAAAATCACTTATTTAATTTTTGTACGAGGCCTACAGGGCACACGTAGCTATTTCGGCTACGACGTGGTGCCTTCGTTACAAATGGCGACCGTGACAGGACCTTGGTAATTCCGGGTCTTCGTAGTGTACATCGGTGAGCTTGCCCGGTGTTAACATCGTACGCAAGTTTCTTGCCGATGTACAATTTCTCAAATATTATTTAAGAAAGTGATTTTGCAAGCGGATTAAGTGCGAGAGAGACAGTCGGCCTATTCGCGTGACGAAGATACGCACAAAGAGGAAGGGCTGATTGCCAGCCTAGAAAGAGAGAGAGAGTCAAGTGCGCTTGCACTAAGTGCACCTAACACTTATAACAAAATCTCGTGAGTTCGAACTTAGTTGATTTTTCGACCGGTTTGGACTTAGGCATTTTTTGACTGAGTGGATTTTGTCAAAACTTTGCGTGTTCGAACTTAGTCTATTTCTCGACTAATTCAAACATAGTTTCCAGTCAAGGGGGGGGGGCGCGCTGAGAGGATTTGGTAGTTCGTTTTTTTCTGTGTTTTTTTTTTTTTATCTCGCTTGCTGCAGGACACCGAGATGACGGATTACGAACAATCGATGATTCGTATGCTGAGCAGATTTCGGGCGGCCCGCAAAGCGAGACGAGAGATCGGTGCTCTTCCTGTTGAGGACGTCATCTGACGGCTGGAAGAGCGCGGATTGAGGACTAGGGGAGAACGTTTAGAGTTTCGCGAACGACTTCTAAGAGCGATCGTACGTGATGACGATCCAAGCGTGTCGGCGCCGTGGTACGACGATTACGATCCTGACTCTACAGCTACTCCCGCACCGATCCCAATGTCGTGTACGCGACTCTGGGAGACCAGAAAGTGACCAGAGTACCTCGGAGGATCTCACGAGCGAAGAGTCCAATGCAGGGAATTGGGCAAAGCCGGAGTCACTGAACTCTCTCAGGATCGGTGACACGGCCCGCACTCCTGCTCAGAGCAGTGCGGGGAGAGTTTTGGAGTCTAGGTGGATGGAGGGTGGAAGAGCAAAGGGGCCTCACTGGCCATCCGTCATGCTGCCGCTCGCAACTACAAGCGCAGCAGCGCCTTTTACTGGCACTTCAGTGTGATTGGCGTCATTGGCGCACCTGGTGGCCCTAGTTTTGACTGTTGCGGCCCCTGCGTCGACGCCACCGCCGACTTCGGGTCCGCAGCAACCTGCTACGGTAGTCGTCGGCGCGGAGCAGTGGCGATTCGTTATGAGTCGGCTGACAGAGAACGGGAATGAAATTAAGGAGTTAAAAGAGCTTCTGTTCTCTTTGAGTCTGTTCTCAAAAGCGACTCAGATGCCGACATCGACCGGGGAGTTAGGGACTGCTCAAAGCAGATCCACCCCCCCCCCCCCCCCCCCCCCGAGTCCATCGCATCGCCTACCGATAGCACAAAGATCGTGGCGCGCCGCAGGCATACGTCCGAGTACGTCGAGCAAGTACGATATAGGGGTGCGGCCGAAGACGACACAAGAGCTACGTGTGCCTGAGCCCTCCTAAGAACATGTACCGCTATATGCTCGCGGTGGTGGAGCTGCTGCAGCTCGTCAGGAAATAAGAGAGATGCGTGGCCCCTATCGCCGTCCTTAAGTGGATGACCAACG
Organism: Chalcis sispes; assembly: GCA_949987625.1. Taxonomy (NCBI): domain Eukaryota; kingdom Metazoa; phylum Arthropoda; class Insecta; order Hymenoptera; family Chalcididae; genus Chalcis; species Chalcis sispes. Next base: position 18,185,989 of record OX465098.1, on the reverse strand, counting down.
AGAACATAGAACGAGCGGATTTTTGCTGAATTTGCGGGTCTGAGTGAAGTCGGAGTCGAACAGAGGCGACTGGTCGCCGAGCTGGTCGATGGGCTCATACTACTGCCCTCGCAAGTCTTAAGTTTTACGACGTTGATCAAACACCATATCGATGTTCAAGACGTCAGACCCGTTCGACATGCGCCTCGGAGAATGGCTACGAAGATCTTGGAATTCGCGCAGCAAGAAGTCCAGCGTATGTGTGAGCAGTGAATGGTGCAGCGCGCCGGTTATAGTTCGACAAGGTGAAGGGAAATATCGATTTTGCGTCGACTTTAGGGATTTGAACAAAGTCACGCGCCGTGATCCGTATCCAATGCCGAATATGGATTTGATTCTCGACAAGTTGCGAAAGGCGCAGTTTATTTCGAAAATCAATTTAAAGAAGGCTTTTCACCAAATATTGTTGAGCAAGGCGAGCCAAAAGTATACAGCTTTCGCTGTACCGGGGTCGGAGTTGTGGGAGTTTTTGCGGATACCTTTTGGCCTCAAAAGCGCCCCTATCGTTCTTGTTCGGCTAGTCGACGCGCTTTTCGGGCCACAATTTGAGCCGAACGTCTTCGCTCACCTCGATGACATCAACGTGGTTACGGAGACGTTCGAGGACCATCTGGTTTGGCTTGAGAGAGTCTTGCGAAGACTGGCCGAAGCTGGTCTTGAGGTAAATAGAGAGAAGTGCGAGTTCTGCTGCTCAAGTGTGCACTTCTTGCGTTTTAGACTGGATCGAAAGGGTTTGTAGCTCGATTCCGATCAAGCTGCCCCCGTCTTTGGGTTGCCTGTCCCGAAAAACGTCAAACAGTTACGTTCTTTCTTGGGCATGGTTACTTGGTAATTATGGTTTATTGCACACGAGTCAGAGCTTTAAATACCTCTGGTTAAGTTGTTTCATAAGCATCAGCCGTGGGTATGGGAGGAGGAGCAACAAGGTTGAGGTTTTAAAAAGAGCTCTGGGAGAGGCACCGGTGCTCGTTCGTCCCGATTTTTCGCGGCCGTTTACGGCGCAGAGTGACACGAGCGACTATGCGATAGGAGCCGGGCTCACGCTAGAGGACGACGAAGGCGAGCACCTGATCATGTATGTCAGCCGAGTGTTGATTCCGACCGAAAAGAACTAAACGACTACGGAGAAAGAGTGCCTCACGCTGCTGCGGGCTATCAAGAAATTCCGGCCGTACATTAAGGATTCACATTTTATTGCGATCATTGATCACAGAGCCCATTAATGGTTGCGAAACTTGAAAGAGCCTATAGGCAGACTCGCTAGATTGGTCCTGGAGATGCAGCAATAGGATTTTGATATAGTGCACAAGAAGGGCGCACTACATCATGTTTGCAATGCTTTCTCCAGGTCAGTTTCAGGGGCGAAGAAAAGATAGCCGCTTTCCAGTCGGTCTCAAACCCGTGGTGTATCGAAAGGGCGAACGATGTGCGGCGTTATCCGAATAAATTTCCCAAATAGAAATTAGAGGACGACCTGCTTTACCATTACGCCCGCGATGACCTGTTGGATCTGGTGACCCTCGGAGAAGAAAGGTGTAGATTGGTGGTGCCAGCGGAACATTAAGTGAGAGTGTTGGAGGAGACCCATTGCCATCCATCTACGGGTCATTTCGGTGTCGAAAAGACCCATGACAGAGTTGCGAGCGAGTACTGTTGGCCTGGTATATATCACAACGTTCGAGACTTTGTCTCACGTTGCGACTTGTGTCAGCGCTATAAAGTGTCTCAGGCGGCCCCTCCAGGCTTGATAGAAAAGAGAATTGTAGAAAGGCCGTGGGGAGTCGTAGCGGCAGACGTAATGGAGTTCCTCCGCAGTAAAAGCCAGTTTGAATACATCTTGGTGTTTCAAGATTTATAATAAAACTCGTTGGCTATTCGCAACGTACTTAACTTTTATTCCATAAAATGTAGATAATACATATGTGACGTGTACATTCTAAAGTTAGTTTTAAAGTTACTTACTAGATGGTGTTAGTAGTAGCTAAAGCAGAGGTGAAACAGAAATTACAAATAATTTATTTTAATATACAGGGTGCGTACGGTATTTGAGGACAACTTGAGAGTAAAATTAATTAGCTTGTATTTTTTATTAAATTTAATGAAATTTTAGGAATTTTTTAAACAACGTTAAATTAATAACACATCCTTTAATAAGTCCCGGGACTAACAACGAAAACAACATTTTTTTTCAAAAATCATTATTTATCAATATAATCTCCTTTTAGAGTGATACAATCATTCCAACGCCTTTCCAACATTTCTATACCATGTTTATCGAAGGATTTATCCTTTGCTTCAAAATGGGCTTTAGTTTCGGCAATGACCTCCTCATTCGAGCCGAATTTTTTTCCCTGGAGCATTTTTTTGAGATCAGCGAAGAGCCAGTAGTCGCTGGGGGCTAAATCTGGCGAAAACGGGGGGTGGGGAAGCAAATCAAAGCCCAATTCGTTCAATTTTGCCATTGTTTTCATGGACTTGTGGCATGGTGCATTGTCTTGGTAAAGAAGGATTTTTTTCTTCTTCATGTGCGGTCATTTTGCTGCGATCTTCTTCTTCAAACGTACCAACAAGTCAATATAATAATCACTGTTGCTCGATTTACCTGTTTTCAGGTAGTCAATGAAAATCACGCCATGTGTATCTCAAAAAACAGACGCCATGACTTCGCCAGCAGACTGCTGCGTTTTTGGACGCTTTGGGCGGCTTTCACCAGCCATGCGCCACTCAGATGATTGCCGATTCGACTCCGGAGTGAAATGATGTATCCATGTTTCATCCATGGTCACGTATCGACGCAGAAAATCCTTTTTATTGCGAGTAAATAGCGATAAACAGCTCTCTGAATCGTTGACTTGTTGCTGTTTTTGTTCCACTGAAAGCAATCGCCGCACCTACTTGGAAAAACTTTTTCCATGCTCAATTTTTCATGAAGGATTGTGAATACCCTTCTAAATGATATCTGTGTTATTTCTGCAATCTCACGGACCTTCACTTTGCGATTTTTCATTACAATTTTTAACACTTCACTTACATTTTCCTGTGCAGCGGCTTCCAATGGCCTACCCGAACGTTCCGCATCGTTTGTGTCCGTACGACCACGTTTAAACTCAGCATACCAGCGAAAAATCGTTGGTTTGGATAGAGAGGAGCCTGGGTAATGTTTTTCAAGCAATTGCTGGGCTTCTACGGTGTTTTTACCCATTAAAAAACAATGTTTTATCAACACGCGAAACTTGCTTTTTTCCATTTTTCAAACAAATTACAAAGTGACTTCACTCTAACCTCGATAACTCTGCTGTCTGTGATCCAATCGACGTGAAATTCTTACACGTTTCATGTAAAGGTTCGCACTCTATGGAAACGTGGCCAGTTTGGTACTACTTGCACCATCTCTGGGTTAGTCTCGGGACTTATTAAGCAATGTGTTATATGGCTATAAAGTTATTCAATAAAATCGCTATTAGCAGCAATAACCTCTTCGATTCGGGTCCGAAAACGATTACATGCCCGAATCCAATGCTCCTTGTTTATATTGACCATAACAGCATTAATAGCAGTCCAAAACGAAGAAGTGGAGTTATGAGGACGCTTATTGGTCTCACGCTCAACTACGCCCCATACGTAATAATCCAAAGGATTAAGGTCTGCGGAGCTAGGTGGCCATAGGTTCGGTGTTATGTGGTCATGAAATTTTCGGCCATCTAATCTTGTGTCGCCATCGCTCTATATGAAGGAGCAGAGTCTTGTTGAAAAATGTATGGTCTGCCTCCGCTTGCATTGTCTATCCAGGGTTTCACTACCGTCTCTAAAACCTCGATGTATGCAGCAGAGTTTACTCGAAGTCCTTGAGTAAAAAAGTGTGGTGGCATAACATGTCCTTCGTTGCTGACAACACCTAAAACCATAACAGTGGCTGGAAATTTTGTGTGCATAACAGCAGGAACCTCCGTAGAATTTGAATATAGCCATCTGTCATTTCTGCGATTGGTCTTTTGATCTTGGTCAAAATTTTTTTCGTCGGAAATAAACCATAACATTTTGGGCGCCTCAGGGTGTTTGATTTTGTTTAAAAGACGTTTTGATCGGAGAACTCTCTGTTCCCGTGTTCGTTTCGACATGAACTGTCCTCTGCGCATCACGTAAGACTTATACCGAAGGTCTTCGTGGACAACTCTACGAATAAGGCGCTCAGAAACATGAAGCTCACTCGCAAGGATCCTTATTGATTTTGAAGGGTCCTCGTCTGTGATCGCTTGCACTTGCTCTAAAAATTCTGCAGATCGGACAGTGTCAGAACGTTGTTCGTGCTTTTTGCGCTTTGCAACCGATTCTGTATCGCCTCCTGATGCTTCCAATTCACGGCGAACCTTATGCACGAATGAACGGGCGCAATTAAGAGAATTAGAGATCTCTAAATCTGTATGGTTCGCACATATAGTGACGATGACAGCATGTCTCTTAATTTCTTGAGAGATGTTGTAGTCCGCCGTTTCTTATCTAAAAAGAAGAAAAAATAAAAAAAAAATTCGCGAAGTTATAGTCACATTTATGCATGTCCTCAAATACCGTACGCACCCTGTGTTTACTATACATACTAACAATTTATTTACTCGCTGGGTAAAGCTCAAACCTTTACGTGTGGCCAATGGGAAAGCCGTTGCCCGAGTGTTTGAAGAGCTCATGGTATTCCGATGGGAGACTCCTGATTTTCTGCTTACGGATAACGGGACGGAGTTTGTTAATAAACATCTGATCGAGGTCCTGAGCGAATACGGAGTCAAGCACGTCACAATGCCGCCTAACCATCCACAGGCAAATCTTGTTGAGCGTTCAAACAGAACGCTGAAGACGCGTATCGCAGCCTTCGTCGAAGTCGATCATCGGCAATGGGACGAACATCTGCACAAGGTGCGGCCCGCGATGAACACGGCGGTGCAGTCGAGTCTTAAGGTTTCTTCCGCATTTTTAAATTATGGGAGAAACCCTCGGCCAGCCAAGTGTTTGCGGAGAGAGGTAGAGAAAGGTAGCTCGAAGCTGAGATAGGACCCAAGCATTTAGGCCGATCGGCTTAAGCGTCTCAGTGCGCCAAGAGACTTGGTGCGGCGTCACATTAATAAGTCACAGAGGTGAAACGAATGTCAATATAATCGGGGGCGACGATTCAAGGTGTTCAGTCCTGGGGATACGGTGCTACGACGAGAGCGGGTCCTGTCAAGCATAACGAAGGGAGTTTCATCGAAACTCGCGCCGAAGTACGATGGACCCTTTACGATCAAAGAGATACTGTCCTCGTCAGTCTATCTTCTTGAAGACCCGGGTCGTAGGTCTTCGAACGCGTGTATCTCTGACTTCAAGAAGTATGTGCCTCCGCGGGCCCTTCTCAGAGGGGCAGAGTAAATAGAGCATGATCTGGGTGGTACAGAGTGGTATAAGGGAGCGAAAGACCGTGGCGTGAACACCATCGCCCGCCACGAGAGTCGTCGGTAGAAGTAAGGAGAAGATCCTCGCGGCCGTCCGAAAGAGAGGTTTGCTATCGTCGACGACTTGTGCTGATCTTTCCCTCCTATGAGGAGGTAGAGTTCAGGAGCGGCTTTGTGACGGAGAGTCCGTCATAGGTCGTCGACGAAGAATGTAAGTGTTTACATTCTTGTGCGACCGTCGCCAAAATGTGGACTTTTCGAAAAGCTGGCAACGTTCGAAAATTACGCGATTTTCGAACTTGCGGCGACGATTGGCGAGGAATTTTAGAAGCCGTAAGAGAAGGGGAGAGGAGAGCAAGCGCAACGGGCAGTTACGCTGTGCTCTCCTGCGAGGGAGTTACGCTGTCCTCTCCTGCAAGTGAGTCTAGCTGTGTGCTCCCGCGAAGAGAGTTGAGTTCTGCGCTTCTCGCGAAAGTGAAGGAGATTATTTTTTGTCGTAGAGAGGAGAGCGAGCGTCGCGAGTAAGTGAAGCCAGGGGTGAAGGTGTGCGAGAGAGAGAGTGACAGAGAGTGAGGAAGAAGTCAAGAGAGCAGTGCGAGGGAGGAGAGGAGTGACGGCGAAGAGGCTCAGCGTAGAGGTGAGACAGGGGACGAGGAGATCAATTGACAGCGGGAGGCGACTGGAAATTGCCACCATGACACCTGAAGCTGTATGTAAGGAGGAGGCTGTCGGCGAGTAGGCAAGCTCCTATCGAGGTTCAGCAGCCCTTCTCCGGAGAGAGAGTAGCAGGAGCCAAGGGCAGCAGCGCAGAAGAGAGCAGCCGGGCGTTTAACGATTAGCGGACGAGTTACGTGAACACCAACGGTGAGTGTCCTCATTTTGTCCGAGAGTAATAAGTGCGTGAAAGAGAGAGAAAGGAAGAGAGAGTAAGGGTGTCTGGTAGCGGGTCCGTGGTGAGGGTTGCGAGGAATCGCCACTTCCCTACCCTGGGGAAGCGATAGGCCTCCGTCGGCTGGAGAGTCGCGGTCGGCGGGCCTGCATTGCGTTACGTTCAAAAGAGAGAGAGAGAGAGATAAAGCAGGCGTGAGAGAGCATAAAATCACTTATTTGATTTTTGTGCGAGGCCTACAGGGCGCACGTAGCTATTTCGGCTACGACGTAGTGCCTTCGTTACAACGCTAACTCTCTAAGGGCGACACAACTAGACTGACTAACTTTCCTTGGCGTGAAAAGATGTTTTTTTCTTCGTCTGTTTCGTCGATATGCTGTTGCTTTAGTGCTGCACGCGCGTTGCAACGAAGCCCGCTTAACTATAACGCCGTCGACGTAGATGCTGTGCGCGCCGCTCTTCTCTTCTGCTCTAGCTGTCAAATCTTCCTTCTTCGTTTATCTTATAGCTTTTAACGATAACTCTTTGTTTTTCTATAAATAATTGCTCCCCATCAGTGACTTACAAAGTCGACAGCTTCCTGTTAAATAATCGGCACTTGAGCTTTATGAAGGATTAGCACTCAAAGTCTCCAGATGCTGACTGTATTTAATATCATTACGTTAAGAAAGTGCCACCATAGCCAAGGCAAGAAATTATTGGTTGAACTTTGTTCTTTTTACGTGTGCTGAGTTATAAAACCAGTAAAGCGACCTTAAACAATAGCTACAATGCTTGTAAGCTGTAGAATTTACTTTATTAGGTTGCTTAATGATTACACGAGTTAGATGACTCAAGCACTTTCTTTTGAGTTAAAAGAGAATAATAGGATATATTAGAATAACTTAAGGAAAAGAGAAGTATTATAGTGTGTGTTTTTTTAGCTTTTATATTATTTCTATCTATTATTCTTCTCAAAACTATGCTGCACTACTAATTAACGCTTTCGTAGCAGGCAGAAAATTCTACCCTGTTACAATATATATATATATATATATATATATATATATTAGGACCTTGAATAAGTTCTCTCTGTTTCTTCAAAGATGGCAGTAGCAGTACTGTGTGCATAGAATTTCGAATGGTGACGCAACTGCAAGAAAGTACTGTATCTAATTTTAAATTTTAGTATATGACAGTTCACTTTATTGTAAATAAAGTAATTTTTTATTGGTTCTGAAAATGTCTACTTTTGTGCCAAATAAAGTGTATTTGCGGGGAATTTTATTGCACTATTTTATTCAAAAGAAATCTGCAGCTGAAGCAGAGAGAATTCTTGTTGAGACTGTGACAATGCTCTGTCGGATACGACATACAGAGACTAATCTCAACGCTTCAAAAATAATGATTTTATACTTGAGGATAAAGAGCGTTTTGGCGCACCCAAAAAATTGGATGACAAAGAATTGGAGGAATTACTTGATAATGACCGATGCCATACGCTAGCAGAACTTAGAAAAATATTACAAGTAGATAAGCCAACAGTTACGAGACGCTTAAAAGTATTAGGAATGATCTAGAAGGAAGGACATAAGGTGTCGTATGAATTAAAGCCGAGAAACGTCGAACAGCGTTTTCTCACATGTGAACTACTGCTTCAACGGCAGAAAAGGGAAGTTTTTTGCACCGTATCGTGACAGGTGATAAAAATTGGATACACTGCGATAATCCAAAGCGTAGAAAATCATGGGGTAAGCCTGGCCATGCTTTAACATTGTCCGTTAAACCAAATATCTATTTGGAAGCTTCTCTGCATTCGATGGAATCAGCATGGTGTCATTTATTATGAACTGCTCAAGCCAAATGAGACTATCACCGGAGGTCGCTATTGACTTCAATCGATACGTTTGAGTCAGGCCCTAAAAGAAAAACGACTGCTATACGAGTGTAAGGTCGGTACAGGGCCTCTGTTTTTTTTTATGTCAGCCGATAAGGTTGCTCCCTGACTTTCTATCCCCCGGTCGCCTTAAAAAAAAAATATATCGACCGCCGCATCGATCCACACCCAAGTGGTCCACCACGATAAAGCCTCCCTCCACAACCTACGTGACGCACCCTCCATCGACCCAAACCATTGTAAAACCTAGCTTAAGCACGGGCCAAGAGTTTGCGAGTTTCTTGAAATAAGTGTAACATTTATATAAAAATAAGTGCAATCGTTAAACATAATTTAATTATGTTTTATTTCAAATAACGCAATTGCTTTTTTTTTCATTTTACTTTAAAAAAAAAAAAAAAAAAATATATGTATATACTATTGCAGGAAAAATTTTACCATAAATACTATGACTATGTTTCACTATAGTAAATCCCATAACGACTTAAAAATTGGAAACGGTCTGACAATGTTCTTTTTCTTTCTCTTTACACATTGTACGCCGGCCCCGCGAAAACGCGGGATTCGAATAAATAAAAATTTTTGATTTTGCTTCTATTTTTCGTTGTCGTTAAATTGTATATGACGAATATGGGAACAAAATATAGTGTTTTACGAAAATGTACAAAATTTTAAATATTTTCTTCACGTACTCATTGATTGATAATATAAAATTTACCACCATACGCCACTGTGTGACGTCTTAGAGAGAGACGCGACTACGGTCGTTGAACCGACGATGTTTACATTTGGCATTTGAAGAGTTTTAAATTTAAGTATTGCTATACCTACATACTTGCTAGCGAATGCGGTATCGTAACAAACTAATATATATGTGTTAAACCAGACACACTAATTCGAAATTAGAATTCGTGCGCGATTTAATTATTTTTTTTTTCTTATATGTTTTTCTTTTTTCTTTTTTATTTTTATTTATATCGGTTGACACACGATCCCGGTGCAATCGAACACAGTGCTGATATCCCCAAAAATCTTCGGTCTGCTCAAGGATTATATAATTTTAAAGAGTGCATAAAATCGTTGAGTATAAAACTGCAGCATTACCCATACTTGGACATCTGCATCACTTGCAAAATGTCCTCGATTGGAGGTTGTGTAATTTTTCTATAATATGTCTTGATTTCGCACATAGACTTTGATTAAAACAATAAATTCAAATTTTGAGATTTGAATTTATTAAAGTATTCTATTTTCTTACATTGGTACTCGTTAGAAGCTTATTATTATAGTCTATTAACTCTCGACTGTCGTCTCTGAGCATTTGAAATCAAGTGGAGTCTGCCTGGACGAGATCGGCTTTATACGAGGTCTGGCTATTAAATAACGAGACTGGTTACGAAAAAGGGTTTTATTATAAAAATTATTCTACATTTGAATGCTCCCCTTCAATATACTCCCCTTCCCTCGCCACACACCTTTCCATACGTTTTTTCCATTGATCGAAGCAGTGCTGGAAGTCTTCTTTGGTGAGGGCCTTTAGGAGCTCTGCCGTTTTTTGCTTTACCACTTCCATCGACTCAAATCGGGTTCCTTTCAAAGCAGATTTTATCGTCGGAAACAAAAAAGAGTCGCACGGTGCCAAATCTGGCGAGTACGGCGCGTGTTCGAGCACTGGAGTGCGCTTACCGGCCAAATACTGCTTCACAGATAGCGCGTTATGGGCAGGTGCATTGTCCTGGTGCAAAATCCACGAGTTGTTCTTCCACAACTCGGGCCGTTTCTTACAAACTCGTTCTCGCAGTGTTGCCAAAACTGACAAATAGTAAGTCTGGTTGACAGTCTGACCCTCTGGAACCCATTCAGTCATCACGATACCGTTAATGTCGAAAAAAACGATCAACATTGCCTTGAATTTGGTTGGTCATCTTCAGTGCTCACTCGGCCCTCACTGAAGCGCTTACACCACTCGAAAACACGCGCACGAGATAGAGAATTGTCCCCATAGGCCTCTTGCAACAATTTACAGCACTCAGTCGGAGTTTTTTTCAATTTACCGAGAAATTTGAGATGGATACGTTGCTCCTGTTTTTCGTCACACATACTTTTCCGCACGAGAAAAAAACACGTTCGTTTCAAACTGCTACTGCACAAATACAATAATAGTGACGAAAACGTGTTTTAGTACGTGCATAGACAAGATATCTAGATACCCAACGCACAACTCGTTTTTTTCCCCACCTCTCTACGGCGCCCTCTAGGCGCGCAGTCTCGTTGTTTAATAGCCAGACCTTGTATACTCTCGCCGACCCTTGATTGAGGCCAAATTCTATGAGCTTCTAATAACAATTACTCAATAAGTTACAATATTCTTAAAGAAGTGTTTTTCTTGTTTTCTAGTTTAGATGTGGTTACATCTTTAGATGTACATAAATGTCGAGATTTTCGCAAATTTCGAGCTGTTTTGTCGCTAAACAAGTTTTTTAACTTATTTGGTTTTTGGCATTTCCACATGTACAAATAATTTATTTCGCCAATTGTTTTTACAGTTATTTTTTGTGTACTCTCTTTGTCTATATATTTATGCAAAATAAATTGTTATTTTATTTTTCGTTCATCCAGTAACCCTGGTGGAACATCATTGAATTTTAACTTTTTCGAGCTACTGGCTTTCTATGACCTTGGTATTTGCAACAACTTTTTTCTTAATTCAAATTTATTATTTCTTTTATCCACTTGTTTGTAGGATATGTTATTTACTTCTCTATATAAAATAATCTTGGTGCTCGCATGTTTTCTTTTACTTCTTTATGCTTAAATTCTACTCAACTTTCTTATGTATTTCAATAAATAGCATTACATAGAATATATGACGATTGCTTCAACTATTTAGTTCAATGCCCTTGCCGTTTCGCGGCCTTGAACCCTCTTTGTCTTTTTTTTTTCGTTCATGGTCGTATTCGTAATTTATTTAATATTTAATTTTAACTGCTTCTTAATTCGTTTCATTTTCTTATTCCTTCTTATACCTTATCCTATCGCTATTGTTTATATTATTTTTTATTTATAATTTTGTTTATAATATTTTTTATTTGTCGTTAAAAATCTATATAAATTGCTATCTATTTATTAATTTTTTGACGTGACAACGTCTTATAATTCAATGGAGCCGGCTGCACGCACAAAAAAATATGACTCATGCGGTGTTACCTCGCTCTGAGGCGTTCCATTTAAGGCTTGAAGTGCAAGCGAGAGCGAGGAACGCGCGACAAAGAGGCACAATCGGCCTCTGCGTTCGGCAGCGTTCGATATCTGTCTCTCTCCTACTTGAGTGAGCGATGTGTCCGCGTGGACAGCTGCTATACAATAATACATTTACATGTTTTCGTCAAGTATGAAGTGCAGTGAAAAGTGAATGTTGTGTCAATTGTTTATAGCAACGATAATTGCGGCGATAAAGGTAATGATTCTTTCGATATTAAATATATGTTCAGTGATATATTGTCGAATATTCGTGCTTTCATCATTAAAATAAATAGCATCGGTCCGCTAGTGCAGCGATTGTAGGTTATACTATAATTGACAAAACTATAACAATAAGTTAACAAAACTGTTTCACGATGAGTAAAAAATCAATTGCTTTACTATTCGATCGAAAAAATAGAAACATTTCTCAAATTCATGAAAGACATGTTCAATCTCGATTGTGCATCAGACGTTAATAAATCAACAACACTAAGAGGCACCACCATCGATTTGACTTTTTCAAGACACATTACACTCGAAAACTCCCTTTCATTTCCTACTTTTCTTATCATCGTCCTATTCTCAACAGAATAACACAAATTGTAAGAAGTTAAATATCACACATATTTAAAAGTGGTAAATAAAAGTTGTAAAAAAGTTGTAAAACAATTGCTCAAAGCACATTCATACTTGTAAAAACTATGTACATTGTTAAAAAAAAAAAAAAAAAAATTGACATAATTGTATTTATGCGTACAAATAAATGTAACTTGATCAATTCAATTTTGATTTCCATTAACCTCCTTCTCTATATCCATACAAAATAGCTATCAAACAAATAAAATTAAAATTTTCTTTTGAAAAATGCAACCATTTCATCAGTATTTTCTTATGACGTTGTCACGTTCAATTATCGTCAGTAAACCGACTTAACAGACAACCGATTTTTTTTTTACATTAAGGCACTGAGGTTACTATATATATATAAATATGAATTGGACCTTTTGAGGAGATCTGATAGATTTTATAGATATACTATTAATCAATACAATTGTATATAATTATACAATGCAGCACTGAAAAAATATATTTGCTATCTATACAAATGTGCTCTATCTATAGCCCCATTTCCATTTTGAAGAGATTTTTATGTATGGATTCTTATATTTGAGCAGGATGGATGTGCAATCGGTGTCTCTATATCGGAATCCCCGTTAGTGCATGTGCAGTAGAGAACGGTGTTTATTGGCTCGCAGTACGGGCCCTATTCAGAAAACATAACTTAAGTTTAACTTAAATTAATCAAAATTAAGAAAAAAATCATGCAAAAGTCGAATGTGAATTAATAATAAGTAGTAAAGTAAACTTTTGTAATTGATTTTTTTCCTGGATTCCGATCTAGAAACACTGTGTGCAATCATAAACAGTGAAAAAATGTAAATTTTAAGAATTTATTACCCATTAAAATATCTAGTTTCTGCAGTTGAACATCTACAGTAGATATTTGCATTAGATGTATATGTAGAAATAAAATAGATAAACTTAGTGTCAGTGACCATTATATACTAATTGCTAAACACATAACCATCATAGCGATAATTATATGACCTCACGCAAATTCGAGTATTACTTAAAATCGTTCTGTTTATCATATTTAGATTTAAGTATATTTAATTTTTATTTAATTATTTTAATTGATAAATTTAAAATTGACATTAGGGCTCTAAGAGTACTGCCCACTTACTGCCAATACAAAATTATTAGAAGTAGCATTTAAACTTTAAATATTTTTAAATTATAAATAATAAAATCTATTAGTTTACTGCTTATAATATTAAATATTTTATATGTACATTCGCAGAGCGTATGTGAACGTTAGTCCTATGCTAGTTCTATTAAAAACTCATCTGTATTGGAGTTTTGAATGAGCTCTCGTCGAAGTAAGACGTGTTTACCAACAAGAGCACCGTTCTACATAAATTACGCATAATATAAGTATTAATGAACTGTATGAAAGCAACATTTCGCGAGTGAATAAGTGATTTTCTTAAATTGAGATACAGATTTTCTGTATCTCAATTTATAAAACTTTTTTTGAAAATACATCATGGAAGTTTCTGGTAGCAGGGACATTCCATCTCAACGTTTTCCTGAAAGTAATGAAACTACTGTTAATAATAAAACCTCGTATGCACAAATAACGCAAAAAGAAGTATGCCCAACACGTGAATGTGCTATTGTACTGGATGCTATAGATGGATTGACAAACAGGGACTACGCTTTGGCTATTGGAAAAATTATTGGATCGCAAAACATTACGCATATTTCAAGAATTTCTCTCAGAAGGGTCTGTATTTATTTTATTTCTCCAGTGATTGCCGAAACAATCGTTAATACCTACAAACGCGTCACTATCAACAATAATACTCTCGAAATTCGACCGCTTGTTTCCAAAACAAAGCGAATAATTATTTCTAACGCACACCCAGTTATTCCAGACAGCACGATTGAAGCGAAACTACGCGAGCGTAATATTACGTTAAAATCATCAATCACCAAAATTCGTTCAGGTATACATGAGGAAGGATATACACATTTACTTAGCTTTCGACGTCATGTGTATGTAGATCAAGACGACATCAACAAACTTCCCGAGCATTTAAAAATAGAACACAACAGCGTTACTTATTGGATTTATTTTTTAACGGAGAAGCTCACCTGCTTCTTATGTAAAGACGAAGGCCATTTGGCCAAATACTGTAAAAATTACGAAACAAGTACCTAAACTAATAAAATCACGGAATCTTAATTAACAATTGACACCGAGCCAGGTAACATCGCTGAGTCAACGCTCACACAAGAGCAAAATAGAAATGGAATAGATGTTTTATCTTTAAACTGTCAACTATCGACTGAATTTAAAATTCCTGATATCTGTTCCACTAAACGAGCTTTGTCGAATTCGACGACAACAGAAGCTCCTAGCGGCTATGCTAGTATAGCTTCCAACGATAATTTGAAAAATATTTCAACTGCAACAGTATCCAAAAGAAAGTAAAAAGTCTTCGTCTCAGCCAATAAAACGAATGAAAATCACAAAAGAAGAAAACTATACTCAAGTAGACATGCATCTAAAATCTGCAGCCTATTTTAAGGAAAATAAGGCTGAACTATCAATCGATTTCGAAAATATCATTCAGTTTTTAAAAGATTCGTTTGGAAATACTGATTTGCACCCGACTGCTGCCAAATACACTAACAATATTTCCACTCTCATTGACTCGCTGAGAAAAGTTTATGGGCACATCGAACAAAAAAGCTTGAAGAGCCGCATGACTAGAATTATAAAGAAACTCGATAGTTCTTCAACTACGAGTATAAACAATAGTGCAGGCGAAGATTTTAGCTCAACAGAAGAATAAAGACCATCCCTTCAATAAAATGGATCCAGAAAACAAATGCAATACAAAAATCCTTTTTTGGAACGCCAGTATAATCAGATGCAAAAAAGAACTTGAACAAATTTTAATTGGTGTGGATATTTTTGCATGCGTTGAAGCATGGCTTAACCCGGCAACCATAAACTTTCGTTATGCAGGTTTTATTACTTTCCGTAAAGATCGAACATACGCTAAAGGAAGAGGAATCTTGTTGTTAATTAGAATTAATATTGCTTTCAAAGAAATCTATAACTTAAGATCTCCCGATCAATCAGTTGAAATATGTGGAATAAAAATCAACAACACGATTCCATCCTTTAATCTTCTTGTTTGTTATAGAGCCCCAGGTCTCATTTTGAGCGTAGATCAATAAAAAGAGATAATTGAAAATATTAATTTTTAAGAAAAATTCATTCTTGTTGGCGATTTTAACGCTCAACACGTCTCGTGGAATTGTAAAAAAAACAGACAGTAACGGTAAAAATTTATTTGAAATTTTAGACAAAAACAATCTATTTATACATAATTCAAATACTTATTCACACATTGATAAATCATCGAAATCAAATATTGACCTTGTAATTTCTTCGAAAAATATGCTAGATTTTTTAAACGTTTATGTTAACTCGGAGACCCGGGGATCTGATCATATGCCTATTTATATTACTATTAATGCCAAAAAAACAATTTATGTTAAAAAATCTTCAAAACTTAAATCTATTAGAACTTCTTGAAGTAAATTCTCCTTCATCATAGAAGAATCATATAACCAATTTTCGACTAATGAATATAATCTACTCTTGCCCAGTCAGAAGTATGATTTCTTCTTAGAAATAATCACAAATGCACTCATTTTTTCCACACCTAAAAAAATTAATATTAAAACCAAAAGCTACAGAAATCCTGTTTCGTGGTGGGATACAAAGTGCACTGAAATTAAAAAAAGCAGAAAAGCCGCTTTTAAGAAATGGGAAAAATCTTTAAGTTTAGCAGATCTTATAGAATACAGACGCTTATCAGCACTGGCTAAAAAAATATTTAAAACTAAAAAAATAGAAAAATTTAAAGAATTCACCTCTACTATGAACTTCAAAAACGATAAGCGGTATGTTTGGAATACCTGCAAGATTTTAAAAAATAAGTGGATTAAAATAAATAGCCAACATTCGTTACAAAACTTACAAAATAATAGCAAAGTCACAACTCTAAACAAAATCTGTCCACCCTGGGTCCCAACTGACCCAAGCTATCTTCTTAATTGTAAAACTAACGACTTTCTCGGTTCTGATTTTACTTTTGAGGAATTTTTCATTGCCCTTCAGTCGAAAAATTCCAAATCCTCTCCAGGAATGGACGGAATCGACTATGACGTTATCAAAAAATTACCTGGAAAATTCCATCTTATTCTTTTCAATATATTTAATGAGATGCTCAAGACAGGAGACTACCCAAACAGCTGGAAACAAGCCTATTTGCATTTTATTGTCAAACCTGACGGCATTAATTTTCGCCCAATAGCTTTAACATCTGCTCTATGCTAACTGTTCGAAACAATTTTAAAAAATAAATTGCAATGGTGGGTGGAAACGAAAAGCTTACTTCCAAATGATCAAAGTGGCTTTCGAAAAGGACGATCCTCTATTGACAATATAGTAAACCTATCTCTTTATGTTCAAAAATCATTTGCAACAAAAAAGGGCGTTCATACTGCATTTCTCGACGTCTGTGGAGCTTTCGATATTGTCAATGTCCAAATTTTAATAGAGAAATTAGCGCAGATTGGCTTACCACTGCGAATTTTCGAAACAATAAATAATTACTTTAATAATCATGAAAACTTTAAAAAAAAGAAACGGTTCAAACTTTTCGAAACTTGCATTAGAAATACGTCAGCTTTAAGAACACTACTTGCACCTTCTAAACACTACGACATCTATAATTACGACTATAGTATCAACTTTACTTCTATTCCATTTGATAGATCATTAGGTGATAAATTGAAGAGGTGTAGAAATCTAAACAAACTACTCTCCAATATTCTAAGTTAAGAAAATGCTGTTGCCATTTGTACAGATGGAAGTAGAAGTCCGACGTCTCCCTACACCGGTGCAGCTTGCATATGTCCCAAATTTAACCCTAAAGTGGAGCACTATCGCAGCTTAACATAACTGGAGCGCATGGGTAAGGATTACCCGGCTAGCTTTGACCACTTATATCTTATTATAAAATTGATCAATTTTGAATTTTTTTTTTTTAATCGATTTGTCGGACGATGTAGAATAAGAATATTTCATGAACAAATAAATAAAAATTTAAGTTTTTATAATATTAATGAAAAATAAAAAAAAAAATGCAATGAAAATTGACGAAAAAAGATCTACCCTGGGTTAGCGTAACCCAGTGCTCCTCTTGAGGGTTAATATTAATCTAGAAAGTAGCTTCAATGAGAATGCTTCAGTTTTTACAGCAGAATGTTGCACCATTAAGGATGCACTTCTTACTACCTTAGATAATACATCCCTAAAATACTACATTTTCACAGATTCTCTAAATACGTTACAAAATCTTAACATAAGCATAAAGACAAATAGATATATCCTAGAAATTAAAAAAATGTATTCCCAGTTTTTCAGTACAACTACTTCTGGAGATATAAAACTATTTTGGATTCCTGCTCATTTTTTCACCAGTATCCGTTCATTAGTTGCCGAGATAGACGTGCTTGAGTGAACGTGTGTTTAGTACCCCGTTGCAAGCTCTACGATGGATGAGAAATTTGAACATCGTTACGCAATTAAATTCTGCTATAAACTCAAAAAAACTTTCGCGGAAACGAAAAAAATGATCGATTCGGCTTTTTGAAGAAAAAATGAACCGCAGGAAGGTCTGCTCTCGATTTGTTCCGCACTTTCTCACACCAGAGCAGAAAGAAACTCGCATCCAATGTTGTCAAGATTTTATCGAAACTTGCGACACCACTCCAGGCTTTCTAACCTTAATTGTGACTGAAGACGAAACTTGGTGCTTTCAATACGATCCTTCTACGAAGCGCCAGTCATCCGCTTGGCTTAGTCCGGTCCGTGCGAGGCCTCAAAAAGTGCGCCAACAAAAATCACGGGTAAAGACAATGCTCATCACTTACTTCGACTCCAAAGGCCTGATACACAAAGAATTTGTGCCCCCAAACACCACCGTGAATGCTGCGTATTACGTAGAGGTGTTAAAACGTCTCAAGCGCCGGATCAATCGCATCAGGCCCGAGTACAAGGAACCGGGATCGTGGAGTTTGCTGGATGACAATGCGCCTGCTCATTCTTCGAACATTGTGAAGCGTTATCTCGCCGAAAATCAGATCCTACGCATCAATCACGCCCCATACTTGCCAGATCTGGCTCCAGCCGACTTTTTCCTATTTCTCAAGCTAAAAATGGCCTTAAAAGGGCGATTTTTTGAAGATGTACCGAGCATTCAAGCGGCTTGCACCGAGCGTCTCACAGCGATAACTTCAGAGGAGTACCAGAGAGCCTTCGAATCAGTCATGGAGCGCTCAAATGAGTGTATATCTAGGGAAGGGGACTATGTTAAAAGTTAACTGGAATAAATTTCTTTAGATGTAATTTTCGATTTTTCATTTTAAAAGTTCGGGAACTTTTCAGACATACTGTGTGTATATATGTATAAGAAGCTAATACATATAAAAATCTATCCCTCACATGATTAGAACGATATTTGATCCCAATTTACAATATGTGTAGATAGCTAAAAAATTAGTGCGTTAGACTTTGGAATTCTATTATCTTAGGATTATTAAGACATATAGTCGTCAAAAGTTTGTGTTTATTAGATTGAGATAACATGGAATGTGTTCTGTCATCGAATTCCGGAATAGAGATATTGTAAAAGAAATATATTGCTATAAATAAAACATTCACTTAATTAATACAGTTACCTTGTTACGAGAAAAGTGAGATAAATAATAAATAAACATCTTTAAGTAGAGTGCGCCGCAGGTTTTTGTGCTCGATCTCAAGTTTGAAATATAATAGTATCGTTTTCGGGTTGATTATATAGTAAATCATCAAATCTTTCATCTGGGACGGAAGTTTAGCCCATGCCGAGCCGCGGTAAATAGTCTAGTTAAGATTATAAGTTCTCGATTCGATATTCGAGCTAGGGCTTGAAGTAAACTGCCGCGATCCCGGGCTGCACGGCTGGCGCCTATCTTTACCAGTGATTAATTTTGTATGAAAATTAATATTATAATAGACCTACTTTTATTTTAAGTTTTGTGGTCAATTCATTTGTACAAGATCTCCGCGTACGTTACAATAGATATGTCTCCTAGAGGGTAACTATCCCAAAAAGAATTATTTTATCAATCCCGAAGTTTGTTAACTTAATTTGCTCAGATTCTTTATACAATAATTTTGTAATAAATATATAATATTTTAGGATTCTGTTAGTCAAAAATTTATTTAGGGAACAATTTCTCTTCTGAAAAAATTGGGGTTTCTACCCTTGTGAAAAAAAAATCTTATAGAATGATAGAATTTTTTATCCTGAAAATGTTCGTCAAAGGTTCGAAAATGGTTTCATTGAAATGATTTACAGCTGGGTTATAGAAAAAAAAAAAATGTTTCGGGTGCGAAACACACGTAAGAGCAAAGGCACAGGTGAGGTCTCACTCAGTGTTCATGGATAATCGGTCATAAACATTTTTTATTCTTTAATATTATCATTTTATCAGTTTAAAGAGAATATTTATTTATGTTTGCCTCACCGTAAAAAATCTCAAAGAAATCAATTCTCCAGTGAACCAAACATGGAAATTGACGAAGAGTCCAACGATGAATCAAGTGTGTCTGTAAAAAAATTGAAGTCATTGCCGTACGATATTAATGTTAGTCAAAGTTTTTGCTATAGAATCATCGAGTTTATTAGTATATTTTCTGCTCTTGCCGATATATTAGTAAGCAAACTGTGTAAACAGAAAGTGTCGTTTGGACAATCAGGTTACAAAGGACTTAGCTTCAAAATTTCTGTTACTTGTAGACGTAATACCTTACTTATTTCATCAAGCTCGTTTATTCATTGTGTTTATGAAATAAACACACGTATTGTTTTCTTAATTCACTTACTTGGCGTTGCTCGAGATGGTATAAACATTTTTTGTGGTATAATGAATTTAGGCAGCAGACTAAGTAAATGCTTATAAACGCATTATCGAACACGTGAATAAATTGTTCCGTCAAGAAATTGTTTGACGTCACATGTAAAAATGCAATTGAAGACGAGAAAAGAGAAAATAAAGCAAAAAAAAAAAAATTTTACTAAATTTCACTGTTAGCAGTAATGGATCTTGGAAGAGGCGCTGCTTCTCATCTTTGTAAGGCGTAACTACGCTAAGAGCTTATTATTCAGGAAAAGTAATTGATTTAGTTATAAAAAGCAGCTACTGCCTAGCATGTACATACTTTCAAAATAACTCCGACAATCCAAAAGGCGTTGATTACAAAGAAAGTTGTACCATCAATCATAAAAGCTCTGCAGGCAAGATGAAAGTCGATGCGATTCTTGAGATGTTTGGCTATTCAGAAGAAAAGTATGGAGTACGTTACATCAATTATGTTGGAAATGGCAACTTAAAAATATCCAAAGCTATATTAGATGCTAATCTATACGAAAATGTTAAAGTTAAAAAGTGAGGGTGTAGGTCACGTAGAAAAGCATATACAGTCAGTCAAGTAGGAGCGTGGTCGACTTCACCGACAGGTAATGAAAGATTTTGCTCTAATTTCTTCGCGAGCTGATAGAGGAAAGCTTTGTCCTTGATGCATTGTTGACAAAAATTCAGTTGTCGTTGATCTTTTGCAAGAGAATCACGTTACACGCCATGAGTGCTAAGTACGCTTCGCGCTACGAGGCTGTATTCCTTTGCATCCACCCAAATGGTCTCAAAATGTCGCAATCAGCGGCTGCTAAATATATGAGAAAGTCTAAGGCATTTGTACAGAAGTGGATACAGCGATATAAAGTGGCTAAAAATGTCGATGATTTACCAGAACGTTGCTCGATAGGAAAAGTGAACAAAAAAGATGAAAAAAGAATAGTGAATCTATTTTCGCGGAATCCTGCTTTAACATTGCGGCAAAGACAAGCAAAATTAATGGCAAAAGGTTTAGATATATCCTACGAAACTATTTGAACCCATCTTCATACTTATCATCTGAAATGGCGCAACACAATGAAGAAGCCTCTGTTGACTGAAAAACATGTGACAAAGCGGCTCGCTTGGGCGCATGAGAATATTGATAGAGATTTTGAAAATGTCATTTTTACTGATGAATGTTCTATATGGGCACGTTCTGTCCTCACGCGAGCCTGGTCAATTTCCACCAATAGGCTTGTTCAGCGGACCGTAAAACATGGAATAAAGGTGCATCTTTGGGGCTGCTTCTCAAAGCAGGGATTCGGCACTTTGCACCTCTTTACTGACAACATAAATGCCGAGAAAATGATTAAAATCTACAAAAAGGCTTTACTGCCATCTGCCAAACGATGGTTCATCACAAAAAATGAAGATTGGATTCTGCAGGAGGACAACGATTCTAAAGACCGCAGCAAGCTCTGTACTCAGTGGAAGACTCAATCTGGCATCTTTACATTGGATTGGCCGTCGCAGTCGCCCGATGCAAACCCTATTGAAAATGTGTGAACATATATTAAACGGAAGCTTCGTGGAAGACGCACATATACTTTGAAGCAGTTGTCTTACGAAATTCGTCGGATCTGGAGATCCTTGCCACTAGAATACGCCGTCAAATTGGTAGAAAGCATGCCTCGGAGATGCCAGGCAATTATCGACGCCGGTGGTGACTGGACACATTATTGACCGAATTGCATCATTGTTTGTAATGTGTTCAATGTAAATATAAATATAAAAGTTTTATCAAATAAATTTTTTTATAAATTAACGCGACCACGCTCTTACTTGACAGACTGTAGAAAGCTGCCTTCAAAATTTAAAAAAATAGCAAAGCCCGGTGGAAAAGGCAAACTTGTCAATGCTTTGATTAAAAAATTAACAGAATACGAGTACTATGGTTTCGCGATACGCAGAATTGCGCAATCAAAAGATGATATGAAAAAAGAAATTATGGCCACGTATTATTACTTGATCTCGACTGATAAAAAGCCGCAACATCAGTTCTGTCCAACTGGCGTCGACTCGTGATGTAAATACAACACTGCGCAAGCTAATAATATTCCTTATGAACGATAAGACGTACGAAAAACCATACTGCCAAATTCATGTGTCCGCAAATTCATGTGTAGCGCATTGGTCTTCAGCAGATTAAGGGTTTTCTGTAGCCACATATAGCATAAGTGTTGATTCTTTAAGAAAACATATTAACTGCTCGGTGCAAAATAATAAAAGAATAATTTTTACTTTCCGCACCATTAAGTTGAAAAAAGTAGATGTGCATCCATGAATAAAAATTAGATTTATGCAAGATTTACCTTAGAATATTTCGAATTTTATAGTCACGACATATTTATTTATAATTTACATAAATAAAAAATTTATTAATAATTATTCAATATTTAAGTCATAGAACATACATACCTTTAAAGAGGAAACTGATTCTAAAGTGTTTATAGTATCCACATGACGTTTCTGATCATATATTCGAACTCCAAATCCTGCAATACTGATAGCTATCAGAAATAAATCTCTTTGTATTATGCTTAAGCATACCATATCTAAAGGATTTCCAGGTAATTTAATAATCCATAATTTTACACCCTGCAACATTAAACAGCATAAATTATTATTTAATAATGAATCATTACAGCAAAAAAAAAGGGAACTCCGAAAAACAAGATGGTGGTTTCTAAATGTTTTTGATATTACTGATCCCAAATTTAGAGTTCGTTTGACCCAGTCATATCTGGTTTAAAGCCCGTTTAAGAACAAATCTAGTAAATAAATTTTTAACACAGACAACCGACATATCTTACGTTTTTGAGATAACTGAAGTAAATACGTTTATCTTAAAGAAAGCTTGAACCACGAGCCCATGATCTCAATTAAATTACATAAACATAACAAATTATTAGTAACAATTACCATAATTAAAGTTTTAAATAAATATACCCATTAATAAATCATGTACAATAATTTATGCAGTTAATCTGATATCGGTTAAGAATAGTTTTTTAAAATAAACATATTTCATTCTGATGAATCACGTTATTTTTATGTCTCCTGTAACGCCACTGAGAATCAGGATGGCGTACAAACGCGGAGCAAGAGGGAAATGACAATAATTAATAAAAAAGAAGTAAATGAATAAATTAAAAATAAAACAAATACTTGAAGTTTATTACTATACTTAAGCGCTCATTCACACGATATTTAGTTTAAGCCTAGAGCACCAGCTACATTAACGTATGACGCGTAAAATGCTATGGGCACTTCCGTTTGCGTAGCTAGCTCACAGGTTAAGCGGTCGCGGACACAAAAATGACGCGTTGTGGTCGCACACACAGCTAGACCAAAAAGACGGGGATAGATAGGAGCAAACGATGCCGCCAAACAATAAGCCACTGCATCTGATTGCACTTACTAGACGCAAAAACGATCATTTTAAATACAATGTATACACAAGCTTCAGACACGCTCAAAAAAGAACGAAGTTTTTCGTCGCATTTTACGCAATTTGCGATATATTAATTTACACAATGATATTTAAATAAAGAATAATTGTTTCAATTAAAAAAAATGATTGCCACCAAGAACACGAACGATATCCTTAGGTTAACAAAACTAATTTATAATCGCAAAATTTTAGAGAAAAAGGAAACAATTGCAAAATAATAGTTTAAATAATCATTCTTTAGAAATTACAATTTTCAATTAATTCTTAGGTAATTACTATGAACTGTCGGAGAAGTAACTAACTGATTGACGTTATTTTTGGTAAAACCAAAAAGTTATTTAATTAATATTTATTGAGATTTTTGCGTTGCCTGTACTACACGCTACGTTACTTCAATTGAATTTAAGAATAATTATTTTAGTGAATTAACATTGGAGTTAATTATTACTTTAAGGAAATAAAGGAATAAAAATAATCATTATTTTTAGGAAATTAAGAATAATTAACTTATGAGAAAATATGGAAATAAGAATAATTATCTTGTTAGGAATTAATTAAGGAATTTCAGAACAAATAATTCAATTAACTGTTGCACATTAACAATTATTATAAGCTGTAATTATAACATTGCAAAATGTAAATAATAGTATAGTAATGATTAACGCAACTATTCTTATACAATTTTGCTTATAAAAATAAAAATAATGCAACATATTGCAAAAAAAAAAAAAAAAAATGATTGGGTAAATAGTTATGATAAATTGAAATATTTAGGACTATAATTTTGACCTCGCAGAGAAAGATAAGTACTGCCGCAGAATTAAAATTACTTATATATAAAATACATAGGAGAGAAAATAAAAATATTAACTCTATAAAATATAAGAGCGGTGAATATTATAAGCGGTGCTTGGTTTTGGCAACAATAATAATAAAACGGGCAATGCCTTTTACAAAACATTTCATTTGATTTGTTTCAAGCATTAATTATTAATATAATATTAAATAATTTAAATAATAATTATAATTATTATTACAGGAAAAGTTACAAAGTGAAATTAATACGTCATATCGCAAAATTATTACGTGTAGTTAAATAAGAAATAAACTACGATGAATATAAGTACGGTATTATTATTAATAATCTTAGTATAATCGCTGACTTAAAATAATGGCTGTTTTAAGGAAACCGCTAACATTACAATAATTTTGGTGACAATGATAATGATGATGAAATGCATTTTACAATAATGCTTGGTTATTAAGGTTAGAATTAAGTAATTAAAAATTATTATAATGATGAGTGAGTAATTATTTTATTTGCTCAATTAATTATTAGCGATAAATGAAGATTGAACATCCTTTCATTGATGCACTGAGAGTGTGAATAAGTTCTCGCCGTTTCACCGTCAGATGGCTTTACAAAAATTTTGTGTATAATTCAAGATGATGATGCATCTATATCGAAGTGTCATAACCTATGTTTAAAATCAGTGCGGACCTTTCTTTCTTTTCAAGTTTCGTGCCAAATAAACCGTTTTTGCGGGAAATTTTACTGCACTATTTTATTCAGAAGAAATCTGCAGCTAAAGCACACAGAATTCTTGTACGAACCTATGGTGATCATGCTCTGTCGGAAAGAACATGCAGAGATTGATTTGACCGATTTAAAAATGGCGATTTCGATGTTCAAGATAGAGAATGCAGTAGTGCCCCAAAAATGTTTCAAGACGAAGAATTGAAAACATTACTCGCTGAAGATCCATGTCAGACGCAATCCGATGTTGCAAAATCATTTGGAGTTGATCAAACAACAGTTTCGAAACGTCTGACAGCATTAGGAATAATACAAAAGGAAGGATCTTGGGTGCCGTATGAACTGAAGCCGAAAGACGTCGAACGACGTCTTGTCACGTTTGAACGTGAAGCTGCTTCAACGACAAAAAAGAAAAGTTTTCTTACATAGTATTGTGACTGGTGATAAAAAGTGGTTATACTACAGTAAGCCCAAATGTAAAAAGTCGTGGGTTGAGCCCGGCGAAGCAGTAGCATCAACGCCAAAGCGGAATATCCATGGTTCCAAGCTCATGCTGTGCATTTGGTGGGATCAGCTGGGGGTAGTGCATTATGAGCTGCTCTAACCCAACCAAACCATCACAGGAGATCTCTATCGACGACAATTAATACGTTTGAGCCGAGCATTAAAAGAAAAACGGCCGCTATATGAGCAAAGACACGATAAGGTGATTTTGCTGCATGACAACGCACGGCAGCATGTCGTGTCACCGGTCAAAACATACCTGGAAACGCTGAAATGAGAAATCCTACTCCACCCGCCGTACTCTCCAGACATTGCGCCTTCTAATTACTATTTATATTCATCGATAACTAATGGCCTGGCACTTCACTTCGTATGAAGGAACAAAAAAATGGATCGATTCGTAGATAGCTGCAAAAGAAGTGTCGTTTTTTCGACGTAGAATTTAAATGCTGCCTGAAAGATAGAAAAAAGTAATCTCCAGCGATGGGCAATACTTTAATTGACTTGTTTTTCTATTAATTTTTTTTAAATAAAGGATTTATTTTGAGAAAAAAAGGCGAGAACTTGTTCACACTCCCAATATAAGAAATCAGTAAGTTTTTACATTAAAAGTGAAATACAATATTAATAATAATAATAATGATTTAAAAATTAGAATAGTTGAACTTACGCAGAATACTATAGTAGCTTTTATCATAAGCTAAAAGTTTCGTTAAACCAAAAACTTATTGAAAATTACTTAAATCATATCTCAAATTCATATTATAATTAATTGGTGCATGCGACAGCGGAAAATTTGCTCGTTTCAGACTTTTGATATTATTTTAAATTAACTATTAAATTCATGTACAGAAGTGTTTACTAAAAGTGTACCGTAAAAATAATACACGGCATTCCAAGCGAGAACGGAAATGCTGTTATCTCGCGACGCCTCAAATCGCAGCGAAAATGTTCATTCTCCGATGTCTTAAAAGCTATCTTTCAACAATATGAATTACGAATGTTAATAACAATCGCAGCACCATCGGTAACTGGAATTAATCTTTAGGCTAGGGTTTCCTTCTTACCATCTACCACGCTGTTCAATAAGTTTTGTGGTTCGATAAGAAAAACACAATTTTAGGGTTTGAAATACACTTTATTATTCAGTGTAGTTTCCCTGAACATCAATACACTTGTTCTAACGAGATTCCAATTTATGAATTTCATCCCTGAAATGAGAATCTGGAAGGGCTGCAAAATACGCTTCCACATCTGTTATTACCTCATCATTTGATGAAAAACGCTTTCCACGCATGAATTTTTTCAGGTCTGGAAACAGATGGAAGTTGCTAGGGGCCAAATCTGATGAATACGGTGAATGCTCCAACAATTTGAACTTTAATTTATGGATTTTAGCTGTTGTCAAAAGGCTCTTGTGACACGGTGCACTGTTCTGATAAAAAGGATTTTTTTCTTCTGCAAACCGGGTCTTCTTTCACGAATTTTTTCTTTCAGCTGGTCTAAAAGGTTACAATAATATTCAGAATTTATTGTTTTACTAGTTTGCAAGTAATCCACAAACAAAATTCCTTTCGCATCCCCAAAAACTGATGCTAACACCTTCTTGGCTGATTTCTGGACACGAACTCGTTTTGGAGCCGAAGAACCAGGTTCACACCACTCTTTAGCCTCTTGTTTGGATCAGGATCATGGTGATAGACCCAAGTCTCATCCATAGTGATGAATCGACGCACAAAATCCACTCTATCCTTTCGAAAACGCTCTAAATGTTGCTGAGAAAGTCGCATTCGAATGTGTTTTTGTTACATTGTTAGCGATTGCGGCACCCATTGTGCACACAGCTTTCTGAAACCCAATACTTCAATCAAAATATTGCTTACACTACCCAATGAGATGCCTAGGGCTTTTACTAAACCTCTTTCAGTCACTCGACGATTTTCCAATACGATATACTGTATTTTTTCTACGATTTCTGGTGTTGTTGCTGTTTTTGGACGTCCTTGATGTGGATCGTCTTCAAGGCTTGTACGACCACGTTCAAATTCGGCAACCCATCTTTCTACTGTACTAATTTAAGGCGAAGAGTCCTCATACACTTTTAACATTTGTTCATAAATTTCTTTTGCTTTTGAACCTTCCAAAAATAAAAATTCAATCACTGCACGATACTTGATTTTTCCATTGTAAAAAAATACTGTGACACGTCGATACTAAATGGCTTGTAAACAAAGAATGAATTGACAGATTGAAATGAAACTTCACATACGTTCATATAAAGAGTGTACCAATATAACAAAACAAAAATTTAGGCTAGTAGCAACACCCTCTCTTATCGAACCGCAAAACTTATTGAACAGCCTGGTACAATTCATATTGACCGACTTATCGATCCGGCTATCTTCTCGCTTAGATTTATCCTTTGAGAAAGAAAGAAGAAAATCACCTTCAGCTGCAGCATGCATCCTCTTTGACCTATTTGCATACGATGTCGTGACGAACAATATAGTTTGATTTTAAATTTACATTATTATTACACAGTTCTTTATCTTTTTATTTTGAGAGAATAATAGAGAAATTATTTTGATAGCGAAAAAGAACATATTTAGGCCGTTTGCAATTATTAAGTTATTAGAAGATTTACTGTAGTGAAACATTATCGCAGTTATTGTAAAATTCTTTTCATAAATATTTGTAATAGTATATATATATATATATATATATATTTAAAAAGTTTAACGATAGCAAAGGGGTTGCAACCCCTATAAAAAAAAATAAACTACATTTAATAGTATTTTTTTCGTAAACATCACGGTATAGCCTCAAAAAAATTAAAAAGATTTTCGTTAATATTTTAGGATATGAAATTTGACACGTTTTGGCTTTCCATTAAAAAAGCACCCCTAACTATCCTTAACCACCCTTCATAGTAATAGGCCACATACGAGAGGTGGATTTTTTTTTCTTTATTATTATTCAGCCAATGCGTAAAATAAACTAAATTTACAATAAATAAATCATATTCAATTATTTTTTCTTTTTTATTCTGTTTTTAAAATTCAGGATTGAGGTCTGTGGGCTTGAGGTTTGTAGGCTTAAAGTGCGAGGGCTTCTGATGCGTGAGTTTGAAGTTTATAGGCTAAAAATTTAAGGTTCAAGGTTCATGGGCTCAGGGTGTATCAGTATAAGGTATGTTGCCTTACGGAGTATGAGCTAGCGACGTGTGAGCTTGAATTTTTGTGACGTTTTATGCCCGAACGTGCACAAAAACATTGCGGGTGTGAGTGCGTGGGTGACCGATGGCGGCGTATAATCGCTCGGAGGCGCGCATATCATGGCGCACTGCCTCCACGTGGCGAGCAACCATAACCTCAACGCAGATGGTTCTCTTCGTCGCTGTGAATAGGGGTGCTGGTAATGCACTTCAAGCGCATCACAATTTTTCTTCGCATCGTGTAAGTTTCCTCTCCCTTGTTGTAATACATCACTATTCTCTATCGCTCTCTTCACTTCTCTCTCTCTATAATTTAGTTGCTATACAACCCAGTCGCGTTCATGTTCGCGTTCGCGTTGCAAAAAAAAAGCTAACAAAGAAAATTTATTCTAAATTAATATTATTTCGGCGCCGGTCGGTGTCGCGTTTACATTTATTAATTTATTTACGAGTTTAATTGAATATATATTGTGACGAGGCACCACATCGTAGCCGAAATAGCTATGTGCGCCCTGTCTGCCTCTCACAAAAAATTAAATCAAATGATAAATTAATACATCCACTCCCCCGCCCTCTTTCTCTCACTATCTCTCTCACAGCAGCGCACGCGTGTGCCGTCTCTCTTCCGCATACTCGGATATGCACGAGATTATCCCCGTAAATGCAGGCTGGCTACTTGCGGCTGCTTCTATAGCCGGCGGAGACCTCTCGCTTCCCCAGGGCAGGGAAGTGGTAATCGGACGCCACCCCCAGAAGCAAACTCGCGATCACTCACCCTTGCTCTCTTTCTCTCACATTTACTACTATCGGACAAACGAAGACACTTACGATAGGTATCTCAGTGACTCGTCCGCTCGCCGTGGAACGCCTGGCTGTTCTCCTCCCTGCCGCGATTCTTGACTCCGGCTGCTTCTCCCCCGGAGAAGAGCTGCTGAACCTCGGGAATGGCCTGCCCGTTCGCCGATGGCTTCCTTCTCGACCTTCGCTGCAGAAGTCGCGGTGGCAACCTCAAGTTGCCGCCTGCTGACACCTGCCTTCCTCGTCCCCCGTCTAACTTCCTCGCTGTAGCTCCTCGTCTTCGCTTCTCCTTCCTCGCACTATTTGTTCTTCCTTACCTTCTCTCACTTCCTCTCTCTCTCGCACTCCTTCACTCCTAGCTACTTCACTCACGACGCTCACTCTAATAAAATGAGGAACGAACTAAATTCAACCGCGGGATTTATCTCTACCGACCTCGCAGGAGCATGCAGAGAAACTGTCCTCGCAGGAGCGTACCGCGTAACTGCTCGTTGTGCTCGCTTCCCTCTCCCCTTCCCTCGCAACTCCCGAAATTTCTCGCCGATCGTCGCCGCAAGTTCAAAAAACGCGTGATTTTCGAACGTTGCCGGCTTTTCGAGAAGTCCGCATTTTTGCGGCTAAACGGGCTTCTACAAGCCGGCAACCTGACGACGGCCGCGTAAGAATGTAAACACTTACATTCTTCGTCGACGACCTATGACGGATTCTCCGTCACAATATACATATATATATATATATATATATATATATATATATATATATATATATGTATAACACATCGTTCAATAAGTCCCGAGACTAACCCAAAGATGGTGCTAATAGTACCAAACTAGCCACGTTTCCGTAGAGTGCGAACCTTTACATGGAACGTGTAAAAATTTCACGTCAATCGGATCACAGACAGCAGAGTTATCGAGGTTAGAGTAAAGTCACTTTGTGATTTGTTTGAAAAATGGAAAAAAGCGAGTTTCGCGTGTTGATAAAACATTGTTTTTTAATGGGTAAAAACACCGTAGAAGCCCAGCAATGGCTTGAAAAACATTACCTGGACTCCTCTCCATCCAAACCAACGATTTGTCGCTGGTATGCTGAGTTTAAACGTGGTCGTACGGACACAAACGATGCGGAACGTTCGGGTAGGCCGTTGGAAGCCGATACACAGGAAAATGTGAGTAAAGCGTTAACAATTGTAATGAAAAATTGCAAAGTAAAGGTCCGTGAGATTGCAGAAATGACACAGATATTATCTGAAAGCCTATTTACAATCCTTCATGAAAAATTGAGCATGGAAAAGGTTTTTTCCAAGTGGGTGCCGCGATTGCTTTCAGTGTAACAAAAACAGCAACGATTCGACGATTCAGAGAGCTGTTTATTGCTATTTACTCGCAATAAAAAGGATTTCCTGCGTCGATACGTGACCATGGATGAAACATGGATACATCATTTCACTCCGAAGTCGAATCGGCAATCATCTGAGTGGCGCATGGCTGGCGAAAGCCGCCCAAAGCATCCAAAAACGCAGCAGTCTACTGGCACAGTCATGGCGTCTGCTTTTTGGGATACACATGGCGTGATTTTCATTGACTACCTGGAAAAAGGTAAATCGATCAACAGTGATTATTATATTGACTTGTTGGTACGTTTGAAGGAGGAGATCGCAGCAGAACGACCACACATAAAGAAGAAAAAAATCTTTTTTCACCAAGACAATGCACCATGCCACAAGTCCATGAAAACAATGGCAAAATTGAACGAATTGGGCTTTGATTTGCTTCCTAACCCCTTGTATTCGCCAGATTTAGACCCCAGCGACTACTGGCTCTTTGCTGATCTCAAAAAAATGCTTCAGGGAAAAAAATTTGGCTCGAATGAGGAGGTCATTGCCGAAACTGAAGCCTATTTTGAAGCAAAGGATAAATCCTTCTATAAACATGGTATAGAAATGTTGGGAAGGCGTTGGAAAGATTGTATCACTCTGAAAGGAGATTATATTGATGAATAAAAATGATTTTTGAAAAAAAATGTTGTTTTCGTTGTTAGTCTCGGGACTTATTGAACGATGTGTTATATATTGTCGACGCGTAAAGAGCCTCCCGACAAGAGCGGTGAAAAAACTTTCAAGTGTCACCCCAAACAAAGAGTTACTACAGTAATTTGCTTAGTTTGTGACAATAATTATCAAACAAGTAATTTTAAAGCACTTAGTGATCCAGTATTTGTAAGCCCTACATTAGTGATTTGTCCCGAATACGCAGACTTAAACATAACCACAAAAAATAACAACGTGGTACTTAACGATGAAACAAGACAGCTGATTGCATATACTCGTATCAAGAAACAGAAAAGAGAACTCAGAAAACAAGAAATCTTAAATGAACTTGCCAACCAAAGTCTAATGAACCAAAATAAGGAAATTTATAAGGAGGGAGATTATGAAAGCATAAAAAGAGAAATGTTATTATCGAGACAGTTAAACGTGGAGCTTATGGACAAAAATAAAATTCTGAAGGATATTGTGAAGAAAAAAGATATTGCGCAACCACCACTTAAGACTTTTTCAGAGGCTGTAAGTAATTTTCCAAAACAACAACTTCAAAAAATGCCCAAAATCATTATTAAAAAAAAAAATAAAGAAGATGAGAGTGATCTAAAAGAATCTGTAAGTCATTATCTTATAAAAAATTAAAAAATTAAAACCAAAAGCATACATATAAAAAAAAAAAAAAATGAATTGATTCTACAATACCTAAATAAAGATGCAGCTGTAATAACTAAAGGCAAAACAAGGGAAGAAGCCAAAAATAAAATGAATGGATTACTAACGAAAATAGATATACTATATGGCTCACTGTTAATAAACTAACGTTAAATATTAATAAAACAGTCTATATTACTTTTGGAAATTATTTCGATAGTGTACCTATTAATATAGAAATAAAAATTAAAAAGGAACCCCTCGATAGAGTTGAAAATTATAAATACCTTGAAATTATAATTGACTAAAATTTTAAAATAGAATAAACATATTGAATATTTAATTAATAAAACTAAATATCTTACTTTTATTTTTTATAAATTATCAAAAGTTATGGGAAAAAAAACTTTGATGATAATTTTTTATGCTCTCTTCCAAAGTATTGTTACGTCCTAGGGGATGACGCAACGACCAAAAACTTATTTTACTAAGTTTCAAATTGAATAAATAAACAAAAAGGTTTAATTCCCTATTTCGGTCAACCGTAGCTGCCGAGGACGGGAGGCAATAAATATATATACTAGCGCAGGTAGAAGAAGAGAGAGAGAGAACTGGAGTTAGCGTGCGAGAGCGAGAGAGAGAGAGATATGTATATATATATTTTATATGTATGCTTGATTTGTCTACGTGCGCTCTATGAGGACCAAAGAGACGTATCGCATGGGTAATGCAGTTCAGGCGAGGGGGGTTGAGAGATTTAGAGAGAGAGAGAGAGAGAGAGAGATGTTCTTACGTTGTTTTGAGTGTGCTGGTGTCGCTGGCTGGCTCGGCTGCTACTTGGCGGGAATGGGGAGGAAATTTAAATGGTTGACTCCAAGAATTTCGTAAAAATGTCTCTTTTATTTATTATACTTTGAACTGGCGGGTGGCTTAATCCAGTTACAATTTCTGCGTTCGCCAAACTCACTTACACACTGCGTACTTTATACCTTTTAATTCGCGTTTGTTTGTAATAAAACCGGCAGAGTTTCTGCGTACGAGAATAATATAAGAAAGGACTACTGATTGTGTGGCAACCGGTAGAGCCTCCACGCACGACAACGTTTTTGGGAAAAGACTGGTCCTCTCGGTGCATCGTCTGACCCCTTTATATAGGCCAAAAACTAGACGTGCACCTTTGTTCCTTATCAAAAAGGGATGGTCCGAAAGTAGGACACAAGTGTTTTTAGTCATGATTCATACACACGTACTCGGTTACTCTTTCCGCATCAGTGCTTCCGTACCTTGATGTTATCGTTGTTGCGGTAGCGCTTTTCATAGGGAAAAAGGAAGAAAATAAAAAAAAATAAGAAAAGGTAAAATGTAAAATAAGAAAGAAGAAAAAGAAAGTTAAAAGATGCACAGATGGTACCGTCCGAACTCGCGGTGTGGCGTCGCAGCGGGTGGTAGAAAAACAAAAAAAATAAAAAAAGAAAAATACAGCGTCGCATCATAGCACGACGTGACATCTCCCCCCTTGAGGAAATTCAGCGCCGGGCGCTGTCACTCTTCTCACTCACTCATGCCGTCTGGATTCAGCCCCCTTATTTTTACATATAATCAACCGACATAATTTTATTATATATATTTTTTTTTATATTTTTTTTTTACGAATACTAATAATTACATATAAAAGTAAATTCACGCACAAGATATTTATGTTATCTTAGAGTTTTTTTTTATAGTAATATATGTATATTTTGTCATGCATATGTATATTATATATGTATATAATTGTCACTCTCACAAATAATAATGATGGGTCCCTGCACCAGTAGATAGATATATGTATGTATATATATATATTTTTTTTTTTATAACATGTATAAGTATATTATTGGCACTCACGCACGTGGTTTTCTCTCTATATTTTGCACTGTCACTTGTCACTGTTTTACGGTCGGCTAGCTTCAAATATATTGCTTCTTACATTTTCGCTTGACCAAAGCTGATGGATATTTGTACCGGTAGTAGTTCCTTGCACTTGTGTAATGAGCTGGCCCTTCTAGGTCTCGTTTATGTTCCGAATTTTACATTCATGGATTTAAGTGTCAACGTCAAATCTTCCATTTATTATGCTCATCATGTACTCAAGGTAACCTTGTTATTGTGCGGCGCATATGTTTTCTTCTTTACTGCCTTGCTTTGTTAACAGGTTGTCCTGGTCTTCTATTTGAGGGGTAGGCGGAGTCACTTGTGGCTCTATGACTCGCCTAGGTAGCCTAGGTGTTGCATAAATGTGTTGTGGAAAGGTCCAGGCTATGGGAGCGGTCAAGGGATGAGTTTGCTCCCTTGTTGGTCCGTTTATATTCTGTGCCCTGTTTTCTCGTCGTAGCATAATTGCGATGATCGCAAGACTAAATATTGCACCCATAGACATACTGGCTACAATGGTGATTGATATCATGCTGATCGCCGTAGCGCGCGCGATGTCGTTATTCTCATTTAACGTGGAGTTGCCTTCGTCGATGCTGTGAACTAGTAACTGCAGGGGCGGAATAAAGTAGGCATTTTCCGAGTTCTCGTGTATACCGGAGCTAGAGTAGACCCTATTTTGTATTGTTATGGTACAGGCGAGCGTAATGTCTATTATACCTGAATGCCGAAGGGTCATTGACATTGTGGTGTGGGGGCAATACGTTTTTATAGTCTCCGGTTCGGCTACTGAGAAGAACCACTCGTTGGCTCGAGGAAGTTTCAATATGAATACTCCGTCAGTCGTTACATAAGCTAATTTACATAAGAGGAAGCTTTGAAGCGTTGGCCGCGTTAACAGTTCGCTGGCGCAATTTGGCGTGGCTACAATAGGCTGTAGTTTTTTACATATAATTTTCTAAAATCTTACTATGCATTTATTTTTCTCTTCCTCGTTAAAAAAAATGGATTTCCTTGCCGCATTTACTGCAATTAGTTTTCCTTGCGTACTTATTGTGATCGCTCGTTTATGCGTTCCCGGCTGAAAGACGGGGAGGGGCATTATTTCGTATAACGTGTATGAGTCATGTTCTAATAGTAGAAAAATTAATTGTATGATGAGCTTTGTTCCTGATGTGTATATTTTTATACATATCTGCAACCTTATTCAATTTTGCATTATTCAGCGTAGCTAGAGGACACGCAATTTGTGTCTTAGTTGAAGCCTGGATCTGGGCAAGTGCTTGTTGTACGTAATGTGGCGCTAGGACGAACTTCATTCTCCGTACTAAATCGGTAGCCAAGTTGATAAGACGCATAGCGTTCTCGACTCTCTGCTTAGCGAGGTCGAGCGTGCTTTTGAGATTGGAGTTCACCAGCTTCGTTGTGTCTGATTCCGCGAGTAGCATTTCCATCATTACTTTAAGTCCATGCATGTCCCGAGTGAGTTTTAATTCGCCTTCCATAATTTCGTTGGTTATGTATGCTCGCTCACCATGGCCAGCTAGTTTCACTTCACCTTGATTTAGTTCTAGCATACTTAGTGTCAAGGCTAGGTTAAGAGCGGCAGTATCATTTTCGCTTGGCGGTTCCGTTACCGCAGAACTAATTAAAACTTCGTTGAAACCGGCGGCGGATGTTTTGAGAGCAATGAGGCTAGCTTGCAAGCGTAGAAGGGTGTTTATTGTTTCCGCTTCTTTGAGTCTGCTGTATGATTTAGAATTGGCAATTTGCGAAACCATTTTTGCTAGGAGAGCATATTTATCAAGGAGTTTATCCGTGGAGATGGTTGTTAGGATTTCGACCCGTCCGTTCTCAAAAGCTAATTCTCCCAATTTTTTATACATAATGCCGGGGTTGTTTTGTTCCGTTCAGTTCACATGTTCTCCTCGGGTGCCCGTGGATGTGCATAAGAATAGTACGATGAGTATAATGGCCCGCCTCATTTTGCTAAAACAGGTATAATAGTAAGTAATCTTAAGACGTTAGGTGCGTGAAGGGCGGTTTGGAAAGGTGCATTATTTGTTAAACACACTGGAGCAGGGAGACGGCGCCTTCCTGCAGAGTGGCTGTCTCTCTCTCTCTCCGACTCGACTTCTGTTAGATCGTTTAAAATGTTCTCTAAAACGTTAATTGGTACGTGTTGGAGTTCCTTTAGTGCATCTTCCAAGGTGTGAAGGTCAACACCTAACTCTAATAACGGCTCTTGGTGTAACGTTGCATCTGTTTCCGGTTGATTTGGGTCGCATCAAAGATCCGTTGGTTCGATTTGTCGATTTGTTCGTGCGTCTCGAGGTCAGGCGCTGCCACCCAGTATTCATCGGTGATTCTGCCTCGCACTTTGAATCTTGCATTGCCGACCTCACTTGTTATGCGTTGCAAGGAGCAACGTACAAAGGAAATTACTGCGCTACAGTATATGCATCTAAGGGTGAGGAAATGATCTAACATCAGTGCGGCCGCCCGCACTACTACTAAATTAAGCAAAACTTTATCTGCGTGCACCTTTGACACGTAGCATGTCTCGCACACGTCGGCGTTGAGATACTGATAAGGCGTGCGCTCATAGTTGCGTATGAGAGTTGTCATGGTAAATTCGTGCGTATGCCAGGTGCCCTTCTCTATTCGTTAACTATGGTTTTCTTGCTTAAATCCAAAACGCCGGGTATCCACTATATGAGCTTCGATGAAAAGTACATCGTTATAGTGTCTTGTGGTAAGGAGTCGCGCGCGAACCTCGCACTTCTGGTATTTAGCTTACCGTGCTAATTTCCTTTTGCAGATGGTGCAACGAGTCGCTAGTACAATATAGGAAACGATATGAAAATTTACTCTTATCTCAAAAAGTTTTTCAGGATCCACAACGTATTTCTCAAAGCACTTATGACAAAATAATTTTCTCGCGTTTTCTTTGTAGTGAATTGGTAGACCGGCGACAGATTTGTAACAGATCGTGAATGGGTAATCCTCTTCCATTTAGAAATTATCTACAAAGGAAATTATTCAAGTTACTCGTGGATGTTTTATAACCAACTGCGCCTCAACCGTCCCAAATCTCGCAGATGCAATTGTATGCGTTGTGCGTGATGAATAGCATGCGGGAGATCGTTTTATACTTCGGGTGAGCACGTATAACGTTTTACAGCGGGCCTTAATCCGTTTACAAATATTTTGATCGCGAACTTTTCCCTCTCTTTTGCAGAATACGTTATTTCGGGAAATTGGTTTTCTGCTAGTTTACCAAGTTTGACATATTGTTCGTGTAAATTTTCGATTCGCTGAGTATATTCGCGAAGATTTTCGGTACGCGCTTGAGCAGACCAAGTTAAACGCAAGCGTAGTGCATTTAATTGATCGTATAATCTTTTTCGCTTCATGGCTGAAAACCGTTCAGACATTGTATTTGGTTATGCTCGTGCGCGTGTGAACGTGTGTGTAAGTACGTGCGTGTGTGTAGTTATTTTAAAGAGCGTGCTATAAGGATGTTTATTATTTATGTGTAGAAGATATATATATTATTATTATTTTTATTTTATTCCTTTCTTTTTAAAATTTAACTCGATGGGGTGTTGTCCTTGCCTCGCCCTGGCTGTTGTAATGTGTTAATTGGTGGGTCGCTTAAGATTCGAGGATACCCTCTTGTTTCTGAGATGTTGAATATTATTCGTCTACCTTGGTCGTTCAAATCGGTCGCTACTCCGTGTGTCGGTTTATTGTAGTTCGGAGTAGACGGGCTGGAAGGCGGGGCTCTCGGTTGCGCTATTGGCGCCTCGAGCAGCGGCTCGTCGATGTGTGTCTATTTCTTTTGTTTAGTAGGCCGGTCCCTGGCTGCATGTAGTAACAACTGTGTTACTGAATTCCAAATGGCTCCTAGAATATGAAGAGACCACCCGTAAAGACTGTATAATGCATAGCCATGCAATATAGTGTCAATGAGAAATTTAAAGAGGCGAGCGATCATTATAATGCCTATCACCGCCGCGCTAGCCGATCCGAACGATAGGAATTGCCCCCAAAATTTTTGCCAGGTGCTGCTCGCGATTTCCGCGAGTGCTTCCTCGTCAAAAAGTCGCGCTGCCGACATGCCATTTTTTTCTATCCGTTTGCCCGTCATACCTAAAGCGATGGTATTTAACATTGCCGGCCTCTCAACGGGAAACATGATGTGTTGCTTTAAAGCTTGTATTTCAGCTTGAGTGTAAATGCCGCTTTTAGCTAACTCTGTCGGCTCAATGTATTTCCAATTTCCTTTTGTATTCGGTTTAAGTATTGTTGGCTGCATTCCTTTTGTAGTAAGGCGTGGTAGCACAGTGAAACAGTCTTCTCCGAGTTAATACATTGGTGGAATTACAGGGTTGCACGTGGTCTCCGTGCCGTATTGTTTTAGGATATGAGTACGTGGTGATAAAAAGTAACTCTTCCCGTCTTTGATAACAGGGAGTTCTTGATAACATGTAGGTGCTTCTCGGCGCTGTACGTTGACTTGCACACATTTCATTACGTGAACGACTTCTCCCGCGACTAAAGCCATGTAGCCGCTCTTCTTTGTAACTTGATAAGCGAACATATCCGGCGCAGTTACTGCGATGCTCAGTGCGTTTGAAATGACTCGTTTTTCGAGCTCGCATTTCTGCAAAATGAGGTCGTGGTACAATCTTTTTAGCTGCCCTTTAATATGTTTTTCAACGTACACAAACTTTGAATTTACGTATGCAAAGATGTCGAGGTTGTGTATGGTTGGATTCCGTATAACTATAAAGGTTTCGGCCATCGGCCCTTCTAGGAAGAAAAATTTCGGATGCTCAGTGCGTATGAGGTCGAAAACGCATACCTGCGCTGCTCGCTTAGTCGTGAAAGCGAACGTTACCTCTCCTGACTCCATTACATATACAGCTTGGCCACCGCGTTCTTGTTCGGTTATTTTGTTTACATAACCGGCGTATAATTCTGAATATTTATTCTGTTCGCACGACGCAGTTGGTAGCGGCTCCTAGAACGCATAGCCTGCCTCTATATCAATGCAGTTATCCTGATTTAGAACGCACCACGTATCTGAGCGCAGGATTACTTCATTGTCGTTTAAATTAATGGGCGCGTAATAATCTTGCAAGGTAATCGTGACATAGCCGGTTACTATAGCGTCATCAAAGGTGCCGTAAGGGTCTGAGTATGTTCTGGCGTTGCTACAGTCACCTGCGTGATCAATTTTTCCAACAAAAGTCATTGGGTATGTAGTCGTACTATTATGTCAAATATTGCTGATCACCTCATCCCGAATTCTGTGTGAACGGTATACATGCATTCGTCGGCACTCTTTGTGCGTGATTTCGTCGATGAATTTTACCTCGCCCCTATGCTTGTCCTTACGGTGTGAAAAGGCGCCACAATAAGTCACCGTGCACTTAATTTCTACCTTACATAATCTTACGTGCGTTGTGGCAAAATCGTTTAACTGTAGTAATCGTACGTATACCTTCGTTGTATTTACCACTGGTTCCTCGATGTCACATTCGCCCACATGCAACAACGAGAAGGTAGTTAAATTGGACACTTGCTGTGAGCAGTCGTAGCCGATGATAGCGTCGACTCCACCCATTAGTAAGGCTGTGTACAGCGACCCGAGATACGAGTGCATCTATAATTATAATGTGAGCGTACAGTTTCCTGCATGCGGTTATATATATAGATAACATAGGTCTATTTCTCTCTTTTTTTTTTTTTTTTTTTTTATTTATGTATATATGTATATTATTTGCTCGGTGATGTGGTAGAAGGTTCTATATAAGATTTGCGTAATCTGTTAATATGCACCAGCTTGGTTTTTGTATTGTTTATTTGAATTTTTACGTTCCCATTCTCAGAGATGTCGAGTACTAAATATGGCCCGGTGTATTGGTTATCAAACTTGTGCGGTTTTGGCCCTTTTTTTAGCCATACGTATTCTCCAGTTTGTAGGGTTTTTTCATTGCACCTTTTGTCGTAGTAACATTTTGATTTCCATTTTGCCTTTAAAAGATGGTCGTTTGCTATCTTTTGTAGCGTATTTAAACGCGTCACCAAGTTTTG
This sequence comes from Chalcis sispes, assembly GCA_949987625.1. NCBI lineage: Eukaryota > Metazoa > Arthropoda > Insecta > Hymenoptera > Chalcididae > Chalcis > Chalcis sispes. The sequence continues at coordinate 18,145,652 of OX465098.1, read as the reverse complement.
TAGGTAACCGTCGAATGTCGGCAATAAATCATCTGTCTCAAGAGGGTCGCTTGTGGGTGTTCTCGCTAGATGTCCAAAAACGAGTTCGAAAGGCGTGTGGCCCGTTGCTTCACTCACTCCTGTATTGAAATTAAAAGTAGCTAATTCAATGTATTTATCCCAGTCGGCTTTGTTACCGTGTACAAACATTTTTAGGAATTCTACTAGACTTGCGTGCGAGCGCTCCAATGATCCGTTTGATTGCGGATGAAAAGCAGTCGTTCTTGCCTGCTTTATCCGAAATCTTTTTGCTACTTTTTTCATAAGTTTGCTTGTAAAGTTTGTGCCTTGGTCTGTCAAAATTACCCGCGGAGCTCTAAACGTGCAAATAACCCTTCTTATTAATGCATTTGCAACGTCTATTGTAGTTGTAGCTACTAGAGGCTCAGCTACGGTAAATTTTGTTAATAAATCTTGAAAAGTTGAAATATATTCGTTTTCTCTCGTTGTTTTGGGTAATGGGCCTACTATGTCCATCGCAAGACGATCCATTGCGTGGCTTCCGCTATCTGTTATTACCATTGGTGCTCGTGTTTTGACTCTCACCAATTTTTTTAATTGGCAGTCCAAACACTTTCTTATAAAGTTTTGAACATATTCTTTCAAATTTTCCTAGTTGTAATTATGTTTGATCCTATTGTATGTCTTGTTCACTCCTCTATGTCCTCCCACTGCGGAGCTATGTGCTTCTTGCATTATTCTCTCGCGCTCTTGGAGCGGTGAATAGCGTATAAGGCCGAGGCAAATTATTAATTTTGTATTACTATTGAACAATGCTTTTCGTAATTTTTTAATAATTTCTTTCCACTCTAAGTTTTCTATGTGTTGAGATTTCTGTATACTGATTGATGCAATGTCTAACTCTGTTAAGGTTATTTTTAGATTTGTGCATAAAGTTTTTAAATTTTGATTTGTTTCATACAGGCTTAATTTCCCTTTTCCCCGTATTGGAAGTCCAACATGAATTTTATTATTTACATGCATCAATGCTGGTTCACCTTGTGACGTGGTGTTTTTGCACCAGTCACATGAGGAGGCCAAGGCATAGCTTATGCGCCTCCTCGTAGCTAAAATATCCCCCCTTTTACAATCTTGGCAGCCTCACAGGACTGCCACGCGTAATCCTAACTAACAGCCACGCAGGGCTGTACATACCTTACCTTCACCAGGTACATGGGCTTCGAGCTCAAGTAAAGGCTCCAGCGAGGAGCCAGTCTCAGGAGCCCATGAGTAGTCGTGGCAGTGCTCGCACACACTGCAGCAAGGTTCCTTCCTCTCCAAGCTCCTTCCTATCCTTGTAGTGATCCCCGTACCTGCAACCTCCCAGACGGTAATTAAATAAAGAAGAGAATAGTAGTAACAGCTGCACCTTGGAAGGAAGTACAAGCTGCCACACAACATCAAAGGAAAGTGGAAGAGGAGGTTAGAAGGCAGGCAAAACATAGAAGCACAGCATTTGAGTGCAAGTAAATACGCACCTGGAGGTGTCTGATATTGTTGCTTCGCTGCCGCTGCAAGCAGGCTATCGCTGTCCCCGACACCGCTGCTTCGCTTTCTCAACCGCTCTTCGTCTGAGCCGCAGTTGTTGACCCGCAGCGCAGCCGCACCTGAAAAGAAAGAAGATAGACAAATTAGTCGACGCCTACCAGCTATGGAACGCGTCGACTTACCTTGATCCTCCGTACATCTGAGGTAGATCCTCGCCGCTCCAGGGAATACACAACAACAACACTGGCACTCGCGAGCGGATAACCTCAACGCGCGCTGCTGGCGAGCAGTAATATCAACTGCCGACAGCGCTGAGCGCGCGCAACGGCTGCGTTGCGTAACGTACTTTACACGTACGTTGCGCCGGCGCAGAACGATCCTCAAAAAGCCGCGCTCGCGAAAGTGCCACGCAAGAAGCTTCTCTTTCACTCCGTTCGGGTCCGTGTTAGCAAAAAGTCAGTATTAGCGAGCAGTCAAAACTCCGTTCGGGATAGTCGAAGCCAGCAGTCGCGAACGAATAACTTTTGCAAAACGAGCGAGCGAGCGTCTGGATAGTAGCCGTGAGCGTGTTGGAGTGTCTGGTGAGTGCCAAGGTGCAGTGGCAGCTGCCAGGAGGCACAGCTTCCCCGAATCGTCCCCGTATCCTTCCCGGCTGCGTGTGTGCGACCGCGTCGCGTGTTACGCGCCATTTTTGGCCGTTTTGTATGCTGAACGCCCGCGACCGCTCTAACCGTGAGTTAGCCGCGCAGAGTATTTGCTGCGCAAGAAACCGCGCTACACGATTGTAGCTGGCACCCTGGGCTCGCGTAAAAACGCGATGAATTATTGTATTGGGTAAATTAGTTTAAATAAACGTATGTGTCCGTGTGTAAAATTTTTAAATCAGTAGTTTACTAGTAAGCAAGCAACCCGCTTCCCCGCTTCCCCCCCCCCCTTTACATATGTACGCCACCCTGATCCCCAGTGGTGTTACAACCTATATTTAAATCTTTAAAATCCGGTAATTTATTGCGTAATTTTAATTGCATTGAACCGTCGTCGCATGGCTCTCCGTTTGTTGTTACAAAATATAAAAAGTTATCCTTGAGCATAAATAGTTGCTCTTTGCAAGTGAGCGTGTCGTATAACTATGACAAAGTCATTATATCGGCGCTCTCGTCTTACTCCGTGTCTACCCTACTCCCTCCCATATCTCTCTTTTACTGTATTATCAAAGAAACTTTCGTTCCTTATTTCTCTCTCATTATACAACTCTCTCTCTTTTACATTTTCGTAGCCGCTCTCTTTTCCTAGCGCTTTATTATGAGTGCTCTCTATGCACGAAGCCTCGCTGTGTGTAGTGTCGCATAAATTTTTCACTAAAGGGTTTTGTGATTTTTCTATTTGCATATTATTTTCATCAGGGCTTTGCTCTATGCCTTCAGCCTGCGTGTTTTCAATGATAGGTACAGTCTGTCAAGTAAGAGCGTGATCGTGTTAATTTATAAAAAAATTCATTTAATAAAACTTTCATATTTATATATACATTGTACACATTACAAACAATGATGCCATTCGGTCAATAATGTGTCCAGTCACCACCGACGTCGATAATTGCCTGGCATCTCCGAGGCATACTTTCTACTAATTTGACGGCGTATTCTAGTGGCAAGGATCTCCAGATCCGACGAATTTCGTAAGACAACTGCTTCAAAGTGTATGTGCGTCTTCCACGAAGCTTCCGTTTAATATATGCCCACACATTTTCAATAGGCTTTGCATCGGGCGACTGCGACGGCCAATCCAATGTAACGATGCCAGATTGAGTCTTCCACTGAGTACAGAGCTTGCTGCGGTGTTTAGGATCGTTGTCCTCCTGCAGAATCCAATCTTCATTTTTTGTGATGAACCATCGTTTGGCAGATGGCAGTAAAGCCTTTTTGTAGATTTTTATCATTCTCTCGGCATTTAGGTTGTCAGTAAAGAGGTGCAAAGTGCCGAATCCCTGCTTTGAGAAGCAGCCCCAAAGATGCACCTTTATTCCATGTTTTACGGTCCGCTGAACAAGCCTATTGGTAAAAATTGACCAGGCTCGCGTGAGGACAGAACGTGCCCATATAGAACATTCATCAGTAAAAATGACATTTTTAAAATCTCTATCAATATTCTCATGCGCCCAAGCGAGTCGCTTTGTCACATGTTTTTCAGTCAACAGAGGCTTCTTCATTGTGTTGCGCCATTTCAGATGATGAGTACGAAGATGGGTTCGGATAGTTTCGTAGGATATATCTAAACCTTTTGCCATTAATTTTGCTTGTCCTTGCCGCAGTGTTAAAGCAGGATTCCGCGAAAACAGATTCACTATTCTTTTTTCATCTTTTTTGTTCACTTTTCCTATCGAGCCACGTTCTGGTAAATCATCGACATTTTTAGCCACTTTATATCGCTGTATCCACTTCTGTTCAAATGCCTTCGACTTTCTCATATATTTAGCAGCCGCTGATTGCGACATTTTGGGACCTTTCGGGTGGATGCAAAGGAACACAGCCTCGTAGCGCGACGCGTACTTAGCACTCATGGCGTTTAACGTGATTCTTTTTTAAAAGATCAACGACAACTGAATTTTTGTTGACAATGCATCAAGGACAAAGCTTTTCTCTATCGACTTGCGAAGGAATTAGAGCAAAATCTTTCATCACCTGTCGGTGAAGTCGACCACGCTCTTACTTGACAGACTGTACATTCTCCTGTGTTTCTGCGTTTGTTACGCGTTTTAGCGGAGCTAGCCGTTTTATTGCCTCTAAATATTTCTCACTCGCCTTTCGACCTGCTCGAACCCGAGTAGTCATTGAGTGAGGGGGGGGGGGGCTGCGTAAGCGTTTCGCTCGGTGGCTCAAGTGCATTCAGCGGTTGCTCGATCTCCGGCGCATTCTGTTTTGTTTGAAAAATTATGCGGACGCTTTCTACCGGACTCCTTGAGAGCGCATCGGCTATGTTAAGTCGTCCTGCTCTATAAATAACCGCGAAATCGTATTCAGCCAGCATAAGACGCCACCGCGTTATTCGCGAGTTGGGATCCTTGTGCGTTTGTAGCCATACAAGCGGTCTGTGGTCCATTATGAGAAAAAATTTCCGACCGAAAAAATAAGGTCTAAAATGCTTTATGCAGTATACGAGTGCCAGTCCCTTCTTATTAAACGTATCCCATCGTTTTTCCACATCTGTGAGTACGCGAGACACGTAAGCGACGGGCTGATCGCTACCGATCTTTCCTTGTGACAAAATGCCACCTACCGCGTATCCCGACGCGTCTGTTGTTAGATTAAAAGTATTTTCAAAATTGGGAAAGATCAATATCGGTTCCTCGCATAATTTATTTCTTAGCGTTTCGAACGCATTTTGAGCTTCATTTGACCACGTAAATTCCGTGTCTTTCTTTAACAAACTCGTAAGCGGCTTCGCAATTTTTGCAAATTGGTGAATAAATCTTCGATAATAACCCACAAGTCCTAAATAATTGTTCAATATTTTTCACGTTCTTTGAAACTGGATAATTTTGCACTGCTTCTAATTTATGTGGATCTAGTCGTACTCCTTCAGCGCTTATTAAATGCCCGAGATACGTAACTTCTCGTTTGAAAAATTCGCATTTTTTCGGCTGTAATTTCAAAACAGTTTATCGTAGCCTTTTAAATAATCTTTTTAATCTGTTTATACACTTTGACAAAAAAGTATCCGAAAATTCTCATTTAAATTGCCCGCGTTGAGTATTTTTAAGTATTTGAAGTTTCTGTATGTTGGTAGGACTGTCCGTAATTACTATGCCAAACATGAGTGCGGTCTGTCAACTAGTTTGTTTACGACAGCTGTTGAAACTAGTCGACCTCAGTGGTAGTCTGCGAATGTTACAATGGAAAAAAATATTGAACAAAGAGTTTGTCTTAAATTTGTGTTTTGAACGAAATTTCGTGTGTTGACTCTTTGCGAATGCTGGAAAAGGCTTATGCAGACTCTGTTTTATCGAAAACCCAAGTGTATGAATGGTAGAAAGCCTTTAAAAACGGTCGGGAGATCGTCGAAGATCTGCCTCGTTCAGGACGACCGTCGTCCTATTCAGCCAACGATAATGTCAAAAAAATCAAGGAAATTGTGCTCGAAAATCGTCATGCCAGTGTTAGAGACATAGCTCGTGATCTCAACATCTCTCGTGAAACCGCTTGTTTGATTTTGGTGAACCAATTGGGCATGCAGCGCGTCGCCGCTCGGCTCGTTCCGTTACAGCTGAATTTTCTTCAAAAACAGTACCGGATGTAGGTAGCTGCAGACATGCTGGATCGTGCGAATTCTGATCCCACGTTAATGGAACGGATCATAACTGGTGACGAGACATGGGTCTATGAATACGACACACAAACGAGCCAACAATCATCGGAATGGGTGGGAAAAAATGAGCCGAAACCAAAAAAACCTCGCAAAATTCGTTCGAAAATAAGACGATGCTTATTGTTTTCTATGATATTTGTGGTGTGGTTCATCATGAATTCGTTTCGCAAGGTCAAACGGTCAATAAGGACTTCTATTTAACTGTTTTGAGAAGTTTGCGTGAAAATATTCGCCGTAAACGGCCGGATTTGTGGCAAAACAATTCGTGGATTTTGCATGACGATAACGCACCATCGCATCGAGCCACGATTATTAACGATTTTAAGACCAAACACTCGATAAATACCATCGACCAGCCACCTTATTCGCCTGATCTAGCTCCGTGTGACTTTTTTCTTTTCTCCAGACTGAAATTACCGCTCCGGGGAACCAGATTTGACTCCATAGACGCCATAAAAGAAAATTCACAGAAGGAGATGAAGGCCATCCCTGAAAGTGCCTATAAAAAATGTTTCCATGATTAAAAAAAACGTTGGCACATGCGTATCGCTTCAAATGGAGCATATTTTGAAGGAGATTCAATAAATATTGACGAAGTTTTATATTTTTGCGTTTTATTTCAAATTTCCGGATACTTATTTGTCAGAGTGTATGCTCGGGGAGTGTTTTTGAATAATAAATTATATCGTCGATGAACAAAAAGAGTTCTTTGTTTGTTAAACCTGATAACGCAATCGACAATACTCGAGAAAAGGTTGCCGGCATCGTACGAAGTCCGAAACTCCCTCGATTCGACTCCCTTCATATGTTGTAAATGCTGTTTTATGTCGATCTCGTTCGTCGATTTCAAGTTGATGGTAACCTGATGCTAAATCGAACACAAAAAAATATTTTGCGCCTCCTAATTGATCTAAAATTTCGTTTATATTCGGTAGCGGAAATTGGTCATCGAGAGTTTTTGCATTCAACTTCCTATAGTCTATAACCATTCGATACCTCTTTCGTCCTTGTAAATCCTCCTTTTTGGGGACTAAAAAGCATGGACTAGAGTAAGACGAAGTCGAGGGTTCTATTATCCCTTTGTCAAGCAACTCCGATACCTGCCTCTCGATTTCTGCCTTGTGCACAGGCGGTAGGCGGTATTGTTTGGAGGTAACAGGTACTTCGTCTATTGTAGGAATGGTTAACTTAAGAATGTGTGTTGCAGTGAGTCTCTCTCCCGGAATGTAAAAGATATCGTATTATTTGGCGATTTTCCTTGGTCTCGCGATGCTTCTCACGGTAATATTATACTTGATGCATTTCCCTTTTTTTCCTTTTCAAAACTTTTGTTTAGGCTAGAAATTTTATTTGACAACGCAATATTTTGTTTTTAGAGAGTGTATTTGGTTCTTTGTTTCCAAACACTTGTTTTTTTATTTTATTTTCTCGTGGAACATCGAGAGATATTTGACTTGTAATTTTTTGATCGCTAAGCGTGTCTGTTCTTACGTTTATCTTCCTTGGATTTGTTTCCAACAACTCATATTTTTGCGTAGTTGCCTCGAAAACTTGTTTACTGCTAGTTTTCTTTAATTTGGATAGAATCGGATCTTTCTTTGATTCCGATTCACGATTTGGATTAGGGCTTTTCTTGCGCCCCTGGATTTGTAGAACATCTACTTTTAATTCTTGACATTTCTTTTTGATTAAACTAGCATACGTTATATTACGACCTACAGCACGCTTTTCGTTTAGTTTTTCTATCTCCCTTGCATTTGTCTGTTGCTTGGTATGAGTTGCGTTGCTCCTTTTCTCTGGAAACTCCCGGCTCTTTGTTATTTCCTTGCGTTCATTCATAGATATTGCGCGGCTTGGCCTAGGGCTTTGTATCTGCTCCCGGCCGTCGAGCGGTCGTTGTTTCTTTGTCTCGTTGTACGGTAGAAGTCTCTCTTGTTCTCTATTTTTATTGCTCTCGGCTCCTTCATTTTTCTTCCTTCCCCGCACCTGCAGTGTGTTAGCCACGTTGAATTTTCTTATGAATGGAATTTTATTTTGACTGACTATTAGGCTATTATTTTTATAGTCGATTTTTGTATTAAATTTTGAAAAAAATTCGTTTTACAATAATCCTTCTTCTTAAATAGGAAACTCATTTGAAACTAAGTGAAATTCAATATTGAACTTGGGAAAGCAAATGTTAATTTTTCCTAGCGTAAAAATGCTTTCGCTTGTAATACCTTTTAATTCCAAAATTTCTTCACTGTTGATTTCGTTGTATTTACTGATATTTTTAATTTTTAATAAATTTGGTCCTCCTCTTGAGTCTAAAATTAATGTTATTGTTCTTTCACGTTTCGCGTCAAAGAGCGCGATGGTCGGAGAAATAGCGTCTTTGTTTAATCGTACGTATTTTTGGGTGATTGAGGCTCCTGCGTACTTGTCGATGGGTGCGGTACATACTCGGCCTCCTTCTCTGCGCCCTGGCGAGAGGAGTTTTTCCAGTTTTGCTGTTTTTTATTATTAAATTCGCGCGTCTTGCAATGTTCTAGGATATGTCCTTCTTTTTTGCAATATCTACATATTACGGGCTCGTATCCTTTGTTATATGCTCCCGAAAAAGTTGCATTCTGCCTTCTTAAATATTGATGCTCTCTTTGTTCTCTATTTTCCGTGTGTGAGTCACGAGGCCATCTTTGCGCTCGATGCAAGTTTTGTGGCCCCGCCCAGGCTCTGCTTGTGTGTGGCTTGGGCCTTCTTGTCGGGGCTATTGTCCTCTGCTGACGCCATTTCCAACAATCTTGAGCTGTGTGATTGAATTTATCACACAACTGGCATTTTTAATTACTAGATATATATTTGATTTGCGTTGTTTCTTTTGCAGTTAATTTTTTCAACATTTTTTTTATTTCTGAAATTTCGTCAGTCTCTCTGCAGTTATATTCTTTATCTATTCCGATTGCCTTTTCTGTCGCTACTTCTAGGGTGCGAGCCGTGCTCATATGCATTCTAATTTCCGCGCGTAATCCTTTTGAAAAATATCTCACTGTATCTCGTTCTAATTGTTCTTCAAAACCTAAAGTGTTTCTCCCTTTACGTCTTGCTGCTTCGAGGATTTCTTCTTGTAAAGATTGCGCCCTGTTTGCGTATGAAATTATTCTTTCTCCTATTTTTTGTTTAACATTTCCTAATTTGCTGAGTAACGCATGATAAGATTTATTTGAGCCGAACCTTTTATAAAAAAACTCTATAACCTCATCGATTGTCATGAAATTTTTACTTTTATAAATTTTGAAGGCTTCTCCTGAAAGACGCATTTTTAAAAGCTTGGCGACATCTGCTTCGTACGCTAAAGGTAGTAAATCGCATGCTTCACGGCACCCGTCGAGAAATACGTTAACAGGCATATTAGTACCATCGTATCTTGGTATGAGTTCAAGCGCGTCCTTAATTAATAGCGGTATTACTTGATTTAGTGTAGAATTCATAGTATAATTCTGTGTTCGTGTGCGTTGTGTATTTTCGTTATCATTAATGTTTTGTTTAGATGAGAATTGAAAAGCCGGTGTACTATGTAAATTAAAGTTTGAATTTTGAGGTGTTTGCGATATGTTAGAAAAATTTGTATACGCGGTTTCGCTTTGTTTTATTACTTCCGACGGTTGCTTGAAAGAAAAGAATGTTGTTTTATCTTCCGTGATGTCCGCGTTCAATTCCAAATTATTTATTTTATTATTTGGTACTGTTGCGCGTTTACCGAATATGAAGCTCATAATATATGACGGGTTTATTCTTTGTTCTAATAAATCGCCAAGCGCATTGGCCGCGTGTCTATCTGCGCAAAATTCTTCTACGTCATGCGGATCGACAATATTTTTTAATATTTCCATGCAAGATTTTATGATGTCCTGAGATGCTCCGTCACCAGTATTTATCGCTTTTTCGTGCATTTTTTAAAGAAAGATTAAAACTTCGTGCAAATTAGGCTCTGCGATTAATGATAAATAATTTGGGTCCATACACAATACATGCTTGAGTAGAATCGCAGTCGCATCCTTGTTTCTGTTTATCCTTCTAGTCTGCTTAAGCTAGTTATTTATTGCACTATCTTTTTTTAAAGGATAGGCCCCCACGTGTTACGTCCTAGGGGATGACGCAACGACCAAAAACTTATTTTACTAAGTTTTAAATTGAATAAATAAAGAAAAAGGTTTAATTCCCTATTTCGGTCTACCGTAGCTGCTGAGGACGGGAGGCAATAAATATATATACTAGCGCAGGTAGAAGAAGAGAGAGAGAACTGGAGTCAGCGTGCAAGAGCGAGAGAGAGAGAGAGAGATATGTCTATATATATTTTACATATATGTATGCCTGATTTGTCTACGTGCGCTCTATGAGGACCAGAGAGACGTATCGCATGAGTAATGCAGTTCAGGCGAGGGGAGTTGAGAGATTTAGAGAGAGAGAGATGTTCTTACGTTGTTTTGAGTGCGCTGGTGTCGCTGGCTGGAGGCTGGCTAGCTGGCTGGCTTGGTTGCTACTTAGCGGGAATGGGGAGGAAATTTAAATGGTTGACTCTAAGAATTTCGTAAAAATGTCTTTTTTATTTATTATACTTTGAACTGGCGGGTGGCTTAATCCAGTTACAATTTCTGCGTTCGCCAAACTCACTCACACACTGCGTACTTTATACCTTTTAATTCGCGTTTGTTTGTAATAGAACCGGCAGAGTTTCTGCGTACGAAAATAATATAAGAAAGGACTACTGATTGTGTGGCAACCGGTAGAGCCTCCGCGCACGACAACGTTTTTGGGAAAAGACTGGTCCTCTCGGTGCATCGTCCAACTCCTTTATATAGGCCAAAAACTAGACGTGCACCTTTGTTCCTTATCAAAAAGAGATGGTCCGAAAGTAGGACACAAGTGTTCTTAGTCATGATTCATACACGCGTACTCGGTTACTCTTTCCGCATCAGTGCTTCCGTACCTTGATGTTATCGTTGTTGCGGTAGCGCTTTTCATAGGGAAAAAGGAAGGAAATAAAAAAAAATAGGAAAAGGTAAAATGTAAAATAAAAAAGAAGAAAAAAAAAGTTAAAAGATGCACAGATGTTACCGTCCGAACTCGCGGTGTGGCGTCGCAGCGGGTGGTAGAAAAACAAAAAAAATAAAAAAAGAAAAATACAGAGTCGCGTCATAGCACGACGTGACAGTATCATAAGCTAGGGAATTATAGCTTGGGGTGGTGCATATTCCAATGATCTAAACATGCTACAACGACATCAGAATAAAATATTAAAAATTATAAATAAATATCAATTTGCTAATACGTTAAATTTAGAGCAGTTATTCTGTTTAGAAGCGATTGTATATCATTATAATAAACTTAAAAATCAATATCAAACTTCAATAAGTAGGACCAGGAATAAAAGTATTTTATTACCAAAAATTTGTACCATGATTACTAATAAAAATAGTTACATTGTTGCAGTTAAGTTGTTTAATAGACTACCAAATGAACTAAAGATAATAAATACAAATATAAAATGTCTAAAAACCAGACTAAAACCTTGGATTGTTGAAAATGTGTAGTAATATGATATAAATATGATTTAAATAAATATTTTATCACATATTGTTGTTTAAAAACAGATGCAATATTTAAATACACTATAATCCTGGTTTCTATTATTATTTTGAGGATAGCAATTTTAATTACATACAGTCTGTCAAGTAAGAGCGTGGTCGACTTCACCGACAGGTAATAAAAGATTTCGCTCTAATTCCTTCTCAAGTCGATAGAGGAAAGCTTTGTCCTTGATGCATTGTCAACAAAGATTCAGTTGTCGTTAATCTTTTGAAAGAGAATCACGTTAAACGCCATGAGTGCTAAGTACGCGTCGCGCTACGAAAAAGAAATAAATGGCCCGAGTTGTGGACAAACAACTCGTGGATTTTGCACCAGGACAACGCACCTGCCCATAACGCGCTATCTGTGAAGCAGTATTTGGCGGGTAAGCGCACTCGAGTGCTCGAACACGCGCCGTACTCGCCAGATTTGGCACCGTGCGACTTTTTTTTGTTTCCGAAGATAAAATCTGCTTTGAACGGGACCCGATTTGAGTCGATGAAAGCGGTAAAGCAAAAAACGGCAGAGCTCCTAAAGGCCCTCACCAAAGAAGACTTCCAGCACTGCTTCGATCAATGGAAAAAACGTATGGAAAGGTATGTGACAAGGGAAGGGGAGTATATTGAAGGGGAGCATTCGAATGTAGAACAATTTTTATAATAAAACCCTTTTTCGTAACCAGTCTCGTTATTTAATAGCCAGACCTCGTATTTCATTATTCATGATCAAAATATATAAACTATTAAAACATGAAAACTAAACTTTATAATTTTAAAACATAAAGACACTTACAATTTTTAAGAATTCACAAAATAGTTATTAAAGAGAATTTAATTTTTTTTAAATATAAACCCTAGTAAAAATCCTTATGTCATAAATACGGATTTTTACGGCAAATATTATGATGTCTAATTTAATTGAAAACCGTCACTCAAATAGTATCAAATTATGATCTGTTCAAAACAATCAATTCTAGGGTTGATGTTAAGGGGTGGTTTTTATTTTTGAAAAGACGTAGTTTTTAGATACAAAATTTGTTTTTTCTTGAAAATGTATCAAAATTTTCTACGAAAACTACCGATATACTGGATAATTTCGTTTGGCGGTGACTTCTTCTACCAAATAAAAAAACGCTAAATAAATAACGAAAAAAAAGAATTCTACCTCTTGTATGTGACCTAACAGTGTAAAGGGTGGTTAAGGGTAGTCAGGGGTGGTTTTTTAGAAAAAATCCGTCAATACATTCTTAATTGTTAACGAAAACGTAAACGTGGATTTTTTTGAATTTATTACACAGCATTTGTGGTAAAATTTAAGATGAAAATTGTAATTTGTAAAAAATATAAAATAAGAGTTGCTATCCTTTGAGTTATAACATACCTAATACGTCATGCTTTTTTAGACAAATATTCATGCACTTTATTTTATTAAAAACAATAACTCAAATGGTACCAAATTATAATCAGTTAAAAAAATCAATTTTAGGGTTTAAAATTAAGGGTAGTTTCAACCCTTAAAAAAAAAGTTTCTTAGATACAGCATTTATTGGGTTGTTTGATAATTAATGTCGCTTCTTTCTCATAGATGGCGTGAACTGCATATTACATATAGTAGCGGTTGCGTGGCGTATATTATTATATAATATTATAAAGGTTAGACTGTACACTATCTTCTGTCAAAAACTGAGCGTCATTAGTAAATAACAAGTTGGTTAAAAATTAAGTTGAAAATTGACAATCAAAGTGAGCATTATCGGCATATTTTATTATTTTACTTCCGAAAGGGTAACATTGCGGTGCAAATTCGGAAGAAATTGTGTGAAGTTTATGGTGAAGACTGCCTTACTGAACGCCAGTCTCAGCGTTGGTTTGCTCGCTTTTGTTCTGGAAATTTTAATGTGCAAGTTGCACCACATACTGGTCGTCCAACCACTACTGATTGCGACAAAATAAAGGCGTTAATCGAAACTATTTGGCATATGACAACTCGAGAGATAGCAGAGAAGCTCGGCATATCGGATTTAACCGTTTACTTGCACTTACAACAGTTTAGTTACGTAAACAAACTGAATGTTTGGGTTCCTTACGAATTAAAGAAAATCCACCTCACCAAACGCATTAACATATGCGACTCTTTGCTGAATTGTAACGAAAACGACCTATTTCTAAAAAGAATCATAACGGGTGATTAAACATGGATTGTGTGCGATAATGTAGTCCAAAAACGATCATGGATCAAGCAAGATAAGCCCCCGCGATCGACATCCAAAGCCAATATTCACCAAAAGAAGATTATGCTTTCCGTGTGGTGGGATTACAAGGGTATAGTCTACTTTAAGCTGCTTCCAAGAAACCAAACTATTGATACGAATGTCTACTGTCGTCAATTATCAAAATTGAGCGAAGCAATCAAGAAAAAACGCCCTGAACTGGCCAGTCGCAAAGGTGTGATGTTCCATCATGATAACGCCAGACCTCACACCTCTTTGGTAACCCGTCAAAAATTAATGGAGCTCAATTGGGAACTGATGCCACATCCACCTTATAGCTCTGACTTAGCACCATCAGACTATCATTTGTTTCGCTCCCTTAAAAACCATTTGAGTGGTAAAACTTTTGATTCTGATCAGACTGTTAAAAATGAGTTGGACCAGTTCTTCGCTTCTAAAAACCAAGGCTTCTTCGAACATGGAATTTGTCAACTTACCGCAAGATGGCAAAAGGTTATCCAACAAAACGGTCAATATATCATTGATTAATGTTTGTTGTTAATATAAATAAATTCACTTTGAATAACATGAAAAAAACGACATTAATTATCGAACAACTCAATATATTCTTAACTTTTCCAATCGTCCAAGAATTTTTTTTTCTTGGGAATACTATATCAAAATTTTTGACAAAAACCATCGATATAATGAATATTTATATTTGGGAGTGACTTTTTCCACCCTTTTGATAATATTAAAAAGAAATAATAATTGAATATGATTTACTAATTGTAAATTTAGTTTATTTTACGCATTAGCTGAATAATAATAAAGAAAAAGAAATCCACCACTCATATGTGGCCTATTACAGTGAAGGGTGGTTAAGGATAGTTAGGGGTGCTTTTTAAAAAAAAGCCGAAACGTGTCAAATTTAATATCCTAAAATATTCACAAAAATCTTATTTTTTAATTTTTTTGAGGCTACACCGCGATATTTACGAAAAAAATACTATTAAATGTAGTTTATTTCTTTTTCATAAGGGTTGCAACCCCTTTGGTTATAAATACTACCAACAGTTGAGGTTTTTAAATACTAAAATTTTGCAATTTGTTTTTTTCAAAAATATTTATTATATGCTGAGAAATATAAAAAAAATGGATTTTGCGGGGTGACTGGAGGTGGATTTCACCCCTTTAAAGTGTTTGTCTACCGATAAAAAAAATACGTGTCTAATATTTTTTTTAGTACTACAACATATCCGAAAATCATTTAAATCGGTGAGGTCGGGTTGGGGTGGTTTCCTTGTCAGTCACTTAAGTATCTCTATTTATAAACATAAGAGACATTTGGGTCGTCCTGGTCTCTGTAAGACCCAGAATAAGATAAAACACGTCAGCCTCTACGGCGTAGTTTCTCATTGTCTTTTAGTGCCTTTATCTTCTTCCTTGCCATGTCTTTGAGCTTTTTATGAAGGTTCTTCTTCTCCGTTATGAACTTTGTCAGCAAATTGATTCCTTTTTTTATTTTCATGAACAATGAGTCACTTTTCACTTCGCTGATCATTATTGCTTTGGTAAAGACGCGTTGTCCAACCTGTGCAGCTTTTTGTGGAAATTGATTACCATAAGTATCTGTGTGACCTTTACCGGCCACCGGAGTTTTCGCCTGCTAAGTGCCAGAAGCGCTTTCACTAGGCTTCGGAATAGGTGACAGTATTTCGTAAATATAAAACGCTCTTCTTATGTCATTGCATGATCAAAACCTGCTCCAACATGGAGAAAACCCCGTGATTAATTTAGATGAGGAAAAAAAGTAAATAAAAACTGAATTTGAATTGAAAATATAAATTTAATTCACTTAACTGACTTCTAAAAATAAAGGGAGTGAGCCAAAGGACATAAAAACTCTTGAAAATTATATTATTTGTATACAGGATGCTTTTAATATGTTGAAGTGCGATTGGTGTAGTATTGTTTAATATGTCTATGATAAAATCGAATTTTAAACTCGCGTAAGTGCAAACAATGTTATTCTCACAAAGAGTAAGTATCGAAAAACACGAAAGATTGCGAGAAGCAAGTGATCGTAGCTGATAGACTCTACAGAGTATATTGACCTTTCTTACATTCGTCAATCGACTCATTATATCGAAAAAAAATAGTAGGGGTAAAGAACAGTAATGCTTTGTTTCAGTAAAAGCTAGAGCTGCATCTATCATGCATATGCCCAAAAATATCGAAAGGATAGCAGGACCATAATTCTACGTTCGAGCGGTTGCTTACCCCTCTAGAATCATAAAGAAATAAAATGTTAAAAGAAAGGTTCTACGCAAGGGCAAAACCCCACAAGAAAAAAAGAAGTTTTTATAGCGTGGGGTACGTCACAAAACAAAAATATATTATAATGTAAAAGTTTTCGAGAAGTTGTAATTGCCGAATATTTATTTCTGGTTTTTCCTATGAAGTAAAATGAATACGGGTGCAATACTGATTTTATCGTAATGTATTCTCCTTTTTGTACGTTAAAAGAAAATAGTATTTACAATACATGCATTCATAATTTAAAAAACAAAAATTCTCACTGCTGTACACGCTCTCCCGTTGCAAGAGAATGCGAGCAAAGACATAATTCATATTTTATGTATGTATTTAAATAACAATATTTTTATAAATAAGGTAATAATGGGCATAAGAGTTCAGTGCTTCGTTTCAAATTGCCATTGGCCGTTTTTACAGTGTAACGTCGCTACGGTGCGTTGACTCGATGTAACGCTGTTAAGATCTTGCTTTAAGAGCCTAAGCAGTTAAGCTTACGGGCTCAGAGTGGCAGAGGAGAATTATAGGTTTTTTTCTTTCCTTCTTTATTAAAAAAAGGAGGTGAGTTGCAAAACTGAGCGTCCATCTAGGCCTAAACTCTGGCCAGCTACGCCGCTCTAGAGGAGAATCTAAACGATGTAATTTGAGGTAAAAGGTAGTTAGCTGGAGCTCGGGCTAAGTCTACCTTTAGATGAATACAGAATAGAAGAGTATAAAAAGTAAAAACTAAAATAAAAATTGAGTCAACTCACTCTTGTACTGCTACAAAGAACTGCTACTAAGGCCAATCCTCTTTCCCTCTCCCTCCACTACTTGTACTACACAGTACGTTGGAAAAGTTCCCGAACTTTTAAAATAAAAAATCAAAAATTACATCTAAAGAAATTTATTCCAGTTAACTTTCAACATAGTCCCCTTCCCTAGATATACACTCATTTAAGCGCTCCATGAGTGATTCGAAGGCTCTCCGGTACTCCTCTGAAGTTATCGCTGTGAGACGCACGGTGCAACCCGCTTGAATGCTCGGTACATCTTCAAAAACTCGTCCTTCCAAGGCCATTTTTAGCTTGGGAAATAGGAAAAAGTCGGCTTGAGCCAGATCTGGCGAGTATGGGGCGTGATTAATGCGTGAGATCTGATTTTCGGCGAGATGACGCTTCACAATGTTCAAAGAATGAGCAGGCGCATTGTCATCCAGCAAACTCCACGATCCCGGTTCCTTGTACTCGGGCCTGATGCGATTAATCCGGTGCTTCAGACGTTTTAACACCTCTACGTAATACGCAGCATTCTCGGTGGTGTTTGGGGGCACAAATTCTTTGTGTATCAGGCCTTTGGAGTCGAAGTAAGCGATGAGCATCGTCTTTACCCGTGATTTTTGTTGGCGCACTTTTTAAGGCCTCGCACGGCCCGGACTGAGCCAAGCGGATGACAGGCGCTTCGTGGAAGGATCGTATTAAAAGCACCAAGTCTCGTCTCCAGTCACAATTGAGATTAGAAAGCCCGGAGTGGTGTCGCAAGTCTCGATAAAATCTTGACAACATTGGATGCGAGTTTCTTTCTGCTCTGGTGTGAGAAAGTGCGGAACAAATCGAGAGCAGACCTTCCTGCGGTTTATTTTTTCTTTCAAAATTAACGCGACGCTATCCTTGCTCATGTTCAGTTCGTCTGCCAACATTCTGAGAGACATGTGGCAATCCTGCTTCAGTAGCGCGCGCACGCAAGCCTCGTTTTCGTTGATAACAGCTGTTGACGGCCAGCCGCTACTCTCGTCATCTTCTAACGACTCTCTGCCCTTCTTGAACCGACTGAACTACGTGTAAACAGTTGTACGCAATACTACACCTTCACCGTAAGCCGAATCAATCATTTTCTTCGTTTTCGCGAAAGTTTTTTTAAGTTTATAGCAGAATTTAATTGCGCCACGATGTTTAAATTTCTCATTCATCGTAGAGCTTGCACCGGGGTACTAAGCACACGTTCACTCAAGCACGTCTATCTCGGCAACTAATAAACGGATACTGGTGAAAAAATTCTCAGACACTCCAGAGGGATGTAGCAACATAGTACCGGTGTTGTCCAAGAGATGGCGCCACTCGTACAAGCGCTACAAAATAAGTTCGAAAACTTTTCCAACATACTGTGTATTAGAATGTGTAAAGTTTGATTCCAAAGCTAATAAAAGTGTATGTTTTGAAAATATTTATGTTTCATTTAATTTACATAATCAAGAGGCGCGCTAGCGGCTCGTTGGCAAGTAGCAATATATATATATATATATTGTGACGTGGTGTTTTTGCACCAGTCACATGAGGAGGCCAAGGCATAGCTTATGCGCCTCCTCGTAGCTAAAATATCCCCCCTTTTACAATCTTGGCAGCCTCGCAGGACTGCCACGCGTGACCCTAACTAACAGCCACGCAGGGCTGTACATACGTTACCTTCACCAGGTACATGGGCTTCAAGCTCAAGTAAAGGCTCCAGCGAGGAGCCAGTCTCAGGAGCCCTTGAATAAGTCGTAGCAGTGCTCGCACACACTGCAGCAGGTTCCATGTCCATGCTCCTTCCTATCCTCGTAGTGATCCCTGTACCTGCAACCTCCCAGACGGTAATTAAACAAAGAACAGAATAATAATAGCAGCTGCACCTTGGAAAGAAGTACAAGCTGCCACGCAATACAAAAAGAAAGTGGAAGAGGAGGTTAGAAGGCAAGCAACACATAGAAGCACAGCATGAGTGCAAGTAAATACGCACCTGGAGGGTCTGATAGTGTCGCCTCGCTACCGCTGCAAGCAGGCTATAGCTGTCACCGACACCGCTGCTTAGCTTTCTCAACCGCTCTTCGTCTGAGCCGCAGTTGTTGACCCGCAGTACGGCCGCGACTGAAACAAAAAGAAGACAGGCAAATTAGTCGACGCCTACCAGCTATGGAACGCGTCGACTTACCTTGATCCTCCGTACATCTGAGGTAGATCCTCGCCGCTCCAGGGAATACACAACAACAACGCTGGCACTCGCGAGCGGATAACCTCAACGCGCGCTGCTGGCGAGCAGTAGTATCAACTGCCGCCAGCGCTGAGCGCGAGCGGCGGCTGCGTTGCGTAACGTACTTTACACGTACGTTGCGCCGGCGCAGAACGATCATCAAAAAGCCGCGCTCGCGAAAGTGCCACGCAAGAAGCTTCTCTTTCACTCCGTTCGGGTCCGCGGTAGCGAAAAGACAAGTAGCGAGCAGTCGACACTCCGTTCTGGTCAGTGTTAGAAAACGGTCGTTAGTATCGAGCAGTCAAAAAAACTCCGAGGCCAGAGTCGCGAACGAGTAACTCTTGAAAACGAGCGAGCGAGCGTCCGGAGAGTAACCGTGAGCGTGTTAGAGTATCTGGTGAGTGCCAAGGTGCAGTGGCAGCTGCCAGGAGGCACAGCTTCCCCGAATCGTCCCCGTATCCTTCCCGACTGCGTGTGTGCGACCGCGTCGCGTGTTACGCGCCATTTTCGGCCTTGTCGTATACTGTATGCCCGCGACCGCTCTAACCGTGAGTTAGCCGCGCAGAATATTTGCCGCGCAAGAAACCGCGCTACACGATTGTAGCTGGCGCCCTGGGCTCGCGTAAAAACGCGATAAAGAATTGTATTAATTAAATCATATTTAAATAAACGTAAGTGTCCGTGTATTAAGTTTTAAATAAGTATTTTACCGGTAAGCAAGCAAACCGCTTCCCCGCTTCCCCCCCTTTTTCCATTTGTACGCCACCCTGATCCCCAGTGGCGTTACAATATATATGTATATATATACGATGTCTGGCTATTAAATAACGAGACTGGTTACGTAAAAGGGTTTTATTATAAAAGTTATTCTACATTCGAATGCTCCCCTTCAATATACTTCCCTTCCCTTGCCACACACTTTTCCATACGTTTTTTCCATTGATCGAAGCAGTGCTGGAAGTCTTCTTTGATGAGGGCCTTTAGGAGCTCTGCCGTTTTTTGCTTTACCGCTTCCATCGACTCAAATCGGGTCCCTTTCAGAGCAGATTTTATCTTCGAAAACAAAAAAAAGTAGCACGGTGCCAAATCTGGCAAGTACGGCGTGTGTTCGAGCACTGGAGTGCGCTTACCAACCAAATACTGCTTCACAGATAGCGCGTTATGGGCAGGTGCGTTGTCCTGGTGCAAAATCCACGAGTTGTTCTTCCACAACTCGGGCCGTTTCTTACAAACTCGCTCTCGCAGTGTTGCCAAAACTGACAAATAGTAAGTCTGGTTGACAGTCTGACCCTGTGGAACCCATTCAGTCATCACGATACCGTTAATGTCGAAAAAAAACGATCAACATTGCCTTGAATTTTGATTTGGACATCCTTGCTTTTTTGATTCTGGGCGATTCAGGCGTCTTCCAATGCATTGATTGCCGCTTTGTTTAACATCGTATTGAAAAATCCACGTTTAGTCGCAAGTAATAATGTTTTTCATCAGTCCGGAATCTTTTTTTAACCTTTCAAGGAAATCTGAGCAGACCTGTTGACGCAAGAGCTTTTGGTCAGGAGTCAGGTTTTTTGGCACCAACTTTGCACAGACTTTTGTCATGTGTTATTTCTCGTGTAAAATTTGTCTAGCCGTTTCTTTATCGACGTTTACAGCCTCGGCAATCATCCGGATGCTCATTCGACGATCTGCACGCACAATTTGGTTGATTTTGGTCACTGTTTCCGGAGTTGAAACAGTGACTGGGTGACCTGGGCGTTGGTCATCTTCAGTGCTCACTCGGCCCTCACTGAAGCGCTTACACCACTCAAAAACACGCGCACGAGATAGAGAATTGTCCCCATAGGCCTCTTGCAACAATTTACAGCACTCAGTCGGAGTTTTTTACAATTTAACGAGGAATTTGAGATTCATACATTGCTCCTGTTTTTCGTCACACATGGTTTTCGGCATGAGAAAAAAACACGTTCGTTTCAAACCGCTACTGCACAAATACAATAATAGTGACGAGAACGTGTTTTGGTACGCGTATAGACAAGATATCTAAATACCCGATGCACTACTCGTTTTTTTCCCCACCCCTCTACGGCGCCCTCAAGGCACGCAATCTCGTTATTTAATAGCCAGACCTCGTATATATATATACATATATATATATATACATATATATATATATATATATATAATGTATGTACGTCAAGGCGAGCGCGCCTGCACGTAACGAGCGTGTCATGTTTACAACTTGTTTAGCTTTTGATAACCTCGTCGTTTCTCTTTTTCATAAAATCAGTAGTATTTATAATATTTATATATAAAAGGGTATAATGTTAAATATTCTGCTTCATATATAAAATTGATTAATCTTTTAATAATAAAGATGACATTTATTTTTAATTAAACTTAGTTCTTTAAACTATTAATTTAGTTCTTATTAAAATAAGTAATGTTATTATTTTAAACTTCTTAATAACAGTATACCAGTAATAAGTGTTTATTGCAATTAAGATTTGTAATGTATTAATTTTGTGGTCATGATAATGTTTATGTGGTTATAATAATGTGGTTATAATCATAATGTGGCCTAATAATAATGTGCTAAAGAAGAAATTTCTGCAACTAGAATTTTAATTTATCAACGATTCTTAACCATTTCATTAAAGAATATAATCTTTAGAACAACCTTAAAAATTTGCATCATTATAAAGTTCATTAGGAAGGTATCATTTTAAATTTTATTATTAAATATATACTTTAAATATTTAAATTTTCTAATTATTTTGTCAAATATTCTTAAATAGATAAATAAATAGGACATAAAAATATATTTTTTTATAAAAATAATTAGAACTTTTTATAGTTAAGATTGATCATTTATTATTGAGTAATGCGTGTGTTTTATTTTTTTTTATATTAATTTAAATACATATAAGTTGTAACGGGGTAATTTGGTTACATCCCGCTAGCAATGCAGGACCTTCCTCTGGTCCTGCTTTTATTCTTTCGTGTGTGGAGGGCCTTGCTTAAGGCCCCGCTACCGGTGTTGCTCCCACCGGGTTTGGCTGCTCAATTTGTGTGCCAATGCTAGATTGGCACACCCGCGGAGGCGGCGGTATTCGGGATATGGAAGCTGTAGGGAATAAAAATAAGAAAAATGCACCTGCTGTTCGTTAAAGCTTATTTAAAGATAAATCTGACAAAATTATACAAAAGCGTAATAAATTATTACGGAGAGGACCCTTGCGAGTGAAGAGCAATTAGTATTGCCTCACGCGCAATACTAATTCTCGAGGTGCGCACTGCGCATGCGCACCCTCTTCACTTCACGCGGCTATACACACACGTGTAATCTATGGACGACGGATATAGAGAGAGCAGTTCTCTCTTTATACCGCCGCAGTCTATGACTGCTCGAGCGAGAGCGTCTCTCTCTCTCACTCGACTCTGCAGTCTATGGTTGAGCGAGAGAGCTTGTTTCTCTCGCTCAACTGCGTGCTCGATGATTGTACGAGTAAGAGTGGCTTTCTCTTACTCGTACGCCTATTCTATGATAGTGCGAGAGAGAGATCGATCCTCTCACTCGCACTCGCACGGCCTAATCGATTTAGATTTACGCAGTCTCGCGTGTATATATCTCTATGCCTGACGCGATCGCACACGCGGCAGGAAAAACTAAATATAATTATTCGCGTCCTGCGCTATTAGACAAAGTGGCCACTTACTTTTGCTAATTAATCGCAGGGAACGTCCTCTCGATATCTGCGGCGGAGACTCGGCGGAAAACTCTCGGAAAAAATCGCGTATATGTTCGAAAACTCTGTGCGTAAATTAAAGCGTGTCTTGCACGTAGCCTCGGCGGAACGAGAAGAAGGATTGAGGGGAGGGCTCCTCCTTCCCCTCTCGCCTATCCTTTTTCCCGCGTAGCGCTATCGATTCCTTGATTGATAGCGCCTTTTCCCGCGTTGCGCCATCGATCGCTTGATCGATGGCGCCGCGTATAGTCGCGCCGCGAACTCTACCTCGCACTGCATGGCAGGTGGCCTAATCTCGATAAGCCACCTGTCACAAAGTAGTAAATATTTGGCTTCTGAAAAGTTCTTGTATAATATATCAATTATATTAGTAAAATTAATTTTTTATAATACATATTCTATTATGTAGCATGTCGCAGTTTTCTCAAACTGCAAAATCAAGTATTAAAATTGGAGCTTATTATTCACGGTATAAAGCAATTTTATTAGACAAACAAGAGATCCTACATCAATAGGCAAAGGCGGAGAAAGTTTTTATGGTATCGTTTTAGAAGAAAAAGCAGGTTGTACGAAGCTGAACACATGCCAACAATTAAACACGAAAAAGCTGGTTTGCTTTCAATGATAAATTGTGAAAATAATATGTTAAGATCACAATTTTTTATTTTTCTTGGATATGATCTTCAATCAGTTCATGGAAACATTGTATGTTTGGAAAAATTACTGAAGGACTTGAAATTATTTTAAAATTTAATAAGGCTATTTCCGATGCAGATCATAGACCTTATCAGTATATTATCAGCTTATCAGTTATCTTGGAAGATCCTTATGAAGATCCAGAAGGTCTTATATTACCAGATAGAAGTCCAAAACCAACAAAAGAAGCATTAATGGCTTGTTTATATTTCATGAGATTATAATGAATTGAGTTTAATCTAACAAAATTCTATTGTATACAAAATTTCTTTTACTATTTACCAATAATAAATTTTAAAAATTCAGTTTTAAATATTTTGAATTTAAAAAATTCTAAAATTTCTTATAAACTTTAATATTCTCTGCCTTTATTTTATATATTTCCAGATTTTATTAAAATTTAAAAAAAAAATTTTTTTTCAATAGACACAACTATTAATGTCGATGAGTGTTAAAACTTTCCTTTGTAATAAAATATATTTAAAATTCATAAATAAAATAAATATTTTTTCAAATTTTCAATGTCTTGTTTTTAATATTTTTCCTACATTTAACTGTTTTTATCAATATTAAATATTCGAAACTGCTAAGTTTACGCGCGCGGCATAAAATTAAAATGAGCGGCAACGCCACCAAGGCATAACTTTGAAATTTAAAAATGCGCAAGATCTAGGTATGCGTAGTTTTAAGAGCTCACTAAAAACAATTGTAAGTTAATTTCTTTACGAAAATCGTCATGCGATTAATAATTTTCACAATTATTCATATTTTATAAACATTATATAAACTTTCTACACTGAAAAATCAAAGGTACCAAGAGGTTAACAACGCCCACAATATTATTCATGTTTTTATTTTACATTGAAAAATCAGAGACCTCGTCGAGCAGCAAATTGTAGGTATTTAATTATTATTATTAAATATAATTATCTGTTTATTCAAATATATAATTTTTGATAATGCATAAAAACGTAATAATAAAATACAATTATATTATTAATGAGACGCTATAACAGGCCTGTTGATAATATTTTTTTTATTTAAACGTTTTAATTAATTAATTTTTATATTTCTATAATTAAATATATAATTAAAAATATATATATTTATTAAAATATATTGACTGAAAAATTTTAAATGACTTATATTAAATAAATGGAGTTAAATAAGCATAAAAACATTACATTTTATTTATACAAAAGTTTTTTTATTCATGATATATTCATACAAAATTATTGTTATTGTTATATATTCGTACAACAAGTTTTAATTTTAATTGTTACAAAATTTTTAGTTTTAATTTTAAGTTTTAGTTTTAATTGGTACACAATTTTAAGTAATTTATAAAAAAAAAAAATTAAGTAAAAATATATTACAATAAGAAAATTTGCAAGTAAATATTTTTATATTTTATCAAAAATATTATTTGTTAAAAAAAAAAGATTAAAAACAAAGAAACAAAGAATTAAAAACAAAGAATTTTTTTTTAATATTTTCATATGCGAATGGTAAAAGTTTTTCTCGTTGTTAGAATGAATTATTTTTAATAATTTTATTTAAATTTTATTTATAAGATTAGAAACGAAAATTTTTATGATGTTTTCGTTTGTGAATTATTAAGTATAATTACCAAGTTGTTTTATTACGATTATGGTATGAGAGGCAAAATGTGCGTTTAAAGCTTTTACCTTGGACTACCTAACGACGGGTCCGCCAAGTATGTATTTAAATAGTAATGTATGCAAACTCTTTATTGTATGTTTTTTTAATGCAAACTCAACATCTGCATATATCTATTAATTAGTTATCAGCTATCGATATAATTATTGATATGTTGCATAGACTTTTCGTCTAAATATGTTTTTAGTAAATGAAATAGCTTATCTATGGTAAATGTATTACATACATCAATTTTTTGATCTAAAGAAAAAGCAAATCGAAATACTTGACAATTTTTTTTATAGATTTCACAACCTTCTTTAGCTGAAATTTGAATTTTGGTAATGGTAAAATTTCATTACTTTGCTAGACTTACATTAGAAATTATTGCAAATAAATAGTAAATAGATTATTTAATTAATTGTAATTAAAATTCGGAAGCCAGATCATATAAATAAAGTTACGTAATACACGGTACAATGTGCAAAATGTTAAACAAAGAAAACAAATACTTGACATTTTTTTTTGATTTGACAACTTTCTGTAGGCGAAATTATAAAATTATACATAAAGTTCTCAAAATAAATTCACTAAGCAGCCATAATTTTATCATCAATGAAGGAAAAATGTAAAATATAAGTTTTTATAAATCCAAGTGATTTGTGAAACTGTATTCGTCAAAATAACAACTGTATTATTTAAACATTTATTATGAAATCTACCTTTTACAAAAAATGTTACGACATTAAGTTTGTAAATATAAAATTAATTAATAAAAGATGAAATAGTACAAATACAAGAAACAACAACATACAAATACAAGAACAACTGCTACTTGCCACCATTCTACCTTTTGTAAAAGGTTTTTTCTTAAAAGATAATAATACTGCATCTTTATCTAAATTTTAAAATGAAAAAATAGAACATAATTTTCATTTATAGTCTTTTTTTTACTTAAGTTTGCCTTAGCTAGCTCTCTAGAATCAGATTCTTTTCTAAATGCACTTTTTTTATTACTCTTTAATTTGTCTTTTTTTACTACAGATATTTTTTCAATAGATGCATTAAACTTGAAAACTACTATTCTTGAACGTGAAACATCGTCCACTGTCACTAAAATAATATTATCATTTTTTTTATCAACTTCGATTCTTAACATGATTTCTTGTTTTATTATACAGCAACCCTTCGAATTTATACACTATAATCATAATTGAATATTCGTGATTAATTTATTTAATAATTTTATTTACATATATTTTATGTTTTTCATCAGAAAAAATAGTTAAAAAAAAATTAAAAAAAAAAAAAAATTTCTCATGCAGCAGGACTTGAACGCTGGTCCTTGCGTGTAATGGAAATAAAATACTATACATATTCACGCCTTAACCGATTGAGCCAAACTCATCATAGTTAGCTGATGCAAAAACTTATATAAAAGTTGTAACCTTCAGTGAGCTTTTAAATATATAATTTTTTCATGAATTTTTTAAATATAAAAAATTCATCTTTATTTAATATTTTTTAAATTAAAATTTTTATTTAACAGGCTACATCGTTAAAATTTTTTTACTACTCTGCTAGTATGCCGGCGTTTGTTTTCACTCATCTAATACGTGGAAATGAAGCGCGGTTATAATCGGCGCGCCGCAATTTGCGCGCGTGTTTTTTGTTTTTATAACTGTTCAAAGATCTTGTATTCATTTTCTTCGCTACAAGCTGACGAATTTGTACATGTAAAAATTCGTTTATTTGACTAATGATAAAACCAAAATTCATAGTCAACTGTATTTTAATTTTTGTGGTGAATCTTGCGATGAGCTACCTATGCGAAATTTGGGTCAGAAAGACCGTTTTCCTACTTATTTTGACCTGCTGATCACGAAAAAAACAATAGAAGATGACGGTCAGACCTCCTTGACCTTGAAAATGTCGAAAAAGGTCACATTTTTACTCTGTGTGTGCGTGCGTGCGTGCGTACGTGTGTGTGTGTGTGTGTGTGTGTGTGTGTGTGTGTGTGCGTGTGTGTGTGTGTGTGGGTGTGTGTGTGTGTGTGTATGTGGAAATGGACCGGGAACAGACCGATGGCCCCGTGTTCGTTCGAGGTACCATTCTTCGCCTGTGCTAATAACAGGCATATTGCCTACGGTGCAGATTCGAGGATGTACCTAATGCGCAAAAATAGTCGGCGCATTGTTACGATACCAAAGATACGTATGAGCAATTTCATCGCGGATATCGCATATTGTAACTGGTACAACGGTATTCAATTTTGGTAACAATTATTTACAAAATCTATTACCGCCTCATGTTTCGACGTCGCATACTTGAATTTATCCCATGTACGAGTCAGTATTCGTTTCTCAAAATGGCGCTCTTATACAATAAACAGCCAATCGTATTTAAGGGTTTATACGCAGTTGCGAGGCTCAAAAAAGATGTTTTTTTATGAATATTTCATAGAATTAGTTTTTATTTATCAATTACAAGCGCGTCGATCATGTACAAATGTTGATGTACACCGCTTCTGTAGATGATGTTCTGAACGGCCTCCAAAAAAAGGCGCTTGGCGGGGATCTCCATTTCGGTGGTTTGGATTATCTGTATCAAAATGGAATATCTGAAATCAAAAAACATAGTGGATTCTTTTAGAGGATAGACTAATACAGGTATTAAACGAAGGGATAATAAAAATTTTGATTTTTGACAAAATGGCGCCTATTTGAAAAAATTTTTCGTTTTTGACTGAAATTTTCGCTCCAAATTGTTAAAAAAGAATGGTAATAATTTTGTTTTATTTTATTCCTTTGTTCAATATCTGAGAGATATATCTAAGAAGATCATGTGAAAATTTAAGACTGATCGGTTAAGCCATTTCTCAGAAATCAAGATCACCGACTTACAAAATATCGTTTTGAGAAAAACGCGTTGAAAGTTTCAGAAGTAGTTTACACATAATTAAAATTTTTTTTCTTTAACTTACATGGTATCATCTATTCCAGGGCCATAAGAGGGACCTTCTGCAGTATCGTTAGCTTCTAATAAGTCTAGCTGGTGTTGTCGTCGAGCCATTCTTCCTTCTCGCGTGCTCCCATGCGCTCGTGCGTCGGAGATCATCACACGCTCTGCGTCCTCTTTGTCGACATAAGCATGAGCTGCGGTGCCTAATGAAACTCCTAATGCACTCATTAAGTACAATAATGATTTTGCAATTTCATTAAACATTCCAGCTGTAATGTAAGCCGCTATTTCAACAACTTTACCGCCACATAGAACAATTTTTGGAGTTATTTTCCACATTAACTGATTATAACTCTCATTATTATTTTGAGTAAATCCACCAACACACTTTTCCAATAATTTTACGTTGCTATGGTCTTCATAAATTGGATATATAGCTTCAGCAACATCAGTTGGTAAAGTTGGATAATCATGGGTGTAAGAAGATAATGTGTCTGTTGCTAGCGCTTGCTGCCAACTACACCATGAACCTTCTCCACCTGGGCACATTTCGTGTTGAGGCTTCTCATCAGTCGAACAATAGTGATAATATGTTCCCCAAATTGCATTATACTTATTATCCACAGAATCACAATTTCTCCTTATTGCCAAACTATAGTAAACTGCCAGCTTATCTATTAGCTTAGCCGTGAGTTTACCTTTCCCTTAAAGTACTTCTTTTGCAATTTTTTATCCGCCTTATTCAACTGCTCCTGTATTTTTTTTTACTTGCTCGCGGAGTTGTGAACTCATTCTCTTCTGAACATGCCCGATACATTCTTTTTTGACAACTTCAACTTCACCGTAAAAAGCAGCTTTCAGAATCCCAGAATATGTTTTTGAATCGCCATCACCTATAAAGTTTCTATAACGAACTTTAAATTTTTCTATTGAATGCTTAAACATTTTAATAACCGCATCGGCTTCCATTTTACCTAAAGAGCCCTGGTGATTTGCAGAACAAGCATCTTTGTGTTCATTATACCAATCATTATACTTTTTAATATCTTTTTTTGGTTTCCAAACCACACACTGTTTACAGTATGAACTTTTTACAATTATATCAATGATTTTTCCAATGTAATATCCAATCAATGATGCCACTCCATACAAAGAATTGAACCCTCGCTTCTTCCAGGTTCCGTCACCCGAAACTGTTAATTTTTCATTATTTTCATACCTTGGCTTCACTCCAATATAAAACAAAATATCACGAAAAATAAGTTTGAACTGAACGCACGACTTTACCACGTGGCAGAACTCTTTAGACTGACAAAATACTTTTATTTTAGGTTATAATAGCCAAATGTGACCTTGGAGTAGTTAGTGGACTTATTGTACTCGCCTTCTACGAAAAAACACAATAGAAAAAGGAACCTCAGGTAGCGCGTGCAGTGAGTGCAGCTGCTACTCCGGTTCTTACTCTACCTGCTTTTTAATACTCTGACGTGGCCTTACAAATTCAAGTATATCTCCGAAAATATTTATCAGATTGACTTAAAATTTTCAGAGAATATACTTAAATATGTGCATTCCGAATATGTACATTCCTTAAATATATGTACATTTCAAAAATGCAAAAAAAAAAAAAAATCGATTTTTTGAAAATTCTAACTGCGTATAACCCCTTAATATCTTCTGGCATCGTCAATATTAAATACGCATCCCACTCTTCATCCAACGAGCCGCGAAACTCTGTATGAGAATATCGTCGGAGACGAGCAAAGTGCTCAAGGTATTTTCGGAGACGAGTAGGGTGATCTGGATCACCGGGAAATATAACGCTCGCCATAGTTGCGTTGTTCTGAGGAATTACGATACAATAGCCAATTTGACGAGGTTTGGTTCAAGCGGTCGTCTTCACAATTCGGAATCTCCAATTGCAGAAATGACTGCAAACGTTTCATATGCGTCAGTCAATATATAATGCTATATATTCTAATTTTTTACATTAAATTATTTTAGTCAGTAAAATTAAAACACTCGGTTCCATAAATCTTAAATTATTTATTAGAAACGTTTGCACCGAACTTGTGTATATAAATATAATGTATTAATTTATAATTATCCTTTGATATTATGGTGAACAGTAAAACTATAACCAAAATTGAGTTGCTCTGAAAAGAGTTGAGTTTTATTTTATTATATAAACTAGTTTTAACACTCTTACAAAACATTCCTTAACATTAATTAATCACAGACTCACCTGAAAAGAGAAACAACATTTGAAGCTATTGTTTCACCAGTTCTTATTAATCATTATTATTTAAATATTCAAATAACAATATAATTCTCACTTGTTTAACCTAACATAACCTCTCTATTTATCATGCTGTGTTACTCTGACAATATATGACAGACAGCTCCATAGAATCAAACAAGTTCACGGATAAATTATACATCAAAGTTATTACGCGGCAAATTCAAACTGTAAAAACTAAATGAAGTGTCATGCACTTTGCTTACATAAATTCGGTAAGTACACTTGCACTCTACTTGTGTATAGTTCGATCGCTCGTCCGTTAAAGGCAGCACTTTCTTGCGCGAAAGACTTGCCACACTTTTTACATTGCCTTTAGCGATCTCCCTTTCCATCTCTGTTGTAACTTGCGCACCGCAATTTACACCTATGTTTCTACTTGTCTGTTCCAGGATTCACCCTTTCGCTACGGCAGTCCGTTCCACGGAAGTAGCGCCACTGAACGGGGCACCGCGATGTGCCGTCTCGCGGGCACCGATTATATACGGCACCCGCACAGATAGGTCATCACGTGGATGCCGGATATATACGGCACCTGTAACAAAAGGGTTAAAAGGCGCAACGAATACCGCCGTCATGCGAAGTAAAACGCGCTGGCTGTCTGTCTTTAGTTTATTAACCGTTTGAGTGCCAAGGAGCGATTTTGCGCTTCTTCTCTGTCGCTCGGACAGTGCCAGCGCTCTAGGCTAGAGAGGGAATAAGACAAGCGCTATCACGGTGCTTGGCACTTTTGGACGGGAAAACAGCAAAGACGCGTGGCACTCAAAAGGTTAAGCTTTTTTTCTTTTGTTATTTTTTTCGTTAAAAATTCTTTCTTTTAATTATTAAGTCTTGTTTGCTTATTATAAGATTTTGTATTGTTAAGTTTTTCTTCTTTAGTAAAAATACATGTATAAGAAAAAAAAAAAAAAAAAAAAAACGAATCTCGAATTTTTTTCTTCTTTGATTTGAAACGCACCTGTTCCCAGATGTACACGATTCATGATGCCTAGGCGCTCATAGTAATCACGAATTAAAAACACGAAATTTAAATGCACATACAATGAGGCACACCTCGTAACATGTTTTATAAAAATATTGCACGACTTTGTTAATATAATATTATACATAATTTTAAAAGCATGTTGGAAAATGAGTTGGAATATAATCCTTAAAATATTTCATATACGAGGTCTGGCTATTAAATAACGAGACTGCGCGCCTAGAGGGCGCCGTAGAGGGGTGGGAAAAAAAACGAGTACTGCGTTGGGTATCTAGATATCTTGTCTATGCACGTACCAAAACACGTTATCGTCACTATTATTGTATTTGTGCAGTAGCGGTTTGAAACGAACGTGTTTTTTACTCGTGCCGAAAACCATGTGTGACGAAAAACAGGAGCAACGTATCAATCTCAGATTTCTCGTTAAATTAAAAAAAACTCCGACTGAGTGCTGTAAATTGTTGCAAGAGGCCTATGGGTACAATTTTTTATCTCGTGCGCGTGTTTGAGTGGTGTGAGCGCTTCAGTGAAGGCCGAGTGAGCACTGGAGATGACCAACGCCCAGGTCGCCCTGTCACTGTTTCAACTCCGGAAACAGTGACCAAAATCAACCAAATTGTGCGTACAGATCGTCGAATGAGCATCCGGATGATTGTCGAGGCTGTAAACGCCGATAAAGAAACGGTTAGACAAATTTTACACGAGGAATTACACATGACAAAAGTCTGTGCGAAGTTGGTGCCAAAAACCTGACTCCTGACCAAAAGCTCTTGCGTCAACAGGTCTGCTCAAATTTCCTTGAAAGGTTAAAAAAAGATTCCGGACTGATGAAAAACATTATTACTTGCGACGAAACGTGGATTCTTCAATACGATGTTGAAACAAAGCGGCAATCGATGCATTGGAAGACGCCTGAATCGCCCAGAATCAATAAAGCAAGGATGTCCAAATCAAAATTCAAGGCAATGTTGATCGTTTTTTTCGACATTAACGGTATCAAGATGACTGAATGGGTTCCAGAAGGTCAGACTGTCAACCAGACTTACTATTTGTCAGTTTTGGCAACACTGCGAGAACGAGTTCGTAAGAAACGGCCCGAGTTGTGGAAGAACAACTCGTGGATTTTGCACCAGGACAACGCACCTGCCCATAACGCGCTATCTGTGAAGCAGTATTTGGCCGGTAAGCGCACACCAGTGCTCCAACACGCGCCGTACTCGCCAGATTTGGCACCGTGCGACTTTTTTTTGTTTCCGAAGATAAAATCTGCTTTGAAAGGGACTCGATTTGAGTCGATGGAAGCGGTAAAGCAAAAAACGGCAGAGCTCCTAAAGGCCCTCACCAAAGAAGACTTCCGGCACTGCTTCGATCAATGGAAAAAACGTATGGAAAGGTGTGTGGCGAGGGAAGGGGACTATATTGAAGGGGAGCATTTGAATGTAGAATAATTTTTATAATGAAACCCTTTTTCGTAACCAGTCTCGTTATTTAATAGCCAGACCTCGTACTGACGATTGTTTAGATATTTTTGTTAGAGATGGAGTTGTACGGTAAAGGACAAAGAATAGCAGCCTTTATCAGATATGAGTTAAACATTTTTTATTTACTTTCTTCAAATTTAAATTAAAACATTAAATGTATAAAAAAATACGTTATTAATATTTTAAGTACAAAAAATTTAACTGAAATGCGCAGGGAACTACTATTTAATGCATTTTTAATGATTTTTAGAACAAAACAAAAATAGTTAAATAAATAATTTGCATTTTCATTCGTTTATTAAAAATTTAGACTAATTTTTTTTTTTTTTAAATAATGTAAATCACTAACGCCTAACGGTCTTATCATTAATTAATTACGTTAGACAAAAAAAAAATGGCATAATGAAGAAAAGCAATTTGCTTTATCTTTATTTTGTAAATCCATGTAAAAATAAAATAATAAATTTAGTTTGCCTTGTATTCGTTTAATTTAAAAGTGAGTTAACGAACTCGATTTAGCAGCTGGAAGAACTGATAATTTTTTATAATAATTAAATGTTAAAACATCTTCTATGAATTAAAGAGAGCGTGAATGCGTTCTACTTTGGAATGAAATAAGTATAAAGACATGGTTAGATTATAATTGGAAAAAAGTTATTGTTAAAGGCTACTCTGATCTTGGGAAATATGCTCGCTGTGCAAAAAACGGTAATCACGTTTTAGTCTTTATGTCAAGAGGCAGGTAGCACAACTGGAGGTAACCTAAATATTACTATGTTCTCCATAACAGTGTCAGCGAAAAACCATTAAATCCAGTTATAAATGATATTTTAAATTATATAGAAAATGCCAGGTTTATTGTTAAATGTATAGTTTGTGATTTAGGTCACACAAACTAAGTCGCTAAAATATTTTGAAATAACTAAAGAAAAACCTTTTATTAAGCGAAACGAAAGACATTTTCTATAATTTAAATACCCCTCATCTTCTTAAGTGCTAAGGAAATAATTTTCGAATTCGGGCTATGACAATCAATGATTAAACTGTATCGTGGGATGCTATAAAAGAGTTAAGAAATTGCGAAGAAGACGAACCCTGTACAGATGCATCTAAATTAACAGATCGCCTTCTTGATTCTGATCAGTTTCAATAAATGAATGTCAGTTTAGTAGCCTAAATTTTTAGCAATTCTGTTTTGTCAGCTCTATTGGCTAGTGCTTTTGCGTCTAAAGATCCTTTTATTCATCCTGATTGTGTTCAAACCACGAATTTTATTATAAAAGTTGACGATTTTTTTGATTTATTTTTATTTTTTTTTGATAGCATAAGTACTAAAGATACAAAATGGTTACGTCGATCTTAATCCAATAAAAATCCACAAGTAATTAAATATTTAAAAAACAGTTTAAATTGGATAAAATTTTGGAAATGTAATAATAATAAGCGTACTCCAGCGTGTTTTGATGGTGCTTGTTTAACTGCAAATAGTACCCTTTTGCAATGGAAAGATATGAAAGAAAGAGGCGGTCTTCATTTACTAACACCGCGATAAAATCAGGATCTAATAGAAAATTTATTTGCAGTTTTGCAAGGTTGATCAGGGCATAATCAAAATTCAACAGTTACGCAGCTGCAACGTAATTTGCAGCACTCAATCACAGCAAATTTAACATCTTCAAATTTAATAAATTACGAGCTTGATGGAACAGTTGCGTTACTAACGATTTCTGACGATGAAAACATTGACGATTTGTCAGTCTGATGATTCACTCAATGATATTTATTCGAATTTAAATTTTATTGATGAAAATAGTTTTTTTTATGAAAATAGATTCTTTTTCGAGTAATGATGATGGAACACCATTTTCCAAAGGAATAGATGGGTTCATAGAATGCTGTGAGACCGAAGATGTTTTATCTCAGAATATATCCTATTCAAACACTTGTGTTATTGATAAGGAAATTTCTTTTGAAGATACATCTGCAGTAATCGATTGAGTTTTAGTTTTATCTACACATGTGTATGAGTTTTAGTTTAACAGATAAGTTGAATCTAATAAACAGCATTCTAAATATTGCAACTGACTCATCTACTCTAATAAAGTATGTTGCAGGATGTATGGCAATGAAATGAATTTCAAAATTTGATTGATAGCTGTAAATCTACATTTACGCGTGAAAATTTAAACTTTGAGAGAAACAGTGATCTGTTAATATTTTTTAAAGCGTATAAGGTTTTCGGAAATAAAAATGAATTCGGTAATCTTTGTGCTCCCTCGGACAATTTTACAGATATTATTCAAACTGCAATACAAGTTTTAGATAATTGTTTTTATAAAGTTTTATATTGTGGTAAAGTCAGTAAATTATTAAAAGATAAAATAATTAATCAAAGAAATGAAAATAAAGCGGAGTTTTATGAGTATAGTGAGCATTGTTGGTCTGTGCAAATCTCATCACGAATTCTTTGTTGAATTTTTTGTGAAGGTGCACATTTTAAGTAAGAATGGATTAAATGGGATATGCAAGATTCAAAATTAGGTAAGAAAAGGGAACACACGAGTATACAGGAGCCTCATTGGAAATTATAGAAAGTGAGTCACAAGTAAATTAGTTTAACGGGTTACCCCCACTTGCGACTTTGAAAAAATCGATTTTTTGTTAATTGCATTTTTTTGAAGTATAAGTATCTGAGAATATGACCTAAAAATTTCAAGTCGATCCGAACAAAATTGACTGAGATATGAGCGTTGAAAGAGAAGAATCCGTTGTGTAAACAACCGGCAATTAAAACTTTAAACGCGTTTTTCTCGAAATGGCATTTCTGAAGTCGGTGACCAAGATTTCTCAAACACTAATGAACTGATCTTCTTGAAATTTTGCAGGCTTATTAAATACAAAAAAATGTAGTCTTTAATGGTTCGATTTTGTTTAAAAAAAAAATGGCCGTTGTATAGCCAAAAAACGGCCGTTTTTTTTCGTTAAAATCAAACTATTAACTTTGACTGTCCACCATTTTGTGAAAAATGAATATTTTTTTTAATTCTTTGATTAAAGACTAGTTTATACTTATATTTAACTAAATCTATCTACATTTTTTGTTTCAAATAATTCACTTCGCCGCAATGTTGGTCACCGCAAACCGTATAAATACAAACACTATTTCATTGGCGGCCATTTGCCACTTAACAATGTAATATTTTGCAATAAAAAAATTACTGAAAGTTCTTCAAGATGTATTCTTTAAGATGATATAATAATTGTTTAAAAAAGTTTTGTAGTTTTCTTTAAAAAAATTCATGAAAAAGGCCTTTTTTATTGAGCTACAACTGGGGGTAACCCCTTAATGATGATGTGCTTAAAAATTTAAACAATCAAAATATTATGAAAATTTAATTTTTTTTTTTTTGTATATAATAGTTTCTTTTATTATATTTATATAAAAATTGACTCAGATTATATAATTTCATTAAATATTACTGTGCCGTCTTTAATGTTTGCAAAGTGTAACTCAAAAATACATTTTTCCAATTAGTATTTATTTAACGATATTTGTTCTGTTTAATATTTTAAGTACGGCGCGCTTTGTATAATTTGTAAACTAATTAATTTCATTCTTACAGTTTCAAGTTTACATATATATATTACCGCGATAACAAAGTGTGCTGGCAATATCAGGGCGCGCGTGCACGAGCAAGCGTGCCGTCATTGTGCCATCAAATAGCGAACACATGAGCTTCTCATGCGGCATATGACGGCAAATTGACGTCAAAAAGCCGGAGCAAACTGAGTCTTCCACTGAGTACAGAGCTTGCTGCGGTGTTTAGGATCGTTGTCCTCCTGCAGAATCCAATCTTCATTTTTTGTGATGAACCATCGTTTGGCAGATGGCAGTAAAGCCTTTTTGTAGATTTTTATCATTTTCTCGGCATTTAGGT
The DNA here is from genome assembly GCA_949987625.1 of Chalcis sispes. Taxonomy (NCBI): domain Eukaryota; kingdom Metazoa; phylum Arthropoda; class Insecta; order Hymenoptera; family Chalcididae; genus Chalcis; species Chalcis sispes. Next base: position 18,108,884 of record OX465098.1, on the reverse strand, counting down.
TGTCAGTAAAGAGGTGCAAAGTGCCGAATCCCTGCTTTGAGAAGCAGTCCCAAAGATGCACCTTTATTCCATGTTTTACGGTCCGCTGAACAAGCCTATTGGTGGAAGTTGACCAGGCTCGCGTGAGGACAGAACGTGCCCATATAGAACATTCATCAGTAAAAATGACATTTTCAAAATCTCTATCAATATTCTCATGCGCCCAAGCGAGTCGCTTTGTCACACGTTTTTCAGTCAACAGAGGCTTCTTCATTGTGTTGCGCCATTTCAGATGATGAGTACGAAGATGAGTTCGGATAGTTTCGTAGGATATATCTAAACCTTTTGCCATTAATTTTGCTTGTCCTTGCCGCAGTGTTAAAGCAGGATTCCGCGAAAACAGATTCACTATTCTTTTTTCATCTTCTTTGTTCACTTTTTCTATCGAGCCACGTTCTGGTAAATCATCAACATTTTTAGCCACTTTATATCGCTGTATCCACTTCTGTACAAATGCCTTTGACTCTCTCATATATTTAGCAGCCGCTGATTGCGACATTTTGGGACCTTTCGGGTGGATGCAAAGGAACACAGCCTCGTAGCGCGACGCGTACTTAGCACTCATGGCGTTTAACGTGATTCTCTTTTGAAAGGTCAGCGACAACTGAATCCATGTTGACAATGCATCAAAGACAAAGCTTTTCTCTATCGACTTGCAAAAGAATTAGAGCGAAATCTTTTATCACCTGTCGGTGAAGTCGACCACGCTCTTACTTGACAGACTGTACACTAATCACGGCGGCAGATAAAAATAATACAGCACGTTGTTCCTGACCAAGTTCCTGATGTTACATGCACTTCGGGCCTGCAACGAACTCAACAACAGCAGTAGTAGTTTATAAATTTTACATTAGGATTTATAAATTTAACATTATAATTACTTAAGTATATCTATTATAAATTATTTATTAATTGTTAAGTATCAATTATAGATTTAATTGGAATTATTTTAAATTTTATTATATTAGAATATTATTTATATAGTAAGATAACATACTTTACAATTATACAACATTTATACAACATTTTTCAGATGAATAACAACGTTTTGAATATTAACCCCTTGACATACAATGGCGTCTCTGAGACGTCATGTGATTCATGTGCCATGGTAGACTTTGACGTTTCCGAGATGTCAAAAAATCTCTTCGGCGAATATACATTCTGTCAAAAAAGTACCGGGAATTGTCGATTTAAATCTGGCGGAGCAATTTAGGCAGGTAAAATTTTTTTTCTAGGTTAGTACAACTGTCCTTAATGACTATGCCAAGTTTGAGCGGAATCTGTCAACGAGTGTGTTTACAGTAGCTGGTTAAGTCAGTGGCCTTCAACTCGCGCGCCGAATTTTGTTTTATGGCTTCAATCGACTGAAAACGGGTGCCACGGAGCGGCAATTTAAGTTTTGGGAAGAGGAAGAAGTCACAGGGAGCCAAATCCGGCGAATACGGTGGTTGTTTAAGCGTGTTCGTTGAGTTTTTGGCAAGAAAGTCGGTCACAATCGTAGCTCGGTGAGATGGCGCGTTATCGTGTCTTGCGGCCACCTTTCTCATGCCCGAAATATCAATTAAAATCGTACGTGTGGACTCGTGGGATATCTCAAGTTCATGTGCTATCTCTCTCAAGCTGGCATGATGGTTTTCAAGCGCCATTTCCTTAATTTTATCGACGTTATCTGCGGTCGAAGCCGTCGATGGGCGTCTGGAACGAGGCAAGTCTTCGACGACTTCACGACCTTCCTTGAAGGCTTTGTACCTCTCATACGCACGGGTTTTCGATAGTGCTTTATCACCAAAAGCCTTTTGCAACATTTTCAATGCATTGGCACACGAAATTTCATTCGTAACACAAAATTTTAGACAAACTCTTTGTTCAACGTAATCACCCATTGTAAAAAATCGGCACGCACTATTGACATCGACTGACTTAACCAGCTACTGTAAACACACTCGTTGACAGATTCCGCTCAAACTTGGCATAGTCATTAAGGACAGTTGTACCAACCTAGAAAAAAAATTTTACCTGCCTAAATTGCTCCGCCAGATTTAAATCTACAATTCCCGGTACTTTTTTGACAGAATGTATCGACCTTATTGAATGTTATATAACAATGTAAATCCGAAAATAAAACGACCTTTTCTGAGCTTGTAAAAGAGCGTTCACTATTGAATCAAATTAAATGGTATTCTGCGGACGCGTCAACGCGCATTTTATTCGTATGCCAAGGGATGAATAATATTATTTATCAAAATATTCCATTTATTGGTGTCCATGGAACTGGTCCTCATTCATTTCTTGGTAAGAAATATTATTTAAAAGTTTCTGATTTTATTTTAATAAAATAAGTATCTCAAATTAAAAATAATTTTGACGCAAGGTGCTGCTCAACATTTAGTGAACCTTGGTACTCAAACTTCTACTTTTATTAGTTGTAACGCCACTGGAGATCAGGGTGGCGTACAAAGGTTGGGGAGGCGGGTTGGTTGCTTACTAGCAAAGAGTAAAAATCACCGCTTTAACACAAAACAGAACAACACCGTTTATTCGACTTAAAAATTAAGTACAACAATTATCCCGCGTTATTACGCGAGCCCAGGGCGCCAGCTACACACGTGTAGCGCGGTTTCTTAAGTGGCACTTCCGTTCGCACGGCTAGCTTACGGTTAGAGCGGTCGCGGGCATACAAAATACAAAAACGACAAAAATGGTGCGTAGCACGCGTCGCGGTCGCACACACACACAGCCGGGTAGGACACGGGGATGATTCGGGGACGGGATGCCTCCTGGTAGCAGCGACCGCACCGGGGTGCACTTACCAGATCTCTTATACGCATTCGAATACAAAAAGAAACACGTTCCACCTGCTTTGAACACGCTCATCTTTTCTAAGGCGCTATTTCGTTCGTGACTCCTCGCGACAACGGACTCTGACAGAGCGTCGACTGCTCGCCATTCTTGTGACTTCTCGCGAAAACGGACCCGAACGGAGTGTCGACTGTTTGGTAATGCGGAACCGAACGGAATGAACGAAAAGCTCTCTGAGCTGCCGTTCGCGAGCGCAGATTTTTTGATAAGCGGTCTGCACTGGAACAACGTACGTGTAAAATACGTTACGCGACGCGGCCACCACGCACGCTCAGCGCTGTCGGCAGTTGACGCTACCGCGCGCCAGCAGCGCGCGTTTAGGTTATCCGCTCGCGAGTGCTCGTGTTGTTTATGTCTTCTCCGGAGCGGTGAGAATCTACATCCGATGTCCAGACGCGTTCCATGGCTGGTAGGCGTCGACTAATCTTTCCTCTTCTCTCTCCTTTACATGTGCGGCATAGCGGCGGATCAGAACGATAGGCGGCTGAGCTAGGCCACGCTCCTAGACACTCCCAGGTACGTAATTACTTGCACGGAGGAGCGGTACTGATGTACTTCCTTGCTTCCTAACCTCCGCTTGTCAAATTTCCCATGGTGTTGTGTTGTAGCCTGTACTCCCCTTCCAAGGTGTAGCTGCTGCTATCACTTCCTTCTTCTTATAATTACTGTCTGGGAGGTTACAGGTAAGGAACAATGACAAGGACAGGAAGGAGCTTGGAGAAGGAACCTTGCTGCAGTATGTGCGAGCACTACCACGACTAGCCAGGGCTCCTGAGATTAGCTCCTCGCTAGAGCCTGTAATTGAGCTTCAGGCTCCTGTACCTGGAGGAGGTATAGTATGTACAGCCCTGCGTGGCTGTTATTTAGGGTCAAATGTGGCAGTCCTGCGAGACTGCCAATATTGTAAAGGGCATTGTGGGCTACAAGGAGGCTTACAAGCTATGCTTTGGCCTCCTCATGTGACTGGTGCAAAAACACCACGTCACAGTCAATTGCACAGGATACAAAGACTTAAGAATCATTCAAATGCAAGATTGTACTGGGAAGTGATTCGAGCATGCATGATATGTTTACACAATCTCACTGGTACATTTAAAGAATCACACTAGGAAGGTTACACAGTTCTAAAATTACCACAAATTAAGAAGGAGCTTCGTGCAGGTATATTAAATAGTATGTATTTTATTAAAGAATTTTAAATTCATGTGAATTTTATAAATTAAATTTTCAATTATTCATGTAAATATAACTATTTTAAGAGAAAATGAAAATTTTGAATATTCACGAGATTTCATTGATGTCTTTGAATTATTACAATGATATACATCACTTTTAGATAAGATGGATATTATGTGCACCCGAAACAACGTTCAATTTTTGAAAAATGAAGTACAAAAAGTAAATTTAATAACAGGAAAATAAGCAGAACCAATCAGCCCATCAGGACGGGCGCGCACTGCGCATGCGCTCCGTTCTGCTGTATTCACGCAGCAAGACGTGTGTACCAGCGCTAATACGCGCGGGCTGATTTCAGGCGTGTGCGCCGGCCTTTACTTTTGGCGGGCCGGCTAACAGTTGGACGCGGCCTCTCGCGGCCAACCGTGAGACTACGCACGTGTAGTCTCACACACGCTTACACACACACATACACGCACACGCGCGCGCGCACTTAAATGCTATATGTATGCATGAGTGAGAGCTAACCTCTCACTCGACGCTCGCACGAATAATACAATAATTAAACGCGACCGCGCGCGTATAATAAATCGCGAACAAATATGAATCTAACCAAAAGTGGCCGCTTCTATTATATCGGTTTGAACTCGAACTCGAAATACGATAATAAAATGGATAAAACAAAAAGTGTAAAACTGTAATTGAAAAAATAGAAGTTGAAAAAGTTGTAAAATCTAAGCAAAGGATTAGAAGAAATGATGGTATGAAGGTGCTACATTTTAGCTAAGAGCAGACCCAAGGGTATTCAATTATTAATAGAATTTCAAATTTTTGTATATATATAAATACCATTCCATGGTCACAAAAGTGTGGGAAATTCAAAATTAATATCGAAACGCAAATTAATACGCGCTACCGCAAAAATTCGATTTTCGCGTAAAAAGACGTCTTCGGTTTTTTGACTATAACTTTAAAAATAAATTGAATTCGGCAAAACGGGTTTCACGAGCGTATTCTACGAGACATTTGCCAACTTTTTAAGTAAAAAAAAAAATCGATTTTTTGGTCATGCTTGATGAGAACCTCCCCTTAATTTGGCTTATTTTGCAAATCTGTTGATAAAAATTTTAAAACTTATTTTGATTTAAATATTTTTACTCATTGTAAATAGGGCCTAATATCTCTATAATCAGGTGAGAATAACCCGTTGAACTATTGAAGTTTTAAATAATAATGATGAACATTTTATGACATTCCAGCTATGCGCAAATTAAAATAATTGTTTTTGAATATTTCAGTAACATATGAAAATTAAATTAACAATTATTTTTCGTTATTTGACGTGTTTTATTATCGCAAATTTTGAGAGTGGTACTTTCGCGCCTTTTTATCTCAAGCTCGTTAGTAAGTATGCATCTATACGATGCGCACAACTCAAAATTTTGGCTTACATTCTTTTTATGGCTAACGTCGAGAAGGTGTCTTACATATTTCCAACGAATATAGACGCTTATCTATACTTGTTGATATTACTGAGATGAGTAGAGAACGAAAGATTTCTCTCTCTTTTTTCGTACCATTCTGAACATTAAAGCATAAAGCTCTTCTGTGTTGTGTGTTAAATAATTTATTTTGTCAAATTAAAAAAGACGAATAAACTAAAACATTGTCACGTTTTATTGGAACGCGTTGAATTGAACTCTATTAGAAACTTGTGATAACCATCTAATTTTCTTTTCAGATTGTGACTTTAACAAGCTAAATTCAAGCCAAAGCTTTGGAGATGGTTTAATAATTGGTTGGATTTCAATTTTATATAATTTAATGTTGTAAATAAGAACTAAGTTGAAAAACCTAAGATGAATATTGTTGAATCAATGAAAGGATAACCAAAAATTAAATTTGTGGAGACATTTAAGAATAAAGTTAATATTTTGAAGAAACCAACTACAGCTAAGCCAACTAAAACTGAAACTATAAGTAAGCCTTCGGTCCGAGGATCTTCGATAATTATCTTAATATCTGTTGCTGATTCTTCTTTTATAAAACTGACGCGTGTGATCTTATAGAAATGCTCGGGCGTCTGTTGATCGATATTGCTATTCGTAAGTGGACGTGGACACTCATGTTTGATAAAATGGCGCGCGGGCGTCCGACGATCGATATTGTTATTCGTATGGACACGGGCACTCTTCTCTTATAGAATTTCGTACAGACGTGCCTAGATCAATATTGTTGTACTTATGTATTAGGACCTTGAATAAGTTCTCGCTGTTTTTTTTATAAAATAAAAGCTTTATTTAAAATATAAGACACAAAAACATGTCACTCAAAGTATTGTCCATTACTTGAGACCACTTTCTTACATCTTTCTGGCCGTATATAAATTCCGCGTCGGGACAACGATATGTCTTTTGAGGCTATCCAAGAATCGAACCATTCTTTAGTATCTTCGTAAGAATGGAAGCGCTGCTCAGCCGGACCATATGCCATCAAACGGAATAGGTGAAAATCGGAAGGGGCTATGTCAGATGAATACGGCGGATGGGGTAGAACTTCCCATTGAAGCGTTTCCAGGTAGGTTTTCACTGGTTTTGCAATATAAGGCCGAGTGTTGTCGTGTCACAAAATCACTTTGTCGTATCTCGGCTCTTTTAGCGACCATTTTTCTTTTAGGGCTTGACTTAAACGCATCAATTGAAGTCGATAGCGATCTCCTGTAATAGTCTTATTCGGCTTGAGCAGCTCATAATATATGTCACCCTGATAATTCCACCAAATGCAGAGAAGAAGCTTCAAACCATGGCTATTTGGTTTTGCGGACGATTGATTGATGCATGGCCGAGCTTACCCCATGATAAAGCGATTATAGCGTAAAAGTACTAGCTGCAAGATTCCTGTACCATGCTTATGTGTCAGTCTATTCTTATAAAATACTGTTGGTAACTCTTTTGAACTTGGACCAGTACGTAATACTGTTCGTGTTGGTTACTTTTTTTCTGAATTCTCAGACAGTTCACTTAGTGGTCCCAATATGTTCAACTCCACTGTAACTCTGTAATACTTTATAAAGCTAGACAAGTTATAAAACAGTATGCCAAAGGCATGCTACTATGTTAGACATCGCCCTATCAGTGATCATCAGAATTCCTACCATGTACCTGCTGGCCATGCAAACGGACGATAAATGCCACTATGTTGAGCGGTGACAAGCAGAGGAACTATTAGTGAGTGACCACAGTATATCGTCTAGAAGGACCATAGAAAAATGGCAATAGCGATGGGACGTAGCCAAGAAGGGTCGGTGAACTTACCGCACCATCCCTGACGTTTATCGTTTTCAGAACACATGGAAAGACTAGCTCCAGATGATTAAGACTTATGTCTCTAGGGTTTGCAGATAGGATGGGGCCAGGTTGCTGTGTTCACAAAGTTCATCGTGGAAAATGCAAATGTGATCAAAAGAAAGAAAAAAAGAGAGAGGAGAATGGAACTAGCAGCTGCAGAATTTGTTTAATCATCATAGAAGAATCTTCATTAAAGCAAAGCCTAGGTTATCACATCTTAAGTGATCTATTTAAAAGTAACAATGCAGTAACATACATGTACGTGCAGTCCTAATAATACTTAGACATACATACATACATGCTGATTCATATTAAGGGAGGGTAACATTTTTAAACTTTTTTTTGCATTTTTTTTATTTGATTTTCTGAATGGAGAACCTTTTAAGAATATTGTGTGAAATTTTGAGGTGAATTAGAGCAGAACTAACGAAGATACAGCGGTTTAAGCAACCGCGCCTCATACATGACTGAGCGCGATCAACTGACTCTATGCGTATAAGCCGAGCGGAGCAGGAAGCTGAAAAACAGACTAAAAAAGGCAGGATCCGTCGTAGACAGGAGGAAAAAGATGCTTTAGACATCATGGATAATAGCAACATTTTTTATGGACCTGGCATCGATGATTCAGTGTGAGGTTCGTCGACAAAACTCGCTTATAAATGTTTTATTCCAAATTTTTTAGTGTTCAAAACTTTAAAGCGTTTTCCCACTACTCACGTTTTCAAAGTCGGTGCCCCTCATAACTTCAAAATTACTGCACCGATCCTTTTAAAATTTTAAACACTGTTTCTGTACATAATTTACGAGGTAACGCTGGAGAGTTTTTTTCAAATCTGTTAATATTTATTTCACAATAACAAATTATCCGATTTCTTTTGCAAAAATCGCGTTTTTCACTTCAAAGTGTTCTCAAAAAATGAAAAACTGAAATTTCGAAAGACCCTCCCAGTATTACGTGGGGAAAGTGATTATCTAACAAAAGAACTTTGATTTTCTGATTTCAGATGATCCAGAACCGAGTTATGAGTGGCACCGCAATTCTACTTTTTTCCGAGACGTTTCCGAATAATTGCTGCCATTGCCGTATTTTTTAATATTTCTTGATGAAAATTTTACAAAATATTCTTCGAATGTTATACTTTAATGTACTATTAGTTTTAATAAATAGATTTTAACTGTGTCGTTAAAAAAACTCACAAAAATGTGACATTTTGCACGAATTAACGTTACCCCCCCCCCCCCCCCCCTTAATGAATCACGGCGATTTTAGTCCTGTCGTATTTATTCTTTCCAATTGCCTTGTCTTATTTCTTCCTAGACTGACATTCTTTTCCTCCGTTTTCTCTCATTTCTTTTGAACATCTTTTGGCTATTTCGCTTTATTCATTATTTCTTATAATTAGTTTTTCTCAAAATTCCTGACTCTTTTTAATTTTTTCTATCCATTTATTCCTATCTACGTTCTTTGATCTTGTACCCTAGTCAGTTACAACTAAGCCTAAATAAGTATCATCGAGCCGTGTGATGACTCGGTTGGTAGACGACTGGACTCTTGGTCTGAAGAATCGAGGTTCGATTCTCTGCCAACTCATACGAGCATCGCCATTCTTTCATATTCATGTGCTCTGGTTTTCATTACATTGCAAAGCTCCGTCCTAATTGGCAATTCAAAAAGGTTGCCTAAAAGTGGAATGGTAAAATATAAAAAAAAGAATACCTATCACTAGAATATTTTCTGAAATCTCTCTACCCTTATTTCTTCTTGAGCACCAAAGTTCCAGCCCATGACTCATTAAAAATCATATCAACGTGACAAATAACCACACTTTTATTTTTCAAACTTTTTAAACCTTTTTTATTCTATTGTCCACAACTAATTCATGATTAGCTGTTCCTTTTAATCTTTTTCTAATGTATAGATTCATATTTCCTTCTTCTTACCGAGAATTCTGGTAGTAGAATTCATTCACCTTCATTACTTTGTCCTCGCCCTACTCAGTTTTCATCTTTTTCTTACTCAGCATCATAATTTTTGGTCTTATGCTCAAGTTTAGATTTTCTATTCTTACATCCTTTGCTAGTTTCTTTATTATTTGCTGTTTGCTTATTTATTTTCCACCTTTTTGTATATTCTTTTTCTTTATTTGCTATTAAAATATTAAATCATTACGTTCTTAAGAGAAATTTGCGCTAACCCAATTTTTCGGTACATAACTCTTTGTTAACTTTATTTCCTACTCTACTTGTTTTCTGTTTATAGTATCTACAACATTTTTATTTTCCACATTGCTTTCTCCTCTTCTTTTTTATATTATTGTTAAACAAAAACAAATTTCTTCCGGCCAACACAAAAACGAAGCATTTGGAAAATGTTAAATATTATTATCTAAGGGTCTAGTATTAGGAATTTTTGCTAAAACTAGTATAATCAAATTGCACTGTGATATGAGTTCATCAGACTTTGGATTTATACTTCTGCAGATAAATATTGATGGAAAATTGCAGCCCATTTTATATTTGAGCAATAGCGTAATTTTTGCATTACTGCCTTGTTTTGGCTGACATACACAGTATATCGGAAAAGTACCCGAACTTTTGAAATAAAAAATCGAAAGTTACATCTAAAGAAATTTATTCCAGTTAACTTTCAAAATCGTCCCCTCCCCTAGATATACACTCATTTGAGCGCTTCATGAGTGATTCGAAGGCTCTCTGGTACTCCTCTGAAGTTATCGCTGTGAGACGCTCGGCGCAAGCCGCTTGAATGCTCGGTACATCTTCAAAAACCCGTCCTTTCAAGGCCATTTTTAGCTTGGGAAATAGGAAAAAGTCGGCTGGAGCCAGATCTGGCGAGTATGGAGCGTGATTGATGCGTGGGATCTGATTTTCGGCGTGATAATTTACAATGTTCGAAGAATGAGCAGACGCATTGTCATCCAGCAAACTCCACGATCCCGGTTCCTTGTACTCGGGCCTGATGCGATTAATCCGGCGCTTCAGACGTTTTAACACCTCTACGTAATACGCAGCATTCACGGTGGTATTTGGGGGCACAAATTCTTTGTGTATTAGGCCTTTGGAGTCGAAGTAAGCGATGAGCATCGTCTTTACCCGTGATTTTTGTTGGCGCACTTTTTAAGGCCTCGCACGGCCCGGACTGAGCCAAGCGGATGACTGGCGCTTCGTGGAAGGATCGTATTGAAAGCACCAAGTCTCGTCACCAGTCACAATTGAGGTTAGAAAGCCCAGAGTGGTGTCGCAAGACTCGATAAAATCTTCACAACATTGGATGCGAGTTTTCTGCTCTGGTGTGAGAAAGTGCGGAACAAATCTAGAGCAGACCTTCCTGCGGTTCATTTTTTCTTTCAAAATCAACGCGACGCTATCCTTGCTCATGTTCAGTTCGTCTGCCAATATTCTGAGAGACATGTGGCAATCCTGCTTTAGAAGCGCGCGCACGCAAGCCTCGTTTTCGTCGGTAACAGCTGTTGACGGCCGGCCGCTTCTCTTGTCATCTTCTAACGACTCCCTACCCTTCTTGAACCGACTGAACCACGTGTAAACAGTTGTACGCGACACTACACCTTCACCGTAAGCCGAACCGATCATTTTTTTCGTTTTTGCGAAAGTTTTTTTAAGTTTATAGCAAAATTTAATTGCGCCACGTTGTTCAAATTTCTCATCCTTCGTAGAGCTTGCACCAGGGTACTAAACACACGTTCACTCAAGCACGTCTATCTCGGCTACTAATGAACGGATACTGGTGAGAAAATTTTTAGACACTCCAGAGGGATGTAGCAACATAGTACCGGTGTCGTCCAAGAGGTAGAGCCACTCGTACAAGCGCTACAAAATAATTTTGGGAACTTTTCCGACATACTGTGTAAGATTATCAATAACACATCGTTCAATAAGTCCCGAGACTAACAACGAAAACAACATTTTTTTTCAAAAATCATTTTTATGCATTAATATAATCTCCTTTTAGAGTAATACAATCTTTCCAACGCCTTTCTAACATTTCTATACCATGTTTATAGAAGGATTTATCCTTTACTTCAAAATAGGCTTTAGTTTCGGCAATGACCTCCTCATTTGAGCCAAATTTCTTTCCCCGGAGCATTTTTTTTAGATCAGCAAAGAGCCAGTAGTCGCTGGGGGCTAAATCTGGCGAACACGGGGGGTGGGCAAGCAAATCGAAGCCCAATTCGTTCAATTTTGCCATTGTTTTCATGGACTTGTGGCATAGTGCATTGCCTTGGTGAAAAAGGATTTTTTTCTTCTTCATGTGCGGTCGTTTTGCTGCGATTTCCTCATTTAAACGTACCAACAAGTCAATATAATAATCACTGTTAATCGATTTACTTTATTCTAAGTAGTCAATAAAAATCACGCCATGTGCATTCCAAAAAACAGATGCCATGACTTCGCCAGCAGACTGCTGCGTTTTTGGACGCTTTGGGCGGCTTTCACCAGCCATGCGCCACTCAGATGATTGCCGATTTAACTCCGGAGTGAAATGATGTATTCATGTTTCATCCATGGTCACGTATCGACGCAGGCAATCCTTTTTATTGCGAGTAAATAGCGATAAACAGCTCTCTGAATCGTCGACTCGTTGCTGTTTTTGTTCCACTGAAAGCAGTCGTGGCACCCACTTAGAAAAAACCTTTTTAATGCTCAATTTTTCATGAAGGATTGTAAACACGCTTCCAAATGATATCTGTGTCATTTTTGCAATCTCACGAACCTTCACTTTGCGATTTTTCATTACAAGTTTTAACACTTCACTCACATTTTCTTGTGTAACGGCTTCCAATGGCCTACCCAAACGTTCCGCATCGTTTGTGTGCGTACGACCACGTTTAAACTCAGCATACTAACGACAAATCGTTGGTTTGGATGGAGAGGAGTCCGGGTTATGTTTTTCAAGCCATTGCTGGGCTTCTACGGTGTTTTTACTCATTAACAAACAATGTTTTATCAACACGCGAAACTCGCTTTTTTCTATTTTTCAAACAAATTACAAACTGGCTTAACTCTAACCTCGATAACTCTGCTGTCTGTGATCCGATCGACGTGAAATTTCTACACGTTTCATGTAAAGGTTCGCTCTCTATGGAAACGTGGCCAGTTTGGTACTACTAGCACCATCTCTGGGTTAGTCTTGGGACTTATTGAACGATGTGTTACGATATGACACCTCACGTTTATTTATTAAGAATTAATTAAAAAATAATGATAGACTGTGATAGTTTTTGTTTAATTCAACGCATAAAAAGCATTCATCTAAGATCTTCCAACAATGTTTTGGCAATAGTTTAATTTAGAAACTGAATAATGCCATTTTTAGATAAAAATAAATAATAGAATTTTTCTAAAATTGATTAGTGTATAAGAAAGATAAATCTAAGATATTACTTTTTGAAGTTTTACGTGTAATGATTAAAAACGCCTCGGCCAAGAAAAAAATTAATTTAATGAAAATATATAAGTTCTTCCAGATGCGTAGAAAAACATGCAATTGTATTTCTAATTGAATGTAATATTGTTAAATATTTATAAACAATTCTATAGAAGTAGATAGCATCAAATTAAGATGTTAACATCGTTAAGTAACACAGTTATAATTACCAAAACAAAAATATATTCGATTTTATTGGATAAGCTCACGAATAGAACTTCTTGCTAAGTTTTATCTCACTTTAATTAAGCTTGCGTTGGCGAAAGTCAATTTTTATCTTTTATGACGCAAGAATATAGATGATTTTACATTTACAAATTTAACTCACACAAAGTAATTTTAATACAATTTTCTTCATGATTTTTATCGCAGTTGATTGGCATTATAATAGTTAATTTAATGCTATCTAAAGTTGATCTAACTAAGGATTTAATGGGTTAATTTTCATCTTCATTTTTGAGTGTGTTTTTTTATAAAATGCAAGTTTATAAATTCATAAAAATTACCGGTTTTGAAAAAGCTAAGAAGAAACCATCCATTGTAATTACAGCAGCTCCTTCAGATCTTGTACTTGCAAGAGTGATAGCAGGGGATGACAAAGTTTCCCAAAATTTAAAGATGCTACTCCGTTTTATAGCACCAATTTTACCAGTGCGTCCAGTAACAATTATTTGCCCATCATCGTTCCAAAGACCACAGGAGGCAATGGCTACAGGAGGCCAACCTATAGTATATTTATTGATAACAAAAAATGCCCTAAAAAATTTCGTTTGTATAAAAATCTTTTAAATAGTTTATAAAATTTTATTACTTATAATGAATACAAACCTCTGGTCAAGAACGAGAATTTCTCCTTCTTCCGTACCAAGAATTATATAACTACTAGACATTTCACTCCAGGAATCCTTCCGTACATTATGAATAACAGTAATTACATTTATTACATAAAGAGGTAATTTTCGATATTTTTCAGCAAAACTTAACTGTTGTTTACTATCCAAAGACAGAAATTTACGAGAGCGAGAAGATAAATGAACAGCTCCAATTTCTTTTGATAATAATTGTAAGTCATACGTAAAGGTTGATATATTTAGATCTTCATCTAAACTTATTCTATACCATATCTAAAAATAGAGTTTTAAAAAAATTAAATGGAAATTCTTTTTCAAAATAATAATGTAATATTACTTATAAATTTTTGTTATTCTTGAATTTCAAATATATAATATTTGTGAATGTCAATACTACAATATTGAGTCTTATAACGATCCAATGTAATAAAATCATAATATACGAGGGCAGTCTCAAAAGTACCCGACCCGACAAAGAAAACAGTAAAAAAATTGCAAACATGTTTTTTATTTTTCAACATATTCTCCTTTCAGTTCGATACACTTTTCCCAACGATGTTCAATACGAGGTCTGTCTATTAAATAACGAGACTGCGCGCCTAGAGGGCGCCGTAGAGGAGTGGGGAAAAAAACGAGTATTGCGTTAGGTATCTAGATATCTTGTCTATGCACGTACCAAAACACGTTCTCGTCACTATTATTGTATTTGTGCAGTAGCGGTTTGAAACGAACGTTTTTTTTTCTCGTGCCGAAAACCATGTGTGACGAAAAACAGGAGCAAAGTATCAATCTCTAATTTCTCGTTAAATTAAAAAAAACTCCGACTGAGTGCTGTAATATGTTGCAAGAGGCCTATGGGGACAATTCTCTATCTCGTGCGCGTGTTTTTGAGTGGTGTAAGCGCTTCAGTGAAGGCCGAGTGAGCACTGAAGATGACCAACGCCCAGGTCGCCCTGTCACTGTTTCAACTCCGGAAACAGTGACCAAAATCAACCAAATTGTGCGTGCAGATCGTCGATTGAGCATCTGGATGATTGCCGAGGCTGTAAACGCCGATAAAGAAACGGTTAGACAAATTTTACACGAGGAATTACACATGACAAAAGTCTGTGCGAAGTTGGTGCCAAAAAACCTGACTCCTGACCAAAAGCTCTTGCATCAACAGGTCTGCTCAGATTTCCTTGAAAGGTTGAAAAAAGATTCCGGACTGATGAAAAACATTATTCTTTGCGACAAAACGTGGATTTTTCAATACATTGTTGAAACAAAGCGGCAATCGATGCATTGGAAAACGCCTGAATCGCCCAGAATCAAAAAAGCAAGGATGTCTAAATCAAAATTCAAGGCAATGTTGATCGTTTTTTTCGACATTAACGGTATCATGATGACTGAATAGGTTCCAGAGGGTCAGACTGTCAACCAGACTTACTATTTGTCAGTTTTGGCAACACTGCGAGAACGAGTTCGTAAGAAACGGCCCAAGTTGTGGAAGAACAACTCGTGGATTTTGCACCAGGACAACGCACCTGCCCATAACGCGCTATCTGTGAAGCAGTATTTAGTTGGTAAGCGCACTCCAGTGCTCGAACACGCGCCGTACTCGCCAGATTCGGCACCGCGCGACTTTTTTTTGTTTCCGAAGATAAAATCTACATTGAAAGGGACCCGATTTAAGTCGATGGAAGCGGTAAAGCAAAAAACGGCAGAGCTCCTAAAAGCCCTTACTAAAAAAGACTTCCAGCACTGCTTTGATCAATGGAAAAAAAGTATGGAAAAGTGTGTGGCGAGGGAAGGGAAGTATATTGAAGAGAAGCATTCGAATGTAGAATAATTTTTATGATAAAACCCTTTTTCGTAACCAGTCTCGTTATTGAATAGCCAGACCTCGTAGCTTCAATACCCGCATTATAGTAGGAACCGTCAAGCTCCTTAAAATACCTATTAACCGCAGACTCTACCTCTTCGTTGTTGGCAAATCTTTTGCCAACGAGCCATTTTTTTAAATTTGGAAAAAGAAAATAATCCGAGGGAGCCAGATCTGGCGAATAGGGTGCGTGAGGAAGCAATTCGAACCTCAACTCATTGATTTTAGCCATCGCAATGACGCACGTGTGGACTGGTGCGTTGTCGTGATTAAACAACACTTTTCTTTTTGTTGGATGGGGCCGTTTTTTCTTGATTTCATCACTTAAACGCTGCAATAAGGCTGCATAGTATGCGCCGTTGATTGTTTTTCTTTTTTCGAGATAATCAATAAATATCATTATACGCGCATCCCAAAAAACGGATGCCATGACCTTGCTAGCTGACTGAACTGTCTTTGCTTTCTTTGGAGCTGGTTCTTCCTTTATAATCCACTGCTTTGACTGCTCCTTGGTCTTAGGTGTAAAATGATGGACCCATGTTTCGTCCATGGTTATGAATCGACGCAAAAACTCGGCTTTATTGCTGCAAAACATTGTCAAACACTCGATGGAAACATTCTGACGTTGCTGTTTGTGCTCCATTGTGAGCAAACGCGGCACCCATCTTGCGCACAGCTTTCTCATGTCCAAATTTTTGGTCAAAATGCGATGCACAGCACTTTTTGAAATGCCTGCCATGTCTGCTATCTCGCGCTTTTTTAGTCGACGGTTATCCAATACCATTTTGTGGATTTTCTTCACATTTTCTGACGTAGTGACCTCACTTGATCGACCACTGCGGTGTTCATCTTGGCAGCTCGTACGACCTCGCTTAAACTCAACTACCAAATAATTGACCGTTGTAAACGAAGGAGCAGACTTCCCCAGAGTAGAATCCAACTCGGCTTTGATATCCGTTGGACTAAAACCTTTCAAATGAAAGTATTGTATCACATAACGATGCCCGATTTTTTCCCTATTTACAAATTCACTGAGAGCGTTCACTTTGGATGTCTGTAAAAAAAATAATAATAAACGTACCGTTATGAATTTTTTACATTAAGTTGTTAAAAGGTGGTATTCTCAATCGCAGTAATTGTTTTTTTAAAACTACCTGTATTCATAAGTCAGGTCGGGTACTTTTGGGACTACTCTTGTACTATAGAGTATTGAATATCATAGAAGCAAAATTAAGACGTTAAATTTTTAATAAAGCAGAAGTATCATAACAATATATGACATGGTTATCCATACGAAAACATTCAAACATACTTTTAGGGTAGAATTCTCACGAAATTAAAATTAAAACAATAAACTAAAACATACTGCGATTAGTAACGAAAACACAAATTTTCGTTGTGTTCATACAAGTACTATACATACAAGTATTGCATAAAAGCAATATAAATTGATCTCTGCAATTAATTGATACCCAATGACCGCTAAATCGAGTTTTCTTGAATGTAAAGAGTGTAAATTAAAAATTAAGTTATATACGAGGTGTGATCAAAAAATAAGGTGACTTTTCATTTTTTATAAAAATTATTCATTTATGCATCTAAAATTATATTATCCCTTTCAAAATAACTCCTCTCTGATACAATGCACTTGTATCAGCGCTTTTTCCAGTCGTCAAAACACTGCTGAAATGAACTTTTGGGTATTGCCTTGAGTTCCTTCAGCGATGCAGCCTTAATCTCCTCAATCGTCGCAAATCTTTGTCCTTTCATGAGCCTTTTCAATTTTGGGAAGAGGAAAAAGTGGCAGGGGGCCAAGTCTAGTGAATACGGTGGCTAAGGCATGATGGTAATACTACCGTATTAACTAGACATATATTGTTATTGGCCAAAAAACTACTCTGCTTTTGATCAAAATTAAGCAATTTTGGAACGAATTTCGCTGACACACGTGCCATACCCAAAACATCCGTTAAAATCGATTGGCATGAGCCAAATGATATGTTAAGATCATCAGCTACTTCTCTAATCGTAATTCGACGATTTTTCAACACAATTCCTATCACTTTCTGAACATTTTCGTCAGTTTTTGACGTGCTGGGGTCTTCGAAGCGAGGTTCATCGTTAACATTTTCTCGGCCCTCTTGGAATAACTTATACCACTTATAAACATTTTCTTTGCTCAGAGTTGACTTACCGTACGCCACTGTCAACGTTTCAAGAGTTTTTAAGTACTTAATACCACTTTTTACAACAAAATTAATACAAACTTTTTGCTCCATTACTTTAAACAGCAAAAAATCGCCAAGCACGCAAACACAAGTCTTACCTTTATGCCTCTCACATAAAAACAACACATGTTATATAGTCGAAACTGTGAACATATGATCGTGACGAGTGTACCAATATAAAAAAAAAAATTTTGAAATTAGAATGTACAGAGCGCGCAAAATTCAAAAAGTCACCTTACTTTTTGATCTCGTAAACCTTTAGCTAGTCTGTATGAATACTCCAGTTGACAAATTATCAAATATTTTTCAAAAAAAATTTTGTTTCAATTGTATGTGAATATTTTTGATAAAATTTTTCAAATTATAAATAAATTTAAAAAAGCTGTAATACTAATTTTGTTCATATAATTAGTTTTGAATAATATCGAAAACAATTTAAATACTTGCAGAATATTCTTATATATTGTGACAGGTAGCCCGTAAAGGTTAAGCCACCTGCCATGCCGTGCGAGATTAAGTTCGCGGCGTGACGGTACGCGGCGCCATCGATCAAGCGATCCGTGGCGTGATGCGGGAAAAAGGCGCGAGAATTCGCGCCGTGCTGACACGTGGCGCCATCGATCAAGAAATCTATAGCGCGATGCGGGAAAAGAGGAGAGGTGCGACGCGGGAAAAGAGGAGAGGCGCGACGCGAGCGGGGGAAGAGAAGAGCCTTCTCCTCTTCCCAACTGCCAAGCAATATGGACACTGTCAAGAGTCAAAAAAATTACCGCCGTTGCAGCAGAGTCCGCAGAGATTTTCCCGAGCACCGAAAGCAAAATTTAAGAGGACGAATCATAGAGATGTAGCGAGTAAGTGGCCACTTAAATAGATTTATGTCGGCCCGCTAATTATTAAACGCGCGCGGTCGCGATAATATATATTTTATTGTTCGTGCGAGCGGTGCGTGAGAAATTTGCCCTTACTCACACATTCATAGTAGATAAGTGTGTGTGTGTGTCCCGGTGCAAGACTAAACGCGCATAGTCTTACGGCTGGTCGCGAGAGGCTGCGTCCAACCGTACGCCGGCCTGCCAAAAGTAAAGGCTGGCGTGTACGCCTAAAACCAGCCCGCGAGCATTAGGGCTGGTTCACTCACTTTGCTGCACAGACAAACAGACAGTAAGACGAGTGGACGGCGCGTATGCGCAGTGCGCGCTAAGTATATTAGTATTGCTCGTCAAGCAATACTAATTGCGATCCTCGACGAGAGGCCTCAATGCGATAAATAAATTACTTTTATACGATTTTGTGCAGTTTCCGTTATAATAAAGTCATTGGCGCATTTATTTACCTTTCCCTATCTAGCGTCCCCGTCCCGAATACCGCTGCCTCCGCGGGTGTGCCAATC
This sequence comes from Chalcis sispes, assembly GCA_949987625.1. NCBI lineage: Eukaryota > Metazoa > Arthropoda > Insecta > Hymenoptera > Chalcididae > Chalcis > Chalcis sispes. Next base: position 18,089,663 of record OX465098.1, on the reverse strand, counting down.
TACAGTTGGCACGCAGACTGAGCAGCCAAGCCCATTCAAAGCAGCACCGGCAGCGGGACCTTAGGGTAAGGCCCCTCACACGTAATCGAAAGCAGGATCCGAGGAAGATCCTGCGTTGTACACGGACCGGCATTGCATGAGAGTGCTATTGCACGACGGCTAACGTCCGTCGGCACTCGAAGCCGCATCGAGGGACTTGGCGGCCAGGCAGGCCCGAAACCAGCGCCTGCGCAGTGCGCACGTACGAGGAAGAGTCTCCTTGTACAATATCCCGTCACAATATCTAATTTTTTAATTATATATTTTTATTAAGAATAATTATGAATTATTATATATCAAAATATAATCAGAATATGAAAAATAAGATTACATAGACATTTTTATAATATTATAGTAATATTAATTTATTGTTTATTCTTTTTAAAAATTAGATGAGTAAAATAGTTATGGTTTACGTATATTTTATATGTAATTATAAATTACGTATAAGAAAAAGAAAATGTAAGACATAGAAACTATTGCCTTGTTCTTTGTAAATTAGAATTTATTCATAATATCAAGAAGCGCGCCAGCGCCCCGTGGTAAGTATTGATACTAACCACGGGCGCCTGGCGCACCCATTTATACATTAAATTGATGCATAAAAAAATTAAAAAATTTTTTTTAACTATACATTTTAATATTTAATAAAATGTAATCTATTACCTTCGCTTTCTTTTTATGTTCTTTCAAATAAAAAAAAAAGCATTAACATTCGTGCATTCGTTACGAAGATACGATATGCGCCCTCAAATTTTCATCAAATCGCTCTTCAAGCATTTTGTCTAACTTATGATTCAAATTTAAATCTTACTTCTATAAGCGTTGCATAGCGTAATGGTTAGGGCGTCTGCTTTATAATGCGAAGGATCCGGGTTCAATCCCATCGTAGGTCAAAACACTTTTCTGCGTTTTTTTCCGTAAAATAATGTGTAAAATAACATGTGCGACATTGCGAATAAACGATTAAATATAATGCGTATGCTAAAAATATGTATAATCATAATAAAAAATAAAATTCTAAAATATATAAAATACTTAACTAAAAAGTTTTTATAAAGGTTTTAAAAAAGTATTTTAAAAGGTTTCATCAACTACTTATAATCATTATAATGATTAGCTTTTTGGTTTTTACACGAAAAAGAAATATATAACCGTTCTAAAAGCTAATCACTATTTATATTTTAGCATTTATTGCATCTTTGTTTGTAAGGACATTTCCTAAAAATAAAAATCTAATAAAATCTTATAAGCATTTATTAAATTTATAAAATTACGATAAAAACTTCGAAACATTAATAAACATTATTGACTATTATTAGAGTCTAAAATCCACACATTACAAGATTTTAATATTACCTAATAAAAGCTAATAATCATTATGAAGAATTACTTTTTGTTAATAACATTTATATACACGTGATTATTTCCGCTTGGGTTTCATGAAAGAACATTTTTTTAGAACAATCTTTAAAAATTGGTCGTTCTGTTGTCAGTGCTAGAGCTGATAATATTATACTATATTTGATTGTAAAGTATTTGATTGTATTGATGGAGTTTGTACTGGTCTTGGATTTCCACCTACAGTTGTAGGAGAAATTGTTGCAGTTGTTAAAGCCTACGCAACTCGAGTTGCTGATGATGCTTTTCCTACTAAATTATTAGATGATATAAGTGAAATATTACAAAAAAGAGGAGTCGAATTTGGTGTTACAACAGAGAGAAAAAGACGTTGTGGTTAACTTAATTTAGCTTTATTGAGATGTACAGCAATGGTTATCGAGTAAGTGCACTTTTTTTCAATAATGAAAATAACTATAAATTTATTTTTATTTATAATGATAAAATTTAGTTTATTAAAGTTATAAAATTCACTCATTAGTCTGCTTATATATTAAATATTCACTTAGAAAGAAATTTGAGTAATTTTATATATTTTTCTAATTTTATTTAAAGTTTATATCTACAATATTAATACATTTTTATTATTTTATTGTATTATTTTTATTATTCGTCTAAAAAGTTATAATAAAATATTTTTTTGGGTTTTTAATCAATAATATATTAATAACACAATCAATTGCAAGTCTTATTACACCTTACTAGGTTCCTTTGTATTTGCTTCGCAATCATTTTTTTTTTTATTCTCTGCTACCTATTTTTTGCTCATGATCATACATACGAGGGCAGTCCCAAAAGTACCCGACCCGACAAAGAAAACAGAAAAAAAATTGTAAAAATGTTTTTTATTTTTCAACATATTTTCCTTTCAGTTCAATACACTTTTCCCAACGATGTTTAATAGCTTTGATACCCGCTTTATAGTAGGAACCGTCAAGCTCCTCAAAATACCTATTAACCGCAGACTCTACCTCTTCATTGTTGGCAAATCTTTTGCCGCCGAGCCATTTTTTCGAATTCGGAAAACGAAAATAATCCGAGGGAGCCAGATCTGGCGAATAGGGTGCGTGAGGAAGCAATTCGAACTTCAACTCATTATTTTAGCCATCGCAATGACGCACGTGTGGACTAGTGCGTTGTCGTAATGAAACAACACTTTTTCTTTCGTCAGATGGGGCCGTTCTTTCTTGATTTCATCACTCAAACGCTGCAATAAGGCTGCATAATATGCGCCGTTGTTTTTTTTTCCTTTTCCGAGATAATCAATAAATATTATTCCATGCGCATCCCAGAAAATGGATGCCATGACCTTGCCAGCTGACTGAACTGTCTTTGCTTTCTTTGGAGCCGGTTCTCCCTTTTAAGTCCACTGCTTTGACTGCTCCTTGGTCTCAGGTGTGAAATGATGGACCCACGTTTTGACCATGGTTATGAATCGACGCAAAAACTCGGCTTTATTGCTGCGAAACATTATCAAACACTCGATGGAAACATCCTCACGTTGCTGATTGTGCTCCATTGTGAGCAAACGCGGCACCCATCTTGCGTACAGCTTTCTCATGTCCGAATTTTCGGTCAAAATGCGATGCACAGCACTTTTTGAAATGCCTACCATGTCTGCTATCTCACGCACTTTTAGTTGACGGTCATCCAATACCATTTTGTAGATTTTCTTCACATTTTCTGACGTAGTGACCTCACTTGGTCGACCACTGCGGTGTTCATCTTGGCAGCTCGTACGACCTCGCTTAAACTCAGCTACCCAATAATTGACCATTGTAAACGAAGGAGCAGACTTCCCTAGAGTAGAATCCAACTCGGCTTTGATATCGGTTAGACTAAAACCTTTTAAATGAAAGTATTGTATCACATAACGATGCCCGATTTTTTCCATATTTGCAAATTTACTGAGAGCGTTCACTTTGGATGTCTGTAAAAAAAATAATAATTAACGTACCGTTATGAATTTTTCACATTAAGTTGTTAAAAGGTGGTATTGTCAATCGCAGTAATTGTTTTTTTAAAACTACCTGTATTCATAAGTCAGGTCGGGTACTTTTGGGACAACCCTCGTAATAGTTTAAAGTTTCAAAATATTGTTTCATTTACTTTTGCACTGTATGATCTCTATCTATGACATGGTATACGAACATTTATTATTGTACTTCTTTCAGCCTTTTCTGGATTGGAGGTGTCTTAGAATTTATCAAATACAATTAATTATTTGTTTAACAAAAGTGTGATTATTTAATTAATCAAAAAAATTAAAAACTTTAAATTAGTAATAGTAAGAAAAAATTTTTCTAAAATTCAATAATTAATTTCTTTTCATTATTTATAAATATATTTTTTAGAATTCACATTAGATATAGTTAAACAAACTTTTTTACTCAAAAATAAAAATAAAAAAGAAAATATTTAGATATACAAATTAGATATTTTGATAAATTTCGTGGAAACTGAAACATGGATCGATTTGACTTCGACGAATTCAAACTTATTAATCTTATATGAAGATTCGTTGTGATGATAAATAATTAATGTAAACAATTGGCTATAAAAATATATTTTATTAAATATTTAATCACCTGTTTCTTATTTGCCGCTAAATTTACAATTTTGTGCCTAGTCATTTCCGATTCTCTATGTTCTTGCTAAAAGTGAATTAATGTTTATTTCATTAGAATATCATTATTTAATTTTTAAATACCAATAAATTGAAATTATTTTTTTAATTAAATTTTTATTTTTACTCAAATTTGCAAAACAATATGATCAAAACAGTTTATTTTTTTTAATTAAATAATTTATGCATTATATTAAATAATTAATTGATTTTATTATATAATACAATTTGAAAATAAATTTGTAATATAAAATATATTGCAATTATTTGCATGTATTTAATTTTTAAAATTCATATTTCTTTTATATTTATAAATTTGTATCAACACAAATATAAATTAAATCTTTCAATTAACAACACAAATGTGAATTTAATTTTATGAATATTTTTATTATAAATTAATATAATGTTATTGTAAAAAGGTTGGCGGTAATTAAAAGAAAATTATCGCTCCTTGAACTCGCGATTTTTTATGTATTTTAGATATATATATAAAAACCGCGTGTTAATATTGCCGTTTGCGTCTATCTTTCGATACTAGCGCGGGTGGCTTCTGCGAACTATTTTTTAGATTGAATTTACTAGGTTGAAAACTCGGACAGAACTAAAGATAATTTTTAAATTTTCTCTTCATATACCGAATTTTTCTTCGCGGCGCGTTTTCTTTAAAATACGTAGGGTGGGGTTTTATTACTCTCCCTTATCTTATCTCGTGTTTTTCCGTAAATGCTCATTTACGGTTTAAGGATGGTTAAATCCTTAGAGTTAGTAATGCATGCCATAAAAGAGGGAATAGCGAATGTTCGAAAGCGTTACCAGCTGCTCGGGAGGTCGACTTTAGCACAGTCTCACCTTTCCGACGCCACACACTCTTTCGAACGGAGGAATATTGGATAATCAAAGACGTTACCAGCTGCTCGGGAGGTCGACTTTAGCACAGTCTCACCTTTCCGACGCCACACACTCCTTTGATGGAAGGAAAATTGGTTAATCAAAGGCGTTACCAGCTGCTCGGGAGGTCGACTTTAGCACAGTCTCACCTTTCCGACGCCACACACTCCTTTGATGGGAGGAATCGAAAGCGTTACCAGCTGCTCGGGAGGTCGACTTTAGCATAGTCTCACCTTTCCGACGCCACACACTCTTTCGATGAAGGAAATATTGGGAGATGACGATGTAGGTAGGTTTAGACGTTAGTTAGATGAGAGGTATAAGAAATAAAAAAAAAGATAATTTTGTTAAATCTTACGTTTAATTAGATCTCTCAAATAATAATTTTAATACAATTATTAATACAAATTTTAGTCACAAAATTGAATGTAAATAAAGGTTGAATATAGAAAAATTTTGTACGTAATATATCAAGAGTTTGAATATAGTAGGATTAGACTTAATATAGTAAGAATTGAATATAGAAGAATTAGAAGTGGGCTTCGAGGTCGCTCTGAGTCTTGCTCTTGGAGTTTTCCTCAAGAAAAGCCGTCGAATGCATCGATGCACCGGCTTTTATACCCGCTGGACCGCGAGTTTTTCGGCGGCTGGAAAAGCGGCAAGATAAGTTTGGGCCAATAAGGGCATTTCCTCGGCCCTACCCTTGACCTTCGTAGCGTTTCGTAAGATATAGAAGAGTAACAGTGGCGGAAAGAAATCACGCCTCCGCCTACGCGTTTTATGTGAAAGAGAGAAAGTGCATCGTGCGAGAGAGAGCGTATATGGTGTGAGAGAGAGAAAAGAGAGACAGCAACATCTGGTCGTCTCTGTCGCTCTCGTTGGTAAACTGTAATCTTTCTTTCTATTTCCCATTATCAATATTAAAACTTATATAATTATCTATAAGAATATTACAATTAATAATATAAAATACAATAATGATAATAGAATCATATATTGAATTATTCGATTACTTATATAATTGAAAATCAAATTTATTAACAAAGATTTTTTTTTATAATATTAATTTCGCTGCCTTTTGGCTTAAATTAAATTACAAGAAGAAGTAAAACAAAAAATAACATACAAAACGAAATTAAAATACAAAATGAAAAAAGACGCTTGATGATTTTACTATGAACCTTTTAAAGCAATAAAATAAGTAGCGTGTAGGTATATTGTTAGAGCGGATTTAAAATTTTGTCAATATATTATTGTTAATTACGGGTGGCTCAAGCGATTACGTTTATTGTATAACAAAAAAAATTTTGAACTTATAACGGATATATTTTTGAACGGCTCGTACGCCATCGTTTTATCTCTTTCTATTCTTAAGCGCTTAGCACACACGTGGATAAGATAAACAAGGCTTGCTTTAAAATTTTCGAAATAAAAAGAAATTTTAAAATCGGACAAAATATAACGGGACGTAACATTATTTAGTACATGAAATTACACAACAATTTGTACATGATTATTATCTATTACTTTAAATTTAACTTATTTTTATAATAAAATTTATATCAAAATTATATTTCTTAAAATTTAACTTATTTTTATAAAGTTTTTACACAAACATTTTGTAAAATATAAAAATGATAAAATTATAAAAAAACAATGGCCGAAAGTTTCTCGCAATATTTACATTCTTTTCTTAGAACAAACGTTAATTTTATAACATTCTACAAAATTTAACAAATTTTTGAAATTTCATTTTCTTTTATCTATACAACTAATGTATCATATAGTGCAATCATTCTCCACAGATTACTTTTATGATAAATCTAATATAATATTTCATAATTTCATATATATTCTACCCAATTAATGAAATGTAAATACAACCTTTTTAATAAAAAGAAAATTATGGTAAGTATTGGTTGTCGTTTAAACATATTTTTCTGTGCTCTCTTCATGTATTATTAATTTATCGAATATTAGTATGGCACCTGTGAGTAACTTATCAAAAAGAATATTTAAAATCAGCATTTTTGACTCTCGAAAGTTGTGAAATCAAATAATATTGCTAAGCATTTTCTTTTTTATCAACACATTATTTTTTAGCGATAGCTGATTATCGATGTTGTTATATATAATATGCTAATGAATATCTACATGTGAATACAATAATCTTTTAAATACAAAAAAATTATTGTTTTCGTTGTTATTAAAAAATATGAAAAAATAAAATTAATAATTAATTTTCATAAACATACTTTCAAATTTTCTTTAGTTTTAAAATATTTTAGACTAAAGAAAGCAATAAAATATAGTAATATTGCTACATATCATCTTTCTTTTTATTAATGTATTTTTTGACCGCTACCTGGTCATCATTTACTTATCAGATTAATAAAAAGTCATTACACAAATTTCTACGCACGAAAGTTGTGAAATCTATTTAATGTTGTTAAGTATTTCAATATTTGTGTCGAACACATTTATTTTATAATTTTGGTTAATACTAAAAAATATTATTTTATATTTTTTACAATTTTCTTTTAAATTGTTACTTTGGATTGAAATATCAAGGTATGCAAAATATCAATCATGTAAAATGATTCTTTTTACTCTTACATTTATTTAGTTTTTATTTTAATTTAATTAAAAAATTTACATATAATTTCATATTGTTTTCGTACGATAGTAGGAAGTTGCTTTGAATGAAACCATTGAAATCAAATAATTCTTTTAACTATATTTTTCTATATCTTTTATGCTATATTCTTTTACAACTTATATATTTCATAAAAAGTTACTTGTGACATATAATTAAAACCATACTTGCCGGACGCTCGTAGAGTATAATGGTGGATAATATAAATAATAAAATATATAGAACATAAAAAATAAATGAACATTTGATTTAATAATTATATTTTTCTATTTCTATTGAAATTATGAAGTGCTTTATTTTTCAAATAAAAAATTATCAAATGTTAAAAAATTGTTATTGACGAACTTTAATAATTTTTTATTACATATATATATATATTTAAAATCATACAAATATACAACAAGATATGAAATCATGTTAATTTTTTATTTTTTCTTTAATATTTATTAAGGAAAAAATTAGCATATGCTATGTTATTTTTGTATATTGTAAATGTACTTGTATACATAGAAAGTATAGCTGAAAGTTTGGAATCTTATTATTAGTAATTCGTACCCAATCATGTTTCAGTTATAACATAAAAAAACTATTTCAGTATCTAAAAACATGTCTTGATAATATAAATTACCACGAGCATTACTATGTACTCGTTTAATTTTAAACATAGACAAATTATTACAGTATCTAAAAATATATGTTGATCACTTAAATTACTGCGAGCATCACCATATACTCTACAAGTGTCCGGCAAGTATGGTTTTAATTACATGTCACAAGTAATTTTTTATGAAATATATAAGTTGTAAAAGAATATAGCATAAAAGATATAGAAAAATATAGTTAAAAGAATTATTTGATTTCAGTGGTTTCATTCAAAGCAACTTCCTACTATCGTATGAAAACAATATGGAATTATATGTAAATTATTGAATTGAATTAAAATAAAAACTAAATAAATGTAAGAGTAAAAAGAATCATTTTACATGATTAATATTTCGTATACTTTGATATCTCAATTCAAAGTAACATTTCAAAAGAAAATTGTAAAAAATATAAAATAATATTTTTTAGTATTAACTAAAATTATAAAATAAATGTATTCGACACAAATATTGAAATACTTAACAACATTTAATAGATTTCACAACTTTCGTGCGTAGAAATTTGTGTATTTATTTACATTAAATTATGAAAAGAACAATTATGTAATATACTAAGTTGTTCAAAAAGTTTTGAAAGCGACATCTATAGAGCAGTAGAAGAACCAAAATTTTCACGCCATTTTAATATTTTATCTTTCATATAAACATACCCAAAGTTTCATTCCACTTTGTCAATTCATTGTTTGTTTACAAGCCATTTGAAGTTGACGTGTCAGTGTATTTTTTTTACAATGGAAAAAACCGAATATCGTGCAGTGATAAAATTCTTTGTTTTGAAAGGTTTATCAGCAACGGAAATTCATACAAAAATATTGAAAGTGTTAAAGGAATCCGCTCCTTCATTTCCAACTATGCGTCGATGGGTTTTAGAGTTTAGACGTGGTCGAAAAAGCGTTGAAGACGATCCACGCTCAGGACGTCCAAAAAGTGCATCAACACCAGCCTTCATAGAAAAAGTACAGGATATGGTTTTGGAAAATCGTCGATTGACCGAGAGAGATTTAGCAGAGGCCCTAGACATCTCATTAGGCAGTGTGAGTCATATTTTGAATAAAGTTTTGGGTTTCAGAAAGCTTTGTGCACAATGGGTGCCGCATTCTCTCACAATGGAACAAAAACACGTTCGAATGCGACTTTCTGAGCAACATTTGGAGCGTTTTCGAAAGGATAAAAAGGATTTTTTGCGTCGATTTATCACTATGGATGAGACTTGGGTCTACCATCATGACCCTAAATCAAAACAAAAGGCTAAAGAGTGGTGTCAACCAGGCACTTCGGCACCGAAGCGAGTTCGTGTCCAGAAATCGGCGAAGAAGGTGTTAGCGTCAGTTTTTTAGGATACAAAAGGGATTTTGTTTTGTGGATTATCTCCAAACTGGCAAAACAATAAATTCTGAATATTATTGTAACCTTTTGGACCAATCGGATGAAAAAATTAGTGAAAAATGACCCGGTTTGCACAAGAAAAAAATCATTTTTCATCAAGACAATGCACCCGCTCACAGAGCTCAAAAAACCATCACTAAAATAACCGAATTAAAGTACGAATTGTTGCAGCATCTACCTTATTCGCCTGATTTAGCTCCCTCTGACTTCTGGCTGTTTCCACACCTCAAGAAATTCCTTCGTGGGAAGCATTTTTCATCAAACGAAGAGGTTATGCCGTCGTAGAGGAGTATTTTGCAGGCCTTGCAGAAAGTCACTTCCATGATGGGATAAACAAGTTAGAAGACCGTTGGACCAAGTGTATTGAACTTATGGGAGATTATACTGAGCAATGAAAGTGATTTCACCAACAAAAATAGTATCTTCATTTCCGCTTTTAAAACTTTTTGAACAACCTAGTATATAACTATAACCAAATTAAATATTAATGTTTCTGAAAATGTAGATTTATTTTATTATCATTGTGTTAACAGTGTTATATTTTTGTAATACCAGGCTGTTAAATAAGTTTTGCGATTCGATGAGAAAAACACAATTTTATGGTTTGAAATACACTTTATTATTCAGTATAGTCTCTCTGAACATTAATACACTTGTTCTTGCGAGATCCCAATTTATAAATTCTATCCCTGAAGTGAGAATCTGGAAGCGCTGCAAAATACGCTTTTATATCTGTTATGACCTCATCATTTGATGAAAAACGCTTTCCACGCATCAATTTTTTTAGGTCTGAAAACAGATGGAAGTCGCTAGGGGCCGAATCTGGTGAATACGGTGGATGCTTTAAAAATTCGAACTTTAATTCATGGATTTTAGCCATTGTCAAAATGCTCTTGTGACACGGTGCATTGTCCTGACGAAAAAGGATTTTTTCTTCTGCAAACCGGGTCTTTTTTCACGAATCTTTTCCTTCAGCTGGTCTAAAAGGTTACAATAATATTCAGAATATATTGTTTTACTAGTTTGCAAGTAATCCACAAACAAAACTCCTTTCGCATCCCGAAAAACTGATGCTAACACTTTCTTGGCCGATTTCTGGACACGAACTCGTTTCGGAGCCGAAGAACCAGGTTCACACCACTCTTTAGCCTCTTGTTTTGATTCAGGATTATGGTGATAGACCCAAGTCTTATCCGTAGTGATAAATCGACGCACAAAATCCACTTTATCCTTTCGAAAACGCTCCAAATGTTGCTGAGAAAGTCGCATTCGAATGCGTTTTTGTTCCATTGTTAGTAGATGCGGCACCCATTGTGCACACAGCTTTCTGAAACCCAATACTTCAGTCAAAATATTGCTTACACTGCCTAATGAGATGCCTAGGGCTTCTACTAAATCTCTCTCAGTCACTCGACGATTTTTCAATACGATATCCTGTATTTTTGAACGATTTCTGGTGTTGTTGCTGTTTTTGGACGTCCTTGACGTGGATCATCTTCAAGGCTTGTACAACTACGTTTAAATTCAGCAACACATATTTCTACTGTACTAATTAAAGGCGAAGAGTCCTTATACACTTTCAACATTTGTTCATAAGTTTCCTTTGTTTTTAAACCTTCCAAAAATAAAAATTCAATTACTGTACGATACTTGATTTTTTCCATTGTAAAAAAATACTGCGACGCGTCGATACTAAAAATGGCTTGTAAACAAAGAATGGATTGACAGATTGAAATGAAACTTCACATACGTTCATATGAAGAGTGTACCAACATAACAAAAAAAATTTTGGCTAGTAGCAACACCCTCTCCTATTGAGCCGCAAAACTTATTGAACAGCCTGGTATTTCTGTACATATTTTTTACATGTGGTTATATAAAAGAAGAGTGCAAACAGTACACACAGGCATATGGCAAATTCACACACAATCGTAGCCTGTACGTGTTACTCTCTGTACCAATAGTACAGCGCAGTGGAGAGAAAACCGCTGCCTGCTTACACAAGCGTGCGCGCACGCACACAAACAAACACACGTAAACATTCTATAGGAAGCGTCGTGCACTTTATTTTATGGACACTCTTCAGCCCCATTCTTTCGCATTTACTCCCAAGTACTGAAAAGCGTCATTAGATGTTTTATCTTAAAAATATTTTAAAATTAGAAAGAATGATTACCATTTATGAAAGCAAAGAAGAAAGAAAGAGATAGCGGTCATGCTATCGCCCGCCTGGTAAAAAAAGAAAGATTGGCTTAGGTCCCTAACGGACTGGCCTTGCAAATTTATCAGCCACTAGGAAGCAGAATAGATGAAAAATTTGTAATTTTGAAAAACTAAAGGCGGCAATCATACTTACAGGAAAAATCATAAAGAAAACCATTTTAATGTTTTTTCCGTCAAATTTCAAATTGTCAGTGTAAAAATAGTATAAACAAATGCATTTTCAACAAATGCATACGATAGACATAGATGACTTCGTTAAATCCTGAGCCGAATCTAACTGATCGGCTGAAAAGTTCGTAGGCTGTCAGATAAATGGCGTCACTAGAATTATATCCATATGATTTTTAGTTAGTATTAACTTTCAAACGATACGTGTATAAATTTGACAGCTTTTGGACAATTGGTTCGTGAAATATAGCATTGTGAGTGAAGCAACTTTTGTTATTGTGAAAAAAATGAATAAAAAAGAATTTCATGTGTTTATGAAACATTGCTTTTTGGTGAAAAAAAAATACTGTTGTAGCCAAGGCTTGGCTTGATAAACATTATTTGGACTCTGCTTCAGGGAAATCAACCGTTAAGGAGTGGTTTGCTAAATTTAAACGAGGTGAAATGAGCGTCAAAGATGATGCAGACAGTGGACGTCCGAAAGAGGCTGTTACTGACGAAACATCAAAAAAGTTAACAAAATAATTTTGAATGATCGTAAAGTGAAGTTAATCGAGATGGCTGAGACTAAAGATATCAAAGGAATATTTGGACATGCGAAAACTGTGTGCAAAGTGGGTGCCACGTGAGCTCACAATCGATCAAAAGGAACAACGTCATAATGATTCGGAGCAATTTTTAGCGATATTTAACCGTAATAAAGACGAATTTTTCCGACGGTATGTGACAATGGATAAAACATGGCTCCATCACTACACTCCAGAGTTCAATCGATAGTCAGCCGAGTGAACTGCACGCAATTAACCAAATTCCAAGCGTGGTAAGAACGCAACAGTCGGCTAGCAAGGTTATGGCATCAGTATTCTGGGATGCGCATGGTACAATATTCATCGATTACATCGAAAAGGGTCAGACTACCAACAGCGATTATTACACAGCATTGTTGGAACGTTCGAAGGATGAAATCATGAAAAAACGGCCCTATTAGAAGAAGAAAAAAGTGTTTCATCAAGACAATGCACCGCGTCACAAATCACTGAAAACGATGGCACAATTGCATGGATTAAGCTACGAATTGCCTCTCCATTCACCGTATTCTCCAGATCTTGCCCCCAGTGACTTCTTCCTGTTTGCAGACCTCAAAAGAATGCTCGTTGGAAAAAAAATTCAGCACTAATGCAGAAGTAATCGCCGAAACTAAGACCTATTTTGAGGCTAAAAAGAAATTGTACTATAAAAATGATATTAGAAAATTATACAATTGTTGTATCGCCCTCGAAGGTAACTATATTAAATAAAAAAATCGAGTTTTACCAAAAAAATGTGTTTTACTATGTTAGCCTACAAACTTTTCAGACGAACGGTTAGGCTAGATAGTATCAAACTAACTATTGGATTGATGACATAACCCGAAAGAAGTACCCATGTTTTTTCTTTTATCATATGCAATCGTTTATAAAAAAGTATTTAAACAAACAGATAAAAAATTTGTAATTTTGAAAAACTAAAAGCGGCAATCGATTCTACAGGAAAAAATCATAACGAAAACCTTAGTGATGTTTTTTGTCGGACTTCAAGTTGTTAGTATAAAAATGGTATAAACAAAAGCATTATCAGAGGCATAGGTGAAATTATAAGTGATCATTTTTATGATTTCTGCACAAATATTTTTTATATTTAGAGCAAAATGTCAGAGTCCTTACAGCACACATCAGTACGCTACTATACATTTTCTATGTAGCCCTATCTTCATCTCATGATCACCCGGTAATGAAGAAGTCGGTTGTTATCTAAATTGCTGTGTATTGGAGGACTTTTTAATATGATATTTACATACTTCTTGTACGACATCTTTAAAACCTTCTTTATCATCAGCATGAAGTTTATTATAATGATTGCAGCATTAGCTAAAAATGTTTTAATAAGTCGTAAAAACGACACCATGTCCACTTCTTACTTCGAATTGGAGGCATCAAAGCATTGCAATATTGATCATGAAGATCGATTCCTCGCATATTTTTACTTTACATACAAATGCATATGAAAAATAATGGATTTTTTAGACTTCTCATCCCATCTCTGCATTTTAACTTTTTGTTGATTTCCATATGTAGATAGGATTGACACTAGCTTAGAATCTATGACAATTATGTAATTCAAATTAAAATTAGCTTCATGAACTAAAATGGTAGTTCCTTTTTCTGATTTTTTTGGTATATCAATTATCGTTTTTACACGATTCTATCGAACTGTTCCATTTGATGATAGCCCATTTTTTTTAAATGTATCATCAAATCGGGATAAGATGAGAAATTATTAGAATATACGTGGTGTTTGCTTAGCTCTTCTTTTTGAGTAGTTTTCAATAGATCTTGAAGCAATTTAATTACCACTCTTGATCCTAAACACTGAAACTAATAGATTGCGCACATCAATATCAAATGCGCCTGTGTAGATGTCAAGATCATATGTTAAATATCCATCAGAAGAACATAGTGACCATAACTTCATTTTAAATTTGATCGGTTTGTTTCTGATACACTGTTTTATACTAAGCATTCCAAAATATTTCCATAATTTCTTGAATAGATAAATATACTATGAATAAATTCTAATTTATGAAGAACAAGGCAATAGTTTTCACCTCTTATATTTTTTTTTTATTATATGTAATTTTTAATTACAAATGAAACATTTATAAACCATAATTATTTTATCTAATTATCAAATAAAATAAACAATAAATCAAGGGGCGCGGTAGCGTCCGGGGCAAGTATGAATACTAACTCAATTTGCCGGCGGGTAGCACCGCTACCCTATATACTTCGAAAATAGCTTTTTTAACTTATGTGAAAAATTCAACGCGAATTATTTAATATGATTAGGCATTCGTTTACACAAGATAGCATTTAATTAATAAAAAGTTTTTATTATCTTTTGAATACAATTTGATTTTTTGCGAAAGGATATTTAGTTAATATGTTATTATGTTTTTAGATTTTGACCCGTAAATTTCATTCTGTTTCGGAGTTAAAAATTCTTCTTAATTCCGTTCTTTGTACCCAGATCCAGCACAATACCCATATATATATATATATATATATATATATATATATATATATATATATATATACCAGGCTGTTCAATAAGTTTTGCGGTTCGATAAGAGAGGCTGTTGCTACTAGCCTAAATTTTTTTTTGTTATGTTGGTATACTCTTTATATAAACGTATGTGAAGTTTTATTTTAATCTGTCAATTCATTCTTTGTTTACAAGCCATTTAGTATCGACGTGTCACAGTATTTTTTTACAATGGAAAAAATCAAGTATCGTGCAGTAATTGAATTTTTATTTTTAAAAGGTTTAAAAGCAAAGAAAATTTATGAACGAATGTCGAAAGTGTATACGATCTCTTCGCTTTCAATTAGTACAGTAGAAAGATGGGTTGCTGAATTTAAACATGGTCGTGCAAGCCTTGAAGACGATCCGCGTCAACGATGTCCCAAAGTTTCTGGTGTTGTTGCGTTTTAGCAACAACACCAGAAATCGTAGAAAAAATACAGGATATCGTATTGGGAAATCGTCGAGTGACAGAGAGATTTAGTAGAAGCCCTAGGCATCTCATTGGGCAGTGTAAGCTATATTTTGACTGAAGTATTGGGTTTCAGAAAGCTGTGTGCACAATGGGTGCTGCATTCGCTAACAATGGAACAAAAACACATTCGAATGCGACTTTCTCAGCAACATTCAGAGCGTTTTCGAAAGGATAAAGTGGGTCTTGTGCGTCGATTCATCACTATGGATGAAATTTGGGTCCATCACTATGATCCTGAACCAAAATAAGAGGCTAAAGAGTGGTGTGAACCTGGTTTTTCGGCTCCCAAACAAGTTCGTGTCCAGAAATCGGCCAAGAAAGTGTTAGCATCAGTTTTTTGGGATGCAAAAGAAATTTTGTTTGTGGATTACTTGCAAACTAGTAAAACAATATATTCTGAATATTATTGTAACCTTTTAGACGAGCTGAAGGAAAAGATTCGTGAAAAAAGACCCGGTTTGCAGAAGAAAAAATCCTTTTTCGTCAGGACAATGCACCGTGTCACAAGAGCATTTTGACAATGGCTAAAATCCATGAATTAAAGTTCGAATTGTTGGAGCATCCACCGTATTTACCTGATTTGGCCCCTAGCGACTTCCATCTGTTTTCAGACCTAAAAAAATTGACGCGTGGAAAGCGTTTTTCATCAAATGATGAGGTCATAACAGATGTAAAAGCGTATTTTGCAGCGCTTCCAGATTCTCACTTCAGGGATGGAATTTATAAATTGGAATCTCGTTGGAACAAGTGTATTGATGTTCAGAGAGACTATACTGAACAACAAAGTGTATTGCGAACCATAAAATTGTGTTTTTTTTAACGAACCGCAAAACTTATTGCACAGCCTGGTATACGAGGTCTGGCTATTAAATAACGAGACTGGTTACGAAAAAGGGTTTTATTATATAAATTATTCTACATACGAATGCTCTCCTTCAATATACTCCCCTTCTCTCGCCACACACCTTTTCATACGTTTTTTCCATTGATCGAAGCAATGCTGGAAGTTTTCTTTGGTGATGGCCTTTAGGAGCTCTGCCGTTTTTTGCTTTACCGCTTCCATCGACTCAAATTGGGTCCCTTTCGAAGCAGATTTTATCTTCGGAAACAATAAAAAGTCGCACGTTGCCAAATCTGGCGAGTACGGCGCGTGTTCGAGCACTGGAGTGCGCTAACCGGCCAAATACTGCTTCACAGATAGCGCCTTATGGGCAGGTGCGTTGTCCTGGTGCAAAATCCACGAGTTGTTATTCCACAACTCGGGCTGTTTCTTACGAACTTGTTCTCGCAGTGTTGCCAAAACTGACAAATAGTAAGTCTGGTTGACAGTCTGACCCTCTGGAACCCATTCAGTCATCACGATACCGTTAAGGTCGAAAAAAACGATCAACATTGCCTCGAATTTTGATTTGGACATCCTTGCTTTTTTTATTCTGGGCGATTGAGGCGTTTTCCAATGCATCGATTGCCGCTTTATTTTAACATCGTCTTGAAAAATCCACGTTTCGTCGCAAGTTATAATGTTTTTCATCAGTCCGGAATCTTTTTTTAACCTTTCAAGGAAATCTGAGCAGACCTGTTGACGCAAGAGTTTTTGGTCAGGAGTCAGGTTTTTTGGCACCAACTTTGCACAGACTTTTGTCATGTTTAATTCCTCGTGTAAAATTTGTCTAACCGTTTCTTTATCGGCGTTCACAGCCTCGGCAATCATCCGGATGCTCATTCGACGATCTGCACGCACAATTTGGTCGATTTTGGTCACTGTTTCCGGAGATGAAACAGTGACAGAGTGACCTGGGCGTTGGTCATCTTCAGTGCTCACTCGGCCCTTACTGAAGCGCTTACATCACTCAAAAACACGCGCACGAGATAGAGAATTGTCCCCATAGGCCTCTTGCAACAATTTACAGCACTCAGTCGGAGTTTTTTCTAATTCAACGAGAAATTCGAGATTGATACGTTGCTCCTGTTTTTCGTCACACATGGTTTTCGGCACGAGAAAAAAACACGTTCATTTCAAACCGCTACTGCACAAATACAATAATAGTGACGAAAACGTGTTTTGGTACGTGCATAGACGAGATATCTAGATATCCAGCGCACAACTTGTTTTTTTCCTCACCCCTCTACGGCGCCCTCTAGGCGCGCAGTCTCGTTATTTAATAGCCAGACCTCGTATATGTATATATATAAGACTATTATTTTATGTATAGAGGGGTGATGAATAATTACTCGAATTTAGTTTCACTGAAAAACAAAGTTTATTTTTATTCGCTACACGTATCGTTATTTACAATTATTTACAGTAAGCTTACTTGAAAAACAGAGAAACAACAATTACAAGCAATTTGCTGTCTCTCTTCTAATTACAAATTTTTTTTAGAACTTGCTAATTATAATTCTTTATCGATCTCTGTTCTAATTTTATATTGCACATGTGCTCCTTTTACTCAGAGCTACTTTCTATCTCGCTCCTTGTCGATAATCGATATTCTCATCAATATCTTATTGGTATGACATCTAACGGATCATGATAGAGTGGCGCGTGAAGCATGCATAGCGCGGCAAATTTGAATTAAAGAAAGCGAAAATTGAGGAAGCGTTTGTTTACATCTCCCCTCCTAGGGTGGAAGTACCTGGAAGTTTCAACTATCACTCTCGTTCGTCGCCAGAAGTAACTTTGTAACGTGGAAAATACTTGTGTCTTGTTTTCTTCTCCCAGTTTTAATTGAGTAAATTGAGTTCGATATCTTGTTTTCTATTTGAAACGGTTCAATTGTCAGTTCATTTAGTTTTTTTTTATTGAGCTTGTTTCCGTTTTCTATGTTAACCATATCTCCCTCGTTGAATTCATGATGTTTTCTAGTGTTATCAAATATTCCTATATCGTAATCATGAGATTTTTTTGTTCTGTCTAGAGCTAAGTTTTTATCTTTTATACCTTTTGGTAAAACACTCGTGTCTGTGCTATCTAACAGATATCTCGGTGAGAAGCCGGTAACTGTTTGTTCCGTTTCGTTATATTTGTTAACACATTCTCTAGCGGTAGTTGTCCAAGCTTTTCTTCCCCCTTCTTTTTTGTTTATTTTACATCGTATCTTATTTACTAGGATCTGGTTCAGTCTTTCATTTAGACTATTTGAAAATGGTGCATTCACCGCTGTAAAAACTAGTTTAACGTTATTTTCTTTTAGAAATTCTTTAAATTCTTTCGAATTTATGCCTGGGTATTGGTCTGTGAGTTGTATCAATCAATTGTATCAACTTTTTCTGTTTTTATTATATCTGTTACTAGTTTTACGAAGTCTGTAGCATTTTGCGTTTTTAATGTGACAATATAAGCATACCTTGTGAAGTGGTCAACTAGTAGGTGTAGAAATTTTTTTGTCGTTCTGGCACCGCCGAATCCTCCAATTGTATCAATCGACATTATTTCAAACGGTTTTGTCGCTGGTCCCAATTGTGACATCCAACCAAACTTATTTTGGCCTCTTGTTTTATTTTTAATACACGTTTTACACTCTTTACATATTTTTCTAATATTCTCTGTTAGATTTTTAGCAGTGTAGTGTGGGCAAATTTTGCTCATTATTTGTCTCGTACCTATATGGCACCAGTCAAGTGAACTTCTTTCATTAATTTCACGCTAGCCTTTTCTGATAAAATAATCTTTTGTTTGTTTCTAATTATTTTGTATATTATTCCCTCCTTTTTTGTTATTTTATCTTTTAACTTTTCTATTTCTTTATTTTTTTCCTGATCTAACTTTATCTCTTCTATTTTTATCAAATTTACTATTGTTAGTGTTTCTTTTAAGTTGGTTTCTGGCTCCAGCACAGGATTTCTACTCAGGCAGTCTGCTTCTGTGTTATCTTTTTCGGGAACATACTTAATCGTCAAGTCATACTGGGATAAATAGTACGTTAAATCGCCTAATTCCTTGTCTGTTTTGGCTTTTATGTTCATGTTCTTTAGCGGTTTGTGGTCAGAATATACTTCAAAATGTCTTCCTTTTAGCCAGTGCTGCCAATATTTTACTGCTTCTTTAATAGCCAAACACTCTAAATAGATTGCTTTCTTTCTTTTCTGTGCCTCATTTAAGTTTTTCGAAAAATAAGCGACAGGTTTTTCGTTGCCATTATCTTGTGTCTGTTTCAATACTGCGTCTATACCTTCTAGCGACGCATCTTTATATATTTTTATTGGCAGGTCTCTATCGAAAATTTCCAGTACTGGTTTAGAACAAAGTAGTTGTTCGATTTTCGTAAACGCTTTTTCACAGTCATCTGTCAATATAAATTTCTCATTTTTTCGCAATAATTTATACAGAGGATCCAGTAATATCGATATTTTTGTATGTACTCGTTATAGAAATTTATTTTTCCGAGAAAATGTCTCATGTTCTTTTGTGTTGTCGGGGTTGGAAATTTTTGGATTAATATGACGTTATCTTTCAGTGGTTGAACCTATTATATGTCCAAGATATCTAACTGAGCTAGCTGCGAATGTACATTTTCTGAATTTTAATCTAAAGCCTTCTTTCTTTATAGCTTCTAAAACTTGTGCTATGTGTTTTAGATGTTTTTGGAACAATGGCGAGTGTATCAATATGTCATCTATGTAGTTCTCTGCATACTCTGTTAGTCCATATTTCTTTAATATGTTACTCAAAATTTGTTGAAATATTGCCGGAGATGTCTTCAGGCCAAATGGTAGACAAGTCAACTGGTAGTGCCCCTCTTGGGTTATAAATTTCGTTTTGCTTTTGTCTTCTATTCTTAATGGTATCGACCAGAACGCCGAATTTATATCTAATGTTGTGCAGTATTTGCAATCTCTAGCTCTTAATATAATATCATCTATCAGTGGAAATGGTTGTGCTTGAGGCATTATATTTTTGTTTAAGTCTCGAAAATCAATGCAAATACGTGATTTTTTTCCTTTGTCTCTTTTATATGCCAGCGTGACAGGAGCGGCAAAGAGGCTATAAGACTCTTTAATTAGATTTTTCTCCAGTAACTTTGCTATTTGTTTTTCAATTTCCTTTTTGTCATCTATATTACATCTGTATGGTCTCCTGTTACTGTGTATGTCCACTAGCAGGTCAATTCGAGCTTCGCAGTCTTTAACCGTTCCCACATCATGCTTGTCTTTCGCAAATACTGATTTGTGTTTATCTATTAGTTTTTCTATTTCATTCTTTTTTATTTTGTCTAAAGGTTCTAACTTTATCTTGAATTTATCTTCTTCAACATGTTCGTTGAAGTTCACTGAACATCGTTCAATGTTTTTCTTTTCTTTTTCCGCGGTGTCTATCTTTATCTTATTACTTTCATTTGTTTCATCTACCTTTTTCTGCAATATATTTAATTTTTCATTTGGGTTAGCTTAAATCTTTTTATCATATCTAATCCAATTAAAAAATCTTCGAAATCTCCTCTATTTACTTCATCTTCGATTTCCAAAATTTTTATTTTGATTGTTACTAAACCATTTGTCTTTTTCACACCATTAACTGTTTTTATGAGTATTTTGTTTTTATTTTCGTTTTGGTTCATTACTCTGACTAATTTTACATTTATCAGGGATATTTGGGATCCTGAATCGTAGGTCCCATACATTTCTAATTTTCCATTTAGTAACATTTTTATTCTTATTAATGGTGTGATTACAAGTTTTTTTCTTGGTTGTTTAAATTCACCTCAAGCACTGACATATTTCCTATAGTTCCAGATTTGTTTTTGCTCTTTTCATGTTCTTTGAACCACCATTTGTCTTCAGGATGATATCTTGCTCCTTTTTTTAAAGTCTCGCATATACTACGTGGTTTCTTTTCAAAAACCTTATTTTTATTATCCAACTTGTAATCTTTAGGATTTTTTTTATTAGTTAGGCTTTCAGATTTCCTTATTTCATTAAATAAGGTAGTTAAATCTTCAACCTCGTCTTAATCTATTTTATCTGCTATAAAGTCTGGAATTCCTGCGATTATAATAGCCACTAATGATGCTTGATCTATCTTTTTATTCACATCTAATAATAATCTTTCCTTCTTTGTTGCATAGTTAATCAAAGCACTTTTCTTGTATCTAAATGCAAGGGCATATCTCCATGAATTCCATCCTTTATCTGCATATGTTTCCAAAAGCTCTTTCTCTATTCTGACCAGTTATCATTTATTTCTAGCTGTAAAAGTGTTGCCTGGTACCAGTCTATACAAGATTTTTCTAAGAACAACTTCAATATCTCAATCTTTGTATTGTCATCTTCTATTTGGAATCTTGCACATTCTTTTTCAAACATTCACATCGATTGCTGAATGTTTGTTGTCTTATGTGCATATTTCTCTAGTATAAATTTTTCTGTGATCTTTTTCAGATTTATCTCGTTATCTTTTTTTTTGTTGGATATAACTAGCTGTTCTAACAGTTTATTTAACGTACTATCTTAATTTTTGTCCCTTCCATCGATAACATTTAGCAATTGCTCTTTGAATTGTACATTACCCATTTTATCTAAGTATATAGATTTTAGTTCTTCTGTTAGTTGCACCCATTTTATTCTTCTATCATGTCTTTTGACATTAGTTTTTACTTTATTGTATAGATCTGTCTTCTTCAGTTCACTATGATGGGCTGTATTTCTGTACTCTTTGGATAGTTCATACTTTACGCCTTTCTCTGTTGTAATTGAGGTTATGTATAATGTGTTTGATTTCGGGTCTTTATTCGATGCTGCTACAACGAATTTAAATCGCAATTTCTCCATTGTGTATTTGTAGACCAATTGTCGTTTTATAAGACAATTATTTTATGTATAGAGGGGTGATGAATAATTACTCGAATTTCTTTCACTGAAAAACAGAGAAACGACAATTACGAGCCAATGCACTACCCCTCTTCTAATTACAAATTTTTTTAGAACTTGCTAATTATAATTTTTTATCGATCTCTGTTCTAATTTTATATTGCACATGTGCTCCTTCTACTCAGTGCTACTCTCTATCTCGCTCCTTGTCGATAATCGATATTCTCATCAATATCGTATTGGTATGACATCTAACAGGTCATGATAGAGTGGCGCGTGGAGCATGCATAGCGCGGCAAATTTGAATTAAAGGAAGCGAAAATTAAGGAAGCGTTTATTTACATATAAATATTGTGACAGGTGGCTTATCAAGGTTAGGCCACCTGCCATGCGGTGCGAGTTAGAGTTTGCGGCGCGACTGCACACGGCGCCATCAATCAAGCGATCGATGGCGCAACGTGAGAAAAGGCGCAAGAACTCGTGGCGTGCCGAAAAGCGGCGCTATTGATCAAGAATCGATAGCGCTACACGGGAAAAGCGGAGGGGCGCGACGCGAGAGGGGGAGCGAAGGGGAGAGCTTCTTCTTTTCCCGAACGCTAAGCAAGTGACACGCGAGTTAGATTTTTCTGATAATTTTCTCCGCCGCTAGAGAAATTTTTCGAGTAGGGTGTTTGCAGAGATTCGAGAGAACGATTCTCGCGTTGATAAAAGTAAGTGGCCACTTTGATTTAGCCCACGAGTAATTATAATTTCCTGTCACGTGCGCGATCGTGGCAGGTTATTAATTTTTCTTAAGCGTGCGAGACCGCGTTGAATTACATTTGTATAGGTCGTGCGAGTGCGAGTGAGAGAACCGATCTCACTCGCACGACCATAGAATAGTTGTGTGAGTGATAGAAAGCCACTCTCGCCTGTACAAACATAAAGTACGCAGTCGAGCGAGAGGACCGAGCTCTCTCACTCAACCATAGACTAAACAGGCGAGTGAGAGAACTGCTCTCGCTCGTCCAGTCATAAGCCACGCCGGTATAGAGAAAGAACTGCTCTCTCTATATCGGTTATTCATAGACTACACGTGTGTGTGTAGCCGCGCGAATCGAAGTAGGTGCGTATGCGCAATGTGCACCTAGCGAATTAGTATTGCGCGTTAGGCAATACTAATTGCGCTTAGTGTAAACAGACCTCCACGTGATAAATAATTAACCTTTGCAAATATTTTTGTTAATTTTTACAGTCTGTCAAGTGAAAGCGTGGTCGACTTCACTGACAGATTATAAAAGATTTCGCTCTAATTCCTTCGCGAGCCGATAGAGGAAGGCTTTGTCCTTAATGCATTGTCAACAAAGATTCAGTTGTCGTTGATCTTTTAAAATAAAATCACGTTAAGTGCCATGAGTGCTAAGTACGCGTCGCGCTACGAGGCTGTGTTCCTTTGCATCCACCCGAAAGGTCCCAAAATGTCGCAATCAGCGGCTGCTAAATATATGAGAAAGTCAGAGGCATTTGTAAAGAAGTGGATACAGCGATATAAAGTGGCTAAAAATGTCGATGATTTACCAGAACGTGGCTCGATAGGAAAAGTGAACAAAAAAGATGAAAAAAGAATAGTGAATCTGTTTTCGCGGAGTCCTGCTTTAACACTGCAGCAAGGACAAGCAAAATTAATGGCAAAAGGTTTAGATATATCCTACGAAACTATCCGAACCCATCTTCGTACTCATCATCTGAAATGGCGCAACACAATAAAGAAGCCTCTGTTGACTGAAAAACATGTGACAAAGAGACTCGCTTGGGCGCATGAGAATATTGATAGAGATTTTGAAAATGTCATTTTTACTGATGAATGTTCTATATGGGCACGTTCTGTCCTCATGCAAGCCTGATCAACTTCCACCAATAGGCTTGTTCAGCGGACCGTAAAACATGGAATAAAGGTGCATCTTTGGGGCTGCTTCTCAAAGCAGGGATTCGGCACTTTGCACCTCTTTACTGACAACCTAAATGCCGAGAAAATGATAATCTACAAAAAGGCTTTACTGCCATCTGCCAAACGATGGTTCGTCACAAAAAATGAAGATTGGATTCTGCAGGAGGACAACGATCCTAAACACCGCAGCAAGCTCTGTACTCAGTGGAAGACTCAATCTGGCATCGTTACATTAGATTGGCCGTCGCAGTCGCCCGATGCAAACCCTATTGAAAATGTGTGGGCATATATTAAACGGAAGCTTTGTAAAAGACGCACATATACTTTGAAGCAGTTGTCTTACGAAATTCGTCGGATCTGGAGATCCTTGCCACTAGAATATGCCGTCAAATTAGTAGAAAGCATGCCTCGGAGATGCCAGGCAATTATCGACGCCGGTGGTGACTGGACACATTATTGACCAAATTGCATCATTGTTTGTAATGTGTACAATATATATATAAATATGAAAGTTTCATCAAATAAATTTTATAAATTAACACGACCACGCTCTTACTTGACAGACTGTAGCAATAAACGAGTCTTAGCGCAGAACGGGTGCGCGTTATTTATCGCCCTTCCCTTTAGCTTCCCTATTCCGAATACCGCCGCCTCCGCGGGTATGCCAACCGATTGTTGGCACACATTCTGAGCAGCCAAGCCTGGTGGAAGCAGCACCGGCAGTGGGGCCGTAGGCAAGGCCCCTC
Organism: Chalcis sispes; assembly: GCA_949987625.1. NCBI lineage: Eukaryota > Metazoa > Arthropoda > Insecta > Hymenoptera > Chalcididae > Chalcis > Chalcis sispes. Next base: position 18,064,536 of record OX465098.1, on the reverse strand, counting down.
ACACGTGAGTAAAAGTAGGATCCGAGAAGGATCTTACGTTGTCAACGGTCAGCACTGCACGAGAGTGCCATTGCATGACGGCTAACGTCCGTCGGCACTCTAAGCCGCATTGAGGGACTTAGCGACCTGACAGGCTGCATCCGGGGCCGATTGCAGTGCCCACGTGCGAGGGAGCGTCTCACACGTGCTTTCCCAATTATACCCGTTACAACTGGCGCCCCAGACGTGTGTCACAGGCATAGGATCGCGCGACACGAGAGAGCGTGCGCAGTAGGGAACGAGGGGTCCGAACCGTGCGCAGAGGGCGCAACAGGAAAACACACACAAGCGCGTACAGGTAGAGTAAGTGCGGGAGAAATAAGTGTGTCTGGCGTGGCAAAGGGGACGGGAAAAAAATTTTTTTTTATTCTCGTTTTGGAAAATTTTATTAAATTTTATTAAACTTTTAAGTAGTTTATCTTGCTTGCAGCATCGAGGCTCAAGTAAGTATAAGGTCAGGGAGAACTGACCTCTCCGCAGCCACGCTAGTGCGAGTTGCGGTACCGTGGGTAGAGGGTCGAAGTTGATCACTCTAATAAAATTGTAAATATATTTATTTATTTATTTATTTAATAATTTATTGATTTAATATATTGCGTGCGATACCCACGATATCGCAACTATCCGACTTTGTTGTATTGATTTGCGTGCGGAATACAAGACCTAAGAAGACATGGCGACAGAGGAGTTTTCCAAAATGGAAGAGTGGCTCATCGCCATGGAGAGCGAGGAGGTAGACGAAACCCTTTACGCTCTAAGGTTAAAGCCACAAGGGTCACGATGGGAGAAGATGACCCGAATAAATAATTAGCTGAGGGGAAATTTCATCGCAGCCGATTTCCAAGAAGAGGTCGCCGGGGCAGACGAGGCTGCCTAGGCAGCGAGAGCCAAAACGAAGAGAAGCTTCGTGCTCCGTGATTGCCAGGAGAAAGTAGGCACGACGGCGGGGTCAGCGGACTACGACAGAGAAGAGCCGCATTCGCTGACCATATTGTTAGAGGACGAAGCGGACCGCCCCTCCCTAACCAAATAGAGTGAAGAGGTGGTGGCAGACGAGGGCGTCCTGACACTAACACGAAGAGAATTCCGCTTGATGCAGGAGCGCATCGAGAGTCTGATGCAAACTGTCGCAAGGTTAGTCAGATGCATCCAGACGATGTAAGAAGAGAAGCAGGATTCGCGGAACAAGAGAGAAGACGCTAATGCAAGTCCAAGTGCGTCATCTACTAGGATAGAGGGCAAGCCAGGCCCGTTCAGACTGCCACAGCGAGAGACCGCGGGACTGGCTCTCTCGCCATAAGCTTGGCGCAGGGGCAAAGCGCCAAGCCAAGTAGCGTTTCAGGACACGTTTACCTGTAACTACGTGTCTACACACAGCAGTCCCCGTGGAAGCGCGGAGACTAAAAGGACTGCTGCGTACCCGCCATCCCCCAAATCCGGCCCACATGGAGCCTGGAGGAGGGGGGAGAGTAGTACTTATGCGCAGAGCAATAGTGCATGGTGCAACACTGGGATGGCGGGCCCACGTGATATCAGAAGGATCGTCGGCCGGTGGAACATTGCGTTCCGGGGTGAGCCGACCGACAATATTGACGCGTTTTTCCGCAAGGTCGAAGAGGCGAAGAACGCGTCAGAGATCAGCGACCCAGAAACGCTGGCGTCGCTACCCACGCTGCTAAGTTGCCTAGCCGAGATGTAGTACGGCTGCCACAAGCACAAATGACAGACGTGGGAGGCCTTCTATCAGGTAGCGCTTGCGCGCTGCGGTTCCAAGGTCAACATCCAGGAGAGGCTAAGAGACGAGGCCAGCCGCCGCTTCCAGCAGGCGGCCGAGCCAGCGCGCACTTATATTACGTGCCTGGAGGCGATATTAACCCTCTGTATGGCGACATCTTTAAATTTTAAAATAAGTTGTGAAAATCATTTATCTAAATAAATAAAAATACACGTGTTTTTCGAAATTCTGTTTATTTTTATAAATTTCGAAAAAAAACACAATTTTAGGGAGTGTTACAGAAATGTTACACTGCATCGACACAAAGTCAAACTCATCGAAATATTTCAATTACACAAAAACCTTATCTACACCACAAAGTACATATACTTACCTTATATATTTTACAAAACACACAGTTTTTATCACGTTTTTCTATTTTTTAATTATTTTTCAAAAGCACGTAGGTGGTTTGAACTGATCAGCCTACGAACACTGGCTTACACGCGGCACTAACGCCTTCTACATTTATTATGTTATACTAAGTCGATACATCGGTTTGTTACGCGAATGTTACATCGACTCAAAAGGGACTAGAAAAATTATTTGAATTGTGGTAGGCAAAGAATCGCTTTGTGACAGAAATGTCACACCGCGCTACAGAGGGTTAATGAAGATATCACCACCACTGAGCGAGGAGCAGATGGTGGATAGCCTCCACGATAATCTGCTCCCGCAAATCAAGAGGATTGTCACTCGGATGAAGTGTCGCACGGTCGATGAGCTGATAGACCGTGCGGCAAAAGCCAAGTTGATGCTAGAGAGTGAATGAGGCGACAGAACGCCCGTTTCTCCGAACCACGCGATAGTGCCAGAGGCGGTCTATCGTCCGAAGACAGCTGCAAAAATAAAGCAGGCCAAGGTCAGCGCCAAAGTGAGCGTGACCGAAGTAGCGGTCGCATCAGCGAAGGTCGGTCGGTTGGCACTGACAGCCGACAGCATAGCACAAGAGATGCTAAAGCAGGTGCCAGCGGCTTTCACGCAACACAAATGCCTTATGGCGGGCGACAAACGCCGCGAAAGAAGGAGAAGCCCGCCACGGAAGGCCAGTCTGAAGAGGCAGGCGAAGCCACGCTCTAGAACCCACAGTCCCAAGTCCCAATCCCCCAAACGGGGGTAGAGGAAGGACAGGAAAAAGGATGAGAAGACCGAGCAGCCAAAGAAAGCCAAGTTCAGCTGCCATGGCTGAAGCAGGTCTAACATGATCAAGAGGTTCTGCCCAGACTGCTCGGGAAACGACTCCGGAAGAGCGTTATACAAGAAGCCAGGAAGTAGCTAGCTTTGGGGTTGGCCTCGCTGAAAACAACGGACAATCCTGCCGTGTCAGCCATAGGTCTGGCTGACGTTCAGCCCTCGGAGCGAGAGCAGCTCCAGGGGCTTCTGGATCGGATGCTGGCCGAGGAGCCAACCAACCTAGAGTGTATGGGTTGGGTCGAGCACGCCATCGACGTCGGCGATGCTCGTCCAATTAAGCAAAGGGCTTACCCGTACTCCCAGAAAATCCAGGAGGTGATGTACGCCCAGACAAAGAAGATGTTGGAGGGTGGTATCATCGAGCCTTCCCATAGCGGCTGGTCAAGCTCAGTCGTTATGATCAAGAAGGCTAACGGCAGTTATCGATTCTGCATTGATTTTAGAAAAGTCAATGCAGTATCGAAGCCAGATGCATATCCATTGCCGACGAAGGATAGCATCCTGCGCAAGCTGCAGAGGCCGATATATATCTTGACGCTCAATCTCAGCAGCGCCTATCACCAAATACGGCTAAAGGAGGAGTCAAGGCCGATCGCAGCATTTACCGTGCCAGGACTCGGACTCTTCCAGTTCACCTGGATGTCGTATGGTCTGAGCTACGCTAGTGCGACCTTTCAGCGGCTTATTGACATGGTGATAGGCTCGGAGCTTGAGCCGTTCGCGTTCTCCTACCTTGACGATGTGATCATCGTCACGGAGACGTTCGAAGAACACTTGCGACGGCTCGAACATGTATTGCGACGCATTCAAGCGGCCGGTCTAACGATCAACTGCGAAAAGAGTGCGTTCTGCCAAGAGGAGGCAAAATACCTCGAGGTGTTGGTGAACCGGAAAGGATTTCGCCTTGATCCAGCAAAAGTCGCTCCCATGATCGACTTCTCAGCACCCAAGAATCTGCGACAGCTGCGCAGATTCTTAGGCATGGCATCGTGGCATCGCAAGTTCCTGAAAGACTTGGCCACGATCACCGAACCGCTCACGTGCTTGACCAAGAAGGGCCGGTGCTACGAATGGGGAGAGGAGCCGTAAGCTGCCTTCAAGCAGGTGAGGGCCCTGTTTGCTTGTGCTCCTATCCTCCAAAGTCCCAGGTTTGACGGAGAGTTTGTCATTCAAACGGACGCGAGTGACACGGGAGTCGGAGCCGTGTTACTCCAAGTCATCGATGAAGAGGAGCGACTGCTAGAGTACGCGAGTCGCACCTTAAGCCCAGCAGAGAGGAACTACAGCGTTACTGAGAGGGAGTGCCTCGCTGTAGTTTGGGCCATCGAGAAGTTCAGGCCGTATGTGGAGGGCTACGAGTTCAGGGTAATAACTGACCATGGCAGTTTACGCTGGCTCAATAGTCTCCATAACCCGACTGGAAGGCTGGCGCGATGGGCCTTAGAGCTACAAGGCCATCGCTTCACCATCGAACATCGAAAGGGGGCACTTAACCACGTGCCCGATGCCCTTTCGAGGATGTTCGGTCAAAGATATGTGATACGGATGGTACTTTGCATTTTTTAGATATATGCTGGCTGTTTATTTTGTTACACCAAGTTCTCGTTCAATTTGACGTAAAATTATCTGAGGATCCAGGTGCACCATAGATAGTACCGCAATCATTTGAGGATTATTAGCATAATCTTCTGTTAACATGGACCTTCTTTTACAAGCAAGCTTACCTTGTCGGCCACGCATCTCAATATTACGAATAACAGTGTCATTGGGATGACGTTTTTCGGAGAATCTAGTAGCATACAGAATTCAAGCTTGAACGTAGTTTTGTCGACATTCTCCTAACACAAGGAGAATATCGACAATTTATTTAGCTGTATAGTCAGGCATAATGAGAAAATATCAAAATACAAAATAAAATTTAAATTAAAAAAACAAATTTAATTTAAGAAATGAACAAACAAATATATTATTTCTTTAATTAAATAACGAATTTTTTTAAGAATAAGAGAATTTGAAGAAATTCAAAATTTCTCAAAGTGATGCCTCAATTTCGCATTTAAATAAATTTACAATGAATGACACAGTTGATTTAAATTAGTAATAACTTCAGAAACAACTATATGGTAACCAAATTCACAATTGAAAAACTAACCAAAAAAAATTCATTCACTTTTCCAAAACGATTGTAATAAACTATGTTATTTATTAACACATTAAAGGCGGAGGATCTTGACGAAAGTATGTTAGGTAATATTGCGAACCGTACCAATACGACTCCCGCCTTTAAGCTACAGTCGAGATAAATCGTATTACTACGACTCCCGCCTTTAATGTGTTAAAGGTAATCACCGACTATCAGAATGTTAAATCAAGGCAAAAATAACACAAAATTTGAGACTATCAAATTTCTTTTATTATTAAGAAAGAATATTTATTTATTGAGAAAAGTATCATTAGCTTCAAAAATATTATTTTCTGTATGTCTAATTTTATTAGAGTTAATTTATAATAAAAATTAATTTTAAAACTTTTACTGCTTTTGCATTTTCAATTTTTATTATGATGCGTGAATAAACTAAGGATACCGTCATTAATTGTCTACTGTCAAAAGAATGCCAACAGAATTATTAAGTATCAAATTTGAGATTAAAATTTTAAGTTCCTTTTTAAAAAAAGGTAATTTGACCTTTAAATAACTTACAAGGTGATGGTCATTGTTATGGTCAATGTCGTGATAAAAGATATCCCACGTAATTTTCGCCTTTTTTCATTTTCACGGCCAAACTCACAGACTTTCCTTTGAAAAAATTAATTCGACTTTGAAATGACCATGAAGGTTATGAACAAGGTCATAACTGTTTGGGCGTGAAATTTTCTGCTCTTTCTTTCCCGGAGTCAAAGGTAAGGCTTTCCATTTAAAATATTGAATAGTGTTTATAGTCCTGATACTGTAACAGCCAATCATGCGCAATTTTGGTTTCGTCGATTCCGTTCCGGTAATTTTGACGTCAAAGATGCACCACGCTCTGGAAGACCAATTGTCGAAAATGTCGATAAAATAATGGAAATCGTCGAGTCCGACCGTCACGTAAGCACTGTTTCGATTGCTAAACATTGCACAAAAAACCGTTTAGAACCATTTAAATAAGGCTGGATACAAAAAGAAGTTCGATGTATGAGTGCCACACAAGTTATCGCAAAAAAACCTCATGGACCGAATTTCCATCTGCGAATCGCTGCTGAATCGCAACAATATCGATCCATTTCTAAAGCGGATGGTTACTGATGATGAAAAGTGGGTCACTTACGACAACGTCGAGCGACAACGGTCGTGGTTAAATCGCGGTGAGCCGGCGCAAACGGTGGCCAAGCCAGGATTGACAGTCAGGAAGGTTTTGCTGTGTGTTTGGTGGGACTGGCAGGGAATCATCTACTATGAGCTGCTTCCCTACGGCCAAACTCTTAATTCGGACCTGTACTAATGGCAAAAGGTTTAGATATATCCTACGAAACTATCCGAACCCATCTTCGTACTCATCATCTGAAATGGCGCAACACAATGAAGAAGCCTCTGTTGACTGAAAAACATGTGACAAAGCGACTCGCATGGGCGCATGAGAATATTGATGGAGATTTTGAAAATGTCATTATTACTGATGAATGTTCTATATGGGCACGTTCTGTCCTCACGCGAGCCTGGTCAACTTCCACCAATAGGCTTGTTCAGCGGACCGTAAAACATGGAATAAAGGTGCATCTTTAGGGCTGCTTCTCAAAGCAGGGATTCGGCACTTTGCACCTCTTTACTGACAACCTAAATGCCGAGAAAATGATAAAAATCTACAAAAAGGCTTAACTGCCATCTACCAAACGATGGTTCATCACAAAAAATTAAGATTGGATTCTGCAGGAGGACAACGATTCTAAACACCGCAGCAAGCTCTGTACTCAGTGGAAGACTCAATCTGGCATCGTTACATTGGATTGGCCGTCGCAGTCGCCTGATGCAAACCCTATCGAAAATGTGTGGGCATATATTCAACGGAAGCTTCGTGAAAGACGCACATACACTTTGAAGCAGTTGTCTTACGAAATTCGTCGGATCTGAAGATCCTTGCCACTAGAACACGCCGTCAAATTAGTAGAAAGCATGCCTCGGAGATGCCAGGCAATTATCGACGCCGGTGGTGACTGGACACATTATTGACCGAATTGCATCATTGTTTGTAATGTGTACAATGTATATATAAATATGAAAGTTTCATCAAATAAATTTTTTTATAAATTAACACGACCACGCTCTTACTTGACAGACTGTAACTAACTAAATACTCTGCTAAAAATAATCAATTAAAAATTATTAAGACCGATTAAAATGTATTAGAATCTAATAAATTTAAATCGGTTCTAATAAATTTTAATCCATTTTAATAACTTTTAATCGAATATTGTTAACAGGGTATATTATCTACATAACTAAATATTAGGTGTAGTAAAAAGTAATCCATTATTTTGCCAATAGATGGCTTTAGTAGTCTGTATCTCCCGTTGTAAAAGTGCGATCGAGTTACACTAGATGGCGTTAGAAAGATAAGATTTTGTACTAAAAAAGTTTCTGATACAGTTTTGTGATTGCTTGACTCAGTATTTTTTTAGCACGCGTCAAAGATGGACTCTAACAAAGAAAAAATACGCCATATTTTACAGTTTTTCTTCGATAAAGGCGAAAACGCAAGCCAAGCAGCTGAAAATGTGAATAGTGTTTATGGTCCTGATACTGTAACAGCCAATCACGCGCAATTTTGGTTTCGTCGATTCCGTTCCGGTAATTTTGACGTCAAAGATGCACCACGCTCTGGAAGGCCAATTGTCGAAAATGTCGATAAAATAATGGAAATCGTCGAGTCCGACCGTCACGTAACCACTGTTTCGATTGCTAAACATTGCACAAAAAACCGTTTAGAACCATTTAAATAAGGTTGGATACAAAAAGAAGTTCGATGTATGGGTGCCACACGAGTTATCGCAAAGAAACCTCATGGACTGAATTTCCATCTGCGAATCGCTGCTGAATCGCAACAATATCGATCCATTTCTGAAGCAGATGGTTACTGGTGATGAAAAGTGGGTCACTTACGACAACGTCAAGCGACAACGGTCGTGGTCAAATCGCGGTGAGCCGGCGCAAACGATGGCTAAGCCAGGATTGACAGTCAGGAAGGTTTTGCTGTGTGTTTGGTGGGAATGACAGGGAATCATCTACTGTGAACTGCTTCCCTACGGCCGAACTCTTAATTCGGACATGTACTGTCAACAATCGGACCGTCTAAAACAAGTAATCGCCCAGAAGCGGCCAGCTTTGGCCAATAGGAGAAGAATTGTGTTCCATCAGGACAACTCCAGGCCGCATACATCGATAGTGACTTGCCAGAAGCTCCGGGAGCTTGGTTGGAAAGTTCTCATGCATCCACCTTATAGTCCGGATCTGGCACCAAGTGATTACCACCTGTTCCTGTCTATGACGAATGATTTTGCAGGTGAAAAATTCGCCTCAAGAGAAGATTGTGAAAATCGGCTGTCCCAGTTTTTTGACAATAGGGACAAGGGTTACTACGAGATAGGCATCATGAAATTACCTCCAAAATGGCAACAAGTTATCGAACAAAACGGTGCATATTTGACCTAAATCCTATCATTCGATCTATGCTAAATAAAACCTTTAATTTGATGCAAAAATAATGGATTTCTTTTTACTACACTTAATATTATATGAAAAAAAGGAAGAAAATGAAAAGCAAAAGAAAATAATAAAAGCAAATAGAAGGAAAGTTAAAAAAAAAGAAAAAAGTAGAAAAAAACAAAAATAATAAAATATATAAAATAATTTAATAAACACAAATATAAACGAAGGTAAAAGAAATAAACAATAAATTAAAAAAATATAACAAGACGTTAAACGCAGACAGCAAAAGATATATCTGAAAATTAAGTAGATACGCGCTACTCTACGCGAACGGGCTCTAGGCGCTAGGGTCCGAAACTCTCTTGCTACGGACTATATCAAACGAGAGTTCGCAGCTCTCGCGCGGTGGACTTTAGTGTCCACGCGCGCGCGCGCGGGAGAGTCCGTATCTCTCCCGCGGCAGACCCTAGGATTGCGAGAGAAATAGACCTCCCCATTCACGCGAGCCGCGCGCTATATAGGTGCGAGAGAGAACGAGACTCTCCCGCACTGTAACCACTGGAGTGAGAGAGAAAGCGTTCTCCCACTCGCGGGTGCGAGAGAGTCGGGTGAGTCGGGGCATGCAGACCTGTAAAGGACCTCCATCACTCGCACGCGATCGGGAGCACGCCAAAACATAAAAAACTGTCGCACAGAAAAACTTCTCAGGATCGCCAGAAAAGAAACGCGTCCGAAAGATTACAATGGCGGCATAAGAATCTCTAAAACGCGGCAAAAGTTCTCTTATCTAGCCTAAACTCAACAATTTTTGATACGATACACGCCTATTTTTAAATGCTGGCGCGTACCGTATCTTTCCGTCAAAGGCCGTCGCGATACCCGAGTATAATATGACTTGTGCGAGCGGTGAAAGCGCGCAAAATGCGAATACGTGCGGAGTACGGAGTGCTCTCCGTGACAATATACGTGGGCGGTTTAATAAGTATCCGTGTTTGACGACAACGGGCGTTTCTGAGGCAAGTTGGTATTATCATCGTGTACTGCCATCTATCAAACGACGGTGAAACAAATTTCAGACTGATTGATAGGTTAGTTTGGATTTGGCAGCCATTTGAGTAAGACGTGTTTCGTGATTTTCGCTAAGTTGGAAAAAGAGCAGTATAACACATCGTTCAATAAGTCCCGAGACTAACAACGAAAACAACATTGTTTTTCAAAAATCATTTTTATATATCAATGAAATCTTCTTTTAGAGTAATACAATTTTTCCAACGCCTTTCCAACTCTTCTATACCATGTTTATAGAAGGATTTATCCTTTGCTTCAAAATAGGCTTCAGTTTCGGCAATGACCTCCTCATTCGAGCCAAATTTTTTTCCCTGGAGCATTTTTTTAAGATCAGCAAAGAACCAGTAGTCGCTGGGGGCTAAATCTGGCGAATACGGGGGGTGGGGAAGCAAATCAAAGCCCAATTCGTTCAATTTTGCCATTGTTTTCATGGAATTGTGGCATGGTGCATCGTCTTGGTGAAGAAGGATTTTTTTCTTCTTCATGTGCGGTCGTTTTGCTGCGATCTCCTGCTTCAAACGTACCAACAATTTAATATAATAATTACTGTTGATTGATTTACCTTTTTCCAGGTAGTCAATGAAAATCGCGCCATGTGTATCCCAAAAAACAGACGCCATTACTTGGCCAGCAGACTGCTGCGTTTTTGGACGCTTTGAGCAGCTTTCGCCAGCCATGCGCCACTCAGATGATTGCCGATTCGACTCCGGAGTGAAATGATGTATCCATGTTTCATTCATGGACACGTATCGACGCAGGAAATCCTTTTTATTGCGAGTAAATAGCGATAAACAGTTCTCTGAATCGTCGACTCGTTGCTGTTTTTGTTCCGCTGAAAGCAATCGTGGCACCCACTTGGAAAAAACCTTTTTCATGCTCAATTTTTTATAAAGGATTGTAAATACGCTTCCAGATGATATCTGTGTCATTTCTGCAATCTCACGGACCTTAACTTTGCGATTTTTCATTACTATTTTTAACACTTCACTTACATTCTTCTGTGTAATGGCTTCCAATGGCCTACCCGAACGTTCCGCATCGTTTGTGTCCGTACGACCACGTTTAAACTCAGCATACCAACAACAAATCGTTGGTTTGGATGGAGAGAAGTCCAGGTAATGTTTTTCAAGCCATTACTGGGCTTCTACGGCGTTTTTACCCATTAAAAGACAATGTTTTATCAACACGCGGAACTCGCTTTTTTCCATTTTTCAAACAAATTACAAAGTAACTTTACTCTAACCTCGATAACTCTGCTGTCTGTGATCCGATCGATGTAAAATTTTTACACGTTTTATGTAAAGGTTCGCACTCTATGGAAACGTGGCCAGTTTGGTACTACTAGCACCATCTCTGGGTTAGTCTCGGGGCTTATTGAACGATGTGTTAGTTCGGTAATTCGCTCTTTGTTTTTGGATGGAAAAAAATGCGAAGAGATAAAAGCAAAGTTGGATGCTGTTTATGGGAACACTTTGCCATCTATGATCACAGCAAGATATTGGTTCAACGAACTTAAACGTGGGCGAACATCCGTTTTTGATGAGGAGCGACCAGGACGCCCGGCAGACGTGGTTACCGAGGAAATCATTCAAAAAGTCTACGACATGATTCTTGCTGATTGACGAACGAAAGTGCGCGAAGTAGCAGAGGCCGTAGGTATGTCGACCGGAACGGCAATTAATATTTTACATGATAAGTTGGCGATGAAAAATTTGTCGGCCCGATGGGTGCCGCGATTGCTCACGGTGGACAACCAGCGGATGCGGCTGTTAACTTCGAAGAATTGTTTAGAGCAATTCAAGCGAGATCCGACGGAGTTCTTGCGTCGAGTTATCACCGTTGATGAAACTTGGATTCATCATTACACACCAGAAACTAAGCAACAATCAAAACAATGGATTTCTGCCGGTGAATCTGCTCCGAAGGCGAAGGCGAAGACAGTCCCGTCGGCCGGAAAGGTCATGGCGACGATTTTTTGGGATGCGAACGGCGTCATCCTCATGGATTTTTTAGAAAAATGAAGAACGATCACTGGACAATACTATAGTGAGTTACTGGACCGCTTCGACAAAAAATTGAACGAGACACGGCCGCATTTGGCGAAAAAAAACGTGCTGTTTCACCATGATAACGCATCAGTACATTCATCCGCAATTGTCGCCGCCAAACTGCATGAATTGCGTTATGAATTGCTACCGCAACCCCCGTATTCACCTAATCTGGCTCCCTGCGACTTTTTTTTGTTCCCAAACATAAAGAAATGGCTCGCGGGAAAAAAGTTTAGCTCAAACGAGGAAGTCATCACCGAGACAGAGGCGTATTTTGGAGAGTTCCACCAATCCTATTTTTTGGAGGGGTTAAAAAAATAACAGGAACGTTGGGAGAAGTATATCTTTCTTAAAGGGGACTATGTTGAAAAATAAAAATTTTCTGAAAAAATGGTGTCTTCATTTCTAACACGAGTACTTATTGAACCGCCCTCGTATATATATATATATATATATATATATATTTATAATAAAATATTTATATATATTAATAATAAAATATATATATATATATGTAATATATATTAATAATAAAATAATAATACTAATATTTTAAATTAATTATTTATTGTTAATTATTAAAATTACTTTTAATATAAACTATATAAAGAAAAACTAACTTCTTTAAATATTCATCATCACAAATGGAAGCTTTACGCGCCGTATTGGCGGTAACTGTAGCACCTTAATGTTTAGATGATTAAGACCATTACATAGACAACAACTTAAAAAAATTCTGAAATCTTATGACAAAACACCTTTTTGGTAGATAAAATTATTGTAAGTATGAGGTATGTTATTCTTCCTATCTCTTCCTAAATTTCAAGTGTCTTAAAATTAATTGAATATTTTTACTCTTCTCCAAAAACTAATAGTTCAAAAATTGAAATCGGCTTTTAATATTAATATATTTAAAAAATATACGTTCATAATTTATACTTCAACTTTGGAATTTTTAAAATTTTTATGATCATTACATCTTATATTTTAAATAATTTTATTTAAATTTAAAGAAGTCGACTATTTTTACTTAAATTTAATTTATTTCACGATGTTTTTTTAATGGTTTAAGAAAAATCAATTTCTACATTATCTTAAGTATATCGATATCATAATAAAAATAGTTTAAAATAATTTCATTTTGCATTTGAAAATGGAAGAGAAATTGCATATTCTGTGTAAACAACAATTTACAATAACAAATTTAATAATCAAAAATTGTAATAACGAATTGTAATAACAAATTTAATAATCAAAAAAATTTTCTGGAAATTTTTTAATATACACTCTGACAAAAAAGTATCCGGAAATTTGTAATGAAACGCAAAAATATTAAACTTCTTCAATATTTATTGAATCTCCTTCAAAATATGCTCCATTTGAAGCGATACACATGTGCCAACGTTTTTTCCAATCTTGGAAACATTTTTTATAGGCGCTTTCAGGGATGGCCTTCAGCTCCTTCTGCGAATTTTCTTTTATGGCGTCTATGGAGTCAAATCTGGTTCCCCGGAGCGGTAATTTCAGTCTGAAGAAAAGAAAAGAGTCACACGGAGCTAGATCAGGCGAATAAGGTGGCTGGTCGATGGTATTTATCGAGTGTTTGGTCTTAAAATCGTTAATAATCGTGGCTCGATGAGATGGTGCGTTATCGTCATGCAAAATCCACGAATTGTTTTGCCACAAATCCGGCCGTTTACGGCGAATATTTTCACGCAAACTTCTCAAAACAGTTAAATAGAAGTCCTTATTGACCGTTTGACCTTGCGGAACGAATTCATGATAAACTACACCACGAATATCGAAGAAAACAATTAGCATCGTCTTGATTTTCGAACGACTTTTGCGAGGTTTTTTCGGTTTCGGCTCATTTTTTCCCACCCATTCCGATGATTGTTGGCTCGTTCGTGTGTCGTATTCATAGATCCATGTCTCGTCACCAGTTATGATCCGTCCCATTAACGTGGGATCAGAATTCGCACGATCCAGCATGTCTGCAGCTTCCTGCATCCGGTACTGTTTTTGAAGAAAATTCAGCTCTAATGGAACGAGCCGAGCGGCGACGCGCTGCATGCCCAATTGGTTCACCAAAATCAAACGAGCGGTTTCACGAGAGATGTTGAGATCACGAGCTATCTCTCTAACACTGGCATGACGATTTTCGAGCACAATTTCCTTGATTTTTTTGACATTATCGTTGGTTGAATAGGTCGACGGTCGTCCTGAACGAGGCAAATCTTCGACGATCTCCCGACCGTTTTTAAAGGCTTTCTACCATTCATACACTTGGGTTTTCGATAAAACAGAGTATACATATATATACATATACATATAGTTTTTTCCATTGATCAAAGCAGTGCTGGAAGTCTTCTTTGGTGAGGGCCTTTAGGAGCTCTGCCGTTTTTTGCTTTACCGCTTCCATCGACTCAAATCGGGTCCCTTTTGAAGCAGATTTTATCTTCGGAAACAAAAAGTTGCACGGTGCCAAATCTTGCGAGTACGGTGCGTGTTTGAGCACTAGAGTGCGCTTACCGACTAAATACTGCTTCACAGATAGCGCCTTATGGGCAGGTGCGTTGTCCTGGTGCAAAATCCACGAGTTGTTCTTTCACAACTCGGGCCGTTTCTTACGAACTCGTTCTTGCAGTGTTGCCAAAACTGACAAATAGTCAGTCTGGTTAACAGTCTGACCCTCTGGAACCCATTCAGTCATCACGATACCGTTAATGTCAAAAAAAACGATCAACGTTGCCTTGAATTTTGATTTGGACATCCTTGCTTTTTTGATTCTGGGCGATTTAGGCGTCTTTCAATGCATCGATTGCCGCTTTGTTTCAACATCGTATTGAAAAATCCACGTTTTGTCGCAAGTAATAATGTGTTTCATGAGTCTGGAATCTTTTTTTAACCTTTCAAGGAAATCTGAGCAGACCTGTTGACGCAAGAGCTTTTGGTCAGGAGTCAGGTTTTTTGGCACTCACTTCGCACAGACTCTTGTCATGTGTAATTCCTCGTGTAAAATTTGTCTAGCCGTTTCTTTATCGGCGTTTACAGCCTCGGCAATCATCCGGATGCTCATTGGACGATCTGCACGCACAATTTGGTTGATTTTGGTCACGGTTTCCGGAGTTGAAACAGTGACAGGGTGACCTGGGCGTTGGTCATCTTCAGTGCTCACTCGGGCCTCACTGAAGCGCTTACACCACTCAAAAACACGCGCACGAGATAGAGAATTGTCCCCATAGGCCTCTTGCAACAATTTACAGCACTCAGTCGGAGTTTTTTCTAATTTAACGAGAAATTTGAGATTGATACGTTGCTCCTGTTTTTCGTCACACATGGTTTTCGGCACGAGAAAAAAACACGTTCGTTTCAAACCGCTAATGCACAAATACAATAATAGTGACGAGAACGTGTTTTGGTACGTGCATAGACAAGATATCTAGATACCCAACGCCCTACTCGTTTTTTTCCCCACCCCTCTACGGCGCCCTCTAGGCGCGCAGTCTCGTTAGTTAATAGCCAGACCTCGTACATATATCGTATATTGTTTTTTAATAAATTTATATTTTTGTAATACTTTACATTTTTTCACAGCTAATATATGTATTTTTAAAAATTATTAATCTTTGTTTTAATTTCATAATAATCAATAATAAATTATGTTTTACGTCTAGCAGCCGTCTCGCGATGGCTTCATATTTTTGTACATGTTTAGAAGAACTAATAAATTTTTTTTCTTTACCCTAATTTTTTTATTGTTATTATTTTATTTATTTTTTATTTTATCATGCGATAAATACTCTCTTTGTTGACGTGGTTTTCATTCTACATATTGCACAAGTACCTAAATCTCTGGTGCAACTTTAATAACTCAACAAACACCCTCATGGGAAGGAAGCCACTTCCATAGCTTGGCGTTGGCATATTTTGTATCTATTTTTTTTGGCTGACCGCAAGAATGAGTGTATCTTTAGGAAATATTTACATTTTTACACGGCCTTCCTTGTATAAAAGGACAATCCGGGCTTGATTCTAGAAGTTTAAGCCAGGGTTGGTCATAGTATGTTCAGCCTTTTAATTAGCGAAACAAAATAATGTATCCCCTTCGCCGCAGCCGTAGCCCCGCATCCGTAGTTTAGCTCTGCTGCTGCTACTTCTTGGTGCAATATTTTTTTGTTTGGCCAGTTTGACAAGGTGGCTAGCCTTCCAGTCTCTTTCATATAGGTAGCTGCACTTTTGTCTCACTTGTCAGGAATAGCAAAATTCCTAGTATCTCTTTATCCTCATTGTCTTTACCTGGTGATTCTCTTTCTAGAAAAGGCTTCATCGCTGTTTCGGCTATTGCATCCTGTAAAAATTTTTTCATCTCTTTCGACAGACTTGTGATTTTCTCTTGCCGTAGTCGCTTCTTCAATTGTCTTGGGTGAGCTAAGTGCATTGCTTGTGGCGAAATCCTCTTTTCCGATGGCATTTCTTATTTTTCGTGAATTACTCACAATTTTTTTCACTTTCTTCTTGTTGGTTCTATATTACGGATCTATTAAGACTATTCTATATGCATCTTCTAAATCTAAATCTATTTCCCTAAACACAAATTAACAATAGCTATAATAGTTCAATTTTATTCATGTTTCTGTGTCTTTAACTCATGGCACATTCTGCTTAGGTGATTTTTCAGTCGCAGGGTCTTCTTGCTTTCTTCTTTATACATTCGAAACAACCCGTCCTTCTCTTACCCTTTTCCCGGTACATGATTTCCTTGGTCATTGATTTGGCCGTTTTTCTCTAAATTTATTTTAATAATTTCTCTGTACAACGCCCTCACCAGATTATCGGACGTACTGATATAAGATTTTTTTCGCAAAAGTCACAGGTAAGTAAGTAGTCGGCACGCCGGCTGTCTGTATGCCAATTTCTCACGATATTGATGCTGTTTCTTTGAGTATTGAATTAGGATGGTAGCAGCCGTAATACACGACTGAGTCGCTTGAATATTCTATGTATATTTCTCTTATTTCCGGCCTTTGACCGTTACACCGATAGGCTAGAAGTTTTCCGTACACGGTTAGATATTTTTCTAGAAATACTTTGTCGAAAGGCGTGTCTAAGTCTCTACCATGGCTTGCTTTCTAGTATATTTGCATAAATCCCTAAAAGCAAAATAGTTTTGATACAAAGTGATGCGGATTTTTATCGCATAAAAATGGATAGATTCAGCTTCGCTGTTTGCGATCTATAGTTTCAAAACTCGTTCGGATCTAACTTAAATTGCTCCAAACACTGCTTCGAAGTTAACAGCCGCATCCGCTCTACGACCAATAGTTTTCGTGATATTGTGAAAAAAAGAAATTTCCCCATTGGTGTGACAGAGAGAGCGAGCAATGCCACTGTAGAAAGAGAGAGAGAGAGAGAGAGTGAGAGAGATCCCCCGGTCCTATTGCGCCTTTTGCGATCATCTAGGAGAGGGGGTTCTCCTTTGAAAACATTTAAGAACTTTCGAAAACATTCGCACCTGAACAGGTGTGCTCTAGTTCGCGCATGCGCACTAGAACCTTCTGAGCACGAACACAAACCTTCTCACCTGAACAGAGGTGGGGAAGAAGCACGAACCTGTGACGTCACTAATCTCATTTGGCCAGAGCGCTGCTCACCTGAGTTTTCGACTAATCAGAGCGATTCTCACCTGAACAAGTGTGCTCTTGGGAGTAGTGGTGGGGGAGGGGTCCAGAACTCTCTTAGCACATCTACTGGATTGGTTTATGATAGGGATGGATCAAACGCTAGGTAGAGTGTGACGAAGAAATGACGCTCTTTTTAGACGAAACATATGTTGATAGTAGTTATTCAAATGAAAGTCCAAATATCATTAAAATAACATTAAGCACTTTGACGCTTTGTTTTGAGTTCATCTATATGTGCTTATTTATAAAAGGGAACAATGCTTAACTATCATATGATAAAAATAAGCGAAAATATTAGATATACATAAATGAGTAAAAATTTACAGAAGTGAGGAATATAAATAGTATGTTTATGGGAGGGTCATTGCACCTTCCCACTAAGATTGAAGATGCAGCGATGAAAATAATTTCACATTTCCAGAGATTGCCTTTAAGCACGTAGTTGCATCTAGTTCACGATCTATTTGTCTAACAAATTTATTATCTTTATCTTCTACCATTTCTATTCCATTGGGTGATGCATTTATCGGTTCTGGTTCTTTTCTAAAAGTAACATTTATCGGAGCGATTTCTTCTGAAATTTCTTTTTTATTACAAATGTTAAACATACGACCATTTATTAAATTATTACAGCAAGAATCATCATCATGTGAATTTATCTCGCTGTGTTTGCGCCAGTTACAAGCTTTACATATTTTACGAATTATATAGGCAATTATTATTAAGATTATTATGTTTATAAAATGGTATGATAATTAATTTATCTTTATTGGGTTTTTCGTTGCAAAATTTCGTCAGCTACAGTCTGTCAAGTAAGAGCGTGGTCGACTTCAACGACAGGTAATAAAAGATTTCGCTCTAATTCCTTCGCAAGCCGATATAATAAAGCTTCGTCCTTGATTCATTGTCAACAAAGATTCAGTTGTCGTTGATCTTTTAAAAGAGAATCACGTTAAACGCCATGAGTGCTAAGTACGCGTCGCGCTACGAGGCTGTGTTCCTTTGCATCCACCCGAAAGGTCCCAAAATGTCGCAATCAGCGGCTGCTAAATATATGAGAAAGTCGAAGGCATTTGTACAAAAGTGAATACAGCGATATAAAGTGGCTAAAAATGTCGATGATTTATCAGAACGTGGCTCGATACGAAAAGTGAACAAAAAAGATGAAAAAAGAATAGTGAATCTGTTTTCGCGGAATCCTGCTTTAACACTGCGGCAAGGACAAGCAAAATTAATAGCAAAAGGTTTAGATATATCCTACGAAACTATCCGAACCCATCTTCGTACTCATCATCTGAAATGGCGCAACACAATGAAGAAGCCTCTGTTGACTGAAAAACATGTGACAAAGCGACTCGCTTGGGCGCATGAGAATATTGATCGAGATTTTGAAAACGTCATTTTTACTGATAAATGTTCTATATGGGCACGTTCTGTCCTCACACGAGCCTGGACAACTTCCACCAATAGGCTTGTTCAGCGGACCGTAAAACATGGAATAAAGGTGCATCTTTGGGGCTGCTTCTCAAAGCAGGGATTCGGCACTTTGCACCTCTTTACTGACAACCTAAATGCCGAGAAAATGATAAAAATCTACAAAAAGGCTTTACTGCCATCTGCCAAACGATGGTTCATCACACAAAATGAAGATTGGATTTTGCAGGAGGACAACGATCCTAAAGACCGCAGCAAGCTCTGTACTCAGTGGAAGACTCAATCTGGCATCGTTACATTGGATTGGCCGTCGCAGTCGCCCGATGCAAACCCTATTGAAAATGTGTGGGCATACATTAAACGGAAGCTTCGTGGAAGACGCACATACACTTTGAAGCAGTTGTCTTACGAAATTCGTCGGATCTGGAGATCCTTGCCACTAGAATACGCCGTCAAATTAGTAGAAAGCATGCCTTGGAGATGCCAGACAATTATCGACGCCGGTGGTGACTGGACACATTATTGACCAAATTGCATCATTGTTTGTAATGTGTACAACGTATATATAAATATAAAAGTTTCATCAAATAAATTTTTTTATAAATTAACACGACCACGCTCTTACTTGACAGACTGTAGTTCAGATAGATATTTTAATTTATGGCTTGCAATATCTAAATTTTCAAGGTTTGCATTTGATAATTTTACTGATTGAGAAAAAGGATGAATGAAGAATTTTTTGTTTTAATTTTACAACAATTGCTTAATAAAATATGAAGTTTAGGCTTATAAGAAGTGTAGTTGCTTCCATACACGTTTTCTGTGATTAATAAAGTGGACGGCATGTACGCATTACAATTTGGATCTAATATTAAAATCCCTGAGTTTTTTAATTTTACATTGCTTACTGGCATTCGGTTTTGACATTTTATTGTTAGATTGATTACTTTCGGTAAAACAAATGAATTTGTTTTCCTTACTTAATTTGTTCAAAATTTATGTGTCTAGCTTGGCGATTTTCATATAAAATTTTTCCAGAATTTCCGCGGTTGAAAAAAATAATTTACTTGGCAATAATTATTAATATTAGTGCTATACACTAGTTTTAGTAACTTACAAATATAAGATTTTAGGATGTTGTTTTACAATTGTTTAAGTCTTCGAGCAGTGAAAATTGAGTTTTAGTCTTTGTAACTGCCAAATATTTTGTCGATGGTTGTATAAAAAGGTACGTATAATTGGATTTATCAACTGGCAAAGACAAAAGTTTATAGAATCTAAATACAGGCTCGGTGACTAAAGGATTTGTAATTACAAAAGTTAGTTGATTTTCAATAAAATAGGCATATAAAGAGATTAAATTTAAAATTTCGTGAGCATTTTCTGTTTCGAGCATAAAAGGATAGTTTAATCCAGACGGCAGCACATTCATAGTTTTACGAAGTTCACCGATCAATTGTTTTGGAAAAATTACTTTTGAATGCAAAGTATTGGTTTTCGCAAATAAAACGGCATTAATAAGATAATCTAATTCGTTATTAATTTCAGTAAATATTAATGTTAAAAAGGTTAAGTGTTTTTGAACGTCTACTTGTACACGTGAATCAGAAGCGCGACTTTCAATGAATATCGTATTTTCTTATAATTTTTGTAAGTTATGTCGGGTGTTTTAATGATAAATGAAGGTAAATTTGTTTTTAAACCGAAGATTAATTTGTAAGGTGAATAAGATATAGAAGAATGAGTCGTTGTATTAAAAGAGAAAGAGAAAAAGTGTGAGTACTCGTCTCAGTCAGTTTGGTCTTAGTTAATAAAATATTTTGAATAATCTGTTAAATTTAAAGTTTGATATATATGTTCCTGTGCTCTATTAGTCTGAGGATGATATGCAGTAGTGTGTATTTGTTTAATTTTAAATAATTTGTTAATGTTATAATTTGTTAATGTTAAATGTTACGTCTTTAAGAAGACCACTAGTAAATTCTTTTCGAGCTATTGTTTCGACTGTAAGAACACGTAGTGCATAAGCTTGATTAAATTTAGTTTAATTGTCGTGTACTGTTAATACTATACGTATTGATTTCCAGATTCAGTGGTTGTAAAAGGACCTACTATATCAAGAGCTATCCGTTCAAAGGTATTAGTTGAAGTTTTCGTTATCTACATTGGTTTTTTATTTTTGTTTCTAACTAGCTTATTTAATTGATAACATTCGCATGATTTTATGAAATTATATACAGGGTGATCCATTTTCATCTATCCACACCGAAATCTCCAAGAAGTAAGCGGTATACGAAAAAATTGTTTTGACAAAAGTTTCTCAGGACTATAAGGGCCATTATTTTGCAATATCGGTTTTACTCTTGAGATCAATTTTTAAGATTACTTAAAGGTCAAAGTGATTTTTTAAAATAAGAGCCCCTATTTTTGACATTAGATTCAGAAAGAGCTGGAAATTTCACGTCTGAAATTCAAAAACTTGTCCAGAAGATGTTTTTTTTTGTGATGACGTTTGGACAACAAAAGGCTGGAGTGGACTAACGATCTTGATCATCGTGACCTTAAGGTCAACTTGTTAGGTCATTCGAAGGTCAAAGTGTCTTTTAAATAAGAACATCTACCTTTAATTTCGGATTTCTAAAGCATGGAAAGATTTTATTGTAGAAAAATAATATCTATTAATCTGTTAGCTTGACCTTTAAATGGTCACATACAAAAAAATTGTCCAAAAGCTGTTTTGTTGCAAATTTTAATGGATTTATGAACGGGAAACGCTTGAGTAGGCTCAGAGGTTAACGACTATGACTACTTTTATCTTCAAATTTGAAGATTATGTAAAGGTCAAGAGAATTTTCCTAAGTGCAAATGCTTACTTTTAGAGTTACGCAGAAACAACGACGTGGATGTACCTGCGAATGACCTTCCAAGTTAACCTCAAGGTAAAGATGATCAAGGTCGTTAGTCCTAAATCCATTCCAGCTTTTTAATTCTCAGATGTCATGGAAAAAAAAAAAAAAAAAAAAAAAAATTTACTGGATGATTTTTTGAAATTGACCTTAATTTGATCTTGTGAAAATTTACCTTATCATTTCGGACGTAAAATTTTCTGCTATTTCAGTGTAACATCGGTAAACGACCACCATTTTTTTTCTATGTCAGCCGATAAGTTTTCTCTCTGCTTTATTTTCTGCCCTTGCTGGTTAACGAGAAGGCGCTTCGATCTCATCGACCGCTTGCATCAAACTATAGTAAATTTTTCTTCCAATGAAAATTTTTCCCTCCAAAACCTACTCAACGCGCGGGCTATTGACACATACCGTTGTGGAAGATACCCTAAGCGTGGGCCAAGAGTTAACGAGTTTTCCCGGAACGGTAGAAAAAATGGTACATGCACTTGAGTCTAACGAAAGGACACTAGGCCAAACACGTGCACGTCAACTTGGCGCCGAAAAACATAAAACTGTCCCATAAACACCGATTTTTCTACCCGTAGTTTTCCTATCTAAAATACGTATTTTCTTTTTTTCGAACTTTCTCTGCGTAATACAATTATAACGTTATGCAATATTTTTAAATTGTTTTATTATCGCAAATTATAACCTTAACTTTCGCTTACTGATACACAGTACAGGTAGCGTAATGAAACAATAAATAGGTCACTAGGAAGACCTCAGTAAATGAATTAAAAAACTGTTTTAAACTAGCAAAATATTCAATAATATTTAACCAAAATAAAAAGTGCAGTGTTCAATGAAAAGCAAAAAAACTGCGATTTGCAAAAATATCTCACAAGATATATATTTTATACAAAATAAAATTCAGTAATAATAATTTAAATCCGAAAAAGAAAAACATAGAAATAAAATAAAAAAAATTAAATAAAACTGTTTATTGAAATTGTTAACACAAATCGTATTAAAATTGAAATTTTATAAATAATTTAAAATTCAAAAAAGTAAGTTTTAACAGTTATATAATTTATTTCACCAAAATACAACAAACTCCTGCTTCTTGTATAATTTACGACAGATTTACATTCTTAATATTATAAAAGGCTAACTTTTTTTTAATTAAAATTGAACATGTATATCCAAAAAAAAAACACAACTGCTATCTTCAAATTTAATTACAGTCTGTCAAGTAACAGCGTGGTCGTGTTAATTTATAAAAAAATTCATTTAATAAAACTTTTATATTCATATATACATTGTACACATTACAAACAATGATGCAATTCGGTCAATAATGTGTTCAGTCACCACCGGCGTCGATAATTGCCTGGCATCTCCGAGGCATGCTTTTGCTAATTTGACAGCGTATACTAGTAACAAGGATCTCCAGATCCGACAAATTTCGTAAGACAACTGCTTCAAAGTGTATGTAAGCCTTCCACGAAGCTTCCGTTTAATATATGCCCACACATTTTCAATAGGCTTTGCATCGGGCGACTGCGACGGCCAAACCAATGTAACGATGCCAGATTGAGTGTTCCACTGAGTACAGAGCTTGCTGCGGTGTTTAGGATCGTTGTCCTCCTGCCGAATCCAATCTTCATTTTTTGTGATGAACCATCGTTTGGCAGATGGCAGTAAAGCCTTTTTGTAGATTTTTATCATTTTCTCGGCATTTAGGTTGTCGGTAAAGAGGTGCAAAGTGCCGAATCCCTGCTTTGAGAAGCAGCCCCAAAGATGCACCTTTATTCCATGTTTTACGGTCCGCTGAACAAGTCTATTGGTGGAAGTTGACCAGGCTCGCGTGAGGACAGAACGTGCCCATATAGAACATTCATCAGTAAAAATGACATTTTCAAAATCTCTATCAATATTCTCATGCGCCCAAGCGAGTCGCTTTGTCACATGTTTTTCAGTCAACAGAGGTTTCTTCATTGTGTTGCGCCATTTCAGATGATGAGTACGAAGATGGGTTCGGATAGTTTCGTAGGATATATCTAAACCTTTTGCCATTAATTTTGCTTGTCCTTGCCGCAGTGTTAAAGCAGGATTCCGCGAAAACAGATTCACTATTCTTTTTTCATCTTTTTCGTTCACTTTTCCTATCGAGCCACGTTCTGGTAAATCATCGACATTTTTAGCCACTTTATATCGCTGTATTCACTTCTGTACAAATGCCTTCGACTTTCTCATATATTTAGCAGCCGCTGATTGCGACATTTTGGGACCTTTCAGGTGGATGCAAAGGAACACAGCCTCGTAGCGCGACGCGTACTTAGCACTATGGCGTTTAACGTGATTCTCTTTTGAAAGATCAACGACAACTAAATCTTTGTTGACAATGCATCAAGGACAAAGCTTCTTTATATCGGCTTGCGAAAAAATTAGAGCAAAATCTTTTATTACCTGTCGGTGAAATCGACCACGCTCTCACTTGACAGACTGTAAATCATACTTTAAAATAATGCAGCCGATTTTTCTTTCAAAGTATATACATATAAAAAGATACATAAATAAAAAGAATTTGATAAAAATATTTACAATAATAAATCTCCTAATAACGAGTATTACAAACGGCCTGACTATGCTCTTTTACAATTAAAATTTTAAATAAAATACATATAATCTTTCTATTTTTTTGTTTTCTCGAAATAAAAAGATAAAAAAAGACCATGTAATAATTTTCTCTGCGTGTTTTCTTATTCGTAAACAATAAGTTTTATTTAATAATTTTAATCTATGAATAAAATCGTTCTATCTTTCCGAGACTTACCATTTAATGTTAAATTGAAGTCTACTAAATACAAGCGTTAGGATTTAAGTTTACCATCCTAATATACCGATATTTTATGCGTTATATATTTTTTTATATACGAGGTCTGGCTATTAAATAACGAGACTGGTTACGAAAAAGGGTTTCATTATGAAAATTATTCTACATTCGAATGCTCCCCTTCAATATAGTCCCCTTCCCTCGCCACACATCTTTCCATACGTTTTTTCCATTGATCGAAGCAGTGCTGGAAGTCTTCTTTGGTGAGGGCCTTTAGGAGCTCTGCCGTTTTTTGCTTTGCCGCTTCCATCGACTCAAATCGGGTCCCTTTCAAAGCTGATTTTATCTTCGGAAACAAAAAGAAGTTGCACGGTGCCTAATCTGGCGCGTGTTCGAGCACTAGAGTGCGCTTACCGGCAAAATACTGCTTCACAGATAGCGCGTTATGGGCAGGTGCGTTGTCCTGGTGCAAAATCCACGAGATGTTCTTCCACAACTCGGGCCGTTTCTTACGAACTCGTTCTCGCAGTGTTGCCAAAACTGACTAATAGTAAGTCTGGTTGACAGTCTGACCCTCTGGAACCCATTCAGTCATCACGATACCGTTAATGTCGAAAAAAACAATCAACATTGCCTTGAATTTTGATTTGGACCTCCTTGCTTTTTTGTTTCAACATCGTATTGAGAAATCCACGTTTGGTCGCAAGTAATAATGTTTTTCATCAGTCCGGAATCTTTGTTTAACCTTTTAAGGAAATCTGAGCAGACCTGTTGACGCAAGAGCTTTTGGTCAGGAGTCAGGTTTTTTGGCACTAACTTCGCACAGACTTTTGTCATGGGTAATTCCTCGTGTAAAATTTGTCTAACCGTTTCTTTATCGGCGTTTACAGCCTCGGCAATCATCCGGATGCTCATTCGACGATCTGCACGCACAATTTGGTTAATTTTGGTCACTGTTTCCAGAGTTGAAACAGTGACAGGGCGACCTCGGCGTTGGTCATCTTCAGTACTCACTCGGCCCTCACTGAAGCGCTTACACGAAATTTGAGATTGATACGTTGCTCCTGTTTTTCGTCACACATGGTTTTCGGCACGAGAAAAAAACACGTTCGTTTCAAACCACTACTGCACAAATACAATTATAGTGACGAAAACGTGTTTTTGTACGTGCATAGACAAGATATCTAGATACCCAACGCACTACTCGTTTTTTTCCCCACCCCTCTACAGCGCCCTCTAGGCGCGCAGTCTCGTTATTTAATAGCCAGACCTCGTATATATCAATATTATAAGCACTTTCTTTTTCTGTCAAATACGTTTATTCGAGAATTATACGATTCATATAAAATCTTTTGTTAAAATTAACATTACGAATAAGCATATAAACATTATAAATTCCTTTTTCTAACAACTAGCATTAACGAAAATGTTATATTTTTATAAAAGCTATTTCTCGCGTTTTTTTGTATATTTCTATAAGAATTATCATTCTTCAATACTAAATAACACCTAAGATTTCTGTTTTTCGCATTAATCTTTGAATGTGAAATTTTATACGAAAATGTTAAAATATAATTAAAATTCAAACTCGTAATAAGAATATATATTATTTTGTTTGCTCTAAAGTTAAAAAAGTATTTAGGTTTAAATTTATATTAGAATTTATTATTCTAAAACTATTTTGGGATTATATTTTAGAATTTATTAGTTAAAATTTTTTTTATATTTTGGCATTAATTATGTTTAAAAATTATTTTAAATTATATTTTAAAATTAATAATAAGGTTCATATTCAGAGTTAAGCAATAATATTTAAATTATAAGTTGCCTCTATAATTGTCTAGGTTTTATGTAATAATAATGTAAATTCGAAATCTAATTATATCTTAAACGCAAAGATAAAATTATTCAAATAAAATTCATCAAATAAACTATCACTATGATATTTTGTTTAAAACTTATTTTGTATTAATTCAACAAAAAAATAACAATTATCATTATTATTCATTTAACTACAGACAATTATAAAAACATGTATTTAAGTTAAACTCTTTGCGAAAAAATGGAAATTATATAGTTGCTAACATAAGAGAAAAAAAACTTAAACATTATAATACAAATAAAACCATTTTTTTTATAACAAAACTAAATAATATACCAAAACTGAATTAACTAATTGTAATTATTGTTAGAATTAAGCTACGAAATCGATTCTTTTTCGTAGCCTAGTTTAAATTTTACGTAGATTATTATTATAAAATGAACATTTATAAACCATTAATAATAATATTAGTTTTAAGTTATTATACAATTTTGTATAAGCGCGCAGTCCCCTCTCAATCTCTCTCTCTCTCCAATTTCAAGACGACACACCCTCGCAGAGGCTTTTCACCCCCTCTCAGAGAGGCCCGCCGAGGAGAAGGAAGCCCGAAAAACTTGCTCTCTCCAGAAATTTTCCGAAAAAAGGATTCGTTCGGCGTGACTTCGAAAAAGCGCATAAATATCGCGCAAAATTCTCTACAGCCAGCAGACCTCAGGCAGCACTCGAGGGAAACATTACTTCAAGAATCAACGAGCAGTCAAGCATCAAGTCAACGAGTCTCAACAGTCAGTATCCAACAACTTCGGAGGGCATCTAGAATCACAGCATTCTCTCAGCAGCATCAGCACCCGCACTCTTCTATATACATATATATATATATATATATATATATATATATATATATATTTTGCATTCAAAACTGTTCTTTTGAGAGCAATTCAAACTTATCATTGTTCAAAAGAGGAGAAGAAGAAGAAGGAATCGGCGACCACTCCAGCGAACTACAAAAAAAGAGAGAGAGAAAAAGAGGATTCGTCCATACATCATCTACATCAATAAACAGTGAGTTTCAAACTAATTAGTCTATCTTTCTATTTCTCCTACAAAGAGATAGTATTGGCCAAGATCGACTAAATATCTCTCTTCCCGCAAAACTTAATAGTTCCTGTCCACAGCAATCTGTAGGCCAACGTCGGCCTATACGTTTGTTCAGTCCTGCAACTCACCACCTTTCCTATAAAATTTCACAAATAATTCCTCTGCCGTCCCGAGCCCATAAGTTTTAGTACTTAGGCTCGAAAACGGCAAAAAGGCAATTTTGCGTCAATTTCGCACGCAGTTAACGTCACCCCGACTTTACATAAAAAATTTTTGGAGGCCCCGGTGAAGGGATACAGAAGTTAAAAAGAAAGTTATTTTTCTTAAACTTCAGAGGAAAATGCCAATTGTGAAATTTTCTTTCCTCTCTTTATTTAATATCTTTAAATAAATATAAATAATAAATAAATAATACTAAAATTATAATACTTTTTAATTAAATTAGAAGAAAAAATTATGAAAAATGAATAAAGTAATAAATAAATAGAAATAAAAGCAAATTAAAATAAGAAAAATAAAATTTAAATAATAAAAAGATTGCTTAAAGTGGAAGGACTTGCTCCATGTGATAGTTGAACTTCTTGGGATTCTATGCGAAGGGTCATTTTTGTATGAAGTGTAAAAATTAATTATAAAATTACATAAAAAAAAAAAAAAAGATGAACTTTTGTCGAGTCTCTGGTGAACGAGCACTGCACATCATAGAAAAAGCAGGCTTACTCTGTATAAAAATACAATAAAAAAAAAAATATAAAAGTCTTAATAATAAAAATTATTATAAATCTACATAATTGTAGAAATAATTTTAAAGAAAAATTTGAGAAACAATGATAACAAGAATTAAAATAAAAGTTAAATATAAACAAAAATAAAACTAAATTGATTGAATAAAAAAAGAAACGAAATAAGAAAAAATAAATGAATTCAATAAAAAGAAGTGATTAAAATTAAAGTCGCGAATAATAAATAAACTAAACAAAAATTAAATAAACTAAAAGTGAATTATTGAAGATTAATAAATAAGCAAATAAAAAAAAATAGAATAGAACTGAAATAAAAAGTGTGTAAAGAAAAAAGGATCGCTTGAAAATAAGCGAATAAAATAATTGAAAGACAAATAAAGAATAAAAAGGGTGGATTGTAAGATAAAAAAAAATATACTAAATGATAAAAGAATAGGTAATAAACAAATAAATAGAAGAATAGAGCATAACGAAATAAAATAAAATAAGAAGATAAAAGATAAGTGATAAAAGAAAGATATCGTGAAATTACGAATTAAAGCGATAAATAAATAATAAAATAAGCAAATAAATTGAGAAATGATAAATGATGAAACAATAATATAAAGAAGTAACTAAAATAATAAAAGGAAATGCAATAAACTACACGATAAAACAGCAACGTTCAGCGAAACAAGAAGAAACCAGCCACTCATCTAGAAACAATAAAAAAAAAATACAAACAAAAAAAGAAGCAAAGGAATAATCTAATAAAAAAAAAAAATATTAAGAAAAAAAAAGAATAATAACAAAAAGAGAATATTCAAAATACAAAACTTATTCTCCAATGGATATGTACAAAAAAATTAATAAAATTTTTTTTAAAAAAGAAATTCGATATTACATATATATAAAAAGAAAAGAAAATTAAAATAAAAATATATATATAAAAAAAAGAGGGGGAATGAGCAATCAAAAAACATCAAGATACCTAAATTAAAAA
Organism: Chalcis sispes; assembly: GCA_949987625.1. NCBI lineage: Eukaryota > Metazoa > Arthropoda > Insecta > Hymenoptera > Chalcididae > Chalcis > Chalcis sispes. The sequence goes on along the minus strand of OX465098.1, from coordinate 18,035,243 downwards.
ATGACATAATACCCTAAATCGTATGCAGAAACGTCTGCACGAAAAATTGACTCTTAAAAAGGAGATTTCAGAATTTATCCATAACAGCGAAACTATATACACTCGGCTCGTCCTTTTTTTTCCCTTTTGGAATTAGTTTGAACAATTAAAAATAAAAAAAAAAAAGGGGAAAGGAGAGGTTATAATTTAAAAAAAAAAGAGAATTTAAGAACTCATTGTATAAACTGCCAGATCAGGCTAGGCCAAGCCTAAGCTACATAAAAAAGCAGCATTGAAACAAGAACGCCACGCATGCGCAGAATTAAATGATATAAATCGACAACAAATAATAATCTAAACAATAAAATAAAACAACGAATATTACACAACAAATAATAAAATTGAAAAAAAAAAAATAAATAAAATAAATGTTATGACAAAGATAAAGTATATAAGGTAAAATAGATAATAATAACTAAATAAATAAATAAATAGATAAATAAATAAACAAATAAAAAATTTTTAATAAATAAATCAAATAAATAGGTAACTAAATAGATAAATATATATATAAAACATAATAAAATTAATTTTTTTTTCCTCAACGAAATAATCTTTTTGGATAAATAATTAAATCTTTTCGCGTTTATGAATTTAACGGTGTTAGCTTTCGATCGCCTTTATATTGAGGCACTAAAACTCGGGCTCGATCTATTACCTAACAAGGCAAAGATCTATTTCGTGCACTACGGTGGTTACTCGTCCGGTCTTGTAAGGTCCTACGAGTCTCTGGGAGTTCGCCACCAATACCTTAAGCTGGAGGACGGTTGCACCTGTTCAGCAGTGTACTGTCACCTCCCCGAGGTTTTAAATAGGCGCCTCGCCGAGACCGCGAACGAGGTAGTAGAAGTGTTCGAAACGAGCCTCTACTTGGGAAAGGACGTGCATGGCTATTATTTAAATAAGCAGCACGTGGACTACGTGACTTATTGGAGCCTGCACTACGACCCTAACCACCAAGGAAGCCCGTTAGCTAGGATGAAAGCTGTAATTCAACAATAATAATAATATAAGAAATAATTTTCTTTTTTTTTATAAAATATTTAAATATATAAACATAAACCGTGCGTAATAATAAAATAAATTTTTTTTTAAACAAAAAAAATAATAATTAAGTATAAATAAAAAAAACACGTATCCCCATGACCGGTCGTACATAAATTATTCCAATCATTTATGAGGATTTCAACCCGCTATCAGCAAGTATGTAACAGGGAACAGGCCCTGGAGAATCGCTTTGCTGCTTTAGCAGAAACTATAATGCAGCAAGAAAATTTGCTAATTTCCTTTTATAAAGAATTACAGTTCTACCAAGTTAAGAACGAAAGAAACGAGAGAAAATTGCACATTCTCTTCAAATATTCTTGCGACTGTTCACTCCAATCCAATCGAGTCGACCATTTAAATCGGAGAGTGGACAAGTTAGCGGGAATACAAATCAGCACGACCAAAGCGGTGCTCAGAGGGCTCTCGCAAATTAGAAATAACAAACCAATAGACGATAAAGTTATAGATCAATTAGAAAAGGCGATGAAAAATTTTAGTATAAACTAAAGAAAAAATATATATTAAAACGTAGCAATAAAACAAACGCACGTATTATAAAAAAAAATCTTCTCGTAGATGATTCCTTCCAATTACGGAGAACTCAGCAGCGACAATATCCACCGATTAATTTCCTCGCTGAGCAGTAGGGTGATTTTATTAGAAAACACCTTACGAGAGACCAACGCGGTAGTGGACAAGTTGGTCATTGAGACCCTTGAGCATCGGCGACACATCAAGGAAGACCACGAGCTAAGTTACGCGGTCCACCGGAAAACGGTGCAAATACAAAAGAAAACCCGACAAGTCGGCAAAAATTTAGGAAGTGCCGTAAGAGCCTACCTTAGAGATAGGGTGGCTATCAAACGACAATTTGAAAGGGCCCAAGAAGCCCGTTGAAGGATCGATAGGGCACTAGCCCTAACGAACTCAGTGATCCGTCGGAACCAAGTGGACATAGAAGCGCTAGTCGAACAAGTAGCAGGGCTGCGTATTAAAGAATAGAAAGTAATTTCATCTGTTCCCTTCATCTCCCCCTCTACTTTCTTCTCTCAATATATTTTTTTTATTTAATAAATTTATTTTCCTCGTTAATATCTTTTTTTTTCTCTTTTCTTTTCTTTTTAGCTTACTGCGCTTTTTTTCTCTTCGCATTTTTATTATCTCCTATTTTTTTTTCTTTCGCAGTGAACCCAACCCAAGACAATCCAGGGTATTACACCTCGCCAGACTTGGAGACGGCCCTCAAAAATCTACCTCCGCTCAAGCCAAATTCGAACCAGATGCAAAGGAGGAGATACCTGAAGGCATTACGGGAAGCCACGGGGCAAAAGTGGATCCCTGGCAAAAAATACGAGGGTAGACTCCAAGAACGCATAGAGAAATTAAAAGAAATCGAGGCAAAACAGACCGCCACCAATAGATCCTCAGAGGAAAGGCAATCCCTCGACGAGAAGATAGAGAGGCTTCTGTACGCGCACGGGGAATTCCCAGCGCACTCTTCGACTTGTGTCTCGAACTTAACACAGACCTATAGAATCTCTAAAAAAGGGAGGGATAGCGAGGACAGCGAGTCAAACCTCAAGAAAAGGTTAAACAAGATAGAGCCCCAGAGGCAATATATTATGAAAAAATATATGGAAAACATGTAGATTTATTTATACTCTTTTTACATATACGAAATTTTTTTTAATAAACGCCTCTAATTATTTCTAGACTCACTTCCTCTACCCATCCATGAGTTTTCACTTTTAAAGCTAAAATTTTTTTCTTCTCAATATGCCTAACAATTAATTTTCATTTTTATATATATATATATATAATTTTTTTTTCCTTTTATATTTTTAATGTAAAAAAAAAAGAGGGGGAGGAGGGTTTCTTTTTGTTCATTTTTTTTTTCTCTTTTTCTTTCTCTTTTCCTACAATAAAGAAACTCAAGACCGAAGAAATAAGTCACTCGTACAATAAGGAACGAAAGAAAGGGAAACAATGAAATAAAAAAAGAGAGGGATATATATAAAAAAAAAACAAAAGAAAATTATACGATAATATTGCATGCAAAGTCACACTTTAGAGGAGGAAGTCTCTGAGTTTATTTGCAGAAGTGAGACTATTGCAACCTGACTGGAATATTTTGAAAGACAACTCGACCAGTTAACTAAAGAGTTGCATGGCTTACGAGTCAATGACCTACCGATGACGGAAAAAAGATAAACCAGGCAACAGGTCGCTAAAATATTGAAATCAAAAAAAGGTAAGGACGAAATGACCGATCCTTTCTCGAGTAGACCGCTTGTATCCTACTCTCCCAAGGATAAAAGTCTTAACTCTTCCGTCAACCTCTCCCCTAAGGTAACTGAAGATATTACCTTCACTTCACCTACCCATAAGCCCCTGATCGATCTGAATACCTCCGACCAATACTTTTCAACAATGGCTTAACCCAACAGACCCGGTTGCAGTAGCGATCCACCTAATACAGGAGATCAAAAACCGATCTTCCAAGCCTCACTAAAAGACGCACTCAGTGTAGTGCCCGAATTTAATGGAAAAAATATTCCATTAAGCGAGTTTTTAGAAGGCTGCAATGAGGCCAGGGAAATACTCGGCCCCTACGATGAGTCGAACCTGGTAAGACTCATCAGGAGCGAAATAGAAGGAGAAGCTCGCGTTGCGATACTCGGGTCATCATTCCCGACGGTCGAAGCTTTGAAAGACTTTTTCAAGGACATATACGCCAGCACCAAAACAGAACAGCAACTTTTAGGTGAACTAGGTAATGAATACCAGCGAGACAATGAAAATGTCATTGCCTTTGCAAACCGTATGAGAGACCTCGGAGCTCAGATAAACGAGGCTCATAAGATAGCCACTGGCGCCCTTGACCCCGAATTCAGGGCACAGACGGAAGCACACATAGTAGAGTGCTTCAAGCAGGGTCTGAAGCCTGAAATAGAAAATAGGATAAGGGCAACAAACAATATCTCAGACATTGTAAAAAACGCTATACTAGCTAAAAGACAAATCGCCTCTAAAGCTGCCCTTCGCGATAAACAGCGACCTCATAGAAGGGGAGTCTGTTATACAAGCGAAGAAGTTACGATCCCGGAGCCGAAAAGAGTGCCAGAGACCAGGTAAGATACACGAGCGACTAGGATGACAATGTGCCGGTTTTGTAATAAACCAGGACACTCAGAGAAAACTTGTTTCCTCAAAGCAAAGACGTGCCAAATTTGTAGGAAAACGGGCCATACCGCTAACCTCTGCCGTAATGACGTAGTATGCCAAATATGTTAACAAAAAGGACACACAGCAGCACAGTGTAACAAGATGCCAATTGTGCCAATTGTGTAATAAGCGTGGACACTTAGCCTTGAACTGCTTCAAGCGCACCAACAATACGCCTAGGGCAGAGATACGCTGTTTCAAATGCGACAAGCCCGGCCATACGGCGGCGGTCTGCCGCCAGCAAAACCCCAACAATATAGCCAGTATACTAACCTGCAGCTACTGTCAAATAAAGGGACATGTGGCCACTGAATGCAGGAGAAGAAAATACAGCCAGCCAAAAAACGAGAGGAGTCTTCCCTAACAGAGCGCCACCAGGGAGGCCTCACGACCTCAAGAGCGCTCATCGCTTTCAATAGAACTGAAGGATTTCCGAGGAGAACTAATGCCCTAGGAACCTGCAGAACTATTCCGTTCGTAAGCCTTAACCTCCTACAAAACAAATTTCCCAATACCCTCATGATCGACACGGGATCAGAAGTTAGTGTGCTAAAGGCACATGTTTTGCCAGACCATAAATACCTCAAAAGTCAGGACAGATATACCCTCCATGGCCTAGGAGGCGACACAGAAGAAGGTCTGGGGAAAACAAAGATCAGATTTGGGGAAACTGTAATTGAGTTCATAGTGGTAGGAAATAATTTTCCTATCCCTTTTGACGGAGTACTGGGAGCGAATTTTTTAGAAACCACCCAAGCAAAATTAGACTTCAAAAAAAGTCTAATGACGATAAACGATAAACATATCAAGGTTATCTGGGACGACGAAGATCGACCTCGCTTAACAAAAAACCTGCACAATATCACAGGCGACGTAAAAATCGGACTACCGTTCTTGAAAATACTTAATCTCCCTACTCTCACAGAAGGGAGACTATTAGTCGATTCAGGGTCAAAAATAAATTTAATAAAATCAAGTCTAATACCGTCCGAAGAGGAAATCGACACAACGGAAAGATACACATTACGAGGAATCGGAAAAAGAACTCTACCTACCTGGGGAACAATAGAGGTCTCATTCTTGGGAAGTAAAATAAGATTCTCGGTGATAAAAGACAACGTATATATCCCAGGGGAAGGCATACTAGGTTGCGATTTTCTGCGCGACTTCCGAGTACATCTTGATTACACTAACCACTTGATGGTATGTAACGGCGTTGCACGACCTTTGGAAATTGGGACTAAATTCAGCAATTCTTACGACGAAGCAAATGTCTTAGAAATATTGAAAGCCGAAGACCTCGACAGTAACGCGACTACGAAAAACAGTTATCTGACTTCAGAAAATGAAATAGCGACCGACCTGGATTACCAGCTCGAGTTAATCGCCGACTTCGGAGATCCTGGGACTCTCGAAGAACCAGAAGTCAAGGAAAACATCGAAGATTATTTGCGTACAGACCATTTAGATGGCCACGAGAAGTCATACGTAATTGATTAAGTAAAAAACAACAGAGACGTGTTCTACTTACCCGGCGATGAACTTCCAGGAACAGATCTCATAACACACGAAATCCCCACGACTGACGACAACCCAGTCCATACCAAGCAATATCGGTTCCCACATGCCTTAAAAGACGAAATAAATCGGCAGGTGAACGAATTGCTAAAGAAGGGGTCATAAAGAACTCCACTTCACCCCACAACGTGCCGGTTTGGGCCGTACCAAAGAAGACCGATGCTCAAGGACGCCCTAAATGGTGCATGGTGTTAGATTTCCGGGCCTTGAATGAAAAAACAGTAGGCGACTCATACACACTACCTAATATTGAAGGTATATTCGATCAGGTGGGATCGGCCAAGTACTATACAGTGCTCGACTTGGCGTCAGGATTCCATCAGATAAAGATGCATCCTAAAGACGCGCATACGATGGCCTTTAGCACGCCGTTCGGCCATTATGAATTTGTTAGGATGCGCTTTGGATTGAAAAACGCGCCAGCTACCTTCCAAAGGCTGATGGACAAATTATTAAAAGGGATGCAGGGAATAAAGTTGTTTGTCTACCTAGACGACATCGTCATTTACTCCAACGACCTAGAAGAACATCACAAAAAAATAATAGAACTAATGGACAGGCTAAGGAAAGCTAAATTAAAGCTACAGATCAACAAATGCGAATTTTTGAAACGCGAGGTGGTATACCTAGGCCACCTACTTAGCGAGAAAGAGCTAAGACTTGATCCCAAGAAACTGGAAGCTGCAAGAAGCTTTCCGCGACCCAAGAACGTAAAGAACGTCCGGCAGTTCTTGGGGTTAGCAGGATATTATCGGCGATTCATGAAGGGATTCGCGTATATCTCAAAACCTTTGACTAAATTATTGAAAAAAGAAACAACTTTTGAATGGAATGAAAAAACAGAAGAAGCATTTGAAACCTTAAAAGAGATGCTGTGCACTGCCCCCGTGTTACAATTCCCAAATTTTTCACAGCCTTTCATAATCACGACGGATGCCTCAGGCTACGCAATTAGAGGAGTCCTATCCCAGGGAGAAATCGGGAAGGATCGGCCAATAGCCTACACCTCCCGCATGTTGCGTGGGGTCGAAGATAACTATAAAGTGTATGAAAAAGAGGCGTTAGCCGTAGTGCACAGCGTCACGGCATTTAGATCATACGTATATGGGCAGGAGTTTACGATAATAACGGACCACCAACCCTTAGTATGGTTTAAAACAGCCGACCTCAATACAAGAGTCCAGAAATGGAGATTCAAATTATCCGAATATAACTACAAGATAATTTATAAGCCCGGCAAATTAAATGCCAATGCCGATGCTTTATCGGGCAACCCAGTCGAAGAAGGCGCCATTAACGTAGTAACACGTGCGCAACATAAAAAGACTGCCCTAGTTGCCGACGAAGACGAGAAAAGAGAATAACCGACAGCCAACCCAACGGTACAAACACCAAAAAAACTCAGGGGACGACCTAAGAAGGTCCAAGAAGTAACCCCGATTAAGGACAAAAGAGTAATGAGATCCAAGAAAAAGGTTGACTACGAAGAGAGCGAGGACTACGACTCTGACGAATCTGCGAAACCAAAACCATTCGCCACACCCGTAAGGCCTATATCGAAATCTGATGAAGAATCTGAATTCCCCGATGACTTTGAGGACAACGCAGTGACGAGCTGCAGCCTTATACTAGAATTGAAGGAACCACTGTATTCGAGAGATGACAATATGGTTTATTTCGTGAGCTCGGACGGAAATTTTTGTGACGAAGGCGGTAAAATGCTACACGAATACGGTAAGATAACCGTCTTAAAAAACTTGACCGTCGGAGAAGTTCATCGTGAGAAGCGTAAAAGGAAAAAATCTTTCTACGCAATATGTATAAAAGGGGATCAACCGCTTTCCCTGACGCAAATTAAAGAAAATTTGATGAGAGTTTGAGGAATTTGAAAATATTATTGGAAAAGTTCACCCAAAGGACGTTTAGTATTGCAAAAAATAAATATATAGAGAACCTAGAATGGTCGGAGATCCTGAGCCTTTTTAAGGGCACGTTCATCGATACCTCCACGAAAATTTTTATATGCACTGGAAAGCTAAAATACGTCCCTATTGACAAGAGAGACGAGATTTTCTATGAACTCCACAAATCACCAATTGGAGGTCATAGGAGAGTATCCAAAACATTTAACAGAATCCGCCAAAAATACTATTGGGAAAATCTAAAAGACGACGTACAGCGACGCATTCAACAATGCCTCGACTGTCAATTGAAGAAGCTGGTGCGATTAAAAACGAAACAGCCTATGGTGATCACTGACACACCTGGCACTGTTTTCGACAAAATCGCAATGGATATTGTAGGTCCACTTAAACTCACAAGCAAAGGACATGAATATATCCTGACCATTCAGGATCAATTGTCAAAATTTTGTTTAGCCGTCCCCCTGGAAAACGTGCTGTCTACCACCATCGCGGACGCTTTAATCAAGAAATTCATATGTCTATTCGAAGCACCAAAAGCCATCCTAACAGACCAAGGAAAAAATTTCTTGAGCCACCTCATGAATAGAATTGCAAAAAGATTCCACATTAAGAAAATCAGAACGACAGCTTTCCACCCTCAGTCGAATGGGTCATTGGAAAGATCACACCATGCACTCGGTGAATTTCTAAAACAATATACTGATAAAAACAATGAGTGGGACGAATGGATTGAAGTGGCGATGCTAAATTATAACTCTAGCGTGCAAGAAAGTACCAAACACACATCATACAAGGTAGTGTTCGGCAAGCTCCCGCGACTGCCATCCAACGATCCCCTACACACCAGCGATATGCTTCCAACATACAAAGATTACATCACGGAATTAGTCACCCACCTAAACGACATCCGAAAGCTAGCCTATGAAAACCTCATCAAGTCTATAGAACGCAATAAAAAGCTTTACGATAAAAAGATTAATTCTTCGAGCTTTAAAGTAGAAGATTATGTGTTCTTGCTAACCGGACCCAAGCCAGGCAAATTTGGCGACCATTAGTCAGCACCCCACGAAGTATTGGAAATCCTCAAATCCCATAATATTAGGATACGTTATAAGAAAAGCGATAAAATAGTGCGAGCGAATCGACTGCGAAAATCCCACATCAACACAGAAATAAAAATCAAAAAGAAAAAGCGACCGTCGGATGAAAATGATGAGGAATAAATTGAAATCTTAACAAACAATATAAACAATTTTAAAACATTCTTTTTGTATAAATAAATAAACTTTAACGGAAAACGCGAAATTAATTAATTAAAAGTAATCAAACTACGAGATAACATTACAAAATAATCTAGAAGTAGAAGAAAACCCAAAACAATACGTAGATATATAGATAATTTAACCCTCTAACATAACGGAGCGAACGAAAAAAAAACATATAAAATGTACCCCCAACCTTACTAGGGCACTGTTAATCTCTTTATTTTTTAGATGGATTTGACAAGGACCATTGCCTTCCTATGCCTCCTTGGCTCGGTCTATGGCCTAATCGGCTATGATTGTGGATCACGCCACCTGAACATAACCACTGTATCTCTACTAGAAGTAGGCGAATGCGATTTTCCCATGAACCCTGTAAATGTAACCCGTCGTTACATACAACTATTACAAATAGTAAATTATCGCCAAACCCATATAATCCAGTGTAAAGTAGAGATACAGCGGGCAGTTTACTACTGCGGAATGTCCTCCCATAATTCGATAGTATACCATGGTCAGGCCGAATACATACACGAAATTAGTAGGCGTGCTTGTAAACAAATGCACGAAACCGGAATATTTAAGTTTGGAGATAGTACCATAATTAGCGAAATAAAAGTCAGTAATACTATAACGCACCCATTAGTTTACGCAGGTACACTCACCGAGAGTGGGCGATGCTCCGGAAGCATTTACCGAGACCCCTATAGTGCTTGGGGAAACGTGGTCGTACAAGGCCTACTAAGAATCACCTTGAAGGAGCAGTTTGCTCAAATCGACCTTGATAACAACAAAATTCATTTAAACTCCGGAACATCGTGCACGCTCTCTGAAACATCGTGCATCGACCTCGAAAGTGGGTACACCTTCTGGGAAGCTCTATCCTTGGACTAATGTAAATTTAACCATTACGGACTGTTATACGAAGGATTGGCTAATAAAATCATGGACAACAGTTTTAATCATGAACGAACTATTCACACCTTTACAACCGACGACGTGACTTTTGCCCTATCCAGCAAGGGCAGTGAGAACTTATGCGGATACACAGTGGTCAAAACCGAGCACCCTAAGCTCTTTATCCTAGAAACTACCAAAGGATATTCATTCGCGAAGCCAGGAAAGATAGCGATAGAGAATTTGGACACCTTCGCGTATGTGAATCCTAAATTTGTATACGTCGAGAAACACATCAAATCACAGATTCAATCTCTATACCGTAACATCCTACAACAGCAATGCACGATTGAGAGACAGACATTACTAAACGCTCTAGCTATAGCCGACCAAACGCCAGATGAATTCGCTTATAACTTGATGAACGGAGCCGGTTACATGGCGACTGTAGGCGGCGAAATAGTACACATTATTAAATGCGTACCTGTGGAGGTAAAACTCCGACATGGAGAATACTGCTACGCCGAAATGGAAGTCACTTGGAACAACCAAACACAATACTTAACCCCAAAAACATATGTTTTAAAAGATCATGGCACCAGGGTATCGTGCAATGCCATCCTGCCATTATATTACAGAGTAAACGAAGAATGGCTGAAAATCATGCCAAGACCAGTAGAAGGCAAAGCACCTCTCACACTGAAACCCTTCACACAGATGACATGGAAATACGTCGACCCAGCTTCTTTGGCGACCAGCGGCATTCATACGGAAAAGGATCTGGAACAATTACAAGAACGAATTATGTTCCCGATCGAAAAACCGTCAATATTGAACGAATTTGCCAAAGAAATACATGGCCAATCTATAATAGACAGTGAAGGTACTATCTCAAAACTTCTCAACGAAGACGCAGTAGAAAAAATATTAGATTCAGTATGGGCAACAACATGGAATAGGCTAATCACGTTCGGGACTATCAGCTCCGCCGTAATAGCCATCTTCCTCATCATATTCGCAATAAACAATATTAAATGGTTTAGTCAACAAATTTCTCCTTCACCGAATGTATGGATGTTCGATGCACATCCTAGCTGCGCTCTGCGGATCAGTAACCCGCCTATTCATGACACTCGACACAACTGGAAGTCCCGTAAATAAACCCGATCATCAGAAAGACGTAGAAATGGGACTACTGGGAACACCACCATCCGCTCCGGAACAATTCGCGACGCTTACATTACCGGCTCCATCGGCTCCACCTATCACTAGAGCACCGACTCCAGCCAGCCCGATACCAACAACTTCACAAGACCGGTCATCAAGAAGTTTCTTTAACTACAGCCATTAGAAGAATCACGCCTAGCAGTTACAAATTGTCGTCGTTTTCTTTCCGACTACGTCGATGCGATTCCTAGTTGATACTACGATCACCTAGTAACCGTTTTAGCATGGGGGTGTAACGTCGATAAACGACCTCCGTTTTTTTTCTGTGTCAGCCGATAAGTTTTCTCTCTGCTTTTTTTTCTGCCCTTGCTGGTTATCGAGAAGGCGCTTCGATCTCATCGACCGCTTGCATCAAACTATAGTAAATTTTTCCTCCAATGAAAATTTTTCCCTCAAAAACCTACTCAACGCGCGGGCTATTGACGAATACCGTTGTGGAAGATACCCTAAGCGTGGGCCAAGAGTTAACGAGTTTTCCCGGAACGGTAGAAAGAATGATATATGCACTTAAGTCTAACGAAAGGACACTAGGCCAAACACGTGCACGTCAACTTGGCGCCGAAAAACATAAAACTGTCCCATAAACACCGTTTTTTCTACCCGTAGTTTTCCTATCTAAAATACGTATTTTCTTTTTTTCGAACTTTCCCTGCGTAATACAATTATAACGCTATGCAATATTTTTAAATTGTTTTATTATCGCAAATTATAACCTTAACTTTCGCTTACCGATACACTGTACAGGTAGCGTAATAAAACAATAAATAGGTTACTAGGGAGACCTCAGTAAATGAATTAAATAACTGTTTTAAACTAGCAAAATATTGAATAATATTAAACCAAAATAAAAGGTGCAGTGTTTAATGAAAAGCATAAAAACTGCGATTTCCAAAAATATCTCACAAGATATATATTTTATACAAAATAAAATTCAGTAATAATAATTTAAATCCAAAAAAGAAAAACATAGAAATAAAATACAAAAAATTAAATAAAATTGCTTATTGAAATTGTTAACACGTATCGTATTAAAATTCAAATTTTATAAATAATTTAAAATTCAAAAAAGTAAGTTTTAACAATTATATAATTTATTTCACCAAAATACAACAAACTCTTGCTTCTTGTATAATTTACGACAGATTTGCATTCTTAATATTATAAAAGGCTAACTACTTTTTAAATAAAATTAAACATGTACATCCAAAAAAAAAACACAACTGCTATCTTCAAATTTAATTGAATTATACTTTAAAATAATGCAGCCGATTTTTCTTTCGAAGTATATACATATAAAAAGATACATAAATAAAAAAAATTTTATAAAAATATCTACAATAATAAATCTCCTAATAACGAGTATTACAAACGGCCTGACTATGCTCTTTTACAATTAAAATATTAAATAAAATACATATAATCTTTCTATTTTTTTGTTTTCTCGAAATAAAAGGATAAAAAGAAAACCATGTAATAATTTTCTCTGCGTGTTTTCTTATTCGTAAACAATAAGTTTTATTTATTAATTTTAAACTATCAATAAAATTGTTCTATCTTTCCGAGACTAACCATTTAATGTTAAATTAAAGTCTACTAAATACAAGCGTTAGGATTTAACAAAGTTTACCATCTTAATATACCGATATTTTATGCGTTATATATTTTTATATACATATATATCAATATTATAAGCACTTTCTTTTTCTGTCAAATACGTTTATTCGAGAATTATACGATTCATATAAAATCTTTTGTTAAAATTAACATTACGAATAAGCATATAAACATTATAAATTCCTTTTACTAACAACTAGCATTAACGAAAATGTTATATTTTTATAAAAGCTATTTCTCGCGTTTTTTTGTATATTTCTATAAGAATTATCATTCTTAAATACTAAATAACACCTAAGATTTCTGTTTTTCGCATTAATCTTTGAATGTGAAATTTTATACGAAAATGTTAAAATATAATTAAAATTCAAACTCGTAATAAGAATATATATTTTTTTGTTTGCTCTAAAGTTAAAAAAGTATTTAGGTTTAAATTTATATTAGAATTTATTATTCTAAAACTATTTTGGGATTATATTTTAGAATTTATTAGTTAAAATTTTTTTCATATTTTGGCATTAATTATGTTTAAAAATTATTTTAAATTATATTTTAAAATTAATAATAAGGTTCATATTCAGAGTTGAGCAATAATATTTAAATTATAAGTCGCCTCTATAATTGTCTAGGTTTTATGTAATAATAATGTAAATTCGAAATCTAATTATATCTTAAACGCAAAGATAAAATTATTCAAATAAAATTCATCAAATAAACTATCACTATGATATTTTGTTTAAAACTTATTTTGTATTAATTCAACAAAAAAATAACAATTATCATTATTATTCATTAAACTACAGACAATTATAAAAACATGTATTTAAGTTAAACTCTTTGCGAAAAAATGGAAATTATATAGTTGCTAACATAATAGAAAAAAAACTTAAACATTATAATACAAATAAAACCATTTTTTTTATAACAAAACTAAATAATATACCAAAACTGAATTAACTAATTGTAATTATTGTTAGAATTAAGCTACGAAATTTTACGTAGATTATTATTATAAAATGAACATTTATAAACCATTAATAATAATATTAGTTTACAGTTATTATACAATTTTGTATAAGTAGGCAGTCCCCTCTTAATCCCTCTCTCTCTCCAACTTCAAGACGACACAACCTCGCAGAGGCTTTTCACTCCCTTTCAGAGAGGCCCTCCGAGGAGAAGGAAGCCCGAAAAACTTGCTCTCTCCAGAAATTTTCTGAAAAAAGGATTCGTTTGGCGTGACTTCGGAAAAGCGCATAAATATCGCGCCAAATTCTCGACAGCCAGCAGACCTTAGGCAGCACTCGAGGGAAACATTACTTCAAGAATCAATGAGCAGTCAAGCATCAAGTCAACGAGTCTCAACAGTCAGTATATAACAACTTCGGAGGGCATCCAGAATCACAGCATTCTCTCAGCAGCATCAGCACCCGCACTCTTCTATATACATATATATATATATATATATATATATTTTTTGCATTCAAAACTGTTCTTTTAAGAGCAATTCAAACTTATCATTGTTCAAAAGAGGAGAAGGAGAAGAAGGAATCGGGGACCACTCCAGCGAACTACAAAAAAAGAGAGAGAGAAAGAGAGGATTCGTCCATACATGATCTACATCAATGAACAGTGAGTTTCAAACTAATTAGTCTATCTTTCTATTTCTCCTTCAAAGAGATAGTATTGGCCAAAATCGGCTAAATATCTCTCTTCCCGCAACACTTTATAGGTCCTGTCCACAGCAATCTGTAGGCCAACGTCGGCCTATACGTTTGTTCAGTCCTGCAACTCACCACCTTTCCTATAAAATTTCACAAATAATTCCTCTGCCGTCCCAAGCCCATAAGTTTTAGTACTTAGGCTCGAAAACGGCAAAATGGCAATTTTGCATCAATTTCGCGCGCAGTAAACGTCACCCCGACGTTACATCAGAATCCAATGTCAAAAATAGGGGTTTCCATGTAAACAAATCACTTTGACCTTTAAATAACCTTAAAAATCAACCACAAGGCCAAAACCGATATTGCTGAATAGATGGCCCTCATAGCTCTGAGTAACTTTTGTCCAAACAATTTTTTCGTATACCGTTTAGTTTTCGAAGATTTCGGGGTGGATGGATTCAAATACCTCACCCTGTATATTCTTTTTCATATTTTCTCTTTTAAAACTTTCTTTTGATTTTTAATATGTTTTATGGAATTCAGCAGGTTCTGCACTTGTCAAAACTGATTTTCATTTGTTATCGTTTCGATTTTTACTTCTCTTTGGAGTGTATTCAATACTCAAATAAATATTTACATTTATATTACTATCTTTAGATAACACATCGTTCAATAAGTCCCGAGACTAACCCAGAGATGGTGCTAGTAATACCAAAATGGCCACGTTTCCATAGAGTGCGAACCGTTACATGACACGTGTTAAAATTTTACGTCGATCGGATCGCAGACAGCAGAGTTATCGAGGTTAGAGTGAAGTCACTTTGTACATTATTTGAAAAATGGAAAAAAGCGAGTTTTGCGTGTTGATAAAACATTGTTTTTTAATGGATAAAAACACCGTAGAAGCCCAGCAATGGCTTGAAAAACATTACTTGGACTCCTCTCCATTCAAACCAACGATTTGTCGTTGGTATGCTGAGTTTAAACGTGGTCGTACGGACACAAACGATGCGGAACGTTTGGGTAGGCCATTAGAAGCCGTTACACAGGAAAATGTGAGTGAAGTGTTAAAAATTGTAATGAAAAATCGCAAAGTGAAGGTCCGCGAGATTGCAGAAATGACACAGATATCATCTGGAAGCGTATTTACAATCCTTCATGAAAAATTGAGCATGAAAAAAGTTTTTTTCCAAGTGGGTGCCGCGATTGCACCAATGCACCATGCCACAAGTCCATGAAAACAATGGCAAAATTGAACGGATTGGGCTTTGATTTGCTTCCCTACCCCTCGTATTTGCCAGATTTAGCCCCCAGCGACTACTGGCTCTTTGCTGATCTCAAAAAAATGCTCCAGGGAAAAAAATTTGGCTCGAATGAAGAGGTCATTGCTGAAACTTAAGCCTATTTTGAAGCAAAGGATAAATCCTTCTATAAACATGGTATAGAAATGTTGGAAAGACGTTGGAAAGATTGTATCACTCTAAAAGGAGATTATATTGATGAATAAAAATGATTTTTGAAAAAAAATGTTGTTTTCGTTGTTAGTCTCGGGACTTATTGACTGATGTGTTAAATATCTAAGCATTGCTCTTACTGGGTTATATATTGATAAACATCGTATGTTGAATGTTTGTGGCAAAGAAATAGAGCTCACTTTAGCTTTAATTTAAAGTTCTTTAAGCGTATTAAAACATTTAAATAAATTTTTGATTGCATAATTATCTAAACATGAATCTGAAACTATAAGATAATAAATATTATAATTCTTTTTTACAGTGATAACGTCATATACTAGGTTGTTCAAAAAGTTTTGAAAGCGGAAATAAAGATACTTTTTTTTGTTGATGAAATCACTTTTATTGCTCAGAATCATCTTCCATAAGTTCAATACACTTGGTCCAACGGTCTTCCAACTTGTTTATCCCATCATGGAAGTGACTTTCTGCAAGGCTTGCAAAATACTTCTCTACGACGGCTATAACCTCTTCGTTTGATGAAAAATGCTTCCCACGAAGAAATTTCTTGAGGTGTGGAAACAGCCAGAAGTCAGAGGGAGCTAAAGTAGGCGAATAAGGTGGATGCTGCAACAATTCGTACTTTAATTCGGTTATTTTAGTGATGGTTTTTTGAGCTGTGTAAGCGGGTGCATTGTCTTGATGAAAAATGATTTTTTTCTTGTGCAAATCGGGTCTTTTTTCGCTAATTTTTTCATCCAATTGGTCCAAAAGGTTACAATAATATTCAGAATTTATCGTTTTGCCTGTTTGGAGATAATTCACCAACAAAATCCCTTTCGCATCCCAAAAACTGACGCTAACACCTTCTTCGCCGATTTCTGGACACAAACTGGCTTCTGTGCCGAAGTGCCTGGTTGACACCACTCTTTAGCCTCTTGTTTTGATTCAGGTTCATGATGGTAGACCCAAGTCTCATCCATAGTGATGAATCGACGCAAAAAATCCTTTTTATCCTTTCGAAAACGCTCCAAATGTTGCTCAGAAAGTCGCATTCGAACGTGTTTTTGTTCCATTGTGAGCGAATGCGGCACTCATTGTGCACAGAGCTTTCTGAAACCCAAAACTTCATTTGAAATATGACTCACACTGCCTAATAAGATGTCTAGGGCCTCTGCTAAATCTCTCTCGGTCAATCGACGATTTTCCAAAACCATATCCTGTACTTTTGCTATGAATGCTGGTGTTGATGCACTTTTTGGACGTCCTGAGCGTGGATCGTCTTCAACGCTTTTTCGACCACGTCTAAACTCTAAAACCCATCGATGCACAGTTGGAAATAAAGGAGCGGATTCCTTTAACACTTTCACCATTTTTGTATGAATTTTTGTTGCTGATAAACCTTCCAAAACAAAGAGTTTTATCACTGCACGATATTCGGATTTTGTCATTGTAAAAAAAATACACTGACACGTCAACTTCAAATGGCTTATAAACAAACAATAAATTGACAGAGTGGAATGAAACTTTGGGTATGTTTATATGAAAGATAAAATATTGAAATGGCGTAAAAATGTTGGTTCTTCTACTGCTCTATAGATGTCGCTTTCAAAACTTTTTGAACAACCTAGTAAATGCGGTTGTTGTGCTTCTAAATGTTGAATATTATTATGTTATAAATTGAAATTAAAAGAGAAAAACCTCGAGTGCAATTTATGGCAGTCACCCCGTGTGACGGCCAATTTTTTTAGCTTTTTTTGAGATTTTTTTTTGAGAAATAAAAAAAAAAAAGAAGTTTTAACTTTTACTATAGATTTAATAACATTTTAACAGTAAGTCAGACAATTTTTAGGCCAAAATCTTAATCGGAATCTGTTTTGCACTACTCCAAAGGCAACCTCCCAAAAAAAAGTGCGTCAACGGCCTCCATGATTCCGGGTGATCGGCTTATCTGAAATTAGCAATTTAACGTCATTTAAATTTGTAAAATTGTTGCTAGCAAATGAATTAAGATCATTCGAAAATATTAAAAATTAAATAATTGACATGTTTTTAAAAATTAATTTTTAAATTTTATGATTTTTTTGGATCATTTAGTTACGAAAAAAAACGGCTTGGAATTTTCGCATTATGTAAGTTTTATCAATGACTATACATGTGCTTAATCTGCTATTAAAATTTCAAAGCAATCGGTCAAACCGTTTTTGAGATATCGTGAAGGTAAGTTAAATAATACAGTGTTAAGAAAAACGCGTTTAAAAGTTCAAATACGATTTAAACTATGAATTCTTTACTCATCGCTAGTCTGCGATGCCCTATCCGTAGAGGATTCCTTCTTCTTTCTTTTGAAAGTCCCTTAAAGCCGCTTGCTCTGCTCTCGCTTCAATTCTTGCTTATTTTACGACATCGCTCACGCGCCGCTCGGAGCGAGCGATACGTGCTTCATCACGGCGCTGCACGTAAGCATGCGCTACGCGGCCAATTGAAGATCCCATTGTCGCCACTATTTTTATCACTCCTTTAAATCCTTCGTTGAAGATAATCGCAGCCAAAAATGTTGCACTTTCAACGATTTTAGCGCCAAAGTGAAGATGTTTTGGAGCGAAAGTCCAGATCATCGAATTCAGAGATTCATTATTGTTCTGCGTTTCGGCTCCTAAACATCGGATTAACAATTCGTCTCTCGATAAGTTCTGATACACAACAGGCTCGGTACCCCACCCTGCCGACTCGGCGCCAAGCGCTCGACCGAGCGGTTCGAACACCTGCTCTTCTAACTGCTGTAACTTTCCAACGACTTCGAATATCGGAAAATCACATCAACCAGCATATTCTACACATGTTTAGGAATTAATTTACATAGAAAAAAAGATTTTTTTAACATATCACACGGGGTGATTGCCTTAAATCTTTTGAGATACAAATGACATACCATAATTATTGTTGACTGAAAATAAAGATTCGCAGTGTTCTTATACGTTATCGCTGAGTTTAATGTTTTATGACAATTACTGGGAATTAGGATAATTGCATGTATCAATAAAATGTCTACTATTTATACTACAACAACCATTCTATATTTATTTAACTAAAAGAATTAATTCAAAATTATCTTGGGCTGCACGGACGAAACAAAAAACGCAAACAAATTTGTAGCGAGAAAAAAAGGAAGCATTGAAAACGGAATACGAGGCGTATTTAGAAAATAACGGAAATTTTCGTTTTTTGAAAAAAATATTTATTTATTCGTTTACATTAATGTTGTCGCCTTCAAAGTAGTCCCCATTAGATATTATATACTTGTGCCAGCTCTTCTTCCAATCCTCGAAACACTTCTGAAATTCGATCTTCAGAATAGCCTTTAGCTCTTTTAGCGATGCGCTTTTAATGTCATCTATGCTTGTAAGACGACGGCCCTTTAAAGTTCTCTTTATTTTTGGACATAGAAAAAAGTTACACGGAGCCATATCTGGTGAATATGGAGGCTGGGGCATCGTTACAGTATTGTTATTGGCCAAAAATTCACGAACAAGCAATGAAGTGTGAGCAGGTGCATTATCGTGGTGCGAAAGCCATGAATTGTTTTGCCACAAATTTGGGCGTTTTTTCAGATTGCTTTATTGCCTCGTGGTAAGAATTTATGATACACTATGCCATTAGAATCGAAGAACACAGTGAGCATAGCCTTCACGTTCGACCGCACTTGTCGAGCTTTTTTCGGTCTTGGCGATCCAGAATGCCTCAACTGGGACGGTTGAGCCTGAGTTTCGACGTCATATCCGTAAACCCATGTTTCGTCACCTGTTATAACACGTTTCAACAATTCTGCATCGTTGTCTACTTCATTTAGTGACTCCTGAGCAACTTGCATTCGCCGCTGTTTTTGTTCAAAATTCAACAGATTTGGAACAAATTTTGCTGCCACGCGTTTCATACCCAAGACAATCGAAAAAATTTTATGGCATGAGTTAATTGATATGTCAACTTCAATAGCAAATTCTCTGATTGTGATTCGGCGATCGTTCAAAACCATTTCTCTCACTTTTTCCACTTTTCCATCGGTCGTTGATGTGCTGGGGCATCCGGGGCGTTTATCATCTTCAACGTCTTCACGGCCATCTTGGAAACGCTTATACCACTCGTAAACCCTCGTTTTACTCATACCATAGGCTTTTGTTAACATTTCACACACTTTGTTACACTTTATTTTATTTTTTAGGCAAAGTTTGATACAAATTCTTTGATCCATTTTTTTTAACAAGCGAAAATCGCCGAGCTTATAAAAACACGCCTAACCTTAGTGGCTGCCACTGAGAAAGTAAACAACGAATACAGCTGAAAATTGTATCATATTTAGGAGTATGTGTACTAACATAACAAAAAAAAATGTTGAGAATCGGACTCTCCAAACCTGCGAAATTTCAAAATTCCCGTTATTTTCTGAACACACCTCGTACAATTTTGATTCTAATGGGCACACGAGCAAGCAGCTTACGAGAAGGCTACGCACCCCGTCGAACGTGGCACTCGAAAAGGAGGAAAAGAGATAGAGCAAGGGGAGGTTGCCTGCTAGCCAGAGTCAAAATGCAGCTTATCTTTTTCATACAAATAGAGCATTTTTCAGCGAGAGCGTGTTCCATTGATGCAGATAGATGACAATCGGACAAAGCCAAGTCTGTAACATAAGCCGCATGCGCTAGTATTTTCTAACTGAATGCCTCGATCGTTTCCCTAACTCATTTTGCTGTGTGTGATAGGGCACTATCATAGAGCAAAATGACTTTGTATTGCCTTTTTCTATAATCCGGTCGTTTTTCACGTAATTCTCTATTTTAATCTATCATTTGCTGTTGGTAGCGATCAGTGTTAACGGTTTCACTAGGTTTCAGAAGCTCGTAATAGATTACACCCTTCTGATCCCACCAAACACAGAGCATTGTCTTCTTTCCAAATCGATTTGATCTTGCAGTAGATGTATATGGTTCGCCTGGATGCACCCATGATTTTTGATGCTTAGGATTCTCAAAATATATCTATTTTTCATTACTATTCACGTTTCTATAAAGAAATGACTTTCTTTTGTATCTGTTAAGCAGAATTTTACAAATGGTTTTTCGATTTTTTTGCTGTCTTCCATTCAGTTCATGCAGAACCCATTTTCTTACTTTCTGAATCTTTTCCATGGCTTTCAAACAAATGGAGATGGCTTTCTGCATCACATTTAGTTTACCCGCGAGTTCTTGTTGAGTTTGAGTATTATCTTCATTTCATCCAATAAGGCCTGCAATTTGTTGTTTGCGAACTTTCTCGGCGGTATCCCATGCTCTTCTAGGCTACATCTATTAATTTATAAGGCTCCTTAGTATCACTCTGCGCTGTCCTGCAGATCGCTAAAGTTACTACGCTGGAAACAGAGGAAAAAGAAAAAGAACCGATTAGATCCTACCTCGCTATTCCTCCAAAAGTGTGCTATCGGTGTACTTACCATTACCAGTGACATCCATTATCAGGAACGGGACACCTAGTTCAATTATGGCCGTGTTTCTCGCAGTTTCAACACCCCAGCTTGCGGCTCCGCATCTCCCGGGAAGACGCTGGTAGAGGTTTGCCTGAATTTTGTAGCCGAGGCCACGGTCTCTGGCACTTGGTATTACGGCCGGATTAAGAAGAACACAGTCCGTAAATTGTGCTATGAGGCAGTTCAGGTCTATGCTCTTCACCTTCATTTGCGTCGTCTCCTTGAACGCGCTCGGCGCAGGCGGCAGCTGTGGAGCTGGCGTTGGTGGTGCAGATGGCGAGGTGATAGCGGCTACCCTGTCCGCCTTGAGGGTCTCCCTTGATGCTGTAGTTGCGATCCGGCGGTACAATGGTGGGAATTGCGTTGTTGTCCTCGCTGGGGAGACCCTTCTTCCCGCAATACGCGGGATTGCAGGTGGTAGCGGCGGTGGTACGACCTCTGGGTGCCAAGGGGTCATCAACCAGAGTAAATCTCTGTCCGTACAGAGATGTCGACCTACCCGCAAGCACCTTCTTGTGCTGAGGCATGAGGTCGACACATAGCAGGCCCAGCCTCGGTCTTCTCCTTCAATGGGTGCTGGTGGCGATGCCAGCTGAATTGTTCAGCGGTTTATTGGGTCGTTCCCTCCAGTTGACGACTGTGACAGGAACCGCTCCTTCCCCCTCATGAACTTCAACCTCCTTTCTCGTTCGCTGGACATCTGAAACAGAGAATGGTTAAAGGTTGGTGACTCGAAATGGGATGTATCGCTTCAGATTCTTAATGAAGGTTTTAGTTTGGCGCTTGATGTCAGAATCCTCCACGATGTACATCACTGGCGATGTAGCTTCGACGACTTTAGCTGGTCCAATCAATTTCAGTGCGTGTATTTTGCCTAACTAGCTGTAGCTGCTTCTTAGTCACGCTTTATTAAGTCACGCTTTATTAAGGCATGTTTAAACTCTGCCACCTAACATTTTACTGTTGTAAACGAAGGAGCAGACTCCCCTAGAGTAGAATCTAACTCTACTTTTAAATTGGTTTGACTAAGATCCTTCAAATAGAAGTATTGTATCAAATAACGATGACTAATTTTTTCCATGTTCACAAATTTACTTAGAGCGTTCACAGTTGATGGCTGCCAAATAAATACTACAATAAAGTAGCGTCTTCAAACTTGAAACTTGAGCTCGATAAGATTCGTTCTTCGTACTATAGAAATTTTTTTTAACCAACAACAGTCATCTATACGTCAGGTTGGGTATTTCAAAGCCACTCTCGTATATTTACTGCATCTATCCGTGAAATTTTAAGTTTTACAATTTTCACAAATTGTAAAACCTTATCTTGAAGTTCAATCTCATTAGACATCTACGTTTGCATAATGAGCTCATTTAACTTTTTGTATCTGTCCATTTTGATGAGGCTTTAAATGCTTCTTGAGGTAATTTATCGTATTTTCTAGCTTTTAAAGCTTATTCCATTAAGGGGAGGTTTACCTTTTTCTGAACCAAAAAATTGATTTTTTTTTTTTTACATTTTTTTGTAGTTAATTACGTGTAAAATATATTCCCAAAACCGTTTGGTCGTATATAACACATCGTTAAATAAGTCCCGAGACTAACAACAAAAACATTTTCTTTTAAAAATCATTTTTATTTATCAATATAATCTCCTTTTAAAGTGATACAATCTTTCCAACGCTTTTCCAACATTTCTATACCATGTTTATAGAAGGATTTATCTTTTACTTGAAAATAGGCTTCAGTTTCGGCAATGACCTCCTCATTCGAGCCAAATTTTTTTCCCTGGAGCATTTTTTTGAGATCAGCAAAGAGCCGGTAGTCGCTGGGGGCTAAATCTGGCGAATACGGGGGGTGGGGAAGCAAATCAAAGCTCAATTCGTTCAATTTTGCCATTGTTTTCATGGAATTGTGGCATGGTGCATTGGTGCAATCGCGGCACCCACTTGGAAAAAAACTTTTTTCATGCTCAATTTTTCATGAAGGATTGTAAATACGCTTCCAGATGATATCTGTGTCATTTCTGCAATCTCACGGACCTTCACTTTGCGATTTTTTATTACAATTTTTATCACTTCACTCACATTTTCCTGTGTAACGGCTTCCAATGGCCTACCCGAACGTTCCGCATCGTTTGTGTCCGTACGACCACGTTTAAACTCAGCATACCAACGACAAATCGTTGGTTTGGATGGAGAGGAGTCTGGGTAATGTTTTTCAAGCCATTGCTGGGCTTCTACGGTGTTTTTACCCATTAAAAAACAATGTTTTATCAACACGCGAAACTCGCTTTTTTCTATTTTTCAAACAAATCACAAAGTGACTTTACTCTGAACTCGATAACTCTGCTGTCTGTGATCCGATCGACGTGAAATTTTTACACGTTTCATGTAAAGGTTCGTACTCTATGAAAACGTGGCCAGTTTGGTAATACTAGCACCATCTCTGGGTTAGTCTCGGGAGTTATTGAACAATGTGTTATATATTTTTTAAAGCTATGGAACAAAAACGAGACCGATCTTGTTTCTTGAAAATTGAAATCGAGCGATAATTTAAGCTAAGCGTATTTTCCATAAATATTTTTCAATTGGCAGCCCATATACTATGGTAAGCAGAGATACCATATGGGCCACCAGGTGTCGACACATGGACCATGACTCCGAAAAATTGGAAAATGCGTCTCTATATACTATAGAGTATAATTTATGCCAACGGTGATAGCGTCGGCAGTTAGTTTACAACGTGCTGCGAGTAGAATTAAGTGGATAGTTAAGCGTTTGAGTCGTTTTTTGCGTTTGTTCTTTTAAAAAATGCCTACTCTAGGGAAAAAAAGGAGTAATTATGCTGCGGGGCATCCTAATTGTAAAAAAAAGAGAGTTTAGTGGAAATCGATTTACTAATAAGTGCGATACTGAGCAAGTGAGCACTTTAACAAAAAAACTAAAGAGTACTAACTATGATAGTGTGCCTGTAGATGTTTAGGCAAATTACGTGCTCCTGCACTTTTTACACGTTTTTGCAATGGTCAGTACCTTCGTAAAGTGTCAATCGTGCGATGGTGAAATAAAGTTCACGAAGACAAATGGTGCTGGTGTTGCCTTCAAAATTGTGGCTTCGTGCTCGTGTTCAACGCGTTACTGTCATTCCAGTTCAAAAAATCATAAGTGTTACGAAGTTAATCGCAGACTAATGTTAGCTATACGAATGCTGGGTGGTGGATTACAAAACCTCCGACTATTTTGTGCATTGTTGGATATAACATCATCTTTTAGTACTACAATGTATTACGCATTTTCAGATAATTTGCACACTGCGTCGTATGCCGTTTTCCAACACTTTTAAAGTAAAACAGTGAAAGAAGAAATAGAGGGAAATGTCGCCGCCGGTAAAGATCCTAGTCTCGTGACCGTGTCAGGTAACGGGTCATGGAAGAAACGAGGTTTCTCGTCTTCGTTTGGTTTTGCTACTCTTATTGGCAAAAACACGAGCAAAGTTCTCGACATTAGCGTAATATCATCTTTCTGCCAAGCATGTTCCAATTGGAAAAGTAAAATTGGCACGTTTGAATATAATCTATAGAAAGAGAGCTACGCCGAGATATGTTCCGCGAACCACCATGGTACTTCCGGGAAAATGGAAGTGGACGCGATAAAAGAAATGTTCTTTCGTTCTGTAGAACTGCTTGGCATCAAGTATGAGTCATATATCAGCGACGGGAAAACAAAAACTTTCAAGGCCATTATAGACATGAATCCCTACGACGATCTTATTGTGAAAAAAGAAGAGTGTGTAGGACATGTGCAAAAACGTATGGGCACACGTCTTAGGGCTGTTAAAAAGCAAACGAAGGGTCTTGGAGGTAAAGGCTCCGGCTAACTCACCGATAAAGTCATAGCAGATTTGACAATATACTACGGATTGGCCATCCGAAGGCATCCAGAGTCTGCCGAAGATATGAAGAACGCCGTGTGGGCAGTTATCATAATATCTCCACCGATAAAAAACCACTGCACGAACATTGTCCGGCTGAAAAGGACAGTTGGTGCAAGTGGCGTGTTGCTAAAGCGAACGGTACATTAAAGACGTTCAAGCATTAGCCGCCTCTTACAGATAACGTGCAAGCAGCGATTAAGCCAGTATTCGAGGCTCTGTCGACAGACGATTTAATGGAACGCTGTACTGAACGAAACACTCGAAATTCCGACGAGTCTGTGAACGCTTGCGTCTGGAAGCTTGCTCCAAAACATCTCCACTGCGGTGCCAAGACTGTTGAAATTGCTACGTACACGGCTATTGCTTTATTCAATGAAGGCTACATAGCATTATTAAAAATTATGGACGTTTTGAGGATCTCCGTTGGACTTGAAACCAATAACTTTGCCCGCGAAGCTGACGCGAAACGTGTTACTGCAGCTGAGACCTCGATGTCCGAAACCGTCAAAGCAGCTGTACTTTCAAAAAAATCAGACAAAACAAGCCTACATGAGCAGTATGAGCATATGTAAGGACTAATTTATGGCCCGGGAACTGCTGATTAACCGTAAGGTATGTTATTTTGACGTTGACACAGATTAATCGTTAATCAAATCTTTAAACGCGTTTTTCTCGAAACCACGTTTTTCGAACTGTTGGCCACGATTACTAAAAAACTACTCAATGGATCGCCTTTTTTTTTTTTTAATTGTTGAAGTATTTATCGGAAAGTAGACTACAATCAAGATGATATATGCATTATTTTTATTTTTAGAGTACTTCAAAGAGAGAAAAAAAACTCAATAATAAAAAAAAAATTCAAATGCCCGCCATTTTGTTAATTTTTGATTTTTAGCGATGATTGTAGTTCAGATGCCGACTCCACTCACATATTTTATAAAACTTTTTCGATTTTTAATTTTCGTTCATTTTTGCAAGTGCTAGAGTGGCCAACAGCGGGCCGACTTTTTTGCAGATGGTCACTTTACGGGGCGTGCCATTAATTACCGTGACGATATTTTGTCATAAAAAAATTTTTTTTTAATTTTTATTGTATTAAACAAGTAGCAAACAATTTGAGTTGTTTATTAATTTCCTTCTATGAAAAAAATTCCAAAAAAAAATATTGTATTGGTTAATAAAAAGCTAAACCTTCCCTTAACTTATGCGCTCGTCAGTATGCGCTTGCACCCCATTTTATGAGAAAATCAACTGCATTAATGAAAACGGCGTACACATACTCGTTTATTCTGTTTTGAGTCTGCAAAGAATACTACCCGCATACATCAGGTAAATATTTGTGCTAAACTCCAATTTTTTTAATTTTGTTTGTATATTTTTTGGTTTGTGACAATAATTGCAAGAATTAATAAGTTTGTCAGCTGTACTTTAGTTAGATTTTTTAAATAGTAAGGTTTGCAGTGAAAGTATTGGGTGTACAACTTTGCTTCCGCCGTTTTTTTCCGAAATTCGAGGCTTTATTGTAAAAAACTGGTTATACATTTATTATTCAAAGTATTGTCCATCGCTGGCTACTACTTTCTCCCATCTTTCAGGCAGCATACGAATCCCGCGTTGAAAAAACTGGTCATTTTTTGAATCGATCCACGAATCGATCCAATTTTTTACTTCTTCATAAGTCCGGAAGTGCTGGTCAGCCAGGCCGTGTGCCATTGATCAAAACAAGTGATAGTCCGAGCGAGCAACGTCTGGAGAATACAGCGGGTGGGGTAAGACTTCCCATTTCAAAGTTTCCAAGTATGTCTTGACCACTTTCGCAACATGGGGTCGAGCATTGTCATGCTGTAAAATCACTTTATCATGTCTCTCGTTGTATTGCGGCCGTTTGTCTTTCAATGCTCGACTCAAACGCATTAATTGCGTTCGATAACGATCGCCTGTGATTGTTTCAGTCGGTTTTAACAACTCATAATACACTACGCCGAGCTGGTCCCACCAAATACTGAGCATGACCTTGGAACCGTGAATATTCGGTTTGGCCATCGACGTGGAAGCATGGCCAGAATATCCCCATGATTTTCTGCGCTTGGGATTATCGTAGTGAACCCATTTTTTGACCCCAGTCACAATGCGATGCAGAAATCCCTTCCGTCTTTGCCTTGCAAGCAGCTGTTCACAAACACACAAACGCCGTTCAACATCTCTCGGCTTCAACTCGTACGGCACCCAATTTCCTTGTTTCTAAATCATTCCCATGACTCTCAAGCGTTTTGAAATGGCTTGTTACGTCACTCCCAATGATCCTGCCAATTCTTGTTGCGTTTGACACGAGTCTTGATCAAGTAATGCCTCTAATTCTGCATCTTCGAAAACCTTCTCTCTTCCACCGCCATGCTGGTCTTCGACGTTAAAATCGCCGTTCTTGAAGCGTCGAAACCACTCTCGGCACGTTCTTTCACTAATAGCGGTTTCACTATAGGTATTTGAGAGAATTCGATGAACCTCAGTCGCAGATTTCTTCATATTAAAGCAGAAAATTAAAACCTTCCGCAAATGACGAGAATTTAGCTTGTAAGCTGACATCTTTAATCGAGAATAACTTTATGATGCAGACACAAATCGACTAATATTTCGATGGCGTTATGTTTACAAATACCTAAGCTTATTGTATGACATCTATGATCTATTTATTTCAACCACCCCTTACCGCTACAGCCATCTATTGCAAAACGGCGGAAGCAAAGTTGTATGTAACCCAATATGTGCGCACATCATTGATCCCAAATCGTATGTTATTTTTTAGGTAGTACCCAGTAAGTTTCCTTAGATTTTATACTTTTATTTGTCATTTTAAATCTAACAAATTAGATTAATGCGCCACATACGTCTACGCGACTTATACTCTTAATTGGTAAATGGGTTTTAAGCAACAAATTTAAAATAAAACAATTAAATTGATTTATTTGATTCTTTGTTTGTGTTTTAATAGTTCGTACCCCCTTTCATATGAATTATATTTTAATGAATTATATTTCAAGTTTGGTGCGCTCTGAACCTGCGCGTACTGTCATAACTTTTTTTTCATTGTATGTGTTCTATTATGTATATTTGCCGATAATTATTTTTGTCAAATAAATGTTACTGCGAGTACAAATAAACCTAAAGAAAGAGATTTTATTAGAACTAATTATTTCTGTAACCTCAGTATCTGGTTATAAGGAAAAATTAAAATAAACAATTTTATATATGTTAATAAATATAGAAAAATTTATATAAATAAAATCTACAATATTATAAGCAAAGTTAGAAATAAGAAACAATTATAAAATAGAGCGATAGGATTAAGAAATTGAAATGTAACATAAACTACGAATAAATTCAATACCGCGAAACAAGGGCATTAAATTTCAAGGTCGCTACAATCGGCGTATATTCTATATTATACTAGTTAGACTAATGAGAAATCAAAGTAAAGTTTAAACATAAAAAAGTAACAGAAAAAAGGTGAACACCGAAATAATCGCATATAGAATAACAAATAACACATTGGACAAACAAATAGAAAAAAGAAAAAATGTAAAATTTGAATTAGGAAAATAGTTATTACAAATAGAAGCTCATAGAACATCTGTACCTCGAGGGACTCAAAATTCTATGATGTTCCATGAGGGTTACTGGATGAATAAAAAACAGAATAACAATAGATTTCATAAAAATACATAGATAAAGAGAGTACACATATCGTGACTGAAAAAACAATCAATGAAATAAATTATTTGCACATAAAAAGTGAAAAAGGAAATTTAAAAAACTTGTAAACAATAAAAAAGCTCGAAATTTGCGAAAATCACGATATTGTTATACATGTAACGACGCAACTACATCTTAGCTAGAAAATAAGAAAAAAACATTCTCAAAAATATTGTAAACTATTAAATAATTGTCCATAGAAGCCTATAGAACTTTACCTCAATCAAGGATCGGCGAGAGTATATAAAGCCGAGTTCGACAAGGCAGAAGAAACTTGATTTCAGACTTTCACAGAAGACGGTCATAGATTACTCTTAGCAAATGTAAGAACAATTTATAATGAATTTGAAATTTAACTTTTAAATTAATATTAGTTTTTTTTCATAAATGTGTGAAATCAAGGCAAAGTAACAAGAGATTTACAAAACCTCCAGTCGATGGCATTTTGCAAGTGCTGCAGATGCCTAAGTATTGGTAACATTGTAAATTTCATACTCAAGGGTTTTATCCTTTTTCAAAAGAGATAAGATCTTTGAGTAAACCGAAGACTTCTGGGCACATCGATATTGTGTTCGAGTGTACCAGGGTCGGGTGTTAAAATATTAAAAAATAAAAAATTGAAAAGAATAAACCGCACACGATTTCCACTATCGAATGAGTGTGGCTGGTTTGAACACCTATGTATTAGTCTGCTGGGATAATGCATTCTCTAGCAAGTACATAGCTATAGTCTTCCTAAACGTTAACTCTTTAAAGGCCAAACGTAAACATTGGCCGGTCAACGACCCTCGCGGCGTCTCTCTCTTAGATGTCACGCAGTGTCGTATGATTTAAAAATTTTTTGTATTTAACGGAAATAAAACTGAAACGCCGGAAAGACACTTGTCTCGGAATTTAATTGATAAAATACACAATTGTTACAAAGAACACAAATAGGATCTTGGTTGATCATGGATAAAATTAAAATTGTTAACTTCTTTAAATTCGATTGAGATAAAACACACACACACACTCACGGGTAATGTCAACGAAATCGGGGTTCAGCACTCGAACGTGCACACATAAAATAAATAAAATTATAATACAAATGAATTAACATACGCTTTTGTTAATTTTGTTATAACGTGAGAATTCGACACGTTACATTTCTTTATTATACAGTCTGTCAAGTAAGAGCGTGGTCGACTTCACCGACAGGTAATAAAAGATTTCGCTCTAACTCCTTCGCGAGCCGATAGAGGGAAGCTTTGTCCTTGATGCATTGTCAACAAAGATTCAGTTGTCGTTGATTTTTTTATAGAGAATCACGTTAAACGCCATGAGTGCTAAGTACGCGTCGCGCTACGAGGCTGTGTTCCTTTGCATCCACCCGAAAGGTCCCAAAATGTCGCAATCAGCGGCTGCTAAATATATGAGAAAGTCGAAGGCATTTGTACAGAAGTGGATACAGCGATATAAAGTGGCTAAAAATGTCGATGATTTACCAGAACGTGGCTCGATAGGAAAAGTGAACAAAAAAGATGAAAAAAGAATAGTAAATCTATTTTCGCGGAATCCTGCTTTAACACTGCGGCAAGGACAAGCAAAATTAATGGCAAAAGGTTTAGATATATCCTACGAAACTATCCGAACCCATCTTCGTACTCATCATCTGAAATGGCGCAACACAATGAAGAAACCTCTGTTGACTGAAAAACATGTGACAAAGCGACTCGCTTGGGCGCATGAGAATATTGATAGAGATTTTGAAAATGTCATTTTTACTGATGAATGTTCTATATGGGCATGTTCTGTCCTCACGCGAGCCTGGTCAACTTCCACCAATAGGCTTGTTCAGCGGACCGTAAAACATGGAATAAAGGTGCATCTTTGGGGCTGCTTCTCAAAGCAGGGATTCGGCACTTTGCACCTCTTTACCGACAACCTAAATGCCGAGAAAATGATAAAAATCTACAAAAAGGCTTTACTGCCATTTGCCAAACGATGGTTCATCACAAAAAATGAAGATTGGATTCTGCAGGAGGACAACGATCCTAAACACCGCAGCAAGCTCTGTACTCAGTGGAAGACTCAATCTGGCATCGTTACATTGGATTGGCCGTTGCAGTCGCCCGATGCAAACCCTATTGAAAATGTGTGGGCATATATTAAACGGAAGCTTCGTGGGAGACGCACATACACTTGGAAGCAGTTGTCTTACGAAATTCGTCGGATCTGGAGATCCTTGCCACTAGAATACGCCGTCAAATTAGTAGAAAGCATGCCTCGGAGATGCCAGGCAATTATCGACGCCGGTGGTGACTAGACACATTATTGACCGAATTGCATCATTGTTTGTAATGTGTACAATGTATATATATAAATATAAAAGTTTCATTAAATAAATTTTTTTATAAATTAACACGACCACGCTCTTACTTGACAGACTGTAATAGTGAATTAAATTAATTTGTTTTACCAACAAGTATATAAAACCTAAAAGTATTTATAATATTAAGATTTTAAAATATAAAATATCTCATACTGAACCGCCACTTTGGTGAAATAGTGGACCGGCATCTCGACCAACTTTGGTAATCGGTTGAATAATTTTCACTCGCAAATCAAATAATCTGTATATTTTTATATTTGAGCTAAACTAAGACTTGAGTACTAGAAAAATATTCATTCTCTAGAGTGATGCTTGGGTCAACATAGAACTTCAGATTCTCTGCCTGAGTTAGAGAAAAAGAGAGCCATACAAGGCCCGCTTGAGAGCTCGCTCGCATCACTCTCAGGGTAAGAATCTGGGAATTATACAGGGTGTCACAAAAGTCTCGGAATGGCTGCATATTTTCTAAGGTGGGGTATTTCGGAAAATGGTCATGATCAATCCTTAAGTAACTCTCAACGACGAATTCAATGATAACCTCTATTTTGACCTTGACGATGTTCTTCAAGGTCATTTCAAGGTCAAGTAATGTTTTTTAAATAGGAACTCCCTTTTCTGACATTGGCAATCAAAAAAGCTGGAAATTTTACGTTGAAATATGTACTCAGGTCATAAGGATACGTTGACCTTGAATATCAGCCACGGCCATTTACACATGAACAAGGTCTGGTTATCTTTTGGCATAAGAACTCCCCAATTTCTTTTTTAAACCGTCAAGGTCACGCCTACAGTCAACACTTTATAAACCCTGCTAATTTTAATACATCGGTTTAAAAAAAAAATTGGGGAGTTCCTATGCCAAAAGATAACCAGACCTTGTTCATGTTTAAATAGCCTTGGCTGACCTGCAAGGTCAACGTGTCCTTATGACCTAAGTACATATTTGAACGTAAAATTCTCCGCTCTTTTGATTGCTAATGTTAAAAAAGGAAGTTTCCCTTTAAAAAACATGACCTGATCTTAAAATGACCTTGAAAAACATTGTCAAGATCAAAATAGAGGTTACCATTGAATTCTTCGTTGAGAGTTATTAAGGATTGACCTTGACCATTTTCCGAAATACCACACCTTGGGAAATATACAGCCGTTCCGGGACTTTTGTGACACCCTGTATATGTAGAGGAATGGTAAATGTTAATACATTAAGAAATCACAATAAAAAAAAAAAAAAATATTTTATATTGTTATTTTAAATTGTACATAAAAATTTATAAGCAATGAGATAAAATATTATATATTTTTATATCTTATCTGACATCTTTTTCTTTTGGATGAACACTCGATTGCGGCAAACAGAACTTGAAATGTGGTCTTAAATTTTTGTAAATAAGAACATTGGAACCTGCTCCAATAGCAAGTACGGCTGACTTTTTCTCATTATTTTCTACATAAAATCCAATAATACCACATGGAATGTCTGTCATTTTGTATTCACTTATTTGATCTGCTCCTTTAAAAATTCTCACCTTTAAAAAGTTAATATAATGTTATGAAAATATACTAATATATTATATATACAATCATAATTGTAATTAAAGTTTAAATATATATTGCTAA
Source organism: Chalcis sispes (assembly GCA_949987625.1). Classification (NCBI taxonomy): domain Eukaryota; kingdom Metazoa; phylum Arthropoda; class Insecta; order Hymenoptera; family Chalcididae; genus Chalcis; species Chalcis sispes. The sequence continues at coordinate 18,002,123 of OX465098.1, read as the reverse complement.
GAATTTCAATTGATAGATATAGATTGTATACATAAATCATATAGAGGCAAATATAAATAAGTAAAAATTATTTGACGTAGACAGATACTAACTTTCATTTCAAGTTAGTTTGCTCAAAATATGCATATCCCTATTGTATAACAAAATTTTAATTGTCTTGATTAGTAATTTTGATAGTTTATTATTAATTTAACTAAACAACTATGTTACGCCCGTGTATTAAGCAATTATCATAATTAGGAGAGCGTGACATTTTTTTTTCTAATAAAGGTAATCAAGCAATATAGATTTGAATACATTTATAGCCATTCTAATAGTAAGTTATTTCAGTCAATGGAATCCTCGAAGAGATTACTGATCGAACGATCTATTTTTATCGAGTGAGGTATTTTCTTCGGCTATGATACGAGATACTTTTGAAAATATAAAATCGATATTGATATATCCAAAATCTGATGATACTAATCCTAATGATAAAGGATGGCGATTTCATGCATTACTTACCATGTTTCAAAACAATATTTTTCATTTTGGCATCTAAAGGACTACTCTATCAATCGATGAAATGATAATCGAATCATACACACAAACTTCACTAAAACAATTTACATTCTGTCAAAAAAGTACCGGGAATTGTCGATTTAAATCTGGCGGGACAATTTAGGCAGGTAAAATTTTTTTTTCTAGGTTGGTACAACTGTCCCTAATGACTATGCCAAGTTTGAGCGGAATCTGTCAACGAGTGTGTTTACAGTAGCTGGTTAAGTCAGTGGCCTTCAGCTCACGCGCCGAATTTTTACAATGGGTGATTATGTTAAACAAAGAATTTGTCTAACATTTTGTGTTGCCGAATGAAATTTTGTGTGCCGATGCATTGAAAATGTTGCAAAAGGCTTTTGGTGATAAAGCACTATCGAAAACCCGTGCGTATGAGTGGTACAAAGCCTTCAAGGAGGGTCGTGAAGTCGTCGAAAACTTGCCTCGTTCCGGACGCCCATCGACGGCTTCAACCGCAGATAACGTCGAAAAAATTAAGGAAATGGTGCTTGAAAACCGTCATACCAGCTTGAGAGAGATAGCACATGAACTTGAGACACCCCACGAGTCCACACGTACGATTTTAATTGATATCTTAGGCATGAGAAAGGTGGCCGCAAAACTCGTTCCAAAGGAGCTTAATTTTCTTCAAAAACGCTATCGCGAACAGGTCGCTTCAGACATGCTGGATCGCGCCAATTCCGATCACGCATTCATGGAATGCATCATAACTGGTGACGAAACGTGGGTGTACGAGTACGATATGCAAACAAGCCAGCAAGCATCGGAATGGGTGGGAAAAAACGAGCCGAAACCGAAAAAACCACGCCAAAGCCGCTTAAAAGTGAAGGTGATGCTCATTGTTTTCTTCGATATCCGTGGCGTGGTGCACTACGAATTTGTTCTAGAGGGTCAGACGGTAAACAAAGAGTATTACCTAGGCGTGATAAAACGTTTGCATGAGCGTATCCGTAAGAAGCGGCCAAATTTGTGGGCGAACAACTCGTGGCTTTTGCACGACGATAACGCGCCGTCTCATCGAGCTACGATTGTGACCGACTTTCTCGCCGAAAACTCAACAAACAAGCTTGAACAACCACCGTATTCGCCGGACTTGGCTCCCTGTGACTTCTTCCTCTTCCCAAAACTTAAATTGCCGCTCCGTGGCACCCGTTTTCAGTCGATTGAAGCCATAAAACAAAATTCGGCGGGCGAGCTGAAGGCCACTGACTTAACCAGCTACTGTAAACACACTCGTTGACAGATTCCGCTCACACTTAGCATAGTCATTAAGGACAGTTGTACCAACCTAGAAAAAAAATTTTACCTGCCTAAATTGCCCCGCTAGATTTAAATCGACAAGTCTTGATACTTTTTGACAGAATGTATACAAGGGAAACCAATACGATTTGGTATAAAATTTTGGGAATTTTCTACGGCAGATAAATACTTATTTAATTCGGATCTTTTTTGTGGAAAGAATCTGTTGATGTCAACTTTGGTAAATATGCACTTAGTACTTACGTAGTCATGAATTTATTGAAAGTGTTTAAGAAGATAGCTGCAGAGAGGATTATTTCAGTTCGATTGAGTTTCATCTACACTTTGACAACTATTTTATTAACTTGAATTTGATGGTGCATTAATTCAACCTCAAATTCAAATGCACAATAATAATCAGAGAAAATCAAGTAACTAAAAAGAGCCTTATCAGTAAAAAGTCAGCTTGGAGATGTCGAGTGATAAAACATGATAAAAACAGTGGAATAAATTATATGACTGCAATAGATTCAAAACTATTATCGATATTCTCCACGACTGTAGGTGTAATTCTTATATTAGACTTCAATAAGGTATAGCTCTAAAGGGGTTACCCCCACTTGTAGCTGAACAAAAAGGCCTTCTTCATGAATTTTTTTAAAGAAAACTACAGAACTTTTTGAAACGATTATTATATCATCTTAAAGAATATATCTTGAAGAACTATCAGTTATTTTTTATTGCAAAATATTACATTGTTAAGTGGCAAATGGCCGCCAATGAAATAGTGTTTTTATTTATACGGTTTGCGGTGACCAACATTGCGGCGAAGTGGATAATCTGAAACAAAAAATGTGGATAGATTTAGTTACATATAAGTATAAACTAGTCTTTAATCAAAGGATTTAGAAAAATATTTATTTTTTACAAAATGGCGGACAGTCAAAGTTAATGGTTTGATTTAAACGAAAAAAAACGGTCGTTTTTTGGCTATAAAACGGCCATTTTTTTTCGAAACAAAAAATCGAACGATTGAAGACTACATTTTTATGTATTCAATAAACTTGCAAAATTTCAAGAAGATCGGTTTATTAGTGTTTGAGTGATCTTGGTTACCGACTTCAGAAATGCCATTTTGAGAAAAACTCGTTTAAAGTTTTAATTTCAGTTTACACGAAGAAAATAATTTTTTTTGTAAACTTACATAGAGTTATCTATTCCGAGTCCTGGGTAGAAAATTCGTTTCTACAAATTTCAGTCTATTATATAAACGTTATTAATGCCAGGTATACGACCATTGTCATCGAACAATCGACTGAAACCGTCGAGAGGGTCGAGCGTGCCAGGTGTCAGACTAGCCGGTTGTTTAAACAACGAATTCTTCTCTTTCAACGCTCATATCTCAGTCAATTTTGTTCGGATCGACTTGAAATTTCCAGGTCATATTCTCAGATACTTATACTTCAAAAAAATGCAATTAACAAAAAATCGATTTTCTCAAAGTCGCAAGTGGGTGTAACCCCTTAAACAAAATGCAAAATTGATATACACTCTGACAAAAAAGTATCCGGAAATTTGAAATAAAACACAAAATTATTAAACTTCTTCAATATTTATTGAATCTCCTTTAAAATATGCTCCATTTGAAGCGATACACATGTGCCAACGTTTTTTCCAATCATGAAAACATTTTTTATAGGCGCTTTCAGGGATGGCCTTCAGCTCCTTCTGCAAATTTGCTTTTATGGCGTCTATGGAGTCAAATCTGGTTCCCCGGAGCGGTAATTTCCGTCTGGAGAAAAGAAAAAAGTCACACGGAGCTAGATCAGGCGAATAAGGTGGCTGGTTGATGGTATTTATCGAGTGTTTGGTCTTAAAATCGTTAATAATCGTGGCTCGATGAGATGGTGCGTTATCGTCATGCAAAATCCACGAATTGTTTTGCCACAAATCCGGCCGTTAACGGCGAATATTTTCACGCAAATGTCTTAAGACAGTTAAATAGAAGTCTTTATTGACCGTTTGACCTTGCGGAACGAATTCATGATGAACCACACCACGAATATCAAAGAAAACAATAAGCATCGTCTTGATTTTCAAAAGACTTTTGCGAGGTTTTTTCGGTTTCGGCTCATTTTTTCCCACCCATTCCGATGATGGTTGGCTCGTTTGTGTGTCGTATTCATAGACCCATGTCTCGTCACCAGTTATGATCCGTCCCATGAACGTGGGATCAGGATTCGCACGATCCAGCATGTCTGCAGCTACCTACATCCGGTACTGTTTTTGAAGAAAATTCAGCTCTAACGGAACGAGCCAAGCGGCGACGCGCTGCATGCCCAATTGGTTCACCAAAATCAAACAAGCGGTTTCACGAGAGATGTTAAGATCACGAGCTATCTCTGTAACACTGGCATGACGATTTTCGAGCACAATTTCCTTGATTTTTTCGACGTTATCGTTGGTTGAAGAGGTCGACGATCGTCCTGAACAAGCAAAATCTTCGACGATCTCCCAACCGTTTTTAAAGGCTTTGTACCATTCGTACACTTGGGTTTTCGATAAAACAGAGTCTCCATAAGCCTTTTCCAGCATTCGCAACGAGTCAGCACACAAAATTTCGTTTAAAACACAAAATTTGAGATAACCTCTTTGTTTAATATTTTTTTCCATTGTAACATTCGCAGACTACCACTGAGGTCGACTGGTTTTAACAGCTATCGTAAGCAAACTAGTTGACAGACCGCACTCATGTTTGGCGTAGTAATTACGGACAGTCCTACCAACATACAGAAACTTCAAATACTTAAAAATACTCAACGCGGGCAATTTAAATAAGAATTTCCGGATACTTCTTTGTCAGAGTGTACTATTCCTGTAACACATCGTTCAATAAGTCCCGAGACTAACCCAGAGATGGTGCTAGTAGTACCAAACTGGCCACGTTTCCATAGAATGTGAACCTTAACATGAAACGCGTTAAAATTTTACATCGATCGGATCACAGACAGCAGAGTTATCGAGGTTAGAGTGAAGTCACTTTGTAATTTGTTTGAAAAATGGAAAAAAGCGAGTTTCACGTGTTGATAAAACATTGTTTTTTAATGGGTAAAAACACCGTAGAAGCCCAGCAATGGCTTGAAAAACATTACTCGGACTCTTCTTTATCCAAACCAACGATTTGTCGTTGGTATGCTGAGTTTAAACGTGGTCGTACGGACACAAACGATGCGGAACGTTCGGGTAGGCCATTGGAAGCCGTCACACAGGAAAATGTGAGTGAAGTGTTAAAAATTGTAATGAAAAATCGCAAAGTAAAGGTCCGTGAGATTGCAGAAATGACACAGATATCATCTGGAAGCGTATTTACAATCCTTTATGAAAAATTAAGCATGAAAAAGGTTTTTTCCAAGTGGGTGCCGCGATTGCTTTCAGTGGAACAAAAACAGCAACGAGTCGACGATTCAGAAAGCTGTTTATCGCTATTTACTCGCAATAAAAAGGATTTTCTGCGTCGATACGTGACCATGGATGAAACATGGATACATCATTTCACTTCGGAGTCGAATTGGCAATCATCTGAGTGGCGCACGGCTGGCGAAAGCCACCCAAAGCGTTCAAAAACGCAGCAGTCTGCTGGCAAAGTCATGGCGTCTGTTTTTTGGGATACACATGGCGTGATTTTCATTGACTACCTGAAAAAAGGTAAATCGATTAACAGTGATTATTATATTGACTTGTTGGTACGTTTCAAAGAGGAGATCGCAGCAAAACGACCGCACATGAAGAAGAGAAAAATCCTTTTTACCAAGACAATGCACCATGCCACAAGTCCATGAAAACAATGGCAAAATTGAACGAATTGGGCTTTGATTTGCTTTTCTACCCTCCGTATTCGCCAGATTTAGCCCCCAGCAACTACTGGCTCTTTGCTGATCTCAAAAAATGCTTCAGGGAAAAAAATTTGGCTCGAATGAGGAAGTCATTGCCTAAACTGAAGCCTATTTTGAAGCAAAGAATAAATCCTTTCATAAACATGGTTTAGAAATGTTGGAAAGGCGTTGGAAAAATTGTATCACTCTAAAAGGAGATTATATTAATGAATAAAAATTATTTTTTTTAAAAATGTTGTTTTCGTTGTTAGTCTCGAGACTTATTAAACGATGTGTTAAGCGTTTAATCTTCATAATAATCATTATCGTGTATTAGAAAAGAGCCTCTTTCTATGCGCCTTTGACACATTGGTAAAAATCGCCAAGAAACATTGGTTAAACTTGTGGTCAAAGCATATCATCAATATATCGTTGCAATGTCATACTAGGGGTCGATGAAATAGTTAAATCTTCGCGGTGAATAATTGTGATGCCTACCCAAGCCGTTACACAGGACCACAAACCCACCTAATCCCTTTCTGGAAATAACTGCACTTCTTCTATATGTTTTCTGGAATGCTGAATTCAAATCCGTTGTGCATTTTGCTCCAGCGTGTCACGATTTTCCCTCAATTGCAAAGAACACGTAAAAAATCGATTTTTTGGTAGTTTCTCTTAGCTAAATATAATATGATGAACACTTCAAACAAGGTTCCAGAAACATAATTTTTAACCGGTAAACCTCAAACCTATGAACTCCAAGCCTAAAACCCTAAAATCCATAAACCCTAAGCCCATAAAACCCAACTCCATATCTCAAAGCCCAAAAAACCTGATCAAATGAGTCTTTAGGCCCTAACTTTAAATCTACATTTCAAGTACATAATTCCGAGCCTATATACTCTATGCCTATGAAACCCTTAAATCTCACATCGAAAATCCAAAATGCATAAGCCTCAAGCCCACCATAATTAAGCTCAAATACATACTATAAACCCTAAATTGACAAAACCGAAGTCCAAAATGAAGCATACTAGCCGCAATTTTATGAATTCTGAAGACAAAAATCCAAAACCCCGAATCCATTAATCCCGAACCCACAAATCTTGAACCAACAAACTTTAAACCCATGAACCTCAAGTCGATAAATCAGAAGCCCACAATCTTCGAATCTCTCGAACCCGAACTTACGTACACAATTACAAACCGCAATACCATAAGCCCTAAACCTACAAACCCCAAACTTGCACACTTCAAACTCATAGACTTCAAACCCACGAACATCAGCTCATAAACCTTATCATAACCCCTATAGCTCAAACCTCAATCTACAAATCCAAGATTTTTAAACCCACAGATCTTGATCCTGCGAACTTCAAACCCACAACTCTAACCCGTAAAATTAATCTCATAAACTCTAAGCCTCCCGCTCTTACGAACCTCAAACCCACAAGCTCTCAACCTCCTAACTCCAAACCAATAAACTTCAAATCCATAAACTTTTAGTTCACTAATCTTAAAAACAAAATTTTTAAATACACTCTGACAAGAAAGTATCCGGAAATTCTTTAATTTCCCGCGTTGAGTATTTTTAAGTATTTGAAATTTCTGTATGTTTGTAGGACTGTCCGTAATTACTATGCCAAACATGAGTGCGGTCTGTCAACTAGTTTGTTTACGACAGCTGTTGAAACCAGTCGACCTCAGTGGTAGTCTGCGAATGTTACAATGGAAAAAAATATTGAACAAAGAGTTTGTCTCAAATTTTGTGTTTTGAACAAAATTCCGTGTGCTGACTCGTTGCGAATGCTGTAAAAGGCTTATGGAGACTCTGTTTTATCGAAAACCCAAGTGTACGAATGGTACAAAGCCTTTAAAAACGGTCGGGAGATCGTCGAAGATTTGCCTCGTTCAAGACGACCGTTGACCTCTTCAACCAACGATAACGTCAAGAAAATCAAGGAAATTGTGCTCGAAAATCGTCATGCCAGTGTTACAGAGATAGCTCGTGATCTTAACATCTCTCGTGAAACCGCTCGTTTGATTTTGATGAACCAATTGGGCATGCAGCGCGTCGCCGCTCGGCTCGTTCCGTTAGAGCTGAATTTTCTTCAAAAACAGTACCGGATGCAGGTAGCTGCAGACATGCTGGATCGTGCGAATTCTGATCCCACGTTCATGGACCGGATCATAACTGGTGACGAGACATGGGTCTATAAATACGACTCACAAATGAGCCAACAATCATCGGAATGGGTGGGAAAAAATGAGCCGAAACCGAAAAAACCTCGCAAAAGTCTTTCGAAAATCAAGACGATGCTTATTGTTTTCTTTGATATTCGTGGTGTGGTTCATCATGAATTCGTTCCGCAAGGTCAAACGGTCAATAAAGACTTCTATTTAACTGTTTTGAGACATTTGCGTAAAAATATTCGCCGTAAACGGCCGGATTTGTGGCAAAACAATTCGTGGATTTTGCATGACGATAACGCACCATCTCATCGAGCCACGATTATTAACGATTTTAAGACCAAACACTCGATAAATACCATCGACCAGCCACCTTATTCGCCTGATCTAGCTCCGTGTGACTTTTTTCTTTTCTCCAGACTGAAATTACCGCTCCGGGGAACCAGATTTGACTCCATAGACGCCATAAAAGAAAATTCGCAGAAGGAGCTGAAGGCCATCCCTGAAAGCGCCTATAAAAAATGTTTCCATGATTGAAAAAAGCGTTGGCACATGTGTATTGCTTCAAATGGAGCATATTTTGAAGGAGATTCAATTAATATTGAAGAAGTTTAATATTTTTGCGTTTTATTTCAAATTTCCGGATACTTTTTTGTCAAAGTGTATATAGTTTTTTAACGTTGTGATCGATATACTCCCTTTTTGCCGAACCCAGGAATAACCAACGCGGAGGTGGTGAGGTACTATTCCCTTCTTTGTTTTTATTTTAATGTTTTTTATTTTTTTTTAGGTTTTTTATATTTTTTAATTTTTTTTTTACGTTTTGAAATTTAAAAATTTTTTTTACGTTTTTTATATTTATTTTCTGTTTCTTATTGTATACTAGTGGTTTGTGAGATTGTGGTTATGGTTTTCTAGAAGAGTAGCGTATTTTTTCTTGTTTCAGATGATCTATGAATTAATTTCCTTTCATGAAAAAATTTGGTATCACGCTTTAAACCCCAGCATTAGTCAGCCAGCATATTTTTATCCCATACTTCTAGCCATCTTTTTTCAACGTTTTTTAAGCCCTGATGCATTCTTTCTCCTTGTTCTTCACTAAAATCACCTAAATTTTCAGGGAAGTATTCAATGTGTGAGTCCAGAAAATGGATTTTTAGACTCATTTAGCAGTTCATCTATTGAAAGGCTTTTACCATTCTTTTAACCAGTTTTCTATATTCTGGCAATTTTCCGTTTCTTAAAAAATACGTACTTACGTCTCTGAAATTTTGCCATGCTTCTTTTTGTATATACTACTGTGATCAAAAAGTAAGGTCAAATTGTCATTTAAAACTCCCGGGCATTAGGAAAGCAGGTAAATTTTTTTTCCTAGGTTGGTAAGACTGTCTATAACATTTGCCAAGCGTATGTTTGTCAAAAGGTTAAATTAACTCTGAGTTCTTTTTTGTACGTGTTTTTGTAAACAAACAAAAGTAAATTTTTCGATTTTTACAATGGGTGATTTTGTTGAGCAAAGAACTTGCATCAAATTTTGTTTGCGGAACGAATATTCTTGTGCGGACACGTTGAAAATGTTGCGGAAGGCCTTTGGTGATCAAACTATGGCACAAAGAAACGTTTATAAGTCGTACAACGAGTTCAAAGCAGGCCAATAACGCGTTGAAGACGAACCGCGCTCTGGACGACCATCAACGTCTACCGACGAAGGCCACGTCCAGAAAATCAAAGATTTGGTGCTTGAAAATCGTCGATTGACAATTAGAGACCTCGCTGATAGTGTTGGAATATCATTTGGCTCAGCCCAAACCATTTTAAAGGATGCTTTGTGTCTTAATCGCGTCAGGTCTCGATTGGTGCCAAAATCGCTCAATTTTTTGCAAAAAAAGCGTCGCGTTGATGTGTGTGAAACTTTGCTGTCTGACTATCAGGACCACTTGAAATGCATCATTACTGAAGACGAGACTTGGATTTACGCATACGACCCTGAAACCACCGACCAATCTAGCGATTATCGTGCAAAAGGTGAAGCAAGACCGAAAAGACCACGGCAAAGTTGATCGAAAATCAAGGTCATGTTGACAGTTTTCTTTGATTATCGTGGTGTGGTGCACAATGAATTCCTTCCGCTGGACCAAACTGTCAACAAAAAATATTATTCGAGCGTTATGCGTCATTTGCGTGAAACTATTCGTCTAAAACGGCCGGAATTATGGGCGAACAACTTTTGGTTCCTTCATCACGATAATGCACCATGTCATACTGCATTGGTTCTTCGCGACTTTTTTATCAAAAACTCGACTCATATTGTTTCGCAACCACCGTATTCGCCTGATTTGGCTCCGTGCAACTTCTGGCTATTTAGCAAACTCAAAAAGCCAATGCGGGGACGCCGTTTTGACACGATTAAGGAGATAAAAACCAAATCAAAGAAGGTCTTGAAGGATATACCGGAAAAAGACTTTTCCGACTGTTTCGAGGACTGGAAAAAGCGTTGGCAAAAGTGCGTTTTATCGGACGGGGATAACTTTGAAAAGGTTGGAATTAATTTGAATAAATAAATAAAGAATTTACATTTTATAAACAAATTCACCTTACTTTTTGATCACAGTAGTACAGTCTGTCAAGTAAGAGCGTGGTCGACTTCACCGACAGGTAATAAAAGATTTCGCTCTAATTTCTTCGCGAGCCGATAGAGGGAAGCTTTGTCCTTGATGCATTGTCAACAAAGATTCAGTTGTCGTTGATCTTTTGAAAAAGAATCACGTTAAACGCAATGAGTGCTAAGTACGCGTCGCGCTACGAGGCTGTGTTCCTTTGCATCCACCCGAAAGGTCCCAAAATGTCGCAATCGGCGGCTGCTAAATATATGAGAAAGTCGAAGACATTTGTACAGAAGTGGATACAGCGATATAAAGTGGCTAAAAATGTCGATGATTTACCAGAACGTGGCTCGATAGGAAAAGTAAACAAAAAAGATGAAAGAAGAATAATGAATCTATTTTCGCGGAATCCTGCTTTAACACTGCGGCAAGGACAAGCAAAATTAATGGCAAAAGGTTAAGATATATCCTACGAAACTATCCGAACCCATCTTCGTACTCATCATCTGAAATGGCGCAACACAATGAAGAAGCCTCTGTTGACTGAAAAACATGTGACAAAGCGACTCGCTTGGGCGCATGAGAATATTGATAGAGATTTTGAAAATGTCATTTTTACTGATGAATGTTCTATATGGGCACGTTCTGTCCTCACGCGAGCCTGGTCAACTTCCACCAATAGACTTGTTCAGTGGACCGTAAAACATGGAATAAAGGTGCATCTTTGGGGCTGCTTCTCAAAGCAGGGATTCGGCACTTTGCACCTCTTTACTGACAACCTAAATGCCGAGAAAAGATAAAAATCTACAAAAAGGCTTTACTGCCATCTGCCAAACGATGGTTCATCACAAAAAATGAAGATTGGATTCTGCAGGAGGACAACGATCCTAAAGACCGCAGCAAGCTCTGTACTCAGTAGAAGACTCAATCTGGCATCGTTACATTGGATTGGCCGTCGCAGTCGCCCGATGCAAACCCTATTGAAAATGTGTGGGCATATATTAAACGGAAGCTTCGTGGAAGACGCACATACACTTTGAAGCAGTTGTCTTACGAAATTCGTCGGATCTGGAGATCCTTGCCACTAGAATACGCCGTCAAATTAGTAGAAAGCATGCCTCGGAGATGCCAGGCAATTATCGACGCCGGTGGTGACTGGACACATTATTGATTGAATTGCATCATTGTTTGTAATGTGTACAATGTATATATAAATATGAAAGTTTCATCACATAAATTTTTTTATAAATTAACACGACCACGCTCTTACCTGACAGACTGTATGTCATTAGTTCCTCAAAATGCTTATCATTCAATAAAGTTCGTATTTCTGGATCATCAAATACCCCTTCATTTATTTTTGCATCAGACTTCTTTGGAAATTTTTTCAAAAAGGTAATAAAAAGCAGTGCTGTTTTGCACTCTCATGGCTTTTACCAATTGTTTGAACACACCTAACTTGATGTAAAGTGGAGGAAGCAATATCTTTTCGACTGGTAGTAAATTTTTTTTCAAAGTGTTTTTTAGAGCTTATTTCTAAATTGTTTCTCGAAGGCCAATTTTTTTTCACGTAGTGCTTTTTACGCGCACGACTGTCCCATTCACATAAAAAACATGGGTACTTTGTAAATCCGCTTGGCTGCCCTAGCAAAATTGTGGCGATCTTTAAATCTCCATATAATAAGCATTGATGTTCATCGTATTTGAATTTATCTAAAACAAATTTCAGATTTTCATATTCTTCATTTAAGACTTTAGAATGCGCAACTGGAATAGAAGCATATTTGTTGCCATTATTTAACAAAATTGCCTTGAAACTTCTGGTACAGGAATCCAAAAAAAGCCGCCAATCATCTGCTTCGTGCTCTATGCTTTCAAATTCATTAATCAAATCGTTTACATCATTGCAATATACTTGATTGTCTTCTTTAGAAAAATATTTTCTAAATGGTACTTCTCTATCACGATAAAATGAGACTTTTGTTTCTTTAGTCAAACATTTTTTTTCTTTTAATCTTGAGGCCAACAATTCTGCATTCTCTTTTGAAAGCCCTAAGTCCCAAATTGAGTCACTTAATTCGTTTTGATTAAATTTACCTTCTATCGGTATATTTTGATCGTCATACTCATCTCCATCAGTTCCTTGGGAGTTTCCCGCAGATTCTTGAAAGTTACTTGCAGATTCTTGTAAGTGACTTGCTTGTTCTTGTATGTCATCATGATAAAATCACTTAATCGCAGGATTTGAATTAACCTCATTTTCTGAAACTAATACAGTAAAATTAGTCGATCATACTTTTGGATATACGATAGTATTGATGTTTCTTGAGTTATAACTTGCAGTAGTACATAAACAAAAATAACAATCAGTTTTATGATTTTTAGGTTTTCTCCAAAGCATAGAAGTAAAAAAATGTTTGGTATTTTTAAGCTACTTAACATAGTTAAATATGAGTGACTGACAATTAGAACATACAGGAGGTACATACTCTTTGGAGTCCATTTGTTATCTAGAGTTTTTTTTAATATATTAAAACACTTCTTACAAGAGTCTTTCGTTCTAGCACTTAAATTTCTCCTATTTACCTGCAAAACATAACGCCCACATACGACACAAGAAGTATCTCTACCTTGACACTCACACATTACTATTAATGTACACATACGAAAATAAAATAAAAAGAAGAATACAACGTTAAGCATATTAGTTGAAAGAATGACTTGCTATGAGAAAAATATTTCAAAATTTGATAAAATTTGAGAAAACTTATTATGTTACAAGAATTAAAATAGAAATTCTGTTCAGAAAAAAATTCTAAGATTAGTAACAGTTACTGTAATACAGTTTTAGAAAATTTATAAGCCAAACGTAAAGATTTTTGTCTGATGAAGTATGTAGCATGAAAAAAGTAGTTATAGTATGGTTTTTTAAACAATTTTAAGAGTTCAGTTATATATAAAGTAAGTCAATACCCAAGCTAGACAGATACATTACTTAGTTATTTTATTTTTATTATCTCAACAGAAAAAAGTATGAATTAAATGTTTTAACGAATAACGCCGTATAAGCTTTTTAAGGGGAGGTTTACCTTTTTCTGAACCAAAAAATCTATTTTTCTTTTTTTACATTTTTTTGTAGTTAATTACGTGTAGAATATATTCCCAAAACCATTTGGTCGTATATATATATATATATATTTTTTTTTTTTTGCTATGAAACAAGAACGAGACCGACGTTAACACAGATTAATCGTTAATCAAATCTTTAAACGCGTTTTTCTCGAAACCACGTTTTTCGAACTGTTGGCCACGATTACTAAAATACTACTCGATGGATCGCCTTTTTTTTTTTTTTTTTTTAATTGCTAAAGTATTTACCGAAAAGTGGACTACAATCAAGATGATATATGCATTATTTTTATCTTTAGAGTACTTTAAAGAGGGAAAATAAACTCAATAATGAAAACAAAAATTCAAATGCCCGCTATTTTGTTAATTTTTAATTTTTAGCGATTATTGTAAGTCAGATGCCGACTACACTCATATATTTTATAAAACTTTTGCGATTTTTAATTTTCGTTCATTTTTGCAGGTGCTAGAGTGGCCAACAGCGGGCCACCTTTTTTGGAGATAGTCACTTTACAGGGCGTGCCATTAATTACCGTCACGATATTTTGTCATAGAAAAAATTTTTTTTTGTACTTTTTATTGTATTAAACAAGTAGCAAACAATTTGAGTTGTTTATTAATTTTCTTCTATGAAAAAAAAAATTCCAAAATAACTGTTGTTTTGGTCAATAAGAAGGTAAACCTTCCCTTAAGTTTCATAAGTTTTTCTATTTATTCGAGGTTTATGGGTTTGAAGGTTGACAAGTTTTCAAATTGTATTTTTAGGGTTTGTAGACTGAAAATTGGAGTGTAAGGGATTTGTGAGGGTAGGATTTCTAGATTTAAGGTTTGTGTTGGGGTTGGTAGGAGCAACATTAAGAAGTTTAGAGTTTGGAGTTTGAAATTGTTACATTCTCTACCTTAAACTTCTTCTACGTTTAAGGTTTACAAGTACGAGATCGGAAGATTTAGAGTTTGTGGCTTAACCTTGTGGGTTTCGGGCTTATGGTATTGCGGTTTGTAATTATGTACGTAAGTTCGGGTTCGAGAGATTCGAAGATTGTGGGCTTCTGATTTATCGACTTGAGGTTCATGGGTTTAAAGTTTGTTGGTTCAAGAATTGTGGTTTCGGGATTAATGGGTTCGGAGTCTTGGGTTTTTGTCTTTAGGATTCATAAAATTGCGGCTAGTATGCTTCATTTTGGACTTCGATTTTGTGAATTTAGGGTTTATAGACTTTGGTTTTATGAGCTCGATGTACTCGTATTTGAGCTTATTTATAGTGGGTTTGAGATTTATGGGTTTTGGATTCTTAGATGTGAGATTTGAGGGTTTCATAGGCATAGAGTATGTGGACTCGAAGTTATGTACTTGAAATGTAAATTTGAGGTTTGGGCCTAAAGACTTGTTGGATCAGGTTTTTTGGGCTTTGAGACATAGGGTTGGGTTTTTAGGCTTGGAGTTCATAGGTTTGAAGTTTATCAGTTACAAATTGTGTTTTTGGAACCTTGTATGGGGTGTTGATCATATTTAGCTAAGAAAAACTACCGAAAATTCGATTTCTTACATGCTTTTTGCAATTGCGGAAAAATCCTGACGTGATGGAGCAAAATGCGCAACGGATTTGAATTCAGTATCCCAAAAAACATATAGGAGACGTGCAGTTATCTTCCGCAAGGGGTTAGGTGGGTTTATGGTCCTGTGTTATTGATCCACCATCAAATGTCCTACGTGAAGCAATGCATGTTCTATTAAATCGACACCCTCTTCGACACCAAACTCGAATATGCTCAATGCTGATTCTAATCGAGAAAAAAATGTTCTTCACCTAGATTAATTGCTTTACCAACTATTTTCGAATATGCTTTTTTGAATCCTGATGAGAAATTAAAAGAAAAGTTATTAAGCCAATTTTATGCAAATTAATATAAATATCGCTATTTTCGCAGTCGATTTTTTGTATTAATTTCCTGTATTTAGTATGAAAACGATTTAAGACCTCTCCAAAAACTATGACAAATGTGCACTCGTAATTATCTATATTTAAAATATTACTGATTAAGATAGTTAAAAAAGAAATATGGCGGCTACAAAATGGCGGAGAAACATGACCTTTTTCTGAGACCTTTCGTAGCCTAGTAAAATTGATAAATATAATTGACTTTTCTTTTTTAAGAAATGGTTTTTAGAGTCGCTGATGACAAATCTGGAATTAGATATAAAAAATTCAAGATGATGGATCTATTATGGACAAACTATAATTAGAAAAATCCAGTTTTGTTCTTAAATTTGAAGTTATGGGAGTTTTTGGGATCACCGTTGACGAATCTGGAATACGAACTAAAAGAATTCATGATGGTAGACTGTAATTAGAAAAATTGACGTTATAACCGACATGTAGTTAGAAAAACCAAGTTTTATTTGCGTTGAAAACCTTCGCATGTGACTTCAGGCATTGTTTACCGTCACGCGGATTTGAGCACATACAAATTATATCGCCGATTTATAGAAATATAAATCTGAATATTTGTTATATAAAGTAAATTTAATGATTTGAAGGATACGAGGTCTGGCTATTAAATAACAAGACTGGTTACGAAAAAGGGTTTTATTATAAAAATTATTCTACATTCAAATGCTCCCCTTCAATATACTCCCCTTCCCTCGCCACACACCTTTTCATACGTTTTTTCCATTGATCGAAGCAGTGCTGGAAGTCTTCTTTGGTGAGGGCCTTTAGGAGCTCTGCCGTTTTTTGCTTTACCGCTTCCATCGACTCAAATCGGTTCCCTTTCAAAGCAGATTTTATCTTCGGAAACAAAAAAAAGTCGCACAGTGCCAAACCTGGCGAGTACGGCGCGTGTTCGAGTACTGGAGTGCGCTTACCGGCCAAATACTGCTTCACAGATAGCGCGTTATGGGCAGGTGCGTTGTCCTGGTGCAAAATCCACGAGTTTTTCTTCCACAACTCGGGCCGTTTCTTACGAACTCGTTCTCGCAGTGTTGTCAAAACTGACAAATAGTAAGTCTGGTTGACAGTCTGACCCTCTGGAACCCATCCAGTCATCACGATACCGTTAATGTCGAAAAAAACGATCAACATTGCCTTGAATTTTGATTTGGACATTCTTGCTTTTTTGATTCTGGGCGATTCAGGCGTCTTCCAATGCATCGATTGCCGCTTTGTTTCAACATAGTATTGAAAAATCCACGTTTCGTCGCAAGTAATAATGTTTTTCATCAGTCCGGAATCTTTTTTTAACCTTTCAAGGAAATCTGAGCAGACCTGTTGACGCAAGAGCTTTTGGTCAGGAGTCAGGTTTTTTGGCACCAACTTCGCACAGACTTTTGTCATGTGTAATTCCTCGTGTAAAATTTGTCTAACCGTTTCTTTATCGGCGTTTACAGCCTCGGCAATCATCCGGATGCTCATTCGACGATCTGCACGCACAATTTGGTTGATTTTGGTCACTGTTTCCGGAGTTGACAGCGCGACCTGGGCGTTGGTCATCTTAGTGCTCACTGAAGCGCTTACACCACTCAAAAACACGCGCACGAGATAGAGAATTGTCCCCATAGGCCTCTTGCAACAATTTACAGCACTCAGTCGGAGTTTTTTTTCAATTTAACGAGAAATTTGAGATTGATACGTTGCTCCTGTTTTTTGTCACACATGGTTTTCGGCACGAGAAAAAAACACGTTCGTTTCAAACCGCTACTGCACAAATACAATAATAGTGACGAGAACGTGTTTTGGTACGTGCATAGACAAGATATCTAGATACCCAACGCACTACTCGTTTTTTTCCCCACCCCTCTACGGCGCCCTCTAGGCGCGCAGTCTCGTTATTTAATAGCCAGACCTCGTATATAAATGTAATAATAATATATATAAAATTAATAATATATATTTATAATATATAATATACAGGGTGTCAGAAAAGTCCCGGAACATCTGTATATTTCTTAAGGTGGGGTATTTCGGAAAATGGTCAAGGTCAATCCTTCAGTAACTCTCAACAAGGAATTCAATGCTAACCTCTATTTTGACCTTGACGATGTCCTTCAAGGTCATTTCAAGGTCAGGTCATGTTTAAATGGAAACTCCCTTTTTTGACATTGGCAATCGAAAGAGCGGAAAATTTTACATTCAAATATGTACTTAGATTTTAAGGACACGTTGACCTTGAAGGTCAGCCAAGGCCATTTAAACATGAACAAGGTCTGGTTATCTTTTGGCATAGGAACTCTACAATTTTTTTTTAAGCCGATGTATTGATATTAGCAAGGCTTATGAAGTGTTGACTGTAGGCATGACCTTAAAGGTTAAAAAAAAAAATTGGGGAGTTCCTATGCCAAAAGATAATCAGACCTCGTTCATGTTTCAATGGCCTTGGCTGACCTTGAAGGTCAACGTGTCAGTATGACTTAAGTACATATTTGAACGTAAAATTCTCCGCTCTTTTGATTGCTAATGTTAAAAAAGGAAGTTCCCCTTTAAAAAACATGACCTGATCTTAAAATGACCTTGAAAAACATTGTCAAGATCAAAATAGAGGTTACCATTGAATTCCTCGTTAAGAGTTACTTAAGGATTGACCTTGACCATTTTTCAAAATACTCCACCTTAGGAAATATACAGCCGTTCCGGGACTTTTGTGACACCCTGTATATAATATAATAAAATATATAATAATATATTACGTAATCCTAACATAAACTTGTATCCCTCTGGAACATAAAAGAAAATATATATCTTTTATTGCACTATATGATGCAAAGAAGTGCTTATTGCATAATTAACAGATAATACCATCTAAATCACATAATTCATATTACATATCATCATCTGATTCAATTTCTTCGTCATTAGAAATTGCATTAGAATTTTCCGAATTTCCATCCTTCATATCATCTTCAGTATCTGAATTATTTAATTCAATAGCAAGTAATGTGAGCAATTTCTTTATATCATTCGTAACGAGGTGAACCTCGTTGTTAAAAGTTATTTTTAATCGAATTATTCGATTGGCGACTTCTAAGAGCGTCTAGAAGTCGCCAATCCTTTCTATCTGTGGACGGTTTACGCGTACGTCGTTTTCAAATTGGTGGGTCTTCCCTCGAAATCGCAGTTCAGCGGCATGCAGTCTAAGTACTCTCGACAATTTTCGAGAGCGTCTGGAAAATGTCTTAAGTCGGTTTGAGACAGTATCTCCGCTAGCAAAAGAGCCTGCTTAGCTTCGATTCGTGTCATATGACGGTAGCTTAGGAGCGCCCAGCTATCATCGGTTTGTGTCGTTTCGAAGAGCGCCACGAAACGAGAGAGAATCCGCCTTGTCGAAAGCTTCCATCCACATACAGCTTCCATCCACGTAAAATTAATATCCACGCAAAGCTTCTATCCACATAAAACTTTCATCAACGTAAAATTTTTAAGACATGTAATAGCTTCTCACAACGTAAACCTACGAGAAACGTCAAGCTTTCAGAAACGTAAATTTTAGCAAAATCTTCCATACACGTGAAAACTGGAGACGTGTCTGCAACACCTTCTAGATTTGCACATTGTTACATTTAAATTTTTACTTCTAAATTTTTATACATGCAACTAGATAATTTTTTATACAGTACATACTTTATACATAAAATGTTTATAAAATGTATGCGGAATTCAAATAATACAAGCAAATGGTTATCTATTTTTTATCTGTTATTTAAATTTTAAATATAGATATTATTGTAACAACATAAACGGATGATCGAAGATGGTATAGGTAGGATAGATGAAAAGATTGACTAGTCTCTGTCTGATTATGTTAACTATTGAACTCCAGGTGGATCTTTGCGAAGTTTCAGCCTCAGCGATTCAGTTTTAATCATTTATCTTACATTACTAATAAGGATGTATTTGGTGCATTAAGGATTTACATTGATTGTATATTCGCAAGTATTTTAAAATAATTTTAAAGGATTATACCACTTCAGATATTTGAAAGTTGTTGCTGTCCAATCAGTATCTTTCAATCATGGATTTTAATGTATTATAACATTTTTATCATGTTTCACTCTAGTAAAAATTAATACTATTATAGCATTAAACGATTTTTTTTTCAGTACTTTCAATTATATTGTGATTACACATTGTAATTCATGAAAATTTCATAAAATAATTTAAGAAATGTAAGAATTATGTTAGTGATTAGTTTTTTTGAAAATTAAAAATAATTAATAATTTGTAAAATAAATATTTATATAAAGAATGTTTTATTATTTTGAGGTAAACAAAATACAAACATTTTTATAGATACTAATAATTTGTAGCTACAATAAATTATTGTAATAATAAATTTTTCTTTCTCTATCTTACATCTAGTTATTAGAATAAAACATTATTTACCCTGCTAAAATTATTAGATTTAAACTTATTGAAACTGATTCATAAAGTAATCATTTTGAATCCGGTTATTTAATTGGGAATTCTCAAATTAAAACCAATATAATTGATTAAAACTTATTTAGACTAATGATAAAATTTTGTCGGTTTTAATCAGATTGAATTAGTTGTATTCTGCAACAAAAATATTATTTTATTTGAAAATGCAACTGATTAAATCCGATTAAAACTGAAAAAATTTTATAATTGGTTTAAATAAGTTCTAATCGATTATATTGGTTTTAATTTGATAGTTTCCAAATAAAAAACTGGATTCAAACTGATTACCTTTTGAATTGGGTTTAATAAGTTTCGATCTAATAATTTTAGCAAGAAATATAAATTGTTTATTGTTAATATTTAGACATCATGTTATGAATCTTTTTTTTTTTTTTTTTTTTTTTTGACTTTGGACTTCATTTTGATTGTACATCTTGAAGATTGACTCACTCGTCCAATGACTTTTGTGGGTGCTGAAGAGTTTATGTTATTTAACATAATAGTTGAATCTTTAACAATATGTGCCCCCGTATCTTCAAGAGATAAATTTTTAAATGAATTATTTATTGAATATAAATTATCAGCATCATCACTATCATCTAATATATTTTTTGAATCTAGTTTTGTGTGCATTTTTTGTAAAGATTCTTTTGAGAATTGTTTGTTATAAATATATAATATTTTACACATCCATCCTTATTTTTCTTCCATATGTTGACTAGTTCTCTTACTGTATTTAACTTTCGATAAAGTTTATCATCAATTTGCTGAGATTCGATACTAATTAATTTTTCATTTGAATCTTCATCAGTCTTCTTTTTTCTTTGATTGACAATTTTTTAGGAGTTTAGAGAACATAAGCAAGTGGTTTAACTGTAGGTACTGCCTAATAATCTTATCAACCGTTATCAAATATACCAAAGAATTATATTTTTCTAACAATCCTTTCAACTTGTGATTTATAGACTCAAT
The DNA here is from genome assembly GCA_949987625.1 of Chalcis sispes. Taxonomy (NCBI): domain Eukaryota; kingdom Metazoa; phylum Arthropoda; class Insecta; order Hymenoptera; family Chalcididae; genus Chalcis; species Chalcis sispes. Next base: position 17,981,148 of record OX465098.1, on the reverse strand, counting down.
CCTATTGTTTGTTAAATTACAAAAGTTCATATCGAATATATTAAATTGAGTCTACTCTTCTTTGACTGGCTTTCAATTTTGTTTTAAATATTGTAGTATTTCTAATAGCGATTCATTCGCGAACTTTTCTTAGTAATATTAATACTGTGATTCTTTCGAACTTTTAACTATCTCGTCAAATAATAAAGCATTTTCTCTTTCTTGTTTGGAAATCGACATTTATTTTTACTTATAATATTTCACTATTAAAAGTTTAAAGAGTATAAAATTGATAAATGAACATGTGCACGTTAAGAAAAATTTCCTTTATAACACTACGTTAAACCATATCTTAGTCACTCATCCCTTTAATTCGCAAATAAGCCGATTCATTATCATTTTTGAAGCATTCTAATAACCACTTTAAAACTGGTCGAGTTTCATTATCTACAATTCTTACACCCACAATTTTACTACATCCATTGCCATCTTCAATAACAAGCAATATTATGGTGTATCTTCGTTTGAATAATTTATATGTTCCATCGATAAAAATTATTTTAGAAAATCTCGACCTCTCATTTCTGCAGTTGAAAAATACAATCTTTGAAATTGATCATTATCATGAAGAACTTAGACATTGGCCTCTACAAATAAATTAAAATCTTTATGAAAAGATCACAATGTTATCATTACACTGAGTAAAAGAAAATTATTTTTAAAAAATCTTTTTTCAAAATAGTATTATATTTTATTAAAAAAAAAAATTTTCACTTATTCGTTTTGTGTTGTTTATATATGTAAGTCAGTGCATGTGGAATCAGGGTCAGATGTAGTAACGTGATGGTAAGTGTTGAATATTTAATAAATAATAATAGAAGAAAATTTACCATACTCATCTTGTAAGACTTTTCCTGCTTCTGTAATGTCATCATCATCATTATCTTTTGATAAAACCAAATTTCGCAGATCTGTTGCCCTATTTGGCTTACCGGTTACTTTTCTAAGTTTTAATTTCAACTTTGCAGGTTTACAGCTAAGAGCCCAATAATGTAAGCTTCCTTTTTTCATCTGCATTCAGTTGTCTATTTTCTGAAAAATTTTTATAATGAACCTAAAATAAAAATTATATAGAACTCATACTTTATCATTTTATTATAAATTAATTAAGTGGCTTTTTGGATAAAGTGATAGTAATTTATCAACAACTTAGTAAATTATACTTTTTTATTGGTGGATACGTGTTATAATATGATCTAACAATCAATTCTGCAGTTCTTATTCTATTATATGAATATAATAAAGAGTTTTTGATACTTAATGAGATTTAAACAAACTTGTTTCTTTAACGTTTTCCTAAGTAATCTAATAGCGTTTAAAATATTTTAAATAACTCTCATTTAATTAATTCAAATTTCTACACAGACTTTTTATAAATGTAAAACTAGTGTTACTCAAATTATAAGCTTTTATTAAATTTTAATTTGCTGCACAGTTTATGTTTATAATTTTAGTAATATTGGAAAGTCAATATGTACAAAAGATGCTTGTAAATTTTTTGATGAATTGAATGAAAATTACCTAAAATACTGTATTATAAGAAAATTCAATTAAAATATAAATTAAATAGATCTGAAAAAATTTTAAATAAATAAACCTTTTTCAGTATTAATGAATAGTGAAAACTCTCAATTATGCACATAGAAAAAATTATAACTTACTGTAATAAATTATGACTATTTAATTAAGTATCTCTAGTCCATCATGGTTTGTATGCTCCTTGATGAAGTCAACAACTGTATAAAACGTTTTGTTCATTGAGATTTGAAATTCAACATATGTTTCACAATTCCTTTTCAATGTTCTGTACATAAATAATATAATATATTATTAGGTGCGCAACTAAGTTCTTGCTATTTTTCTTGATGAAAACGCACCTTTATTGTCACGGTAAAAGTGTTCGTTTTTTGAAGCTATCCACGAATCAATCCAATTTTCGATATCTTCATATGAGCGGAATTGCTGATCAGCCAGACCATGTGTCATCAACCGGAACAAATAATAATCGGACGGGGAATATGGCAGATGGGGTAAGACTTCCCATTTGAGCGTTTCCAAGTAAGTTCTAACGGGTCCGGCAACGTGAGGCCAAGTGTTGTCATGCAGCAGAATCACTTTTTCATGCCTCTACTCGTATTATGGCCGTTTTTCGCGTAGTGCTTGGCCCAATCGCATCAATTGAATTTGATACCTTTGCCGAGTGATGGTTTCGTATGGTTTCAACAGCTCATAATAAATGACACCGACCTAGCCCCACCAAATACACAGCATAACCTTCACAGCATGAATATTGGGCCAAGCCGACGACGTAGAAGTATGACCGGGCAGTTCCCATGACTTTTTTCTCTTTGGGTTGCTATAATGAAATTATTTCCCATCACCTGTCACGACGCAATGAAGAAAATCCTTCCTTTTTTACCGTTGAGGCAATTGTTTACAGGCGAAAAAACGACGTTCAACGTCCCTTGGCTTCAGATTATAAGAAACCCATGTTTCCTGCATTTGAATCATTCTTAACGCATGCAATCGCTTGGAAATGGCTTGTCGAGTAACTTCTAATACTGAAGCAAGCTTATTTTCCATCAGGTATGGATCCTCGTCGAGCAATGCCTCCAATTCAGCGTCTCCAAAGGTTTTTGGCCTTCCTTCACGCGGACGGTCGTCAATATCGAAATCATCGTCTTTAAAGCGATGGAACCTATCATGGCACATTATTTTACTTAGAGCAGCATCTCCGTAAACGTTTCGGAGCTCCCGATGTGTTTCAGCTGCCGTTTTCTTCGAATAAAAGAAGAAAAGCAACACTTACCGCAAATGACGATTATTTCGCACAAGATGAGACATTTTCACATAACCAAAAGTATTCGACGCTAAAACAAAATCACTAATGTGTCAAAGCAATTTGTTTACCATGTCTAAGCTTGCTTCATAACGTTTTGGATGTCGAAATCGACAAGCACTTACTGCTGGAGCTATTTATTGATAAACAGCGGGAACTTAGTTGCGAGCAGTAATAACACTTGTTATCAACTGCCGACAGCGCTGAGCGCGCGGCGGCTGCGTCGCGTAACGTACTTTATACGTACGCTGCGCCGGCGCAGAACGATGATCTAAAATCCGCGCTCGCGAGAGTGCCACGCAAAAGCTTCTCGTTCACTCCGTTCGGGTCCGTTTTAGCGAGAAGTCACAATTAGCGAGCAGTCGACACTCCGTGCGGGATAAGCGTAGGCAGCAGTCGCGAATTAAGATTTTGTTTTCGTAAGCTATACGAACGAGCGCGTGAGAGAAAACCGTGTAGTAGTCCGAAGCGTGGAAGAATATCTGGTAAATGCACCAAGGTGCAGCAGCTGTTACCAGGAGGCATCCCTGCAACGAATCGTCCCCGTATCCTTCCCGGCTGAGTGTGTGCGACCGCGTCGCGTGTTACGCGCCATTTTTGGTCGTTGTTGGAAGCTGTACGCCCGCGACCGCTCTAACCGTGAGTTAGCCGCGCAACGAATTTGCCGTGCAAGAAACCGCGCTACACGAGTGTAGCTGGCGCCCTGGGCTCGCGTAAAAACGCGATAAATTCTTGTATTTTATTAATTTTAGTTTAAATAAACGTACTTGTTCCTGTGCTCATTTTAATCGGTAGTTTTACCTTGCACTAGCAAGCAACCCACCCGCTTCCCCCTTACATTTGTACGCCACCCTGATCCCCAGTGGCGTTACAATGTATATGTAACTACTATACAATAATAATTAAAGAACGAATCGAATTTATACAACTATTACGTGTCATCGGTTAACACGTTCCATGCCACGTGTACCACCGGTGGTACAAGGTAAACTTGATCGTCAGGCCACGTGTACCACCGGTGGTACACGCAGTCATATTTATTCAATGCGCTATGGCCTGAACGATAAGTCAGGCAAAAATGGCTTGGCACAGAACGTGTTAATTATAATACGGTTACAGATTACGCGCACATCAATTAAACAGCAAAGACGACGAAAGCTTCGATTTTTTTTACTAAATCGTAAAATCAAAACTTCACTTTCTTTCTCTCTATCTCTCTCTCTCTCTCTTTTTCCCCTTACTTTTTTCACTTACATTATCCATTTATTTCTAATTATTTTATTTAATACCGATGAATAAAAAGGAATACGATATTCAAGGACTACAATAGACATTGGCACAATAATTTAATGTTGCTGACGATGATGCTGTGTACAATATATGCTAAACGTTGTCTCTTTCTCTCGTTCTTTCGTTCTTCATTCTTCATCTTTTGTAAGATTTAGGCTAGATGGTAAATGTCGGTGCCAATTGTTTTCTCATTTATAGAAACAGAAAAAAACAAAAAATAAAAACGTGTGTTTTGATATTGCTCGTGCATGTTTGTGTACATGTTTTAATTAACGCGATGAATATTGTAATTTCTCTCTCTCTCTGTCTCTTTCGCGTATTTGCACGTGTGACTAGCCAGTGCTAAACTTTATCATTTTTCACTTATTTTCGTGCTATATGACTTAAATCGATGGTTTTCATTTTACGCACCGACTGCAACGTTTGATGCTAAAATATATCGTAAAGTTATTTATTTCCGTTTTTTTTTTTTTAAATATAAAATTTAAAATTGAGTTATACGAGGTCTGGCTATTAAATAACGAGACTGGTTACGAAAAAGGGTTTTATTATAAAAATTATTCTACATTCGAATGCTCCCCTTCAATATACTCCCCTTTCCTCGCCACACACCTTTCCATACGTTTTTTCCATTGACCGAAGCAGTGCTGGAAGTCTTCTTTGGTAAGGGCCTTTAGGAACTCTGCCGTTTCTTGCTTTACCGCTTCCATCGACTTAAATTGGGTCTCTTTCAAAGCAGATTTTATCTTCGGAAACAAAAAAAAGTCGCACAGTGCCAAACCTGGCGAGTACGGCGCGTGTTCGAGCACTGGAGTGCGCTTACCGGCCAAATACTGCTTCACAGATAGCGCGTTATGGGCAGGTGCGTTGTCCTGGTGCAAAATCCACGAGTTGTTCTTCCACAACTCGGGCCGTTTCTTACGAAATCATTCTCGCAGTGTTGCCAAAACTGACAAATAGTAAGTCTGGTTGACAGTCTGACCCTCTGGAACCCATTCAGTCATCACGATACCGTTAATGTCGAAAAAAACGATCAACATTGCCTTGAATTTTGATTTGGACATCCTTGCTTTTTTGATTCTGGGCGATTCAGGCGTCTTCCAATGCATCGATTACCGCTTTGTTTCATCGTCGTATTGAAAAATCCACGTTTCGTTGCAAGTAATAATGTTTTTTATCAGTCCGGAATTTTTTTTTTAACCTTTCGAGAAAATCTGAGCAGACCTGTTGACGCAAGAGCTTTTGGTCAGGAGTCAGGTTTTTTGGCATCAACTTCGCACATACTTTTGTCATGTGTAATTCCTCGTGTAAAATTTGTCTAACCGTTTCTTTATTGGCGTTTACAGCCTCGGCAATCATCCAGATGCTCATTCGGCGATCTGCACGCACAATTTGGTTGATTTTGGTCACTGTTTCCGGAGTTGAAACAGTGACAGGGCGACCTAGGCGTTGGTCATCTGCAGTGCTCACTCAGCCCTCACTGAAGCGCTTACACCACTCAAAAACACGCGCACGAGATAGAGAACTGTCCCCATAGGCCTCTTGCAACAATTTACAGCACTCAGTCGGAGTTTTTTTCAATTCAACGAGAAATTTGAGATTGATACGTTGCTCCTGTTTTTCGTCACACATGGTTTTCGGCACGAGAAAAAAACACGTTCGTTTCAAACCGCTACTGCACAAATACAATAATAGCGACGAGAACGTGTTTTGGTACGTGTATAGACAAGATATCTAGATACCCAACGCACTACTCGTTTTTTTCCCCACCCCTCTACGGCGCCCTCTAGGCGCGCAGTCTCGTTATTTAATAGCCAGACCTTGTATACCTCAAAAGGAAAGAACCAGAGTCGTTGGTGCGTAGTTTGCAGTAAAAACGACAAGCGATCTGATTTACGATATGAATGCAAAAACTGCAATGTTGGATTATGTGTGGGTCTATGTTTAAAATATATCACACCTAACTAAATTATTAGCCGTCTTGTGTCTAATCATACATTAACTAATAATATGTAAACAGTAATTTTTGTTGTGTGTATAATTTTGTTTATAATCTTGTATATAATCATATAATCTGTATATAATTTTTATAAATTTTACTTATATAATTAATAGAATTTCATATAACCATCTTTTAATATTAAAGTTACAAACAGCACTTGGAAAAACGCATTGTTTTATTAAGCATAGATCATATATAGGGTTAGGAAAGTCTTCACACAAAGGAAGACTGACCATGTGCTATGTGCGCGTTTTCAGCGGGGTACCTCGTACAGCAGGAGTGTCGCGGCGGAAAGAGCGCTCGTATGGAAAGGGTTAAATGTAATATCTTTATAGCCTATCTGCTTTTGAGCTTATAATGCCGACTTACGTGAGTCTTTATTATGAACGACCAATTCGGCTTCAACTGCAGCTTTGAAATTTCTCAATGTGAAGTGACATATTCTAGAAATTTTTTCTCTGTGTTTTTTTTTTTTTATTTAATGCATGAGCCCAACGACGCAACTGCTTTATAAAATTTAAATTTTAGAAGTGATTGGTCTGTCCGTCATCGTTTCGATTTTGTGTAAAATTGTATCTATATATGTAATTTGTCGCCTTAGAAATAAAAAATATCGTATGTATAACGTATGTATATTTAAACTATGTATATATTTAAATTGTGACAGATGGCCCATTGAGGTTTGTTCATCTGCCATGCGGTGAAAGATAGAGTTCGCGTCGCGACTACACGCGGCGCTGTTAATAAAAAAATCGATAGCGCAGCGCGGGAAAATCGATAGGTGCGACGCAAGATAGGCAAGAGGGGGTCCTTCTTCTCTTCTTGCCCGCCAAGCTGTGAACACGCGCGAAGCCAACGCGAAAGAGGATTTCACGAGCGAGCAATTTTCACGAGGCTAGAAAACCCGCATCACTATAAGAGTAAGTGGTTTCTTATTTCTTCAGGTGCATGCCGCGATAATTTTACCCACGCGACCGCGGAATATTATAAATACAATTAATCGTTGCGAGGTGTGAGTGAGAGGTTAGCTCTCACTCACCCATATTAATAGTTAGGCCGTCCTGCTAACCATAGGCATTAGGGCTGGTTCACACGCCTTGCTACGTAAACATAGCAAGGCGAGTGACCGACACGCATGCGCAGTGTATTTGTCGCAGTGAATAATTGTGCGTGATATTATTTTGCATTGTTACCCTTGGCAGGGGTCTAGGGACTAGTCTTTATCCAGTTTTGTAAATTATTATACTATTTCTGACTCAATAAAAGTTGACTACGCCTAACAAGTGTGCCTTATTCACTCTTATTCTTTAAAACGTCCCTTTCTCGAACATTGTCGCAACCGTGGGCGTGTCAACCTTCTGTTGACACGCATCTGATCTAGCTGAGCATGTTGAAGAGTATCACCGGTAGCACAGCCTTAAGATAAAGCCTCTCACGTTATAGAAAGTAGGATCCAAGGAGGATTCTGCGTTTAAATTGGACCGGCACTGCACACGAGTGCTATTGTACGACGGTTAACGTCCGTCGGCACCCAAGGCTGCATCGCGGCATAGCTGCATCCGCAGTAATGTGCACATGCGTGGGAGAGTCCCGCACGTGCCTTAACGAAAAGACACGTTACAATATATATATATATATATATATATATATATATATATATATATATATATATATACGAGGTTGGTCTGAAAAGTTTCCGACCTAACACAGATACAAGACATTTTTTCTTAATTTTTTTTTTTATTTCTCAACATAGTCTCCTTGCAATTCTAAACACTTCTCCTAGCGATGCTCCCATCTCTTTAAACTATCCAAATAGTACTCGGCGTTTTTCTCTGCAAAATGACTGTTCTTGAAGGTGATTACCTCCTCATTTGACGAAAATCTCTGTCCTCCGAGTGCAATTTTCAGATGAGGGAACAATAAGAAGTCGCTTGGGGCTAGATCTGGTGAGTAAGGCAGATTGTCAAGAAGCTGAAACTGTAATTCGTGGATTCTTGCCATGGCAACCGATGAGGTATGAGACGGCGCGTTGTCTTGGTGAAACAGGATTTTCTTTTTCTGCAAATGTGGACGTTTTTCCGCAAGTTCTGCCTTCAGCTTGTCAAGTAATGATGCGTAGTATGCTCCTGTAATGGTTTTTCTTTTTTGAAGATAATCGATTAAAATAACTCCATGACTATCCCAAAAAACAGTCACCATCACTTTCCCAACCGAAAAAACAGATTTTGCTTTTCTTGGAGCCGGTTTCCCCTTTGCAGTCCACTGTTTTGACTATTTTTTTGTTTCGGGCGTATAATGGTGTATCCAAGTTTCATCAACAGTAATTAATCGGCGCCAAAACTCGGATTTATTGCGCCTTAACTGCGCCAATAGAGCGTTGAAAATGTTCATTCGAACACGTTTTTGGTCTAACGTGAGCAAACGTGGCACCCAACGTGCGGACAGTTTTCTCATGCCTAAATCTTGATTTAATATGAAGCAAATACGTTCTTTGAACATGTTCATAACCTCTGCTATCTCTTTCACTTTAATTCAGCGGTCGTCTAGCACCATTTGGTGAACTTTGGCGATGTTATCGTCAGTGGTTGCAGTTTTTCGACGGCCCGAACGTTCATCATCTCCCAAGCTCTCACGGCCACGTTTGAATTCAGCTGCCCAAAATTTCACTGTGGTAAATGATGGTGCAGAGTACCCATACACAGAGATCAACTCATTTTTGATTTGCGTAGACGTGTTGCCTTTCAAAAACAAAAATTTAATGACAGCTCGATACTCAATTTTATCCATTTTCACAACAACACTCACATCGACTCACTCAAACGACTATCAACTAACAACTGCGCATCCAAAATGGCTAAAACTTTGGTGAGCAACTGTCAACAGATGAACAACGAAATTTGCTAGCTTTTATTGACGAGTGCTGCTATCTTCACGTTGAGGTCGGAAACTTTTCAGACCACCCTCGTATATACACAGGGTGGTCCGTTTTAATCTATCGGTCAAAATAACTTTAAAGAGAGATGGTTATATCAAAAAATGTTTTCGACAAAAGTTGTAGGGGTTGAAGGGGGTCGTCCAACGCTGACCTTGGCCTTAACCTTGAGGTCAAATTTGAAAATTATTTGATGGTCAAATCGCAAATTTTAAAAGGAAATCTGAATTTTTTTATTACAGATTCTGATTCTGCGTCAAAAAATAGGAAAGTTTTGTCTCAAACATTTTTTTCGATGCGTGACAAGTGGCGCTGTAATCGGCAGTTTTAATCTATCGATGCGAATATCTCAACAACTATGCATATGAAAAGGTAGAAAAAGAAAATTTGTTAATCTGGATAAGGGACATGCATTGACACAACAATCGACCCCCCCCCCCCCCTCTAACCCCCGTATGGAGCAGTTTCAACTTAAAAATCTGAAATGGGTACCTCAATTTTATATTGCAGATTCTGATTCTGCGTCGAAAAATACGGAAATTTTGTTTGGAATATTTTTTAGATTCGTGACAGATGTCGCTATAATCGAGAAAATTAAAAATGCGTACAAAAATCGTTACCGAATTAGAATTTCTCGAGGAATACACATCGTGTCCTGCAAATTAGAATTCTGTGGATAAATACATTTAAAAAAAAACTGTTTTGGTGAAAATGTTTATTTTACTTTTAGCGTTACCCGAGGACAACGACGTGGACGTAGTAAAATCATCTCCCCATGGGGTGCTTTTTTAATGTGAGTCCCCTTGCCTCTTACAATTCGGCCTTTAGAACCTGGCTACTGAGGCTGCAATGCTAAATTTTCCAACACTTAAATTCATTGCAATGGACCCGATCTGTGCAGCTGACGCTCTTAGAGGAACTGAAATCCATTATCGCTGCCAACACATCACGTGTACATGCGCCATTGAGCGTATATGTACGAAAAAATCGACTGCTCTATAGGTTGCGATATCTCGCACAGTAGCGTTTCGTCGCCCAGGTAGACCTTGGAATCCAGGGATCAAACCTGAAGATCAAGGTCATCCTCATTTAACCTTGAAATGGTTTTTCAAGGTCAAATAGAAAATGACGTACAAAGCCATTCTACGGTCAAATCTAGGATGACCTTGAGATGACCTTGATGGTTAACTTCAAGGTCAAATGGAAAGACCTTTAGATGACCTTCATGGTTGATCCCTGGACATCGGAAACTATAAAGCTGTCGACCTGGACGATGAAAACCTTCGATGCACGTCAGGTAGACATCGAAAACTAGAAAACGGTTACAACTCTCGTTTATGTATTATAGGGAGATGCTATTGAAAAATAAGAAATATGACTGAAAATGCCGAGAGATCATAGCAATTCCGTAACTTTATTGTTATTTGGAAATTTCCAAATTAAACAGCATTAGCAAATTTAAAAAAGATATTGTACATGAATTTACTAAAAATAGTTGCCATTTGTTTTTCGACAGAGTCTGAATTACAATCGGTTTTATTACATTCGATTTATTTCATTTTTTGGAATGCCGGTGCCTGGGCTGACAAAAAATTTTGAAATTTGACAGTGCGAAAATTCGAATCAGGTTTTGACGCATTAAAAAAAGTTTACATTGGCAAAATCAGCGAGTGAAAGTGTCCATGAAAATCATTAGTGACCAAAAATAATTCGATTTGTTTTTCTTCCCGAAAGGACTCATCGTTTTACGTTTCATTCTTTTAATTAGTTACAAAATAAGGTTGCGCTACTGTGGCCGTATGGTGAACTTCGATTTATTAGTGCGGTCAGACTTCACTATCAGAACTCTCATTGAGAATATTAATTGAGAAACTCGATAGTTTTTCCAATAGCCACTATACTTTCCAATACGTAGGTAATTTATTTAAGGTAAACATGTCGGATTATACTTCTACAGAAATTGTTGACATAATTATGATTTTAGGCAAAACTCAAAATAAATTTACAGCTGTTGCACGACTTTATGCACAACGTTTTCCGAACAGGAGACATCCAAACAGGGTAACCATTCGTGATCCCACTGCAAGAGCTCGAGAAGGGAGAATGACACGTGAACGCCCTTATCACGAATATGATGAAAATGACGCACGTGCCATTACTGTTCTTGCTCATGTGCATATGAATCCCAATATTAGTAGCCGTCAAATACAACGAGAAACAGGCATATCTCGGTCAGTAATGCTAAAAATTCTGAAGACAACAAAGTATCATGCTTACCATATTGCATTAACGCAAGCATTAACACCAGCTGATATGGTAGCACGTGTTCGGTTCTGCCAATGGGCTTTGCAAAAGATTCAACTTAACAACCAATTTTTTAGATACGTTCTTTTCTCTGACGAAGATACCTTCCAAAGCACTGGGCAATTAAATAGACACAACAGTCATTATTGCTCAGACGTTAATCCTCATTGGCATAGATCTATTGACAACCAACATCGATGGTCTGTAATGGTCTGGTGTGGTATTGTAAAAGGGTACTTAATTGGACCCTACTTTTTTGATGATAATGTAACTACTGCAAGATATTTGCAGTTCCTTAGAAGTGATTTGTTTAATTTAATGAAGAACGTGGATCTAGAAACCAGGCAACGGATATGGTTTCAACAAGATGGGGCACCTCCACATTTTGCACGCATTGTACGAGATCACTTAAATGAGCAATACTCGAATCGATGAATTGGACGCGGTCGACCATTTCAACGGTCTCACCGTTCACCCAATTTAACATCACCTGATTTGCACTTCTGGGGGATGTTGAAAGATTGCGTTTACGTACAGCAACCGATGACGCGTGATGATAGGAAAGAAGTTATACGAACAGCTTGTGCGGTGATACTTCGGACTGCGTTATTACAAACAGTGAACAACTTTTATAAAAGATTAAACTTGTGTTTACAGAAAAATGGAGACAATTTTGAACAGCATCTTCGTTGTTAGTTCTAAAGGCCGAATTGTGAGAGGTAAGGGGACTCACATTAAAAAGTACCCTATGGGGACATGATTCTACTACGTCCACGTCGTTGTCCCCGGGTAACGCTAAAAGTAGAATTAACATTTTCATCAAAACAGATTCTTCTTAAACGTATTCATCCACAGAATTTTAATTTGCAGGACACGATATGTATTACTCGAGAAATAGCCTTATGCGTCGTTTGCGTGAAGCTATTCGTCTGAAACGGCCGGAATTATGGACGGGCAACTCTTGGTTCCTTCATCACGATAATGCACCATAACATACGGCATTGGTTCTTCGCGACTTTTTTGCCAAAAACTCGACTAACATCGTTCCGCAACCACCGTATTCGCCTGATTTGGCTCCGTGCGACTTCTGGCTATTCAGCAAACTCAAAAGGCCAATGCGGGGACGCCGTTTTGACACGATTGAGGAGATTAAAACCGAATCGAAGAAGGTCTTGAAGGCTATACGGGAAAAAGACTATTCCGACTGTTTCGAGGACTGGAAAAAGCGTTAGCAAAAGTGCGTTTTATCGGACGGGGATTACTTTGAAGAAGATGAAATTGATTTGGAAGAATAAATAAAGAATTTACATTTTATAAAAAAATTCACCTTACTTTTTGATCACAGTAGTATACACAAGAATAATATAATATTTTTGTTGCAGAATACAACTAATTCAATCTGATTAAAACCGACAAAATTTTATCATTAGTCCAAATAAGTTTTAATCAATTATATTGGTTTTAATTTGAGAATTCCCAATTAAATAACCGGATTCAAAATGATTACTTTATGAATCAGTTTTAATAAGTTTAAATCTAATAATTTTAGCAAGGTAAATAATGTTTTATTCTAATAACTAGATGTAAGATAGAGAAAGAAAAATTTATTATAACAATAATTTATTGTAGCTACAAATTATTAGTATCTATAAAAATGTTTGTATTTTGTTTACCTCAAAATAATAAAACATTCTTTATATGAATATTTATTTTACAAATTATTAATTACTTTTAATTTTCAAAAAAACTAATCACTAACCTAATTCTTACATTTCTTAAATTATTTTATGAAATTTTCATGAATTACAATGTGTAATCACAATATAATTGAAAGTACTGAAAAAAAAAATCGTTTAATGCTATAATAGTATTAATTTATACTAGAGTGAAACATGATAAAAATGTTATAATACATTAAAATCCATAATTGAAAGATATTGATTGGACAGCAACAACTTTCAAATATCTAAAGTGGTATAATCCTTTAAAATTATTTTAAAATACTTGCGAATATACAATCAATGTAAATCCTTAATGCACCAAATACATCCTTATTAGTAATGTAAGATAAATGATTAAAACTGAATTGCTAAGGCTAAAACTTCGCAAAGATGCACCTGGAGTTCAATAGTTAACATAATCAGACAGAGACTAGTCAATCTTTTCATCTATCCTACCCATACCATCTTCGATCATCCGTCTATGTTGTAACAATAGTATCTATATTTAAAATTTTAATAACAGATAAAAAATAAATAACCATTTGCTTGTATTATTTGAATTTCGCATACATTTCATAAACATGAAATGTATTAAGTATGTACTGTATAGAAAATTATCTAGGTGCATGTATAAAAATTTAGAAGTTAAAATTTAAATTTTCGGAAGGTTTTAGTTTTCTGTTTTAATTGGAAGAAAAGTGCAGCCGAAACGCATCGAATGCTTGTGGAAGTTTATGGTGACAATGCTTTAACTGATAAATCTTGTAGGGAATGGTTTCGACGTTTGAAGAATGGAGATTTCAGCGTTAAAGACAAGCCTCGCTCTGGACAGCCAAAAATATTCGAAGACAAGAAGTTGGAGGCATTACTCGATGAAGATCCGAGTCAAATGCAATAGGAGCTTGCAGAATCATTGGAAGTGACTCAACAAGCAGTTTCTGTACGATTGAAATCCATGGGAATGATTCAAAAGCAAGGCGATTGGGTGCCTTATGAACTAATTTCGAGAGACATTGACAGGCGATTTTTCTGTTGCGAGCAGCTGATTCAAAGGCTACAAAGAAAGTGTTTTTTAGATAGAATTGTTACTGGGGATGAAAAATGGATATTCTATGATTATCCCAAGAAGCAAAAATACTGCGCTATGGCCGGTCAATCGTTGCCATCGACCTCAACATTAAAACCAAAGCCAAATATTCATGGTTCGAAGATCATGTTGTATATCTGGTAGGACCAAAAGGTTGTTGTGTACTATGAGCTGCTGCAACCTGGCGATACGATAACGGCCAATCGGTATAGGCTGCAATTGATTCGTTTGAATCGTGCATTACGAGAAAAACGGCCGGAATACAAGGAAAGACATGACAAAGTTATTTCTCTGTATGACAACGCTCGGCCTCATGTCACAAAAGTCGTGAAAAAATATTTGGAAATGCTCAAGTAGGATATTTTACCGCAGCCGCCGTATTCTTCGAACATTGCTCCTTCTGATTACTGGTTGTTCCGAGGGATGCAGCACGATGTGACAGGTCATCAGTTCATTTTTTTCGTATAAATCGGAAATCGGCTCCTAACTTGGATCACCCCATATGACGAGAGATTTTTTCGAGGTGGAATCCGAAAATTGCCTGAGAGGTGGGAAAAAGTAGTAACTAGCGATGGACGATACTTTGATTAATCTTTAAATTCTTCTTATTTTGAAATAAATGCATTTTTGACCGCAAAAAAGGGACTCAATTAATTTTTACTCCCAATACATTTTTAATTGTTCAATAATTACAATAATTCCTAATTTCTAATGTTTTTATTTTAGATTGAAAAATGAGGATTAATCCTATACATGTTATAAATTTATTATTAGCATATTTCCAAACGTTAGAAATACCAGATTGCGTGACCAACCATAAAGAATTTCAATTAGCAGAAAAAATTCAACAAATATTACTAGATGGTAATGATAAATTTCACGAGGTGGAGATGATTGTTGAAGAGTCGCTGAGTTTTTGTAAAGAGTATAAAGATCATGATGCAAGAATAGTCGAGGATAAAAAACAACATCACTTTGCTGATCCTGTCCAGGCACCAACAAATGAACGTACAGAAGATAATGATGAAGTAGATTTCGATTACAAGCAAAAAGCAGTTAAATTTTGGAGAAGTGGCAAAAAGAAAAATTTAAATATTTAAACTAAAAAACAGATTTAAAAAGGTGATATCTACCAATCAACTGAAATGTTGGGCTCACACAATTAATAAAGGCGAGACCTATCGAGAC
This sequence comes from Chalcis sispes, assembly GCA_949987625.1. Taxonomy (NCBI): domain Eukaryota; kingdom Metazoa; phylum Arthropoda; class Insecta; order Hymenoptera; family Chalcididae; genus Chalcis; species Chalcis sispes. Next base: position 17,965,743 of record OX465098.1, on the reverse strand, counting down.
AAAATTGCAAGAATTTGTCAATATACATTAAATGATTTTAAAACTAGTGTTGCAGGAGGTTTGATTATTCATGATCGCGATATACGTTGGTGGGCCTTACGCGCTAAAAAAGAAATTGCCTCTGAAGGTTTTCGATTCAAGGCTTCAAAAAGTTTATTATTACGCTTTAAACAGGCTGATAAAATAGTATCTAGAAAAATAAATAAATTTATTTCTAGGAAAACACTAGAAAGTGATTTGGACCTTCACACAAAAGCAGATGCATTTGTTGCTGACGTTAAATCGTGTGTACCAATGATTGGAATCCAGGATTTATATAATTTAGATCAGAGTAGATTCCAATTAGAAATGCATTCCAGAAGGACATTAACAGTTGAAGGAGAAAAACAAGTACAATGCTTGGTACAGTCGGTTTCATCAACAACACACAGTTACACCATACAACCACTTATATCAGCCGCGGGGCAACTACTATCACCATTTTTTATAGTCTTAAGAGAACAGAGTAGTCAATTTGCTCCTATTGTAGAAGCTAACTTATTCAGACCAGAAAACGTATACGGAGAAGCATCTAAATCTGGAAAATTAACTACAAGTATGCATATTTTAAACCACTTCTATTCAATGTGATAATGAATAACGTGATAAATATTTTATGCGATATGATACTGAATAATTTCATGCATTTATGTTAATTACAGACCTTTTTAAGATTTGGTTAGAAAAAGTATTTTATCTAAATGTAGGCCATCACTCTGTACTATTACTTGATTCTTGGAGTAGCCACTGTGATACAGTTGTAGATGAAACAATGCCAGAAAATAAAGTTGTTAACATCAAAAAGATACCAGCAGGAACAATAGGAAAAGTACAACCGCTTGATGTATATGGATTCTGCATTTGGAAGAACTTCGTTCGACAATTTTCCGATAACGTGATTTCAATGGATTATGATTTAAATTTACATTTAAAAAATAACATAATTAAACTTTAATCTTTAGTCCACAACCAGCTTTCGTCACCGAGATATACGAATCTCTTTGAATATTCCTTGTATAAAAGTGGTTATATCGATGTAAAACCTGATGAATTTTAAAATCCTGTTGATTTTAGTTTTGGAGATTCTTGCACTACAAATTGCGAAATAGAAGGCTGTACAAATATTGCTACTGTACGTTGTAGTTACTGTAAAAAATTATTGTGTTTTAAATATTTTTATAAAGACTATTGTTGTCAAAACTTTGTAAAATAAAATTACAGTCTGTCAAGTAAGAGCGTGGTCGACTTCACCGACAGGTAATAAAAGATTTTGCTCTAATTCTTTCGCAAGCCGATAGAAGGAAGCTTTATCCTTGATGCATTATCAACAAAGATTCAATTGTCGTTGATCCTTTAAAAGAAAATCACGTTAAACGCCATGAGTGCTAAGTACGCGTCGCGCTACGAGGCTGTGTTCCTTTGCATCCACCTGAAAGGTCCCAAAATGTCGCAATCAGCGGCTGCTAAATATATGAGAAATTCGAAGGCATTTGTACAGAAGTGGATACAGCGATATAAAGTGGCTAAGAATGTCGATGATTTACCAGAACGTGGCTCGATAGGAAAAGTGAACAAAAAAGATGAAAAAAGAATAGTGAATCTGTTTTCGCGGAATCCTGCTTTAACACTGCGGCAAGGACAAGCAAAATTCATGGCAAAAGGTTTAGATATATCCTACGAAACTATCCGAACCCATCTTCGTACTCATCATCTGAAATGGCGCAACACAATGAAGAAGCCTCTGTTGACTGAAAAACATGTGACAAAGCGACTCGCTTGGGCGCATGAGAATATTGATAGAGATTTTGAAAATGTCATTTTTACTGATGAATGTTCTATATAGGCACGTTCTGTCCTCACGCGAGCCTGGTCAACTTCCACCAATAGGCTTGTTCAGCGGACCGTAAAACATGGAATAAAGGTGCATCTTTGGGGCTGCTTCTCGAAGCAGGGATTCGGCACTTTGCACCTCTTTACTGACAACCTAAATGCCGAGAAAATGATAAAAATCTACAAAAAGGCTTTACTGACATCTGCCAAACGATGGTTCATCACAAAAAATGAAGATTGGATTCTGCAGGAGGACAACGATCCTAAACACCGCAGCGAGCTCTGTACTCAGTGGAAGACTCAATCTGGCATCGTTACATTGGATTGGCCGTCGCAGCCGCCCGATGGAAACTCTATTAAAAATGTGTGGGCATATATTAAACGGAAGCTTCGTGGAAGACGCACATATACTTTGAAGCAGTTGTCTTACGAAATTCGTCGGATCTGGAGATCCTTGCCACTAGAATACGCCGTCAAATTAGTAGAAAGCATGCTTCGGAGATGCCAGGCAATTATCGACGCCGGTCGTGACTGGACACATTATTGACCGAATTGCATCATTGTTTGTAATGTGTACAATGTATATATAAATATAAAAGTTTCATCAAATAAATTTTTTCATAAATTAATACGACCACGCTCTTACTTGACTGACTGTACGTAGCTGTAACTACTAATGAATAATCAATAATGTATTATAATAACACGTAAATATTATTATTATAACTAAATCCGTAGTTTTGATTTAATTTTGTGAAAATAAAAATAGAAAAGTAGAAAGAAGAAGTAAAAAAGTAGAAGTAGAGAAAAGAAGTAGAAAGAAAAAGCAGGTTTATGTTGTCAAGATCTAGAAAAATAATATTCAGGTTATCTGTAGCAATGAAATATCCATCACCGAGAAACATAGCAAAAAGCAATTATGGAGTTTCTTAGGTATGGTAAGCTGGTATTCTAAATTCATAGAGTATGATGCAAAAATCAAATTATTGCATGGTTGAGAAAGGATCCAGAGTGGTATTAGATCAAAGAGTAGTGGCAATTTTTTAAGAGCCTTGAGCGAGCGTTAACTATGACATCAATATTGATACGACCAGATTCCAGCAAAATGTTTACGGTGAAATATAGGGTGATTCATTATGAGGTTTGATTTTTAATCTCAAATAAAAGGCATAAAGTTGATTTCTATAGTAAAAATTTTATTGTGAGTCGAAATCTATGACATTTGCTTTTTAAAGATTATCTTATTTAAATGTCGACCGCGACTACGCCGTAAATGGTCCATCCTGAAGGTCCAATTTTGGACGACGCGTTCCAGCATAGCGACCGGTATCTTGCGAATGACACGAGTAATGTTGGCTTGCAAAGCGTCGATTAAAGCTGGCTTATCCCTGAAGACCAGAGACTTCGTGTAACCCCAAAGAAAATAATCTAAAGGTGTGATATCACACGATCTAGGCGGCCAATTTACTGGTCCAAAACGTGAAATCAGGTTCTCACCAAAATGATTTCTCAATAAGTCCATTGTTTCTCTCGCTGTATGCGAAGTAGCGCCGTCTCGTTGAAACCAAAGTTTACCGACACCACGGGCTTCAATTTCAGGTAGCAAAAAATCCGTTATTATGGTGCGATAGCGGTCGTCATTGACGGTTACGTTCTGACCGGACTTATTTTAAACTGTGCATTTCTGTGGCTTAAGTGGTAGCTGTTGAAGCTCTTCAGGTTGTTTATCGGCCCAAATACGGCAATTCCGCTTATTGACGTATCCATTGAGCCAAAAATGCGCCTAATCACTGAACAAAATTTGGCGATAAAACAGCGGATTTTCATTTAGCTGGTTCAGAGCCCATTCACCAAAAACACGACGCAAACTTAAGTCGCGCGGTTTCAATTCTTGCACGAGTTGAAGTTTGTATGCCTTAAAACTAAGATCTTTACGTAAAATACGCCAAGTTGTTGCGTACGACAAACCAACCATATTCTCTTCACAACGTGCTGGATGTGGTCTAATCGGTCGAGTATCATCCAATAATGTATGCTGAATTTCAAATTTGCGGATGGTATTGGCTATAGTGGTTTCGGTAGGTCGACGATGCACACCATAAGTTGCTCTAAGAGCATAAAAAACATTTCTCACAGAACGCTGATTTTCGTAATACAGCTAAACAATTTGGATACGTTGTTGCGGTGTAAGTCTTTTCATGATGATTTGTCAAACAATACTGAATAAAAATTACATTACAGTTTTACAAAAGTCACGCGTGATCTGTAAAAAAAAAGCCTATTGAAAATCAAACCTCATAATGAATCACCCTTTATAATGCTAGCAATTTTGCAACTAGAGCGGTTTTAATGCAAGCAAACGAGGAGGGAGAATGTCTACGTACTGAAAAGGAGTATTTAACGATTATATGAAGTCGATCCGATTTAACGTAGTAACAGAATTTTGAAGACGATGATAGCCACTATTGTTGAATTAGATCAGAGAATATAGCATTAATATCTTAATAAGTTTAGATATGCGGTAAATTTAACAATGAAGTTAACCCTTGCTTGCCATACTTCCGCAGAATTACGAGGGTGGGGTGATAAGTTTTCGACCTGACCTAGAGTTGGCGCCAACAGGTCAAGTGTTTGGCTTTTATTCTGTAACCCGACATCTAATTAGCATGTATATAAATTTTTAGGTCGATTATTTTGTTAGTGTAAATTTGAGAGTTGATTGAACAAGACGCCTAAATTGCTTGTGTGAAAATGGAAAAATCAGAGAAGCGTGCGATCATCAAGCCATTTTCTAAGGTTAGGAAACGAATGATAGTTGCTGGGAGCTTAATCGGGTAAATATAGTGGTTGGGGTATCAACTAGAACTTCAATTCATTGATTTTAGCCATCGCTACAACCAACGATTGGGCAGGTGTGTTGTCATGGTGAAACAAGATTTTTTTCTTCGCCAAGTAAAGTCGTTTATTTTTCACTTCGTTCTTCAAACGCTGCAATAACTGCGTAGTATAGACCAGTGATGGTTTTACCCTTCTTCAGGTAATCACTGTAAATAATTCCTTTCTCATCCAACAGTCGCCATAACCTTATTTACCGATAAAATTGTTTTTGCCTTCTTTGGGGTTGGTTGATTATTTGTAAACCGTATTTGTCTGGTTTATCTTTTATATACACTCAGAATTTGCAGCGTCCTTAAGAACTTAATAATTGCTCATTTACAATACATTGACTACTAGGATTCTAATTATTTGCACAGAACGGGTGCAAATATTTCATCCAAATTTTTTGTAGCTTTATTATAAAGCATAAATGAGCTGATAAAAAGCCAAATTTTTTTTTTAAGAATACACATCGATAAAATGTGATACCATTCACTTTATCCCACAGCCGATTGTGATTGACATTTGACGACTTCTATAAACCAGAATAATAGAGTAATGCGATATACGCTATCACATGCTATATACATCTCTACAATATCGGTATGCCGACAGTAAGTTTCTGTTTTTTCTTCACCGACGAGTCTCGCGCATTCTTCTTCGATTTTTATATTGGTGTTTTCGATGATAATATTGATCGTTTCTTGGTTGAATAAACAGCACCAAAACCCTTCAATCGTTGTAGCATTGGAAGCATCTCCTTTTTGGCTAAGTACATGCGTTTCTGTAGATTATTGATCTAAATAAAAATAAATGTATAACATGCATGAAACTAGCAAAGAAAAAGACAAATGAAGTTATCTGTAATATTAAAATATAAAAATTGTAGTTCACGTACTTACCTGATGTTAATTATCCAGATTTTGAAGCTTCCAAGTATACACTATCTGGTCTGAATAAGTTTTGTTCTACCACATAGGCCAAATGTACTACTCGGATCCTTTAAAACAAGAAAAAACAGAGATAGCAATTGTCCAGTAGCTGATGTGAGTGGTTATATCGTGTAACTGTGCGTTGTAGCTGAAACAGATTGTACAAGACATTCTACTTATTTTTCTTCTTTCGCTGATAATGTACCACCAGAATGCATTTCTAGCTGAAATCCACTCTGATCTAAATAGTATAAATTTTCAAGCCCAATACTTGATGTCAGTGAGAGAAGCGTCTGCTGCGCTTGAAAGTTCTGCTGCATTTTCTAGTGTTTTTCTTGTTATAAACTTATTTATTTTTCTAGACACTATTCTGTGTGCGTATTTAAACTTTAATAACTAATTTTTAGAAGCTTTGAATCTAATATCATCAAATTCAAGTTCTTTTTATAATAGTTTGTAAGGTCCACCGAATTATATCGCGGTCGGGAGTAACTGTAGCGCTATCGAGAGCAGCTTTGAAATTGTTCAGCGAATACTGACAAATTCCTGCGAATTTTTCTCTATATGTACCACCATTATTAATTGTATAAGCCCAACTTCGCAGCTGACTTATGGATGTAACTTTTTTAAATCTGTTCTGAGCAGATTTGTAGCTTAAATTTTCCTTTTTATCACTTTTCCAAAATTTTACGGCTCTTGCTTTATATTCAAAATCGACTTCTTTTATACACTGATTTGTTGGTGCTTCATGTGTTTCAGAAAAATGATAAAGCACTTCATCCTCCATTATTTTTGCATTATGATCTTTATATTTTTTTTGAAAATCCAAAGTTTCTATAGTTATCATTTCTACATCATTAAGTTCACTTTTTGGATCTGATAAAATATATTTTATTTTTTCTGCCAGCTGCATTCCACAATAATTTGTTACGCTATCTGGTATTTACAACGCTTGAAAATACGTTAATAAAATGTTCATAACATTTTAAGGATTGACTTCCATCTTTCAATCTGAAATCAATAAAATAAACAGTGAGTTATTAACATCACTTTTGATATTCGAAACTGTTAAATAAGAGACCGCAGTGATCTGAAAATTTTCATTCATAAGAGCTACTTAAAAGATGTGTAAATTCGTTTTACAAAAGTATCTCAAAACCAATATTATTTCTTTGAAATCGATTATTTTCTCTTCTATAAAAACCTTGTAACATTAATAAAAAAATATAAAATGAAAATTCAGTTGCATCAATTGGATAAAAAATTTCGTTACTTTATTCAATCCTCAAATCTAGGCTAGGTGGTATAAAAATATTTGATCAGTAACATAGCAAAAAAAGTTTATTGTATTTTTTTCGGCCATTTACAATTGTTCATAAAAAAAAATATTCAAATAAATTACAAAAAATCTGAAAATTCTGAAAAACTGTATACGGCAATTTACAGGAAAAATTATGATAAAATCTATATGAAGTTTTTTGTAAAAACTCAAATTATCAATGAAAGATGTTATGAATATAAGCGTGATATTTTACGTAGAATCGATTGCCAAATTTAGTTTATCGGAGTTCTGAAATTTTCGGAAATTTGTTCGAATGAATATTCAAAAGTAACTGTAAATAAGAAAGTAATGAATATATAAATAAACAAATAAATAAATAAATCAATAAATTAATAAATGGAAATATTCAATAAACAAAAAATTAAATCTATTTTTCAACGATTTCTTGACAGCAAGATTATTACCAATTCAAGATAGTTCACAGAAATAATATAGCTCTCAAGAAGATCGTTGAAAATTATTTTTATGCATTTATCAAGAAGAGTGAGCATATATTGTTCAATGAGTAAATAAATAAAAGTTAAGTAAATAAAAATAAATAAAAATTAATAAACAAACACCCTCGTGTATTTTTTTTAGCTTTGCCACTAATCAAGTATCCTCACCTTCTAAAAGTACAAAAAACTCATTTATTAATCTATTAATCTTATTTTATTAATATTTAATTAAACAACTAAAATTTATTAATGCACTAATATGTAAACTAACAATAAGTAGCTAGATTCAAATATTGAATAAAAAAATGAAGAATCTAGTTGATTGACAAATCACATTCGTTACGAATAAAATATTCATTGATTCATTTAGAATTCAAGAAAAGTTATTAAAAAGAATCAGCAAAATAATTTTAGAAACATCAAGAATTATTTTTGGAACTATGTCTGGACTTGCAATTAATAAAAATATTCTTCATAAATGTTTCTATAATTTCTATTGAATGTCGATTAGTATTTTTTTATTCAGAAAAATTTTGCAATTAAAAACCTTTTTTTACTATAATATATATATAACTTTTTTAATATCTAACAATTATACAAATTAGTGTTTAATATTAAAATAATCATATATTTGGCATTAATAATAATGCATTGTCAAATAGTATTTCACTACCTACGGAATTGAATTAATATTTGCAATCACAAAAAAATTAGGAAATTTTCTTATTCACCAATTTATAAAGTATTTAAGAAAGAAAAAATATTTTATTTTGTGACAGGTGGCTTATCGAGATTAGGCCACCTGCCATGCAGTGCGAGATAGATTTCGCGGCGCGACTATACGCGGCGCCATCGATCAAGCGATCGATGGCTTGACGCGGGAAAAGGCGCGAGAATCCGCGGCATACCGAAACGCGGCGCTATTAATTCTTGATCGATAGCGTTACGCGGGAAAACCGATAGGCGAGAGGGGAAGGAGGAGCCCTCTTCACAAGCGTTCTTCTCGTCCGAGCCGTTCAACGCGCCGCACGTGCTATAGGCAATTCGCGAAGAATAGGAGAGTTTTCCGAAGTTTTCCTCCGAGTCCTAGCCGCAGAGTTTGAGAGGACGAACCCCGAGTTAAGAAAAGAAAAAGTAAGTGGCCACTTCGCGTAATATTTAGCCCGCGAATAGTTATTTTAAGTTCCTGACGTGTATGCGATCGCGTCAGGCATACATATATAGATTTTCAGCCTACTAACCCGTACGGCGACTCTTACCTACGGAGCATCGTCAGCGTGTAAATGGTTTCCATACGCGCAAGCGCCTCCTCGATCGTATTAACATTTTTCTATACGTCCTCCTAGGCTGCATGTCATTCTATACGTCCTCCTAGGCTGCATGTCATTCTATACGTCCTCCTAGGCTGTATACGTCCCAGGAGAAAAGAAAGTTAACAGCGCCACTGCTATGTATTTGTCGCTTCATATAGCCTAGCATGTGAGTCTTCATCGAAACTTATATTTTCGAAACGCGTAATAAGACTTATGTATGTTGAGCGAAGGAGAGAGAACGAGATAGCGATAAGAGCGCTCGCGCCATTGCTCCCACGTGACCACCCTATCTCTGTCTCGCTCTCTCCTTCGCTCAGTATGTACATTCAAGCGACCACGGGGCTCTGCTTTTATTTTGTTTTCTTTCAGTATAGTGTATCGTTGTGTCGGTAATATTCGTTCTTAATATGTGAGAAGAAGAATAAAAATGGACAATTTATTAAATAATCAAAATAAGACGAGTGATAGTGACAGTGATGAAGAATGCAAACGTGAATTAAATAAACTAATGGAAAAAGCAAAGTCTAATATAATCCCGCAAAATTAAAAAATTTAATTATAAGTGATTTTAAAGTGATAATTTTTTAGTTTATAATTTTGTTTGTGATTTAGATAAATGATTTAGAAGTTTTTTGTGTGAAGAAATTAAATTTAAAATATTTAAAAAAGTTACTGTTTTTTCATGTTAAATAAGAGACTAAAATTCATTGATTATACAAAAAATGTGTAAAACAAATATAGTATTGTTATGATAAAAATAACATAAGAAAGTATTTATATTAATTATAATAGTTTTAATATTATTAATAAGCCTTCAAATCTTATAAAAAAAACTTTTGTTAAAAATGTTATTTTGTATAAATATTTAATAAATATACTCAAGAAATTTATATTTTTTAATAAATAATAATTGTTCAAGAATAAATTTTGTTTTTAAATATGAATCCATTCACTATTTTTTTTAATTTCATAATTTATATTTATATTTACATTATGTTGTCTGTCACTTTTTGACACTACATGTACATGTACGCGTGTGTGTACAAAATGCGCATGCGTTAGCAGACGATATCTGTAGTTTACGAACTGTCAGTGTGGGTTCGAAATTGCATTTTATTGATATGCAACAAAATAAAATTAATTATTCTGTTAACTAAGTAAGAGTCTTCGTACGGGTTACAAGGCTGAAAAATTTTTTAAGCACCATGAGTGAACCTCACGTCATTAAAGCTTTCGGCTCATATTTTGTGGATGGATAGAGGCGCCTTAGTCGCTCGCTGCGCTCGCGACTGCGGCCCTACTATCCATCCACAACATATTTTGCCTCAAGCTGTAATGACGCGAGGCTCGCCTATGGTACATAAATAACTAATAAAGAAGCGTACGCGCGAGATCGCGTAAATCTCAATCGATTAGGCCGTGCGAGTGCGAGTGAGAGGATTGATCTCTCTCTCGCACTATCATAGAATAGGCGTACGAGTAAGAGAAAGCCACTCTTACTCGTACAACCTGCGAGCACGCAGTTGAGCGAGAGGAACGAGCTCTCTCGCTCAACCATAGATTGCAGCGTCGAGTGAGAGAGAGACGCTCTCACTCGAGCAGTCATAGACTACGGCGGTATAGAGGGAGAACTGCTCTCTCTATATTCGTCGTACATAGACTACACGAGTGTGTGTAGCCGCGTGAAGCGAAGAGGGTGCGCATGCGCAGTGCGCACCTCGAGAATTAGTATTGCGCGCGAGGCAATACTAATTGCTCTTCGCGTAATCGGACCTCTCCGCAATAATTTATTACGTTTTGTATTAATTTTATGTTTTTCTTTATTAAATAAGCATTTAGCACTGAGCCGGTGCCTTTTTATTTAATTTCTTCCCTAGAGCTTTCCTATCCCGAATACCGCTGCCTCCGCGGGTGTGCCAATCTAGCATTGGCACACAAACTGAGTAGCCGAGCCTGGTGGGAGCATCACCGGTCGCGGGGCCTTAGGCAAGGCCCCTCACACACCAGTAAAAACAAAAGCAGGACCAAAGGAAGGTCATGCGCTGCTAATGGGACGTAACAAATATACCTCGTTACTATTTATAGATTTTTAGAAACTCAACAACAAATATAAATATTTAATAATATCATAAAAAAGCTTACGTTTTGATAAACTACCCACGCAGCATGAAACCTTGCTGCAAGGTTGCTGCAAGGTTTTATGTAAGGTTTGAAAGGTTTCTGCAATGTTGCAATGAAAGGTTGCAGAAACCTCAATATGTTTCTTGCACAAATCCTTGAGCAAAGTTTCAATGAAAGGTTTCTGAAAGGTTTCAATGACAGGTTGCTTATAGCTTGCGGAAGAAAATTTCTGCAAGGTTTTAATGAAAAGTTGCTCCAAGGTTTCGAAAAAAGTTCTATACTAGGTTTTAATAAAAGTTTCCTCATTTACTTTTAGCAAGAACTTAGGAAATGGGAAATGAAAAGGCACAAAATTGTAAATTTAGTGGCAAATAAGAAATTAGTGATTAAATATTCAATAAAATATATTTTTATAGCCAATCGTTTACATTAATTATTTATCATCACAACGAATCTTCATATAACATTAATAAGTTTGGATTTCTAGGAGTCAAATCGATCTATGTTTCAGTTTCCATGAAATTTATCAAAATATCTAATTTGTGTATCTGACTATTTCCTTTTTTATTTTTAATGTTGAGTACAAATGTTTGTTTGACTATATTGAATGTGAATTTAAAAAAATATATTTATAAATAATCAAAAGAAATTAATTATTGAATTTAGAAAAAATTTTTTTACCATTACTCATTTTAGGTTTTAAATCTTTTTGATTAATTAAATAATCACACTTTTGCTAAACAAATAATTAATTGTATTTGATAAATTCTAAAACACCTCCAATTCAGAAGAGGCTAAAAAAAATACAACAATAAATGGTCGTATACCATGCCATAGATAGAGATCATACAGTGCAAAAGTAAATGAAACAATATTTTTAAACTTTAAACTATTATGTATGATCATGAGCAAAAAATAGGTAGCACAGAATAAAAAAAAAGATGATTGCGATGCAAATACTAAGGAACTAAGTAAGGTGTAATAAGACTTGCAATTGATTGTGTTATTAATATATTATTGATTAAAAACCCAAAAAAAAATTTTATTATAACTTTTTAGACAAATAATAAAAATAATATAATAAAATAATACAAATTTATTACTATTGTAGGTACAAACTATTAATAAAATTAGAAAAGTATATAAAATTACTTGAGTAACTTTTCAGACAAGGAATAAAAATAATACAATTAAATAATATAAATTTATTAATATTGTAGGTATAAACTTTTAATAAAATTAGAAAAATATATAAAATTACTTGAATTTTTTTCGAAGTGAATATTCAATAAATAAGCAGATCAAAAGTGAATCAGTCGAAGTGAATATTCAAAAAATAAGCAGACTAATGAGTGAATTTTTTAACTTTAATAAACTAAATTTTATTATTATAGATAAAAATAAATCTATAGTTATCTTTATTATTGAAAAAAAGTGTACTCACCTGATTACCATTGCTGTACATCTGAATAAAGCTAAATAAAGTCCACCACAACGTCTTTTTCTCTCTGTTGTAACACCAAATTCGACTCCTCTCTTTTGTAATATTTCACCTATTTCATCTAATAATTCAGTAGGAAAAGCACCATGAGCAACTCAAGTTGTGTAGGCTTTAACTACTGCAACAATTTCTCCAACAACTCTAGGTGTAAATCCAAGACCAGTACAAACTCTATCCATGCAATCAAATACTTTACAATCAAATATAGTGCGAGGTCTGGCTATTAAATAACGAGACTGGTTACGAAAAAGGGTTTTATTATAAAAATTATTCTACATTTGAATGCTCCTCTTCAATATACTCCCCTTCTCTCGTCACACACCTTTCCATACGTTTTTTCCATTGATCGAAGCAGTGCTGGAAGTCTTCTTTGGTGAGGGCCTTTAGGAGCTCTGCCGTTTTTTGATTTACCGCTTTCATCGACTCAAATCGGGTCCCTTTCAAAGCAGATTTTATCTTCGGAAACAAAAGAAAGTCGCACGGTTCCAAATCTGGCGAGTACGGCGCGTGTTCGAGCACTGGAGTGCGCTTACCGGCCAAATATTGCTTTACAGATAGCGCGTTATGAGCAGGTGCGTTGTCCTGGTGCAAAATCCACGAGTTGTTCTTCCACAACTTGGGCCAATTCTTACAAACTCGTTCTCGCAATGTTGCCAAAACTGACAAATAGTAAGTCTGGTTGATAGTCTGACCCTCTGGAACCCATTCAGTCATCACGGTACCGTTAATGTCAAAAAAAACGATCAACATTGCCTTAAATTTTGATTTGGACATTTTTGCTTTTTTAATTCTGGGCGATTCAGGTGTCTTCCAATGCATCGATTGCCACTTTGTTTCAACATCGTATTGAAAAATTCACATTCCGTCGCAAGTAATAATGTTTTTCATCAGTCCGGCATCTTTTTTCAACCTTTCAAAGAAATCTGAGCAGACCTGTTGACGCAAGAGCTTTTGGTCAGGAGTCAGGTTTTTTGGCACCAACTTCGCACAGACTTTTGTCATGTGTAATTGCTTGTGTAAAATTTGTCTAACCGTTTCTTCATCGGCGTTTACAGCCTCGGCGATCATCTGGATGCCCATTCGACGATCTGCACGCACAATTTGGTTGATTTTGGTCACTGTTTCTGGAGTTGAAACAGTACCAGGGCGACCTGGGCTTTGGTCATTTTCAGTGCTCACTCGGCCCTCACTAAAGCGCTTACGCCACTCAAAAACACGCGCACAAGATAAAGAATTGTCCCCATAGGCCTCTTGCAACAATTTACAGCACTCAGTCAGAGTTTTTTTCAATTTAACGAGAAATTTGAGATTAATACGTTGCTCTTGTTTTTCGTCACACATGGTTTTCGGCACGAGAAAAAAACACGTTCATTTCAAACCACTTCTGCACAAATACAATAATAGTGACTAGAACGTGTTTTGGTACGTGCATAGACAAGATAACGAAACTGCACGCCTAGAGGGCGCCGTAGAGAGGTAAGGAAAAAAACGAGTAGTGCGTTGGGTATCTAGATATCTTGTCTATGCACGTACCAAAACACGTTCCCGTCACTATTATTGTATTCGTCCAGTAGCGGTTTGAAATCAACGTGTCTTCTTCTCGTGCCAAAAACCATGTGTAACGAAAAACAGGAGCAACGTATCAATCTCTAATTTCTCGTTAAATTGAAAAAATCTGACTTCTGACCAAAAGCTCTTGCGTCAACAGGTTTGCTCAGATTTCCTTGAAAGGTTAAAAAAAGATTCCGGACTGATGAAAAACATTATTACTTGCGACGGAACGTGGGTTTTTAATGCGATGTTAAAAGAAAGCGTCAATTGATGCATTGGAAGACGCCGGAATCGCCCAGAATCAAAAAAGTAAGGATGTCTAAATCAAAATTCAAGGCAATGTTGATCGTTTTTTTCGACATTAATGGTATCGTGATGACTGAATGGGTTCTAGAGGGTCAGACTGTCAACCAGGCTTACTATTTGTCAGTTTTGGCAACACTGCGAGAATGAGTTCGTAAGAAACGGCCCGAGTTGTGAAAGAACAACTCGTGGATTTTGCACCAGGTCAACGCACCTGCCCATAACGCGCTATCTGTGATGCAGTATTTGGCCAGTAAGTGCACTTTAGTGCTCGAACACGCGCTGTACTCGCTGGATTTGGCACCGTGCGACTTTTTTTTGTTTCCGAAGATAAAATCTGCTTTGTAAGGGACCCGATTTGAGTCGATGGAAGCGGTAAAGCAAAAAACGGCAGAGCTCCTAAAGGCCCTCACCAAAGAAGACTTCCAGCACTGCTTCGATCAATGGAAAAAACGTATGGAAAGGTGTGTGGCGAAGGAAGGGGAGTATATTGAAGGGGAGCATTCAAATGTAGAATAATTTTTATAATAAAACCCTTTTTCGTAACCAGTCTCGTTATTTAATAGCCAGACCTCGTATATATATATATATATATATATATATATATATATATTGTCACAGAGAACGCTCCGTGCTCCGCGCTACGTCATATTTCGCGTGTTTAGGTTATTATATTAATTGCCGAAAATACGTAACGCGACAGTCGCGGACGGAAAGATACGGTACGCGACTAGAGATAGACTAGTCAAGTGCCGTATAAGGGGGGCTAGGGGAGGCTAGGCTAGGTAGCCAAGCCACCTCCCGCCTTTAGTTAGTTCGTTTTGTGCCTTCGTGATAACGACGCATAAATTTCACGTAGTTTTTCGTGTATTATCCGCCATTTTGGGACGCGCCGAGTCCTTTCGCTCCCGCGTTTTTTTTTGTTAAGACTTTTCTTGCACGTGCAAAGTTTTTTGTGCTTTTACTTGGCGTGCACCGGCTACGTGGGGAGCCAAGGAAGGTTTCACCGGCCGATGACGTGAGCATTCGACACCTGCGACCGGGAACGCATCGTCGTAGCTGCACAGGGCGACGGCACGTTGCCTCTTCGCCCTCGCCGCCTTTAATCCTACGTTTAGCGTGCGCGGCTGGCCAGCGAAAAGTAAGTTTGTTATAACTTGAATTTTGCGCGCGTCTTTTTGTATATATTTGCGTTTGCGTGGGAGTAACCTCCGCCGGTTACTCCCTCCTTTAGAAAGTTTGCTTTTTGCGGTTCGTGCGAGTGAGAGAGCGATATCTCTCTTACTCTCGTAGAGTCAGTGCGAGAAAGTTGTGGTCTCTCTCGCACCCGTATAGGAATAAGCGCGCGTGAGTGTGAGAGCGTTATCTTTCTCACTCTATTGGCAGCAGTGCGGAAAAGTCGCTTTCTCTCTCGCACTTGCTGCATATACGGCGCGCGCGCGAGTGGGAGAAACCTTTATCTCCCACCCAAGTAATGTCAGTGCGAGAGAGTTGCGTTTTCTCTCGCACTCGCGTAAGGCTAGGCGCGCAAGAGTGGGAAAGCGCTTTTTCTCTCACTCCTACGGCGCAGTACGGGAGACTTGTTGTTTCTCTTGAACTCGCAATAGACATGGCGTGCAGGAGTGGAAGAGCGCTCTCTCTCGCTCCAACAGGCTCCGTGCGGGAGAGTATTCTTCTTTGCACCCGTACGTTAAACGGCGCGCGCGAGTAAGAAAGGCCTTTCTCTCTCACTCTTATAGGCGTAGTGCGAGAGACGTTCTTTTTTTCTCGCACTCGTATAGTACGCTGCACGCGGGAGCCGTTTTCGCGCATTATAGCCCGCCTAGTTACCTGCGCTTCTCGTGCGTACTCATTTATAATTACTTTTTATTGTTTTTTTATATTTTTTGTTGTTATTTGTTGATTTATTAAATTATTTTATTTATTTAAATTGTTCTTTCTTTTTCTTTTTTTTTTCATTTCTTATATCCTTTCTTGCATTTTTTTTTATTTGTTTTTGTCGATCAAAGGTGAAACATAAAGCTTTGTTTTATTTATTTACAGCCTTTTTTTTATTCAATTTATTCAATTTCTCTTTTTTTTATTTTCAATTAAAATTTTCTTCTTTTGAGTTTTTTTTATTATTCGCGCGACGAGGAGCTTTCAGCTCTCCTCCCGAATACTGCCCTTTCCAAGTTTCAACTAGCTAGGTGAGGACGACGCACGAGCCGCGCAACGACGATTGCGTGGCGTTGCAACGGGTAAGTGGGGTCCGAAGGACGGTTCCTCATACCCGGACCCAGGAGCAAAGTCGTCCGAGACTTTAGCTACCTAAAAAGGGGGCGCAACGGGCATATTCGTACCTTTTGCGAATTGCGCGTTCCCCGAAGCTAATTGCTCCTGTGGTGGTTAACGCTAAAACAGCTACCCCGTTACAACTGGCACCCTTAACATGTGTAGAGAGAGCTGAGAGCAGGTAATAGGGAATAAAAACGCGAAGCACGAACCGCACGCGTAAAATAAAATAATTTAGAAATTTATTTTTTCTTTCTCTTTTTCCCTGTATAGCGAGCGAAAATCAAAAATTTGTATTTTTTTGTCAAGAGCACACACAAGGGGTGCGGAGATCTCTGACCTGTGCGATAGCAAGCGAGTAATCTGGCTTAAAAGTTCTCTCAGAAATTATATTCTTTCTGTTCTTGTTTTTTTCTGTTTCAGGAAGAAGAAATTGATTTTTTTTTAAATATTATTTATATCAATATTCTGAGCACCCTTAAGGCAGGGCAGGATTTTTCTCCTAGCTCAATACAAATTGTCAATTAGCAAGGAGAAGAATCGTTTCGGCCAGCAAATAAATATTTAAAATTTTTTTTGTGTTGTCTGAAAATATTGTTCTAATTTTCATTCAGCTGGCACGGAACCAAAGCGTTTACGTGGTCCTGACTCGCTTAGCTACTCGATAGTCGAAAATCGAGAGCGCACCTGTTGTGACAAATAGTCAAATCAGGAATCTCCGCGGGTAAAAGCACCAAGTTTTCAGTTAATTAACTGAAAATTAGATCAACAGCCTAAGGCAAACAAACCCCTTGTGAGCGCTCAGAAGTTGGTGCTTACAAACACCAAAGCGAAATTAACATAAGCGAAGGTGAGCACCACTTCATCGAAGCGACCATTATGGCGGGAAAAACTTTAGCTGCCGTCGAGGACTGGGCTTTAACCCTCAACGGAAAGGAGCTCGAGGAGAACTTGGCCCAGCTCCAACTTCGCACTGATGGCAGCAGGTTCGTTTGAGCAGACCGGCTACAAAACTGGCTTCTCGAAAATTATACAGCGGCGGACTTCGCTGAAGAGGGGAACGAAGATCCTAAAACCGTAGTGCGCCGCAACGAACTACGTCAGCGTCTAATAAATAGGCTAAGGTCAGAAGAAGGCGCTGACACAGAGGAGCATCCGTGGGAACTACTCCTCCGCGACGAGAGGGTTAAACATAACCTTGAGCGGACAGTAGGAATAACCCAGCAGCTGGACTCGATCGCTAAAGCTCCGGCTGCGGAGTACTCCAGGCTGGACAACGAGCCAGCCCAAAAAAATGCACCGGTAGAACGAGACGTTCACCATCGCACGCCAGCGAACCCTGACAGCGAAGCTCAGGGCACTGGCAGGCACGAAGAGAGCTGGATAACGCTGGTTAGCAAAAATAATAACCAGTTCCAAGTGCCAGCCTTTTTCGCAGCGATGATGGCGAACCTCCTCACAGAGGTTAGAGTGTTAACGGCCAAGGTGAACGAGCTTGACGCCAAAACGAGCAGTCAAGAAGCGGAGGGTCGGCGAACACAAGTGCAGTTCGCCTACACATACGCATGCCATTACGCAGACGAGCCAGTGGCCGGCAGCACACCTCTACGTGCTAGCCCACAGCCAACCCCCAACCCATGTCCTGCACGCTAAGCACCGCATGGCGTGTCTAAGGAGGGGGGGGCCTGTTCGGCGGCAACGTTCGCCTCAGACAGCAATTCTGCAGATCCTGCGAGCGTCGAAGGACTTGAAACCTTTATCGGGCAGTCGACGTAGCAATCTTCGCGGGATATCGGCCAAATAGTGCGGAAATGGCAAATCCGCTTCTCCGGAGCCAAGTATCAGAGTATTGACGTATTTTTGGCTCGACTGGAAGACTGCCGAGCTCTATCAAACCTGTCGGAGGAAGAGGTTCTGTCATCGTTATCAGAACTCTTTAATGACAATGCAGCAATGTGGTACCGCAACGAGAAGAGCAAGTGGTCTTGCTGGACCGACTTTGAGGCAGCAGCAAGACGGTGGTATAGAACCTCCAAAAGGTTCCGGCAGAGGCTCGCGTCCGAAGCGAACAGTCGGACGCAAGGGGTTGATGAGCCGGTACGTGATTACATCACCTGCCTGGTCGCGATTATGCGCAAGCTCTCCCCCATGCCCAGCCGAGACCAGCAGCTCGATATGCTGCATCGTAATTTGCGGCCAGAGCTGCAATCGATGGTCCGGCGGGTAGAAGTCGACAGCGTCGAGACGCTGCTCGACCTAGCGGTAGAAGCAGAACAGACGTTAGAGTGCCGCAAAACCTACCGTTTGCCTCCACCACCCGAAGCCACGCTCTGTCCAGAGATGGCCTACAAGCCTTGGTCCGAAACACGAAGGCAAAGGACCGAGCATCAACCGAATGCAGAGGGCAAGCTGGCGAGGGCAAAAGTCAGCGCGGTCGCTGCGACGCCCCCAGCGCTAGATGCTGCCATTTCTGCAGCAACGGTCGCCCGCATTTTAGGCGACCATATGAAGTCTTGGCAGCGAACTTCCCCCCAGCCGACTCACCGCAGTCGGAGGTCTTCCCCGTGAGGCAAAGGCGAGAGCAGCTCAAAGCGCAGCTCACCACCGCCCAAAGGGAAGCGTGACGAGCGCCAGAATGCGCCGTCAGCAAAGAAGGCCTCCCCCCTGCGCACCACCGTGCCACAAGGGCCGATAAAGTGCCACACCTGCGGCGAGTTTGGGTACACGGTAAAGACGTGTCCCAAATGTGTGGGAAACGGGTCGAAGAGCGGTTAAGCGGAGAATTAACCGACTCGTCTTTGATGGTCCCCTCAACCAGCTCGGCATCTCCACCATTAACGGAGCACGCTACGACCCCCGCCGACCTGCGAGAAGCTTTATCCCTCGCAGAACAGGTCGCACGCGCGTATAAACCTGAAGACGAGACCCGTTGGTGGCTTCAGATGGCGGTAGGAGGTTACCGCCTACGCGCATTATACGATCCAGGAGCATCAAACACAGTCATGGGTCCTATCGGCTTGCAAATTGCCAATGGCCTTGACCGTGAGCTCATCCCAGCCGAATCATGATGCGTGGAAGTCGCTGATGGCAGGCACCTCCCGCTTTTGGGACATGTTAAGTTGCCCTTCGCTGTCGCGGGGTTAACTCATGACATAAGAGTTGCTATAATGCCTCAGCTTGACGAGGAATGCTATGTCGGAGTTAATTTTATCCGAGCATTCCGCGCAGTTTTGGACCCCAACACCGATCGTCTACATTTTAAAGACGCAAATGTAAGTGTCGGCCTGGAAGTCACCAGCATAGCTGCTGGCGTGGGTGCGCTAGCGTCTGCCTGCGTAGCCGACGTGACGGACGACCAGCGTGCCCAACTTCAAGCTCTGCTCGACGCAGTTTCACCGAGCGGAGAGTCCACCCTGGGATGCACACACAGGGTAGAACACGCAATTGATGTAGGCGACGCCTCGCCCATCAAGCAACGCTATTACCCCATCTCGGACAAGATTCAGGAAGAGATGAATCGCCAAGTCCGAGAGATGATCCTGCAGGACGTAATAGAACCGTCAACCAGTGGCTGGTCTAGCCCGGTGGTGATGGTGCGCAAGAAGAACGGCTCGTACCGCTTCTGCATTGACTTTCGCAAAGTCAACGCGGTTACGAAGCCAGACGCATAATCTTTGCCCTATATGCAGGATATCTTGCGTAAGCTGCGGAAGGCGAGGTATATTTCTACCCTCGACCTGAGCAGCGCATACCATCAAATACCACTAAAGGTTGACTCTCGACCTATCATGGCGTTTACCGTACCCGGTATGGGGCTTTTTCAGTTTAAAAGGATGCCGTATGGTCTTTTATACGCAGGCGCGACCTTTCAGCGCGTAATAGACCGAGTTGTTGGCCCCGATTTGGAGCCGTACGCTTTCTCCTACCTAGACGACATTATCGTCGTAGGAGAGACATTTGAAGAGCATAAAAAGTATCTCGCTCTCGTACTCGAACGTCTAGCGGAGTCTGGTTTAACGGTTAACCGAGAGAAATGCGACCTCTGCAAAACAGAAGTGAGGTATCTTGGGGTGCTGGTTAATCGGGACGGCATTGAGCCCGATCCAGCCAAGACCCAGCTAATCAGGGACTATACCCCATCTAAGAACTTCAAGCAGCTGAGGCGTTTCCTTGAAATGGCGTCCTGGTATAGGAAGTTCATGAAGGACTATGCCACGGTCGCCGAACCGTTTTTTTTCGTTAAGACTTTTCTTGCACGTGCAAAGTTTTTTGTGCTTTTACTTGGCGTGCACCGGCTACGTGGGGAGCCAAGGAAGGTTTCACCGGCCAATGACGTGAGCATTCGACACCGGCGACCGGGAACGCATCGTCGTAGCTGCACAGGGCGACGGCACGTTGCCTCTTCGCCCTCGCCGCCTTTAATCCTACGTTTAGCGTGCGCGGCTGGCCAGCGAAAAGTAAGTTTGTTATAACTTGAATTTTGCGCGCGTCTTTTTGTATTAATTCGCGTTTGCCTGGGAGTAACCTCCGCCGGTTACTCCCTTCTTTAGAAAGTTTGCTTTTTACGGATCGTGCGAGTGAGAGAGCAATATCTCTCTCACTTTTGTAGAGTCAGTGTGAAAGAGTTGCGGTCTCTCTCGCACCCGTATAGGAATAAGTGCGCGTGAGCGAGAGAGCGTTATCTCTCTCACTCTAGTGGCAGCAGTGCGGGAGAGTCGCTTTCTCTCTTGCACTTGCTGCATATACGGCGTGCGCGCGAGTGGGAGAAACCTTTATCTCCCACCCGAGTAATGTCAGTGCGAGAGAGATGCGTTTTCTCTCGCACTCGCGTAAGGCTAGGCGCGCAAGAGTGGGAAAGCGCTTTTTCTCTCACTCCTACGGCGCAGTACGGGAGACTTGTTGTTTCTCTTGAACTCGCAATAGACATGGCGTGCAGGAGTGGAAGAGCGCTCTCTCTCGCTCCAACAGGCTCCGTGCGGGAGAGTATTCTTCTTTGCACCCGTACGTTAAACGGTGCGTGCGAGTTAGAAAGGCCTTTCTCTCTCACTCTTATAGGTGTAGTGCGAGAGACGTTCTTTCTCTCTCGCACTTGTATAGTACGCTGCGCGCGGGAGCCGTTTTTGCGCATTATAGCCCGCCTAGTTACCTGCGCTTCTCGTGCGTACTTATTTATAATTTCTTTTTATTGTTTTTTTATATTTTTTGTTGTTATTTGTTGATTTATTAAATTATTTCATTTATTTAAATCGTTTTTTCTCTTTCTTCTTTCTTTCATTTCTTTTATCCCTTCTTGCATTTTTTTTTATTTGTTTTTGCTGATTAAAGGTGAAACATAAAGCTTCGTTTTATTTATTTACAGCCTTCTTTTTTAATCAATTTATTCAATTTCTCTTTTTTTTATTTTTAATTAAAATATTTTCTCTTTTGAGTTTTTTTTATTATTCGCGCGACGAGGAGCTTTCAGCTCTCCTCCCGAATACCGCCCTTTCCGAGATTCAACTAGCCAGGTGAGGACGACGCACGAGCCGCGCAACGACGATTGCGCGGCGTTGCAACGGGTGAGTGGGGTCCAAAGGACGGTTCCTCATACCCAGACCCAGGAGGAAAGTCGTCCGAGACTTTAGCTACCTAAAAAGGGGGCGCAACGGGCATATTCGTACTTTTTGCGAATTGCGCGTCCCCCGAAGCTCCTGTGGTGGTTAACGCTAAAACTGCTACCCCGTTACAATATAGGTTCTTTAAAATCTTTAAAAAATATAACCTTTAAAATGGTATATATAAACCAAATTAACACACAAATAACCTCTAAAATAGTATATATACATAAATATACACAAATAGCTTCATTTAAAATTATTTTAAAATATAGTATGTATGTATAATATATATATATATATATATATATATATATATATATATATATATATATATATATATGTATTTACACATTTATTACAAATATACTATATATATTTTATTTTAGTATAGTAAGTGTATAGATACATATAGAGAGCTGATGAGATATTTTAGTATAGTTAGTATACATACATATAAAGAGATGGTCAGATAAAAACAAGAGAATATCTTGTTCAGATTATCTTATCTTAATATGAATCTAGATATTAGACGAAATGCTTGAAGAGCGATTTGATGAAAATTTGGGGGCGCATATCGTATCTCCGTAACGAATGCACGAATGTTAATACTTTTTTTTTTATTTGAAAGAACATAAAAAAAAAGCAAAGGTGATAGATTACATTTTATTAAATATTAAAATGTATAGTTAAAAAATTTTTTTAATTTTTTCGTGCATGAATTGAATGTATAAATGGGTGCGCCAAGCGCCCGTGGTTAGTACCAATACTTATAATATATCACACGAACGTTACACATAAGCAAACTTAAAACTATCGCTTACCATGAGCCACGTAACCATAAGGTTTAGTTGCCGCGTGGTATGCACACCTGAAAACGAGTCATGTCGAAAATCTCACCTGAAGACAGCATTCTCGAATACAACTTGTCCTATTATAAGGTGCGCCTCTTTTTGCTACACTCACACGACACTCTTACACAGCCGCACGTACGTAAACGCACAAGAATCACGCAACCACACGAACGCGACGGTAACAACAAAAAGAAAAATAAAGAAAACTCTTACGGAGACAAAGGAACTCATTACCATTACACTTTTAAAATATTAATGTCTTCTTCTCGCGCTTCACTCAGGCTACGCGAAAAACATATCGCGAAGGCGTGCGAGGCGCAGGCCTGACAGCCCTGTGACAGCCAACAAACTACGACGGCAACTAAGGCAGCCAAAGTTGATCAACGCTAGCAACACGTATAAAGATAATCCGAACATCCTGCTCACCTTCGTCCGACGGATAAACCAAAGACCTACATTATCTAGTTACATTTTCTTATCACTGTCCTCAAAATGTACCGGGCAAGGGCATGCGATATTCCGTTGATACGATGACATGGCTGGCTTTATTATTGCAATTCACACGAGACTATCTGGACCTGAATAAACTTCGATGATTCACCCTAATGGCAACGTCGCCGGAGAACAGCGATCATCACTAACCAAAACAAGCTTACCTACGCAAAAATTATCCATACAATTTCTCCGTTATTCATGATCTTGCAAATATGTTAAGAAGGTATTCTGATGATTAACGCTTCTAAAATTGATTCTGAATACATTGCAGCAACTGAAAACGATTTAATCGATTTCACGGCACGTTTGAAAGATCTGCGTTAAGAAGAAATGCAGAAGTACCATCATAAAGAAAGTGATAGAGCGTTAGCGTATGAATATTATCGATATTAGAGCTAAAGAGTCCTTATGCCTAAGCGAGAGCTGTGATGAGCTCTTCAAAAATGAGAGTACTTTCTCCGAGAACTCTTTTCAAGTGGTGTTTTACAGACTTTACTCTGACTTCCTAAAATCCATCTTGATGTGAGGAGCTTTGAGAGATTCACGTCAAATCTGTTCCGTCACTAGCAGATGACATTACAATGAGCTTCAGATAATTCTAACGAAGTGAGAAAGAAAGGCAGCAGCTTCTGAAATTTCTTTCACCTACGCAGGTTAAGAAGAGGACGCCTTCAATACGCAACAAAACATATAACACGGGTAAACGACGAGAACCGAGACAAGATCTCAGGTTCTGAAGTCACAATTTTCACATGAAGGAAATGTTGGCCTTCAGTTGGCTTCGGTAAGTCATTGGAGCTTTGAGAGAGCTTACCATAGATCAGTCTTCGACAACTTTGTCGATTCTGAACTCCGAGTCGCTAGGTCGGCTAGACCCTTTCTGGGTACGTGTGCCCAAGTTACTAACAGCAGTTGAGTTTATACGACAGAGTTGAGTTTATAGATAGACGACGAGAATATACGACACTCTAACAGCTACAAACGTCTTTCAGTGACACGGATGTCTTTTAATTCAAGTAAGTACAACCTGACTATCAGACCACGCCAAAACAGGCAGAGTACTAAGAAAAACTAACCTTCGTACGTAACAAATTAGTTTGATGAAGAAAGCGACACCGCATAATTCTAGGTTAGGAATACTAAATGTCTTAACCAGCGCGACCTTCGACTTAGCAGCGAACAAAGAAACGCTGAATTAATTGTCTCTAAATAATAAATTTAGATAAATTTTGGATACATCAATTGATTTGTAATATTTCTAGGATGAATTCGATGAAATAAGATTAAATAAAAACAGAGGTCTTTATTCAACCAACTAATTAGCTCGAGCCTAAAAATCATCATGATGACTGTTATTATTCTTTATGTAATGTGACTGGCCATAATAAAATATAACAAACATTGTTTATTTTAATGTTGAAAGTGTGACACTAGCTATGAAAAGAAAAATAGAAAGATTTGGAACAAAAAGACTCTAAATCAATTAAAGCTAAACAAATATATGTCGCTGAATATGAGACAACAAGTGATTATGAAGATTTCTCAAGCTCGGCCTTTCTAAACATTCATCTAAACTAGTCGCGTCAAAGCTAAATTTGTTTAATTTGTCAAAAAATTTGTTGCTGTCAGACACAAACATGACAACTTACAAAAAATAAATCGAGGAGTTTTTCAAATATTTCTCAAACGGAAATTCCGTAATACGAGGGTGGTCTGAAAAGTTTCCGACCTAACACAGATACAAGACATTTTTTCTTAATTTTTTTTATTTCTCAACATAGTCTCCTTGCAATTCTACACACTTCTCCCAGCGATGCTCCCATCTTTTTAACCCATCCAAATAGTACTCGGCGTTTTTCTCTGCAAAATGACTGTTCACGAAGGTGATTACCTCCTCATTTGACGGAAATCTCTGTCCTCCGAGTGCAATTTTTAGATGGGGGAACAAAAAGAAGTCGCTTGAAGCTAGGTCTGGTGAGTAAGGCGGATGGTCAAGCAGCTGAAACCGTAATTCGTGGATTTTCGCCATGGCAACCGCTGAGGTGTGAGACGGCGCGTTGTCTTGGTGAAACAGGATCTTCTTTTTCTGCAAATGTGGACGTTTTTCCGCAAGTTCTGCCTTTAGTTTGGCAAGTAATGATGCATAGTATGCTTCTGTAATGGTTTTTTCTTTTTGAAGATAATCGATTAAAATAACTCCATGACTATCCCAAAAAACAGTCGCCATCACTTTCCCAGCCAAAAAAAAAACAGCTTTTGCTTTTTTTAGAGCCGGTTCCCCCTTTGCAGTCCACTGTTTTGACTGTATTTTTGTTTCGGGCGTATAATAGTGTATCCAAGTTTTATCTACAGTAATTAATCGGCGCCAAAACTCGGATTTATTGCGTCTAAACTGCATCAATAGAGCGTTGGAAATGTTCATTCGAACACGTTTTTGGTCTAACGTGAGCAAACGCGGCACCTAACGTGTGGACAGCTTTCTCATGCTTAAATCTTGATCTAATATGTAGCAAACACGTTCTTTGAACATGCTTATAACCTCTGCTATCTCTCTCACTTTAATTCAGCGGTCGTTTAGCACCATTTGGTGAACTTTGGCGATGTTATCGTCAGTGGTTGCAGTTTTTGGGCGTCCCAAACGTTTATTATCTCTCAAGCTCTCACGGCCACGTTTGAATTCAGCTGCCCAAAATTTCACTGTGGTAAATGATGTGCAGAGTACCCATACACAGAGTTTAACTCATTTTTGATTTGCGTAGGCGTGTTGCCTTTCAAAACAAAAATTTAATGACAGCTTGATACTCAATTTTGTCCATTTTCACAATAACACTCACATCGACTCATTCAAACGACTGTCAACTAACAACTGCGCATCCAAAATGGCTGAAACTTTGGTGAGCAACTGTCAACAGATGAACAACGAAATTCGCTAGCTTTTATTGACGAGTGCTGCTATCTTCACGTTGAGGTCGGAAACTGTTCAGACCACCCTCGTATGCTGCAACAATATTGAAAAGCTCATAAATTTATATAAATCAGATATTTATAAGCCAGAAAATTAGTAACTATTTGTAATATATTCTTCTAAAGAAAGTCTGAGAGTTGTATTATTCTATAACGGCAATGAATATGCAGAAATTCTTATTGCACATTTAACTTTATTGAAGGAATAGTATGAAAGTTTTGAATTTTTTTTAAAAAAGTTTTGTTATGATTCACATAAATGGCTTATTTATGGAGATCTCTAAATGATAAAAATTGTACTTAGTTACAATAAGGAAATATATATACCATATATCCCCGTTTTCTATACCTTTAGAATAGTCGTTCTCAACATCTACTTCGGATGAAAAAAGAATGGTCAACGAGATCGGAGTGAGTAACTCTGATAATGTTTTCCAGAAAAATTTTGTTGATCGTAAAAGAGTTCTGTTACCACCTTTTCATAGTAAACTTGGTTTAATGAAACAATTTCTTGAATCATTAGATGCCAATGGTAAATGTTTTCAATATCTATTATCTAAATATCTAAAATTACGAGTACGTAATAGAAAAATTAAAGAAGTGGTTTTTGTAAGCCGCGATATAAAAAATCTTTCATAAGATAATAATTTTGTCAAAACTACGACAATTCTAGAGAAGAATCCTTTGCTCAGTTTTAAAAATTTTTTCCAAAACTTTTTAGAAAATAATCGAGATCCAAATTATAAAGCTAATGTCTCTACTATGTTATCGGATTCTCAAAAAATGGATTGTCTAATGAGTTTAAGATTACATTTTCTTTTTCACACTTAGAATATTTTTTAGGAAACGATGCATTTAAAGAAGGAATGAGTAAATTATTTTATCCTAAAAGAAAGAGAGCAACATTATAAAGGTAGGTGGAATAAGAGAATAATTGACTATTGCTGGTCATTAAAAAGACATAATACATCGACCTTGTCATTGTAGATCTCACAACCAATTTTTTGAAAAAAAAGAAGAAAATGTTTTAATAAACAAACAGAATAGTTTAATCTAATAAAAATAAAATAAAAATCATGGGAAAAATAAACTTGAAAAATTAAAGGAAAAAAATAACATTTAAAAAAGCATTCAGTTGCAAGTGGAAATAAAGCAGAATGATATAAAATATACTATTTAAAGTTGTATACTTATAAAACCATTATTTAAAAGAAAAATGATATCCTTAGAAATTGAAGATAAATTTACCAGAGAAGTCATGATATCAAATTAAAATATTTAAATATTTTATCTTCAGATTAAAACTCAGTGACCATGAAAATCTTAAGTCAAATTAAGGGGTTACCCCCAGTTGTAGCTCAACAAAAAAGGCCTTTTTCATGAATTTTTTTAAAGAAAACTACAAAACTTTTTTAAACGATTATTATATCATCTTAAAGAATACATCTTGAAAAACTTTCAGTAATTATTTTATTGCAAAATATTACATTGTTAAGTGGCAAATGGCCGCCAATGAAATAGTGTTTTTATTTATACGGGTTGCGGTGACCAACATTGCGGCGAAGTGGATCATTTGAAACAAAAAATGTGGATAGATTTAGTAAAATATAAGTATAAACTAGTCTTTAATCGAAGGATTCAAAAAAATATTTATTTTTCACAAAATAGCGGACAGCCAAAGTTAATGGTTTGATTTCAACGAAAATAAACAGCCGTTTTTTGGCTATAAAACGACCATTTTTTTTCGAAACAAATCGAACAATTAAAGACTACATTTTTATGTATCAAATAAGCCCGCGAAATTCTAAGAAGATCGGTTTATTAGTGTTCAAGTAATCTTGGTCACCGACTTCAGAAATGCCATTTCGAGAAAAACGCGTTTAAAGTTTTAATTGCCGGTTGTTTACACAACGGATTCTTCTCTTTCAACGCTCATATCTCAGTCAATTTTGTTCGGATCGACTTGAAATTTCCAGGTCATATTCTCAGATACTTATACTTCAAAAAAATGCAATTAACAAAAAATCGATTTTTTCAAAGTCGCAAGTGGGGGTAACCCGTTAACAGGGTCCTTTATCTCTTTTATAGTATTCCTCTTTTTTGAATCAGCTATCTTAAATTTAAAAATATTATTATTTTGTCATCAGAAATTCAACCGACGACTTCAAAATACCTCAGTAAAAATTTTTAAGTAATACTTCTGAACATATAATCCGTTGCATCACATACATGTGCATACATGTACGCCCAAACGACTGTATATTTTTATTCATTTTTATATTGAAGTTTCAAATTATGATAATAGACATTTTTTACAGTTAAGATTCTACTCTTTAATATAGTAGTATGAGTAAGTGATAAAAATATCAATTTGTTCAATTGCAAAATAGTTAGAAATGTACGAAGAAAAAAAAACTTTTTTACGATATAATCAATTATTTGCTTTGTTTTTCAATAAATCTAGATGAGAATTCGTTTAAGGATGTTTTTGAGGTCGCTAAATTTAAATTTAAGGTATATTTTTCATAATTTAAAATATCTCTAATATAGCGGGCCAAAATCTAAGTAATCTAATATTTTTGTGAACTTCAATACGCTCTATACGAAAGTGCGCGAGGTAGCATAGGCCGTAGATGTGAACGGCAATTAATATTTTACATGATAAGTTGGTGATGAAAAAATTGTCGGCCTGATGGGTGCCGCGATTGCTCACGGTGGACAACAAGCGGATGCGGCTGTTAACTTCAAAGCAGTGTTTGGAACAATTTAAGCGAGATCCGAAGGAGTTTTTACGTCGAGTTATCCCGTTGATGAAACCTGGATTCATCGTTACACACCAGAAACTAAGCAACGATCAAAACAATGGATTTCTCTCGGTGAATCTGCTCCAAAGAAGGCGAAGTCGGTCCCATCGGCCAGAAAGGTCATGGCGACGATTTTTTGGGATGCAAACGGCGTCATCCTCATGAATTTTTTAGAAAAAGGAAGAACGATCACTGGACAATACTACAGTGAGTTATTGGACCGCTTCGACAAAAAATTAAAGGAGACACGGCCGCATTTGTTTCACCCTGATAACGCACCAACACATTCATCCGGAGTTGTCGCCGCCAAACTGCATGAATTGCGTTATGAATTGCTGCTGCACCCCCCATATTCACGCGATCTAGCTTCCTGCGACTTTTTCTTATTCCCTAACATGAAGAAATGGCTCGCGGGAAAAAAATTTAGCTCAAACAAGGAAGTCATCGCCGAGACAGAGGCGTATTTTAGAGAGTTCGACAAATCCTATTTTTTGGAGGGGTTAAAAAAATGGTAGGAACGTTGGGAGAAGTGTATCTTTCTAAAAGGGAACTATGTTGAAGAATAAAAAAAAATTTTTTGAAAAAATTGTGTCCTTATTTCTAACACGGGTACTTATTGAACCGCCCTCGTATGTAGCATTAAATACACAAAACTAATAACTTTCAGTCGACGACATTTTGAAGAAAACAAATATATTCGAACAAACTTTAATGTATTTAAAAAAGTGAAGCTTGTTTCAAATGCTGTTGTAGTTTTTTTATAAAAAAAATATCGCGTTGCTACACAACCCCAAAAATAACAAGAAACGTATTTTTTACACTTTTAGAATAGGATTTTTAAAAAACCTGACGTGGCACAGCAAATATGAGAGCAGATTTGTCTTCAGCGCATTGAAAAGCTTTAGAAAAGTGTAGTCTGATTTCTGGTTAAAAATTTTGTCGACCTGTGTAATTATTCTATTCGAAATGGTTGAATCAAAAGTTCAATTACTTTTTGTACTACTTCTAAAAAAATGTTTCTCTATTCAAATCCATTTTATCAATTAATGATTTTTAAAACATATACTGACTGATCTATTATTCCACCTTTACAAAAACGATGAAGATATCAAGATGGGTAATAGTAAATACCAAAAAATTAATTAAGTTTTTCTTAAATTTTTATGACTCATCCTTGTCAGAAGTAAAGAGAAGATAATAATAGTATGGTAACCATATAAGAAGTATCAATAAATCAGATATGTTAAGAACTTTTATGAAATTTCTAAATAAAGCAAAAAATGGTGGCATCTTTTTTTAGCACGTAGAGTGGACGTAACTTCTAGAAGTTAAACAGAGATTGATATAATCTAGGCTATATTCATGTCAACAATAACAAGGATCTGTATTGTCATGAAAAATTTTTCACTAATTTGGTAAATTTGGACTAAGGGAGTCCGATTAGTTTCTTAATGTTGATCTTTAGAGCACATTGTACAAAGTTATTTCAAGATCAATGTTTTAAAACGTGAATAAGTATTTTTTTTAGGCTAGAATTCGTCTAGTGCTTAATAGAAACAATAATGGATAAAAGAATTTTGACGCCATTATAGCATCATGTTGATCTTGGAATTCAATTCACAACAAAGTCATTGTTGCAACGACAAGGTGTCGTCAAAGTTCTAAGATAAGGCGTCAAAGGAAGATTGGTCCCATAACAAGTACTGGTTATTACCAAGAAAGATCGAATAACGAATGCCCAGTGGTTCTAACATACCTGTATGTAACTTACTTTTAATTACAATGAAACTTTAAAAAGATTATTTTTATATTAGATGTACAACTTTGCTTCCGCCGTTTTGCAATAGATGGCTGTAGCGGTAAGTGGTAGTTGAAATAAATAGATCATAGTTGTCATACAATAAGCTTAGGTATTTGTTAACATAACGCCATCGAAATATTAGTCGATTTGTGTCTGCATCATAAAGTTATTCTCGATTAAACATGTCAGCTTACGAGCCAAATTCTCGTCATTTGCGGGAGGTTTTAATTTTCTGCTTTAATATAAAGAAATCTGCGACTGAGGCTCATCGAATGCTCTTAAATACCTATGGTGAGGCCGCTATTAGTGAAAGAACGTGCCGAGAGTGGTTTCAACGCTTCAAGAACGGCGATTTTAACGTCGAAGACCAGCATGGCGGTGGAAGAGAGAAGGTTTTCGAAGATGCAGAATTGGAGGCATTACTTGATCAAGACTCGTGTCAAACGCAACAAGAATTGGCAAAGTTGAAGCCGAGAGATGTTGAACGGCGTTTGTGTGTTTGTGAACAGCTGCTTGCAAGGCAAAGATGGAAGGGATTTCTGCATCGCATTGTGACTGAGGACGAAAAATGGGTTCACTACGATAATCCCAAGCGCAGAAAATCATGGGGATATCCCGGCCATGCTTCCACATCGAC
This sequence comes from Chalcis sispes, assembly GCA_949987625.1. Classification (NCBI taxonomy): domain Eukaryota; kingdom Metazoa; phylum Arthropoda; class Insecta; order Hymenoptera; family Chalcididae; genus Chalcis; species Chalcis sispes. The sequence goes on along the minus strand of OX465098.1, from coordinate 17,934,074 downwards.
GGCCAAACCGAATATTCACGGTTTCAAGGTCATGCTTAGTATTTGGTGGGACCAGCTCGGCGTAGTGTATTATGAGTTGTTAAAACCGACTGAAACAATCACAGGCGATCGTTATCGAACGCACGCTTGAGCCGAGCATTGAAAGACAAATGGCCGCAATACAACGAGAGACATGATAAAGTGATTTTACAGCATGACAATGCTTGACACCATGTTGCGAAAGTGGTCAAGATATACTTGGAAACTTCGAAATGGGAAGTCCTACCCCACCCGCCGTATTCTCCAGACGTTGCTCCCTCGAACTATCACTTGTTTTGATCAATGGCACACGGCCTGGCTGACCAGCACTTCCGGTCTTATGAAGAGGTAAAAAATTGGATCAATTCGTGGATCGATTCAAAAGATGACCAGTTTTTATCAACGCGGGATTCGTATGCTGCCCGAAAGATGGGAGAAAGTAGTGGCCAGCGACAGACAATACTTTGAATCATAAATGTATAACCAGTTTTTTACAATAAAGCCTCGAATTTCTAAAAAAAACAGCGGAAGCAAAGTTGTACACCCAATACATTGAATATTTTCTTGGAAAAAATATTAAAAGTTAATGACAAATAGTTGAGAAAAAAGGCAGTTTTTATAATTTTATCGATCTATCGATCTATTTTTTTTTAATTTTTGTCTACCATTACAGCGAAGCACGGATACTTTATAAAGTTATAAATAAAATAATTGATCATATAAAATTTAAATACCATTTATGTTTTTAAGGATTAAAATTTATAAGTATGCTTTTAAGGATTAAAATTTATAAGTACGAGGGCGGTTCAAATATGATGAAGACAAACGCTGTTGATGGCGCGCATTTATGTTTTGAAGGTCGTGGCTTGAGTATGTAATAGCTGGGTCCCTTACGAACAGTGTGGCAGTGTTTTCGTCGGGAGTGCATGTTTCATGCGCGTGCTACGACCATGAGTGAACGTCAAGTTCCGATCGCCGTTGCACAACGTATTGTCATTCGTTTTTGAACGTGGGAAGGCGTTAAAAACATGGAAATTTTTCTGCGTTTGCGAAATCAGTTTGGTAGTGAGTGCCTGAGTAGGACTGCTGTGTTTAAATGGGCCAAAGCATACATGGATGGTCGCGAAAGCGTCGAGAATGAGCCGCATGATCGTCGACCGCGAACCAGCATCACACCAGACAACATTTGTCGCGTAAAACAACTCATTTTGAAGGGCCGTAGGATAAATGTTCGAGACATTTTGGCTGAACTCGACATCAGTATTGGTAGTGTAGAGTCTATCATCCACTAACACCTTCAATATCGCAAAATAACGGCACGATGGGTTCCTAAACTGTTAAACTTTGAGCAAAAATTCACGTGGTTGGAAGTTTGCGTTTCACGCTTGATACAATATTGAAATTGGGGTGGGAGGTACTGAAACACCCCCCTCCCCCTCCTACAGTCTGGATTTATCACCCTGAGACTACCACATGTTTGGACCACTGAAGGAAGCCCTCGGAGGTCAAAGATTCAACACCGACGACGAGGTAGAGGAGTTCGTGCGCACATGGCTGTCCGAGTTGCCTAAGGAATTCTTGGATACTGGCATTAAAAAGCTTCCGCAAAGGCGGACAAAATACGTAACTTGTAAGGGGGAGTATCTTGAAAAACTGTAAATTTTTGTAAATTTTTCCGATAGTAAATAAACGTGTCAGAGCATTTGTCTCGATAATATTTGAATCCCCCTCGTATTTATTTCTTGAGAGATTCCGAATGAAATGATTACTTTGTTCTATTGCATTATATGTTCGACTATCTATTAATAGCTCCATTATTTTTATTGTTATCATCAAAAACGTTGTCGTTAATAATGGTAATGTAACGTCGGGTGTTACTCTTTTAGCTATGGTTAAGCTACACTGCTATTTTGCCGTTTTTTGAGCTTAAACATTGAAGCTTATGGGCTCGGGGCGGCGGAGGATATAGTTTGTAAACATTTTTTTGGAAGAGGTGTGTGTTCCCAGGATTGAGCAGATGCAGGAAGCTCGGTTCCTTAAATTGGAATCAGCCTCGAGCCCTGCTCTGGATAAGGTCCTACTAAGATGATAGTGGATAGCAGCATAGTCGGCCGCGTTTCGGCCAATAATTCTGTCGGAGGATTTTAAGATAAAGAAAAGATTTTAAAACATTTAAATCCAAACTCACTTCTTATTTAAGAATTTAGTGGTACACGACAAATCCTCTCTCTCTCTCACTCTCTCTCTTACTGTGGTTGACTTCCCGTCGTCTTCTTCTTCTTATTTATTTGAAAAATTGAATAGTCTGTTTGGCGTAGCTGCTTCGTTGTTGCTTCCTAGTAGTTTCCTTGTAGTTGCTTGAGGTCTGCTCGTAGTGATAATTTCTTGCTTGCTTGTAGTAGTGTAACTTGTTCCTTAGTAATGTTCCTCGTTGTAATGTTTCCGTAGTAATGTTTTGCGTAGTACGTGGGTTCTCGAGTGCTGCCTGAGGTCTGCTGCTTAGTGATCATTTTGTGCCGTATTTAAATGCGTTGGAGAAGCTACTCAGCAAATTCCTTCTTTGACCGGGAAATTCCGGGAGAGGCCAAGTTTTTCGGGCCCCCTCTTCCTGGCGGGCTTCTCGGAGAGTGAGAATTAGAGAGAGATGATCCATTTTTGCGGAATTTTCACATAGGTTCATTATTCACTATTTACAATAAAATTATGCTAATTTAAATTATACAATCATGTTCTATTTAAAATTTAACACATTTCATAAAAAGAATGAAGTTTTTTGTCGCATTTTAAGTGATTAATTTATATAGTAATTTTCTAATAAAAAATGATCATTTAAATAATAAAAAAAAAGATTGCTACTATGGATACGAATGATATCCTTAGGTTAGCGAGAAGGAAATAAAAGTAAGATAATAGCTTAAATAATCATTTTCAATTAATTTCTAATTATTCGTTAAGGACTGTTAGAGGAGTATTTGTTTGATTATCTTTATTTTCAAAAGGTTATTAAGTAAATATTTGCTAGTATTATTGTAAATTTATAGTAAAATTTCTACTATTAATAATCATTTTGATTACAAAATGTAATTATTAATGGAATTTCTTTTTGTACAGTTTTATAGAAATAAAGTAATGTAGCTGGTCACGGACTATTATTTTATTCTATCAAATAGTAAAATAGTAATGATTAGGATAGTTGAATTGTCGCTGAAGTTAAAAATTAAACTAGAGGAATTAATAACAGTTGAACGTTGGCCTATTGCAGTTAATTTAAATGAATTACTTATTCTAATTCGCTTAATTAATAAAAAATTTTATTTAATTAGTTATTTATTTATTAAAAAAAAATTATTTGAAGTGTGTTACAAAAATACAGGACATTCCAGATTATTGCGCGATGTTCCAAATTACGCTATAAGAAAGACTACCTTGTAAGAATTTGTATGTCGAATGAAATTTGTATTGACCGACTTAGCAATCTAGTTATTACCTCACTTAGAAGGAAGATGATATGTGTGCGATTGTTTGTAAAAATTGCATCGTAGTAAAACTGAGTTTAACGAGAGCGGCTATTCAACTCTTGGTTTAGCTTTGGTTGAGTTTCCCAATGGTTTACGTCAGTAGGGAGTGCGTCGCGTAGGTTTCAAAGGGGATTATTGTGTCAGAAGAGACAGCAAAGAACTTTTCGGCTGACAAAACACAAAAAAAACGGAGGTCATGCACCGACGTTACACCCCCATGCTAAAACGGTTGCTAGATGATCGTAGTATCAACTAGCAATCGTACTGACGTAGTCGGAATGAAAACGACGAAAACTTGTACTGTAAGGCGTGGTTCTTTTAATGGCTGTAGTTGAAGAAGCTTCTTGATGAGAGGACTTGTTGTGATGCTGCTGGTATTGAGTCGGCTAGGGTTGGTTCCTTAGTGATGGTTGGCGTAGGATGTATTGGCCCTCCTGCCGGATGCTTGGTTACAGTGTCTGGGTTCATGAATCCCATCTCTATGCCATGTTGTTGTTCGGTCTGTTTTGTTGTCTGAGTCGTAAATAGACGAGTTATAGAGCCACAGAGTGCGGCTAGGAGGTGCATTGAGCATCCGTACATGCGGTGAAGGAGAAAGCCGTTGATTATGGCTCCTGCTATAGTTTTTATTGTTTGTATTATCAAGAGAATGGCTATTACAGCTGAGCTGATGGTTCCGAATGTGAGCAACCTATTCCAAGTTGTAGTCCAGACTGAGTCTAGTATTTTTTCTACTGTGTTTTCGTTTAGAAGTCTAGAGATTATGCCTTCGTTGTTCATTATAGGTTGGCCATGTATTTCTTTGGTAAATTTGTTAAGTAGTAATGGTTTCTTGATTGGGAACATAATTCGCTCTTGTAGTTGCTCTAGATTTTTTCCGTATGGATACCACTAGTAGCGAGAGAAACCGGCTCAGTGTACTTCCATGTCATCTGTCTGAAAGGTTTAAGGGTTAGAAGTGTTTTACCATCTATGGGTTTCGGCATGATTGTTAACCATTTCTCATTTATTCTGTAGTATGATGGCAGGATGGCATTGCATGATACCCTGGTACCATGATCTTTTAGGATGTGGATTTTAGGCGTTAGATACTGAGTCCTGTTGTTTCAGGAGACTTCTAATTCGGCGTAGCAGTGCTCTCCATGTTGAAGTTTTACTTCTACAGGTATGCATTTGATAATGTTCACCAGTTCTTCACCCGCAATTACCATGTAACCGGTTCCGTTCATTAGATTATAAACGAATTCGTCAGGCGATCGGTCGGGTATGGCTAGGGCGTTTAGCAATGTCTGTCTCTCAATCCTGCATTGGTGCTGCAAGATGTTATGACACAGAGATTTGATCTGTGTTTTGATGTGTTTATCGACGTACACGAATTTGAAATTCACATGCGCGAAGATGTCCAAGTTTTCTATCGCTATCCTTCCTGGCTTCGCGAACGAATATCCTTTGGTAGTTTCTAGGATAAACAGCTTAGGATGCTCGGTTCTGACCACTGTGTATCCGCATAAGTTCTCGGTGCCTTTGCTGGATAGGGCAAAAGTTACGTCGTCTGTGGTAAGGGAATATGTGATTCTTTCATAGTTAAAATTACTGTCTGTGATTTTGTTAGCTAACCCCTCGTATAAGAGTCCGTAACGGTCGAATTTACATTGGTCTAGGGGTAGGGTGTCCGAAAAAGAATAACCGCTTTCGAAGTCGATGCAAGATGTTTCAGAGAGGGTGCACGATGTTCCGATATTTAAATGTATTTTGTTATTGTCCAGGTCTTTTTTTGCAAAATGTTCTTTTAAGGTGATTTTTAGTATTGTAGTTGCTCCCTGTACAACTACATTTTTCCAAGCACCATAAGGGTCTCGGTAAACGCTTCCAGAACATCGCCCATCCTCAGAGAGTGTACCTGCGTAAACGATTAGATGCTTTACGGCACTATTGATTTTTATGTCGCTAATTACTGTACTATCTCCAAATTCAAACAGTCCGGTTTCGTACATTTGTGTACACTCGTGCCTACTAATTTCATGTATGTATTCTGCCTGACTATGATTAACTATAAAGTTGTGTGAGGACATTCCGCAGTGGTAAACTGTCCGCTGTATCTCTACTTTACATTGTATTACATGAGTTAAACGATAATTTACTACTTGCAATAATTGTATGTAACGACGGGTTACATTTACAGAGTTTATGGGGAAGTTGCATTCGTCTACTTCTAGTAGAGATACAGTGGTTACGTTTAGGTATTGCGGTCCACATTCGTAACTAATTAGACTATAAATTGAGACAAAAAGATATGAGAGAATAATTATTTTTGCCAAGTCTATCCGAAAAATAAAGATAATTTTATTCTGGTTCTTTTTGGTTAGTCTTATAATCGTATGATAATTTCTTTTGTTTATTTTATTAATACCATTTAACAATATTATTACTCGCGATTTTTTTTGTTATCTGTATTTATACGTATTTATTTTTATAAGTGTTCTTTTTTATTAGAGACAATTTGATTGTTTTACGTGACTTTATCTCGTTTATAGCTAGTTTTTGCTATTGGTGTTCCTTTTTTTTTCGTTTGTGTTTAAATTCCAGATTTATGTGGGATTTGCGGAGCCTGTTTGCGTGGGCGATTTTCTCGCTTTTCTTGAACGTATCCTTATATCATGGGATTTGAGGGTTTCTAATACTTCATGGGGTCCCGAATAATGATCGCCGAATTTCCCTGGTTTCGGTCCGGTTATCAAGAACACATAGTCTCCTACTTTAAAGTTCTTAGGGTTAATTTTTTTATCATAAAGCTTTTTGTTGCGTTCTTTGGACCGGATAAGATTTTTATATGCTAGATTTTGGATGTCATTTAGGCGCGTGACCAACTCCGTGATGTAATCTTTGTATGTTGGAAGCATATCACTGGCGTGTAATGGATCGTTGAATGGCAGTCGTGGGAGCTTACCGAATACTTCCTCGTATGGTGTGTGTTTAGTCCTTTTTTGCACACTAGAATTATAATTTAACATTGCTATTTCAATCCATTCGTCCTATTTGTTGTTTTTGTCGGTATATTGTTTTAGAAATTCGCCGAGCGCGTGGTGAGATCTTCCCAATGGTCCATTCGACTGAGGGTGGAAGACAGCCGTTTTGATTATCTTAATTCTGAATCTCTTCGCAATCCTGTTCATGAGATGACTCAAGAAATTTTTCCCTTGGTCTGTTAAGATTGCTTTTGGCGCTCCAAATAGGCATGTGAATTTCCTCATTAAAGCGTCCGCAATAGTGGTAGACAGCACGTTCTCTAAGGGGATGGCTAAACAAAATTTTGATAACTGATCTTGAATGGTCAGGATATATTTATGTCCTTTGCTCGTGGGTTTAAGTGGACGTACTATATCCATAGCGATTTTGTCAAAAACACTGCCGGGTGTATCGGTGATCACCATTGGCTGTTTTGTTTTTAAACGTACCAACTTTTTCAGTTGACAGTCGATGCATTGTTAGACACGACGTTGTACGTCGTTTTTCAAATTCTCCCAATAATATGCTGGTCGTATCTGGTTGAAGGTTTTGGAGACTCCTCGGTGACCTCCAATCAGTGACTTGTGCAAGTCTGAAAATATTTCGTCTCGTTTTTCGTCGGGGACCTATCTCAGTCTTCCACTGCGAACTATGGTTTTGATTAGCGTGTCTTTTAAGGGTAATACGCAGTTAGAATTTTCAAAAAATCGATTTTTTTTGCATTTTCGGAATGTACATATATTTAAATATATTCTCTAAGAATTGTAAACCAATACGATAAATATTTTCGGAGATGTACCTGAATTTGTAAGGCCACGTCAGAGTGTTAGAAAGCTCTTAGAGTAAGAACCGGAGTAGCAGCTGCACTCACTGCACGCGCTACCTAAGGTTCCTTTTTCTGGTGTGTTTTTCTGTAGAAGGCGAATATATTAAGTCCACTTACTACTTCAAGGTCACATTTGGCTATTATAACCTAAAATAAAAGTGTTTTGTCAGTCTAAAGAGTTCTGCCCCGTGGTAAAGTCGTGCGTTTAGTTCAAACTTGTTTTTCGTGATTTTTTGTTTCACGTTGGAGTAAATTTTATTTCAAAGTTATAAAAATGCCCCGTAAATGTTCAAGATTACATAGAAGTACCGAAAAAATACAAATTTCTAAAGTTCAAAAGCGAACACAGGCGTTTAATCCAAAGACTGCTGAGACGGATAAGAGTAGTTCTAGTGCATCCGCTAAAAAATTTAAAATGCAGGAAGAGATTTTAGTTTCACGTGATCCTTCAATTGAATTTAGAATTTTAAATTTTATTACTGTATTAGCTGCGATAAGTGATTATGTGAAATGTAACTCTTGTGACGGAAAAATAAAATTTGAAATTGCTTCTCCCCGTGGACTTGGGTTTAAAATCGTTGAAGTGTGTGATAAGTGTAAAAATCATGTTATAAACTCCCGTCCTTTTGTGAAGCATTCTTACGAAATTAACAAACGATTTATATTTATGATGAGAATAATGGGACTAGGATTAAAAGGCGTAGCTAAATTTTGTGGCTTGATGGACATGCCTGCTTTTTTAACGCAAAACATTTATGACTTGATTGTTGACAACATTCACTCTTGTGTAAAAGTAGCAGCTAAAAAACTGTTTGAAAAGCCTGCATCGACGAAAAAGAAGTGACTGCTGAAAACCAAGATGATGAAAATAATGAAGAATTAACAGTTTCGTGTGACGGAACCTGGAAGAAGCGAGGGTTTAATTCTTTGTATGGAGTGACATCATTGATTGAATATTACACTAGAAAAATCATTGATATAATTGTAAAAAGTTCATACTGTAAACAGTGTGAGGTTTGGAAACCTAAAAAAGATACTGAAGAGTATAATTATTGATATATTGAACACAAAGATGCTTGTTCTGCAAATCACCAGGGCTCTTCAGGTAAAATGGAAGTCGATGCGGTTATTGAAATGTTTAAGCGGTCAATAGAAAAATTCAAAGTTCGTTACAGAAACTATATAGGTTATGGCGATTCAAACACATGTTCTAGGATGTTAAAAGCTGCTCCTTACGGTAAAGTTGAAGTTATCAAAAAAAATTGTATCGGGCATGTTCTGAAGAGAATGGGTTAACGACTCCGCGAGCTAGTCAAAAAAAAATACAGAAACAGTTGAAAAAGGCGGAAAAAAAAATTGCAAAAAAAGTACTTTCAGGGAAAGATAAACTCACGGCTAAGCTAATAGATAAGCTGACAGTTTACTATAGTTTGGCAATAAGGAGAAATTGTGATTCGGTGGATAGTATGTATAATGCAATTTGGGGAACATATTATCACTATTGTTCGACTGATAAAAAGCCTCAACACGAAATGTGCCCAGGTGGAGAAGGGTCATGGTGTAGTTTAGAGCAAGCGCTAGCAACAGACACATTATCTTCTTACACCCATGATTATCCAACTTCACCAGCTGATGTTGATGAAGCTATATATCCAATTTATGAAGACCTTAGCAAAGTAAAATTATTGGAAAGGTGTGTTGGTGGATTTACATAAGACAATAATGAGAGTTATAATCAGTTAATATGGAAAATAAATCCAAAAATTGTTTCATGAGGCGATAAAGTTGTTGAAATAGCGGCTTACATTGCAGATGAAATGTTTAATGAAGGTGCAAAATCATTATTGTACTTCATAAGTGCATTAGGAGTTTCATTAGGCACCGCAGCTCATGCTTATGTCGACAAAGAGGACGCAGAGCGTGTGATGATCTCCGACGCACGAGCGCATGGGAGCACGCGAGAAGGAAGAATGGCTCGACGACAACACCAGCTGGACTTATTAGAAGCTAACGATACTGCAGAAGGTCCCTCTTATGTCCCTGGAATAGATGATACCATGTTAGTTGAAGAAAAAAAATTTTAACTATGTGTAAACTACTTCTGAAACTTTAAACGCGTTTTTCTTAAAACGGTATTTTCAAACTCGATGATCTCGATTTCTCAGAAATGGCTTTACTGATCAGTCTCAAATTTTTACACCATCTTCTTGGATATATTTCTTAGGCATTGAACGAAGGAATAAGATTTAAAAAAATTATTACTATTTTTGTTTAACAATTTGAAGCAAAAATTTCAGTCAAAAACGAAAAATTTTTTTCTTATAGACGCCATTTTGTCAAAAATTAAAATTTTCATTATTCCTTTGTTCAATACGTGTATTAATCTATCCTCTAAAAGAATCCACCATATTTTTTGATTTTAAATAATCCAAACCGCCGAAGTGGATATCACTGCCAAGCGCCTTTTTTTGGAGATCTATCGGGACATCATCTACAGGAGCGGTGTACATCAATATTCGTACATGATCAACGCGCTATTGTATTTTAAAAATTCGGCTCTATTTGAATTACCATCACTTGTAATTGATGAATGAAAACTGATTCTATAAAAAATTAATAAAAAAACGTTTTTTTTGAGCCTCGCAACTGCGTATAACCCCTCAAAGGAGGCTTTTATCAAGCTTAAGACTTCGGACCATTTAAGATTTTCTATAAACTTGCTCTTACTTATACTGACAGTTCTCTGTTATAGGTTCATTAATGAATCTTTTAAAGTGGTCAATCCGTTAGTCAAGTTACTTTTCGTTTGAGTGAGGGATTCGAGTTGTTCTCCCTTTATACACACCGTGAATAAGGGCTTTCGACCTTTGCGTTTCACTCGGTGTACCTCAACTATTAACAAACATTTGGTAGTGTTTATTTTGTCGTGTTCAGCCAATATTTTTGCGCCTTCATCGCAATTATCTCCGTTCAAGGCGATGAAATAAACTATATTATCATTTCGAGTGTGTAGGGGTTATCTTATTTCTACGACAAGTCGGTCATTTAATGTTTCCTTGTCGCTAATCTCGGAACCGTGGGAATCGGAATCTTCTTCGTCGTCAACTCTGGGTCTTGATGGAAGCGCGAAGGGTTTCGAGTCTGCGACTTCGTCGGAATCATCGTCTTCGCTCTCTTCGTAGTTAATGTCTTTCTGGGATCGCGGGATGACTCCTTCCGTATTTTGGTAGACCTTTTGGCTTTTCTCAGGTCTCCCCCTAAGGTTTTTTGTATTGGTTCCACAAGTTTGGGTGACAAAGGCCTTTCCTGGGTTCCATCAGGGACAGGTTCTTTCCTTTTTAATTGTACACGAGTTACTACGTTAACGGCACCTTCTTCAACTGGGTTACGCGATAATACATCTGCGGTAGCGCTTAACTTTCCTGGATTGTAAATTATCTCATAATCATATTCAGATAACTTAAATCGCCATTTTTGGACCCTAATATTCAAGTCTGCCGTTTTGAACCATACCGAAGTTTGGTGGTCGGTTATTATCGTGAACTTAAGTCCGTATACGTAGAATCTAAACGTTGTCACACTGTGTACCACGGCCAAAACTTCCTTCTCATATACCTCGTAGTTATCCTCTGCGCCGCGTAGCATGCGCGATGTATAAGCTATTGGCCGATCCTTCCCAATTTCTTCTTGAGACAGGACTCCTCCTACTGCGTAGCTTAAGGCATCTGTCGTAATTATCAAAGGCTGTAAAAGATTTAGGAATTGCAGCACGGGGGCAGTGCACAACATATCCTTTAGCGAGTTGTAAGACTCTTCTGTTCTTCCGTTCCATTCAAATGGTGTCTCTTTTTTTAGTAATTCAGTCAAAGGTTTCGAGATGTATGCAATTTCCTTGATAAAACGACGGTAATAACCTGCTAGTCCAAGGAATTGACGGACATTTTTCATATTTTTGGGCCGAGGAAAGTTCTTTACGGCCTCCAATTTCTTCGGGTCGGGGCACAATCCTTTTTTGCTAAGCATATTGCCAGGATATGTGACTTCGCGTCTTAACTCGCATTTATCGGTTTGCAGTTTCAAACCTGCTTGTTTCAAACGTTGCATTAAAGCGGTAATTTTCGTGTTGTGTTCCTCTATGCTGTTTGCATAAATAATAATGTCGTCAAGATAAACAAAAAAACTTACGCCCTGTAGTCTCTTTAGGAGTTTATCCATTAGTCGTTGGAAGGTAGCGGGCGCGTTTTTTAATCTAAACGGCATTCATACAAATTCATAATGGCCGAATGGTGTGCTAAAAGTCGTCTTGTGTGCGTCTTTCGGGTCCATCTTTATCTGGTGGAATCCTGACGCTAAGTCGAGCACTTTATAGTATTTTGCTGGTCCTACTTGATTAAATATCTTTTCGATATTAGGAAGTGGATACGAATCGCCTATGGTTTTTTCGTTCAAGGCCCGAAAATCTAATACCATGCGCCCTCTAGGATCACCTTGTGAGTCTGGTTTCTTGGGTACGGCCCAAACCGGGATGTTGTGGGGTGAATTGGAGTTTTTTATGATCCCTGGCTTTAGTAGGTCATTCACCTGTAGGTTTATTTTGTCTTTTAACGAATAAGGAAAGCGATACTGCTTGGCGTGGACTGGGTTGTCGTCAGTTGTTAGGATTTTGTGCATAATAAGGTATGTACCTGGGAGATCGTCTCTAGGTAGGTAGAACGTGTCTCTATTGTTCTTTACTAATTCGGTGACATATGCTTTCTCTTGTTCATTCAGGTGGTCCATTCGTAGGTGGTCTTCGATGGTTTCTTTGAGTTCGGGATCTTCGGGAGACCTAGGGTCTCCAAAGTCAGCGGCCGACTCGAGCTGATAGTCTAAATCGATAGCAAGTTCGTCCTCTGAAATTAGATGACTGTTCCTTGTAGCTGCATTACTATCGTAGTCTTCGTGTTTTAGGATTTCTAAAATATTCCCCTCTTTATTGTCTGTGTTGTCGAGTGCATTTCCGATCTCAAAGAATTGCGTTTTTCCGTTACATGTCATCATGCAGTTGGGGTAGTCAAGGTGCACTTTGTTTTCGCGCAGAAAATCACAGCCTAATATTCTTTCCTCTAGGATATATCCGTCGTCTTTTATGACGTTAAATTGTATCATACTTCCTAGCAATGAGATCTCTATCGTTTCCCAGGTAGGCATGATTTTTTTTCTAATTCCTCTCAAATTATACCTTTCCTTCGTATCAGTTTCTTCTTCGGGTGGTAGTAGGCTTGATTTTATAAGGTTTATCTCGGATCTTGAGTCGATCAACAGTCGCCCTTCCGTGAAGCTCAGTGGATTTAGTATTTTAACTAAAGGCAGACCCGTTTTTGTTCCGCTCGTGATATTGTGCAAATTCTTGATTAGGTTCGGGTCATCTTCATCATCCTAGAGTATTTTAATGCGTTTATCGTTTACTAGTATCGTATCGTCTCTGAAGTCCATTTTTGCTTTAGTGGTTTCGAAAAAATTCCCTCCCAATACTCCGTCAAAAGGGATCGGGAAATCATTATGCACTATGGTAAATTCGATTATTGTTTCTCCGATTTTTACCTTTGCTTTCCCCAAGCCTTGCTCTGTTTCGCCTCCCAAGCCTTGTAGTGTAAATTCGTCTAGCGTCTTAAGATATTTGTGATCCGGCAAGACGCGTGCTTTTAATACACTAACCTCTGATCCTGTATCCATAATGAGGGTGCTGGGGAACCTATTTTGGAGGAGACTAAGGCTTACAAACGGTACAGTTTTACAAGTTTTTATGGCATTAACTCTCCACTGAAATCTTCCGGTTCTATCGGAAGATCTAAGCGCACTTGAGTTCGTGGTGTCTCCCTAATGGCGCTCTGTTGTGGGAGACTTCTCTCGTTTTTTGCCTGGTTATATCTCTTTTTCCTGCACTCGGTGACTGCGTGCCCTTTTATATGGCAATAGCTATAATTGGGTACATTGGTCACATTGGAAGGTCTTTGTTATCGGCAGACTGCTGCAGTATGGCCAAGCATATCGCATTTGTAGCACCGCAACTCTACTATAGGTGTATTGTTAGTGCGTTTAACACGTTTACTATGGCATGCATCACCGGTGGGTCACGCTCAACTGTCCCATCTGGCGGCGTGCATCAAATCGGCTCTGGCGTGAACGTGCTAACGCAATTCAATGCTGAGTGTCCTGCTTGTTACATAGTTGACAGGCGTCGACTGTGCATCTGTTCTTATTACACTGCACTGCTGTATGTCCTCTTTGCCCACATATTTGGCATTCAGTACCATTGTTGCAGAAATTGACAGTATGTTCTGACTTTGCGCAAATTTGGCAGGTTTTCGCTTTGAGAAAACAGGTTTCTTCTGAGTGTCCAGGTTTTTTACAAAAACGGCATACTGCTGGCCTGTTTATTCATGCTTCGTATCTTGTGTCTTCCATTCTTTTCAGGTCTGGTTTTGCAACCTCTTCGCTCGCGTAGAAGAATCCTTTCATATAGGCTCGCTGTTTATCGCGAAGGGCTGTTTTGGAGACGATTTGCCTTTCAGCCAGTATTGCGTTTTTTACGATGTCTGAGATATTGTTCATTTCCTTCATTCTATTCTCTATTTCTGCTTTCGGACCTTGCTTAATGCACTCTACTATGTGTGCTTCTGTTTATGCTCAAAATTCGGGATCGAGGGCGCCGGTAGCTATTTTATGAGCTTCGTTAATCTGTGCTCCCAAATCTCTCATGCGATTTGCGAGAACGATGTCGTTTTCATTGTCTCGCTGGTACTCGTTTCCGAGTTCTCCCAGTAGCTGCTGCTCAGTTTTAGTACTGGCGTATATATCCTTGAAAAAGTCTTTCAAAGATTCAACCGTCGAGAATGATAACCCGAGGATCGCGGCGCGGGCTTCTCCTTGTATTCTACTTCTAAAAAGTCTTACTAAGTTTGATTCATCGTAGGGCCTGAGTATTTCTCTGGCTTCGTTGCAGCCTTCTAAAAATTCGTTTAATGGAATATTTTTTCCATTGAATTCAGGGAGTACACCGAGGGCGTCTTTTAGAGATATTGGCAAGATCGGTTTTTGTTCGCCTTCATTTTCGGCGTCTCTTCCGTAAACGTTCATATTAGGTCGAGCCATTGTCGGGGAGTCTGAATCTTAAATGTTTAGATTGATCAGAGGTTGGTATATGGATGGAGGGGGAGTACAGAGTGCGTACGGTATTTGAGGACATGCATAAATATGACTATAACTTCGCGAATTTTTTTTTTATTTTTTTTCCTTTTCAGATAAGAAATGGCGGACTACAACATCACTCAAGAAATGAAGAGACATGCTGTCATCGTCGCTATATGTGCGAACCATACAGATTTAGAGATCTCTAATTTTCTTAATTGCGCCCGTTCATTCGTGCATAAGGTTTGCCGTGAATTGGAAGCATCAGGAGGCGATACAGAATCGGTTGCAAAACACAAAAAGCACGAACAACGTTCTGACACTGTCCGATCTGCAGAATTTTTAGAGCAAGTGCAAGCGATCATAGACGAGGACCCTTCAAAATCAATAAGGGTCCTTGCGAGTGAGCTTCATGTTTCTGAGCGCCTTATTCGTAGAGTTGTCCACGAAGACCTTCGGTATAAGTCTCACGTGATGCGCAGAGGACAGCTCATGTCGGAACGAACACGGGAACAGAGAGTTCTCCGATCAAAACGTCTTTTAAACAAAATCAAACACCCTGAGGCGCCCAAAATGTTATGGTTTTTTTCCGACGAAAAAAATTTTGACCAACATCAAAAGACCAATCGCAGAAATGACAGATGGCTATGTTCAAATCCTACGGAGGTTCCTGTTGTTATGCACACAAAATTTCCAGCCACTGTTATGGTTTTAGGTGTTGTCAGCAACGAAGGACATGTTATGCCACCACGCTTTTTTACTCAAGGACTTCGAGTGAACTCTGCTGCATACATTGAGGTTTTGGAGACGGTAGTGAAACCCTGGATAGACAATGTAAGCGGAGGCAGACCATACATTTTTCAACAAGACTCTGCTCCTTCACATAAAGCGATGGCGACACAAGATTGGATGGCCGAAAATTTTCATGACCACATAACACCGAACCTATGGCCACCTAGCTCCCTAGACCTTAATCCCTTGGATTATTACGTATGGGGCGTAGTTGTGCGTGAGACCAATAAGCGTCTTTATAACACCGCTTCTTCGCTGAAGAATGCTATTAATGCCGTTATGGTCAATATGAACAAGGAGCATTTGATTCGGGCATGTAATCGTTTCCGGACCCAGATCGAAGAGGTTATTGCTGCTAATGGCGATTTTATTGAATAACTTTATAGCCATATATTAATTTAACGTTGTATAAAAAATTCCTAAAATTTCATTAAATTTTATTAAAAATACAAGCTAATTAATTTTACTCTCAAGTTGTCCTCAAATACCGTACGCACCCTGTAATGTCTCTAATTACTCTCAGGGGAGGGTTGACGGGAGAGTCAAGACCTCTATTCTGGGGAGAGCAAGATACACGCGGTCTGCGGGTAAAGGGATCGGCAATTTTGTCTTTATATTTTTCTGCTTTTAATGCCTTGGCGACTTGTTGCCTGGTTTGTCTCTTGCCGGTCATTTGTTGTACTTTTGCGGTTAACTTGTCGAGCTGTTCTTCGTAGCGGGAGCTACAGTCTCGCTGCTACGAAAAAACTCTGAAATCTCTTCTTTTTTTTTTTATTTAGAGTCGATTTTTCTTGCATGGGATTTAGGGTATTCGTTTTAGTATTTTTTGATTTTGATGACTTAGGGACAACACCACTGTAACCCCCTGGTTTTTTTGCCGTTTTTCAAGAATTTTTTTTTTTGTGGGAAAAAAAGACATTCCAAATTTTTTTTTTGTTTTGTTACTTGTTTATTAAAGATACATAAAAAATTTTTTTTTAATTTTTCACGCCCCATGGTGGCGCTGGGGAAGCTCCCGCGTCAGGTGCTGTTGCCTCTGCAGTGATCCGCGGCACGCAGCAGAACTGTCTTCAAATTTGATCTGAAAAAAAATACCGAGTGTTTTCGTTAATAATATGATATTTTGAAGAGAAGTACATAGGGATTTAAGAAAATATTGATTTTTAAAAAATAGGCACGCTTTTGAAATTTAAGGTCGATTTTCGAGCCAAATTTCTCGTCGAAAAAAGGCTATAACTTTTTTTATTGAGATATCGAAAAAATCCTCTGTACTTCTTTAGATAATCTAGTTTTATTGATGCAGTCCAAATTTGAAGTCGATCGAATAAAAATTGCTTGAGTTATGCTGCGTGCCGCACCCAAAAAAGTGGTTTTGAGAAAAACGCGTTTAAAGTTTGAAGTTTGTTAATTTATGTGCGCTTAATGCGCTGCACCGCTCTACAAAATATTTGATATCTCCGAAAATAATTATTTTTTCGACCTGGGACCAACGGCATTCTATTCTTAAATGTATTTTAGATTTTTCTAGATGGTTTTCAAAAAATCGATTTTTGGAAGCCGTCACAGTGGTGTTGTCCCTTAAAAATATTCGCTTTTTTTTCTTTTTTTTGTTATTTCTTTTGTTTTTTTCTTTCTTGTTATTTTTATATTATTTTAAGATATATTCTCTTGACGTTGGAAACAAGAACTTTATAAAGAGCGAATAACTTTTGTCGGGAGAGGAAAAAAAAGGTTTTTGAATAATTTAGCGTTGTTTTGATTATAAATGGTCGTTTATTTAAACTAATCTTCCTTGTAACTGCAAGAGTCACTAGCCTATCTCTCTTTTTTTCTTTTTCCTTTTACAATTCTTCCAAATACTTGGACAATTGGCTTTTCTCTTGAAATATTCTTATTCTTCTTTGGTATCTTAAAGTTTTATTTAGAAGCCTCGGTGCAGTTTGTGCATAAGGCGGGGAATTTCCCGTACATACACTGTAATCTCTCGATCCTTTCGTCGAGGGTGAACTTGGGTTTTTGTCGGGCTTCCTCGGCTTTGAACTGTTTCGCCTCAAAAGATAATAATTTCGTCTCATGATCTACTCGCTTCGCCAAATATTCAGCGTCGGAGTACCAGCGTTGGCCTTCGTTTGATGGCCTTGGCTTTCCTTGAGGGCCTTTGCGTACCTCTTTCGCTGTTTTGCGTTGGGACGCTGCCTCTTCTGGGGCGGGCCCTGACTAGTCTTTTTAATATACCCTTCGGTATAGTAACCAGGGTTGTCGTTGGGATTCACTAATAGAGAGGAAAAAAAGGAGTGTAAAAATAAGAGATATAAAAAATTAATAGAAGTAATTTCCTTAATGAGGGAGACAAATATGTTTTCTTGTAGCCTTATAGTTTCTGATAAGGCTGCTAGTCGATTCTTCAGGGTTTTTCTCTGCTGCTTGAGGATAGTGGGTTAAAATCCTCATAAATAATTGGAATCATTTAGGTATAACAGCGCTTCTATTATTTTTGTTTATTTCCTTTTATTATCTTTATTATTTATTTATTACTTATGTGTTGGTTATTGTCTTATGTATTTTATCTAGCTTATTTATTGCTTTAATTATATTATTTAACTTATTTATTTATTTATTATTTACTTGTTTTAGTTTCATTTATTTATTTGGGGTTTTTTTCCAATTATTTTTATTTAGTTGACTTAATTTATTTTTGTTTACTTATTTTTAGCTCGCAAATTAATCGACTCTGCTCTCCAATGTTTCAATTTTTGCGTGGACGTTTTTGCGGTCTCGGATATAGAATCCTATGTGCGACTCTAGAGACCAGCGAATTCTTTGCTGTTTCTGGAATATTCGCAATTGATTTAGATTCAGGGTTTCGACGTCTCTCGAGAGATTGGTCAAACGCGCGCGTAGTCTTGAATTCTCATTTGCCAACTGTTCGATCAGCTGTTCTTTTTGTTGATCCACGAACTCGAGTTCTTGCACGCGATCACCGATTTCCCGGATCAGCGTATACAAATGTGTATCGGTGAGCCTTTACAAAACCTTTTTTTCCTCTTGAAGGAGCGGTATCATTTGTATAAATTTTTATTAGTTTGTTTATAATTATTTGTTAGGATACGCCATAAAAAAAGGTTACTAATTTCAATTTCCTTTTAGTTAAAAAAAAATTTTATTTGAATGAATTTAATATACCCGTATTTTAATTTTAATAATATACATTTTCATATATTTTTTTAATCCGTAAGCAATAAAAATTATTAGATAAAAAAAAGAAATGTCCGTTGAATATATTAACAAAAATTTTTTTTTTATTATTATTATTTCTTAATTTTAGTATAATGTTAGTATTTTAATTGAATTCTGATACTTGTATTTTAAAACCAAGTCAGTGTGTGAACGATGCTCAACATGTGTATTTGAAATCTGATACTCATATATGTAATATTACCTCTATTATGCTTATATTAAGATTTATATAGAAAATATTTAATTAATACAAGTTTAGATATTATAATGTAATGCATGTATGTTCAATTGGGATTTCTTTTTGTTTACTTCATCAATTATTAAATTATTTTGATTATTTTGATATTATTGATCTTTATGATTTTTTTATTTATTTATTATTTAATTTCTTTATTTATTACCACGGCTTGCCTTTTTCTAATTCAATTAATTTTCTTATTTATTTATTATTCTTTTTTATTATTCTTTTTTAGCTTGACTTCATATTTTTATTATTTAAAACTTAAAATTGACGTAAATTTTTTATTTATGATTTATTTTTCCTCTTTACTTCTTATTTATTCGTTAGTTTATTAATTTATTTCACGTCGTATATATTTTTTTGTATCTTTTTTACTTTATTTTTATTCATTTTACTTCATTGTATTGATATATTATTATATATTTTGTTATATAAATTTTTTTATATCTTATTTTTCGTAAACAAAGAAATCTTGTCTTTCCAAAATTGTGTAAATGCTGTTTTATCGTGTCGTTCGTTTATCTTATTTAATTCGCTTTTACTTATTTAATTCCTTTTATTTACTCGTTTATCTTTTTCCGTTTGTTTTATTTTCACAATTTATTACTCATATTTTATTTTGCATTATTATTTTTATTATTGCACTTTTTTGATTTATTATTAATTTATTTATCCTTCTTAATATGAGTTTTTCATTGTATTTGATTTTATATTGATTTATTCGCTATCTACTTCCTTTTATTTCGATTCAATTTTTATTTCATTTGTAATGTTTATATTTAATATTTTTCTCTTTTGTTAATGCTTCTACTCTTACATTTATTTGTAAATTTGTTTAAAATATGTCACAATTTTTTTTTATTTTCGTTTTGTGATTACGAGGGCAGTCCCAAAAGTACCCGACAGAAAACAGTAAAGAAATTGCGAAAATGTTTTTTATTTTTCATCATATTCTCCTTTCAGTTCGATACACTTTTTCCAATGATGTTCAATAGCTTTGATACCCGCTTTATAGTAGGAACCGTTAAGCTCCTCAAAATACCTACTAACCGCAGACTCTACCTCTTCATTGGTGGCAAATCTTTTGCCGCCGAGCCATTTTTTCAAATTCGGAAAAAAAAAATAGTCCGAGGGAGCCAGATCTGGCGAATAGGGTGCGTGAGGAAGCAATTCGAACTTCAACTCATTGATTTTAGCCATCGCAATGACGCACGTGTGGACTGGTGCGTTGTCGTGATGAAACAACACTTTTTTTTTCGTCATATGGGGCCGTTTTTTCTTGATTTCATCACTCAAACGCTGCAATAAGGCTGCATAATATGCGCCGTTGATTGTTTTTCCTTTTTCGAGATAATCAATAAATATTATTCTACGCGCATCCCAGAAAACGGATGCCATGACCTTGCCAGCTGACTGAACTGTCTTTGCTTTTTTTGGAGCCGGTTCTCCCTTTTTAGTCCATTGCTTTGACTGCTCCTTGGTCTCAGGTGTAAAATGATAGACCCATGTTTCGTCCATGATTATAAATCGACGCAAAAACTCGGCTTCATTGCTGCGAAACATTGTTAAACACTCGATGGAAACCTCCTCACGTTGCTGTTTGTGCTCCATTGTGAGCAAACGCGGCACCCATCTTGCGCACAGCTCTCTCATGTCCAAATTTTCGATCAAAATGCGATGCACAGCACTTTTTGAAATGCCTGCGATGTCTGCTATCTCGCGCACTTTTAGTCGACGGTCATCCAATACCATTTTGTGGATTTTCTTGACATTTTCTGACGTAGTGACCTCACTTAGTCGACCACTGCGGTGTTCATCTTGGCAGCTCGTACGACCTCGCTTAAACTCAGCTACCCAATATTTAACCGTTGTAAACGAAGGAGGAGACTTCCCCAGAGTAGAATCCAGCTCGGCTTTGATATCGGTTGGACTTAGACCTTTCAAATGAAAGTATTGTATCACATAACGATGCCCGATTTTTCCCATATTTACAAATTCACTGAGAGCGTTCACTTTAGATGTCTGTAAAAAAAATAATAATAAACGTAATCGCAGTAATTGTTTTTTTAAAACTACGTGTATCCATAAGTCAGATCGGGTACTTTTAGGACTACCCTCGTATATCGTACAAAGATAGAGAGAAAAGTGAAAATGAAAAAGACAAACTCTTAAAAACTTGCAGTTTCCTTTGAAGATTTTAAGAAGAAAAAAAAAATTTATTTCTTCTTCCTTTTTCTTCAAAATCCCTTCGGGGCCTCTAAAAATGTTATTATGTAACGTCGGGTGTTACTCTTTTAGCTATGGTTAAGCTACAATGCTATTTTGCCGTTAAGTCTAAACATTGAAGCTTATGGGCTCGGGGCGACGAAGAATATAGTTTGTAAACGTTTGTTTGGGAGAGGTGTGTGTTTCCAGGATTGAGCAGATGCAGGAGGCTTGGTTTCTGAAATTGGAATTAGCCTCGATCCCTACTCTGGATAAGGTCCTACTAAGATGATAGTGGATAGCAGAATAGTCGGCCGCGTTTCGGCCAATAATTCTGTTAAAGGATTTTAAGATAAAGAAAAGATTTTAAAACATTTAAATCCGAACTCACTTTTTATTTAAGGGGGGAAATCACAGTAGCACACAAAAAAATAAGCATATTTTCGGGAATTAATTTTGGCTGAATAAAAGTATCAATCGAAAATCTGTAAAGTAGGTTTTATAGCAATACTAAAAAAGTACAAAATGTAATTTTTTTAATCAAAAATATTTAAAAATGGCGGCTGCGCAGCATATGCCCCAAGGCGCCTATTTTTAAAAGCGTGTCGATGGCCGAAGACGTAGACTCATTAATTTTTGACCTGGAAGAAAAAACCAAAAATTTTTAGTTTTCATATAACAACAACTAGCGAGCTACGTAGGATTTTTTCGATGTATTGATTTTTCACAAGATGGTGCATGTTTAAAAATAAAGTTAAATTTTTAAAAAAAAAAAAACGCTATCAAATCTTCGATAAAAAAAAACTAAGCTATATAAAATAAAAAATCTTACGTAGCTCCGTGGAGAAAGATAATTCAAAGCTACTGTCAAAATTTTAAGTCGATCGGTAGAGATTTGCTTGAGTTATGTCTTCGGTGAGCTCAAAAAAAGTGGTTTCGAGAAAAACGCGTTTAAAGTTTTAAGTACGTAGGAGCATACCTGAGTGGCGTTACCGCAGAATAAAAAATTTGGGCACTCGGGCACTTTTGCCGTGTTCCATCATTTGGTATATTATTTTTAAGACCCTAAAGCACCTTTTAGGCGAAAAAAATTTTTTTCGAAAAATTGAAAATTTAACTGTGATTTCCCCCCTTAAGAATTAAGTGGTGCGCGACAAATCATCTAGCTCTCTCTTTCTCTCTCTGTTGCTATGGTTGACTTCTCGTCGTCTTCTTCTTCTTATTTATTTGAAAAATTGAATAGTCTGCTTGGCGTAGCTGCTTTGCAGTTTCTTCCTAGTTTTTCCTTGTAGTTGCTTGAGGTCTGTTCGTAGTGATAATTCCTTGCTTGCTTGTAGTAGTGTAACTTGTTCCTTAGTAATGTTCCTCGTAGTAAAGTTTTGCGTAGTACGTGGGTCCTTAGTATTGTTTCCCCCGTAGTATTTTGCGTAGTGCGTGGGTCCTCGAGTGCTGCCTGAGGTCTGCTGCTTGGTGATCATTTTGTGCCATATTTAAATGCGTTAGAGAAGCTACTCAGCAAATTCCTTGTTTGACCGGGAAATTCCGGGAGAGGCCAAGTTTTTCGGGCCCCCTCTTCCTGGCGGGCTTCTCGGAGAGTGAGAATTAGAGAGAGAGATGATCCATTTTTGCGGAATTTTTACATAGGTTCATTATTTACTATTTGCAACAAAATAATGTTAATTTAAATTGTACAATCGTGTTCTATTTAAAATTTAACGCATTTTATAAAAAAAATGAAGTTTTTTGTCGCATTTTAAGTAATTAATTTATATAGTGATTTTCTAATAAAAAATGATTATTTAAATAATAAAAAAAAAGATTGCTACTATGGATACGAATGATATCCTTAGGTTAGCGAGAAGGAAATTAAAGTAAGATAATAGCTTAAATAATCATTTTTAATTAATTTCTAATTATTCGTTAAGGACTGTTAGAGGAGTACTTGTTTGATTATCTTTATTTTCAAAAGGTTATTAAGTAAATATTTGCTAGTATAATTGTAAATTTATATTGAAATTCCTACTATTAATAATCATTTGGATTACAAAATGTAATTATTAATGGAATTTCTTTTTGTTCAGTTTTATAAAAATAAAGTAATGTAGCTGGTCGCGGACTATTATTTTATTCTATCAAATAGTAAAATAGTAATAATTAGGATGGTTGAATTGTCGCTAAAATTGAAAATTAAACTAGAGGAATTATAACAGTTGAACGTTGGCCTATTGCAGTTGATTTAAATTAATTACTTATTTTAATTCGCTTAATTTATAAAAAATTTTATTTAATTAGTTATTTATTTATTTAAAAAAAATTATTTGGAGTGTATTACAAGAATTCAGGACATTCCAGATTATTGCGCGATGTTCCAAATTACGCTATAAGAAAGACTACCTTGCAAGAATTTGTATGTCGAATAAAATTTGTATTGACCGACTTAGCAATCTAGCTATTTCCTCACTTAGAAGAAAGATGATATGTGTGCGATTGTTTGTAAAAATTGCATCGTAGTAAAACTGAGTTTAACAAGAGCGGCTATTCAACTCTTGGTTTAGCTTTGGTTGAGTTTCCCAATGGTTTACGTCAGTAGGGAGTGCGTCGCGTAGGTTGTAGAGGGGATTATTGTGTCAGGAAAGACAGCTAAGAACTTTTCGGCTGTCAAAACACAAAAAAAACGGAGGTCATGCACCGATGTTACAGTAATTATTTAATGAGAAAGAATATTTGTGAAAAAATATTATCAAAGTTTAAATTATTCAAATGCATTTCCTATCAATATTTAATAATTGCTATTGAAAATATTAATTACAATAAGTAGTTTGCATATTACTTGCTAGTTTTTATAAAATTATAATACTTTCGTTACAATCAATGTAAAATCGCATTATGAATGTTTTGTGTTAAACTTTTTAAACTAAAGTTTTTTAATTACTCAAATAATTATTATAAAATTTGGGTAAAGGTTGAAAAAGTAATTTTTTACTAATTAACCTTATACTTGACAGTAGATTCTACCTTTATAGAATTTTTTGTCGGTTGAGTTCTTTTTGTAAAGCAATTATGACAATTACTGGGAATTAGGGTAATTGCATCATTAAATTAACTAGCCATAATTTATAATTATAAATATTATATATTTGAAAAAAAATTTTAATTTAATAAAATTCTAAGGGGTAATTTAATACCCTTTAAAGGGTGCCAGTCGCGCGCAATGTCGCGATCTGCTAATTGAATATTTACGCGTGCCATTTGTAGCCTTGCACGCTCGCTAGTATGACAAAATTAAGGGTTTTAATTACTCAAAATTTAACTGGCAAACACGGAGCAATAGAACGAAGCCACATTAAAATTTCAAAATATGTACGCGAGCAAGCGATTGTATGACGACTACGCACGCCGTCGAACGCGGCACTCAAGAAGGAGGGAAAGAGATAGAGCGAGGGAAGGTTACTTGCCGGCCAAGAATTAAAATGCAGCTCATCCTTGCTGCAGTACAAAAATGATGCTACGCGTAAGCTAAATCGTAAAACTATTGTGAGCGTGGTCGCGTGCTAAAAGCTAGAAACGCATCGGTGGAGTAAGATGTAGCCTTGTTGCTGTGTGGCGTATTCTAACCTTGCCGCGCCGGGTACGCAAGTGTGCTTAGTTGAGCTAGTGAGGCGACTTCTAATGTGGCAGCAGCTCTTGAATTATTATGTAAGTTAATCTACCGTTTCAAATTTTATAACATCTAGCTGATTTGCGTGTCCTCTTGTCCTATAGCTTTCCTGCAGCTTCCTTGGGCTATAGTAGCTTTAAGGTGTTTAATTGCATTTTCTCTATGATGGTTGGCCTACTTTAATAATCTTGCTACTAGCCTGCGGGTAAGATTTTGTATTTCTTGAGTTCAGTTATATGTTGCATGGCTCTATTAAACTTAAAAAAGGCCAATTTCACCTGCACGAGGAAGCCTTATGCAGTGCATATTCTATGTTATTTAGCCTATTATACTTTACAACTTTGCCTTTTTTTCTCAATATCTTCTCTGAGGTGACAAGCTTGTACGCTTAAATATTCATAGTCTCCTTATTGAATGTTCTCTTGCTAATTATTTTATTGGCGTGGGCCATCGAAAAGCTCTTGCAAATAACAACACCTCAACACATAATGCTACAAGGAGCTATAATGTAGCTAACCTAGAGAATTCGCTGCTTGATTAATTTTAGCTACTTCCAGCTTACTTAAGAAGGACGCGCTGGTTGAAGAGGTCAGCGGTGCAAGCTTCATTGGTGCAACGCTGGAGATGTAGTGTGATACGCATGTTAGGGAGGGAATTAGCTAGTGTGTGAGGGAGTTAGGGATTAGGATATGGGTGATTGAGTGCATGCTACAGAAATAGAGGCCGGTAATGAGCTACAGTAGACACGGTTGTCTATTGTTAGCTCGATAACTTAATTCTGTGACTGGCAGTGAAATCTGCTATGTTAGATAATATACGAGGTGTGTTCAGAAAATAACGGGAATTTGCATTTTTTGAAAAAAATATTTATCTATTCGTCTACATTAATTTTGTCGCCTTCAAAGTAGTTCCCATTAGATATTATGCATTTGTGCCAGCGTTTCTTTCAATCCTCGAAACACTTCTGAAACTCGATCGTTGGGATAGCCTTTAGCTTTTTCAGCGATGCGCTTTTAATGCCATCTATGCTTATAAAACGACGGCCCTTTAAGGTGCTCTTTACTTTTGGAAATAAAAAAAAGTCACACGAAGCCATGTTTGGTGAATATGGAGGCTGGGGCATCATTACAGTATTGTTTTTGGCCAAAAATTCACGAACAAGCAATGAAGTGTGATCAGGTGCATTATCGTGATGCAAAAGCCATAATTTGTTTTGCGATAAATCCTGGCGTTTTTTTCGGATTGTTTCACGCAAACAGCGTTGAACTTGTAGATAGTACTTCTTATTGACCGTTTGATCTTGTGGCAAGAATTTATGATGCACTATGCCATTAAAATCGAAGAACACAGTGAGCATAACCTTCACGTTCGACCGCACTTGTCGAGCCTTTTTCGGTCTTGGCGATCCAGAATGCCTCCACTTCAACGATTGAGCCTTAGTTTCGGCGTCACATCCGTAAACCCATGTTTCGTCACCTGTTATAACACGTTTTAGTAATTCTGCATCGTTGTTGACTTCATTTAGTGACTCCTGAGGAACTTCCATTCGCCGCTGTTTTTGTTCAAAATTTAACAATTTTAAAACAAATTTTGCTGCCACGCGTTTCATAACCAAAACATTTCAAAAAATTTCATGGTATGAACCAATCGATATGCCAACATCATTAGCGACTTCTCTGATTGTGATTCGGCGATCGTTCAAAACCATTTCTTTCACTTTTTCCACTTTTTCATCGGTTGTTGATGTGCTGGGGCGTCCGGGGCGTTCGTCATCTTCAACGTCTTCACGGCCATCTTGGAAACACTTACACCACTCGTAAACCCTTGTTTTAGCCATAACGGACTCACCATAGGCCTTTGTTAACATTTCACACACTTTGTTACACTTTATTTCATTTTTTACGCAAAATTTGATACAAATTCTTTGATCCATTTTTTTTAACAAACGAAAATCGCCGAGCTTATTAAAACACGTCTAACCTTAGCGGCTGCCACTGACAAAGTCAACAATGAATACAGCTGAAAATTGTATCATACTTCAGGGGTACGTGTACCAACATAATAAAAACAAATTTTGACAATCGGACTCTCCAAACCCGCGAAATTTCAAAATTCCCGTCATTTTCTGAACACACTTCGTA
Organism: Chalcis sispes; assembly: GCA_949987625.1. NCBI lineage: Eukaryota > Metazoa > Arthropoda > Insecta > Hymenoptera > Chalcididae > Chalcis > Chalcis sispes. Next base: position 17,907,262 of record OX465098.1, on the reverse strand, counting down.
TATTAGCGTATGTTTATATACTTACACGCATTTCATCTTGAGAATTACGATTCAAATCTGCTAGAATAAGTCTTGAGTCATTATTGCCAGTGACATCAATCATATCTATACTGTTTGGTAATGCACGAATTTCAGTATTCGGTTCCCAAATTGCATCTAACCACTTGGACGTGATACATTGTCTTCTTTCCATCGTTTAGGATAAATTCTTCTTAAAATTGAATAATAAATAAAAATTGAGAAAAATTAATCACAAGTATATTATTATAATTGAAAGTTTTTATAATAAGACCATAAAATTTACATTATATAATATTATATAATATTTACATTAATATTCAAAGTTATTAGAATTTCCACAAATAATAATTTTGTTCATCTGATAGTATGTTAACCTTTAGACTGCTGGGATTTGAGGTGTCAAAAAATTGTTTAAAAGTGCCCGAACTTGTATCTAGTAATATGCAGTAACTGTATACAAAGTTAATATTATACAATGGATCGAGTCGATATATCTTCTGTTCAACAGGCTAAGGTTAAGAAAATGTTTATGATCATGAAATCTTAAAATAAGTATCATATAAGAGTTTTAAATGTTGCTAAACATTATGACAATGTCAAAATTTGAAAACTACGAATTGTATTATTCTTTTGCAAAAAAAGTGCTAAAATATTTTGATTTTTCGACTATTTTTTAGCGTTACCCATGAAGATGTGAACATAGAAATTATTTATGTTGCTTCTTGTTTCCTTTTTTTTTTATTTATATCTAAAAAATTATTTCAATTCCTATAAAAATTAGAGTTTGTAACTTATGCATTTTAAAATACTAACACAAAGAATACTTTCGTCACGAAAGATTCCTTTTTTATTATTTTATTTGTAATAGTACGGGTAATATAATGAAAAACACTTTTTGGTTGATTTTCATCGTGATTTTCACACGCTCGTTAGTCTATTTTTACATACTTAAGGGGTTACCCCCAGTTGTAGCTCAACAAAAAAGGCCTTTTTCATGATTTTTTTTAAAGAAAATTACAAAACTTTTTTAAACGATTATTATACCATCTTAAAGAATACATCTTGAAGAACTTAAGAAAAGGGAACAGTAATTTTTTTATTGCAAAATATTTCATTGTTAAGTGGCAAATGGCCGCCAATGAAATAGTGTTTTTATTTATACGGTTTGCGGTGACCAACATTGCGGCGAAGTGGATCATTTGAAACAAAAAATGTGGATAGATTTAGTTAAATATAAGTATAAACTAGTCTTTAATCAAAGGATTTAGAAAAATATTCATTTTTCACAAAATTGCGGACAGTCAAAGTTAATGGTTCGATTTTAACGAAAAAAAACGGCTGTTTTTTGGCTATAAAACGGCCATTTTTTTCGAAACAAAAAATCGAATGATTAAAGACTACATTTTTATGTATTAAATAAGCCTGCAAAATTTCAAGATTTTAGATTTACAACAGATCTTTAGTCTCTTATAGAAATCTTCAGTTCCCCTCCAAATGATCTTCATTTGTACATGTACGGTCACCTAAATATATAAATAGAAACTGCAATGTACTTGGGCAAATATATGTATGATTCTTACGGAAAAAATTATTTTCCTTTAGAGTCGATAAATCCGCTTTCTAGTATCTAAAGATTAAGAGAAAAATTGCAGAGGAATAAAATCGTTGAGTAGATATATGGATCACAAATATTATAGTTGTTTCAACAAAGAAACGAAATGTTAAGCTCCACGTTTAGTCCAAAGAAATATACCGATATTATATAGTTTTATTATAGATAAAGTTTTTAGTAGGTGATTGAAATGGAAATATAAATTTAAAAGCGATGAAATAATGAAACAGGAAAAAAGCAATAAATGTACTCATGAGAAGAAAAAAGATGTCATAGTACAAAAAGAACGCTAAGAAATCTATAAAATATGTCAGAATAAAATTCTATAATTAATAATGGAAAAAGGCGATCATCTTTAAATTAGTAAATAGTATATCAATAAGAAAATTATAATAAGTCTATTTTAGTAGTGTAAACAAAGTTATTTGGTGATACACAATACCCAAAAGATGCGCACCAACGTGTAAAATGTGAAAGATCATTAAACAGTAATATGTAATTGATGCACAAAAAAATATAACAAAATTATAAACGTTGTATGAAACATTGCTGACTTAACGCGAGTATTAAATAAAAATTGTATAATAAATACGCAACAAGAATTCACATAGAAATAACGTATTAGAAAAATTTCAATTTTGCAACGAATAAAAGTGAATATTAAACTTTATGACATAACAAAGGCTGTGCCACCATCGCAGTTGGCTATTACAGTAGCCAACGGAGAGGGGCTCACGCACTCATATATTCTCCGGCGAGTATTGAATCTGGGAAAGTGGTTACGGGAGTAACTGCGCGGCGCGGTAAGAGGAGAAAGATCGCGCTTGGATGGAGAGTTAAATTGTACTGAGGCTCCGTGCTGCATGGAACTAAATCTGGTAAATATGGTGGTTGAAGTAACGATTTGAACTTCAATTCGTTGATTTTTTTTTTAATAGGCAGGTGCGTTGTCATGGTGAAACAAGATTTCTTTCATCACCAAGTAAGGTCGTTTATTTTTTCTTCGCTCTTCAAACGCTGCAATAACTCTCCGTAATGTTAACCAGTGATAGTTTCACTTTTCTCCGGGTAATCAATGAGAATAATTCCTTTTTCATCCCAAAAAACAGTTACCATAACCTTATTCGTCGATAAAATTGTTTTTGCTCTCTTTGGGGTTGGTTCACCTGGTCCAATCCATTGCTTTGACCGCTGTTTACATTAAAGAGTGTAATAGTAAATTAAAGTTTTATCTACAGTTATAAAACGACGCAAAAATTAGCTAAGGTTTCGTTTGTACAGCGCCAAATTTTTAATTGAAACAGTTTTCCAGGTAAATTTTTGATCGACCGTTAGAAAACGCGGTATCTACCTAGCACAAAACTTTTCCTAACTTAAATGTTTATATAAACTATTGTGTACACGTACATTTGACATCTAAGTAACCTTTGCTATCTCCTTTACTTTCAATTTGAGGTTCTCCATCATTATTTTATGAATTTTTTCTATAATTTCAGGAGTTGTGACCTCAACAGGGCGTCCTAAAAGTGGTTCTTTAGAAGTGATCATGCGACCCTTCTTAAATTTAGAAACCCACTGTTAAACCATTGAATATGATAGAAAAGAGTCTTGGAGTGTGTAATCTAGCTCTTCTTTAATTTGTGATGGTTTTAGGCCTTTTAAATAGAAGTATTTGATAACCGCACGCTTCTTTGATTCTTTTATTTTCATATACGAGGTGTGATCAAAAGGTAAGGTGACTTTTTGAATTTCGCGCGCTCTGTACACTCTAATTTCAAAACTTTTTTTTTTTTTTGTTATGTTGGTACACTCGTCACGATCATATGTTCACAGTTTCGACTATATAACATGTGTTGTTTTTATGTGAGAGGCATAAAGGTTAGACTGGTGTTTGCGTGCTCGGTGATTTTTTGCTGTTGAAAATGATGGAGCAAAGAGTTTGTATTAATTTTTGTGTAAAAATGGTATTAAGTGCTTAAAAACTCTTGAAATGTTGATAGTGGCGTACGGTGAGTCAACTCTTCGCAAAAAGAATGTTTATAAGTGGCATAAGTTATTCCAAGAGGACCGAGAAAATGTTAACGATGAACCTCGCTCCGGACGCCCCAGCACATCAAAACCCGACGAAAATGTTCAGAAAGTGAAAGAAATTGTGTTGAAAAATCATCAAATCACGATTAGAGAAGTAGCTGATGATCTTAACATATCTTTTGGCTCATGCCAATCGATTTTAACGGATGTTTTGGGTACGGCACATGTGTCAGCGAAATTCGTTCCAAAATTGCTTAATTTTGATCAAAAGCAGCATCGCATGAACATCGCCCAAGATATGTTGAACGACCTCAATGATGATTCTGATCTGCTCAAGGAGAGCCAAGACCGAGAAAGGCACGCCAAGTTCGTTCGAATGTGAAGGTTTTGCTCACAGTTTTCTTTGACTACCATGGCGTTATGCATCAAGAATTTCTACCACAAAGTCAAAGTTAATTTTTATCACACGTTGTAAGCAATTGAAGCGTTTTGTTCAATCAGCTGTCAACTATCAGAGCAAATTTTATGCTACTTTGGTCGAAAACGAGTTAATGTCCGATAAATTCTGCTCTCATCTTATCTAAAAATTATCTCAAATAATTTTATTTAAATCAACTTACTTAATTTTCAATTTAAATTTCTATTATTCGGCGTAAGAATTCATATGAATTGAAGACCGTGCGAAGGTACACAATGCGTGACATAGCACGCAAAAGTTTTTAACAAAGTTAATTTACGATCAACAGAAACTATTTGTAAAGATAAAATCCAGATGAAGTACAACTTTGATGAAAAAGTACAGTGGTTCATACAAAGTTCATTACGACAAAAACAGCGGTACGAATTACGTAACTGTCATAGATTCTGAAAAAGTATCTTTATTATTTACTGTAGCAGGCGTGATCCCAAAAATTGCAATGAAAAGATGGTGTGATGAAAAAAGAACAAAGGCTGGTGTAGAATTTCTAGAAGTTATGTCAGTTTATAACTAGTCAATGAGAGGAGTTGACCTTTACGATTATCGGTGTAACAGCGTTTTATCTAGCAATCAGTCAAAGAAACGGACGTGGGTGATCTTCTTACGCCTAATTTAATCGTCGATCACAAAGACAGTTGTCCTATGGAATATTTGCAAAAATGATAAAAAAATTAGAACAAAAGATTTTGCGATTCTCATTAGTGATCACTATTTTCAAAAAACTTTTCAGCGATACAAATGTTTATCCAAAAAAAAGCAAACATACTCAAAATGCACTTGGTGAATTGAAGTTTTGTATAGACTAAAATAAATACTATTGTGTTGCTTGTTTTAATAACCATTGTAACGTCGGTGATTACGGTTCGATGCGTTATTAGACAAAACGCGAGCGATCGTTGCCTTTTAGAGCCTAAGCAGTGAAGCTTAAGAGCTCGGGATAACGAAGGAGTTTTAGCTTTACCTTTTTCCTTGCCTTTTCTTTTGAAAGGGTGGTGTAATGCAGAATTAAACGTGCGTCTAGGCCGAAACTCAGGCCTGGTACACCGCTCTTGAAAGGTCCTAACAAGTGCAAAGAGGTAAGAGGCAGTTAGCCGAAACTCAGGCTAAATGCTACCTCTGGGAGAATATAAGATAGAGTAGACAGTGATAAAAAGCAAATAAAATAAATCTTTTTAGTTTTTAACTCACTTTTATCAGTTGGTAAATTCTTGGTTGTTGGATCTGATCTCTCTCTCTCTCTCTGTCTGGCAGAAGATTGGAACGCGTTGACGTTTGGCAAGAAGAAGAACAAGAAAAATGAATGCAATAAAAACGGGAGCTTCGATGAGTCCAGTGAGTGCAGCAATACGGAAGTCCGGTGGTCCTGGAGTAGGCGAGTCCGCTACCCGCAGGTGGATCTCCCCTTTTTATGCATTCGTACAGCGATAACGCTGTGCCAATCCGATTGCTCGAAATTAGCGCAGGGTGGACGCTAATGCTTTATCTTGAAGGCGTTCCGTTTGAGTGTGAGAGTGAGAATTAGAGAAAGAGAGAGATGATCCCTTTCTGCATAATTTTTTATGCATTTTTATTTTCTATTGTTTAGAACGGAAATACATTAACTTAAATTACATGATTGTTTTGTATTTAAGATTTAATGCGTATTACAAGAAAAAACGAAGTTTAAGTAGCATTTTTATGCATTAAATTTATATGGATACATAAAAAATAATTATTTAAATAAATAAAAAATGATTACTATACAGGACACGTATGGTATCCGTGGGTTAGTAAAATAATAATTAAAATATGATTTATAATGGTTTCAAAATAATAATTTAAATAATTATTCTTTTACAATTTTATCTAATCTGTAGATAATTGTTATAACTGTCGGATAAATAATTAATCGTTTGATGCTATTTTTTGGTAAAACCAAGAGTTATTTAATTATTATTTATCAAGTTTTTTTTCTACCGCTACGTTATTTTCAATTGAATTAATTAAACAATTATAGAATAAATTAACTGTTTCGCACTGACGATTATTAGAAATTAAGACAGTGGGAAAACGCGACAATTCTTATAAAATATTGCAAAAAAAAAATTATCAGTTGAATAGTTATGATTATTTGAAATATTTATTGATATAATTTTCTTCTCGCAGAGAATTATAAGCACTTACGCAGAATTGAGGTTACTCGGACATAAAATATATATGTGTGAAAAAATCAAGAAGCGCGCCAGCGCCCCATGGTAAGTATTGGTACTAACCACGGGCGCCTGGCGCACCCATTTATACATTAAATTGATTTATGAAAAAAATTAAAAATTTTTTTTAATTATACATTTTAATATTTAATAAAATGTAATCTATCACCTTTGCTTCTTTTTTTATGTTCTTCAAATAAAAAAAAAAACATTAACATTCGTGCATTCGTTACGAAGATACGATATGCGTCCCCAAATTTTCATCAAATCGCTCTTCAAGCATTTCGTTTAATATCTTGATTCATATTAGGATAAGATAATCTAAACAAGATAATCTCTTGTTTTTATCTCATCATCTCTTAATATGTATACATACTAACTATACTAAAATATCTCATCATCTCTTTATATGTATATATATATATATATATATATATATACTAACTATACTAAAATAAAATATATATAGTACATTTGTAATAAATGTGTATATATATATTATACATACATACTATATTTTAAAATAATTTTAAATGAAGCTATTTGTGTGTATATATACGAGGTCTGGCTATTAAATAACGAGACTGCGCGCCTAGAGGGCGCCGTAGAGGGGTGGGGAAAAAAACGAGTAGTGCGTTGGGTATCTAGATATCTTGTCTATGCACGTACCAAAACACGTTCTCGTCACTATTATTGTATTTGTGCAGTAGCGGTTTGAAACGAACGTGTTTTTTTCTCGTGCCGAAAACCATGTGTGACGAAAAACAGGAGCAACGTATCAATCTTAAATTTCTCGTTGAATTGAAAAAAACTACGACTGAGTGCTGTAAATTGTTGCAAGAGGCCTGTGGGGACAATTCTCTATCTCGTGCGCGTGTTTTTGAGTGGTGTAAGCGCTTCAGTGAGGGCCGAGTGAGCACTGAAGATGACCAACCAAATTCAAGGCAATGTTGATCGTTTTTTTCGACATTAACGGTATCGTGATGACTGAATGGGTTCCAGAGGGTCAGACTGTCAACCAGACTTACTATTTGTCAGTTTTGGCATCACTGCGAGAACGAGTTCGTAAGAAACGGCCCGAGTTGTGGAAGAACAACTCGTGGATTTTGCACCAGGACAACGCACCTGCCCATAACGCGCTATCTGTGAAGCAGTATTTGACCGTTAAGCGCACTCCAGTGCTCGAACACGCGCCGTACTCGCCAGATTTGGCACCGTGCGACTTTTTTTTGTTTCCGAAGATAAAATATGCTTTGAAAGGGACCCGATTTCAGTCGATGGAAGCGGTAAAGCAAAAAACGGCAGAGCTCCTAAAGGCCCTCACCAAAGAAGACTTCCAGCACTGCTTCGATCAATGGAAAAAACGTATGGAAAGGTGTGTGGCGAGTAAAGGGGAGTATATTGAAGGGGAGCATTCGAATGTAGAATAATTTTTATAATAAGACCCTTTTTCGTAACCAGTCTCGTTATTTAATAGCCAGACCTCGTATACTATTTTAGAGATTATATTTTTTCAAGATTTTAACGAACCGATATATATATCATGTGTTGATAGTATTAAAAAAAATTAAATACGTATTGATACTATTTAAAAATTAAAAATATTATACTTTTACTTAAAAGTGTTTATTGTTGGCATTATTCAAGTAAATAATAAATAAACATGAAATGATTGTGCTTAAAACGAAAACAATCAAGGGGTTATAAATTATGTTTACTATTTTTTCTATAGTGTAAAGTATTTTTTTAAATTAAGATATAATTACAATTTAATTATATTGAATTTTCAATTATTTCTTAATTAAAAAAAATACTTTACAATATAGAAGAAATTTTAAATTTAAAATTAATACAAGTGTATATGGGTTGCCATGCAACTTATGATTCAAATTTAAATATTAGTTCTACAAGCGTTGCATGGCGTAATGGTTAGGGCGCCTGGTTTATAATGCGACGGACCCGGGGTTCGATCCCACCGTAGATCAAACATTTTTCTGCGTTTTTTTCCGTAAAATAATGTGTCAAATGATATGTGCGACAATGCGAATAAACGATTAAATGTAATGCGTATGTTAAAAATATGTATAATCATAATAAAAAATAAAATTTTAAACATATAAAATACTTAACTAAAGTTTTTATAAAGGTTTTAAAAAAGTATTTTAAAAAGTTTTATCAACTACATACAATCATTATAATGATTAGCTTTTTGGTTTTTACACGAAAAAGAAATATGTAACCGTTCTAAAAGCTAATAACTATTTATATTCTAGCTTTTATCGCATCTTTGTTTGTAAGGACATTTCCTAAAAATAAGAATCTAGTAAAATCTTATAAACATTTATGAAATTTATAAAATGACGATAAAAACTTCGAAACATTAATATACATTATTGACTATTATTAGAGTCTAAAATCCACACATTATAAGATTTTAATATTACATAATAAAAGCTAATAATCATTATTAAGAATTACTTTTTGTTAATAACATTTATATACACGTGATTATTTCCGCTTGGGTTTCATGAAAGAACATTTTTTTAGAACAATCTTTAAAAATTGGTCGTTCTGTTGTCAGTGCTAGAGCTGATAATATTATACTATATTTGATTGTAAAGTATTTGATTGTATTGATGGAGTTTGTACTTGGATTTCCACCTACAGTTGTTGGAGAAATTGTTGCAGTAGTTAAAGCCTACACAACTCGAGTTGCTGATGGTGCTTTTCCTACTGAATTATTAGATGAAATAAGTGAAATATTACAAAAGAGAGGAGTCGAATTTGGTGTTACAACAGAGAGAAAAAGACGTTGTGGTTAACTTAATTTAGCTTTATTTAGATGAACAGCAATAGTTATCGCGTAAGTGCACTTTTTTCAATAATGAAGAAAGCTATAATTTTATTTTTATTTATAATAATGAAATTTAGTTTATTAAAGTTATAAAATTCACTCATTCGTCTGCTTATTTATTGAATATTCACTTAGAAAAAAATTCAAGTAATTTTGTATATTTTTCTAATTTTATTAAAAGTTTATATCTACAATATTAATAAATTTATATTATTTTATTGTATTATTTTTCTTATTTGTCTAAAAAGTTATTCAAGCAATTTTATGTATTTTTCTAATTTTATTAATAGTTTGTACCTACAATATTAATAAATTTTTATTATTTTATTGTATTATTTTTATAATTTGTCTAAAAAGTTATAATAAAGTTTGTTTTTGGGTTTTTAATCAATAATATATTAATAACACAATCAATTGCAAGTCTTATTACACCTTACTAGGTTCCTTTATATTTGCTTCGCAATCATTTTTTTTTTATTCTGTGCTACCTATTTTTTGCTCATGATCATACATAATAGTTTAAAGTTTAAAAATATTGTTTCATTTACTTTTGCACTGTATGATCTCTATCTATGGCATGGTATACGAACATGTATTATTGTACTTTTTTCAGCCTTATCACGACTGGAGGTGTTTCAGAATTTATCAAATACAATTAATTATCTGTTTAACAAAAGTGTGATTATTTAAGTAATCAAAAAAATTTAAAACTTAAAATGAGTAATAGTAAGAAAAAATTTTTCTAAATTCAATAATTAATTTCTTTCGATTATTTATAAATATATTTTTTAGAATTTACATTGGATAAAGTTAAACAAACTTTTGTACTCAAAAATAAAAATAAATAAGAAAATAGTCAGATATACAAATTAGATATTTTGATAAATTTCATGGAAACTGGCACATGGATCGATTTGACTCCTACAAATTCAAACTTATTAATGTTATATGAAGATTCGTTGTGATAATAAATAGTTAATGTAAACAATTGGCTATAAGAATATATTTTATTAAATATTTAATCACTTGTTTCTTATTTGCCGCTAAATTTATAATTTTGTGCCTATTCATTTCCAATTCTCTATGTTCTTGCTAAAAGTAAATTAATGTTTATTTCATTAGAATATTATTATTTTATTTTTAAATACCAATAAATTAAAATTATTTTTTAAATTAAATTTTTATTTTTACTCAAATTTGTAAAACAATATGATCAAAACAGTTTATTTTTTCAATTAAATAATTTATGTATTATATTGAATAATTAATTGATTTTATTATATAATAAAATTTAAAAATAAATTTGTAATATACAATATATTGCAAGTATTTGCATGTATTTAATTTATAATAATTATATTTCTTTTATATTTATAAATTTGTATCAACACAAATATAAGTTGAATTTTTTTATTAACAACACAAATATAAATGAAATCTTTCAATTAACAACACAAATATAAATTCACTTTTAGCAATATTTTTATTATAAATTAATATAATGTTATTTTGTAGATGAAATTACAAAATAATTTGTACATGATTATTATCTATTACTTTAAATTCAACTTATTTTTATAATAAAATTTATATCAAAATTATATTTCTTAAAATTTAACTTATTTTTATAAAGTTTTTACACAAACATTTCGTAAAATATAAAAATGATAAAATTATAAAAAAAACAATGGCCTAAAGTTTCTCGAAATATTTACATTCTTTTCTTAGAATAAACATTAATTTTATAACATCCAACAAAATTTTACAGCTTTTTAAAATTTCATTTTCTTTTATCAATACAACTAATGCATCATATAGTGCAATCATTCTTTACAGATTACTTTCATAATAAATCTAATATAATATTTTATAATTTGATATATATTCTACCTAATTTATGAAATCTAGATACAACCTTTTTGATAAAAAGAAAATTATGGCAAGTATTGGTTGTCGTTTAAACATATTTTTCTGTGCTCTCTTCGTGTATTATCAATTTATCGAATATTAGTATGGCACCTGTGAGTAACTTATCAAAAAGAATATTTAAAATCAGCATTTTTGACTCTCGAAAGTTGTGAAATCAAATAATATTGCTAAATATTTTCTTTTTTATCAACACATTTTTTTTTAACGATAGCTGATCATCAATGTTGTTATATATAATATGCTAATGAATATCTACATGTAAATACAACAATCTTTTAAATACAAAAAAATTATCGTTTTCGTTGTTATTAAAAAATATGAAAAAATATAATTAATAATTAATTTTCATAAACATACTTTTAAATTTTCTGTAATTTTAAAATATTTTAGACTAAAGAAAGCAATAAAATATAATAATATTTCGAAATATCATCTTTCTTTTTATTAATGTATTTTTTGACGGCTACCTGGTCATCATTTACTTATCGGATTAATAAAAAGTCATTACACAAATTTCTACGCACGAAAGTTGTGAAATCTATTTAATATTGTTAAGTATTTTAATATTTGTTTTGAACACATTTATTTTATAATTTTAGTTAATACTAAAAAATATTATTTTATATTTTATACAATTTTCTTTTGAAATGTTACTTTGAATTAAAATATCAAAGTATACAAAATATCAATGATGTGAAATGATTCTTTTAACTCTTACATTTATTTAGTTTTTATTTTAATTTAATTCAATAATTTACATATAATTTCCTATTGTTTTCGTACGATAGTAGGAAGTTGCTTCGAATGAAACCACTGAAATCAAATAATTCTTTTAACTATATTTTTCTATATCTTTTATGCTATATTCTTTTACAACTTAACATATATATTTCATAAAAAGTCACTTGTGACATGTAATTAAAACCATACTTGCCGGACACTTGTAGAGTATATGGTGATGCTCGCAGTAATTTATGTGATCAACATATATTTTTAGATACTGTAATAGTTTGTCTATGTTTGAAATTAAACAAGTAAATGGTAATGTTCGTGGTAATTTATATAATCAAGATATACATTTTTATATAGTATTTTTAGATACTGAAATAGTTTATGTTATAACTGAAACATAATTGGGTACGAATTACGAATAATAAGATTCCAAACTTTCAGCTATACTTTCTATGTACACAAGTACATTTACAATATACAAAAATGACATAGCATATGCTAATTTTTTCTTTAATAAATATTAAAGAAAAAATAAAAAATTAACATGATTTCATATCTTGTTGTATATTTGTATGATTTAAAATATATATATATGTAATAAAAAATTATTAAAGTTTGTCAATAACAATTTTTTAGCATTTGATAATTTTTCATTTAAAAAATAAAGCACTTCATAATTTAAATAGAAATAGAAAAATATAATTATTAAATCAAATGTTTATTTATTTTTTATATTCTATATATTTTATTATTTATATTCTCCACCATTATACTCTACAAGTGTCCGGCAAGTATGGTTTTAATTACATGTCACAAGTAACTTTTTATGAAATATATAAGTTGTAAAAGAATATAGTATAAAAGATATAGAAAAATATAGTTAAAAGAATTATTTGATTTCAGTGGTTTCATTCGAAGCAACTTCCTACTACCGTACGAAAACAATATGAAATTATATGTAAATTATTGAATTGAATTAAAATAAAAACTAAATAAATGTAAGAATTAAAAGAATCATTTTACATTATTGATATTTTGTATACTTTGATATTTCAATTCAAAGTAACATTCAAAAGAAAATTGTATAAAATATAAAATAATATTTTTTAGTATTAACTAAAATTATAAAATAAATGTGTTCGACACAAATATTGAAATACTTAACAATATTAAATAGATTTCACAACTTTCGTGCGTAGAAATTTGTGTAATGACTTTTTATTAATCCGATAAGTAAATGATGACCAGGTAGCGGTCAAAAAGTACATTAATAAAAAGAAAGATGATATTTCGAAATATTATTATATTTTATTGCTTTCTTTAGTCTAAAATATTTCAAAATTAAAGAAAATTTAGAAGTATGTTTATGAAAATTAATTATTAATTATATTTTTTCATATTTTTTAATAACAACGAAAACGATAATTTTTTTTTATTTAAAAGATTGTTGTATTTACATGTAGATATTCATTAGCATATTACATATAACAACATTGATGATCAGCTATCGTTAAAAAAAAATGTGTTGATAAAAAACAAAATGCTTAGCAATATTATTTGATTTTACAACTTTCGAGAGTCAAAAATGCTGATTTTAAATATTCTTTTTGATAAGTTACTCACAGGTGCCATACTAATATTCGATAAATTGATAATACATGAAGAGAGCACAGAAAAATATGTTTAAACGACAATCAATACTTACCATAATTTTCTTTTTATTAAAATGGTTGTATTTAGATTAAAGTTAACTATTAATATAACATTAAAAATAACATAAGGAAAAAAAAATATTGCAAAATGAAATTAATATCGAAAAATTGATAGGAAGTACGATTAATACAGGCACAGCATTATGAACAATAATAATCTTGGTATGGTTGCAGGCCCGTTGCTATGGTTTAAATAAATTATTTTATTTATTCAGGGGAAAATCTTCACTAAGAGTGTGCCTGTAAAAATCATATGCAGCATTTTGTGTGAGAACGGAAATGATATGACTCCCTGACGTCTCGTATTGTGACGGCAACGCTATTTTATTATGTTTTAGCAGAGAGTACGATTCAAGATTAGGAATTAAAATATTTATGCTTGCAAAGAATAACGAATATATTACTACTTTTTATTAATAAATTTATTCTTCAAAAAGAAAGGATATGGTCATGCCGTTTTTGTATTATATCTATATTTTTTTTGTTATAACATGATTCATATGTGCGTAAGTATATAATAAAAAAAAACTAAAAACAATGCATTATAAAACTTAATTTAAATTAAGTTTAACGACTGTAGCAAATTTTTTATTTAAATGATACATGGGCTTTACAAAAAAAATCGTAATTTCTTGGCCCAAGCATAGGCTAGGTTTCACAACAGTTCGGGTCAGAGAAGAGTGCGTCACGTCGATTGTGGGGAGATGCTTTATCGTGGTAGCGCTTGGGTGTGGATCGAGGCGGTCGGTCGATTTTTTTTTCTTTAAATGGCGACCGGGGCCGGAAAGGCAGGGGGCAGATCTATCGGGGGACACACAAAAAAAAGACAAAAAAAAAACGGAGGTCGTATACCGACGTTACACCATCATAGCAAGTAAGATACAGTAAAACGATAAATTATAAGAGTAGTAACCATTTTGAGTATCTTTACTTTTATAAATAATCAAGTATAAAAACAGAATTAAGAATAAAAAATCTTAGAAAATAAAAATTAAACGAAGCATAAAAAAATTTCAAAAAATCTTGAAACATGAAAAATAAAATAAAAAATAAATTATTTAAAAAAAGAAAGCAAAACGACTCTCGTATTGTAGACCTCCACGAACTGAGAGTTAAGCAATGCTAAGTACGGTAAACTTACAGTTACAGATTACTGTAACAACCAAAATTCAGTTCTTGTTACTAATATAATACTAAAATCTTTCTTACAAAAAGCAGATCAATGCGAACATGCAAAACAGGTGAAGGATAACTCTAGTAAATTCTAAATTTTTAACAAATTTTGTATTGATATAATTTATTTGGAAATTTGATGTTACAAAAATATTACACAATGAATACGAGTATACACAGTGTGTTCCATGGAAAACGGAACTTTTTCAAAACATCGATTTATGTTGGCGCCACCTATTGGTGGATGTTAGCAATCGAAAGGTCCATTCTTAACTGACATCCTGTCAAAATTGTATGACATTTGGTTCAATGGAAACCAAAATATCCCGCTCAAAGTGACAGTGTGTTTGTGGCATCGGTCGAAAAATGAACTTCAAACAAAGTGCAAATATTAAGTTCTGTTTTAAACTCGGTAAATTCTTTACTGAGACGCATAATTTACTAAAACAAGTTTATGGCGATAATTGTCTATCCCGTACCAGAGTGTATGAGTGGTATAAGCGGTTCCAGGAAGGTCGTGAAGACATTTAGGACGACGAACATCCAGGTCCTTCGAATACCGTGGTTACTCAAAGTAACATTGAAAAAGTGCGTGAATTTATAAAAAATGAGCCAAAATCTTCCTAGCGATACATGGAAATGGAATTGAATGTGTCCAAAAATTCAATTTATCGCATTTTGACCGATCATTTGAATCTACGGAAGGTGTGTACACGCTTTGTTCCACACAAATTGACCGACTACGAAAAATTGCTCCAAATTCAACATTGTAAGGATTTGATTAAAGAGTCAAAAAAGGACCCAAACTTGAAATATTCAATTGTGACTGGTAACGAGACATGGTGTTTTCAATATGATCCCGAAACCAAGCGTCGAAGTGTTGAATGGAAGCACCCAACCAAGCCCAATCCGAAAAAAAGTCGTCTTGAAAAGTCAAAAGTGAAGACAATGTTGATTTGTTTCTACGATTTGGAGGGTATTATTTATCGTGAATTCATTCCACCTGGTCAAACGATTACTGCTATGTTTTATCTTGGTGTTATGAAGCGTTTGCTCAGCCGTATTCGTCGTGTGCGGCCACAATACCGTGAAAAAGGGAGCTGGCGTTTGTTGCATGATACTGCCCTGTCTCATCGATCGAACTTGATCACGGATTTTTTGATAAAAAATTCCATTTTAACCATCAACCATTTACCGTACTCGCCGGATTTGGCTCCGTGCGACTTCTACTTGTTCTCCAAATTGCACTTGCCTATGAAAGGAAAACGTTATGCCGACGTAGAGGCCATTCAAAGAGCGACGACCGACATACCAAAGTCGATGGATAAAAATGATCTCAAAAACTCATTCGATATGTTAATTGATCGTGCAAAACGTTGTATTGATGCGGAAGGAGACTATTTTGAATAAAATAAATAAGATTTGCCGGAATATTGAGTTTTTGTCTTTATTTTAAAAAAGTTCCGTTTTCCATGGGACACACTGTGTATGTAAGCTCTTATATCTGTTGTATACGTTATGATATTACATTATTTATAATTTAACATTTATAACTGATAACAATATATAGGGTGTAACAGAGGTAACGATATCCCTGAATAACTTTCCAGAATCGTATCCCGAGAAAATTTCTCAGACAAAAGTTGTAGAGTTCAGTCCAAAGAATCAATTGATGACCTTACGATTGACCCAAAGATCATTTTTCAAGATCATTTAAAGGTCAACTCTAATTTTTTTAATTGGAATCCTAATTTTTTTGCTTCAGAAATGGAACGTGCTGAAAATTTGACGTTAAAATATATACTTGACCTTGGGTAAAAATCGTCCCGAAAAGTCGTTTGGAGGCCATATTTAGTTTTTAATAGTAAATCGCGAACCAGAAAGATCCTATTTCAAAGTATGTTAACGAGATTATCGTATTTCTTTACTTTTTTCTGGATTTTCAGTCAATTATTTAGAATATTTTTTGACCAAAAAATTTATGAAAAGTAAAATATTTGGAAAAAACATCTACCCTTCTTATTTTGTAAGCAGTTTTGATTATTAGTGAAAAACAATATAATAGTGAATAATAGTATAATAAAATAATAAAGAAATAGTTCACTTTTAGATATTTATTTAACTTGAGTATTTTTGTTATGATATTAGTTTCACCGTAAATACTTCAAATAATATCTAATTAATCTCAGTTGCAGTATTATAAAAATAATGGTATGAATAAATCAAAAATTTTTAGTATTTTACTTATCGAGAAAGCCATTCTTTAAGTATCTTATTTTACTGAGAGTTTGCATTTACTCTTAATTTCCCATAGAAAATGGCTTACAGTCGTATAAGTGAACGTGAGCGAATATCTATCCTTATGATGCGTGGATGAGGCAATAGAGAAAGATCTTTTAACGAAGTACAACAGTTTTCCAATCAAACTTTTAGCGTAAATGCTACATCTATTTTTAAGATGACTGTGTCACGTTTAATTAGAAAGTTTGATGTAACAAAAAGTGTTAAAGATCTACCTAGACCAGGTAGGCTGTGATCAGCAACTTACGAAGAAACGCAACTTAACACGTTGAATGCGACGCTAATTTTTTTGCAGGGATTGTCCGTGGCGCCACGATGAATTTTCTATTATGCGATACATACCAGGCTGTTCAATAAGTTTTGCGGTTTGATAAGAAAAATACAATTTTATGGTTTGAAATACACTTTATTATTCAGTATAGTCTCCCTGAACATCAATACACTTGTTCCAACGAAATTCCAATTTCCGAATTTCATCCCTGAAGTGAGAATCTAGAGGGGCTGCAAAATACGCTTCCACATCTGTTATGACCTCATCATTTGATGAAAAACGCTTTCCACGCATGAATTTTTTAGGTCTGGAAACAGATGGAAGTCGCTAGGGGCCGAATCTAGTGAACACGGTGGATGCTCCAACAATTCGAACTTTAATTCATGGATTTGAGCCATTGTCAAAATGCTCTTGTGACTCGGTGCATTGTCCTGATGAAAAAGGATTTTCTTCTTCTGCAAACCGGATCTTTTTTTACAAATTTTTTCCTTCAGCTGGTCTAAAAGGTTACAATAATATTCAGAATTTATTGTTTTACCAGTTTGCAAGTAATCCACAAACAAAATTTCTTTCGCACCCTAAAAAACTGATGCTAATAGCTTCTTGGCCGATTTCTGGATACGAACTTGTTTCGGAGCCGAAGAACCAGGTTCACACCACTCTTTAGCCTCTTGTTTTAATTCAGGATCATGGTGATAAACCCAAGTCTCATTCATAGTGATAAATCGACGCACAAAATCCACTTTATCCTTTCGAAAACGCTCTAAATATTGTTGAGAAAGTCGCATTTGAATGTGTTTTTGTTCCACTGTTAGCGAATGCGGCACCCATTGTGCACACAGTTTTCTGAAACCCAATACTGCAGTCAAAATATTGCTTACACTACCTAATGAGATGCCTAGGGCTTCTACTAAATCTCTATCAGTCACTCGACGATTTTCTAATATGATATCCTGTATTTTTTCTACGATTTCTGGCGTTGTTGCTGTTTCTGGACGTCCTTGACGTGGATCGTCTTCGAGGCTTTTACGACCACGTTTAAATTCAGCAACTCAAATTTCTACTGTACTAATTGGAGGCGAAGAGTCCTTATACACTTTCAACATTCGTTCATAAATTTCCTTTGCTTTTAAACCTTCAAAAAATAGAAATTCAATCACTGTGCGATACTTGATTTTTTCCATTGTAAAAAAATACTGTGACACGTCGATACTCAATGGCTTGTAAACAAAAAATCAATTGACAGATTGAAATGAAACTTCACATACGTTCATATGGAGAGTGTACCAACATAACAAACAAAAATTTAGTCTAGTAGCAGCACCCTCTCTTATCGAACCGCAAAAATTATTGAACAGCCTGGTATAATGATGAAATATTATCTTTAATAGATAAGTTACCGTGTATAACCATGTTTGACATGTTAATTCTGACGGAGGTCACCGGTGACCCTCGTGGTGCTGGAGTGCGATTTTGCGCGACTTCTAAAAATATCTCAATAATTGACGATTGAAAATATGCAATCGTTAATTATCACATTTGTTTTTTATGTTTCTTCGCGTTGTTCAGTAATAGTTTTACGGTTTTATTCTTTTCGAGAGTGTTAGACAATCAGGTAAGAACCTCTATTTGACTTTTTTATACTACAAAAATTTTTGCATTTCGTATCTTCTATTTAATATTTTAAATAGCCTATAAGGTTATGATTCCAAATGGAGATTCTGCGTCAAGTAATTTAATTGACCATATATAGTATTTTTTCCACGTCCTTCCAAACGATGCCGAGTGTTGTCAGATGGTGAGGAAAGTTCATCGAGCAGTTTGTCTAATTTGATAATACCATCTTCAGTACGTCGCCGTCAAATTGAATCAGATAGTGAAAGCGAATTTGAAAATGTCTCTAATAATGACGAAAATAATACACAAGAGGTTCGTGATCTAAATAGCATATCTCTTCGTGTAATCAACCAAAGATCACATTTTCTAATTCATCAGGAATCAGTTCACATCATTCTGAAATTTTTGACTATACTGAACCACATTGTTTTTATTGTCTTTTTGTTTCAAATGAAATATTTGAAATTATTGCAAACCAAACAAATATATATGCTGTGAAAATAGTATTAGAACAGCAATCACGTCATTTTGATAAATGGATTAAAACAAATCTAAATGAAATAAAAAAATTTTTTGGCCTAATGATATGGATGGGATTAGTGCGATTACTCAAAATTCATCTGTATTGGAGTAAAAATGAAGAATATCATCAGATATTCCCAAGTACAGTGATGTCGAGAAATCGATTTGAATTACTATTACGGCTTATTAATTTTAGTAACAATAAAGAAAACGATCCTAATAATAGATTATCCAAAATTATTCACATTATTGACATGTTCAACAGAAGTTTTAAAGAATACTACAATCCAGATGAAATATTATGCGTAGACGAATCATAAGTGCCCTTCCGAGGCCGCATATTTCGACAATATTTGAAACAAAAACGGCATCGATACGGAATTAGTTTTTAAATTATATATTGGTGCAGGATACACCTATTTTTTTTCAAATAAATACGGGAAAAGATAAAAATAGAGATAAAGCAGCAGGAACCGTATCATCAGAAATTGTATATCTCTCTGTAAAAATATATTAAGTATAGGGCATACTGTCTGCACAGACAACTGGTGCACGAGTTTTGATCTGGCAGAAAAATCAATCGCAAAGAATACACATTTAGTTGGTACCCTACGGAAAAATCGACGAAGAAATTCAGTAGAAGTAGTATCTAAAAAATTAAAACGTGGAAAACTCATTGCTCGCGAAAATAAATCAGGCATAAAAATTTGAAAATGGATAGATAAGAGAGACGTGTTGATGCTTTCAACGAAATATTCGACAGAAATGGCCACTGTACATAAAAAATTTTATTTGCGTGAAAAATCGACAGTGGTTGTAGACTATAATTTAAGAAAATCATCTATAGATTTATCAGACCAAATGATAGCTTATAGTTCACCACTATGTAAAACTTCAAAGTAATATATAAAATTAGCGGTAGAACTGTTATTGAATACATGTATGGTAAATGTCGTAGTGCTATTTAAACAGGTAATACAAAAAAATATTCAAATTCTCGATTTCAGAATGAAAGTTGTAATGTATTTAAGAAAATGTCGTAATGATGAAGTTCAAGTTTCCATTTCTCCACATGACATTTTCTCTTTCCGAGAAAACCACGTCATGAATTAAAAGCAATGCCGGAAAAAGCTCGAACGGTGCGACGATTTTGCAAAATTTGTTACCAAAAAAACTTAAAGAAGCTAAGAAGAAGAATTCCAAAAAACTATAGCAAGAAAGTCGTGACACATTGTGAAGACTGTCTTGGTTCACCCTTTCTTTGTTTAGAATGCTTCAATACGACTCATCGTAACGTGCACGCATAATGACACTATATTTCATGTATAAATAAAACTACAGTCTGTCAAGTAAGAGCGTGGTCGACTTCACCGACAGGTAATAAAAGATTTTGCTCTAATTCCTTCGCGAGCCGATAGAAGAAAGCTTTTTGCTTGATGCATTGTCAACAAAGATTCAGTTGTCGTTGCTCTTTTGAAAGAGAATTACGTTAAACGCCATAAGTGCTAAGTACGCGTCGCGCTACGAGGCTGTGTTCCTTTGCATCCACCCGAAAGGTCCCAAAATGTCGCAATTAGCGGCTGCTAAATATATGAGAAAGTCGAAGGCATTTGTACAGAAGTGGATACAGCGATATAAAGTGGCTAAAAATGTCGATGATTTACCAGAACGTGGCTCGATAGGAAATGTGAACAAAAAAGATGAAAAAAGAATAATGAATCTGTTTTCGCGGAATCCTGCTTTAACACTGCGGCAAGGACAAGCGAAATTAATGGCAAAAGGTTTAGATATATCCTACGAAACTATCCGAACCCATCTTCGTACTCATCATCTGAAATAGCGCAACACAATGAAGAAGCCTCTGTTGACTGAAAAACATGTGACAAAGCGACTCGCTTGGGCACATGAGAATATTGATAGAGATTTTGAAAATGTCATTTTTACTGATAAATGTTCTATATGGGCACGTTCTGTCCTCACGCGAGCCTGGTCAACTTCCACCAATAGGCTTGTTCAGCGGACCGTAAAACATGGAATTAAGGTGCATCTTTGGGGCTGCTTCTCAAAGCAGGGATTCGGCACTTTGCACCTCTTTACTGACAACCTAAATGCCGAGAAAATGATAAAAATCTACAAAAAGGCTCTACTGCCATCTGCCAAACGATGGTTCATCACAAAAAATGAAGATCTCATTCTGCAGGAGGACAACGATCCTAAAGACCGCAGCAAGCTCTGTACTCAGTGAAAGACTCAATCTGGCATTGTTACATTGGATTGGCCGTCGCAGTCGCCCGATGCAAACCCTATTGAATATGTGTGGGCATATATTAAACGGAAGCTTCGTGGAAGACGCACATACACTTTGAAGCAGTTGTCTTACGAAATTCGTCGGATCTGGAGATCCTTGCCACTAGAATACGCCGTCAAATTAGTAGAAAGCATGCCTCGGAGATGCCAGGCAATTATCGACGCCGGTGGTGACTGGACACATTATTAACCGAATTGCATCATTGTTTGTAATGTGTGCAATGTATATATAAATATGAAAGTTTCATCAAATAAACTTTTTTATAAATTAACACGACCACGCTCTTACTTGACAGACTGTATTTTTAGATGTTTTATACTGCATTCATTTCTTCACACCACTACATCAACGATAATAATAGTAAAAAATTATAAGTATTGTCATTTATTTAAATTATATATATTTCTATCAATCTAGGCGCGTCGGTCATCGGTGGCCCCCATGGCGTCACTGCCAAGTTAAGTGTCGGTCACCGGTGACCCCCGTGGCATTGAATGTGTCAACCCTTTCGCTATGGCAGCGCCGTCCGTCGAAGTACCGTCACTGAACGGAAACTCGCGCCGGAAATATGCACAGTGCGCTTGGTTTCTGTATATATGTTGTTCTAAGTCTTAAATAGGAACTGTGCTAAATAAAACAATCATTGCTCTAATGTAATAAGTATATTTACATTTTTAATATGAAAAGACTTACAAAATTATTAAAATATAAGGTACAAAATTATAGGTAACATAGGCATTTATATAATTATAAAGCTTAACGATTAAATGTTAAATATAATTAATAACGAGACGAAAATTATTAAAATATAATGTGTAAATATAATACGTAAAAAATATGTAAAAAATATGTAAAAACTAATAATGTAATTCTGTGTGATATATTTAGAAGCAAGGATCCATATAAAGGCCAACATCGCAATCTTTGCACTCATACCGCGAATCCGTTCTTTCATCGTTTTTGCTACAAATAACACATCTCCGTATTCTGTTTATCGGCTTACAAAATGTGGGAAAATGCCTGTCGGTTAACCTTATCAGATTATCAGCGGGTCTGCCTTGACGTCCCGTTGCATTGTGACGATACTTTTCGACTATCTGTTTTATCAGCGTCAGATGAAATTTTGCCATCGATAGTGTTTCTCTCCGATTGTGCTTGTACATACAATATGCATTTCACACACAGATGTCCATGAGGTGGAAGAAAAATTCCCGATACTATTTTAGTGATTTCCGCGTTGAATTTACGGTACTTAGTACCATGTCCACCTTGCCTACAATTCCCATTGACTTCTTATAATCTATGACGCAAAGAGGCTTCTGGACACTTTGTTCCCCTCTATATCTCGATACTGCTTCAAAATTTACAGTATAAACAGCGGAAATCATATAGACTTCTTTTTCATCCATCCTTTTTATTTCTAGCAAGTTTTTTGCTGCATAAAAACATGTATCTCCTTTTTTTAGTCTTTCTTCCATCTCCGGCATTCCTTGACGTCTTTTTTTCACAGTGCCGCATGCATTCGTACAGTTATCGTGTAAAAAGTTAAATAATGCTGGACTTAAATAAAAATTGTCGGTGTATAGTGTGTGACCTTGGCCTAAGTATGGCTGCAAGAGTGATACTAAACAATCGCACCTGATTTTCCAATTCCGCTGATGTCACTTTCTGTAACAGTTGACTTACCTTCGTAAACTATAAGGTCTTGGACATAGCCTGTTTTGTAATCACAAAGTATGTATGATTTTATTCCAAATCGATTCCTTTTCGAGGAAATGTACTGCTTGAAAGACAGCCGACCTTTGTATGTTACGTGTCGAACCACAGTAGTCCCAGGGAAAGCGAGGACACAGCAGGGACTGCTGCAGGCCCGCTATCCCCCACATCTAGCCCTAATGAAGCCTGGAGGAGGGGGGAATCTAGCCTCCACGCACTGGGTAACAGCGCGTAGTGCAACACAGGGATGGCGGGCACAAGAGATATTAGAAGGATAGTCGGTCGGTGGAACATCTCGTTAGGGGAAGAGCCAACCGACAACATCGACGCGTTCTTCCACAAGGTCGAGGAAGAGAAGAACACCGCGAGACTCAGTGATCCAGAACTGCTGGCGTCACTGTCCACATTACTTAGTGGCATCGCGGAGATGTGGTACGCGGGCCACAAGCATGAATGGCAGACCTGGGAGGCGTTCTGCCAGGCTGCGCGTGTGCGTTAGGGTTCGAAGGCCAACATCCAGGGAAGGTTAAGGGATGAAGCCAGCCACCGCTTCCAGCAGGCGAATGATCCAGCGCGCACGTATATCACGTGCCTCGAGGATGCCCTAAGAGATAACGACGACGCACGGAAGGTCGTGTCCCCGCCGAACGGAGGAAGCAAGTCCTTCACGAGTGCCACGACGACCCTGAAGCAGGGCATCTGGGTCGCGAGAAGACGCACTCCAGGGTCACGCAGCAGTACTACTAGCTGAAGGTGGCAGACTATGTGGCAGACTACGTGCGTAGATGCCAAGTCTTCTCACAATGTAAGGTAGAGCAGAAAGCTTTTGCCGGCTTAATGGGAAGGAGGCTCATTTAGCGGCCATAGCAGACAGTAGTTGCTCACGTGATGAGACCATTCGTCCGCAGCCGTAGAGGCTTCGAGTACATCCTGGTATTCCAGGATCTATTCACCAAGTGGGTCGAATGTGTCCCACTGCGGAAAATAAAGGCTGGAGCCGTGTTTAAGGCACTGATTGAGTATGTCGTGCTTAGGTTTGGCTCTCCGGAAGTACTCCTGTCCGACAACGGCACGAAGTTCAAGAACCGAGTCATCGATGGATACATGAATAAACACGGTATCCATCACTCCACGACACCGGCCTACCAACCGCAGATGAATCCAGTCGAGCGGGCCAACCGGACGATCAAAACGATGATCATGGCCTGCTAGGAGGAGTCGTACGACCGTTGGGACGTTAGGAGCTGGCTTGTAGTGTGAGATTCAATTAGATCAAGAAAAATTAACCAAATGAAATCGCTGTTTCCAAGGTTATGTGGGTTAGCCTACGTGTGGTTTTGCAGGGGTAGTTTCTAAGGGTAAAAAAGCTAAAAACATTTTTTATTCAGAAATCCCAAAACGTGTCAAATTAATTTTTCGATCTTCTTATTATCAGCACAATTTAAAACCCAATCGACCTAGTTGAATAAATTTTGTAACAAAAAAAATTAAAAAAATAGCACATTCACCACTATAATAAAGGGATTGCAACCCTTTAGCATTAAAAATATGTCAGTAAAAGCGTCTTTTTATAAGAAATTTTTTGACGTCGATTGTGTTCCACAAGTCCAAGTAGTTATTGAGATATTGAAAATAAACTGTTTTTGGGGCTAAACTTCGAGGGTGGTTTTCACCCCTAAGAAGTATTTTTCCGCAAATAAAATAAAAACATTTTCTCAATTTATTTATGCTGTACAATATATCGAAAAATAAGTAAAATCGGTAAGGTCGGGTTAAAGTGGTTTCCTTATGAGGGGTGAGGCAAAGTAACCCGTCGTTCCCTTGATGCACACTGAGACTTGTAAACACTCATTCTAAGCTCAAAGTGCACATTTGAAAAACTCTTTGCTAAATTTCGAAATCTTTCGAAATATGTTCTTTATTTTTCATGCTGTAAGATATATCAAAAAATCATTAAAATCGGTGAGGCCGGGTTAGGGTGGTTTCCTTGTGAGGGGTGAGGCAAAGAAACTCGTCGTTCTCTTGATGCATACTGAGACTAGTTAACAATCATTCTAAGCTCGAAGTGCATATTTGTAGATCTCCCTGCTAAATTTCGAAATCTCTCGTCTCTTAGCAGGTTCAAGAAAGCAATTTAGAGTTACAGCCTCAAACTCAATTGATGTATTATTTATTTTGTATTATTCATTTATTTATTTTGTATAATATATTTATTTGTTTATTTTGTATTGTTTATTTATAAATATATATACATTTATTATATGGTAATTTATTTTCCGTCGACAACCTTCCATGCCTGTGACAAGAGCTGAGAAATCGCAAGACTAACATTATTTTAATTAATTTACTTATGCCGCTATAAAAAGAGGGCTGTAACCCTTTGGCATTCAAGTTTAGTTAGTCAAAGCGACAAACCCAAAAACCCTAAACTCATGAACTTTAATCACATGAACTTTAAGCCCATAAACCCTTAATTTATGAAACCTAACCCATAAGCCATAAACCCCAAAATCATGAACCCTAAGCCCATCAACCCTAAACCCATGAAACTTAGGCCTATGAACCCTAATCCTATAAACCATAAACCCATTAACCATTTAACTCTAAACTCATAAATCTAAATACCGCCAACCCATGCACCCTAAACCCATAAACCCTAAATCCACAAACTCTAAGCCGATGAAGCCCATACCTATAAGCCCTAAACCAAAAAATCTTAATCCCATAAACCCCGCACCCATTAACTCAATACCCCTAATCCCGATTTCTATGAACCCTAAACCCATAAGCCCTACATCTATTAACCCCAAACAAATAAACCCTACATCTATATACCCCAAACACATAAACCATAATCATATAAACCCTTAACCCATTAGCACTAAATCCATGAACCCTAAACCTATAGACTGTAAACTAATAAATCTCAAACCCTTGAAATCCAAACCTGTAAACCATAAACCCATAAACTATTAACCAATAGAATCTACACGTAAAAAATCTAACCCCATAAACTCTTAAACCCTAAAGTCACAAACCCTAAACCCATAATCCCATAAACCCTACCCCCACAAACCCTAAGCCAATAAACCCTAAAATGAAACCTGAACCAATAAACCCTTAATCCATAAACCTTAAAACCATAAACCCTGAACCCATTAACTCATAAATCTCAAGCTCATAGACATCAAACCCATGAACCCGTATCCCATAACCCCTTAACCCATAAACCATAAAACCATGACTCCTTAAACTGTGAATTCTAAACCCATAAACCACAAACCTATAAACCCTTTACCCTAAACCCTAAACCGATAAGCCCTAATCCTATAACCCTAAACGCATAAACTTTAATCCCATAAACTTTTAACCAATAAATCCAAGAATCATGAATCCTCAACCCGTAAACTCTAAAGCCCTAAACTTTAAACCTATAAACCCTAAACGCATTAACCCTAAGCCTATGAACCCTATACCTATAAACCCTAAACCCATAAACCTGAAACTCATTAACCCCAAACCCATAAATCCCTAATCCCATAAACCCTAAACCCATAAACTCATTAACCCCAAACCCATAAATCCCTAATCCTATAAACCCTAAACCCATAAACTCTAAACCTATAAACCCTTAACCCATGAACTTCATACCTATAATCCCTAAACCTGTAAAACCTAAGCCCATAAACCCTTAATCTATAAATCCTTAAACCCATAATTTTGAATCCCATATACTTTAAACTCATAAACTCTAAACTTATAAACCTATAAATCTTAAACCTATAAATCTTATACTTATTAATCTTTACACGACATTTTGTAATTTACGAACCTGGTAACCTGGAAGGCTATTTATTGTAACTTCACGTCAGGTCAAGAGGTTATACGCAGTGCGAGGCTCAAAAAAAACGTTTCTTTATGAATTGTTTATAGAATCAGTTTTTATTTATCAATTAGAAGTGATGGTAATTTAAAAAGGGCCAACTTTTAAAAATACACTAGCGCGTCGATCATGTACAAATATTGATGTACTTCGCTCCGGTAGATGGTGTCCCGAACGACCTTCAAAAAAAGGCGCTTGGCGGTGATCTCCATTTCGGCAGTTTGGATTATCTGAAATCAAAAAATATGGTAGATTCTTTTAGAGGATAAATTAATACAGGTATTAAACAAAGGAATAATAAAAATTTTAATTTTTAACAAAATGGCGTCTATTAAAAAATTTTATGTTTAAGACTGAGATTTTTGCTCTAAATTGTTAAAAAAAAGTAGTAATAATTTTACTATATACCTAAGGAATATATCTAATAATACCTGAGGAATATATCTAAAAAGATTGTGTAAAAGATTGAGACTGATCGGTTGAGTCATTTCTGAGAAATCGAGATCACCGACTTTGAAAATACCGTTTTAAAAGAAACGTGTTTAAAGTTTCAAAAGTAGCTTACACATAGTTAAAATTTTTTTTCTTCAACTTACATGGTATCATCTATTCCAAGGCCATAAGAGGGACCTTCTGCAGTATCGTTAGCTTCTAATAAGTCTAGCTGATGTTGTCGTCGAACCATTCTTCCTTCTCGCGTGCTTCCATGCGCTCGTGCGTCGGAGATCATCACACGCTCTGCGTCCTCTTTGTCGACATAAGCATGAGCTGCGGTGCCTTATAAAACTCCTAATACACTTATAAAGTACAATAATAATTTTGTATCATTATTCTATTCATTCATGTATTCATTATTTTCATCACCTTGGTTTTCAGCAGTCGCTTCTTTTTCCTTGGTACAGGCTTTTTCAAACAGTTTTTCAGGTGCTACTTTCACATAAGAGTGAATGTTGTCAACAATCAAGTCATAAGTGTTTTGCGTTAAAAAAGCAGGCATATCCATTGAGCCACAAAATTTAGCTGCGCCTTTTAATCCTAGTCCCAGAATTCTCATCACAAATATAAATTGTCTGTTTATTTGGTAAGAATGCTTTACAAAAGGACTAAATTTTATAACACGATTTTTACACTTATCACACACTACAACGATTTTAAAACCAAGTCCACGGGGAGAAGCAGTTTCAAATTTTATTTTTCCGTCACAAAAGTTACATTTCACATAATCACTTATCGCAGCAAATACAGTAATGAAATTTAAAATTTTAAATTCAATCGAAGGATCACGTGAAACTAAAATCTCTTCCTGCATTTTGAATTTTTTAACGGATGCACTAAAACTACTCTTATCCGTCTCAGCAGTCTTTGAATTAAAAGCCTGTTTTTTTTTGACTTTAGAAATTTATATTTTTTCGGTACTTTTACGTAATCTTGAACATTTGTGGGGCATTTTTATAACTTTTAAATAAAATTTACTCTAATATAAAACAAAAAATCACGAAAAACAAGTTTGAACTGAACGCACGACTTTACCACGTGGCAGAACTCTTTAGACTGACGAAATACTTATATTTTAGGTTATAATAGCCAAATGTGACCTTGAAGTAGTGAGTGAACTTATTATACTCGCCTTCAACGAAAAAACACAATAGAAAAAGAAACCTCACGTAGCGCGTGCAGTGAGGGCAGCTGCTACTCCGGTGCTTACTTTACCTGCTTTCTAACACTCTGACGTGGCCTTACAAATTCAGATATATCCCCGAAAATATTTATCATACTAGCTTAAAATTTTCAGAGAATATACTTAAATATATGTACATTCCAAAAATGCAAAAAAAGGAATCGATTTTTTGGAAATTCTTACTGCGTATGACCCCTTAACTTAAGTGCATGATAACCGAAAAACCTTAAACTTTTGGCCGGCTTATTTTATTGCAAAATAACTTGTAGATTTTGTTATTAAGCCTTCTTTACAACTATTGTATAATTTTTATCCTTATTTAACCGTTGGCGTGTCGTTTCAAAAGATCGTTGATGAGAATTTTGTTTGTGACTGGAAGGGTTACGGTTTTTTCTTTTTAAAGACCATCAGTAGTATCCGATCATTCTTTCATATTATTAACCTTGATAATATGTGTTTTTTTGGTAGAAGCCGTAGTGAGTTTTTTCGTCTTTCTTATTTCTAAATGCTCTGATATTTTCTGCGTATATGTTAGTGCAAGTGACATTTGAGAAAGTACATTTTCATAATTTTCAAATAAGTCATATTTTCATATTGGACTGCACTATAGTGGACACAATTGTTCTAAATTTTGGATCTTGTTTGTTACCTAAGAAATTTATTGACAATATTTTTAAAACTTATCTAAGCATTCTTCTGAGTAGATGTTTAATATATAGGGGTAGCAATAAAATTGTTCTTCTACCGACAAGACTTTCATGAACCACATTATGCTGACCAACTTTCCACTTTAATCTATCGAGCCACTTTTCATTATCTGATGTTCATTTCTTGCACGACTATTCCAAAAGTAAAGAAAACATGAATACTTAGTTTTACCAGGAAGAATTTGAATCTATTATAAGATTCTTTAAGTGTATTAAAGTGACCCATAGGAAGTGGAGCATAGTTAGTTCCGTTAAGTAACAGTACTGCTTTCGAGTTTTCTGTTATAGATTCGATAAAAAGATGTCAATCCTCTGGCTTGTATAAACTTATTTTCTTTAAATTCACTAGCTCTTTGACATCGTTACAACAGACAATTCCATTTGGCCTTAACAAATACTGGACAAACCCTTCTTCCCTTTTTGTGTGAACTGTAACTTTTGTGTAATAATAGTAATAAACCAGGTAATAATTGATTCCTTTTTTTTCAGTCTGAAAATGCAAAGTTTACCTTTTTTTTGGTAAATCGGGATCACGAATGAAATCGTCTAATCACTCTCAGTTGAAAATATTGTCTAGTTTCTGGTAAAAGCATTTATTAGATCGTGTAGTCCTTTTGAGTAAGAGTTTACATTTGGGTAGTGGGTTAGCGGTTAAATGCATACGAGGAACTTTTCTAAGTTCAATAATAGCAGAAAATCGTGTTAACACATTTACATTAGAGCATCTTGTAAATCTGACATATAACAGCAATCCTCAACTCGGATACGGATTAAATTAAAATACATTACATTTAAATTCTTTGGTTGCATAAGATCTGAAGAAACCCCCTATTTGAATAATTTCGAATTACTGCCCGATAAGCACTGCATAGTGTACATCGGTCTACTCGATGTTTTGATCCGGAAGTTTATGACCTGCCAAGGAATATCCGTTGATATGTCTTCCCATCACCACACGGTACGAGGTGTGGCAGAAAAGTAATGAGGCTGATTTTTTATTTACCAAAGTTTTTATTTTTCACAAATGTCAATGTTATCCCCTTCGAAGTATTTCCCTTGGCCAAGTACACACTGATGGAGACGTTGTTCCCACTTTTGGTAGTAGCGCTGGAAGTCTGCACGCGGTATGGTCTTCAGCATGACCATTACACTTTCTTGGATGTTTTCTAAAGTCTAGAAATGACGTCTTTTAAGGACATTTTTCTGTTTAGGAAAAAGGAAAAAGTCACAGGGACTAAGGTCAGGTGAATAGGAGGGTTGGGGAACCAAGGAATGCTTTTTGAGGTCAAAAGTTCTGTGACAGAGAGGGTTGTGTGACATGGGGCATTGTCATTGCTGTTCCATTTTTCGTGACCCAAAAAACACAACTTCACTAATAGAAATCACAAAAATCACGCAGTAAACGAAAGGAGCTGAAACTCGCACTGAGTCATAGGAGGGTACTGATACATGTGCAGGCGATCTAGCAACGGCGCAGCGTTGTCTAGTGCTGTTAGTCTCATTACTTTTCTGCCACATCTCGTATGTTGTCTGGTTTAGAGGATACCCTTATCCACATCCCGTCAGATCGTATCGAGTAGACGTAAGCATTTGGATGCGTGTAAGTGAGGTTGTGATTGGATATGTAAGTAAGTTACTATTATTCCATGCATTATTCATGAGTCAAAGCCCTCTATTATCTGTTCTTGTTCTAGCGCTACTGCAGGAGCATCGACGTGACGAGACTATTACTTAAAGAACATTGCTTGGACCTTGGAAGATAAAACCTAATATTAAACAGTTTCGTCTCGGATTTCTTGGTTTTGTATGGTCACTAAAAGGCAGCTTACTGGCGTTACACAAAAAACTGGCTTCTCTAGG
Organism: Chalcis sispes; assembly: GCA_949987625.1. Lineage (NCBI taxonomy): Eukaryota > Metazoa > Arthropoda > Insecta > Hymenoptera > Chalcididae > Chalcis > Chalcis sispes. The sequence continues at coordinate 17,875,668 of OX465098.1, read as the reverse complement.
GCAGTGTGCTACACTGGCAGGGCGTGGCGTTCCTGGTGCACTTGAGAAAGTGGAAGAAGAGCTAGAAGTATTCTTATGTATTTCGGTACTATAGTATGTTCTGCTTAACAGTCCAGAACTTAAGCGACCCTTCTCGAGGTCTAAAATGCAGTACACAAAGGACCTTCTAATCCTCTTCAAAGCGTGTCCCATGAAGATGCCAGTAGTTTAGAGGAAATGAAGTTCCTTTTTGGAAGGTTCTTCGTTGTTTCCTCCGCCAAAAGTCAGACAAGCGTGCATCAGTGATATGCCGTGCGTAACACTAAATGATTTACACCACCTACTTCCTATGCCAGGAGTGGCTAAAATGTGGCTTGACTAGTTGTTTCACAGTTGAAAGAGGGATGAAAGCTGATGTGGGCATGCCCTACCGAACCGTGAGAATAAGGCAGTGTAAAACCGATACCTTTAGGACCTTTGATCGAAGTAATGGACTATGATCGGATGTCGGTTTTTATATTGCTGTGAGCGAGTGCAAATTTATCACTCAACTAGGATTAGTTAAATAAATTCAATTGTTAAGGGCGCCTTCGTTCTCCAGCAATTACAGTTTGCTTCTTTGTGCATCATTGTTGGCCACATAAAAAGAAAAAACTTGGCAAGAAATACATACAAAAAAAATTATACGTATCATAAAATATGTGGTATTAGGATATATAAGAAGTGTAAGATTAAGAATGCTTGAAAAAAAAAAAAAAATACAATGAAGTCAAAAAATTTTTAAAATTGGAAAAATTTCTTCATATTCATTTTACTCCACGTAGTAAGAACAGGACGACGGCAAAAAAAAATTGACGTCTAAAAAATGTATATTCTTCATAAACTTATAAATGAAATGTTAGCAATAAAGGACCTCAAGTAAAGTTTACAGAAGATTTTCAATAATACACAATAAATTTACCACATAGAGACGTATATAAAACAAAACCTTAATACTAAAAATAACGGACTAAAAACAATGTCTAATTGATTATGAACATAATACACAGTGTATACTGAAAAATAAAAAACTACAATAGAAAACTAGAGAACAATAGACAAAAACTTCACTTAAGAACGATAGACTTCAAAATAAAATGTTGCTAAAACTAACATACAATACTAAAAATAACATGCTAAACACAATGTCAAATTAATTATGAACATATTATATTGAAAAATAACGAACTAAAATAGAAAACTAGAGATTAGTCGACAAAAACTTCATTAAAAAACGATGGACTTCAAAATAAAATGTTACTGAATAAAAAGTATTCAGACTTAATAAAAAAATATGCTCAAATTTTTTTAAAATTTTAAACAATATTTTTTAATTTTCTAAATTTACAAAACTTGAGATTTCTAAAATATTTTTGTATATACTTGATTTGATACATTTTCAGATTTCTACTAGGGTAGATATGACACCAATAGAACCGGCAAATTTGTGTTGATAATACTTATTCGTGTTACTACTTTATTTTTTATTGTTTGTTTACTTATTTACCAACATTTACTGTATTTCTAAGTTTTCTAAGATGTTTATGTTTAAAACCATATCGCAGAGACTTTAGCACAATATTGGCACTACGTTATCAATGTTTTGTTTCGAAATTGAAATTTTATAAATTCTTAATTATTTCTAAGAGTGACTAAATTAAAATCATAGCACTTACCTGTTACTTACCTTTCCGTTGAGCTCCGTAATATTCCGTCCACGGATAGTCTAAGGTGACCACAGCATTCTGTCAGCAATAAAAGATATCCGTAGACTTCCGTAGATATCCGTAGTTTTCCGTAGCAATTTAAAAACGTCCGTGAGGTTCATAATTGTCTGTAGCTTTCCGTAAAGAATAAAAGGCGTCCGTAGACTTCCGTAGGTATCCGTAGACTTCCGTAGATTTCCGTAGTTTTCCGTAAAAATTCAAAAACGTCCGTGGGGTTCATTAATGTCCATAGCTTTTCGTAAAGTATGAAAGACATACGTAGTCTTCCGTAGATTTCCGTAAACTTCAGTAAAAATTTCCAAACGTCCGTAAGGTTTCGTAATTGTTTGTAGCTTTCTGTAAAAAATGAAAGGTGTCCGTAGACTTCCGTAGATTTCCGTAGCTTCCCGCAGAAATTCAAAAACGTCCGTAGGGTTTCGTAATTGTCCGTAGCTTTCCGTAAAGAATAAAAAGAATCCGTAAACTTCCGTGGATTTACGTAGGTTACCATAGAAATTCAAAAACGTCCGTGGGATTCCGTAATCGTTCGTAGTTTGCCGTAAAAAATGAAAGATGTCTGTCGACTTCCGTAGATTTCCATAGACTTCCGTAGATTTCCGTAGCTTTCCGTAGGAATTCGAAAACGTCCGTTTGGTTTCGTAAATGTCCGTAGCTTAACGTGAAGAATTATAGGTGTCCATCGACTACCGTAGATTTCCGTAGACTTCCGTAGATATCCGTAGCTTTTCGTAATAATTCAAAAACGTCTGTGGGGTTTCGTTATTGTCCGTAGCTTTCCGTAAACAATTGAATGTGTCCGTACACTTCCGTAGATTTTCGTAGGTTACCGTAAAAATTCAAAAACGTTCGTGGAGTTTCGTAAATGTTTGTAGCTTGCCGTAAGATATAAAAGGTATCCGTAGACTTTCGTAGATTTCCGTAGGTATCCGTAAAAATTCAAAAACGTTTGTGGGGTTTTGTAATTGTTTGTAGCTTGTCGTAAAGAATAGAAGGTGTCCGTAGACTACCGTAGATTTTCGTTAGTTTCCGTAGGAATTTACAAATGTCCGTGGGTCCTGTAATTATTTGTAGCATGCCGTGAAGAATTAAAGGTGTCCGTAATCTTCTGTAGACTTCCGCGGAAATCCGTATGTATCCGTAGCTTTCCGTAGATTTTCAAAAACGTTCGTGAGGTTACATAATAGTTCGTAACTTTCTGTGAAGAATAAAAGGTGTCCGTAGACTTCCGTAGATTTTTGTAGACTTTCGTGAGAATTTACAAACGAATGTAGAGTTTATGAATTGTCCGTAGCTTTTTGTAAAGAATAAACGGTTCCGTAGACTTCCGTAGATTTCCGTAGACTTCCCAAGATTGCCGTAGCTTTGCATAAAAATACAAAATCGTCCGTGAGGTTTCGTAATTATCCGTAGTCTTATGTATAGAATAAAAGATGTCCATAGGCTATCATAGATTTCCGTAGCTGTTTGTAAAAATTTAAAAACGTCTGTACGCATTTGTAATTGTCTACGAACACCTTTCATTTTTCATGGAAAGCCACAAACGATTACGAAACCTCACGGGCGTTTTTAAATTTCTACGGAAAGCTACCAAAATCTACGGAAGTCTACGAAAATCGACGAAAGTCTAGGGACACCTTTATTTATCATGAAAAGCTACAAACAATAACAAATACCTCACGAACGTTTTTGTATTCCTACGGAAATCTACGGAAGTCTACGGACGCCTTTCATTTGTCCTAGAAAGCTACGGACAATTACGTAAATTACGGACATTTTCAAATTTTTACGGAAAGCTACGGAAATCAACGGAAGTCCAAGGAAGTCTACGAAAGTCTACGAACATCTTTCATACTTCACGGAAAGCTACGGACAATTACGAAACACTACTGAAGTTTTTGAATATGTATGGAAATCCAAGGAAATCTACGAAAGTCAAAGGATATCTGCCAAAGTCTATGGACACCTTATATTATTCACGAGAAACTACGAACAATTACGGAAACCCACGGACATTTTTAAATTTTTACAAAAAGCTACGGAAATCTGCGAAAGCCCACGGATATTTACGGAAGTCTACGAACACCTTCCATTCTTTACAAAAAGCTACGGGCAATTACGAAACCCTACTAACGTTTTTGAATGTCTATGGAAAACTACGGAAATCTATAATGTTCTACAGACGCCTTTTTTTCAAACGAAATGTTACGGGTAATTACATAACCCTACGGACGTTTTTAAATTTGTACGGAAATCTACAAAAATATACGGAAGCCTACGAATACCTTTCATTCTTTACGGAAAGCAACGGACAACTACAAAATCCTACAGACATTTTTAAATTTCTACGGAAACCTTCAGCAATCTGCAAAAATCTACGAACACCTTTCATTCTTCACAGAAAGCTACGGATAATTACAAAACTTTACAAAAATCTCTGATTTTCTACGGAAAGCTACGAAATTATAAGAAAGTTTACGAACACCTTCCATTCTTAATGCCAAGCTACGAAAAATTAAAAAACCCAACGGAGGTTTTTGAATTTCTACAAAAAGCTACGGAAATCTACAAAAGCCTACGAAAATCTACAATAGTCTACAGGATACTTTTATTTTTCACGAAAAGGTACGGACGATAACGAAACCCCACTGACGTTTTTGAATTTCTACGGAAAGCTACGGACATCTATGTAAGTCCAAAGAAGTCTACGGAAGTTTACGAAAACTCTTTATTTTCCAAGGAAAGCCACGGACAATTACAAAACTCGACGGTCGTTTTTGAATTTCTATGGTAACCTACGAAAATCTACGGAAGTTCTCGAAAATCTACAAAAGTTTACTGCCACCCTGCATTCTCCACAGAAAGCTACGGACGATTACGGAACCCCACAGTCGTTTTTGAATTTCTACGGTAACCTACGGAAATCTGCGGAAGTTAAGGATCGTTTTTCATTTTTAACTAATAGCTACAGACAATTACAAAACCCCACGGACGTTTTTAAATTTTTACAGAGAGCTACAGAAGTCTACGGAGATCTACGGATGTCTACAGACATCTTTTATTCTTACCTGAGAGCTACAAACAATTACGGAACGCAACAGACATATTTAAATTTTTTCGAAAACCTACGGTTATTTACGCAAGTCTACGAACACCATTCATTCTTCACGGAAAGTTACGGACAATTCTAAAACCCCACGGACGAATTTAATTTTTACAAAAGTAAACGAAAGTCTACGGAAGTCTACAGACACCTTTTATTTTTTACGAGAAGCTACGGACAATAACAAAACCCCGCTAACGTTTTTGAATTCCTACAGATGTTTACGGAAATCTACGAAGTCTACGGACGCCTTTCATTATTCACGGAAAGCTACCGCCATTTACACAATCGTTTTTGAATTTCTCCGGTAAACTACGGAAATCTACGTACACCTTTTATTCTTCACGGAAACCTACAAACGATTACAGAACCCCACGGACGTTTTTATAGATTTACGGAAACCCACGAAAATTTACGTAAGTATACGAATATCTACGGAAGTCTACGGACACCTTTTATTTTTTACAGAACTTTACAAACAATTACGAGACCCCACGGACGTTTTTGAATTTCTACAAGAAGCTACGGAAATCTACGGAAGCCCAAGGTAATTAACGAAAGTCTACGAACACTTTTTATTTTTAATAAAAAGCTACAGACAATTACGGAACCTCACTGATGTTTTTGAATCTTAACGGAATGCTACGGACATCTACGAAAGTCCACGGATGTCTACAGAAGTCTGCGGACACCTTTTATTTTTGACGGAATGCTATGGACAATTACGAAACCCCACTGACGTTCTTGAATTTCTATAGGAAACTACGGAAATCTACGGAAGTCCACTGAAATCTACGGAAGTCCACTGAAATCTACGAAAGTCTACGGACACCTTTTATTTTTCACGGAAAGCTACGGACAGTTACGAAACCCCACTGACGTTTTTGAATTTCTACGCAAAACTACGGAAATCTACGGGAGTCTACGGAAATTTACGGAAGTCCACGGACGCCTTTTATTTTTTACGGAATGCTACAGACAATTATAAACCCCACAGACATTTTTGAACTCTTGCGGAAAACTACGGAAATCTACGAAAGTCTACGGATATCTTTTATTGTTGACAAAATGCTGTGGTCACCTTAGAATATCCGTGGACGGAATATTACGGATTCTAACGGAAAGCAACGGAAAGATGATAGATAACGTACATCCTACAGAATTTGTCATATTTTTGATGAATTTTGAAAATTCTTTACACAGAAGTTTAACGGTACCGGTCCGTATAGACACTTTTTACTCATACTACTCTTTTAGCGATAATCAAAGGAGCAAAACCAAATTCTAATTTTTTTGGTAATTTTTGACGGACTGTATCTTAGTAAAAATAGTCGCGTTGAGACTTTAAAATAAGCATTTTTAAGCCCTAAGATTTTTGTTTTAAGATCTTCGAACTAAATATTTTTAGAAGATACGGTTGTTAAATACTCTGAAGTAATAGCACTAAAAGCTAATTTTCCAAAATTTTTACGATGTTTTTCTTAATTCACCGCCTCAGGAAAGTTTTTTTCAATCAAACCATTATACAAAGCTGATAGCCTGTTTATTTAGCTTTAATTTTTTCATTTTTATATTCCGCTACATTGATTTCTGTCGTTAAATATTTGATTTTGAATGCAAAAGGATCCTTTTGTCTATACCCATTGATATCTCAGCAACCAATAATCGGGTAAAAAATTGAAGGGCAGTTTAGGAATTCAGAGTAAATCCTCTAGAAAATCTTGTTTCGCTATTTAAGAAGAAAAATTGTTTTTTAACCCTGATAATAATTTGGAAAAGGGTAAAAAAAGTCACTTTTTCTGTTGTTTCGGAAAATCGACCGCATCTTTGCTAATTTTTATTAAACCGGAATTGAAGTTTTGGATCAACTCATCATACGGTTTTTCCGGACCGATCAATCAAAATTTTCGAAAAAATTAGAAGAACAAGATTTATGTTTTTAAGGACCTTATAATTATCTTAAAACTGGAAAAAATCAACTTTTTTCCACTTTTTCACAATTGTTCATCCCTCACTTTTTGAATTTGTAGAAAAAAGAAATTTAAAAAAAAAACAAATTTGCAAAATATTTTTTTTCTAAAATTTTCTCTAAAATTTTTTTTTTGCTCAAATTTTCATATTTTTTGTTAATCGCCGGCATTTGCATTACCCAAAGTGTACCACGTGGAGTTTCCACGTTCGGATTTACGTTTCTATTGTGTTTTCGCCCTGTGTGTCCGTGTTTGTGTGTGTGGGATTCTTAAAGAGAAATGAGACTCCATGGTTCGTTAGTTCCACAGTATTTTATGACTCTAAATTCTATCTCTGAAGGAAGTGTGTGTGTGTGTGTGTGTATGTGTGCGTGCACGTGTGCAAGTGTGTATGTTTTAGTAACGAGTGTTACCATCGCGACTCCGAATCACCGCTTGCAGCCTTTCAAGCTTATTTATGATCCAATTTTGGATCATCAATTGAGGAATCTTCCGCCAAATTACAATTAAAGCCCGTTCGAGTGCAGCTAAATTTTGTAAATATGGATAACCGTCTCGTAATCGACGGCCAATGATATCCCAGACAAGCTCAATGGGATTGAGATCAGGACTCATTGCAGGATGCCTTAATAGTGTTTTGTCATGTCTCTCAAAAAATTGACGGGTAATGCTTGCGGTATAAGGGCAAGCACTATCCTGCATAAAAATGAATCCTTGCCTATTTTGTCGTCGTGGTAAGACAACAGGCCCCAAGATCTGGTCGATGTAGCGTTAAGGTTTTCGCAAACAATAACTAATAGAGTTCGCCATGACTGCGGAACTCTAACCCAAACCATCACTGATCCTTCGTTGGAAGCTGCAACGGTCAAAGTTTTGCGAAAAACGCTCTCCCTTATGACGTCAAACTCGAGATCTTCTATCGTTACTGTGCAGACAAAACCGAGACTCATCTGAAAACAGGACATTACTCCATGACCTCATGTTCCAGTTAACGTGATGATGAGTATACACTAATCAAGTTTTGCGATGTGCAGGTGTTAACATTGGTACACGAGCAGCCCTTCTCGATCGCACTTCAACTTCACGAAGACGGTTGCGAACCGTTGACCTTAAGATGTTTCGCGGCCGCCGTCGTTATTGCTGTTGACGATTTGGGAAGTGCTGCGCAACAACGTTCGCAGAAACGAAAGGTTCTTGACCAGCACGTAGAACAATGGCGCGATTGTCCCGAGGAGTCGTTACTCGGTGTCGACCTTGTCCAGCTCGTCTGTCAAATCCATTAGTTTCCAAGAAACGGTTGTAGGCACGAGACACGACTGACGAACTAACGCTCAGTCTATCGTCGACCTCCCGATAATTGTACCCCTCCTGAACAAGAGTCACAAGTTGTGCGACTTGCGATGCAGTTAAATGCCGCCTGGGCATGATGAAAAAATTTTGAAAAAATCGAAGTTCACAAAAACTTTTAGATAATTTCTTTTAAACAATGCGGAAAAATTTTTAGTGTTGAAAAAACTGTTGAATAGTTTTAACCAGAAGTAGATTAGTTTTAAAAAAAACTGTTTTTTTATTGCTTGTAAGCTTTGCAGATAAAGTACAGAATTTACTGTCCGAAATTTCGTAGAACGAGTACTCGGTATACCTTGGGGGTATCAACTTATGATTAATTTAATTGATTTTTGATTCAAAAATTGAGATACAAAATAAATCGAGAATTTCAAAAATGGATCAGTAATGTTTTTTTCTTAAAAAATAATTTTGGTAAAAAAATTTTGTTTGTTTTTTTTTTGGAAAAAATTTTTTTTTGTTTTTAAATTCAAAGAGTGAGAAATGAGTAATTGTGAGAAAAGTCGAAAGAAGTTAATTTTTTACATTTTTAAGATGATTACAAGGTACTTAAAAACATAAATCCTGCTCTTTTAATTTTTTCGGAAATTTTGATCAATCGTTCTGAAAAAACCGTTCGATGGATCGATTCGAAACTTTACAAAGCTATTAGGGGTACATTGAGGCTAAAAAATTTTCAAAAACATTAGTGGTTTTATCAAAATTAGCAAAGATGCGGTCGATTTTCCAAAACAACAGAAAAAGTGACTATTTGTAACCTTTTTCAAGTTCATATCAGGGTTGAAAAAAGATTCTTCTTCCTAAATAACGCTACAGAATTTACTAGGAAATTTATTCCAGATCCTTAAATTACCCTTCAATTTTTTACCTGATCATTAGTTGCTGAGATATCAATGGGTAAAGACAAAAGGATCCTTTTGCATTCGAAGTCGGATATTTCCGAAAGAAATCAATGTAGCGGAAAATTAGAAAAATAAAATTAAAGCTAAATAAATAGGCTATTAGCTTTGTATGATAGTATAATCGAAAAAATTTTTTCTGAGCCCGTGGACTAAGAAAAACATCGCAAAAAGTTTTAAAAATTATCTTTTTGTGCTATTACTTCAGAGTATTTAACAACCGTAGCTTCTAAAAAGTTTTCGTTGAAAGATCTCAATACTAGAATCTTAGAGCTTTAAAATGTTTTTTAAAGTCTCGACGCGACCATTTTTACTAAGATACAGCCCGTCAAAAATTACCAAAAAATTTTGAATTTCTTTTTGCTCCTTTAATTTTTGCTAAAAGTTTATGTGAATTCAAAATTTATGTAGGTAAAAGTCAAAATGATTCTCATTAATTATCACTTGGTATTTCTTGTGATGTAGTCATTGAAATGCTTAATGATTTAGGAGGACAAGGCCGATCATTATATATCGATAACTGGTACAGTTCTCCAAAACTATTTTTAAAACTGCATGACGAAAAAACTAATGTTAGCGGAACTGTACGTACGAATCAAAAGCATCTTCCAAAAATAAATCCTAAACAAATAAAAAAGGGGAGATGAAAATATTTAGTTCTTCACAAATAGCCTTCATAGCATGGAAAGATAAAAGAATTGTTACGATACTCTCTACCATGCATTCACATAAAATGATAACAACCGACAAAGTAGATTATCGTACTAAAAACAATAAGACGAAACCAAACATCGTATTGTATTATACCAATAATATGGGTGGGGTTGATTTATCTGATCAATATGCGACTGCTTATGAAATTATGAGAAAATAAAAAAAAAGGTATATTAAAACTTTTATTCATTTACTTGACTTGGCAATATTTAATGCATTTGTTGTGTATAATGTTATTCATGATGACAAAAAAATAAAATTTCTGGATTTTCGCATGAAATTGGCTAAACAGCTTATAGAAAAACTTGGCTGCACCAATAATAATGCAAGTAGAAATAGGGTTTCTTTTGATAATCCCATAAATCCTGCAACTCGATACTTTCCAGCTTCTATTTCGTAAGGTGAAAAATCTGTTAGGAAACGATGTGCTTTATGCTATAAAAATAAGAAGACTAAGTAAACAACTATGATGTGTAACACTTGCAATAACGAATCGTTATGTGTAATACCTTGCTTTCAACACTATCATACGAGTCGAAATAATAGTGAATGAAGTTTGAACTATAAAACTATAAAGTACAATATATTTTCTCAAAAAAATGTGAAAATAGCATTTATCGCAAAAACAAAAAAATAAAACAAAAGACAAAATAAAACAAAAAAACAAAATAAAAAAAAAATACAAAAAAACAAAATAAAAAATTGAAAAATGAAAAGTGGGTTGTAAAATCCTTCCGTAACCTCCTCGACGGTACACTATGGGGTCGTGAATTTTTCACCAGCTAACTACGGAGGTTAACAATTTTTGTTAAGTTTTCAGTCGGTCATATTGAATTTTGCAATTATATTGCCAGGTTCGATTACAGTGCCCTTACAAAACACTGTATGCTAGGTTTCATTGCAATCTGTTGATAAACAAGAAAATTATTCGATTTGATGATATATAAACATATGTAGCCACTTTGGGTCGGCCATTCTATATCCGCCATAATGGATTTTGCGATTTTATTGTCAAATTCAGATTCAGCGACTAAAAAACCAAATAGCGTACCAAATTTTATTCAAATTGTTTAGAAAAAAAGAAAATTATTTGATTTGATCATATATGATACATAGACCGAATGAGCCCGATTTTCTTTTGATCATATATAATACAATACCACTTAACCCCTCTTCTTATTCGCCTTTCGTTAAAGGAAGGCGTTCTGCCTCGTTCTCCAACAAGATGGTTAGCGGATGTGGCTCCTCTCTATCATAGTCCGCTGACTCCACCGTTGTGCTTGCTCTCTCCTGGCAAGCACGAAGCACGAAGCTTCGCCTCGCTTTGGCTCCTTTTGCGTGGGCTGCCTCATCTGCCCTTGCAGCATCTTTTAAAAAATCGGCTTTTGTATAATTCCCCAGCAGCCATTTACGAATTCTGGTCAGCTTGACAATTCTCAGTCCAACTTGCCTGAGCCTCAGGGCGTGGAGAGTTTCTTCCACCTCCTCGACCTCCATTGCGAAAAGCTTCTAATCTACTTTAAAGACTTGTTCAGACGCCATTTTTCTTTTTATATTTTTCTCGCACGCAAGTTATATAAATACTGTTTCAGTCGCGATATCGTAAGTACCATAACGCAATAACTATATAATAAATAAATAAATAAATATATACAATATTTTGTGAGAGGGATTTACCTCTTCCCTCTACTCACGGTATCGCTACCCGCACTGGCGTTGCTGTGGAGGGTCAGCTTCTCCTTGACCTTATCCTTGCTTAAGTTTAAGTGCTACAAGCAAGCCGCAATAAAAAAAAAAAAAAAAAAGATAAACAAGGAAAAAGACATTTTTGGCCCTTTCGGCCTTTCTAAATTTTTACTTTTACTCCCGTCCCCTTTGCCATACTAGGAAATTGTATTGCGTATCTACAACACGCATGCTTCTGTGTGTGTGTGCGACTCGGCTGCCCCCTCAGCGCACGCTCTGGGCCTATTCTCTCTTTCTGCGCACGCCTTCTATAATCGCGCGTCCTGATTCCACCCATACGTTTAGGGCGCCAGTTGTAAGGGGGTTTCTCGTCGGTGCAAGTGTGGGACGTTAGCCGTCGTACAATGGAACTCGTGTGCAGTGCTGAGCCTTTTACAACGTAGGAACCTCCTTGGATCCTACTTTCAATTAGTGAGGGAGGCCTTACCTCAAGGCCCCGTTGCCATTGATACTCTCCACTGTGCTCGGCTAGGTCACGATACGGAAACGTTTTTAAGTATCTGTTGTACAAGAGTGGTGGTATATTGATAAAAGATCAGACAAGTTTGATTACCCCTTAAACTTTAGTTTCGGAGAATCTTGCAATACTCATTGCGAAATAAAAGAATGTAAAAATATGGTCATTATACGTTGTAACAATATTGCCACTGTACTGTGATTGCCATTGTGGTTGGTGTAAAAAATCCTTATGTTTAAACATTTCTATGAAGATTACCATTATTGCCAAGGCTTTCAAAAATTATATATTTTAAGTTGAAAATTCAACAAATATTTCTTTGTTATAAAATTACAGATATATTCTTCTTATATATGTATTTTTTTTTTATAAAAGTACAGATATATAAAAAAGAAAGTATTTTAGGAGTTATTTAACGTAAGTTCCTGAAGTACGTAAACTTAACTTTTCAATTTTACTTTTAAAAACATTTTTTTCTTAATTTTTAAAACTAAATCTAAACTTAAACAATGTAACACATCGTTCAATAAGTCCCGAGACTAACCCAGAGATGGTGCTAGTAGTACCAAACTGGCCACGTTTCCATAGAGTGCGAACCTTTGCATGAAACGTGTAAAAATTTCACGTCGATCGGATCACAGACAGCAGAGTTATCGAGGTTAGAGTAAAGTCACTTTGTAATTTGTTTGAAAAATGGAAAAAAGCGAGTTTGGCGTGTTGATAAACCATTGTCTTTTAATGGGTAAAAACACCGTAGAAGCCCAGCAATGGCTTGAAAAACATTACCCGGACTCCTTTCCATCCAAACCAACGATTTGTCGTTGGCATGCTGAGTTTAAACGTGGTCGTACCGACACAAACGATGCGGAACGTTCGGGTAGGCCATTGGAAGCCGTTACACAATAAAATGTAAGTTAAGTGTTAAAAATTGTAATGAAAAATTGCAAAGTAAAGGTCCGTGAGATTGCAGAAATGACACAGATATTATATGAAAGCGTATTTACAACCCTTCATGAAAAATTGAGCATGAAAAAGGTTTTTTCCAAGTGGGTGCCGCGATTGCTTTCAGTGGAACAAAAACAGCAACGAGTCGACGATTCAGAGAGCTGTTTATCGCTATTCACTAGCAATAAAAAGGATTTCCTGCGTCAATACGTGACCATGGATGAAACATGGATACATTATTCACTCCGGAGTCGAATCGGCAATCATCTGAGTGGCACATGCCTGGCGAAAGCCGCCCAAAGCGTCCAAAAACGCCGCAGTCTGCTGGCAAAGTCATGGCGTCTGTTTTTTGGGATGCACATGGCGTGATTTTCATTTACTACCTGGAAAAAGGTGAATCGATCAACAGTGATTATTATATTGACTTGTTGGTACGTTTAAAGGAGGAGATCGCAGCAAAACGACCGCACATGAAGAAGAAAAAAATCCTTTTTCACCAAGACAATGCTCCATGCCACAAGTCCATGAAAACAATGGCAAAATTGAATGAATTGGGCTTTGATTTGCTTCCCCGCCCCCCGTATTTGCCAGATTTAGCCCCCAGCGACTACTGGCTCTTTGCTGATCTCAAAAAAATGCTCCAGGGAAAAAAATTTGGCTCGAATTAAGAGGTCATTGCCGAAACTGAAGCCTATTTAGAAGCAAAGGATAAATCCTTCTATAAACATGGTATAGAAATGTTGGAAAGGCGTTGAAAAGACTGTATCACTCTAAAAGGAGATTATATTGATGAATAAAAATGATTTTTGAAAAAAAATGTTGTTTTCATTGTTAGTCTCGGGACTTATCGAACGATGTGTTAAATATTGAAGAAAAATATAGCTTATCCAAAATCAAAAATATAAGTAGTTAATTCTTATTTCAATTTTCTTTATATACGTATTCCCTTACCCACATAACTCCTAAAATCACGTCTATCAAACCACAAGTAGGCTTACCTACCTGACCAACTAACGACTAATCCACCTAACCACTAGAAGTCCTACACTTGATCCTACAATAGAATATTGTCTTATTATTTGGTAGTTTAATAAGACCTGAATAATAATAGAGCTATTCGGGTTGTTAGGTAGGTTGGCTCACTTGTGGTGTGGGATTTGATTATTTCAAGAAAAAATACGCGGTTAAACACGCTGTTCCCAGGTTTAGCTAGGTTACCCTGCTTGTGGTTTGATATGCATGGTTTGCGGGGGTTGGATTTGTTAGGGGTTGGGTGGTTAAATGGGTTAGCTCGCCTGTGGTGTAGGATCTAATTATTACAAGAAAAAATACGCGGCTAGGCTCGCTGTTCTCAGGCTTAGGTGGTTTAATCTGCTCGTAGTTTCGCAGGAGTGGTTCTTAGGGGTAAGGTGAGTTAGTCTGCTTGTGGTTTCACAGGAGTGGTTCCTAGGGGTAAGGTGAGTTAGTCTGCTTGTGGTATCGTAGAAGTCGTTCCTAGGGCTTAGGTGGGTTAGGTAGTAGATAGTTAGGTAAGTTAGCTGGCTTGTAGTGTGGCATTTAATAAGTTCAAGAAAAATCAAGCAACTGAAATCGCTGTTCCCTGGGTTATGTGGGTTAGCCTGGTTGTGATTTTGTAGGGGTGGTTTCTAGAGGTAAAACAATTAAAAAAATGTTTTCTCCAGATATCCCAAAACACGTCAAATTAATTTTTCCATCTTTTTATTATCAGCATGATTTAAAACCCAATCAAGCTAGTTCAATAAAGTTTGTAACAAAATAAATTTTAAAAATAGCACATTCACCACTATAAAAAAGGGATTGCAACCCTCCGGCATAAAAAATATGTCGATGAAAGCGTCTTTTTATAAGAAATTTTTTATGTCGATTTTGTTCCAAAAGACCAAGTAGTTATTGAGATATTGAAAATAAACTGTTTTTGAAGCTGAACTTTGAGGGTGGTTTTCACTCCCTTAAAGTATTTTTCCGCAGATAAAATATAAATATGTTCTTTATTTTTTTATGCTGTAAGATATATCGAAAAATCATTAAAATCGGTGAGGCCGGGTTAGGGTGGTTTTCTTGTGAGGGGTGAGGCAAAAAAACTCGTCGTTCTCTTGATGCATACTGAGACTAGTTAACAATCATTCTAAGCTCAAAGTGCACATGTGTAGATCTCCGTGCTAAATTTCGAAATCTTTCGTCTCTTAGCAGGTTCAAGGAAGCAATTTAGAGTCACGTCCTCGAACTTAATTGATGTATTACTTATTTTGTATTGTTCATTTATTTATTTTGTATAATATATTTATATGTTTATTATGTATTGTTTATTTATTTATTTTGTATAATATATTTATATGTTTATTATGTATTGTTTATTTATTTATTTTGTGTAATATATTTATATGTTTATTATGTATTGTTTATTTATTTATTTTGTGTAATATATTTATATGTTTATTATGTATTGTTTATTTATTTATTTTGTATAATACATTGATTTGTTTATTTATTGAGTGATATAAGTTTTTCCACGAGGGCCAAAAAAATGTTAACGATGAACCTCACTCCGAACGCCCCAGCATGTCAAAAACTGACGAAAATGTTCAGTAAGTGAAAAAAATTGTGTTGAAAAATCGTCGAATCACAATTAGAGAAGTAGCTGATAATCTTAACATATTGTTTGGCTCATATCGATATATAATTCGTTCCACAATTGCTTAATTTTGATCAGAAGCTACATCTCATGAATATCGCCCAAGATATGTTGAATAACATCAATGATTATCCTGATCTGCTCAAAAGGGTAATAACTGGTAATGAATCATGGGTATATGGTTATGACGTCGAAACCAAAGCCCAATTATCCCAATGGAAGAGTTCAGGAGAGCCAAAACCGAAAAAGGCACCTCAAGTTCGTTCGAATGTGAAGGTTTCGCTCACAGTTTTCTTTGACTACCATGGCGTTATGCATCAAGAATTCCTACCACAAGGTCGTACGGTAAATAAGGAGTATAACCTTAAGGTTCTGCGGCGTTTGCGTGAATCAATGAGACAAAAACAGAGTGAAAGTGTTAACGATAGAAGGATATATGAAAAAGTTTTAAAATAAAATAAAATAAAAATAATATTTTACAATTTTATGTATAAAGTTAGTAAATGACGGGGATGGAATCATTGCCTTACATGGCAAAAAACCGTTGAAACGCGGAAGTACATGCGGAAGTCAAACGCGGAAGTGCATACGCGGAAATACAAGTTTTAGCCGAAGAATGCGGAAGTAGGCATAAGCTAAGCATAGATAAAATGCGAATGATATTTTTTGTATTTAATAAAATAAAATATTTAATTTTTAAAATAAATGAAAATTGAGAAAATTTGATTATATTATGATGTGATAATTTGTATAAAATTATGATTTTAATTGTAATCAACCAAGGAAAAGAAGAAAAGGTAAATACGCACTTAATTTTGAATGTTTTCGTATAAAACTAATATGATTTATTGCTCCTTGAGGGCGATAAAGTTACACATATATTATTTATTGTTTGCAAATTATTCATGTAAAATTTTCGTTAGAAAAATGGCAGTAAGATCTAGGATCTTACGTTTAATTATTATGATTGTAGTTGAGTCAGGATAGGGGTGATTGTCGGATTGTCGAAACGGGTGCTTGCGGGCGACTAGAGTCGGCGTCGAATTATCCGCCATCGCCCTCAGCTCGGGGTAACTCTGTGTTTCCCGAGGCTGTTTGACCCGCCGCGAGGCTTGGCCTCGAGTTATATGGGTCCAGCGGTAAGGGGAAACCGTAAGGTGGAACCGAGTCCGTCAGGGAGCTAGGTATGCAGTGAGCACCCACCCTTCCACAGAAAACTATGAAAATTTGGAAAGAAAATGGTAAATTATATAATAATAGTAAATTATATGAGCGTATGATAAAATGTTATGTATTGCGGTGCCTTGCTTTTAGCCCTTGGTCGAAGCTAATTGGCCGCGAGAAAGATAGAGGGGGAAGTTTCGACTTAGCTCCCCGCAAAGTTATAAAAAGCGCGCGCTTGAGTCGCGCAGCAGCATAGCATATCATAGCATAGCATAGCATAGCATAGCATCGCATTCTTGCATTCAAGCATTAGCATTGCATCATTGTAACATTACATTGCATTTCGGCATTCAGTATTTTTGCATTTTGTATTATTCATTCGCTGCAGTTTATATTTTAAAGTTTTGTAACGTAAATAAATTATATATATACATAAAAGAAATAAAATGTGTGAATTATTCGCCTAACTACTTGCCCCGATTATTTCATATTTGTGTTTATCTTATATCAAAAGTGTGGAAAGAAAATTCATGGATTTTGTACCATGATAATGCACCTACGCACACGTCGTTACTAGTGAGTAGTTTTTCGGCGAAAAACAATACTACCATTCTGCCTCAGTTACCGTGTTCACCAGACTTGGCCCCCTGCGACTTTTTCCTCTTCCCAAAATTGAAGAGGCCTATGAAAGGACAAAGATTTGCGACGATTGAGGAGATTAAGGCTGCATCGCTGAAGGAGCTCAAGGCAATACCCAAAAGTGCATTTCAGATCAGAAGATTTCAAAAGTGTTTTGACGACTGGAAAAAGCGCTGGCACAAGTGCATTGTATCAGAGAGGGATTATTTTAAGGGGGATAACATAATTTTAGATGAATAAATGAATATTTTTTATAAAAAATGAAGTCACCTTATTTTTTGATCATACCTCGTATATAAATTTTCTGGCGGTTATAGAAGAGCAAGCTCCCATCAAAATAATTAAATCAGAAAAAGGAAGGCCGCCATAGGCTTATTTGTATAAAAAACGTGACGCTCTATATCGTAGATTTAAACGCACGAACGATATGTATATATACATTCTGTCAAAAAAGTACCGGGAATTGTCGATTTAAATCTGGCGGGGCAATTTAGGCAGGTAAAATTTTTTTTCTAGGTTGGTATAACTGTCCTTAATGACTATGCCAAGTTTGAGCGGAATCTCTAAACGAGTGTGTTTACAGTAGCTGGTTAAGTCAGTCGATGTCAATAGTGCGTGCCGATTTTTTACAATGGGTGATTACGTTGAACAAAGAATTTGTCTAAAATTTTGTGTTGTGAATGAAATTTCGTGTGCCGATGCATTGAAAATGTTGCAAAAGGCTTTTGGTGATAAAGCACTTTTGAAAACCCGTGCGTATGAATGGTACAAAGCCTTCAAGGAGGCTCGTGAAGTCGTCGAAGACTTGCCTTGTTTCGGACGCCCATCGACGGCTGCGACCGCAGATAACGTCGATAAAATTAAGAAACTGGTGCTTAAAAACCGCTATACCAGCTTAAGAGAGATAGCACATGAACTTGAGATATCCCACGAGTCCACACGTACGATTTTAATTGATATTTTAGGCATGAGAAAGGTGGCCGCAAGACTCGTTCCAAAAGAGCTTAATTTTCTTCAAAAACGCTATTGCGAACAGGTTGCTTCGGACATGCTGTATCGCGCCAATTCCGATCCCGTATTCATGGAATGCATCATAACTGGTGACGAAACGTGGGTGTACAAGTACGATATGTAAACAAGCCAGCAAGCATCGGAATGGGTGGGAAAAAACGAGCTGAAACCGACAAAACCACGCCAAAGCCGCTTAAAAGTGAAGATGATGCTTATTGTTTTCTTCGATATCCGTGGCGTGGTGCACTACGAATTTATTCCAGAGGGTCAGGCGGTAAACAAAGAGTATTACCTAGGCGTTATGAAACGTTTGCGTAAGCGTATCCGTAAGAAGCGGCCAAATTTGTGGGCGAACAACTCGTGGATTTTGTACGACGATAACGCGCCGTCTCACCGAGCTACGATTGTGACCGACTTTCTCGCCAAAAACTCAACGAACACGCTTGAACAACCACCGTATTCGCCGGATTTGGCTCCCTGTGACTTCTTCCTCTTTCCAAAACTTAAATTGCCGCTCCGTAGCAACCGTTTTCAGTCGATTGAAGCTATCAAACAAAATTCGGCGCGCGATCTGAAGGCCATCCCGGAAAGCGCCTATAAAAAATATTTCGATAATTGGAAGTGCCGTTGGCATAGATGTATTGGAGAAAATGAAGCCTATTTTGAACGCGACCCAATAAATTTTGATTATTAAACGTAAAAATGTTGTTCTAATTTAAAATTTCTGGTACTTTTTTGACAGACAGTATATATTTATATATATGTACATATATATATTGGGTGTACAACTTTGCTTCCGCCGTTTTTTCCGAAATTCGAGGCTTTATTGTAAAAAACTGGTTATACATTTATGATTCAAAGTATTGTCCATCGCTGGCCACTACTTTCTCCCATCTTTTGAGCAGCATACGAATCCCGCGTTGAAAAACTGGTCATCTTTTGAATCGATTCACGAATCGATCCAATTAACTTCTTCATAAGACCAGAAGTGCTGGTCAGCCAGGCCGTGTGCCATTGATCGAAACAAGTGATAGTCCGAGAGAGCAACGTCTGGAGAATACGGCGGGTGGGGTAGGACTTCCCATTTCGAAGTTTCCAAGTATATCTTGACCACTTTCGCAACATGGGGTCAAGCATTGTCATGCTGTAAAATCACTTTATTATGTCTCTCGTTGTATTACGGCTATTTGTCTTTCAATGCTCGGCTCAAGCGTGCGTTCGATAACGATCGCCTGTGATTGTTTCAGTTGGTTTTAAGAACTCATAAAACACTACGCCGAGCTGGTCCCACCAAATACTGAGCATGACCTTGGAACCGTGAATATTCGGTTTGGCCGTCGACGTGGAAGTATGGCCGGGAGATCCCCATGATTTTCTGCGCTTGGGATTATCGTAGTAAACCCATTTTTCGTCCCCAGTCACAATGCAATGCAGAAATCCCGTCCGTCTTTGCCTTGCAAGTAGCTGTTCACAAACACACAAACGCCGTTCAACATCTCTCGGCTTCAACTCTTCCAATTCTTGTTGCGTTTGACACGAGTCTTGATCAAGTAATGCCTCCAATTCTACATCTTCGAAAACCTTCTTTCTTCCATCGCCATGCTGGTCTTCGACGTTAAAATCGCCGTTCTTGAGGCGTTGAAACCACTCTCGTCACGTTCTTTCACTAATAGCGGCCTCACCATAGGTATTTGAGAGCATCCGATGAGCCTCAGTCGCAGATTCCTTCATATTAAAGCAGAAAATTAAAACCTCCCGCAAATGACGAGAATCTGGCTTGTAAGCTGACATGTTTAATCGAAAATAACTTTATGACGCAGACACAAATCGACTAATATTTCGATGGCGTTATGTTTACAAATACCTAAGCTTATTGTATGACATCTATGATCTATTTATTTCAACTACCACTTACCGCTACAGCCATCTATTGCAAAACGGCGAAGGCAAAGTTGTACACCCAATATATAAATACAGTCAATACAGATCCTGTCACTTACGAGGGCGGTTCAATAAGTACCCGTGTTTGACGACAGAGGGCGTTCCTGAGGGAAGTTGGTAGTAGCATCGTGTGCTGCCATCTATCAAACGACGGTGAAACTAATTTCAGACTGATTGATAGGTTAGTTTGGATTTGGCAGCTATTCGAGTAAGACGTGTTTGGTGGGACCAGAGGGGCGTGGTCTATTATGAGCTATTGAAACCTGGAAAAACGGTTAATACTACACGTTACCAATAACAATTAAGCGATTTAAATCGTTTGTTGCTTAAAAAATGGCCAGCATATCGAAAGAGGCAACACAAAGTTATTTCTCTCCATGACAATGCTCCATCACATACGACAAAACCGGTTCGCGACACATTGAAAGCACTCAACTGGGAAGTTCTTCCTTATGCGACTTACGCACCAGATTCGGCTCCTTTTGATTACCACTTGTTTGCATCGAGGGGTCATGCACTTACTGAGCAGCGCTTTGATTTCTATGAAGATGTCAAAAAATAGTTCGCGGCAAAAGAGAAAGGTTTCTACTGGCGTGGTGTTTACAAATTGCCCGAACGATGGAAAAATGTATAAAAAGCGATAAAGCATACTTTCAATAAAGCACTTTTTATTTTTCAACCAAATTTAAAGTGTTATTTTTTTTTTTTAAATCCGTATTTCATACTTGTTCACCTGGAACATGAGGGAAGAACAGCGCCTCGGTAAGCCTCTTATGCAGTTCCCAGATCGTATACTTTCAAAAATATTGCAAACAATAAGAGATTCTATCAAACTTTTTAGTAATACTGTCTACTTAAGGTTTACATGATATACGAGGGTGGTTCAAATATGATGGAGACAAACGCTGTAAATGGCGCGCATGTATGTTTAGAAGATTGTGACGTAAATATGTAATAGCTGGGTCCTTTACGAACAGTGTGGCATAGTTTTCGTCGGGAGTGCATGTTTCACGCGGGTGCTACGACCATAAGTGGACGTCAAGTGCCGACCGCCGTTGCGCAATGTATTGTTATTCGTTTTTTAGTATGGGAAAACGTTAAAAACACAATAATTTTTCTGCATTTGCGAAATCAGTTCGGTAGTGAGTACCTGAGTAGGGCTGCTGTGTTGAAATGGGCGAAAGCATTCAAGGAAGGTCGCGAAACCGTCGAGAATGAGCCGCATGATCGTTGACCGCGAACCAGCATCACATCAGACAACATTTGCCGCGTAGAACAACTCATTTTGGAGAACCGTAGGATGAATGTTCGAGACATTTTGGCTGAACTCGGCATCGGTATTGGTAGTGTAGAGTCTATTATCCACGAACACCTTCAATATCGCAAAATAACGGCGCGATGGGTTCCTAAACTGTTGAACTTCGAGCAAAACTTCACAAGGGTTGGAAGTTTGCGTCTCACGCTCGATACAATATCGAAATTGGGTTGGGAGGTACTGGAACACCCCCCCTCCCCCTACAGTCCAGATTTATCACCCTGTGACAACCACATGTTTGGACCACTGAAAGAAGCCCTCGGAGGTCAAAGATTCAACACCGACGACGAGGTAGAGGAGTTCGTGCGCACATGACTGTCCGAGTTGCCCAAGGAATTCTTCGATACCGGCACCAAAAAGCTTCCGGAAAGGTGGACAAAGTGCGTAACTTGTAAGGGGGAGACCTAAAAATAATGTAAATTTTTGTAAATTTTTTCGATGTAAATAAACGTGTCAGAGCATCCGTCTTGATCATATTTAAACGCCCTCGTATCAGAATTTGAAACCGTCCAAGAATGAGGACAGTATCAAAAAAAGAAATGCAGACTTAATTACAAAGATCAATAGAGGGCTTTTTATTGTAAAATTTACTAATATAATGTTAAGCAGCAAAATAGATGGCCTTAGTTTTCCTAGTATTGAGCCTCAAAGAGGCGTCTGCAGTCTAATCCGACACTGCCGAATTGCTTCACTGCTCTTATCAAGATACTTGAAAAAAAATTGAGTAGAGATTTGCAGATCGTCTACATATAGGACATGTTGAATGCTTCTAGAATTGAGTACATAGCGTGTATTGTTTATATACAGACAGAATAAAAGAGGCCAAGGACAGACCCTTGTGGTTCACCAAGATTAGTGCTTAGCCAGTTAGAGTTGCCGGCTGGTAATGTTACTACTGATTGTACTCTACCAGAGAAATAAGAGTTAAACTACTTAAGAGCTATCCTGGAGAATCCCATAAATCTTATTGGGAGTACAAATTAGTTTGGTCCGTTTTCAAAAGATGGCTCTGGCTATTATAAATATTAAATAGTAACAGCTGAAGTCAGTAGTTTTAGAGAGGTTAGACATCAGTCAATAATATTCAGTTCATATCACTTCCAGTTTCATAAAAAATTTTGTTTTCAACTGTGTTAAATATGTCCAATTTGGTGTTAACTAAACAGCATTTGCGGGAGGTTTTAGTTTTCTGTTTTAATTGGAAGAAAAGTACAGCTGAAGCGCATCAAATGCTTGTAAAAGTTCATGGTGACAATGCTCTGAATGATAAATCTTGTAGAGAATGGTTTCGACGTTTCAAGAATGGAGATTTCAGCGGTGAAAGCAAGCCTCGCTCTGGACAGCCAAAAAAATTCGAAAACAAAGTTGAAGGCTTTATTCGATGAAGATCCAAGTTAAACGCAAGAAGAGCTTGCAAAATCATTGGAAGTGATTCAACAAGCAGTTTCTGTACGATTGAAATCCATGGGAATGATTCAAAAGCAAGGCAATTGGGTGCCTTATGAACTAAAACCGAGAGATATTGACAGGCGATTTTTCTGTTGCGAGCAGCTGATTCAAAGGCAACAAAGAAAAGGGTTTTTTACATAGAATTGTTACTGGGGATGAAAAATGGATATTCTATAATAACCCTAAGAAGAAAAAATACTATGCTATGCCTGGTCAATCGTTGCCATCGACCTCAACATCAACACCAAAGCCAAATATTCATGGTTCAAAGATCATGTTGTATATCTGGTGGAACCAAAAGGGTGTTGTGTACTATGAGCTGCTGCAACCTGGCGATACCATGACGGCCGATCAGTATAGGCTGCAATTATTTCGTTTGAGCCATGCATTACGAGAAAAACGGCCGAAATACAAGGAAAGACATGACAAAGTTATTTTTCTGCATGACAACGCTCGGCCTCATGTTGCAAAAGTCGTGGAAAAATATTTGGAAACGCTTAAGTAGGATATTTTGCCACACCTGCCGTATTCTCCGGACATCGCTTCTTCTGATTACTTGTTGTTTCGAGGGATACAGCAGGATCTGGCAGGTCATCGGTTCACTTCTTTCGCAGAAATTGAAAATTGGCTCCTAACTTGGATCACCTCAAAAGACGAGGACCATACTTTGATTAATTTTCTAATTTTTTTTATTTTGTAATAAATGCATTTTTGACCGCAAAAAAGCGGACCGAATTGATTTATTCCCCCAATAATTCCTCCAGTAATGGTATAGGCAGTATAGTGTCGAAAGTCTTTCTAAAGTCAAATAACAGTAGTAGTGTCTCCATTTTTTTAACAATACTATATCTAATGTCCTCTGTTAGTTTTAGTAAGGCAGTTTACGTAGAGTAGTAAGGTCTAAAGCCGGATTAAGAAGGATCAAAAATGCGAGAGACTGTCAGATACTCCTGCAATTTGTTCAGGAGCTAGCTTTTTCAACGCCTTTAAATGACTACACGAAATCGTGATCGGTTTAAAATTTGATGTTAAAGAGATACTTCGCACTTCTTCAAAGGGATAATGTGCGCTCTATTCCATTTTTTAGGAAAAATACCACTTGAAAAAGAGTATCCAATGATCGGTAGTGCATTAGCGATGACACTTAGCGGAATGTCGTCAGCTCCCCATGCCTGCGTTAAGAAGTGAGAGACCGCAAAAATAACATCATTGATGTTAACATTTTCAAATGAGACATCCTCTATAGCTGAGCTTTCAATAATTTTTCGACGTTCTACTCCATCATCTTAGAGAGAAACTGATACACAAAGTGCTAATTAAGATCATTTTAAAGAAAATCATTCAACCCCTCTTGATGCTTTGGTGAGAGCCCCAGGCTACGTAGTTCTTTCCAAGCATTATTGTTAGTAAGAGCATCAATCACGCTATTGTGATAGTAAGTTGTCTGCGCATTCTCTGTTTACTTGTCTGTAAGTCTTCGAATGATTTGAAATTCCTCTAGAAGCGACAGATTATTTGTGCGTTTAAATCGACGTCAAATTGTGTCACGTTTCTTAAACAAGAGAGCCAATTCTGCATCAATCCACGGTGGTTGACCCTATTTTGGTTTAACTGATTTTATAGGAGCAAACTCATCTACAGTTGCCATTAAGTTACTGCAGAATAAGCTTAGTTTCCTGTTGTTAATGTAAAGGGTAAATTAAGAGTATGTTACGACATCTAAGGCGAAAAGAGAGAAACCAAGGAGTCGGGCGTGAACAAGCGAGGAGAGGGATACAAAATGTGATCTTGAGCAAGCTAACTAAATATACTAATAAATCTTTGTAATCTTAACAAACTATGAATAAATAATAATTCTACTATAATCTACAGTGTTTCTTGCCCACAACTTCGATTATATTAACAAGGTAGCAGAGGTCCGTGGTTGATTTAAAAATTAAAGTGTTTAAGTTTTAAGGTTGTGGTAAAAACGTGGTCGATACCTAAGTTAAAAGTGAAGAAAATTTATATGAAAATATATCGTACAATAGAAAATATATAAGAAAAGTATTTTTAAAAGAATTAAAAAGGGCGATAATCATAAAAAAGTTTGTTGAAACAAAGTTAAAAATTCGAGAAAGTGAAAAACAATTAGACAGAATGGCTGATAAAGTTAAAATAAATATACAAGTTTTTAATGGCAACGACTATACGATTTGGAAAAAAAGATTATTAGTATTACTTAAATTAAAGAAATGTGATGATGTGACTCAAAGAAACAGAGGTGAAACAGATGAAGCTACAGAATGGAATAATAAGGATCTGAAAGCCATAAATTACATCTATAGTGCGTTATCAAATTAACAACTGGAATTAGTTAATGATCAAGAGACAGCCTATGATATAATAAAAAAACTAGATAACATATACTTAAAACAGTCTACAGCACTGCAAATAATTACACGAAACAAGTTAGAAAAATTAAAGTTAAAAGATTTTGAAGAATCTAGTGATTTCTTTAGTGAATTTGAAAAACTAACAATTGAATTGAGAAATGCTGGTGCAACACTAAATGAAAAAGAAAAGATGAATTATTTGTTAAGAACTCTACCAAATTTAATGGCACATATTGGTGATTTAGTAGATGTGCTGAAAGAAGATGAACAAACAGTTGATTATGTAAGAAGTAAAATTCAAATTCAAGAAGAGAAAGAAGCGGAAGGAAATACAAAGATTCGTTCTGGATACACAAACGCATTTCACGCCCCGTTGAATTTAAAAAATAATAACACAAACTATAGAGGTCAACAACGCGGAGCGCGAGGAGGTGCACGTGTAAGAGATTACACACATCAACGAGGTAATGGAAGAGGAGCATGGAGAAATAATCCCCACCAGTCTCACCAGCGAAGAAGGGGTCGAACAAATTGGCATCAGTACAGCAACCAACAGCAGCAGAGAGAAGTCAGAGGATTTGAAGCAAGTGGTAACCAAGAAAGTAGTCAAAATAATAGTAGTGCGTATATTACACAGGTTAAGTACAAAACAAATGAATATGTATGCGAGGTAAATAATTGTAATAATGAGATAGAATGGATTTTAGACAGTGGCTGCTCTGACCACATAATAAACAATATAAATTATTATGATACATATATAGATCTAAAAATTCCAGTAGATGTAAAATTAGGTGATGAAAGGATTTTAAAAGCAACTAAAATAGGTACAGTTGTGCATTATTTTACAGTAAATAGAGAATTAAAACAGAACATAGTGAAAAATGTATATTTCGTTGAAAACATGAATAAGAATCTCATAAGCTTTGGTAAAGTAACAATGAAGAATAAAATTGTTTCAATTGATAACCTATCTAAAATCTATTATAAACCTAATAATGAATTAAATGGTATAGCTGTTAAAACAAATAGTATTTACAAAATGTACAGTATAATTAAGAACAATAACAAAGAAGTATATAATTTAAATAAAGTAACATGTAACTACACACAAAAAGAGAAATATCATAAATTACTAGGACATGTAAATTTTAATTACTTAAATACTTTATGTAAAAATAAACTAGTTGATGGAATGCCAGATGTATTAGAAAGTGAATACTTGAAGTGTAGTACATGTATAAAAAATAAAATGCACAATATAAGCTTCAACAACAATAGACATAAGGCTAGAGAAATGCTAGAAATAGTACACACTGATATAAATGGACCACATCTAGATGGTTACAATGGTGAAAAATACTTTGTTAGTTTCATCGATAATTACAGTGAAATTGTGAAAGCTTACATTATGAAAACAAAAAGTGAATTTTTTGATTATTTAACTGAATTTACTAATGAAATAGAAAATCTAGCAAATAAGAAAATTAAAAAATTGAGATTGGACAATGCTAAAGAAATGTTAAGTGATAATGTCATTAAATTTATCAACGATAGAGGTATTATTTTAGATGCATGTCCTACATATGTTCACGAACTTAATGGAACTGCCGAAAGACACAATAGATCCATTATATATACTGCTCGATGTTTGTTAGCTGATGCTAAATTAAATGTAATATATTGGCCTAAAGCTGTTGAATCAGCAGCATATTTAAAAAATCAAGTAATTACAAATAATATAGAAAAAAAGACTCCTTATGAGATAATGATGGGTGAAAAACCAGATAGTAGTAATCTAAAAATTTATGGCAGTAAAGTCTTTGTAAGATTTCCAGAGGTTGGAAGGAAAAATAAATGGGATAGGAAGGCAGATATAGGAAAACTTGTTGGTTATGAAAGAGTAGGATACAGAGTTTAAGTAGGTAATAGAGTTATTATTGCACGACATGTTGACATTGTTGAAGATAATATAAAGCTAGTAGGTATTTCTAGTGAAGATAATGTAGAAAACTTACATGAGAATGATTCTAATTTAAATGATAACAGAAATAAAAGTTTTCAAAATAAAACGAAAAATAAAAATTTGAAAAATATAGAACAAAATGAAAATAACATAAATGAAAAGATGTATAATATAAACAATAATAAAAAAATTGAAACCCCATTAAGAAAATCTACTAGAGAAAAAAAACAAACAGACTTGTATCAACCAGAAAATTATGCTTATTGTATTTACGTGAATTTTGTAAGCGCAAATACTCCTAAAACATATTTAGAAACAATAAATAGTGTTGATAATGAAAAATGGAAAAATGCTATGGACACCGAAGTCAAATATTAAGATAAAAAAGAAACTTATGATCTAGTCGAAAAACCTAAAAATGTTAAAATACTAGATCTTAAATGGATATTTACAAAAAAAGGTGAGAGTAAATATAAAGCTAGAGTTGTAGTATTAGGTTATCAACAAGATAAAATTATAGATGATTTATACTCTCCAGTAGCCAAAACCGAAACTTTGAAATTGTTATTTACATACTGTGTACAAAATGATTTAATAATACATCGAACAAACGTTGATTCTGCATACTTAAATGGTGATATAATATCAGAAGGGTATGTGAAACAACCTGAAGGTTATAATGACAACACAGGCAGAGTATGAAAGTTAAGAAAGGCTTTGTATGGGCTGAGTGAAAGTCCTCGAGTATGGTATAAATGTCTAAACAAGGTATTAAAAGAACTAGGCTTTAAACGTAGTGAAAATGACTATTGTTTGTATTATTTGGATGAAGGAGATTCTGATCCAATATTTTTATTATCTTTTGTAGATGATTTTTTAATTTGCTATAAAAGTATAACAAAAATTGAAAAAGTAAAAAAATTGTTATTTGACAAGTTTAAGATGAAAGATCTTAGTGAAATAAAATCATGTTTAGGCATAAATGTAAAATATAATGAAAACAAAACTATTATAACTCTAGATCAAGAAAAATATATAGAATCACTAGCCAAAAAATATAATATAAAAAACTGCTGATTTTATGAAGCACCTTTGAAACAAAATCTAAAATGTCAACCAGCACAATCTGTGTCTATAGATCTAAAATATAGAAACTTGATAGGCGCTCTTTTGTATATAAGTTGTGGAACACGACCAGATGTTAGTTACGCAGTAAACTTTTTAAGTCGTTTTCAAAATTGTTATGATCAAACACATTACAAGTATGCTATGAGAATTTTAAAATATCTATTTTTAACTAAAGAAAAGAGATTAACTTTAAAAAAAAAGGATAATGCTGATTAACTAGATTGTTTTGTTGACGCAGATTGGGCAGGTGACATTGTAGATAGAAAATCAACCACTGGTTATACGAGGTCTGGCTATTAAATAACGAGACTGCGCGCCTAGAGGGCGCTGTGGAGGGGTTGGGAAAAAAACGCGTAGTGCGTTGGGTATCTAGATATCTTGTCTATGCACGTACCAAAACACGTTCTCGTCACTATTATTGTATTTGTGCAGTAGCGGTTTGAAACGAACGTGTTTTTTTCTCGTGCCGCAAACCATGTGTGACGAAAAACAGGAGCAACGTATCAATCTCCAATATCTCGTTAAATTGAAAAAAAACTCCGACTGAGTGCTGTAAATTGTTGCAAGAGGCTTATGGGGACAATTCTCTATCTCGTGCGCGTGTTTTTAAATGGTGTAAGCGCTTCAGTGAGGGCCGAGTGAGCACTGAAGATGACCAACGCCCAGGTCGCCCTGTCACTGTTTCAACTCCGGAAACAGTGACCAAAATCAACTAAATTGTGCGTGCAGATCGTCGAATGAGCATCCGAATGATTACCGAGGCTGTAAACGCCGATAAAGAAACGTTCAGACAAATTTTACACGAGGAATTACACATGACAAAAGTCTCTGCGAAGTTGGTGCCAAAAAACCTGTCTCCTGAACAAAAAAGCTCTTGCGTCAACAAGTCTGCTCAGATTTCCTTGAAAAGTTAAAAGAAGATTCCGGACTAATGAAAAACATTATTACTTGCGACGAAACGTGGATTTTTCAATACGGTGTTGAAACAAAGCGGCAATCGATGCATTGGAAGACGTCTGAATCGCCAAAAATCAAAAAAGCAAGGATGTCCACATCAGAATTCAAGGCAATGTTGATCGTTTTTTTCGACATTAACGGTATCGTGATGACTGAATGGGTTCCAGAGGGTCAGACTGTCAACCAGACTTACTATTTGTTAGTTTTGGCAACACTGCGAGAACGAGTTCGTAAGAAACGGCCCGAGTTGTGGAAGAACAACTCGTGGATTTTGCACTAGGACAACGCACCTGCCCATAACGCGCTATCTGTGAAGCAGTATTTAACCGGTAAGCGCACTCCAGTGCTCGAACACGCGCCGTACACGCCAGATTTGGCACCGTGCGACTTTTTTTTGTTTCCGAAGATAAAATCGGCTTCAAAAGGGACCCGATTTAAGTCGATGGAAGCGGTAAAGCAAAAAACGGCAGAGCTCCCAAAGGCCCACACCAAAGAAGACTTACAGCACTGCTTTGATTAATGGGAAAAACGTATGGAAAGGTGTGTGGCGAGGGAAGGAGAGTATATTAAAGGGGAGCATTCGAATGTAGAATAATTTTTATAATAATACCCTTTTTTGTAACCAGTCTCGTTATTTAATAGCCAGACCTCGTATAATAAGAATGTATGGAAATGTAGTGTTTTGGAAATCAAAAAAACAATATAGTGTTGTAAAATCTTTTACAGCTGTCGAATATGTGGCGTTGTCAGAAGCCATAAGCGAATTGAAATGGTTCATAGATGTACTCAAAGATTTAAAAATTATGATACAAAATCCTGTAAAAGTCTATGAGGACAATTCTGGAGCAATTTGTATTGCAAAATACGGTAACTACACAGTATGTCGGAAAAGTTCCCGAACTTTTGAAATAAATCGAAAATTACATCTAAAGAAATTTATTCCAGTTAACTATTAACATAGTCCCCTTCCCTAGATATACACTCATTTGAGCGCTGCATCAGTGATTCGAAGGCTCTCTGGTACTCCTCTAAAGTTATCGCTGTAAGACGCTCGGTGCAAGCCACTTGAATGCTCGGTACATCTTCAAAAAATCGTCCTTTTAAGGCCATTTTTAACTTGGGAAATAGGAAAAAGTCGGCTGGAGCCAGATCTGGCGAGTATGGGGCGTGATTGATGCGTGGGATCTGATTTTCGGCGAGATAACGCTTTACAATGTTCGAAGAATGAGCAGGCGCATTGTCATCCAGCAAACTCCACGATCCCGGTTCCTTGTACTTAGGCCTGATGCGATTAATCCGGCGCTTCAGACGTTTTAACACCTCTACGTAATACGCAGCATTCACAGTGGTGTTCGGGGGCACAAATTCTTTGTGTATCAGGCCTTTGGAGTCAAAGTAAGCGACGAGCATTGTCTTTACCCGTGATTTTTGTTGGCGCACTTTTTGAGGCCTCGCACGGCCTGGACTGAGCCAAGCGGATGACTGGCGCTTCGTGGACGGATCGTATTGAAAGCACCAAGTCTCGTTTCCAGTCACAATTGAGGTTAGAAAGCCTGGAGTGGTGTTGCAAGTCTCGATAAAATCTTGACAACATTAGATGCGAGTTTCTTTCTGCTCTGGTGTGAGAAAGTGCAGAACAAATCGAAAGCAGACCTTCCTGCAGTTAATTTTTTCTTTTAAAATCAACGCGACCCTATCCTTGCTTATGTTTAGTTCGTCTGCCAACATTCTGAGAGACATGTGGCAATCCTGCTTTAGTAGCGCGCGCACGCGAGCTTCGTTTTCGTCAGTAACAGCTGTTGACGGCCGGCCGCTTCTCTCGTCATCTTCTAACGACTCTCTACCCTTCTTGAACCGACTGAACCACGTGTAAACAGTTGTACGCGACACTACACCTTCACCGTAAGCCGAATCGATCATTTTTTTCGTTTCCACGAAAGTTTTTTTTAGTTTGTAGCAGAATTTAATTGCGCCACGATGTTTAAATTTCTCATCCATCGTAGAGCTTGCACCGGGGTACTAAACACACGTTCACTCAAGCACGTCTATCTCGGCAACTAATGAACGGATACTAGTGGAAAAACTCTCAGACACTCCAGAGGGATGTAGCATCATAGTACCGGTGTCGTCCAAGAGGTGGCGCCACTCGTACAAGCGCTACAAAATAAGTTCGGGAACTTTTTCGACATACTGTGTATACAAAAAACTCAAAATACATAAAGACTTATTATCATTTTGTTAATGAAAGCTGTTTGAATGGTACTATAGATATAATAATAGTTGATTCAGAAAAAAATATAGCGGACACTTTAACCAAAGCATTGGGTAAAATAAAATTTGTAAAACTAAGAGAAATGTTGAATTTGAAGTAACTTAAAAAGTTTGTAAAATGTAACTACTCTAAATTTAAGGAGGAGTGTTAATGTATGGGTAAATCAAGAGTATGTTACGACATCTAAAGCGAAAAGAGAGAAACTAAGGAGTCGGGAGTGAACAAGCGAGGAGAGGGATACAAAATGTGATCTTGAGCAAGCTAACTGAATATACTAATAAATCTTTGTAATCTTAACAAACTATGAATAAATAATAATTCTACCATAATATACAGTGTTTTTTGCCCACAACCTCGATTATATTAACACCTGTCTTAGTCACTGTTTTAGTCTGCAAAAGACAACCAATCACAGCCACCTAAAAATAAGATTAGAGCATCAGATGGAATATCCTTAAAATCTCGGTAAATTAATGAGCTATGAATTGGTATAAGACTATTGTAGAAGATGATTGCAGTAATAATATTGTGCTTGCTGTGAAATGGAACCAAAATATTAAGGCTATCAATGACAATGTCGTTGTCGTCTACATATAAACGCGAGAGTGCCCGCGTGAACGTCGGTTCAAATTTTTCTCCTAAGAGAGCTTAGAAACTGTCTCGAGTTTGTTTTGAGACAAACTCTTTTGCTTAGCAATAGCGCCTGCTTAGCGCAGAGTCGGTCTCTTCGAAGATGATACTTCGAAGAGCGCCTTGAAACGAGAGAGAATCCGCTTGCAACCATAATAAGCGCAAAGGTGCTCCTTCGAGCTTAACTGCTGTCGAGCGAACTCAAAAATCGTGCAAGAGCACGTTACTTTCGTTAGCCACGCGCGTGGTAGGGGCTCCCGCTTCAGTTGCCGCTAGTCTAGTATGTATCTGTGATCGCGCATCTGGAGAGAGCTTAGCGTTCTCGTTGTGTGCGTCTATGTGCTTGCGTGTATGCTTGTGTGCGTGACGAGATGCTCGTAACGTAAATCTCATAACGTGGCGAAAGTGACCAGCAAATGTTAGTCGCATGTGCAACGGTAAACTTGCACAATGCCTGCGGCTGACGCTACGAAGCGATTCTACAATCGTTTATTCTCGTGAGGAGAAGTACTTACTCTGCCTTACCCGGTAGTCTAGGTTTGCCTTTGCAAATCTTCGCAGAGGCCCGCGGAGGGGCGGTATCCATGATTAGGCTTAAATGGAATGATTCGCGAAAGTTCTGTTGCGTAGACTAATTTTTTAACAGTCACAATAAAAAATCCCAGGAAATTAGTTTTTATCAGGAAAAGTGTAAATTTTTCTTCAAAAGTCTATTAAAAAGTGCAAATTTATCTAATTTTACAAGATCTAGAAAAAAGTTCTAATTTTTCGCGCAAATATACGCAGGTTGTTTTAAATTGCTGATTGTAGCTCGGTTGCTACATCTTTTGCACATCGAGTGAATAGGGTATATTCTAATGCGTACCTTTGTACATGTGCAATATTGCTTTTACTTTATTGTGTAGCTTAGTATTGTTATGGGTCCTGGATTAGAGCGGGCTTAGCGTCCCGAACTGCTCTTTACCGGCTTTTTCTCTAAACCAGTGTGGATCGAGTTGTCCCTTACGTAACTGTGTATCTGGATCGATTGAAGGGAGAATTTGTGCGGGCCTACCTACTTTATGCACTCGCACGACTAACCTATAATATAATGATAGTTGGCGGGAAAATTCGCGAAATTCCCCTGGCTAGGCATTTACTCACTCTCTCATATAATAAAAATGACACAAACGGAATGTAAGAGTAAGATTAACGATGCAGTAGAATAAGAACGCACACGCGAGGACTCAATATATTTTTCTCTCTTTCACTCATTCGCATGTGACGCGGAGAGAGGTTAGCGCCGGAAAAATAAACAAGCGAACTTATTTTAATCGTCTGATCTTCAATAGCTATTTCTTTTCGTCACGTGCTACTTTTTCGTTGTTCTTTCTAATTCTTTTCTTACTTCTACTCTATTTTTTTCCATTTTCTCTAATAATTTTTTGCTCTATCGCAATGACTGTCTTAACTCTACCTTTCTTTTCTTAACTTCCCATCTAACAAAGACCAATATGTATTCGTACCCTCGCCTGCTACAAGGTAGTGGACTGGTCATATCAGCGACCATTAATTTACATGGTCTTTATACGATTCTCGATCCCATTAAACCTGCAAAGAATTACTGTTCTACCTTGCACTGCTGGAAAGTCAAGCATAGACGATCATACCTGCTCATGCTTGGCATGACTGCTAGGACAAAAACAGTATCTGGTCAGCCTGTCACAAGTACTTTTTCTGCCTAAATGATCTGAACTAAGCTCGTTTTCCAGGTATCACTATCTCCTATAATCTCTTTTACTTTGAGCTTAGATTTGTAATGGTATAAGTGCGTTCTCAAGACTTTTCACCTTGGATAATCAACAGGCTTCTAATCCAGGTTCCGCAACCACCGATGTTACCATGGGTCCTTTATGGCCTGGGACCAAAATATTATGTTAATTAATATCATACTTTTTTCTGTGCATCCACGAAATTACATCTGGCACATAGTTAGAGGCTCCCTTTCTATGTTCCACAGCAAAATTGCTCATCTGACTAATAGTACAGGATCCGTATAGGAAACGACCTTCACCGATCGAGTAACCGAACGAAATGTGTTTTTTACGGAATAAAATATGTTAACGAAGGTAACGGTGATGAGTTGCCTAATGAAATCCTGTCAAGGATATTTTCAATTATTAATGTAACAGGTAATTTTTTTTCGATACCTTCACCGATAGAGTAACCGAAAAAATTCAAAACTAATTGAAAGTATGAAGTCTATAGAATATGCAAACATAGGGTTGCCTACCTTTTTCTTGTCAAGACTATAGAGTTGCTTAGTTTAAGCAGGTGAATTAGAAATGGTATCTTCGCCGATCGAGTAACCGAATAAATTATATATCAAAATAAAGATTATTTTTTTGCAAATATGATGGTATAAGGTTGCTTATAAAAAACCTATCAAAAATCAGGGTTGTAAGGCGTTGAAATTTGAAAATTGAGGCGTATGAAAGTGTGCGAGAAAAAGAGACTCTCCATTCTATCCAGTGCGATAGAGGAAGTTGCAGCATAGCAGCTGTTCGTGCCACATCAGCCGCTTGAAATTGTGCGAGAGAGAAAGAGCCTATAAATAGTATCAAATGCGGTAGAGGAAGACGCAACATAGCAACAAGCCTCGCCTCTTCTTACATATGAAACAGAGTGCACATATTCTGTACGGTTGACAAGTTAGTGTATGATTTCCAAGCGTTGTTTTGGAGCAACTGAATGTATACTCCAATTATATGCACTTTGAAGTGTATAATAAGTTATAGCAAAATTTCCATAGTTTGATTATGGTGTTATACATCGAATGCATAGAGAGTGTGTAATTTCGAAACACTTGGATTTACTTTGTGTCGTGCACTCTGTTTCATATGCAAGAAGAGGCGGGGCCTGTTGCTATGTTGCGTCTTCCTCTACCGCATTTGATACTACTTATAGGCTCTCTCTCTCGCACAATTTCAAGCGGCTGATGTGGTGCGAACAGCTGCTATGCTGCATCTTCCTCTATCGCGCTGGATAGAATGGAGAGTCTCTCTTTCTCGCGCACTTTCATACGCCTCAATTTTCAAATTTCAACGCCTTACAACCCTGATTTTTGACAGGTTTTTCATAGGCAACCTTATACCATCATATTTGCAAAAAAATAATCTTTATTTTGTTGTATAATTTATTCAGTTACTCGATCGGTGAAGATACTATTTCTAATTCACCTGTTTAAACTAAGCAACTCTATAGTCTTGACAAGAAAAAGGTAGGCAACCCTATGTTTGCATATTCTATAGACTTCATACTTTCAATTAGTTTTAAATTTTTTTGGTTACTCTATCGGTGAAGGTATCGAAAAAAAATTACCTGTTACATTATTAATTAAAAATATCCTTGACAGGATTTCATTAGGCAACTCATCACCGTTACCTTCGTTAACATATTTTATTTCGTAAAAAACACATTTCGTTCGGTTACTAGATCGGTAAAGGTCGTTTCCTGTACGTATCTTAGACTATAACCTACCAGTAGAACTGTTGAGGCTATGAAGCCATCGTAAGCTAGTATGATCGGTTATTAACCAAAAATGGTAGCCTTTGATATAAGAATAAAACTTCTGAATCGCCCAAAGCAGAACCGTACACTTATGCAATGAGTGCTCGAAATCCGGACGCTGGAGCACTAGTGCTGTGGCAATTAGAGCTTTCACTCTCTGGGAAACTGTGAATCAGCTCGCAATCTTGTTGATTATCGACCCACTCGTATTTTTTCTCCTTCTTAGTGAACTGAGTCAGTGGCTCCGCTATCGTAGCAAAATTCCTTAACAATTTTTAGTACCATATAGCCATGTTCAAGAATATGCGCAATTGCTTGAGGTTCTTGGGTATCGGATAATTCAGAACGGGCGCTATTTTTTTCGGATCTGGTCTAAATCCATCTCTATAACAATGCCGAGATATTTGACCTCAGTTCGACAAGAGGCACTCTTTTCTCAGTTTATTGTTAATCCAGCTGCTTCTAACAGTTCGGCTGAAAAGTTCGTAGGCTAAAATAGTAAAACACATTTTTTTGGTGAAATTTGATTTTATTATTCAATATAGTTACCTTTGAGGGTGATATAACGATTATAGCGGTCACATAATTTTCCGATACAATTTTTATAGTACGATTTCTCTTTAGCCTCGAAATAGGCCTTAGTTTCGGTGATTACCTCTTCATTAGTACTAAATTCTTTTCCCAGCAAGCATTCCTTTGAGATCTGCAAACAGGAAAAAGTCACTGGGGGCAAGATCTGGAGAAAACGGCGGATGAGGAAGCAATTAGTAGCCTAATCTATGCAATTTTGCCATTGTTTTCATTGATTTGTGACTCAATGCATTGTCTTAATGAAACCGCACTTTTTTTTTCTTTAAATGGTGCTGTTTTTTTCATGATTTCATCCTTGAAACGCTCCAATAATGCTATGTAATAATCGCTGTTGATGGTCTGGCCGTTTTCGAGGTAATCGATGAATATTATACCATGCGCATTCGAGAATATTGATACCATATCCTTGCCAGCCGACTGTTGCGTCTTTCCACGCTTTGGATTCGGTTCACCTCGTGTAGTCCACTTAGTCTATCTTAGCTGACTGTCGATTTAACTCTAGAGTGTAGTGATGAAACCATGTTTCATCCATTGTCGCATATCGTTTGAAAAATTCGTCTTTATTTCAGTTAACGGTTAACACTCTCTTTTAATATCCTTAAAGTCTTAGCTATATTGGTCAACTTCACTTTACGATCATTCAAAAATATTTTTTTAACTGTTTTGATGTTTTCGTCGGTAACAGCCTCTTTCGGACATCCACTGCGTGCATCGTCATCGACGTTCATTTCGGCTCGTCTAAATTTAGTAAACTACTTGTCAACGGTTGATTTCCCTAGTGCAGAGTCCGAATAATGTTTAACAAGCCAAGCCTTAGCTTCACTAGTATTTTTTTTTTTTCACTAAAAAGCAATGCTTCATTAATACACGAAATTCTTTTTTATCCATTTTTTTCATAATAACAGAAGTTACCTTACTCACAATGCTATATCTCACTAACCAATTGTCAGAAAGCTGTCAAATTTATACACGTATCGTTTGAAGGTTAATACTAACTAAAAATCATACAGATTTAATTCTAGTAACGCCATCTATGTGACAGCCTACGAACTTTTTAGCCGATCTGTTACTATTTTTAAAACATTTTTAAACCACTTGGCGAGAGGCACGCTTTAGGTTTCTGTGACAATAATAATGTCATCTAGATAGAAAAAATGCAAGTGGTTTGAACTCCGTATTGATTATTTTATTAATCGTGTACGTGCGTGAGCTGCTTGATGCACATCTTCTTCGAGTATTGTGCTATAAGCTGATTGTTTAGTCCTTTGCTGCATCACTACTTGCTATAATTGCCTTAATCTTTCTACCAATTCGTGATATCGCTGGTTCATCAATGCCACGAACTCAGCTATTTCTACTGGAAGGACAGTCATGCTTTTTTCTAGTATATTTATCCTAATATCTGGATTGAGTGTACAGTCTGTCAAGTAGGAGCGTGGTCGTGTTAATTTATGAAAAAATTTATTTGATAAAACTTTTAAATTTATATTTACATTGTACACATTACAAACAATAATGCAATTCGGTCAATAATGTATCTAGTCACCACCAGCGTCGATAATTGCCTGGCATCTCCGAGGCATGCTTTCTACTAATTTGACGGCGTATTCTAGTGGCAAGGATCTCCAGATCCGACAAATTTCGTAAGACAACTGCTTCAAAGTGTATGTGCGTCTTCCACGAAGCTTCCGTTTAATATATGCCCACACATTTTCAATAGGGTTTGCATCGGGCGACTGCGACGGCCAATCCAATGTAACGATGCCAGATTGAGTCTTCCACTGAGTACATAGCTTGCTGCGGTGTTTAGGATCGTTGTCCTCCTGCAGAATCCAATCTTAATTTTTTGTGATAAACCATCGTTTGGCAGATGGCAGTAAAGCCTTTTTGTAGATTTTTATCATTTTCTCAGCATTTACGTTGTCAGTAAAGAGGTGCAAAGTGCCGAATTCCTGCTCTGAGAAGCAGCCCCAAAGACGCACCTTTATTCCATGTTTTACGGTCCGCTGAACAAGCCTATTGGTGCAAGTTGACCAGGCTCACGTGAGGACAGAACGTGCCCATATAGAACATTCATCAGTAAAAATGACGTTTTTAAAATCTCTATCAATATTCTCATGCGCCCAAACGAGTCGCTTTGTCACATGTTTTTCAGTCAACAGAGGCTTCTTCATTGTGTTGCGCCATTTCAGATGATGAGTACGAAGATGGGTTCGGATAGTTTTGTAAGATATATCTAAACCTTTTGCCATTGATTTTGCTTGTCCTTGCCGCAGTGTTAAAGCAGGATTTCGCGAAAACAGATTCACTATTCTTTTTTCATCTTTTTTGTTCACTTTTCCTATCGAGCCCCGTTCTGGTAAATCATCGACATTTTTAGCCACTTTATATCGCTGTATCCACTTCTGTACAAATGCCTTCGACTTTCTCATATATTTAGCAGCCGCTGATTGCGACATTTTGAGACCTTTCGGGTGGATGCAAAGGAACACAGCCTCGTAGCGTGACGCGTACCTAGCACTCATGGCGTTTAACGTGATTCTCTTTTAAAAGATTAACGACAACTAAATCTTTGTTGACAATACATCAAGGACAAAGCTTCCCTCTATCGGCTCGCGAAGGAATTAGAGCAAAATCGTCTATTACCTGTCAGTGAAGTCGACCACGCTCTTACTTGACAGACTGTATTTTGATATTAGCTGTTGGTTACCTGACTTTCTTTCTCAAAATTGCTAGGGTATAGGTTGAGTTGGTTCGCTGTGCTATAATGCGATGTATCTGTCTTTCGTGTAATTAACTGATGAGTCCTATTAAGATTCAACTTAGAGTTAGAATCTTCTAACGTAGAGTTGGTCCATGACTAGCTAGCAATTTTTTCTGTATCGGCTCCCTCAAGGAGTGACTACCACAAAAAAAGCATCGAAGTTATACGAGGGCGGTTCAATAAGTACCCGTGTTTGACGACAGAGGGTGTTCCTTAGGGAAGTTGGTATTATCATCGTATGCTGCCATCTATTAAACAATGGTAAAATAAATTTCAGACTGATTGATAAGTTAGTTTGGATTTAGTAGCCATCCGAGTAAGACGTGTTTCGTGATTTTCGCTAAGATGAAAAAAGAGCAGTATCGTTCGGTAATTCGATTTTTGTTTTTGGATGGAAATAAATGCGAGGAGATAAAAGCAAAGTTAAATGCTGTTTATGGGGACACCTTGCCATCTATGACTACAGTTAGATATTTGTTTAACGAATTTAAACGTGGGCGAACATCCGTTTTTGATAGGGAGCGACCAGGACGCCCGGCAGACGTGGTTACCGAGGAAATCATTCAAAAAATCTACGACATGATTCTCGCTGATCGACGAACGAAAGTGCGCGAAGTAGCAGAGGCCGTAGGTGTGTCGACTGGAATGGCAATTAATATTTTACATGATAAGTTGGCGTTGACAGACTGTATTTTGATATTAGCTGTTGGTTACCTGACTTTCTTTCTCAAAATTGCTAGGGTATAGGTTGAGTTGGTTCGCTGTGCTATAATGCGATGTATCTGTCTTTCGTGTAATTAACTGATGAGTCCTATTAAGATTCAACTTTGAGTTGGAATCTTCTAACGTAGAGTTGGTCCATGACTAGCTAGCAATTTTTTCTGTATCGGCTCCCTCAAGGAGTGACTACCACAGAAAAAGCATCGAAGTTATACGAGGGCGGTTCAATAAGTACCCGTGTTTGACGACAGAGGGTGTTCCTTAGGGAAGTTAGTATTATCATCGTGTGCTGCCATCTATCAAACGATGGTAAAACAAATTTCAGACTGATTAATAGGTTAGTTTGGATTTGGCAGCAGTTCGAGTAAGACGTATTTCGTGATTCTCGTGAAAATGGAAAAAGAGCAGTATCGTTCAATAATTCGCTTTATGTTTTTGAATGAAAAAAAATTCAAGGAGATAAAAGCAAAGTTAGATGCTGTTTATGAAGACACTTCGCCATCCATGACCACAGTTAGATACTGGTTCCACAAATTCAAACGTAGGCGAACATCCGTTTTTGATGAGGAGCGACCAGGACGCCCGGCAGACGTGGTTACCGAGGAAATCATTCAAAAAGTCTACGACATGATTCTCGCTGATCGACGAACGAAAGTGCGCGAAGTAGCAGAGGCCGTAGGTGTGTCGACTGGAATGGCAATTAATATTTTACATGATAAGTTGGCGATGTAAAAATTATCGGTCTAATGGGTGCCGCAATTGCTCACGGTGGACAACAAGCGGATGCGGCTGTTAACTTCGAAGCAGTGTTTAGAGCAATTTAAGCGAGATTTAAAGAAGTTTCTGCGTCGAGTTGTCACCGTTGATAAAACCTGGATTTATCATTACACACCAGAAACTAAGCAACAATCAGAACAATGGATTTCTCCCGGTGAATCTGCTCCAAAGAAGGCGAAGACGGTCCCATCGGCCGGAAAGGTTATAGCGACGATTTTTTGGGATGCGAACGGTGTCATCTTCATGGATTTTTTTGAAAAAGGAAGAACGATCAATGGACAATACTACAGTGAGTTATTAGACCGCTTCGACAAAAAATTAAAGGATTCACGGCCGCATTTGGCGAAAGAGAAGGTGCTGTTTCACCATGATAACGCACCAGCATATTCATCCAGAGTTTTTGCCGACAAACTGTATGAATTGCGTTATGAATTGCTGCCGCACCCCTAGTATTCTCTCGATCTGGCTCTCTGCGACTTTTTCTTGTTCCCTAACATGAAGAAATAGCTCGCGGGAAAAACACATTATCTTCTTACACCCATGATTATCGAACTTCATCAGCTGATGTTGCTGGAGCTATATATCCAATTTATAAAGACCTTAGCAACGTAAAATTATTGGAAAGGTGTGTTGGTGGATTTACACAAAACTATAATGAGTGTTATAATCAGTTAATATGGAAAATAACTCTGAAAATTATTCCATGTGGCGGTTTAGTTGTTGAAATAGCGGCTTACATTGCAGCTGGAATGTTTAATGAAAGTACAAAATCATTATTGTACTTTGTGAATGTATTAGGAGTTTTATTAGGCACCGCAGCTCATGCTTATATCGGCAAAGAGGACGCAGAACGTGTTATGATCTCCGACGCACGAGCGCATGGAAGCATGTGAGAAGGAAAAATGGCTCGACGACAACATCAGCTGAACTTATTAGAAGCTAACGATACCGCAAAAGGTCCCTCTTATGGCCCTAAAATAGATGATACCATGTAAAGAGAAGAAAACAAATGTCAACTATGTGTAAACTATTTCTAAAACTTTAAACGCGTTTTTCTCAAAACGGTATTTTTAAAGTCGGTGATCTTGATTTCTCAGAAATGGCTCAACCGATCTGTCTCAAATTTTCACACAATATTCTTAGATATACGAGGGCAGTTCAATAAGTACCTGTGTTAGAAATGAAGACACCATTTTTTCAAAAAATTTTTTTTATTTTTCAACATAGTCCCCTTTTAGGAAGATACACTTCGCCCAACGTTCCTGCCATTTTTTAACCCCTCAAAAAAATAGGATTTGTCGAACTCTCCAAAATACGTCTCTGTCTCGGCGATGACTTCCTCGTTTAAGCTAAATTTTTTTTCCGTGAGCCAGTTCTTTATATTAGGGAACAAGAAAAAGTCGCAGGGAGCCAGATCAGGTGAACACGGGGTGCGGCAGCAATTCATAACGCAATTCATGCAGTTTGGCGGTGACAACTCCGGATGAATGTGCTGCTGCGCTATCATGGTGAAACAGCACCTTCTTTTTTGCCAAATGCAGCTGTGTCTCCTTCAATTTTTTGTCAGAGCGATCCAATAACTCACTGTAGTATTGTCCAGTAATCGTTCTTCCTTGTTCTAAAAAATCCATGAGGATGACGTCGTTCGCATCCCAAAAAATCGTCGCTATAACCTTTCCGGCCGATGGGACCGTCTTCGCCGTCTTTGGAGC
This sequence comes from Chalcis sispes, assembly GCA_949987625.1. Lineage (NCBI taxonomy): Eukaryota > Metazoa > Arthropoda > Insecta > Hymenoptera > Chalcididae > Chalcis > Chalcis sispes. Next base: position 17,833,132 of record OX465098.1, on the reverse strand, counting down.
AGATTCACCGGGAGAAATCCATTGTTCTGATTGTTGCTTAGTTTCTGGTGTGTATTGATGAATCCAGGTTTCTTCAACGGTGACAACTTGACGCAGAAACTTCTTTAAATCTCGCTTAAATTGCTCTAAACACTGCTTCGAAGTTAACAGCCGCATCCGCTTGTTGTCCACCGTTAGCAATTGCGGCACCCATTAGACCGATAATTTTTTCATCGCCAACTTATCATGTAAAATATTAATCGCCATTCTAGTCGACACACCTACGGCCTCTGTTACTTTGCGCACTTTCGTTCGTCGATCAGCAAGAATCATGTCCTAGACTTTTTGAATGATTTCCTCGGTAACCACGTCTGCCGGGCGTCCTGGTCGCTCCTCATCAAAAACGGATGTTTGCCTACGTTTGAATTTGTGGAACCAGTATCTAACTGTGGTCATGGATGGCGAAGTGTCTTCATAAACAGCATCTAACTTTGCTTTTATCTCCTTGAATTTTTTTTCATCCAAAAACATAAAGCGAATTATTGAACGATACTGCTCTTTTTCCATTTTCACGAAAATCACGAAATACGTCTTACTCGAACTGCTGCCAAATCCAAACTAACCTATTAATCAGTCTGAAATTTGTTTTACCATCGTTTGATAGATGGCAGCACACGATGATAATACTAACTTCCCTCAAGAACGCCCTCTGTCGTCAAACACGGGTACTTATTAAACCGCCCTCGTATTCCTCAGGTATTGAACGAACGAATAAGATTTGAAAATTTATTACTTTTTTTTAACTATTTTGAGCGAAAATTTCAGTCAAAAACAAAAAATTTTTTCTTATAGACGCCATTTTGTTAAAAATTAAAATTTTTATTATTCCTTCGCTTAATGCCTGTATTAATCTATCCTTTAAAGGAATCGACCATATTTTTTAATTTCTGATAATCCAAACCGCTGAAATGGAGATCACCGCCAAGCGCCTTTTTTCGGAGGTCGTTCGGGACATCATCTACAGGAGCGGTGTACATTAATATTTGTACATGATCGACGTGCTATGGTATTCCTATAAGTTGGCTCTATTTAAATTATTATACTATAACTTGTAATTGATAAATAGAAACTGATTCTATAAAAAATTCACAAAATAACGTCTTTTTTTAAGCCTCGCAACTGCGTATAACCCCTTAAGAAGACTAAGACAGTAATAAGGCAGACTGACTTAAAGCAGACATTGAGAAAATGAAAATATGCAGTCGCAAATGCACAAAGTGACGTTAATATCATACGTAGAATAGTTATCGATAAAACTACAATTAACACATCGTTCAATAAGTCCCGAGACTAACAACAAAAACAACATTTTTTTTCAAAAATCATTTTTATTTATCAATATAATCTCCTTTTAGAGTAATTTAATTTTTCCAACGCCTTTCCAACATTTCTATACCATGTTTATAGAAGGATTTATCCTTTGCTTAAAAATAGGCTTCAGTTTCGGGAATGACCTCCTCATTCGAGCCAAATTTTTTTCCCTGGAGCATTTAAGATTAGCAAAGAGCCAGTAGTCGCTGAGGGCTGAATCTGGCGAATACGGGGGGTGGGAAAGCAAATCAAAGCCCAATTCGATTAGTTTTGCCATTGTTTTCATGGACTTGTGGCATGGTGCATTGTCTTGGTGAATAAGGATTTTTTTCTTCTTTATGTGCGGTCGTTTTGCTGCGATCCCCTCTTTCAAACGTACCAACAAGTCAATATAATAATCACTGTTGATCGATTTATCTTTTTTCAGGTAGTCAATGAAAATCACGCCATGTGTATCCCAAAAAACAGACGCCATGACTTTGCCAGCAGACTGCTGCGTTTTTGGATGCTTTGGGCGGCTTTCGTCAGCCATGCGCCACTCAGATGATTGCCGATTCGACTCCGGAGTAAAATGATGTATCCATGTTTCATCCATGGTAACGTATCGACGCAGGAAATCCTTTTTATTGCTAGTAAATAGCGATAAACAGCTCTCTGAATCGTCGACTCGTTGCTGTTTTTGTTCCACTATAAGCAATCGCGGCACCCACTTGGAAAAAACCTTTTTCATGCTCAATTTTTCATGAAGGATTGTAAATACGCTTCCAGATGATATCTGTGTCATTTCTGCAATCTCACGGACCTTCACTTTGCGATTTTTCATTACAATTTTTAACACTTCACTTACATTTTCCTGTGTAACAGCTTCCAATGGCCTACCCGAACGTTCCGCATCATTTGTGTCCGTACGACCACGTTTTAACTTATCATACCAACGACAAATCGTTGGTTTGGATAGAGAGGAGTCCAAGTAATGTTTTTCAAGCCATTACTGGGCTTCTACGGTGCTTTTACCCATTAAAGAACAATGTTTTATCAACACGCGAAACTCGCTTTTTTCCATTTTTCAAATAATGTACAAAGTGACTTTACTCTAACCTCGATAACTCTGCTGTCTGCGATCCGATCGACGTAAAATTTCAACACGTGTCATGTAACGGTTCGCACTTTATGGAAACGTGGCCAGTTTAGTACTACTAGCACCATCTCTGGGTTAGTCTCATGACTTATAGAACGATGTGTTATATATTAGTGCCAGAGTATTCAAGCAATCTCTGCGAGAAACGATAGTCAACAGTTAAGTATGACGAACTTATCAGTGGTTCACCGATACCCATATAGTTTATGACATATAGTTTATGCGCAGCGTGTATTTGTTTACAAAACTGGTAATGAATCATGGGTTTACCAGGTGTACAAGTATGAAATGTGGATTTAAGACAACAGATGGTGTACTAATGCAGTTTAAGCTGTTATGATTTGACACTGCGCCATTTTGTTGTGTCATCAACAAGTTCAGATGTGCATTAGCGATAGACTGAAAAAGTGTGTGCATCGTGTTGTATTATTGTGTTTAATATGTCAAAATTTATACCGAGCAAAGAGCATTCGCGGACAGCATTAATTTTTTGTTTTTATTTGAAGAAAACTGCTGCTGAATCCTTTCGGTTACTACGAGAAGCTTATGGTTAACATGCTCCATTGCAAGATACGTGCGAACAATGGTTTTAGCGTTTTAAAAAAGTTGATTTCGACGTTGCAGACAAGGAAAATAAAAAACCGCCAAAAGAATTAGAAGATATGGGTTTGCTAGCATTGTTGGACGAAGATGATTCGCAAACACAAAAACAACTTGCACAGCAATTAGGAGTTTCCCAACAAGCTGTTTCCAATCGCCTACGAGCGATGGGGAAAATTTAGAAGAGCGGTAGATGGGTATCACATGAGTTGAATGACAGGCAACTGGAAAATCGCAAAACCACATGTGAAATTTTGCTCGCTCGGTACAAAAGGAAGTCGTTTTTGCATCGAATAGTATCAGGGGATGATAAGTGTATTTATTTTGAAAATCCCAAACGTAAGAAATCCTGGGTAGAGCCAGGAGCACCATCCACATCGACCGCAAGACGAAATCGTGTTGACAGAAAGACGATGCTCTGTGTTTGGTGGGACCAGAGAGGCGTGGTCTATTATGAGCTATTAAAACCTGGGAAAACGGTTAATATGTTACTATACGTTACCAACAACAATTAACCGATTTAAACCGTTTGCTGCTAGAAAAAAGGCCAGAATAGCAAAAGAGGCAACACAAAGTAATTTTTCTCCATGACAATGCTCCATCACATACGGCGAAACCGGTTCGCGACACATTGGAAGCACTCAACTGGGAAGTTCTGCCTCATGCGGCTTACTCACCAGATTTGGCTCCTTCTGAGAACCACTTGTTTGCATCGATGGATCTCGCACTTACTGAGCAGCGCTTTGATTCTTATCAAGATGTCAAAAAATGGTTCGCGGCAGAAGGGGAAGATTTTTACTGGCGTGGTGTTCACAAATTGCCCAAAAGATGGAAAAAATGTATAAAAAGCGATGAAGCATACTTTGAATAAAGCACTTTTGATTATTCAACCAAATTTGACGTGTTATTTTTTCTTTTAAAATCCGCATTTCATACTTGTACACTTAGTAAGGTTATGATCCAGAAACAAAACAATAATCTTGACAGTGGAAGTTCTCGTCCAAATTACGGCCGAAAAAAGCACGTCAAAATTGGAGCAATATCGAGACAATATTGATTATTTTTTTTTTTTTTTTTTTTTATTATAAAAACATTGTGCACCACGAATATGCATCAACAGGTAAGACAATCAATAAGGAATATTACGTTAAAATTCTGAAACAATTGCGTGATGCGGTGAGAAGTTTATTAACGAGGTGTTACTTCTTCCCCTCCTTCTGCCTTCTCTTAAAAAGAGGAGGTCCCAGGCTAGAGACCGGCATATAGTAGTTAAAATTCATACCCTTACATATATTATGGAAGTAAACAATGTCGTTAACGACCGATTTTCGACAACTATAAGTAGAATATTTAAATAATAAAACGCCGATACACATGTATACTTATATAAAAATAGCTGCTATCTCTAAACATAATTTAATTACTGTTGTATTATATTTTCTCATTTTGAATAACACAACTGTCCTCTTTTTAGAATATACTGTTACGTACAGAAGTTTGACAGAAATATTTACGATAATGTTTTCTCTATAACAAATCTTCTAATAAATTATTTTTTCAGATTTTAAGGTTTAATACTAAATGTCGTGTGATTAAATATTTATAATGATTAGCTTTGGAATATTTTTTCTTAAGAAACTAAATAATATTGGCGACGAGTAAAATAGTAAAGAAAAAAAATAATTTTATACCTTAATATATTAACTCTTTGCACTCGAGAGGTGACTCTCGCTCACCACTTTGTTTGGTGCGGAAATTCGATGCGCAGTGATAACTATGTATATTTTCTTATCTAGCGATATCTTGTTTATGTTTATGTGATTTTGTTCTTTGAAGTTCGTTCTTAAGCACTGCCTGATGTTGCTGATTAGTTCGCGCAGAAACAGCCTCGAGTGCAAAGGGTTAAATTCCAACTTAAAAACTGACGCATATATGAATATAATTGTGCGTCTAAATATGAGTATACTGTCTGTCAAAAAAGTACCGGGAATCTTAAATTTAAACAACATTTTTACGTTTAATAATCAAAATTTATTAGATCGCCTTCAAAATAGGCTCCATTTGCTCCAATACATCTATGCCAACGGCACTTCCAATCATCGAAACATTTTTTATAGGCACTTTCCGGGATGGCCTTCAGCTCGCGCGCCGAATTTTGTTTTATGGCTTCAATCGACTAAAAACGGGTGCCACGGAGCGGCAATTTAAGTTTTGGGAAGAGGAAGAAATCACAGGGAGCCAAATCCGGCGAATATGGTGGTTGTTGAAGCGTGTTCGTTGAGTTTTTGGCGAGAAAGTCGGTCACAATTGTAGCTGGGTGAGACGGCGCGTTATCGTCGTGCAAAATCCACGAGTTGTCCGCCCACAAATTTGGCCGCTTCTTACAGATACGCTCACGCAAACGTTTCATAACGCCTAGGTAACACTCTTTGTTTACCGTCTGACCCTCTGGAACGAATTTGTAATAAACTACGCCACGGATATCGAAGAAAACAATGAGCATCACCTTCACTTTTGAGCGGCTTTGGCGTGGTCTTTTCGGTTTCGGCTCGTTTTTTCCCACCCATTCCGATGCTTGCTGGCTTGTTTGCATATCGTACTCGTACACCCACGTTTCGTCACCAGTTCTAATGCATTCCATGAATGCGGGATTGGAATTGGCGCGATCCAGCATGTCCGAAGCGACCTGTTCGCGATAGCGTTTTTAAAGAAAATTAAGCTCTTTTGGAACGAGTCTTGCGGCCACCTTTCTCATGCCCAAAATATTAATTAAAATCGTACGTGTGGACTCGTGGGATATCTAAAGTTCATGTGCTATCTCTCTCAAGCTGGTATGACGGTTTTCAAGCACCGTTTCCTTAATTTTATTGACGTTATCTGCGGTCTAAGCCGTCGATGGGCGTCCGGAACGAGGCAAGTCTTCGACGACATCACGACCCTCCTTGAAGGCTTTGTACCACTCATACGCACGGATTTTCAATAGTGCTTTATCACCAAAAGCCTTTTGCAACATTTTCAATGCATCGGCACACGAAATTTCATTCGCAACACAAAATTTTAGACAAATTCTTTGTTCAACGTAATTACCTATTGTAAAAAATCGGCACGCACTATTGATATCGACTGACTTAGCCAGCTACTGTAAACACACTCATTTGCAGATTCCGCTCAAACTTGGCAAAGTCATTAAGGACAGTTGTACCAACCTAGAAAAAAAATGTTACCTGCCTAAATGGCCCCGCCAGATTTAAATCGACAATTCTTGGTACTTTTTTGACAGAATGTATATATAATATATTTTAATTTTTTATGCGAAATGTTATCACTTACAATTAGGATTGATGAGAATTGCTAAGGTTTTTGTAAAAGCGCTTTTTTTAACATACTTTTTAAGTATTTTATAAAAATTATCATTCTTAAATACTAATATCCGATTAGAAATAACACCTAATATTTGTTTTAATTTTTTTTTGTTTTAAAAGATTTTCTTTTTCCCTTGTTTTTGAATATAGTATTTTTACGTATGCTAAAATTATTTAAAACTATTTAGAATTAATGATTTTTTAAATAAGAATCATACTTTTTTTAAATTACTTTCAAAACTATTATAAAATTATATTTTAAAATTAACTTCAGACGATGACATTTAAATCATAAGTTATTTCTATAATTTTCTGGATTTTATGCAATAATAATATTTCAATTAAATTAATTATTATCCAAATAAATTTTATATAATAGATTATAACTATTAAATAAAATTTATCAAGTAGATTATTACTGAAATATGTCGTATATAATACTCATTTCGTATTAATTGTTTATTCAATATTTAATTAAACGAAAACAATAATAAAGTGTTATTATTATTCAGCAAACTACAGACAATTATAAAAACATATATTTAAGTTGAATTCTTCATTAAAAAATACAGTAGAGCGTAACTAATGTAATAGTAACGTCAAAAAAAAAAAAAAAAAATGAAAAACAAAAGCATCAAGGTCAATTGTAGATAACCAACAAAAATAATAAAAAATAAAAAACATAGTAACTTTAATAAAAAAACCAACAAAAAATTATAATTATAACTAGTTTCTTGTACTTTAATAGAGTCCTCTTGCTTTCATAAATTCGCCGCTAATCCTTTTCTTTACGGAGGCATGCGCATCGCAGCATTCTCCGTTTAAGGGGTTACCCTCACTTGTAGCTCAACAAAAAGGCCTTTTTCATGAATTTTTTTAAAGAAAACTACAAAACTTTTTTAAACTATTATTATATCATTTTTAAGAATACATCTTAAAGAACTTTCAGTAATTTTGTTATTGCAAAATATTACATTGTTAAGTAGCAAATGGCCGCGAATAAAATAGTGTTTTTATTTATACGGTTTGCGGTGACCAACATTGCGGCGAAGTGGATCATTTGAAACAGAAAATGTGGAAAGATTTAGTTGAATATAAGTATAAACTAGTCTCTAATCAAAGGATTTTAAAAAATATTCATGTTTCACAAAATGGCGGACAGTCAAAGTTAATGGTTTGATTTTAACGAAAAAAAACGGCCGTTTTTTGGCTATAAAACAGCCATTTTTCTTTTAAACAAAAAATTGAACGATTAAAGACTACATTTTTATGTATTTAATAAGCCTGCAAAATTTCAAGAAGATCGGTTCATTGGTGTTTGAGTAATCTTGGTCACTAACTTCAGACATGCCATTTTGAGAAAAACGCGTTTAAAGTTTTAATTTCAGTTTACACGAAGAAAATAATTTTTTTTGTAAATTTACATAGAGTCATTTATTCCGGGTCCATACAGAAGTTCTTCCGCCGACGATGCCGCTTGCAAAACGGTAATTTGGTGTTGCCTTCGTAACATTCTTCCTTCACGAGTGCTCTTGGCCGCACGTCTCTCTGCCAGTGCAATCCGTGCTTCGTCCATTTTATCAGCATATTCGTGCGCGTTGTGTCCACAGCTCACTCCGATTGAGTTCAAACAAAATAATAATGATTTTCAACCTTTGTTGAATAGTCCAACGGCAATATAAGCTGCGAAATTTACAACGATTGCTCCACTCGAGACGATTTTTGGGCTGATTTTCCAAATAAGTTGATTGAAGCTTTCGTTGTTATTTTGATTGAAGCCACCGACGCATCTTTCGAGTAAAGTTTCTTTGCTCAGATTGACGTATATAGGTCTGATGGCATCCAATACATTTGATGCAAGTGGTCTGTAATCGTGTTGGAAAGCCTCGTTTCTCGCCTGAGCTCGTTGATATGAACACCACGATTCTTCACCGGTTGGACATCTCTCATGGTGTGGTTTTGCATCGGTTAAACTGTAATGATCGAAGGTCGCCCATATTGCCTCATGCATATCGCGAACAGAAGCAGAATGGCGTCGAATAGCAAGTCCATAGTACACAGTGAGCCTGTCAATAAATTTTCCTGTCAGCTGTCCTTTACCACCAAGCTTCTTGTTTTTTTTTTACTAAATTACGAAGACGGGATCCCATACGCTTTTGGACGTGTCCGATGCATTCTTTTTTTATAACTTCTACGTCGTCATAAGGATGAAACCTTAATAGCCCAGTGTACGTCTTCGAATCTCCGTCTCCAATATAGTAACGGTGCAGGTCATTATATTTTGCTATTGAACGCTTGAAGACTTCGATAATAGAGTCCACCTCCATTTTTCCCGAGGAGCCTTCGTGATTTGCACTGCAGTTATCTTCGTGTGTTTCATACCATTGTTCGTATTCCGCATCATTAAGTTTATGTTTCCACGATTCACACATTTTACAATACGCACTTTTTACCACGAGATCAAGTACTTTACCACTGTAGTAGCCTATGACTGATGTAACTCCGAACAACGACGAATATCCTCGTTTCCTCCAGGATCCATCTCCGGAAACTGTTAATTTAGAACTTGCATCTTCTGCTGCATTAGGTGTATTTTCAATTTCTTATCGTACGGCTTTTTTAAATATTACATCTGGACATGTTTTCACAGACTCATAAATACTTTTTAAAATTATTGAATATGTATTCTCGGTAAGAAACCTTGGCATGTCCATAAGTCCGCAAAATGTTTGTGCTCCAGCCAATCCTATGCCGAGAACTCTCATAGTGAATATAAATCGGCGATTTATTTCATACAAATGTGCTACAAGAGGAGAAGATGGTATTAAATTATCTGCACATGAGTCACATTTCACAACGACTTTGAAGCCTAGTCCTCTTGCATTTGCAGTTTCAAATTTAATATTTCCATTACACGTTTTGCACTTTACTAAACTTGAAATTGCAGCAAACACAACACAAAAGTTTAAAATGCGATATTCAATATTCGGGCTTTGATTCACAGTCATATCAATATTATCTTTCAGTTTCTTTGCAGACGTGCTGAAAGTTTCAGTTTCCGATTCGGCCAGGTTCGGGTTAAAAATACCCTTCCTTTTTTTTGGTCGAGATTTCCGTAAATTTTTACTGCTTCTTGTTTCTCGCAAACCTTTTTTTCGATCCATTTTTAAATGTGAAATAAATAAAAACTGCGCTTATAATATTGTGAACGGCGGAAATAAATACGTCTCATATAGTTGAACTTTCAAGCTACACTGACCAATTTAAACGATAAAAGGCAACGAAAATTCGTTTCTACAGATTCCAGTCTATTATATAAACGTTGTAAATGCCAGGTATACGAACATTGTCATCGAACAATCGACTGAAACCGTCGAGAGGGTCGAGCGTGCCAGGTGTCAGACTAGCCGGTTGTTTACACAACGGATTCTTCTCTTTCAACGCTCATATCTCAGTCAATTTTGTTCGGATCGACTTGAAATTTCCAGGTCATATTCTCAGATACTTATACTTCAAAAAAATGCAATTAACAAAAAATTGATTTTTTTAAAGTCGCAAGTGGGGGTAACCCCTTAAAGCGAGAAAAGATGTCGCAGATATAAGAGGGACGAGAAAGTCCGGCAGATATTGCAAATATCGGCTATTTGCTTCCAGTTAAATAACGTGGCGGCTTGCCAAAAGGCCACAAGCGCTTCTCTATATAACCCGGATTCATAATAGGCGTCAGTTTCAGCAATGACCTCCTCATTCGAGCCAAATTTTTTTCCCTGTAGCATTTTTTTGAGATCAGCAAAGAGCCAGTAGTCGCTGGGGGCTAAATCTGGCGAATACGGGGGGTAAGGAAGCAAATCAAAGCCCAATTCGTTCAATTTTGCCATTGTTTTCGTGGACTTGTGGCATGGTGCATTGTCTTGGTGAAAAAGGATTTTTTTCTTCTTCATGTGCGATCGTTTTGCTGCGATCTCCTCCTTCAAGCGTACCAACAAGTCAATATAATAATCACTGTTGATCAATTTACCTTTTTCCAGGTAGTCAATGAAAATCACGCCATGTGTATCCCAAAAAACAGACGCCATGACTTTGCCAGCAGACTGTTGCGTTTTTGGACGCTTTGGGCGACTTTCGCTAGCCATGCGCCACTCAGATGATTGCCGATTCAACTCCGGAGTGAAATGATGTATCCATGTTTCATCCATGGTCACGTATCGACGCAGGAAATCCTTTTCATTGCGAGTAAATAGCGATAAACAGCTCTCTGAATCGTCGACTTGTTACTGTTTTTGTTCCACTGAAAGCAATGGCGGCTCCCACTTGAAAAAAACCTTTTTATGCTCAATTTTTCATGAAGGATTGTAAATACGCTTCCAGATGATATCTGTGTCATTTCTGCAATCTCACGGACCTTCACTTTGCGATTTTTCATTATAATGTTTAACACTTCACTCACATTTTCCTGTGTAACGGCTTCCAATGGCCTACCCGAACGTTCCGCATCGTTTGTGTCTGTACGACCACGTTTAAACTCAGCATACCATCGACAAATCGTTGATTTGGATGGAGAGGAGTCCGGGTAATGTTTTTCAAGCCATTGCTGGGCTTCTACGGTGTTTTCACCCATTAAAAAACAATGTTTTATCAACACGCGAAACTCGCTTTTTTCCATTTTTCAAACAAATTACAAAGTGACCTTACTCTAACCTCGATAACTCTGCTGTCTGTGATCCGATCGACGTGAAATTTTTACACGTTTCATGTAAAGGTTCGCACTCTATGGAAACGTGGCCAGTTTGGTACTACTAGCATCATCTCTGGGTTAGTCTCGGGACTTATTGAACGATGTGTTATTGCTTTACATTCAAGCCCCGTTCGATCTGCAGCTTCTCGATAAACGTTCTTCGGCATTTAAGCTTCACTAGGAGGTGACGCTCTTAAGGGAAACTCGTTTTCGGTATTTAATATCTATATAAGAAAGTGCCAACCTAACTTAGCTAGACTGGGTCTGCTTGGTGATGATGCGTGACAAAGGCACGGATCTTGAAACTGCACTTTATCCTTCCTTCAGTTGATTGATAATGATTAATTATAACTCTTACCAGTAGTAGATTTATAATCTAACTATCTTTTTCTTAAGTTATTGCTCAAGCGCTTTAGGTAATCGCGATCTAATTGTTGAGCTGTTTGAGCTGGGGGACTCAAACAGGTGAATTAAGCTTTGTGTTAGAGCTAGCGTGGAAATAATTAGGAGTGATAGTATAGATTGAGAGCAACGGGGATCAGTAAAGCATGTGCACTCAGGTTTTCTACTAGGATTAGGCGTTATAAATATTTCTGCATTGTTCGTCAACGCTTAAGTAACAGGCAGAAAGTCTTCCCTGTTACACGATACAAAATTATTTTAAAAAGAATAGTTTCATTAAAAAATATTTGCTGTAATTATTTTCATTAGTTTAAATGTTTATTTTATAATCCAATAAAATGTTTCAAACAAATGCTAAATACTAATTAATCAGAATAATATTTGCATGATTTAAAGTTAACTGTGCAATCAATGAATAATGCATAAAATGAAGTATATGTAAGACAACGTTTTTCCAAGTTTATATTTCTCAATTAACAACTAGATATAAAAATTCAATTTTTATGTCTAATTATTAAAAAAAATTCACGCGTACTCAAGTCAAAGCTAATGTTTTAACCACAGGTATTCAGCGTTGAATTCTTCCAAGAAATAGAGTATATCGTATCAAAATAAACTTTAACTACTACAAACAGTACAAACAAAAATTTTAAAAGTAGTAATAAAAATAATTTTCATAGAATAATTTCATTTAATCTGCAATAATTATTCGCATTTGAATGTCTACGGTATGAAAATGACAACTTTCAAAAATAGTAAATCAACTTAGCAAGTAAAACAAAACGCAAACTGTTAATAACTCTAAAGTATTTTAAAACTTTTAATACTAAAAATAGTTATATTAAAGAAATAAATACCTTTAATAAATTACCCAATGAGTTTAGAAATTTAGATGTGCATAAAAAATTAATTAATTAAAACTACACAACTGGATAAAAAATAATGAATGAAACAAACTCTGAAGTTAAAATAGATTGTCCATAATTTAAATTATTGCTTATATCATTGTGCAAACAAGATCAATATCTACCCCAGTATGTAATATTTTCAAAGCTATACAACATACTGCAGAAGAGAAAAATAGCTACCACCAAAAAAGAAAATATCAGCAACACTTATGGATCCAGACACGACTCAGTATTAGTTACTCAAATAATGCTAAACAATTAAACATACTTTTCCGCTAAACAAAAATGCAAGTTACCCGTAAACGCAACCATCGTCGTATTTCCAATTACAATTAAAATAAAATTTTTAAATAAACGTGGTGTGGTGGGGTGATTAAATAATAGACAGAAAAGTTAATAAATGATGAGGTTTATTAAAATAAGAGGCGCGGTGCTTTCCATTCGGAGTCCGGCGGTAGGTCGAGGCAGCCGCTGCCGCTGGCGCACCGAGTCTTACGATGCGTACGGGAGTGGCGAACGCACATATACGTGCGTCCGTGATTCGCGCGCTCTAGCTGGGTGTCGAAAGGCACGTGCTATAGTTTTGACGTTATTATACAATATGATATGTACATATTTAACACGCTTCCTTGCATTCATATTGTACATAATTACAGGGTGCGTACGGTATTTTAGGACATGCATAAATGTGACTATAACTTGACGAATTTTTTTTTTATTTTTTTTCCTTTTCAGATAAGAAATGGCGGACTACAACATCACTCAAGAAATGAAGAGACATGCTGTCGTCGTCGCTATATGTGCGAGCCATACAGATTTAGAGATCTCTAATTTTCTTAATTGCGCCCGTTCATTCGTGCATAAGGTTTGCCGTGAATTGAAAGCATCAGGAGGCGATACAGAATCGGTTGCAAAACACAAAAAGCACGAACAACGTTCTGACACTGTCCAATCTGCAGAATTTTTAGAGCAAGTGCAAGCGATCATAGACAAGGATCCTTCAAAATCAATGAGGGTCCTTGCGAGTGATCTTCATGTTTCTGAGCGCCTTATTCGTAGAGTTGTCTACGAAGACCTTCGGTATAAGTCTCACGTGATGCGCAGAGGACAGTTCATGTCGGAACGAACACGGGAACAGAGAGTTCTCCAATCAAAACGTCTTTTAAACAAAATCAAACACCTTGAGGCGCCCAAAATGTTATGGTTTTTTCCGACGAAGAAAATTTTGACCAAGATCAAAAGACCAATCGCAGAAATGACAGATGGCTATGTTCAAATCCTACGAAGGTTCCTGTTGTTATGCACACAAAATTTCCAGCCACTGTTATGGTTTTAGGTGTTGTCAGCAACGAAGGACATGTTATGCCACCACGCTTTTTTACTCAAGGACTTCGAGTGAACTCTGCTGCATACATCGAGATTTTGGAGACGGTAGTGAAACCCTGAATAGACAATGTAAGCGGAGGCAGACCATACATTTTTCAACAAGACTTTGTTCCTTCACATAAAGCGATGGCGACACAAGATTGGATGGCCAAAAATTTTCATGACCACATAACACCGAACCTAAGGCCACCTAGCTCCCCAGACCTTAATTCTTTGGATTATTACGTATGGGGTGTAGTTGTGCGTCAGATCAATAAGCGTCTTCATAACACCACTTCTTTGCTGAAGACTGCTATTAATGCCGTTATGGTCAATATGAACAAGGAGCATTTGATGGCGATTTTATTAAATAACTTTATAGCCATATATTAATTTAACGTTGTATAAAAAATTCCTAAAATTTCATTAAATTTTATTAAAAATTCAAGCTAATATATTTTACTCTCAAGTTGTCCTCAAATACCGTACGCACCCTGTATTTTACATTTAGTAATTTTCTAAATTTAATAAATTTTTCCTTACATAATGCCTTAGTAAATATATCGGCTATATTATTATCTGTATCAATTTTTACAATTGCAATTTTTTTGTTTTTAATACTCTCGTGTACATAGTGGTAATGAATCTCAATATGTTTTGAATTTTTCGTAAAGTTACCAAATTTTGCTATACTTATTGCACTTGTATTGTCTTCATACACTTTCACAGGTTCACTTAAATTTACTTTATTCACTTTTAACAATTCTTTTATGTATTTTAATCCACTCACTACTTTGGATAACGCAATATACTCTGCATACGTTGAAGCTTTTGTTACGCATTTTTGCTTCCGCGATTTCCAATAAATCACATTCTCATACATAACAATCATATAGCCTGAAGTTGATTTTCTATCAGTACAGTCACTGATTGCTGCCCAATCAGCATCTACACAACATTCCATTAGATTTATATTTTCATTCCTTTTATAATGTAATTTCAATTCTTTTGTTTGATATAAGTATTTTAATATACGCAGAGCATATTTATAATGCGTCTCATTATAACAATTTTTGTATCTACTCAAATAGTTAACGCTAAAGCTTATGTCTGGTCGCGTACCAGAACTTATGTATAACAATTCGCCTATCAAATTTCTATAATTTATGTCAGACTTACATTCTTCAGCCTTCTCAAGCTTTAGGTTCGTCTCCATAGGAGTATTATACAATTTACTATCTGTTATATTATATTTTTCTACCAATAATTCTATATATTTTGTCCGATATATTTTCATTTCATTTTTATTGTAATCATAATCTACTTGAATTTCAAGATATTCTCTTGTTTCGCCTAAATCTTTCATTTTAAATCTACCTGACAATAATTTTTTAATCTTTTGAATTTTCAATTTATCTTTCCCGCAAATAAACAAATCATCTACATATATTAACCCTTTGGCCTATAACCACGAGTCTGACTCGTGGTAAAGAATTTGTGTCATAAACGAAAATCACAAATCTGACTTATGGTAAAGAATTTATTATTTCACAATTCCTTTTGTCGCACTGAAATATAAATGTCATGAAAAGTATAGATTTTGCGCCAGTTCGGGTACACGGTTGAACAGCTGAATGGCACGACGCGCGACCGACCTTCTTGTTTACTAAGGCTTGCGCAATCGGTTGATACCGTATAGGCCAAAGGGTTAATAGATAAATAATATTGTCTCCTTCATCGAGAACATATAACCATAATTCAGTATTATTTTTCTTAGAACCTATTTTTATTACATACGCATCTAAACAATCGTACCAATCTCGTGGACATTCTCGCAATCCATACAACGCTTTTGATAGTTTTAACACTTTATTCGTTCCGTCTTCAAATCCTTTCGATTGATTGACATATACTTCCGTTGTCACTTTTCCACTTAAGAAAGCAGTTTCAACATACATCTGTTTAATAATTAAATTATTTTGACAATAATATGAGAATAAAATTTTTAAAGTCTGATTTTTAGCAACAGGGGAGTATATGTCATCAATTACATCAGTTTGCTGAAAACCTTTTACGACTAATCTAGCTTTGTACCTATCATCTAATTTTCTTGCATATGCCCATTTTACATCTAGTAATTTTTTTAGCTTCTACTCTATCTACTAATTTCCAAGTTCTATTTTTATTTATACAATCCATTTCTTTATTCATGGCTTCCTGCCAATTTCTACTATCTTTGCTATGCATTGCCTCTTCAAATGTACAAGGTGTATCTATTCTAGTAAAATTTACAAAAATGTTATAAGTTTCCGGCTCTGGATATTTAACAGTACTTTTTCTTTCGCGTTGTGATCTACGTGGAATTTTTTGTTCTATTTTTACTTTTTCTTTGTCCGATTCGTCCGCACTTTCAAAAACATTATCATCCGAATCGTTTTCGCTATCATTAGCTCTTCCTCTACTCTCCCCGAGGGAAGAAGTAGAAGGAAGTGTACATTTGGACTCATTTTCATCGGTGTCAAGACCTATGCATTTATGCCTTGAACATTTGCTTCGTGGTTGATAATTATAATTATTATAATAGTGAAAGGCAAGGGGACTCACGGTAAACAAGCACACCAAATGTAAGAGGCAAGGGGACTCACGGTAAACAAGTACCCCAAATGTGAGAGGCAAGGAGACACACGGTTAATAAGCACCCCAAAGGAAACAGAACTTTCACGACGTTGTTTTTGGGTAATGCTAAAAGTAAGATAAACGCATTTAAACAAACAGTACGGCAAAGTACTGTTTTAAAGCCTCATAATTCGAAAATTACACAGTGAAAAAATATTTTATTACTGTGTTTTGGAAAGCTCTCAAGATAACCTACAAGAATATGTAACAAGAAATAGTAGATTCTATTTAACAAATTTAATGTAACCTTCATGTAACCTTCAAATTACTCTTCAAGGTCAAACCAATGGTACCAGCTTATGCCGCCGTTGAAACTATACAACTTTTGTAAAAAATATTTTTCTGTATCTGGCTTACCAACGGAGAAATTTGGATGAGTCACTTAAAATGGCTCACTCTGTATATACCAGGCTTTTCAATAAGTTTTGCGGTTTGATAAGAGAGGGTGTTGCTACTAGCCTAAATTTTTGTTATGTTGATACACTCTTCATATGAAAGTATGTTAGGTTTCATTTCAATCGGTCAATTCATTCTTTGTTTACAAGCCATTTAGTATCAACGTGTCACAGTATTTTTTTACAATGGAAAAAATCAAGTATCGTGCGGTGATTGAATTTTTATTTTTGAAAGGTTTAAAAGCAAAGGAAATTTATGAACGGATGTTGAAAGTGTATAAAGACTTTTCGCCTTTCATCAGTACAGTAGAAAGATGGGTCGCTAAATATAAACGTGGTCATACAAGCCTTGAAGACTATCCACGTCAAGGACGTCCAAAAACAGCAACAACCCCAGAAATCGTAGAAAAAATACAGGATATTGTATTGGAAAATCGTCGAGTGACTGAAGAAGATTTAGTAAAAGCCCTAGGCATCTCATTAGGTAGTGTAAGCAATATTTTGACTGAAGTATTGGGTTCCAGAAAGCTGTGTGCACAATGGGTGCCGCATTTGCTAACAATGGAACAAAAACACATTCGAATGCTACTTCTTAGCAACATTCAGAGCGTTTTCGAAAGGATAAAGTGGATTTTGTGCGTCGATTCATCACTATGGATGAGGCTTAGGTCTATTACCATGATCCTGAATCAAAACAAGAGGCTAAAGAGTGGTGTGAATCTGGTTCTTCGGCTCCGAAATGAGTTCGTGTCCAGAAATCGGCCAAGAAGGTGTTAGCATCAGTTTTTTGGGATGCGAAAGGAATTTTGTTTGTGGATTACTTGCAAACTGGTAAAACAATAAATTCTGAATATTATTGTAACCTTTTAGACCAGCTAAAGGAAAAAATTCGTGAAAAAAGGCCCGGTTTGCAGAAAAAAAAAATCCTTTTTCATCAGGAGAATGCACCGTGTAGTCCAGTCAAATTAGTCCTCAAAATAGAAGTAAGGTTACAAAAATTCTCTTAGAGCTAAAAATCTGTATGAATGTTCAGAATACTATTATAAATATATTGTAAAAAGTCCCCATCAATCCCCCTTGTGCAAAAAATTTTATTGATGGTGAAAGTTTGCAAAAATGGGTTTTTCGCGTTTTTCAGCTAAACGGTGAGTTTTACAGCAAAAATAGTTTAAACAAAAATTGTAGATCATCCAATTTTCTACAAAAAATGTATCTACACTTTTTTTCATAAGTATTGCCATTCCCGTGATATAGTAGTTAAAAGAATTGAAAAAAATATTTTATTCGTAATATGCACGTTAATGTACTTTTATATACATTTTTGAAGCGTTATACGAGTAAAAATATGAGTCCCTATGTCTTATACATACAAATTATAAAATTCTTAGAACATAAATTAACGTCAAAAACTTCGCCCCTATTTTCATTTAGTCGCATGGCCTTGAGTAACATCTGTCTTTCATTCAATTGTCAGCGTGGCGATGCTCGTATACCTGCTTCGTTTCAAGGGTCTCATACTCAACAAAATACTGTTAGTCGTAAGCATTTCTCCGTAGTGACAACTCGTGGCTATCGCTTATATTTTGTAACAAAGTTTGTGCATTTTACTGTTTTTAAAAAAAAATGTCGCAACTCTGCTTTATTTGTAGTCAACCTTTGACTGAAAGTGGAGTTGTTACTGTTGATCGCGGCATAAAAGCATTAATTGATGCAAGTATTGAAAGAGGTGATGAGTTTTCGGAGTACCTGAAAGACCAGACATCTATAAAAATTCATGTGCAGTGTCGAAAAAATTATACTCGAAAAAGTAGCATTGATGCCGGGAAAAGACGGCGCCAAGAAGAAGAAGCTGGTTCATCAAAAATAAGTCCTCCTCGTACTAGAACACGAGTAGGTGAAACTACATTTTGCTTCAATCAGTGTTGTTTATTTTGCGGCAATGAATTAAATGAAGAGTTGGAGAAGAAAAAAGCACTGCAGTACCGACGTAAAATTTTTAAAGTGACTACACTTTCGTTCAAAGACAGTATTCTAACTATAGCTAAAACTCGTTGTGATGATGTAGCCAAAGCTGTTGCTGCTCAAATTGAATTTGAATATGATTTAGTCGCTGCCGAGGCTAAGTATCATAACGATTGCTACAATTCTTTTTTGAAACCGACCACTGGGGGTAAAGTCGGTCGTCCTCAAGATGAAGCTACAAATATTGCGATGAGAGAAATATTTAAGTATATTAAAAATAACGATGATTGTCAATTCACATCAGACGAATTGAAAAATATTTGTAAAAAATCAATAATAGATAATAGAACCATTAAAATGCGATTGAAGTTGGAGTATGGTGATAAAATTATTATTACAGAAAAATCAGGATCATTAACATTCGTATGTTTTATTGATAGTCACCATGATATTTTAAATGAAGCTTGGTACGAAAAAAAAAAACAGATAAAAAAGAAGAGCGATTTCGCATCTTAGAAGCTGCAGCAGCAATTATTCGAGAGGATATTCAATGTGCAGTGTTAGATAATTCTAATTATCCTGCACCAGGTCGTATGTTTGAAGATATTGATACAGACATTCCAAAGTCACTGACTTATTTCTTGGAGAAGGTTATTTTAAAAAATAAACGCTTCAATTTAGAACATTTACAATTAGTATGCACGAATATTAGCCATAGTATTATGAGTGCTGTTCGGCCTAGGTCTTTCAAGTCCAAATTACAATTGGGTCTCTCCGTTTTTTTTCATCGGCGATTTGGATCGAAACGGTTTATACAAATTTTTTCATCTTTCGGTTTGTGCGCATCTTATAATGATACGATGATGTACGAGGCAGCAGCAGTTTTTCATCGTATACCTCATATCTTATCACCTGAAACTGGCACATTTATTCAATATGTAGCAGATAATGCTGATATAAATGTAAATACGCTAGACGGTCATAAAACGCTTCACATTATGGGTATTATTCAAATTGTTACTCCAAAAACTTCAGTTGTACTAGAAGAGCCTATACAACGAATAAAAGTAGTCCCATCAGCAAAGGATTTTGCGGCAAAAGCTCATGTGCCAATACAAGTGTATGAAAATAATGGTGTAGTAGGTTACAGTAAAATAAATGTCCGAGATTTTGATTATGGAAGTGGAGTAAGAGTATCTTTACTCAAAAAAGTCGACGTGATATGGTTCTATAGCAAATGGAGAAATCTATCAATTCCCGGTTGGAATGGTTTTATTGAACATTTAACAAGTAATATTATGAATTTTTCAACATCGAAAATTTTATTTTTACCATTTATTCATCAACCAGCTAGTAATTACAATACCATATACACCACTTTACTTTGTGCTTCAGAAAATGCAAAACGTTATGGTCATGATGTATGCATTGTTACTTTTGATCAGCCTCTGTATGCAAAAGCTCGAGAAATCGTCTTAGCTGCACCTGAAGGGTCTGAATTATCGAAAATCATAATCAGGCTCGAAGGATTTTATTTAATTATGTCATTTCTTGGAGCGATTGGTTACATCATGCAAGGAAGCGGCATAAAAGAAATACTTTCTTTGATTTATGCACCTGGGTCATTAGATAAAATGCTCAACGGTCATGCATACGCGAGAGCTATTCAAGCTCCTACATTACTTCAGTTAGCTTTAACAATAATAATATTTAAAGAACTTAATATTGATGACGCCATTGATGAAAATCTGATGATAACTGCGAAAAATGTAATAGATAATACTATTTCATATAATGATGTTGAACATGATAATGAAACATCTGGAGCATTACTGAATCAGTTTAATGAAAAACTAAAAGAATATGAAAAACGAGGACCTACCGCAAAATTATGGATTTAATATTTTGATATGGTGTCGATTGCAAAGGAGTTTATAAGAGCTGAACGTATGGGAGATTGGCAAGCTCATTTGGACAGCGTTAAAGAAATGCTTCCTTACTTTCACGCGTCGGGACATTTCTCTTATGCAAAATCTGCACACTTATATCTACAAGATATGCTACAATTAAAAAACTGTATGGATCCTGATGTTTACAAACGTTTTACAGGAGGATATTTTACGATTAGACGTTCAGATAAATTGAGTTGTGGAACTTCAACAGACACGGTGATCCAGCAGTCAATGATGAAAGCAATGAAGACAGATGGAGGTCTTTCTCGAGGGAGAAGTACGAAAGAGAGTGTCATAAGTAAATAGGTATATGGTATGCATGCAATGAATGCTATTTGTGAAGGATTGGAAGATTTCGCTAATGTTAGAATGGATACAACAGATCAGCATGTTGATGCAAGTGATTCTCGAATGAAGAAAGATTCTTAAGACATACAAAGCCTCCTAGAATGGTTTTCTTTACATGATCCCTTTCCAGAAGTCAACAGAATTGTATTTATTGCCAGTGGAATTGTTGGTGATGACAAAATTAATTTCCATAAAGCTCGTTGAGTTGGGATTGCTTGCATGTCAAAAATAACAGGATTGACGTTTCATAACATTAAATTTAAACGTGCTGATAAAGAAGTCCCTCTTTTAGCTATGACTAGCACTGTCAAAGTTCACGATGAGAAGATTCCTGTTGACCCTGTATTATTATTTCAACGCATGAGTATTACGACTGCTTTGAAAAATGAAATTGAAAAATATTTCGAATATGAATTGGCTCCCTACCCGTTGTCAATGTTTGATGATATTGGAATGCGTAAAACACAAAAGTCAGCTATTTACGATTGTTTTCAAACAGTAATATTAGATATTGACAATATAAATTCTACGTTCATCATCGACGGGGGATTTCTGTTACACCGAGTTGTCTGGGACCACGAAGAAACATTTCATAATATTTTAGACAAATATGTTCAGTATGTACGTAGACATTTTGGCCATAGAGTGACTGTAGTATTTGATGGTTACACCGATTGTAGTAAAAATACTAAAGCCGCCGAACAACGACGTCGAGCTACAACATCTTCATCTTCTGATGTTATTTTTGATGAATTTATGACAGTTCCCACAAGCAAACAGAAATTTCTTGCAAATACCCACAACAAGTCTCGGTTTATTTTAATGTTAAAAGAAAAATTTACTACTGAAAATATTCTTGTAAAACAAGCTGAAAATGATGCTGATGTTCTGATCATTGAAACAGCAATAGAACAATTCAACTCAACAAATACAACTATTGTTGTTGGTGAAGATGTCGATTTATTAGTATTACTTACTGCTCGAACTCCAACAGAAAAAAATATTTATTTCTTTAAGCCGGGAAAGACTCAGCAGCAATCGGAAATATATTCATCAAAAAGTTTCTGTGCTTTTCCAAAATGCCAAAATCATATACTTTTTCTACACGCAATAACTAACTGCGATACAACATCAGCATTTTTCAAGAGGGGCAAAACAACGGTTTTGAAATTGTTCGAGAAACAAAATTTAATTAATTGTGCTGAAGTTTTTAAAGATAGTAACTCTACTCCAGAAGTTATAATCACTAATGGAATTCGCTTTCTTCTTTCTATGTACGGAGCTCCAAAAAAAGTTACCTGCTTGGATAAACTCCGATACTTATCTTTTGCAAAAAAAACTTATAATAAAAAACAAGTGCAATTAGCTTGTCTTCCCCCAACCTCTGCTGCTGCTCAACAACATCTATTCCGGGTATATTATCAAGTTCAAGTGTGGCTTGGTAATAAAATGAATCCAGAAGACTGGGGTTGGAAGTTAGTTGACAATGCATTGGAACCAATTCATACGTTACTCCCACCTGCACCAGAAAAACTCCTTAACACAATCTTTTGCAATTGTATAAAAGGTTGCAATGCTAAATGCGGCTGTAAAAAGGTTGGACTGTTTTGTTCTTTAGCATGTACCAATTGTCAAGGACAGTCGTGCTCCAATGTTGAATCGATACTAGATGAGGATAATTACGATATCAGTGATGAGACATATGATGCATCACTTTTAGAACATATTTGTATCCAGGAATATGAAGAAAAAGAAGATGAAGAAATAGAAGAAGAAAACGAAGACAGTACACTAGAAGTTCCATTGGATTATTATGAATCCGATGAATAATTTTTCCAAATTATTTTTTTATTTACATATTACATAATTTACACAATTTTTATCATTTTCAATACTCAATTTCAATTTAATAGGATCACAATAGATCGTGGAATAGGCCTACCGGGGAAACCACGTTAAAAAATAAGCGCCAAGCACACTACCTCATAGGTGGTGTGGAAACGTGTGCATATTACGAATAAAATATTTTTTTCAATTCTTTTAACCGCTATATCACGGAAATGGCAATACTTATGAAAAAAGTGCAAATACATTTTTTGTAGAGAATCAAATGATCTACAATTTTTGTCAAAACTATTTTTGCTGTAAAACTTACCGTTTAGCTGAAAAACGCGAAAAACCCATTTTTGCAAACTTTCACCATCAATAAAATTTTTTGCACAAGAGGGATTGATGGGGACTTTTCACAATTCATTTATAATAGTATTCTGAACATTCATACAAATTTTTAGCTCTATGGGAATTTTTGTAACCTTCAAAGTCTTATTTGACTGGACTAATGTCACAAGAGCATTTTGACAATGGCTAAAATCCATGAATTAAAGTACGAATTGTTGGAGCATTTACCGTATTCACCAGATGTGGCTCCTAGCGACTTCCATCTGTTTCCAGACCTAAAAAAATTCATGCGTGAAAAGCGTTTTTCATCAAATGATGGGGTGATAACAGATGTGGAAGCGTATTTTGCAGCCCTTCCAGATTCTCACTTTAGAGATGGAATTCATAAATTGGAATCTCGTTAGAACACGTGTATTGCTGTTCAGGGAGACTATACTGAATAATAAAGTGTATTTCAAACCATGAAATTCTGTTTTTCTTATCGAACCGCAAAACTTATTAAACAGCCTGGTATATATTGTCACGGAGAGCACTCTGTACTCTGCGCGTGTTCGTATTTCGCGCGCTTTCGCTGCTCGCACGCGTAAGATTATACTTCGGTATCGCGATGGCCTGAGACAAGAAGATACGGGACGCGCCGGTAATAGAGTTAAGGCTAGGTAAGCTAGTTTTTGGCGCGTCTTAGGAGTCTAGTCTAATTTGGCCATTTTGCCTTTTCGCGCGCGTTCCTTTTCTCTCACGTTTTCATAGCCTTTTTGCGTGCAAGTTCTTTTCGTGTTTTGGCGTGACCCTGGTCGCGTGCGAGTGGTGCAGAACCTTTACTCCCGATTGACGCATTCTAAGCGCCGCCACCTCGTCGCAGGGACGAAGCAGCAGTCTGCGTGCCCCGACTCAAGCAGCCACCGGTGGCAACGGCCTTCCCGCTTCTCGCGGCGTTTTCTCATTTTGCGTGCGCGGCTGGCCAGCCAACAGTAAGTTTTTCCTTTTTGTACACAGGCGAGCGCGCGTATTGTTTAAATTAATTGCGCTGGGGTTACCTCCACGGGTTACTCCCTTTTTATTGATTTTTATTTATTTGTTTAGCGTAGTTCGTGCGAGTGAGAGAGCGCTATCTCTCTCTTACTATAGTAGAATCAGTGCGAGAGAGTTGCGTTCTCTCTCGCACCCGCGTAGGGCTAGGTGCGAGTGAGTAAAAGAACGTTTTCTCTCTTACTCCTACGGGCACAGTGTGGAAGAGTCGCGTTCTCTCTCGCACTCGCATAGTTTACGGCCCACGCGAGAAGGAGAACGCTTTCTCTCTTACTTTAGTAGTTACAGTGCGGGGAAAGTGCGCTCTCTCTCGCACCTGTATAGTACGCGGCGCGCGTGAGTGGGGGGGCCTCTCTCTCCCACTTCTAGGGTCCGCCGCGGGAGGGTTACGAACCCTTTCGCGCGCGCGTGGATGCTAGAGTTCACCGCGCGAGAGTTGCGAGCTCTCTTGCTTAAAAAAGTCCGTTGCGAGAGAGCTACGGACCCTAGCGCCTAGAGCCCGTTCGCGTAGAGTAGCGCGTATTTACTCTGCTGCTAATTGTATCCTTTATTTTCTGCGTCCCTGGTGTATCTTCTCTTTATATTTATTGTATTTGTTATTTTATTTATTTTATTTATTTTATTTATTTTATTTATTTTATTTATTTTATTTATTTTATTTATTTTATTTATTTTATTTATTTTATTTATTTTATTTATTTTATTTATTTTATTTATTTTATTTATTTTATTTATTTTATTTATTTTATTTATTTTATTTATTTTATTTATTTTATTTATTTTATTTATTTTATTTATTTTATTTATTTTATTTATTTTATTTATTTTATTTATTTTATTTATTTTATTTATTTTATTTATTTTATTTATTTTATTTATTTTATTTATTTTATTTATTTTATTTATTTTATTTATTTTATTTATTTTATTTATTTTATTTATTTTATTTATTTTATTTATTTTATTTATTTTATTTATTTTATTTATTTTATTTATTTTATTTATTTTATTTATTTTATTTATTTTATTTATTTTATTTATTTTATTTATTTTATTTATTTTATTTATTTTATTTATTTTATTTATTTTATTTATTTTATTTATTTTATTTATTTTATTTATTTTATTTATTTTATTTATTTTATTTATTTTATTTATTTTATTTATTTAATTTATTTTATTTATTTTATTTATTTTATTTATTTTATTTATTCCTTTCGCTTTTGTTTTTTTTCATTTTAATAAATTATATTATTGTTGGAAACTATAATTAAATATAATCTTGACTATAATACTAAATTTATCGTACTAGTGACGCCATCTCTGTATACAAAGAGATAGCGCAATAATCGATAATCGATGTATACTACTTTTGTACGCGTGCGACACATTAAGTCGCGGCACTTGAACGCGGGTCATCGTCCGGTGCACAAGTCATGTGCGGTCGCTAGTGTAAATAAATACTCTTATTATAAAGATCTCTCTCTCATTATTAAATCTTCACCTCAACATGGTAGCAGAGCGTGGTTATTAAAAATTCGAGTTTTTCGAGAGAGGTCCGTAGTTAATAAAAAGTCGAGTCGAACACGGATGCAAGTTTACGACGACAAAAGTTTATTAAGTGAAAATTTTGTACTAAATAAGAAACAAAAAGGACATTTATTAAAATGCTTTAGAAAAGGAACTAAACAAGTTTTATTGCTGAAAAGTGAAATTGAAAAGTGTTTAAAGTTAAAAGAAATTACAATGGCAAAACAAGCTAAGGTTGAAGATATTTTTATACCAATTTTTGATGGTTCAAATTATGCTAGTTGGAAAATTAGATTGATGACTTTGTTGGAGTACAAAGAATGCAAAGATCGAGTTACACGAGCAAGAATTCAATCGGATGATGAAAATAAGTGGAAAAAAGAAGATTTAAAAGCAAGAGCAATAATAATTAGTGCAATTTCTGACAGACAGTTAGAGTATGTTGGTGAGTGCACAACTGCACTACAAATGATTAACAAATTTAATGATATGTATTCAACAAAATCTACAGCTCTACAAATATTGAATGGAAATAAAATTGAAGAAATTAAATTAAAAAATTATTCTACAGTTAATCTATTGTTAATTAAATAGTAATTAATTTACCGATTTTAATATAACAAGGTTTTTTATTTATAAAATTTCTTCCTGCATCGGGCGTTATGAATATTTTCACTAGATAGTGGGACAGGCTGTATAAAAAGAAAAATAATAATACTTATAAAGCTAGATTAGTGGTTAGCGGATTTCAACAAAAAGATTATATTCAAAATGTTTATTCGCCTGTAGGAAAAATGCAAACTTTAGAAATTTTATTATCTTATTGTTGTGTGAACAATTTGTATATACATCAAATGGATGTAGAAACAGCATTTTTGAATGGACTTATAAAAAGTGAAGTGTATATAAAAAAACCAGAAGGTTATGAAACTGGTAAAAATAAAGTTTGTAAATTACTGAAAGCATTGTATGGATTGAGAGAAAGCCCTAGAGCTTGGTACGAATGTTTTGATGAGTTTATGAAACAATTAAATTTTGTAAGAAGCAATTATGATCATTGCTTGTATGTAAACAATTCTGGTCAATATTTATCATACATATTAGTCTTCGTAGATGATATGTTAATATGTTGTAAGAATTTAAGAAAATTGAATGAGATTAAAGTTAAATTAATGAAAAGATTTTCAATGAAAGATATGGGTAAAATTGGAAATTATATAGGCATAGATATTAATTACAAATATGAAAGAAATAAGATGACTCTAAGTCAAACAAAATATATTGAATCTTTAGTAGAAAAATATAATCTCGAGAATGCAAAATTATATGATACTCCTATGGAAACAAATTTAAAATTAGAACAATCTTCTGAGATTGATGAAAGAATAAAATATCGAAATTTAATAGGTGAACTATTGTATATAAGCATAGGTACTAGACCTGATATATCATTTTGCGTAAATTATCTAAGTCGATACCAAACATGTTATAATGAAACACATTTTAAATATGCAATGAGAATATTAAAGTATTTATATAAAACAAAAGATCTGAAACTAACGTATTATGATAATTTAAACTGTGAAACCTTAGATTGTATGGTAGACTCTGATTATGCAGGAGATAATATAGATAGAAAATCTACTACAGGTTTTATAATTAGATTTTATGGAAATTTAGTATATTGGAAAACGCATAAACAAAATGTAGCTACTAAATGTTCAACTTTTGAGGAATACACAGCTATGTTAGAAGCAGTAAATGAAGTATTATTTGTTAAAAATCTATTAAGCGAAATGTTTGATATAAATTTGATTAAACCAATTAATATATATGAAGATAATTCTGGCGTTATAGCTATAGGAAAGTTTGGTAACTTTACGAGAAATTCAAAACATATCGAAGTGCAATATCATTATGTTAATGAAAATTACGAAAAGAAAGTTATTGACACTGTAAAGATTGATTCTGAAAATAATTTAGCGGATATGTTAACAAAAAGTTTAAATAAACAAAAATTCTTAGACAATAGAAAAGCGTTAAATTTAATTTAAAATAATGTTATCATGCAAATAAAAATGTAAAGTCAAGATTATAAATTTAAGGAGGCATGTTGGAAACTATAATTAAATATCATAATCTTGACTATAATACTTAATTTATTGTACTCGTGACGCTATCTTTGTATATAAAGAGATAGCGCAATAATCGATGATCGATGTATACTACTTTTGTACGCGTGCGACACATGTCATAGCACTTGAACGCGGGTCGTCGTCCGGTGCACAAGTCATGTGCGTTCGCTAGTGTAATTCACTTATTATTATAAATAAATACTCTCATTATAAATATTTCACTTATTATTAAATCCACACCTCAACATAAATCAATCATAGACCAATCAATCATAGCCAACGTAGAAACAGACACATAGGCAAAGAGAGAGAAAAACAGTCTTCAAAGATTAGCCAAAAAAAGCATGAAAATGTCAGGAAAAGAACATGCACTCCAAAAGGCAGCGAAATTCGAGAGTAAGAAAAAAAAACATGCAAGAAGAACTAGAAAGAAGAGCAGCGGGCCACCTATAAGCAAATCAGTATATAAAAGCTAGACTTAGCAGCCGATTGCACGGTTGAGGCGGCATACTAGAAAGCTCCAAGACGAGCCAGCTATCATACAAAAACCATCAAATATGGAAATATAGCATAGAAACCTTGCACATTTGCGCATACGCGTATACGGCGTGCTTCCTTAAAAATGTATTGAAACGAAAGTAAAAGAGAGACGCAGCATCGGACTACTAAAAAGAGACGCTAAATCGGGCTACTAAAAAAGAAATGCCAAATCGGACTACTAAAAAGAGATAGAAAATTTACTCAACGCTATAAAAAATGAGAGGCACGAGTATAAAAAGACGCAATAAAAAAGCTCGGAATCAATCTCTTTCTGGAAGTCATCATAGTAAGCTCGTCCGACGAAGTAAAAATCACCAAGGTAGAACGAATCTCTGCCCATTAAACCATTGCATCATCTCCGGTCTTTAACGACGCTTTTAACTTATATTTTCGGCATTTTGTGAAACACGGGCAGATAACGAAAAAACATTTTACCCGGCAATACGAAGGAATCATTACAGCTGCCAGCCGCATTGGAACCTGCAGTCACCTGTTCATAATAAAGACATTCACGCTGGGGAGTACGCAAGCTTCTACGTTCATAACGCTCTGCTCACGACATATACTACCTGCTTCAGCAAGCCCTACCTATTCAGCAGTTCGCATCAAGAAGGCAGGACGAATAAGGAAAGCTACGCTGCATCGCATGAAAACGACAAAGCTTATCGAAAGAAGCAAGATGCTACACTCACACACAAGTACACGTATACACATTGGCCGATTCGGCTCTCTTGCGAGAGGAGTACAGCTTACCAACCAACCAGATTGACAAGTGCCATCTACCCCCACCACCGGAGAATCCAACGACGGTCCCTACATCGATGACTTTTGACCTGCTCGACGACCACCAAGGGTCAGCGCTCATCGACGCACACGCATGCACATTCCTACACACCATATTGGAAAAAGTACCATCGCCCTTACTATTCTATCACGCACTTAAATAATAATGATTGATTTTACCATATTGCAATGGCTCATTTATTTAATTTCAGACACTACCTTTTTCCTTCTCGAGGCTCTTGCCGGAGCACAAAGACTTAGGTCGTTGGCAAAAAAGAAAGAGACAAATCACGTCAAAGCATAGCGCATTCGATCTGTTTTTATTTTTGACTTATATATGTAGTTTGCGGCGTTGTGGACGTAATAATATTTTAATAGTTATGTATGCAAAATGGAAACTACTATAAGGTCAAATAATTTTATGTAGTATCCACTACCAAATCTGAGTAATTTGTTTGTCTATAGTATAGTTTTTGCATTCATCTTTATAATTTATGATTGTCAGACATGTTTTTTTTAATTTTACCATAAATTCTTTATGATATTTTTTTAAATGCAAACTCAATATCTACATATATCTTTTAATTATTTATCAGCTATTAATATATTTATTAGTATAATAAGTTGGTTGGACTTTTTATCTAAATACTTGTTTGGTAAATGTAATATAGTTTATCTAGTAAATTCATTACACACAGTAATTTTTCGATCTAAAGAATAAGTAAATCGAAACTTTTAACAATTTTTTACAGATTTCACAACTTGCTTTAGCTGTAATTTGAATGTTGGTAACGTAAAAATATTATAAATTATTCTTACAAGGTTAAAAAATATAATTTATGTTGGGATAAATTAAAGGTTTATAAAAATATTATTATCCTTGAAATTTCATTTTTGTTCGTACATTTGTAGCGCCAATTTTTTAATATATAAAGTTTTATAGAATCTTATCACTTGCATAATAATTTATGAAAATCGTTTTACAACATTTATTATACAAATCAATACAATATACAATTTTGTCATACGAAAAAGATCATGCGTAATTTTTACATCAATTCTACATAAAGTACTTACAGAATTAATTATCATTAAATAATATTCTTTTTAAAAATATAAAGTTTTACCTTTAGTAAGAATTATATAAGTTATCATCTTTTGCAATGGAGAGATTAAAAAATATTTCTCATTTTGATACAGAAATTAATTATATTCTGAACATTGATTAAATTTGTATTAAATATATTAATAGATATTTATTTTAGACAGGTTAATACTATTATGCTTGTAGTAACGTCTATGTTTGTTTGTATCTGAGTTTCCAAGGAAACTGTCACAATAATATAACAGTTTGTCATGTTAAGAAAATATTTTGTTTGAATTAACAAAAAAAATCGTCTTGATCTTTAAATTGTATTTAAACAAATAGAAATAAGTTTCAAAAGTATTTAGTTCCATTTTTGCGAGTTAAGTACACTTCGTACGTGAGATGTTGATAATTTTATTTTAAGTTATTTAACACGGTTTTGATGAGAAATCATATTTTTTTAATAACTCCGATACCGAAATGATGAAGAATATACAAAAAATTTTATTATTTTAAAAATATCTAAATAGTTAAATTTATTTTTGAAAATTTTACATAGTATATACATGTTCACAAAATACTACTGCATACATTGAGAGGATGAACACTTATTTTGTCAAACAAAAAGAAGCAAATAAAAAAATGAAAAATGAATTTATGATTAAAAGCAACTAAAAATTGAAAAAAATAAGAATAAGCAAGAAGAAAAAGCAAAAAAAAACAAAACTATTATAGGAAAAACCTAAAAATCAATTTCTTATAAATATTGAAAAAGCTGCATAGTATAATTGAGTAACTGAAAATAAAGTGAAATTAAAAAAAAATAAGTTTAATAAAAAATTAACTACCAGCAAAAAAGAGAGCTTTGCAACAAATTGATACTTATATAATACAAAAAGAATATACTTCTTTGGATTTATCAAAAAATAATTAAATCTTACTTCAAAATTGAGCGATTTGATCATTTATTTTTTAATTTTATCCTTATATTGTATTAAATCACACGTATTTAACTATATTATTTAATCATATCAATTTTTAATACATTTATCAGACCATTGTTCATCTACTACCTGTACGCTATTTATTCTCTAGCCTTATCGTCTATCAATAGGGATTTTCAAATATTATTTAGTTTTTGATATACGAGGGTGGTTCAGTAAGTACCCGTGTTAAAAATGAAGACACTATTTTTTCAAAAAATTTTTTTTATTTTTCAACATAGTCCCCTTTTAAAAAGATACACTCCTTCCAACGTTCCTGCCATTTTCTTAAACCGTCCAAAAAATAGGATTTGTCGAAATCTCCAAAATACGCCTCTGTCTCGGCGATAACTTCCTCGTTTGAGCTAAATTTTTTTCCCGCGAGCCATTTCTTCATGTTAGGCAACAAGAAAAAGTCGCGGGGAGCCAAATCGGGTGAATACGGGGGGTGCGGCAGCAATTCATAACGCAATTTATGCAGTTTGGCGGCGACAACTCCGGATGAATGTGCTGGTGCGTTATCATGGTGAAACAGCACCTTCTTTTTCACCTAATGCTGCTGTGTCTCCTTCAATTTTTTATCGAAGCGGTCCAATACCTTACTGTTGTATTGCCCAGTGATCATTCTTCCTTTTTCTAAAAAATCCATGAGGATGACGCCGTTTGCATTCCAAAAAATCGTCGCCATGACCTTTCTGGCCGATGGGACCGTCTTCGCCTTCTTTGGAGCAGATTTACCGAGAGCAATCCATTATTTTGATTGTTGCTTAGTTTCTGGTGTGTAATGATAAATCCAGGTTTCATTAACGGTAACAACTCGACGCGAAAAAAACTCCTTTGGATCTCGCTTAAATTGATCCCAACACTGCTTCGAAGTTAACAGCCGCATCCGCTTGTTGTCCACCGTGAGCAATCGCGGCACCCATCGGGCCGAAAATTTTTTCATCGCCAACTTTTCATGTGAAATATTAATTGCCATTCCGGTCGACACACCTACGGCCTCTGCTACTTCGCGCACTTTTGTCCGTCGATTAGCGAGAATCATGTCGTAGACTTTTTGAATGATTTCCTCGGTAACCACGTCTGCCGGGCGTCCTGGTCGCTCCTCAACAAAAACGGATGTTCGCCCACGTTTAAGTTCGTTGAACCAATATCTAATAGTGGTCATAGATGGCAAAGTGTCCCCATAAACAGCATCCAACTTTGCTTTTATCTCCTCGCATTTTTTTCCATCCAAAAACAAAAAGCGAGTTACCGAACGATACTGCTCTTTTTCCATCTTAGCGAAAATTACGAAACACATCTTACTCGAATGGCTGCCAAATCCAATCAATCAGTCCTATCAATCAGTCTAAAATTTGTATTACCGTCGTTAGATAGATGGCAGCACACGATGATAATACCAACTTCCCTCAGAAACGCCCTCTGTCGTTAAACACGAGTACTTAGTGAACCGCCCTCGTATTTCACTTTTTTAAAATATTTATTATAATTCAAAATATATTGCATCTAATTTTTAATAACTGTTTCAAGTTTTATTCTGTTGAAGAGATGGCGCGCTGCGCTCTCTCTCCCTCTTCTTTAGTTATTAATTTTGGGCGCACAAAGCGCTTCAGACGCAGTCTGCTCTTATACTTCTTATTGAGCGAACGTTATTTAATACGAAATTCTTTCGTATCGCGGTTTGCACTCTGTGCACCTTTATAAATAAATAAAGATATAAATAAACTTGAATAGTTTGTTGGTACAAGTTATTTATTCTCTCAAGAATGACTAACCCAACTTTAAATATTCGAAAGCTTATGAGCCCAGGAGAAGCCCGGAATGAAAAAGAGGTCACCGGTGACAGCAGTATAGGTAAGAAAGAATACGAAGTCTGGCTATTAAATAACGAGACTGGTTCCGAAAAAGGGTTTTATTATATAAATTATTCTACATTCGAATGCTCCCCTTCAATATACTCCCCTTCCCGCGCCACACACCTCTCCATACGTTTTTTCCATTGATCGAAGCAGTGCTAGAAGTCTTCTTTGGTGAGGGCCTTTAGAAGCTCTGCCGTTTTTTGCTTTACCGCTTCCATCGACTCAAATCGGGTTCCTTTCAAAGCAGATTTTATCTTCGAAAACAAAAAAAAGTCGCACGGTGACTTTGAGAGAAGGCAGAGATATGTACCCAGCCAGTCAAGGCAAGGAGATATCATACCTAGCCAGTTGAGGCAAGGAGATATGGTACCCAGCCAGTCAAGTCAAGGAGATATCATACCCAGCCACTTAAGGCAAGGAGGTATGGTACCCAGCCAGTCAAGGCAAGGAGATATGACACCCAGCCAATTAAGACAAGGAGATATGGTACCCGGCCAGTCAAGGCAAGGAGATATAATACCCAGCCAGTTAAGGTAACGAGATACGGTACCTAGCCAGTCAAGGCAAGGAGATATGGTACCCAGCCAGTTAAGGGGTTATACGCAGTTGCGATATAGGCTCAAAAAAGACGTTTTTTTATGAATTTTTTATAGAATCAGTTTTTATTTATCAATTACAAGTGATAGTAATTCAAATAGAGCTAATTTTTAAGAATACAATAGCGCGTCGGTCATGTACAAATATTGATGCACACTGCTCCTGTAGATGATGTCTCAAACGAACTCCAAAAAACGGCGCTTGGCGGTGATCTCAATTTCGGTGGTTTGGATTATCTGAAATCAATAAATATGTTGGATTCTTTTAGAGGATAGATTAATACAAGCATTGAACAAAGAAATAATAAAAATTTTAATTTTTGACAAAATGGCGTCTATTTGAAAAAAATTTTTCGTTTTTGACTGAAATTTTTGCTCCAAATTGTTAAAAGATAGTAATAATTTTTTTTAATCTTATTTCTTAGTTCAATATCTAAGGAATATATCTAAGAAAATTGTGTAAAAATTTGAGACTGATCGGTTGAGCCATTTTTGAGAAATCGAGATCACCGACTTTGAAAATACCGTTTTGAGAAAAACGCGTTTAAAGTTTTAGAAGTAGCTTACACATACGAGGTCTGGCTATTAAATAACGAGACTGGTTACGAAAAAGGGTTTTATTATAAAAATTATTCTACATTCGAATGCTCCCCTTCAATATACTCCCCTTGCCTCGCCACACACCTTTCCATACGTTTTTTCCATTGATCGAAGCAGTGCTGGAAGTCTTCTTTAGTGAGGGCCTTTAGAAGCTCTGCGGTTTTTTTGCTTTACCGCTTCCATCGACTCAAATCGGGTCCCTTTGAAAGCAGATTTTATCTTCGGAAACAAAAAAAAGTCGCACGGTGCCAAATCTGGTGAGTACGGCGCGTGTTCGAGCACTGGAGTGCGCTTACCGGCCAAATACTGCTTCACAGATAGCGCGTTATGGGCAGGTGCGTTGTCCTGGTGCAATATCCACGAGTTCTTCTTCCACAACTCGGGCCGTTTCTTACGAACTCGTTCTCGCAGTGTTGCCAAAACTGACAAATAGTAAGTCTGGTTGACAGTCTGACCCTCTGGAACCCATTCAGTCATCACGATACCGTTAATGTCGAAAAAACGATCAACATTGCCTTGAATTTTGATTTGGACATCCTTGCTTTTTTGATTCTGGGCGATTCAGGCGTCTTCCAATGCATCGATTGCCGCTTTGTTTCAACATCGTATTGAAAAATCCACGTTTCGTCGCAAGTAATAATGTTTTTTATCAGTCCGGAATCTTTTTTTAATCTTTCAAGGAAATCTGAGCAGACCTGTTGACGCAAGAGCTTTTGGTCAGGAGTCAGGTTTTTTGGCACCAACTTTGCACAGACTTTTGTCATGTGTAATTCCTTGTGTAAAATTTGTCTAACCGTTTCTTTATCGGCGTTTACAGCCTCGGCAATCATCAGGATGCTCATTTGATGATCTGCACGCACAATTTGGTTGGTTTTGGTCACTGTTTCCGGAGTTGAAACAGTGACAGGGTGACCTGGGCGTTGGTCATCTTCAGTGCTTACTCGGCCCTCACTGAAGCGCTTACACCACTCAAAAACACGCGCACAAGATGGAGAACTGTCCCCATAGGCCTCTTGCAACAATTTACAGCACTCAGTCGGAGTTTTTTTCAATGTAACGAGAAATTTGAGATTGATGCGTTGCTCCTGTTTTTCGTCACACATGGTTTTCGGCACGAGAAAAAAACACGTTCGTTTCAAATTGCTACTGCACAAATACAATAATAGTGATGAGAACGTGTTTTGGTACGTGCATAGACAAGATATCTAGATACCCAACGCACTGCTCGTTTTTTTCCCCACCCCTCTACCGCGCCCTCTAGGCGCGCAGTCTCGTTATTTAATAGCCAGACCTCGTATATCTTTCTTAGAGAGGAAGAATCAAGCTTGAAAGCGACAGTAACTACAGTGAAGAATCACTATAGAGTAAGTAAAAGTAAAAATGAGTGCGATGGTTGAGTGAATTGAAAGTTTGTGCATTGTGTATCTCTCAACGTAGGGCAATCGTGAAAAAGATACGATAATCAGGATGGGCTTATAAATGCGATATGCTGTGAAGGGCCGTTAAAGCGAGGGTTGCTGCAAGTATAATAGTGTGTATGTGTGTCGAGGGCGTGAAAAATGTTAAAATTATAATTTTGATTGTTGGTCAATTCGTGGAATTTGATTTTGCCGTTGGTAAGTTCGAACCCACACGCTATTCCGAGAAAAACAAACGCGAATGGTGCGAGAGAGAGAGAGTATGCAAGCGCAGTGAGAGAGAAAGGACACGAGAATGATGCGAAAGAAAAAAAGAGAGAGAGAATACACTAAGACAGAATGGAAGTCTCTACTGTGTATATGACACGCGCATAGAGTATAAAGCCTGTGTGTTGCGAGTGCGAGAAAGAAAGAAAGTTAACAAACACGCGCGATAATGCTAGATGTGTGTACGCGGAATTTCTGCTACAACACGGTAAACCTCGCCTAACAAAATACGAAAATGATAAAGCGTATAGCTATATGGAGTACGAGTGAGATAGCGACAGGAATTACAAAATTATAATCCATAAATTCTTACAATATTAAACTAAATTAAAATAGAATTAAAGTCAATTTAATTCTTAGTTGCTCTGGTTGGTTTGATTTGCTTGTGTCCAGTAAATCAAATTTGATTAGAAACAAAATGGCTCTACTCAATTTGATTGAAAATAAAATAATAATTATACATTCTGTCAAAGAAGTACCGGGAATTGTCGATTTAAATCTAACGGGGCAATTTAGGCAGGTAAATTTTTTTTTTCTAGGTTGGTACAACTGTCCATAATGACTATGCCAAGTTTGAGCGGAATCTGTCAACGAGTGTGTTTACAGTAGCTGTTTAAGTCAGTGGCCTTCAGTTCGCGCGCCGAATTTTGTTTTATGGTTTCAATCGACTAAAAATGGGTGCCACGGAGCGGCAATTTAAGTTTTGGGAAGAGGAAGAAGTCACAAGGAGCCAAATCCGGCGAATACGGTGGTTGTTCAAGCGTGTTCGTTGAGTTTTTGGCGAGAAAGTCGGTCACAATCGTAGCTCGGTGAGACGGCGCGTTATCGTGTCTTGCGGCCACCTTTCTCATACCCAAAATATCAATTAAAATTGTACGTGTGGACTCGTGGGATATATTAAGTTCATGTGTTATCTTTCTCAAGCTGGTATGACGGTTTTCAAGCACCATGTCCTTAATTTTATCGACGTTATCTGCGGTCGAAGCCGTCGATGGGCGTCCGAAACAAGGCAAGTCTTCGATGACTTCACGACCCTCCTTGAAGGCTTTGTACCACTCATACGCACGGGTTTTCTAAAGTGCTGTATCACCAAAAGCCTTTTGCAACATTTTCAATGCATCGGCACACGAAATTTCATTCGCAACACAAAATTTTAGACAAATTCTTTGTTTAACGTAATCACCCATTGTAAAAAATCGGCACGCACTATTGACATCGACTGACTTAACCAGCTACTGTAAATACACTCGTTGACAGATTCCGCTCAAACTTGGCATAGTCATTAAGGACAGTTGTACCAACCTAGAAAAAAAAATTTTACCTGCCTAAATTGCCC
The DNA here is from genome assembly GCA_949987625.1 of Chalcis sispes. Taxonomy (NCBI): domain Eukaryota; kingdom Metazoa; phylum Arthropoda; class Insecta; order Hymenoptera; family Chalcididae; genus Chalcis; species Chalcis sispes. The sequence goes on along the minus strand of OX465098.1, from coordinate 17,795,595 downwards.
CGCCAGATTTAAATCGACAATTCCCGGTACTTTTCTGACAGAATGTATACTTCCGGAATTAAAACAAATTGAAATTTTATACATGAAAATAAATAGAAAGACAATAAAGCGTAAAATTTTTAATACTGTCAGTTTAATTTCCTTGTGTCCGGCAAATCAGATTGAATATTATTTGGGAATTATTTATACACCATTTAAAATAAAATTCTGAAAAATTTACGAACAGTAGCAAATGATTTTATTTGCGAACAGTAGCGAATTATACAACTTGTGAACGGTAGCGAATGATGAAATTTGCGAACAGTAGCGAATGATGCAATTTGCGAACAGTAACGAATGATGTAATTTGCGAACAGTAGCGAATGATGTAATTTGCGAACAGTAGCGAATGATATGATATGCGGACGGTAGCAAATGTTCAAAACAAGTGCGAATGTGAATGAGTTAATGAAATATAAATAAATAATATAGCATTAATGTAAATAAAAATAAATTAACAATTTCTTAATTCTCATTGATGCTGTCTGCGCAGACAAGAAGTCTTCATTGCTCTTTCTGAAGACACAGGAGCTGGCATTTAGGTTCCAGGAAAATCATCTTAATCAAATTATTGCCGTTGGAATACGAAGTAATTGTGTTATATTTGAGGTCGATGATGGAACTGTTTACCAACTAGGTAAAGAAAAATAAATTAATAAAATTATCATGTACTACTGTGATCAAGAAGTAAGGTGAATTTGTTTATAAAATGTAAATTCTTTATTTATTCTTCCAAATCAATTTCATCTCCTTCAAAGTAATCCCCGTCCGATAAAACGCACTTTTGCCAACGCTTTTTCCAGTCCTCGAAACAGTCGGTATAGTCTTTTTCCGGTATAGCCTTCAAGACCTTCTTCGATTCGGTTTTTGTCTCCTCAATCGTGTCAAAACGGCATTCCCGCATTGGCCTTTTGAGTTTGCTGAATAGCCAGAAGTCGCACAAAGCCAAATCAGGCGAATACGGTGGTTGCGGAACGACATGAGTCGAGTTTTTGGCAAAAAAGTCGCGAAAAACCAATGCAGTATGACATGGCGCATTATCGTGATGAAGGAACCAAGATTTGTTCGCCCATAATTCCGGCCGTTTCAGACGAATAGCTTCACGCAAACGACGCATAACGCTCAAATAATATTTTTTGTTGACAGTTTGGCCCGGCAGAAGGAATTCATAGTGCACAACACCACAATAATCAAAGAAAACTGTCAACATGACCTTGATTTTTGATTGACTTTGCCGTGGTCTTTTCGGTCTTGCTTCACCTTTTGCACGATAATCGCTGGATTGGTCGGTGGTTTTAGGGTCGTATGCGTAAATCAGAGTCTCGTCTCCAGTAATGATGCATTTCAAGGGGTCCTGATAGTCAGACAGCAAAGTCTCACACACATCAACGCGACGCTTTTTTTCCAAAAACTTGAGCGATTTTGGCACCAATCGAGACTTGACGCGTTTGAGACACAAAACATCCTTTAAAATGGTTTGAGCTGAGCCAAATGATATTCCAACACTATCAGCGAGGTCTCTAATTGTCAATCGACGATTTTCAAGCACCAAATCTTTGATTTTTTGGACGTGGCCCTCGTCGGTAGACGTTGATGGTCGTCCAGAACGTGGTTTGTCTTCAACGCGTTCTCGGCTCGCTTTGAACTCGTTGTATCACTTATAAACGTTTTTTTGTGCCATAGTTTGATAACCAAAGGTTTTCTGCAACATTTTCAACGTGTCCGCACAAGAATATTCGTTCCGCAAACAAAATTTGATGCAAGTTCTTTGCGCAACAAAATCACCCATTGTAAAATTCGAAAAATTCACTTTTGGTTGTTTAAAAAAATACGTGTAACTCGGAGATAATTAAACCTTTTGACAAACAGACGCTTGGCAAATGTTATAGACAGTCCTACCAACCTAGTTAAAGAAATTTACCTGCCTTTCTAATGCCCGGGAGTTTTAAATGACAATTTCACCTTACTTTTTGATAACAATAGTATACATCTGGTTTGCTTGTGTTCAGTAAATCAGGTGTGATTGATATATTTTTGCATAGTAAATCCAATGAATTAAATTAAAATAAAGAATCTAACTTCGGGTGTGAATGTATCTGTGTTTGATCTTCACATTATGAGTGAAATAAAATAGGAACCTATGCACATGTATGATTTAACAGCGAAAGATAACGACAGCTTATATGAACTCTTTTGATTTAAAATAATCCAATGAAATTATCACACATGCATCTGGTTTGCTTGTGCTCGGTAAATCAGGTGTGACTGATATATTTTGTTTATAAAATTAAATGATGGATATTCAAAATAAAAATATCGTTGTTTCAGTTAAGTTATATCTCGATCCGATTAGCTTGTGTTCGGCATATCAGATCTTAGCTGAATTAAAATAGTTACAATTGATTATAATTATTATATCTTATAAAAAAGGAATTTGTCACTGAAGATGAGTTAAGTCTAGTAAGGAAGACAGTGCAAAAGGGAGAGCTCCTGATGCCCTATTGCTGGTCAATGGAAAAGAGGAAGAGCGACAGAAGTAAAGAGACAGAAAGTAGCGAGAGTCAAGCAACAGTTACGATGCTAAGAGAGATAAAGAAAAGCTTAACCGAAAGGTAGACAAGCTGTAGGAACGGCGAAAGAAAACGAGCGACAGATACAGTATCAAATTAACGATCTAAAGGAAACAGTAAGCTCAAAGGCGGAAAGAGCTTCTTCACTAATGAATCGTGTGCGTCATGAAAATACTCTAAACTTCCTAGAGTTGGGAGAAGAGGCCAGTTCGAATAAATCTAAAACTAGCGATGAGAATTCGAATGTAAGCGACGGAAAAAGCAACAGAGATACAGACAATTTTAGGTCGGAAATTGGTCATAATTCGACAATTATTAATAACGGCATAGATAGATTAGAAATCTCTAAATTAATTAAAAATGAACTAAAGAAAATCAATATTAATAACAGTAGAGTTGAAAATAGTTTTGGAAATGTATCACGTTAAATTCAAGAAACACTTAAAACAGAATTATCCGGCAAAGTTACAATAATTAGACGCGATAATGAATTAACAAAACAAACAAAATTAGAACATTTTCTGAATCATTTAAACTCAGAACTTAGGGAAATCGACTTACTGTACATAATGGATGAGTCTATAGAAGTTGATGACTCGCTTGATAACGCGGCTAAAGAAAAATATAAGTTTAAGATTCGAGACATAATAATAAATCGCATTGATTCTAATTATTATTGGAAAGTAATCGATATCAAAGATCCGGTAGAATTATTAAATGCAATTGAGAAAATAAAATCAAGTGAAACTAACGTAACTTCTACAACAATTAGAAGAAAACTATACAAAATTCAATATATTTCCATTAAAGAAAAGGCGACAGAATTTATAGACTGTTTTGGGAAGCTGGTTCGATGTTATAATAATTTATCATGCAATAATATTTTGTCAAACGAGGGAAAGCGAGATGCGTTTTACAACTCTATATTAACGAAAGTGCCTCAGATCCAAAATATAGATTTTATGATAAGAAGCACTACGGATAAAATTTTGAATTATGACCAATTAAAATTATATGTTCTACAGCTTGAAGCATAAAAAGACAAATGACAGCGACGGAAAAGGCGACAGCGATGGTAGCGACAGACGCAAAGGAGCCACCACGCTGCTTCAATTGTGATGATTTTGTTCACATGGCATTTGATTGCCCGCACAAGGGCTCTAACAAAAAGGTGTGTTTTGAATGCAAAAGGCTAATCAACCACAAAGTAGCGGAATGTCGCGAAAGGAAGAGGAGAAGCGAACAGAGGTATCAACAAAATATTAATTACAAATATAGCGGCGGAAATAATTATCGCGAAAATTAGAGGAAGTTTAATAATAAACTTGATACAGACGACAGTAAAAGGCGACGAATTTTCGGTAGGATAGCGGATGAGAATATAGAAAATAGAAACAATAGAAAGACAACAAACAGTTTCAAGAGTAAAACATTTTATAATAAACTGGAAAATACAATTGACAAAAAGCAAAAAGAAAATCCTCTTAGAAAAGGCGAGTAAAAGGAAAAATCGCTTATTAAAAAGGAAATAGATTCCAAAATAGATTTTAGCGTCTTCGAATCAAATTGTATGGACAAAAGAAAAGAGAGATTAGGATTAGCGAAATTTTTGATAGATACGGGAGCGACGGAACATCGAACAAATTCAAAATTAATATTTAAAAGCTTTGATAATAATCCTGGCGAAATTAGATGCGCGAATAATAGCGACAGTGCGAACTTGAGATCGGAGGGAGTAGGCGCGTTTCAAGTAATTGCGGTACAAAACAAAATTCTTAAGGGGTTACCCCCACTTGCGACTTTGAAAAAATCGATTTTTTTTTAATTGCATTTTTTTGAAGTATAAGTATTTAAGAATACGACCTGGAAATTTCAAGTCCATCCGAACAAAATTGACTGAGATATGAGCGTTGAAAGAGAAGAATCCGTAGTGTAAACAACCGGCTAGTCTGACACCTGGCACGCTCGACCCTCTCGACGATTTCAGTCGATTGTTCGATGACAATGGTCGTATACCTGGCATTTACAACTTTTATATAATAGACTAGAATTTGTAGAAACAAATTTTCTGTATGGACCCGGAATAGATGACTCTATGTAAGTTTACAAAAAAAATTATTTTTTTCGTGTAAACTGAAATTAAAACTTGAAACGCGTTTTTCTCGAAATGGCATTTCTGAAGTCGGTGACCAAGATTACTCAAACACTAATGAACCAATCTTCTTGAAATTTTGCAGGCTTACTTAATACATAAAAATGTAGTCCTTAATCGTTCGATTTTTCGTTAAAATCAAACCATTAACTTTGACTGTCCGCCATTTTGTCAAAAATGAATATTTTTTTAAATCCTTTAATTAAAGACTATTTTATACTTATATTTAACTAAATCTATCCACATTTTTTGTTTCAGATGATCCACTTCGCCGCAATGTTGGTCATCGCAAACCGTAAATGTAAATAAAAACATTATTTCATTGGCGGCCATTTGCTACTTAACAATGTAATATTTTGCAATAAAAACATTACTGAAAGTTCTTTAAGATGTATTCTTTGAGACGATATAATAATCGTTTAAAAAAGTTTTGTAGTTTTCTTCAAAAAAATTCATAAAAAAGGCCTTTTTGTTGAGCTACAAGTGGGGGTAACCCCTTAATCTAAATAACGGTATATATGCGAAAGATTTAACAGAGAATTTGTAATCATTGCGAAAGTTTACTGATCAGGGACTAAGCGTTTATTTAGACAATGAACGAATTGATATTTATTATCCTGAAAATAATGAGTCATTTATCTCGGGCATATATAAAAGGCCTTATTGGATAGTTGAGTTTGAAATTAATAAATCGACAGATAATGAGCGAAAAGAAAAAAGGAATATAATAGCATATTTAACAACACGAAGCACGACAGAAAGCGGAATAGCAAAAAAAAAAAAAAGAAAGTTCAATAGCGAATGAAATTGAAAATACCGAAACCAGGACAGAGTTAAGTTTCGACTTTTAAAACACATTATGCGACCAACAAATAAATGAAGCGAATGATATGCAGCAGGATAAACAAGCGAACTCTGATGTTAAACTTTGTAACGCCACTGGGAATCAGGGTGGCGTACAAATGTAAGGGGGAAGCGGGCGGGTTGCTTGCTAGTGCAAGGTAAAACTACCGATTAAAATAAGCACACAAACAAATACGTTTATTTAAACTAAAATTACAAAATACAAGAATTGATCGCGTTTTTACGCAAGCCCAGGGCGCCAGCTACACTCGTGTAGCGCGGTTTCGTGCACGGAAAATTCGTTGCGCGGCTAACTTACGGTTAGAGCGGTCGCGGGCGTACAGCTTCCAACAACAACCGAAAATGGCTCGTAACACGCGACACGATCGCACACACACAGCCGGGGAGGATACGGGGACGATTCGTTGCAGGGATGCCTCTTGGTAACAGCTGCTACACATGGGTGCACTTACCAGATATCCTTCCACACACATGGCTACATCCCGGACGCTCGCTCGTTTGTATAGCTTACGAAAAACACAATCTTAATTCGCAACTGCTGCCTACGATTATCCCAAACGGAGTGTCGACTGCTCGCTAATTGTGACTTTTCGCTAAAACGGACCCGAACGGAGTGAACGAGAAGCTCTTGCGTGGCACTTTCACGAGCGCGGGTTTTAGATGATCGTTCTCCGCCGGCGCAACGTATGTGTAAAGTACGTTACGCGACGCAGCCGCTGCGCGCGCTCAGCGCTGTCGGCAGTTGAAATTACTGCTCGCCAGCAGCGCGCGTTTAGGTTATCCGCTCGCGAGTGCCAGTGTTGTTGTGTCTTCCCTAGAGCGGCGACAATCTATCTCAGGTGTACAGAGAGTCAAGGTAAGTCGACGCGTTCCATATTGCGGATTGAACGATGAGCAGGACAGAAAGCGAAGCAGTGGTGTCGATGACAGCGATAACCTGCTTGCAGCGGCAGCGAGGCAACACTATTAGACACCTCCAGGTGCGTAATTACTTGCACTGAAATGCTGTCCTTATGTGTTGTTGCTTGCCTTCTAACCTCCTCTTCCACTTTCCTATGATGTTGTGTGGCAGCTTGTACTTCCTTCCCAGGTGCAGCTGCTACTATTATTTTCTTCCTTGTTTCATTGCTGTCTGGGAGGTTGCAGGTGCGGGAACCACTACAAGGACGGGAAGGAGCTTGGAGAGGAACCCTGCTGCAGTGTGTGTGCGAGCACTGCAATCGCCTATTCATAGGCTCCTGAGACTGGCTCCTCGCTGGAGCCTTTACTTGAGCTTGAAGCCCGTGTACCTGGTGAAGGTAACGTATGTACAGCCCTGCGTGGCTGTTAGTTAGGATCACGCGTGGCAGTCCTGCGAGACTGCCAAGATTGTAAAGGGGTTACAACAGGCTACGAGGAGGCGTACAGGCTGTGTATTAGCCTTCTCATGTGACTGGTACAAAACACTACGTCACAACTCCCCCCCGACAAACCGTGAATATGGGGGAAGTGAAACGACTTCATATTCACTGTTTGATCCTACCAGGGATCGAACTTGGTTATATTCGCCTAGCTCTTGCACTTAGCCTAAGGTGAGCGGTTTCACCTGCAACGGTGTAGGTGTGCGTCAGAACGTTGTGGTGCGGACATCGTCTTCTGCAGCGTGGCTTATCTGCATTGGTGTTCTAGCTAAAGTGTACGCGGTGTACGGGTGCACGCGGAATCACTAGGCGAACTCGAGTCTGAACGAATAATCTAGCTTGTCGGTTATTTACGCGACTGGCTCGACCCTTGGGCAAAAATACAATAAAAAACAAATATACACAAAAAAAACTATTATCGTTACGCAAATTGTCCTAACGACGCGGTCTTTCATAACCCGCTCCAACATTCAATACCACTCATACCAAAGAAATAAAATACTGAATATTAATACACGCATAATTTAAATAAATAAAAAAAAAACATGTAACTAAGATAGCCAATAATTTTAATCATACCGTGCTTACCTGGTGCAGTAGCGGTACTATTCGACAGCCGCATTGCTGTTCGATAAATAAAAAAAAGAATTGATTACCTTGGTGGCTCACTGCCAGTGAGCGGTTATGGTAAACATGCTGAGTTCACTCGTTGCCTTGTCGAAGAGTGGTACGTAGCGGGATGCGAGTGTGACATGCAGCTGTGGCTCGTTAGTGGCTGAGCGGTTCGCGCCAACGCGGGTAATAATAGCAGGAAAAAAAAAATTGAAAAGGGTGGGAGCGAAAAAAAAACATAAGAAAATAATAAATAAGAAAAAAAAATAAAAAATTAGGCGTTGCTGGCTTGGGGTGCTTGGCGGCAAACCAAAACCAAAGTAACAAAAAAAACCAAAACAAAATAATGCAAAAAAAAACCAAATTAAAAAAAAACCAAAAAAAACAGAGGGAGCAAGGAAACAAAAAAAAACAATAGCATGCAGTATATTGGCGGGATAAGCGGGATAGGCAACAGGGGTAATGAAGCACACTAATCTGCTGAATATAAACTATATTAATCATAAAATATACAAAAAAAATTTTTAATAAGCAGCGGCGGTGCTATATAGAACAAAAAAAAACTTTTCAAAAAAAAAAAATCAAAAAACAAAAAAGAATTCTTAACGGGAACGCGGCGGTACGTAGCGTTTCAAATCGCTTACGTGGATTTTGGTGCGCTTATTCGAGTTGGCATCTTCGACTAAGTAGACTACCGATGAGAGTACCTTGACGATGGTCGCTGGCCCTACGAATCGCGGTGCCATTTTTGCCACGAATCCTTCTCCGGCGGAGGACAGGTGGTGTTGGCGACGGCACACTAAATCGCCTACTTGATATTAAACGTCGCGTCGACAGCGGTTGTAATGCGCGGATTGTTTCGCGGTCGCTTGCTCGATGTGTCGCTTTACTAGATCATGTACCGCTGGCAAGCGGGTTACCCGTTCGAGCCATTGTTCTGCATCGGGTAGCCGTACAGGGGCGGGATGTTCAAGATGTTTACAAAGAATCATGCAAGGTTGCGGGTTACGGCCGAAATTGAGAAACGCCGGGGAAAATTTGGTCGATGAATGCACTATACTGTTGAGCGCGAAGGCGAATTCATTTAGATGCATATCCCATTCGCGGTGGTCTTCGCTGAGGAAACTATTAATCATCGTACGCAAATTCCGATTAACGCGTTCTACGGGGTTGGCCTGCGCATGGTACGGAGGAATGGTGGACTGCGTCACTCCATACTGCTGCAGCCGCTCGGTTACCGTTTTGTTAGCACATTCGATCCCATTGTCCGTCAGCAGGACCTTAGGACAGCCCCATCGATTTATTACGTATCAAGTCATCGAACGCCTGCATTACACTCTTCGCGTTGGCTTTCCGTAACGCGCGGATTTCGACATAGCGCGTAAAGAGATCCTCAAACACTATCGCATAGCGGTGCCTTCGTTGCGACGGTGGTTTCGGCCCGATCACGTCCGTGGCAACTACCGTCCACGGTCCATCAATGTATCGCTCCCCATCAAGTTGGCTGGTGCTTGCTGCGATACCTTGTGCGCTTGGCACTCTTGGCAAGCGCGCACGTAGCGACACGTATCATAGTATATGCCAGGCCAGTAATAATAGGTGGCGAGCCACGCATACGTTTTCTCGACACCGAGATGGCCCGCCTGCGGTGTATCGTGCGCTTTAAACAATGCTTTAGCGCGGTCGCCCTGCGGTAATACTAGTTTCCACGCGTCGAGATCCGGCACTAGCGGGTCGATCAGCTGACTCGGCCGGTGCACGTATAACAGCTCGTTGTCAATACGCCAATCTGGGAAGATGTGCGGGCGGGTGCAGACAGCTAGCAAGCGTCATTGATACCATTTGTCGTCCGCGTGCGCGGACGGAGCTACAGCGGCAGCTTTTACATTATTCTCGAGCGCACGGGAGAGTGCGTCCGACACTTGATGCAACGCGCCTTTACGATGCACGAATTTGATTGAATATTGCTGCAGCATCGTGTTCCATCGCCCTAAGCGGCCTGCGGGGTCCTTCAAGTTATGTAACCATAAGAAGCTATAATGATCGGTAATCACCGTAAACTCCTCCCCTTAGAGGTAATCTTTCAGCCGTTCGACGGACCAGAGCACCGCCAAACACTCCTTTTCCGTCACGGAATAGTTGCGCTCAGCTTTATACAGAACATGGCTTACAAAATAGATCGGGTGCTCGTATCCGTCAACCTCTTGGATTAGAACGCCTGCGATGGCATAATCACTCGCGTCCGTTTGCAGCGTAAACGGGCGGTTGAGATCCGGGCGAGCTAGCACAGGCGCTTGCGTTAGAGCTTGCTTCATTTGCGCGAAGGCGAGCTGTTGTTCCTCGTTCCAATGCCAACGAATGCCTTTCCGCATAAGTTGTGTGAGCGGTGCTTTATATGCTGCCAGATTATCGATGAAACGCGAATATCATGCTACCATGCCTAAAAATCGCCTCAGCTGGCGGACGTTTGTAGGTGCGGGATACTCGACAATCGGTTTTATTTTGTCGTCGTCAGGCTTCAAACCTTCTGCGTTTACGACGTAGCCTAAGTAGCGAACTTCAGCGCAGCAGAACTCAGATTTTTCTCGATTTAGTTGCAAATTTTAATTTCTTCTTTAAATGCCGCGAGCACTCGTTCTAGCCACTGCAAGTGCTCTTGGAACGTAGAAGTGACGATAATCACGTCGTCCAAGTAGGGAAAGACGTCCGGTTCCCACTGCGGCTTAATAAGGCGGTCTATTATTCGCTGAAACGTTGCGGGGGCGTTCGTTAAACCGTACGGCATCCAGGGATGCAGAAAGCGGTGATTTCTTTGCTTGCGGTGTCAAGCGGGACTTGGTGATACGCTTGACTGAGATCGAGCTTAGAGGTGTAGCGAGCCGATCTAAGCTTGTCTAAAATATCGTCCATGTAGCGGAGGGGATAAGCGGAGCGTTTAGTGACAGCATTGATGCGCCGGTAGTCAATGCAGAAACTTCACTTTCTATTGGCTTTCGGTGCTATTACCGGACAGCTGCACCACGGGCTGTCTGACGGCTCAATGATACCTTCGGCAAGCATGCGATCGATCTCATCGTATGCAACTTGCAGCATCTTCGGCGAATATCTGCGCACATGCTGCTGGATTGGCGCAACTCCTTGCGCGTCAATAATATGCACTGCTAAATTGGTTAATCCTAGCGATGCAGGTGTTGGCGGGATTAAACGGTCGAGCAGAGCATTTAGCTGCTTGCGCTCGTCGTCGGTTGCCACTACGAGTCCGCCGACGGTCGCGACGGCCAAAAAGGTCGCCGGATCGGACCCGTACGGATAGAACTGGTGCCCAACGCCCCGTGGTATTCACCAGGTATCCGTGCCATAATCGATCTTCAATTTTCACAGCTTCTTGAAGTCGATGCCTAGGATGCAATCGTATTGCAATCCATCTGCCACAAAGAAAGGAAGCGTGCGCCTTTCTCCATCGATGGAGACAGTCACATCCAGCACTTCCTGGATTGCCACTGCTCCTTTATCTGCCACGTTAATCGTATTAGCCGCAGGGCTGAGCTTGTTTTGCAACAACTTGCTCAAACCGCTTTCCCATGAACGAATGGACGGCGCCATCGTCCAGTAAGCCTCTGAGCTTTAAACCGTCGAGCTCAATATTTATAAATAGCCATACCTCGCGGAGGTGCGGTTTACCTTGGATCAGCTACGGCGGCAGATCCAATAGTGCTGCTGCTCGAGATTCCGTTGCGGCGGACACCTCAACTGCGTCGCGCGGTGGCGACAGGCGTGGCGGGTCAGGATGAAACTGCCCGCGGCGTGGAGCTGCCTTTCGGCTGCGCGAGGACCCGAGAGCTCCTAACGAGTCCCCTGCGGTGCGTTTCCCGGCCGTGGAGACGCTCTGCATCGATTGCAGTCCTTGCGTAGGACATTTTATTGCCCGCATCCGTAACATTTCGGGGCTCTCGGGCATTCCGCAGCCTAATGCCCTAGCTAATCACATCGACGGCACGGCTCTCGCTGCTTACGAGCTTGCGGCGAGTAATCCTGCTGGTTATTCGCGACATATTCTAGAGCGCGCGGCGGTGCGATGCTGCTGTTCACGTAATAATTAGAATTACGCTGCCGCTGCGGGGGCATGTCAGCGGGTTGCAGAAGTGGCTGTATTTCGGTCTGCGTTTCTGCCGATAACTTGGGGGCTGCTGTGCGCGTAATCACTAGTGGGCGCGGCTTTTTAGGCGGAGTTCGAGCTTGCGACAGAGCCGGCAGCTTTAATTGCGACTGCCGCTGCGGGAGTCGATCCTCCGAAGCGCTTGCGGCGGCGACGAAGTCCGTGCTATGATTCGTGTCGTCGATCTCTATTAGGCGCGCCGTTTCTACGGAAGCGGTCTTAACCGAACGTACCGGGTGTAGCGGCATGTATGCGTCCTTGGGAAAGAACGACTCCTCGGGTGGCAGGGGAGGACGATAAGCCTTGTCCTGCAACTTCTTCGTCTCGAACTTTTTTCCCAGACGATGCAGCTCTACAAAATCACGAACACGGTCGCGCAAAACAGCTTGCCTATACGCTGGATGGAGGTTGCGGCACGTGCAATCTAATTGCTCTGACAATGACATTGGCGGTCGCACTTGGTCAGGCAGATTCCGGAATTTTAGCAGGAACGTTGATATATCTTCTTGCGGGCCTTGTGTCCACCTGCCGATCTCCTGGCGCAAGCGGTCTTGCAGATTGTCGGCGCAATACTGCAACCGAAACGCGTCGACAAAATCAGCGTAAGTTTTCCAGCGGTTGTGCTCGCGGCGAAACCAGTACCATGCCTCTTCGTCGAGACCCGCCGGCAAGGCCTTAACAATATCGTCGAGAGTCAAGCCGTATGTCTCCCGACTCTGATCCAGGTTGGTCAGGAATCCCTCGGGGTCTTGCTTCTGCCTCTCCTTGAAAGAAATGCGCCACTTCTCCAGTATTCCACAGGTTTGCTTCTCGCGCAGATACGTGGAGTTGTCGAAAATAAGCTGCGTGGCATTCATTTGCGCGTACCGAGGCGCTGAAGCTTCAAGCGGAGGTCTTAGAGGTGCGTAGTACTTCTCCGCTCTGTGCGGCTGCGGCGAAATGAACTCTGCGGGACGCGGAGGCGGCGGCGGTGCCAACCGATTTCGCCGTCGATTTGGTACGCGGTAGCTGGTGGCTGCTCCTGAGGACGTACGCGCTACGGGGTCCGTTAATTCCATCGGCGAGTCTCTGCCGAGCCGTCCAACCGTCTGGTATAGCCGCGTGGATTGTGCACGGGGCGGCGGAGGGGTCTCCGTCGCACGAGCTCTCTCTGGCTCGTTATCAGCGATACGCACTCGCGGTGCGCGGGTATCAGGCTCGCCCTACGGCGTCCGTGCCGCTTCCGACGATGTGCTATCCCATGCATGCGTGGCCAGCTGCGAGAAAATCGAAATATTAGGCGCTTGCGGACACGCGGGAGAATCGAAGTTCGGACTTGAACTGCGCGGTATAATTAGTTCCGCGTCAAGCGGCGGAAGACGGCTGTGAGTCGCGCGCTCATCCTGCGCGGGGTTCCATGGAGTGGCATCGGCTCCTAGCAGGTGACGGAGCTCATACCTTTTCAGCCGCTCTCGCACTACGTATGTATCGAAATCGATGTTGAGTCCGCTTCGTTGTGCGTTTTCGAACACGCGTCCATCAGTTGCGGTATAAATAGCATACCGAATGAAACTCCTGAGAATCTCAGGCTCCAGCAAAATCATATCACGATTGGCGGCGCGATCCGACTCCATTCTGCGACACTAATAATAAAAAACTAAACCACGAGAAACAAAATAGTTGCAACGACGGGAGCGACGGCGTACAATAACGACACGCAACGTTACGGCGAAATGAGCGAAATATCACGCTTAGTATAGTCAGCTCAACGCAAATTCCAAAACTGGGACGAATAGCTCAAGTACGTGCTCGGTTAGCTCTGCTGAGGGAGTAAACTTCCACCTAAACAGCTGCCGCTACGCAAACGAAAAAAACGAACACAAATACAAAATCAACTCGAGCACACTAGCTCGCAAATCGTTACTGAAATTTACGTTAAACTGCTTTCTGACTGCTACAGCTGAATCCACTAACTCAAGCGAAGCTGAAAACTAGAGAACAAAAAAAAAGATAATAATTCGCTTGCATGCGTCGGCGCGGGATGCGTAATGCATCGTGCTTAATCCGGTAAATGCTCTATAGTATTGTGTTAGGCGGGAGAAGGTTAGGCTAGCGGAAGAAAGACGTGGTCCACGACAAGCTATGCAAAAACAAACGGGGGAAAGTAGCGGGGAAATGCGCACGAGCAAAGTCCGAGTGCAGAAAAATGGCCACTATGTAAGCAAACGGTGCTATAACCGAAAATAATTCCGAGGGATACGAGACAAAAAAAATAGATTTTCGCCAAAATATTTAAAAAAATATATATATTAGATATAATTTAAAATCACAACATGCAACATAATCATAAATACAATTCAATATCCGCTACTGCCACTTGCAGCACGGTGCGGGGTTAGCGTGCAAAAAAAACGAAACAAAACAGCACAAAATAATTTTATGAGTGGTGTCCAAGTGAGCGGCGCGATATTCGTCGTCTTGCGAGACGACGTAGCGGCGACGGCACACCCTGCTAAGAGCGAAAACACAGGCAAAAAAAAATAATTCCTCGAGACTACGGAAAATTATTGAAAAAAAAAATGTAAATGAAAAAAAATTAATACTCAGAAAACAGTAATTAATAAAAAAAAATTTATTAATAAAAAAAAATTTTATTATCTTTGACTTACTAAAGCAAGCACAAAATAAAATATTTAAATTGCCAAAACAAACAAGAAACAAAACGGAAAAAAAATGATTATTTTAACCGCTCCGAAGCGCCAGTCGAATATATGACGTAACTTGCGTCGTGCTAACCTCCGTAGTTGAGACGCGCGCTAGTTGATACGCGTTCAGGCGCGGCGCTACACTCGCAGCTATCGAGCTGACGTCACAGCTCCACGACAGATAGGTACTCACTCTAACACACGCGGTGGGGATAACAGCGGCAGTATGCAACACTAACACACCAAAAAAAATTTGGATTTAAATCAATATCATGCAATATAATTTTTGATTAGATTTTTAGAAAATTTTACCGGTAGGCAGTAAGCCAAGCGCAGCGAAAACAACGAAAAGACAAAAAAAATAGAGAAAAAGAAAAATAAATTATTTATTAAATAAAAATTGATTTTATCATAACAAAATTTATACAAATTTTTAGAAGTTCTGACGAATCGTTAACTTAAAAAAAAACTAGGTTAAAATTTTACTTACCTGACTCTCGCAACTTTTTTTAAAACAATTTGTTTTGAAATTACCGCGAGTAGTCTCGATCTTACCGCTGGATGCGCACACTCGAATTAGCCTACCAACCTCCGACGTAGCGTATGCAAGCGCCAGCGCTACTGCGCGGCTTTCTCGCGTGGTCGCTTAAGATAGCCGCCCACTGGTTT
This sequence comes from Chalcis sispes, assembly GCA_949987625.1. Classification (NCBI taxonomy): domain Eukaryota; kingdom Metazoa; phylum Arthropoda; class Insecta; order Hymenoptera; family Chalcididae; genus Chalcis; species Chalcis sispes. The sequence continues at coordinate 17,780,449 of OX465098.1, read as the reverse complement.
CCTTTCCTCCTCGTCCTCGTCCGGCCGCGTGTGCTTTTACGACGCGCGAAAAATGGCGGCGAACGGCGAGTTCGAGAATGCGGTATTCACTTACGACTGCGACTACCATACATGCACTTCACACCTCACTGTCTCTGCTTTTATTATTCACAAATTCACTGTCCTCACACATACACACGATTGCGCGATCCCGAAAATTTTTTTCACAAATCAGCGTGATTTGTGTCGGCCCCACGTTGTCGGCGTCAATTTGTAACGCCACTGGGGATCAGGGTGGCGTACAAATGTAAGGGAAAAGCGGGCGGGTTGCTTGCTAGTGCAAGGTAAAACTACCGATTTAAATGAGCACACAAACAAATACGTTTATTTAAACTAAAATTACAAAATACAAGAATTTATCGCGTTTTTACGCGAGCCCAGGGCACCAGCTACACTCGTGTAGCGCGGTTTCGTGCACGGCAAATTCGTTGCGCGGCTAACTCACGGTTAAAGCGGTCGCGGGCGTATAGCTTCCAACAACGACTGAAAATGGCCCGTAACACGCGACGCGATCGCACACACACAGCCGGGGAGGATACGGAGACGATTCGTTGCAGCGATGCCTCTTGGTAACAGCTGCTGCACCTGGGTGAATTAACAGATATCCTTCCACACACACGGCTACTACCCGGACGCTCGCTCGTTCGTATAGCTTGCGAAAAACAAAATCTTAATTCGCGACTGCTGCCTACGATTATCCCGAACGGAGTGTCGACTGCTCGCTAATTGTGACTTTTCGCTAAAACGGACCCGAACGGAGTGAACGAGAAGCTCTTGCGTGGCACTCTCACGAGCACGGGTTTAAGATGATCGTTCTGCGCTGGCGCAACGTACGTGTAAAGTACGTTACGCGACGCAGCCGCCACGCGCGCTCAGCGCTATTGACAGTTGACATTACTGCTCGCCAGCAGCGCGCGTTTAGGTTATTCGCTCGCTAGTGCCAGTGTTGTTGTGTCTTCCCTGGAGCGCCGAGAATCTATCTCAGGTGTACAGAGAGTCAAGGTGAGTCAACGCGTTCCATAGCTGGTAGGCGTCGACTAATTTGTTTCCTCTTTTTCTTTTTCAGGTGCGGCAGTACGGCGGATCAATGGCTGCAGATTGAACGATGAGTGGGGCAGAAAGCGAAGCAGCGGTGTCGGTGACAGCGATAGCCTGCTCGCAGCGGCAGCGAGGCAACACTATTAGACACCTCCAGGTGCGTAATTACTTGCACTGAAATGCTGTGCTCATGTGTTGTTGCTTGCCTTCTAACTTCCTCTTCCACTTTCCTATGATGTTGTGTGGCAGCTTGTACTTCCTTCTCAGGTGCAGCTGCTACTATTATTTTCTTCCTTATTTAATTGCTGTCTGGGAGGTTGCAGGTGCGGGAACTACTACAAGGACGGGAAGGAGCTTGGAGAGGAACCCTGCTGCAGTGTGTGTGCGAGCACTGCAATCGCCTATTTATGGGCTCCTGAGACTGGCTCCTCGCTGGAGCCTTTACTTGAGCTTGAAGCCCATGTACCTGGTGAATGTGACGTATGTACAGCCCGACGTGGCTGTTAGTTAGGATCACGCGTGGCAGTCCTGCGAGACTGCCAAGATTGTAAAGGGGATACAACAGGCTACGAGGAGGCGTACAGGCTGTGTATTAGCCTCCTCATGTGACTGGTGCAAAACATCACGTCACAACTTGAAGAGAAGTCAAGTAAACAATCGTCCATAAGTAAAGTCATGCTCTTTTCAAACATGCACCATTTTGTGAAAAATCAATACATCAAAAAAATCTTACGTAGCTCGCTAGCTGTTGTTATATGAAAACTAAAAAATTTTGGTTTTTTCTTCCAGGTCAAAAATTAAGGAGTCAACGTCTTTGGCCATCAACACGCTTTCAAAAATAGGCGCCTTGGGGCATATGCTGCGCAGCCGCCATTTTTAAATATTTTTTATTATAAAAATTACATTTTGTACTTTTTTAGTATTGCTATAAAACCTACTTTACAGATTTTCGATTAATACTTTTATTCAGCCAAAATTAGTTCACGAAAATATGCCTATTTTTTTGTGTGCTACTGTGATTTCCCCCCTTAAGCGACAGTTAATGGAAGAGTATGAAGTGACTGATTTGGGCAAACCGAAGTCGTTTCTTGGACTGGAAATAGAGAGAGACAGAGAAGCAAAAGTATTAATAATAAAACAAGAAGGATATATCGACAGAATGATGCGAAAGTTTGGTTTTGAGGAAATGCACCCCCAAAGGACACTTATGGTCACAAACCAAGTGATGAATAGAGAACGAAAGTCCAGAGAAGAAACAGATGAAATAGAAAAACTAATTACAACAGAAAATGGAGAAAATAGACCATATAGAGAAGCTATTGGTACGCTTCTTTACTTGTCAAATGCCAGTCGTCTCGATATAACGTATACAGTAAATGTATTAAGTAGACATCAGGTCAATCCGACAGAAAATGAATGGGAGATGATTAAATGAGTGTTTCGTTATCTTAAGGGCACAAAAGGCCTTGGTCTATGTTATCCTGGTTATCAAAATGATCTACAAAGCTTTTCAGATGCAAGCCTAGGCGACTGTAAGGAATCTATAACAACAAGTGGATATGTAATCAAGTTATTTGATGATACGATTGCATGGCGAACGAGAAAACAACGATATGTTGCATTATCCACATGTCAGGCTAAATATGTAGCCATGAGCGACTGTAGTCAAGAATTGATTTCAACATACAATTCTTTAAAACAGATAATAGAGACAGAATTTACTTCGATAACTTTATAGTGCAATAATAAAGCAGCAGAAGCGAGTGTTAAAACGGGTGGAAGAAATAAATTAAGACATATGGTCGATATCAAAGAACATTATGTGCAAGAGTGTGTTTGAAATAATCTTATAAATGTACAATGGCTTTCGTCGAAAGAACAGATCGCGGACGTATTAACTAAACCCTTATTATCTGAATTGCATGATCGTTTGATCAAGAAAATAATGAATTTTTAAGATATATATAAATAAACTAATCTGTATATTAGTATGTTTCAGGCAATAAATAGAGGCTTCAGATCGAGAGCTAGCGCGGGAGGGAGTGTTGAAGAGATGGCGCGCGGCGCTCTCTCTCCTTTCCTTTTAGTTATTAATTTTGGGCGTGCGAAGCGCTTCAGAGGCAGTCGGCTTTTATACTTCTTATTGAGCGAACGTTTTTATTTAATACGAAATTCTTTTGTATCGTGGTTTGCACTTTGTGCACCTTTATAAATAAATGAAGATATAAATGAACTTTAATAGTTTGTTGGTGCAAGTTATTTATTCTACCAAGAATGACTAACCCAACTTTAACTATTCAAAATACTCAAAGAAAAATTATTTTATTTTAAGTACGCTACTACCATATGTAAAAAGTTTCTTAATTCCATGTCAACGGGTCCGTCAAGTACGTATTTAAATAATAATGAATTTGGAACGGAATCTACCATTAGGTGAAATTATTTTATATACATTGTACATATACATTTACATACAATGTAGTATCCATTACCGAATCTGAGTAATTTGTTTGTTGATATTATAGTTCTTGTATTTATCTTTACAATTTATGATTGTCAGATATTAATTTTTTAATTTTATCATAAAGTCCTTTTTGAATTTTCTTAAATGATAACTCAGAAGCCATATATATTTATTAATTATTTATTAGCTATTAATATATTTATTGATGATTTGGTTGGACTTCTTGTCTAAATACGAGGTGTGATAAAAAAGTAGGGTGATTTCTTGAATTTCGCGCGCTCTGTACACTTTAATTTCAAAAAATTTTTTTGTAATGTTGGTACACTTGTCACGATCATATGTTCACAGTTTTGACTATATAACATGTGTTGTTTTTATATGAGAGGCATAATGGTTAGACTCGTGTTTGCGTGCTCGGCGATTTTTTGCTGTTGAAAATAATGGAGCAAACAGTTTGTATTAATTTTTGTGTGAAAAATAGTATTAAGTGTTTAAAAACTCTTAAAATGTTGACAGTAGCGTACGGTGACTCAACTCTGAGCAAAAAATACATGGTATAAGTTATTCCAAGAGGGCCAAGAAAATGTTAACGATGAACCTCGCTCAAGACGCCCCAGCATGTCAAAACCCGACGAAAATGTTCAGAAAGCGAAAGAAATTGTGTTGAAAAATCATCAAATCACGATTAGAGAAGTAGCTAATGATCTTAACATACCGTTTGGCTCATGCCAATCGATTTTAACGGATGTTTTGGGTATGGCACGTGTGTCAGCGAAATTCTTGCGCACACGTCGTTACCAGTGAGCAGTTTTTTGGCCAAAAACAATACTATCATCATGCCTCAGCCACCATATTCACCAGACTTGGCCCCCTGCGACATTTTCCTCTTTCCAAAATTGAAAAGGCTCATCAAAGGACGAAGATTTGCGACGGTCGAGGAGATTAAAGCTGCATCCCTGAAGGAGCTCAAGGCAATACCCAAAAGTGCATTTCAGAAGTGTTCTGACGACTGGAAAAAGCGCTGGCACAAGTTGATTGTATCAGAGGGGGATTATTTTGAAGGGGATAACATAATTTTAGATGAATAAATAAATATTTTTTATTAAAAATGAAAAATCACCGTATAATAAAATATATCTTATGAATTTGACCACTCTTAAAATATATAAAGTATATAAACAAAAAAAAATAAAACTTATACAATGAGTATCTACTCGTTATTTCTATAACAATCTCATTTCCATTTATTTCAGATCGCCATTTTAAATCAGCTATGTTGATAAAGTAAAATTTGATGAAAAATTTTAATTAAGCGACCTTGAAAATCTGTTTAACAAATATTTACACATGTTTTTTAATATATTTTTTATTTTTTGTTATTAGTTGCCATATTGATCCTGCCATATTGAAAATAATACTAATTTATTTTTAGCATTGTTATAACATTATATGGCAACCTAAACTATTAATATAAACTGGTTTCAAGCAATGATACAGAAGAAAAGCTTGGAAATTATGCTAATAGTCAATACAAAAAAAAAATTTTTGTCAAATACGAGGTGTGTTAAATAACGGGAATTTTTAAATTTACATACCCCTGAAGTATTGGGTGTACAACTTTGCTTCCGCCGTTTTGCAATAGATGGCTGTAGCGGTAAGTGGTAGTTGAAATAAATAGATCATAGATGTCATACAATAAGCTTAGGTATTTGTAAACATAACGCGATCGAAAATTTGTCGATTTGTGTCTGCATCATAAAGTTTTTCTCGATTAAACATGTCAGCTCACGAGCCAAATTCTCGTCATTTGCGGAAGGTTTTAATTTTCTGCTTTCATGTAAAGAAATCTGCGACTCAGGCTCATTGAATGCTCTCAAATACCTATGGTAAGACCGCTATTAATAAAAGAACGTGCCGAGAGTGGTTTTAACGCTTTAAGAACGGCGATTTTAGCGTCGAAGACCAGCATGGCGGTGGAAAAAAAAAGGTTTTCGAAGATGCAGAATTGGAGGCATTATTTGATCAAGACTCGTGTCAAACGCAACAAGGATTGGCAGGATCATTGAGAGTGACGCAACAAGCCATTTCAAAACGCCTAAGAGTCATCAGAATGATTCAGAAACAAGGAAATTGGATGCCGTACGAGTTGAAGCCGAGAGATGTTGAACGGTGTTTGTGTGTTTGTGAACAGCTGCTTGCAAGGCAAAGACGAAAGGGATTTCTGCATCGCATTGTGACTGGGGACAAAAAATGGGTTCACTACGATAATTACAAGCGCAGAAAATCATAGGGATATCACGGCCATGCTTCCACGTTGACGGCCAAACCAAATATTTACGGTTCCAAGGTCATACTCAGTATTTGGTGGGACCAGCTCGGCGTAGTATATTATGAGTTGTTGAAACCGACTAAAACAATCACAGGCGATCGTCTTTCAATGCTCACATCAAACGCAATTAATGCGTTCGAGCCGAGCATTGAAAGACAAATGGCTGCAATACAACGAGAGACATGATAAAGTGATTTTACAGCATGGCAATGCTCGACCCTATGTTGCGAAAGTGGTCAAGACATACTTGGAAACTTTGAAATGAGAAGTCCTACCCCACCCGCCGTATTCTCCAGACGTTGCTCCCTCGGACTATCACTTGTTTCGATCAATGGCACACGGCCTGGCTGACCAACACTTCCGGTATTATAAAGAAGTACAAAATTGGATCGATTCGTGGATCAATTCAAAAGATGACCAGTTTTTTCAACGTGGGATTCGTATGCTGCCCGAAAGATGGGAGAAAGTAGTGGCCAGCGATGGACAATACTTTAAATCATAAATGTATAACCAGTTTTTTACAATAAAGCCTCGAATTTCGGAAAAAAACGGTGGAAGCAAAGTTGAACACCCAATATTTATATATTATTTTATAATAATAAGGCGAGTTTTTGCACCACTGGATGATGAGGCAGATACCAAGCGTGAGGGTTTGAAATCTCCGACCGTGGAACGCGTACTATATGCCCTAGCTTCTCGTACAGCTCCATGAAGTCGCGATACGCTCTAGCCATCCTCAAATCACGTAAGAAACGACGATGCAAATTGGAGAGAGAGCCAAGAGCTATACCTGGAGACTCTTTTGCAACTGACGAAAGATCAGTTTTCAGAGGCCGCTTTACCACATACCGACCCTGTGCGTCCCTCTTGTGAGTGTCCATGAAGATTTTATCGCATCTCTCATCCTCCGATTTCAGCTTCAGTGGTTGCGCCAAGAACTCCTCGAGCGTCCAAAAATGCTGCAACAACTTATCTAATTCATCCTGATGAGCGCAGTGAAGCATCTGAACTGGAGGATGGGTCGCAGCTTCTGCCGCCCGCCGAGGCATATCTGCCTCCATTGGCCCGGAAACGATCCAACCAAGTATGGTGTTCTGAGCGACTAGTTGCGACGTAGTGGATCTCTTTACACCAGAACGAAGTAACTGACCATAAAGATCAGCTCCTAAAATCATGTCGATTTTCTTCGGAACTGCAAACTCAGGATCAGCCAGAATCACGTCAGAAAACTGCTCTCTCGCCAAATCCTCACTAACTTCATAGGAAGGAAGAAGCGACGTGAGTTTAGGGAGAACTAACATCTCAGTTTCGACCTCGAAGCCTGAATCTACCGCTGAACGAAGAGTGATAGGAACGATAGAACGCGCAACGCTGGCTGCACTAGCCCTAAGTCCAGACAATGGCACGTGTGTACGTCGGGTAGTCCAAGTAACTGCACAATGACCTCGGACACAAATGACGCTTCTTCACCTTGATCTAAGAGCGCCCGTACACACGCGCCCTTGCCCTTCGAACCTACCACTAATACACGCGCAGTGGCAAGGAGAATCTTCCTCGATGATAACAGGGGCTTAGCTGCATGCAATACCACCGCTGAGCCAGCACCAGAGTTCCCTTGGTCAATCTTGGACGCAGTACTCGTCGATCCTTGACTGCTCCTACTAGAATCATGAAGAGAGGAATAATGTTTCTGCTTACATTCCGAACAACGACCAGAAGAAGAACAAGAGTTCACTCGATGATGTCCAAGACAATTGAAACAGAGTCGCAACCGCTTGACTTCCTTTTGACGATCCTGTGGTTTCTTGCCCTTGTACTGAGGGCAACGCATCAGAGCATGTGACTCAGCGCATAGAGGACACTCTTCTCACCTCGTCGCTCAGGAGCAAGCATGCCAAGGGTTTGAGCTCTAGTTTCGAGGAACTCAGCAAACTCGTAGAATATCGCTGGAGTGTACGATGACTCAGGATCTCCTTGCTCTGCTCCTATCCTTGCTTCGGCCATTTTCCGCTCCTTCTCGCTAAGCAAGGACTCCCACCGCTTGCAAGACTCTGTATCCAAACGCTCGGACAAGAGAAAAACGAACCAAACGTCCCAATGATCGACAGGCATCTTTGCATTCTGCAGAGCACGAACGATACGCTTAGCTTCATAAATAAAAGAGCGTAACTCATCAGCTGATTCCCTTTTAAGATGAGGAAACTCCATGAAAGCCTTCAAGTACCTGGTGATGATGAGCCTCGGATTATGGTAACGAACCTCCAACGCCTTCCATGTGCTTGCATAGTTAGCGTTGGTAGTTGGCACATCTTTGACCAAATCAGCCGCACTCCCGGTCAAACACATCTTTAAATACTGCAATCTAGTCGCATCGGCAATCCGAGGCAAATCATGAACCATATTCTTGAAGTTATCCCGAAAGCTCGCCCAATCCTCATAATTTCCTTAGAAGGAACGAAGAGAGATTTTTGGAAGTTTTGTGAGCCCAGACTGAGACAGAGTAGAATTTAGAAGTCCACCAGCAAGTGTAGATTGATCAGAGATCTCCAACTGCGACAACAATGTCAAAAACTCATCCAAAGCTTCCTCATACGCCCCTTGAAGCTCGCTAAATTCATCCTCGCTGACGTACGTATCGATCTCAGCGTCATCTCTAGCGACAATATCAGAATGAACCTTTCGAGCCTCCTCCCAGATTTGCTTCACCGCATCGATTCGTGCTTGAATTATATTTTTATTAAGAGACGCACGTGGTTTAGCGATCAAACGGCTATGCAGTCCCTTAATTTCCTCCAGGCGCCTTTCCTGTGAGGCAGTCAGCTTCTTCAGCACTAAGGGAGCCATAGTAAACCGGCCTTAAGAGACGAAAACGAGAGAAAAAGTAATCCTCAATTTGGAATAAATTCGAAAACAGGAGAAAACGAAAATAAATAAATAACTAAATATGCTCGAGAAGAGAGAAAAGGAAAAATGCACAGCTGATACAAGAAGTCACAACAAGAAAGCACGGCAAGAGTGTGCGAGTCGCTAGTCAATACCGAGAATTTACGTGTTTACGCCGCAAGGCTGCCGCGCGAAGCCGAAGCGCGTAACTGACGCACGAGGCCCTAGCGCGCTTGCCGACAACGGCCGATTCCGCGAATCGCCGACCGAACTCTTTAACGACTCGCTCGTTTACAAATTCGCTATGAAATTATTGATTTTTCAACCCGACCAATCACTCACTCCTCACCCGGGGCACCATGAAAAAAAGCAAATGAGTTTTAATTATATGTATATTAAATAATGAAATTAGCGAGGGAAGGTTGGATAAAGAAATCAACAATTTATTTCGCGGGAAAAGACGACTTGTATCGGCATAAAAACTCTCACGAAACAGAGAGAAAAGCCGAGACAAGCAAATATTTTATTCAAGACGCTAAAGAAATTATACAAAAGGAAGAGACTCTGCGATAGACAAAAAAAGGAGAGAAACGCAATAAGAATTAAACGCAATTCGCCGCGAGGTACCTTTCGCACGTTAGGGAGCTCTCCTACCTTTACGGTCACCGGGAACGTGGACAGCACGACGTGAAGTCCTGGCCGCACGTGGGTGGGATGCACCTTCCTCAGTCGCAGGACGCCTCGACGTCTCGAGGGAACCAATCCTGGACCACGGGCAGACCTTCTCAGCCCTGCCGCGTAGGTAACAATCGCCGGATAGAGCTCCGTACGTCGAGGAAGCTCGCACGTGGCCGACGTCCCAACACTCGATGGAAAACACACTCGCTGCACGCCGCTCGAAACACACACACAGTCACACGACGCGACGCACCAGCTACAATAATAAAGAGGTCAACCACCCTGAGAAGGACGTACGTGAAGACCCAAAACGCACGATAGATATATAAAATTAATTATCAATCAGAGATAAAACGCAAAAGTGACTGATTTCTCGAGAGGAGTTGTCAGTACTAACTGGCACGAACGTGTTAACCGAGAAAATCCGCGCTAAAAACGGGAGAGACCCCTGGCGGCGCGCGCATGCGCTCGCCCGCTCTCGCCGCCGCGATCGACGCGCTACGACGCGAATTTCATAATCCCTCAATGCCGTACATAACCCGAACAGATAGAGAGGAGTCCGGGTAATGTTTTTCAAGCCATTGCTGGGCTTCTACGGTGTTTTTACCCATTAAAAAACAATGTTTTATCAACACGCGAAACTCGCTTTTTTCCATTTTCCAAACAAATTACAAAGTGACTTTACTCTAACCTCGATAACTCTGCTGTCTGTGATCCAATCGACGTGAAATTTTTACACGTTTCATGTTAAGGTTCGCACTCTATAGAAACGTGGCCGATTTGGTACTACTAGCACCATCTCTGGGTTAGTCTCGGGACTTATTGAACGATGTGTTATGTTAAATCCACCACCAGATTCAAAATCAACGATTCTAAAAACCTCTTGATACAATTTTCGAGAAATATTATTTCTATCTATGAACAATTTCAAATGCATTGATTCAAAAGAAAACTTTAAAATTAAACTTCGTTTTTCTTTAGCAGATCTTTCTATATAATAACAATTTTTCTATTTTAGATGAAATTATTAATATCAATTCTAGAATGCTCTTCTAGGTTTTTTCGAAAGTCCTTTGTTTGGTCGATTGTTGGAAATATTCTGTAGAATATCTTAAATTATTAAATACACTGCATCAAAACATATCACGAGTATTTTCTGTTAATTTGTCTTTCTACTTTATTTCCTGTTATTTCATTTTTCGATTTCTGTCTAGGCTATAGTTTATTTTTGGTAAGTTTTAGTGATTTAAATTGTACTTAATCACTTAAATAGTTTTCTGAAAGCACGATGGTGCAATTAAGCGAGCGAGAGCGAATAAAGATGCTCATGATAAGAGGTAACGGTGATCAAGAGAGATCGTTAGAACAAGTTCCCACTATATTCAATAGAGATTTTCCAAGAATCCAACAAATTCAAAAGAATACTGTCATGATAACGATTGACCGCTATAATTTAACAGGTAGTGTAAAGAATCTCCCTAGATCTGGTCGTCCTGAAACAGCTACGAATGAAGACAGTCATATGAATGTTGCGTTATCAGTCATAGAAGATCCTGATACGTCAGTCAGAAAAGTACATCAACAACATAATCTCAGCATTGGTTTCGTTCACAATATTATAAAACAAAAATCCATCAAAAAACTCAAATTCCATCCATTTAAAGTGAACCTTGTGCATAAGCTTAATGAAAATGATCCAGACAGACGTGTCGAGTTTTGTGAAAATATGATGGACCGAATCATAGCTGACGATAGTTTTCCAAGTCGTAATGTTTTTTTCTGATGAAACTACGTTTTAATTAAACGGTAATTTCAATAGACATAATATGAGGTATTGGAGTGCTGATAATCCACACTGGATGATTGATAGCCGATCGACTCAATACCCTCAAAAAATTAACGTCTGGGCAGGTATTATTGACAACAGGATTGTTGGACTATTTTTTATTGAGGGTAATCTTACTGCTAAAAAATATGAAAATTTGTTACAAAACGATGTCATTCAGACAATTCAGGAAATCGTTGGCAATGAATTCCAAAATACTTGGTTACGGCAGGATGGTGCAGGTCCTCATTACGGTTTTAATATTCGAGCATACCTTAACAATGTGTTTCCACATAGATGGATAGGACAGAGAGGCGAAATAGAATGGCCACCTAGAACTCCACTTGATTTTTTATAGGGATTTCTAAAGGATAGAGTATACCGAACAAATCCGACAGATATCCAAGAACTGAAACAAAATATTCGGAACGAAATAGAATAACTCAATGCAACGAAAATTCAAGATGCTGTTGGTGCGTTCTATTATCGTTTGGCACATTGTCAACAAGTTAATGGTGAACAATTTAAACACCTTGCCTTAACTGGCTAGATATGATATCTCCTTGCCTTAACTGGCTGGGTACCATATCTCCTTGCTTTGACTGGCTGGGTACCATATCTCCTTGCCTTGACTGGCTGGATACCATATCTCCTTGCTTTAAGGGGTTATACGCAGTTAGTATTTTCAAATAATCAATTTTTTTTTTTGCATTTTCGGAATGTACATATATTTAAGTATATTCTCTGAAAATTTTAAGCCAATCCAATAAATATTTTCGAAAATATACCTGAATTTGTAAGGCCACGTCAGAGTGTTAGAAAGCAGGTAGAGTAAGAACCGGAGTAGCAGCTGCACTCACTGCACGCGCTACCTGGGGTTCCTTTTTCTATTGTGTTTTTTCGTAAAAGGCGAGTATAATAAGTCCACTAACTACTTTAAGGTCACATTTGGCTATTATAACCTAAAATAAAAGTGTTTTGTCAGTCTAAAGAGTTCTGCCACGTGGTAAAGTCGTGCGTTCAGTTCAAACTTGTTTTTCGTGATTTTTTGTTTCACATTGGAGTAAATTTTATTTAAAAGTTATAAAAATGCCCCGTTAATGTTCAAGATTACGTAGAAGTACCGAAAAAATACAGATTTCTAAAGTTAAAAAGAGAACACAGGCTTCTAATCCAAAGACTGCTGAGACGGATAAGAGTAGTTTTAGTGCATCCTTGTGACATGCTTGCTTTTTAACCTTCAAGCGGGCGCGCGGTCATTTGTAACAGGAGCGGGCGCGCGTAACCGAAAAGACCTATAAGATGAATAAGAGAAATAAAGCACTAATTATTCAATATTTATTTATTTATTTGTACTCAGATATATTATCATTGTCTCTAAAGTCTGATTTTTCAAAAAAAGTAATTAAAATTATGAAAAAGAAACAATTATTAAATTAATTAACATAACTCAAATATTCTTTGAATCAAAACAAAAATTAGGAACACAAAACCCTTTTACATAACTCAGACTAGTTTATATACCTAGTTTAATAATAAAAATTACAAAATAAAAATAAAAATTAATTAACTTTGTTTTAGTTTTTATCAGAATCAGTTTCTTCGTCCATATAACATTGATTGCAAATAAATGTTGTATGACTTCTGCAAATATTTTTCATACATAACTTACATTGCGTTTTTGATTGCCTCCTTTTTTTGGCTGGACATATTTTACAGGTTCCTCTGCATGTGCCAGAACTACCTGCTTCTGTATCAGCAGCACTATCCTCCATATTCAAATGCTCCCTTATGTTTCTTTTTAGTTTTCTTGGAAGGCCTAACATCGTTGATCTTCTTTGGACGTACTCTTTTGTGAATTCAGTGCCTAATGCCCGTAAATACATTCGCCTTTTCCGTAGAGTCACATTATTTGCCCTCAATATCACCATACTATTTATTCCTGCAATATCCAGAAGACGAAAGAAGAGTGTCAATGACCATCTATTATTCTTCCTTGAAACCGAATACATTTTTGCTTTTTTATCGACTTCATCGACACCCCCCTTTGTTTTATTGTAAAAAGTAACGATGCTGGGTTTGCGCTTTTTATTTGTACTTTCATCAATTTCTGCAGCACAATGAAGTGATAATATAAGAACTACAGATCTTTTCTTTTTAGGCACGTAAGATACGAGTGTAGCTGTATCTAAAAATCCAAATTGACTTTAATATTCAGGTCGGTTTTTATCTATAAAGCAAGAAGGTATTTCTTTCTTGTTTTTACGCATGGTACCCACAACAGAAATCTTATAATCCTTGGCCAAATCGTTCATCAGCGGCACACTGGTATACCAATTGTCGATGGTAAAATTTCTTCCAGTGCCAGAAATTGGTGTAATTAGCCTTTTTTCGACGTCTGCCGCAGCATTACTCAACTGATATGGGCCTTCAGGCTACTTGCCAGCATAAAGTTCAATATTAAGGACGTAAAACGTAGCAGCATCTACTAGTGGATAAAGTTTGATTCCGTATTTGTCGGGCTTTGATTTTATGTACTGTCAGAAAGGACATTTTTCTCCAAAGCCAACCATCATCTCATCGATTACAACGTTCTCTCCCACTGAATATGGCAAAAGACAGTTTTGTGTAAACATATCTAAAACTTCTCTGATTGGCGCAGCTTTGTCTAGAGTACGACGAGCTTGTCGCCTAGTAGCATCATCAAACCGCAATGAATTCAGTAGAAATTTTACTCTTTTCACTGACATAGTAGTAGAAAAAATAGGTATACCTGTTCCATCACTTGCATATAAATCTTCTAAATTAGCGTATGATGTCTTTAAGGATCTCGCTATGTACAACAATCCGAAAAGTGCTCAAAATTCCACCGCATCTGTCGGTTTGCAGTCACGTATTCTGTTATACGATGGCGCTTTTTTTTAATAAATTCGTTGGTTTATCTAACAACTTTTTCAATAATATTCTCTGAAATGAATAGACTCCAGGCTTGCGTAAATGTTGTCACCCCCACACCATTCCTACGAGTGCCTGCATCTTCCGTGAGAATATTTTGAACTTGACGCCTCACTTTGTTATTGTTAGATTTTTGCCACTTCGCTACTTTATCGCACCCTGTAAGACATCTACTTATTTCTGAAAGTGGCAAATCATCCTCTTCTGAGCCCGAGCAGTTTGATTCCTCAGCAGATCGAGGTTCCCCTGCAACGATGTGGTCGGAAGTTTCAGAGCCTTGGTCGCTGAGCTCTGATTCACTCTCTTCTTCGTCTTCTCTTAGTAATTCTTCGAGTATTGCACTTTGTGGTAACCGTCCACAACTCATTTTATATAAAAAAATCCAAGCTTAGTTCGATAATATTGAATGATGGCCAAAGAACTACTACGAGCGTGAACGAGGGTATGTCGCGTTGAGCGTCGTGCGTGACCTTTTCGACGACAGGTGCGTGTAGTCTTTTCGACGACTGCACCGGGACTAAAACAATTGCGATCTGTGGAGTGGGGGGAGCGCCCCGAGCGACGGTTTATTCTTTATTTTACTCCCAATGACATAGCGATAGGCTACTAGAAATAAGAAATAAATGTGATGGGTAATAATAATAATACGAACGAAAATGTACTAAGCGTGGTCAATTCGACTACGCGCGGCTGCTTGAAGGTTAAACGCAAAACACTTGTGACTTGATTGTTGACAACATTCACTCTTGTGTGAAAGTAGCAGCTGAAAAACTGTTTAGAAAAGCCTGTACTGAGAAAAAAGAAGCGACTGCTGAAAACCAAGGTGATGAAAATAATGAAGAATTAATAGTTTTGGCTGACGGAACCTGAAAGAAGCGAAGGTTCAATTCTTTGTATGGAGTGACATCATTGATTGGATATTACACTAGAAAAATCATTGATATAATTGTAAAAAGTTCATAATGTAAACAGTGTGAGGTTTAGAAACCTAAAAAAGATACTGAAGAGTATATTGATTGATATAATGAACACAAAGATACTTGTTCTGCAAATCACCAGGGCTCTTCAGGTAAAATGGAAGACGATGCGGTAATTGAAATCTTTAAGCGTTCAATAGAAAAATTCGAAGTTCGTTACAGAAACTATATAGGTTATGGCGATTCAAAAACATATTCTGGGATTCTGAAAGCTGCTCCTTACGGTGAAGTTGAAGTTGTCAAAAAAGAATGTATTAGGCATGTTCAGAAGAGAATGGGTTCACGATTCCGCGAGCTAGTAAAAAAAATACAAAAACAGTTAAAAAGGCGGAAAAAAATTGCAAAAAAAGTACTTTCAGGGAAAGGTAAACTCACGGCTAAGCTAATAGATAAGCTGACAGTTTACTATGGTTTGACAATAAGGAGAAATTGTGATTCTGTGAATAATATGTATAATGCAATTTGGGGAACATATCACTATTGTTCGACTGATAAGAAGCTTTAACACGAAATGTGCCCAGGTAGAGAAGGTTCATGGTGTAGTTGGCAGCAGGCGCTAGCAACAGACACATTATCTTCTTACACCCATGATTATCCAACTTTACCAGCTGATGTTGCTGAAGCTATATATCCAATTTATGAAGACCATAGAAACGTAAAATTATTGGAAAAGTGTGTTGGTGGATTTACTCAAAATAATAATGAGAGTTATAATCAGTTAATGTGGAAAATAACTCCAAAAATTGTTCTATGTGGCGGTAAAGTTGTTAAAATAGCGGCCTACATTGCAGCTGGAATGTTTATTGAAGGTACAAAATCATTATTGTACTTTATAAGTACATTAGGAGTTTCATTTGGCACCGCAGCTTATGCTTATGTCGACAAAGAGGACGCAGAGCGTGTGATGATCTCCGACGCACGAGCGCATGGGAGCACGCGAGAAGGAAGAATGGCTCGACGACAACACTAGCTGGACTTATTAGAAGCTAACGATACAGCAGAAGGTCCCTCTTATGGCCCTGGAATAGATGATACCATGTAAGTTCAAGAAAAAAATGTTTAACTACGAGGTCTGGCTATTAAATAACGAGACTGCGCGCCTAGAGGGCGCCGTAGAGGGGTGGGGAAAAAAACGAGTAGTGCGTTGGGTATCTAGATATCTTGTCTATGCACGTACCAAAACACGTTCTCATCACTATTATTGTATTTGTGCAGTAGCAATTTGAAACGAACGTGTTTTTTTCTCGTGCCGAAAACCATGTGTGACGAAAAACAGGAGCAACGTATCAATCTCAAATTTCTCGTTAAATTGAAAAAAACTCCGACTGAGTGTTGTAAATTGTTGCAAGAGGCCTATGGGGACAATTCTCTATCTCGTGCGCGTGTTTTTGAGTGGTGTAAGCGCTTCAGTGAGGGGCGAGTGAGCACTGAAGATGACCAACGCCCAGGTCGCCCTGTCACTGTTTCAACTCCGGAAACAGTGACCAAAATCAACCAAATTGTGCGTGCAGATCGTCGAATGAGCATCCGGATGATTGCCGAGGCTGTAAACGCCGATAAAGAAACGGTTAGACAAATTTTACACAAGGAATTACACATGACAAAAGTCTGTGCGAAGTTAGTGCCAACGCACCTGCCCATAATGCGCTATCTGTGAAGCAGTGTTTGGCCGGTAAGCGCACTCCAGTGCTCGAACACGCGCCGTACTCACCAGATTTGGCACCGTGCGACTTTTTTTTGTTTCCGAAGATAAAATCTGCTTTCAAAAGGACCCGATTTGAGTCGATGGAAGCGGTAAAGCAAAAAAACTGCAGAGCTTCGAAAGGCCCTCACCAAAGAAGACTTCCAGCACTGCTTCGATCAATGGAAAAAACGTATGGAAAGGTGTGTGGCGAGGGAAGGGGAGTATATTGGAGGGGAGCATTCGAATGTAGAATAATTTTTATAATAATACCCTTTTTCGTAACCAGTCTCGTTATTCAATAGCCAGACCTCGTATGTGTAAGCTACTTCTGAAACTTTAAACGCGTTTTTCTCAAAACGGTATTTTCAAAGTCGGTAATCTCGATTTCTCAAAAATGGCTCAACCGATCAGTCTCAAATTTTTACACAATTTTCTTAGATATATTTCTTAGGTATTGAACTAAGAAATAAGATTCAAAAAAATTATTACTATCTTTTAACAATTTGAAGCAAAAATTTCAGTCAAAAACGAAAAATTTTTTTCAAATAGACGCCATTTTGTCAAAAATTAAAATTTTTATTATTTCTTTGTTCAATGCTTGTATTAATCTATCCTCTAAAAAAATCCAACATATTTATTGATTTCAGATAATCCAAACCACCGAAATTGAGATCACCGCCAAGCGCCGTTTTTTGGAGTTCGTTTGAGACATCATCTACAGGAGCAGTGTGCATCAATATTTGTACATGACCGACGCGCTATTGTATTCTTAAAAATTAGCTCTATTTGAATTACTATCACTTGTAATTGATAAATAAAAACTGATTCTATAAAAAATTTATAAAAAAACGTCTTTTTTGAGCCTATATCGCAACTGCGTATAACCCCTTAACTGGCTGGGTACCATATCTCCTTGCCTTGACTGGCTAGGTACCGTATCTCGTTACCTTAACTGGCTGGGTATTATATCTCCTTGCCTTGACTGGCCGGGTACCATATCTCCTTGTCTTAATTGGCTGGGTGTCATATCTCCTTGCCTTGACTGGCTGGGTACCATACCTCCTTGCCTTAAGTGGCTGGGTATGATATCTCCTTGACTTGACTGGCTGGGTACCATATCTCCTTGCCTCAACTGGCTAGGTATGATATTTTCTTGCCTTAACTGGCTGGGTACCATATCTCCTTGCCTAAACTGGCTGGGTATGATATCTCCTTGCCTTGACTGGCTGGGTACATATCTCTGCCTTCTCTCAAAGTCAAGGATAAGGTTAACCCATGGTCATCATCAGGTTGCCAATAAAAGTTTATTCGTTATTGTTTCGCATTACCGTAACCGCCTTTAGAATAGCTCCATTATTTCCGAATTTGACCCTCACCAAATCCATTCGAAGTTAAATTTTAAAAATGATCAAGGATATATTCAAACATAAAATTTTTCACTCTATTTATTTCCGGTGTTAAAAATAGAGGTTGCTATTTAAAAGAATTATTTTGACCTTCAAATTACCTTGAAGGTCTGATTTAAGTTTAAAGCCAAGGTCACCGCCGGATAGCCAAGGACATTTTAAAAAAAATTAGTATTAAAAGTTTTTCTGCAGGACTATTATTTTTTAAGTTATTTAGCCGTACTGGGACTTTTTGAACACGCTGTATGTTCTTACACAGTGAATAAACTACTAAAATCAAGACTACTCTCAAAAAAGTTAAAATAAGAATATATAGAATTATAATAGTGTTGATTGTTATGCATGGCTGCAAACGCTATTAAGGTGGGAAAAAAATAATTTTAGATTACTCAAAAATAAGTTTTTGCAAAAATTATACGGGTCAAAAAGAGGCGAGAAAACCGAGGAATAGAGGAATTGCCCAGATAGAGTGATCCAGTCAGAACTGGTGTTTGGAGATTGAGCCAATTATAAAGTACCTACAATATCTGTTAACTTGCATACTTTGAATCAACGGTCATTTTATACTGTTTTGTGGATTTTTTTCACTATTTTTGGCGTGGTCACCTCATTTAATTGACTACTGTAATGTTCATCTTGTCAGCTCGTAAGGCCTCGTTTCTATTCTGCCACTCAATATTTTATTGTTGTTAATAAAAGAGCAGACGTTTTCAGAGAAAAATCTTGCTCGGCTTTGATATTGGTTGGTCTGAGACCCTTTAAATAGAAGTATTGTATCACATAGCGATGACCAATTGTTTCCATGTTTACAAATTCACTGAGAATGCGCATAGTTCGCTCTATAAAGTGTATATATGCGAACAACAGAATAATCTACAATATTGAAAAACTCTATACTAAAATCAATTAGCTAATTCAGTATACTAAACTTTTTTTCGAGATGTATTCCATATTGTTAAAAAGTTTTGCCTCTTTTTTAGAAGTTTTTCAATGAGTTTCACAATTAGCTTAAATACCTAAAAAATATTTCATAAACAACCTATGCTGTGGAGGAATAAATACATCGAATAGAGTTGTACTTACCAAAAGATTAAAAGAATTGTAATGTATATATAAAAGTGTGAATCTATAATATGAATAAATTATAGATTTATGTACACTTCTGAACTCAAAGTTACGTTAGGCATAACTGACGAAATATAATCTCAAATTGTTATTATTTCAGTCGTGTGGCATTATCCATCAATAAAAATGAATGTTACACAAGCACGGCCTCCCCTAGGGGCTGTAGGACCTTGTCGTATGCCACACGACTACTCACGTCGGTGATGCGCTAAGGTGGACGGGTGAAAAGGCTCAACCTGTGCAAAGGGAAATGAGCGGGGCGGAGCTGCATGGAAGGGCTTGTATGAATGGGACTCCCTATAAACGGGCAAGTGGTATGAATGAGTGGCTCCCTATAAACGGGCAAGTGGTATGAATGAGTGGCTCCCTATATACGGGACTAGTATGAATGTAGGGCAGGTAAGTCCCGGCTAGCACCCCTTTCTGGCTCAACTGCATGGATGGCCAACAAACAGCCCTCCATTCAGAGTTGGTGGACTGAATGGGTATATACACCCCCGATTTGAAGGTGTTATGCGACCTGTGCTAAGCAGATTTGTAGCCCTGAGGGTTATGGAGGGTCACTAACGGAGTCTCAGAGGCACCTGGTGCAAATTTTGAGTAATTTAGTCGCTTTGCCATCGCATGCTGACCTCTACGGCAGACGACATATACTTCCATAGCTGCTCGTGGGATTAACACACAATACAACTGACACAGATAAACAAAATAAAATGGAAGAAACTAAGAAGGAGAAAATATAACAAAGCAACGAGGGAAAAGTACCTGCTGAGGCCAAGACTCCAGGGGATGCGGTTCTCGCTCCCATAGAGGTAGAAAAAATGCCAATAAAAAGGTTGAGGATGAGTGCGGCGCAAAACAGAAGGGGGAGGTGGTGCGTCTACAATAAGAAAATGAGCAAGGCGGAGGCAGTGGGTAGACCATCCCCACCTCCACCTTTACCAAGGAAAGAAAGGACCAAACTGAAAATTCTGGCTGCGGCTAGAACCCACCAGGTTGAACTAGAAGCTAAAGGGTCTAAAAAGGAGGAGAACCGTCAAGCAGAAGAGAGGAAAAAGAAGCAGAGAAGTGTTATAAATCCTTTTGTAAAGCTGGTCAGTAAAAACAACAGGCAAGGGCCTAGCCCCGCCATGCAAGGGGAACCGTCATACTTAACGATTACCATCAATCTACCCATGGTAATAGTGACCTTCGGGGAGAAGATTGATGAAAAAATGGAGATGGCGGCCTTCGACCTCTTCAAGGGTATGGTTATGGACCTCATTAACTATAAGAAATTCATAGAAATAGTATTTTCGCATTTATCTCGGAAAATATTAATAATTTAAAAAAATTTCAAGTAAAAGTTATAGATCACATCAAAATCCTATTTTTTTTAATGTATGTATCTTTCTCTAGAAATGATATTTTCCGAGTTACATGCGTTCAAACGCATATCAGTTAAATACGTGGGTATGTCAGTGTGTATTAACCCATTTCACCACTAATAATATGACATAATTTGTTAATTATAAACACTATTTAATTATTACAACTTTTATTTCAAAGAAACCTCAACACTAAACTTCACATAAAATTAAAACGGTACAACATAGAACTATATTTTTTTTTTTTATTTGGATATTTGTTTAATCTTCATCTCTAGGCAGTTTTGGAAAAGTATGGTACTTTTTCAAAAAAACATTCTGACATGTGGAGAGCCACCAAGCATTTCTCACATTCCCATCGTAATTCACTTTTCCTTTTCAGTAATGAACACATTTTACAAAGCCTGGACGGATTTTGTTTGACAGGATTTGGAGGAATTTGTATAGGGAAATGTGCCCATTATACAGCCTGTAATCGTAAAGGGCATGCTGCTTGAGATGTCCTTCCTCGCCTCTTGTATTGTGGTAGCGTAATATTCTCTAATATGCTTTCCGCAATACCTATCCTATAGTCGCTATATGTCAACCTTGGCACATTAGACATATTTTTATGTAATGCATAGGTATTATATAAGCCAAATAAAAGAATATTTTTTTGTATCCCTTGGAGTACCTCCGCATTAGTGGAAAGGAAGCCAAGCACTGGTCATTTCTGTCGACTCCACCCATCCCACGATTATAATCGATGACTGCCTTGGGTTTTAGAATAGGATTCCCAGTTTTGTAGTCATTTTTACCCGTATCCGTCATAGAAATATTTGAATGCATGGTTGACAGCATATGAATGGGTTTTTTTGTCAATCCATCTTATTGCAGCTATGTCTTGGCTAAACAAAATTTAAATAACCTTTTACAACAAATTAATACTGAATTTTACGACACACAAAAAAATTTTAATAATCTGACTGTTGGCGTGGCGACCGTGGTGCATATCGTCTCTGATCTGACACAAGCTGACCTAGACTCTGAATTGAGCACAAAAGCAGATGATTGTATAGCAAGCCCTGAACTAACAGCTGTTACTCCGAAGATTGCAAATGGTGGTAAATTTTCTCTGCAAGATGGGGACAAGTGTCGTGATGGGTCCAGTTGCATCGTGATCTTTAGTACAATCGACTGTACGACGGCTAACATTGATCCTATGGATTACGCGGTGGCTGTTCTTAGCACGGTACTTCCCTCTATCACCTCAGAGAATGTTTTATCAGCTAATGTAATTTCTCGGGGAAAGGTCGGAGATGGTTCGAGGAGTGTCTCTTCCTTGCTTGTTAAACTCTCTAGTTGCGACTTTATTACACAAATAATGGCGGCAAAACACAAAGTCACTGCTTTTAGTACAACCGATCTAGAACACTCATTTCTTGATAGGTTTTCTGCATTGGCGAACTGCAAGATCTTTATCAATAAATATCTGAATAAAAATCAATATAATGAATTTAAATAAATTAAATTTTTAGCCAAAAATCTTGGTACAAGTATAGGTGGCATCTTCAAGGCAGATTTCTTGTCAGGACAAGAGAGGGTTGCTTGAGAGAGAGTGCATTCTGTCACCTCTATTAATGAATTCCAAACATTACATTCAACTTTAGATGCTATAAACAATAATCATAAAAACGAATATAAAAATAAAATTTAAAACAAAGATGAGATTAGCGAAGGAGCTGTAGAGAATGTAATTAACAAAAATAAACAAAACGAAGGTACTGCGTCTAGTGAAATTACCCCGATTGACAATAAAAATAAAAAGAGAAGTAAGAAAAATAACGAAGAAACTGAAATTAAATCAAAAGCATCTAAAAAGGAAAATATAACAAGCAGAGCAGATTGACTATCGCACAATGGCGCAACTAGAGAGATAAAGGGAGTCAAAGGGGAGTTGCGAGCGGGTTTTCTCAATGTGAATTCCCTGCGAGCTCACATTGAGGGTGTCCGTCAATATCTACGGGACAATCCCTCCTACGAAAATTTTATGAATGATCTTTGCACATTCTGTTTTAACTACAGTCACAAAATCATTAAGGGAGACTTGAATGCCGATCTTCTCCGGGAGAGTGACGGTGCTAAATTTGTTTGCAAATTATCAGCGGAACTCTCTTTACAGATGGTTCAGCATGGTTCTACTCATTTCACTCCCACGTCTCGTACCTGGATTGACTTGATTTTCGTGGACGACAACGATACTGTCACGGACGTTGCCAGTATTTAAGCAAACTTTTACAGTAAGCACAAAATTATTGCTGTTACCACAAACTACAATATACAAACTCAATCTTTAAATTCTTTTATGTACCGTGATCTCAAAAATATTTCTCCAGCTAACCTTAATTCTTTTTTAACTTACTGTGATTGGTCGTCTTTTACTGACATAAACTTTGATATCGACTTTGTGCTGAACAGTATCTGCAACAACTGAATGGCAGCAATGGAGGTACTAGCTCCCATAAAAACTGTTACTCCTAAAAAAGGTAAACTTCCACGGGTTGATGCGGATCTGTTTCGGTTGTACAAAAAACGGGAGGCTCTGTACCGTCGATTTAGAAGAACTAACAATAAGTTACTATTTAATGAATTTTGTAAAATAAGACTAGTTGCAGACAAACGGACGGAGAATGCGAGAACTAATTATTACAACAACAGACTGTTTGATGCTCTCGCAAACAACAATACGCGGAAGGAATTACGTAGCCTCGGATTTTCACCTGGGCGTGAAGTGGATTTGAATGGCATTACACCTGACGAATTAAACCAATACTTTGCGGGTGTATCGGCATCCCCGTGTGGCGATGATGTGACAACGCGTGAGAGGATTATTAATAATGCAATGACAGAAGGCTTTGCCTTCAATCAAATTAACCTAAAAGATGTAATTCTCGCAATTTCTCACTTATCATCGCGGGCTCTGGGAGCTGATGGTATTCCACAGTCGGTCATAATCAAATCTCTGCCAATAATAGGACAAATCCTTGTGCAGCTGTTCAACGGCTCTTTTGCGAAAAGTATTTTTCCGGTGGCTTGGAAGAGAGCACAAATTATTCCATTAAAAAATGTAAATACCCTTCTTTAGCATCGGACTTTAGACCGATTGCTATCTTGTGCTTTCTTTCAAAGGTTCTGGAGAAATTAGCATATGAACAGTTGCAGGGGCATCTGACAACTTTTCGCATTCTCGACCCTCTTCAGACAGGTTTCAGACCATTTTATTCTATACGAACAGCCCTACTGAAACTCACTGACGATATCAGACTAGGTATCGACAAAAAAATGGCGACGTTACTTCTTCTATTCAATTTCAGCAAGGCTTTTAACACAATATTACCGACACGACTACTTAAAAAATTGCAGTCTATGGGGATTTACAGGGCAGCTCTCAAGTGGTTTAATTCTTATTCATCAGATAGATGGCAAACAGTTAGCACTTCCTCAGCTGGCAACTCCGACTGGCTGCGTACGAATCTTAGTGTGCAACAGGGATCTGTCTTGGGACCCCTATTGTTTTGCTTATACATTAATGACATACATGACGCACTTGACACTAGAAGCATTCAGCACATATTGTATGCAGATGACCTTAAAATATAAAATTCAAACTTCTATAGACTGTCTTGATGGGGGGATATCAGAGCTTCGGCGGGCAGCCAAAGCAGTTTCGGATTGGGCCGTGGATGTCTCTTTAAGACTCAATACAAGTAAAAGTGAGGCAATTTATTTTGGTTGTCAAAGATTGCTTAACAAACTTTGTAAAAAGCTAGCCTTTATTGACCTTGGAGATGGCGTCTGCATCCCCTTTTCCGACACTGTAACTAATCTTGGGATGATTTTAGACTCAAGATTATCATGGAAACCCTATGTTGATAATTTAACGAAAAAATTTAGTTGAGTGCTACATAATCTTCGTTTCTTTTGGAAATATACCTCCCAAGAGCTGCGTAAGATGCTTGCTAAGGCGCTGCTATTACCTCACCTGGAATACTGTTCTTGCTGGATGCTTCTCAAGAACAACGTAATCGACTGCAAGTTTTACAAAATTCCTGTGTTTGATACGTTAAGGGTCTAAAAGGGGACGACCATGTTTCTCTTCATCGGGACTCTCTGGGTTGGCTGCGTATTGATATGAAGAAACACTATTTTATGGCTGCACTTATGTACAAAATCATACGCATGCGTGTTCCTCACTATCTAGAGAGTCTCTTCTCTAGACTTGTGCCCAGGGGCCCTCTTAGGGGTAAAACTAAGGAACTCGTTGCTTCTCTGATGCGCACTGAGACTGGTAGGCGCTCTTACCAAGTTCAAGGTGCGCATTTATGGAACTCTCTGCCTACTGACATACGAAACATCTCGTCTCTCGGTAGGTTTAAAAAAGCGGTCAAGAGACACTACCTCGAACTCAATCAGTAGCGTCTCTGTATTATTTTATTTATGTTAATTTATTTATTCATTTATGTGCGTTGTATGTTTGTATTTAAGTGGCATTGTATTTGTATTTGTTCGTATTTAACTATCTGTGATATCACTTATTTTATTGACAAGATTTATTTCAGATTTATTAGTTTTTTTTAATTTCCACGACTGTGATATCACGTGCAATATTTTTTCATAAATATTAAAAAATTTTGTATTAATTTTGTATCTATATACGAATAAACACTAGATCTATCTATCTATATCTCTCTCCCCTCCCCCTCCCCCATCCCCTCCACACTCTGTCTCTCTCTCTCTCTCTCTCTCTCTCTCTCTCTCTCTTCCCTAAGGAAATAAGGAAATAAGAATAATTATCTGATTGATTATTAATTAAGGAATTTTAGAACAATTGATTTAGTTAACTGTCACATTTTAACAATTATTGTAAGTTGAATTAAAACATAATTAATAGCATAGTAACGATTAACATAACTATTCTTATACCGTTTGCTTATAAAAATAAAAATAATGCATCATATTGCAATAAAATTATTAGATCAATAGTTATGATAAATTAAAATATTTAGTACTCTAATTATAATTTTGCAAAGAAAGATAAGTACATTATTATTACTATTATTACTAAGTCGCAGATTAAAGAATTTTTTTTATATAAAATATATAGGAGAAAAAAAATATTACCTATATAGAATATTTAAGCGATTAATATTATAACGCTTGGTTTCGGTGATAATAATAATTAAACGGACAATGTCTTTTGCAAAAAATTTTGTTTGGTTTGTGTCTAACTGTAATTATTACAATATTAAAGAATTTATATATAAATAATTATAATCATTATTGGAGAAGAAAGTATTTAGAAAATAAGATTAGTGTGACATATCGTAAAATTATTACAAGTGGTTTGATGAAAAATTAATTACGGTAAATATAAGTACAGCATTATTATTATAAATAATTTCAGGAAAATCGTAGACTTCTATTGTAAATATATGACATATACAAGATAATAATTTGATAAAATAAGAAAACGGCCAATATTACAATTATTTTCGTAGAAATAATAATGCATTTTACAATAATCCTTGGTTATTATTAGGGTTACAGTTAGGTGATTAAAAATTTTTATGGTAATAAGTAGTGTAATGACCCTAGTCTCCGAACATACTCCTATGAATGAACAAACTTGCATTAAGTATAAGATATTAAAATTTGTGTACTTTCTGAACACAAAATATTAACTTCTCTAAAATCGCTGTCATTTTTTCTTTATTTTTTATGACATGTTAAATAATTGTATGAAAGAGTTTATCGAAAAAAAAAAAAAAAAGAAAATAGAGAAATAAGTGTACATGCATTTACAATAAGAAACGTCTATTTACTTAAGAGCTAACATAGTAGAGTCACTAACTTTGAAGGTATTTTTATCCAAAAAATTTAATCTCAAACGGTAGTAAACTTTTTGCAATATTAAATTTTTATACGAAATTAAATTTACCAATCAGTATTTTTACATAAATGAAGTTTCTTTTTTTTAATATTGATTAAAATACGAACACTATCACGCAGACCATGGAGTTAGTAAATGAGCACCGTAACATTTACTAGTGCTGTGTGTATAATTTTGTGTAGTTAGTGAATGAACATGCGATCAGTGATGTACGGCTATGTGATATAAATTTTGAGGTTATTTAACTCAAAAATTTGTAACTTATTAAGATTAGGATGTGCTTCAAGTAAGTATGTTTATTCGCTAACTGCACTCATATGTGCAGTGTTCATTCACTAGAGATTCGATAAAAAAATTTTATTTTCTCTTTTTTATAATTAATTTTTATACTTTATGTAAAAATGACCTTTTGTATATAATTTTAAGAAGCTTAATTATCGTATGCAGCTAGCCTTTTTATTTTAAGTAATTTTTTTATTATTTAAATCAACGAATAAAGTATGAAATTTCCTTATCGGTTCACTCACTAAGTTCGTTACCCTAATTATTTTATTCGCTTAATCAGTTATTATCGGGTTGTTCGATAATTAATGTCGTTTTTTTCATGTTTTACAAAGTAAATTTATTTATATTTACAACAAACATTAATCAATGATATATTGACCGTTTTGTTGGATGATCTTTTGCCATCTTGCGATAAGTAGAAAAATTCCATGTTCGAAGAAGCGTTGGTTTTTAGAAGCGAAGAACTGGTCCAACTCATTCTTAACAGCCTGATCGGAATCAGAAGTTTTACCATTCAAATGGTTTTTAAGGGAGCGAAACAAATGATGGTCTGATGGTGCTAAGTCAGGGCTATAGGGTGGATGTGCCATCAGTTCCCAATTGAGCTCCATTAATTTTTGACGTGTTATTAAAGAGGTGTTAGGTCTGCTGTTATCATAATGGAACATCACACCTTTACGATTAGCCAGTTCAGGGCGTTTTTCTTGATTGCTTCGTTCAATTTCGATAGTTGACGACAGTAGACATTTGTATCAATAGTTTGGTTTCTTGGAAACAGCTCAAAGTAGACTATAGCCTTGTAATCCCACTACACGGAAAGCATAATCTTCTTTTGGTGAATATTGGCTTTGGATGTCGATCGTGGGGGCTTATCTTGCTTGATCCATGATCGTTTTTGGACTGCATTATCGTACACAATCCATGTTTCATCACCCGTTATGATTCTTTTTAGAAATTGGTCGTTTTCGTTACGATTCAGCACAGAGCCGGATGTTAATGCGTTTAGTGAGGTGGATTTCCTTTAATTCGTGAGGAACCCAAACATCTAGTTTGTTTACGTAACCAAGCTGTTGTACAGTCTGTCAAGTAAGAGCGTGGTCGACTTCACCGACAGGTCATGAAAGATTTTGCTCTAATTCTTTCGCAAGCCGATAGAGAAAAGCTTTGTCCTTAATGCATTGTCAACAAATATTCAGTTGTCGTTGATCTTTTGGAAGAGAATCACGTTAAACGCCATGAGTGCTAAGTACGCGTCGCGCTACGAGGCTGTGTTCCTTTGCATCCACCCGAAAGGTCCCAAAATGTCGCAATCAGCGGCTGCTGAATATATGAGAAAGTCGAAGGCATTTGTACAGAAGTGAATACAGCGATATAAAGTGGCTAAAAATGTCGATGATTTACCAGAACGTGGCTCGATAGGAAAAGTGAACAAAAAAGATGAAAAAAGAATAGTGAATCGCGGAATCCTGTTTTAACACTGCGGCAAGGACAAGCAAAATTAATGGCAAAAGGTTTAGATATATCCTACGAAACTATCCGAACCCATCTTCGTACTCATCATCTGAAATGGCGCAATACAATGTAGAAGCCTCTGTTGACTGAAAAACATGTGACAAAGCGACTCGCTTGGGCGCATGAGAATATTGATAGAGATTTTGAAAATGTCATTTTTACTGATGAATGTTCTATATGGGCACGTTCTGTCCTCACGCGAGCCTGGTCAACTTCCACCAATAGGCTTGTTCAGTGGACCGTAAAACATGGAATAAAGGTGCATCTTTGGGGCTGCTTCTCAAAGCAGGGATTCGGCACTTTGCACCTCTTTACTGACAACCTAAATGTTGAAAAAATGATAAAAATCTACAAAAAGGCTTTACTGCCATCTGCCAAACGATGATTCATCACAGAAAATGAAGATTGGATTCTGCAGGAGGACAACGATCCTAAACACCGCAGCAAGCTCTGTACTCAGTGGAAGACTCAATCTGGCATCGTTACATTGGATTGGCCGTCGCAGTCGCCCGATGCAAACCCTATTGAAAATGTGTGGGCATATATTAAACGGAAGCTTCGTGGAAGACGCCAATACACTTTGAAGCAGTTGTCTTACGAAATTCGTCGGATCTGAAGATCCTTGCCACTAGAATACGCCATCAAATTAGTAGAAAGCATGCCTCGGAGATGCCAGGCAATTATCGATGCCGGTGGTGACTGGACACATTATTGACCGAATTGCATCATTGTTTGTAATGTGTACAATGTATATATAAATATGAAAGTTTCATTAAATAAATTTTTTCATAAATTAACACGACCACGCTCTTACTTGACAGACTGTAAGTGCAAGTAAACGGTTAAATTCGATATGCCGAGCTTCTCAGCTATCTCTCGAGTTGTCATATGCCAGTTAGTTTCGATTAACGCCTTTATTTTGTCGTCATCAGTAGTGATTGGACGACCAGTATGTGGTGCATCTTGCACATTAAAATTTCCAGAACGAAAGCGAGCAAATCAACGCTGACACTGGCGTTCAGTAAGGCAGTCCTCACCATAAACTTCACACAATTTCTTTCAAGCTTACACCGCATTTTCGCTCTTTCGGAAGTAAAACAATAAAATATGCCGATAATGCTCACTTCGACTGTCCATTTTTAACTCAATTTTTAACCAACTTGTTATTTACTAATGACGCTCAGCTTTTGACATAAGATAGTGTACAGTGTAACCTTAATAATAGTATATAATAATATACGCCACGCAACCGCTACTACATGAAATATGCAGTTCACGCCATCTATGAGAAAAAAGGGACATTAATTATCGAACAACCCAATACTTGCAAATGACAAGATATCGCGAAAATTATAAAAAATGGCTTATTGTAGTTAAATTAATAATATTATGCAAAAATTCGCCCTTAGATGGAGTTGATTTCAATCAAAGAAGTTCGACGTCAATAGTTAAAAATGAACTTCAGTTTATATATAATTTATATTTTATAATTTTAGTTTATAAAATATATATATATATACATATATATAAGTTTGTAAAAAATCAGTTTATGAAAAAAAATGCTATGATCTAAAAAATCGATACCAGCCAAGAATTAATTAGGAAAAAAATTATTAACTATTATTAATATTAATTTACAGAGTAAATTTTTACATTAGAAATAAAATACAATACTAGCAATTATTATTTTGAGAATTAGGAAAGTTGAGATTACGCAAAACAGTAGCTTTAATTATAAAATAAAGGTTTAATTAAATCAGAAGGATATTGAAAATTACTTAAATCATATTTGAATTTAATGTCGCCTTAATATTATGTTAAGACTGCATTTTGAAAAAAAAATAAACTTTATAAAAAAGTTTGTTAAAAATTTTAAAAACCGTGATAAATTTAGATCACTATATTTTGCGTTTGTTTTATTCTCCTTTAACTTATTGCATAGTTGTTTGGAGTCCTTGTTTGAAATATCAAATTCAACTAATAAAAGGTTTGAATCATATGTTTCCGAGATACATAGCTCATAAAGTAAACAAACCAATGCGTTTTAATGATTATAATTAAGGGGTTACACGCAGTTAGAATTTTTAAAAAATCGATTTTTCTTTTTTTTTTTACATTTTCGGAATGTACATATATTTAAGTATATTCTCTAAAAATTTTAACCCAATCCGATAAATATTTTCGGAGATATACCTGAATTTGTAAGGCCACGTCAGAGTGTTAGAAAGCAGGTAGAGTAAGAACCGGAGTAGCAGCTGCACTCACTGCACGCGCTACATGAGGTTCCTTTTTCTATTGTGTTTTTTTGTAGAAGGCAAGTATATAATAAGTCCACTAACTACTCTAAGGTCACATTTGGCTATTAAAACCTAAACTAAAGTATTGCGTCAGTCTAAAGAGTTCTGCCACATGGTAAAGTCGTGCGTTCAGTTCAAACTTGTTTTTCGTGATTTTTTGTTTTATATTGGAGTAAATTTTATTTAAAAGTTATAAAAATGCCCATTAAATATTCAAGATTACGTAGAAGTACCAAAAAAAAACAAATTTCTAAAGTCAAAAAGAGAACACAGGCTTCTAATCCAAAGACTGCTGAGACGGATAAGAGTAGTTTTAGTGCATCCGCTAAAAAATTCAAAATGCAGGAAGAGATTTTAGTTTCACGTGATCCTTCGATTGAATATAAAATTTTAAATTTCATTACTGTATTTGCTGTGATAAGTGATTATGTGAAATGTAACTTTTGTGACGGAAAAATAAAATTTGATACTGCCTCTTCCCGTGGACTTGGTTTTAAAATCGTTGGAGCGTGTGATAAGTGTAAAAATCGTATTATTAACTCCAGTCCTTTTGTGAAGCATTCTTACGAAATAAACAGACGATTTATGTTTGTAATGAGAATTCTGGGACTAGGATTAAAAGACGCAGCTAAATTTTGTGGCTTGATGGACATGCCTGCTTTTTTAACGCAAAACACTTATGACTTGATTGTTGACAACATTCACTCTTGTGTGAAAGTAGCAGCTGAAAAACTGTTTGAAAAAGCCTGTACCGAGGAAAAAGAAGCGACTGCTGAAAACCAAGATGATGAAAATAATAAAGAATTAACAGTTTCGGGTGACGAAACCTGGAAGAAGCGAGGGTTTAATTCTTTGTATGGAGTGACGTCATTGATTGGATATTACACTGGAAAAATCATTGATATAATTGTAAAAAGTTCATACTGTAAACAGTGCGAGGTTTGGAAACCTGAAAAAGATACTGAAGAGTATAATGATTGGTATAATGAACACAAAGATGCTTATTCTGCAAATCACCAGGGCTTTTCGGGTAAAATGGAAGTCGATGCGGTTATTAAAATGTTTAAGCGTTTAATAACAAAATTCAAAGTTCGTTACAGAAACTATATAGGTGATGGCGATTCATAAACATATTCTGAGATTCTAAAAGCTGCTCCTTACGGTGAAGTTGAAGTTGTCAAAAAAGAATGTATTGGGCATGTCCAGAAGAGAATGGGTTCACGACTCCGCGAGCTAGTAAAAAAAAATACAGAAATAGTTGAAAAAGGCGGAGAAAAAATTGCAAAAAAAGTACTTTCAGGGAAAGGTAAACTCACGGCTAAGCTAATAGATAAGCGGACAGTTTACTATGGTTTGGCAATAAGGAGAAATTGTTATTCTGTGGATAATATGTATAATGCAATTTAGGGAACATATTATTACTATTGTTGGACTGATGAGGAGCCTCAACACAAAGTGTGCCCAGGTGGAGAAGGTTTATGGTGTAGTTGGCAGCAAGTGCTAGCAACAGACACATTATCTTCTTACACCCATGATTATCCAACTTCACCAGCTGATATTGCTGAAGTTATATATCTAATTTATGAAGACCTTAGCAACGTAAAATTATTCGAGAGGTGTGTTAGTGGATTTACACAAAACAATAATGAGAGTTATAATCAGTTAATATGGAAAATAACTCCAAAAATTGTTCCATGTGGCGGTAAAGTTGTTGAAATATCGGCTTACATTGCAGCTGGGATGCTTAATAAAGGTGCAGAATCATTATTGTACTTTATAAGTGCATTAGGAGTTTCATTAGGCACCGCAGCTCATGCTTATGTCGACAAAGAGGACGCAGAGCGTGTGATGATCGACGCACGAGCGTATGGGAGCACGCGAGAAGGAAGAATGGCTCGACGACAACACCAGCTGGACTTATGGGAAGCTGACGATACTGCAGAAGGTCCCTCTTATGGCCCTGGAATAGATGATACCATGTAAGTTGAAGAAAAAAAATTTTAACTATGTGTAAACTACTTCTGAAACTTTAAACGCGTTTTTCTCGAAACGGTATTTTCAAAGTCGGTGATCTCGATTTCTCAGAAATGGCTCAACCGATCAGTCTTGGATTTAAACACAATCTTCTTAGATATATTCCTCAGGTATTCAACAAAGGAATAAGATTTAAAAGAATTATTACTATTTTTTTTTGAACAATTTGGAGCGAAAATTTTAGTCAAAACCGAGAAATTTTTTTCAAATAGACGCCATTGTGTCAAAAATCAAAATTTTTATTATTCCTTTATATAATATCTGTATTAATCTATCCTCTAAAAAAATCCACCATATTTTTTGATTTAAGATAATCCAAACCATCGAAATGGAGATCACCGTCAAGCGCCATTTTTTAGAGGTCGTTCGGGACATCATCTACAGGAGCGGTGTACATCAATATTTTTACATGATTGACGCGCTATTGTATTCTTAAAAGTTGGCTCTATTTGAATTACCATCACTTGCAATTGATAAATAAAAACTGATTCTATAAAAAATTCATAAAAAAACGTCTTTTTTGAGCCTCGCAACTGCGTATAACCCCTTAAACGAATATTATAGTAACATTAGGAATTTGTTTGATATTGAAGATGCATTTAATGCTGTTGATTTGATCTTTTTATATAAATTAATAAACAACCTAATTGATTGTTCACGATTCATTGAATAAATTTATTTTAATATACTTTCTAGATTATTTAGAAACTATGAAAGGTTTAGTGTGCCGATAATCTCTAATTTGCAGATTTTATATTCTTCATCTATTACGTGTAGATTCAATGTGGTGGGTAATAAATTTTGTAAAGATATGGATCTATTAAATATACTTTTACCGAAAAAAAAAATCAAGAAAAAAAAATAATAATAAATAAATGAAATAATTAATAAATAAAAATGAATTACTTAATATAGAAAATTCGCTATAACTTA
The DNA here is from genome assembly GCA_949987625.1 of Chalcis sispes. Taxonomy (NCBI): domain Eukaryota; kingdom Metazoa; phylum Arthropoda; class Insecta; order Hymenoptera; family Chalcididae; genus Chalcis; species Chalcis sispes. The sequence goes on along the minus strand of OX465098.1, from coordinate 17,746,689 downwards.
TAAATCTCTGATTATAAGATATTTATTATTTTATTTGAGGTTGAAATTTTGTATATTTTATATATTTTATAATTTTATATGTATTATACGTTCTTACCCATTCATGTAAATAATAAATAAATATCTTGGAAATATCGATCTTTACAGAATAATGTTTTGAACAAAAGATGTTGACAATGATTTCCAAGGTCATTAATTTACAAGGTCAAATTAATTTTTGGGAAGAATTCTCTGTTTTCATCTCAGAAATGAAAAAAAAAGAAAATTTACACATATTAGTTTCGAAAACATCTTTTTTTTCAGTAAATAAACAGAAAATACAGTTTGATGTCAGATAGAACTTTGATTTTAAGATCAAGTTCATTAAAGGCTAAACATCAAGGTCATTCTAATCGCAGAAACTTACAATGAATCGAAAAAAGTACAAATTTTTACGATCACATATATCAAAATCTTTTAATAAAATATCAAGTTATAATTTCTATCTTACAAACTGTCGTCTATCTTTTATATGGTCATAAAAAATGATAAAGCTAATAATATGGATCATAAAAACTAAATAGTAGTTACATTATACTCAAGCTAATTGAAAATTTATATTCAATAATCTGCTTTACTTTCAGTATTATCTTGAAATAATGATTATTGAATATAGTTTTCTTTGATTTATTTAATATAAGAGCTCTTCCCTTACAATAATCGGGGTGCTTTGTAAAAATTCTCCCGGCCTCTCAAATTGGATAGCTATCACTTTTTACCGAACTAACAATTGAGTTGCTCTTTAAAGTAACCACTATTCGCTTCTATGCATGTATTGAGTCTCATTGCAAAATGATATTGCACAAAGTAACAAATTTCGTTGAATATTTAAGCAAGCTGTTCTTATACGACCCACTATATTTTTTCGTGTTGTTAGCTGCTGTCCGTAAACTAAGTTTAAGTAACCCGAATCATGTTGAATCAGGATAAGTGTGGTCCTGTAAGCGCGCAGGCTAAGCGATTAGACCTCCGTCTGTCAGGATACAGTTCGTTAAAAAAATCTCGAACTATATTTGTTTAATGTGATGCTGCACCATCAAACTGTATCAACATCCTTTACCTGATTTTTAAGCCAACATTTTTAAGTAATTCGTGCAAATGCGAGATTGAGTCATTTTAGAGAAGTTTAATCAGATTTTCTTTAAAACATTTCTTTAAAAAAAAATGAGTCTATCAGGTAACTATTAACGCTTCGACACCAAGGAAGAAGAAACTGACATCTGACGACGGAATCCTACGTATGCAGATGTTTAAGAGAACTTCCCTAATTGGATATGTCGATTAATCGCGTCTTTCATCATTGACCACGACATTACCACAGCGAAGATGCGACGCCTTAATTTTCTTCAATATTTGAACTCGCAAATAGAAAGGGCGGGAAATTTTAACTCTAGGTATCACATTTTGTATCCTTTTGTTTAACCTCGTGGTCAACCTCAAGGTTCCAAAACCTTGAACAAATCTTCAATAATCCAATTCTTGACGGGGTACGGTATTTTTCATTTCTACTTTTTTTTTAGATACGCTTAATCGACGATCCGAGTTTTTCTCTCTACGACATTCCATTCGACGACGCTTAGTACATATACACAGTGTGTCCCATGGAAAACGCAACTTTTTCAAAATAAAGACAAAAACTCAATATTCCGGCAAATCTTATTTATTTTATTCAAAATAGTCTCCTTCTGCATCAATACAACGTTTTGCACGATCAATTAACATATCGAATGAGGTTTTGAGATCATTTTTATCCATCGACTTTAGTATGTCGGTCGTCGCTCTTTGGATGGCCTCTACGTCGGCATAACGTTTTCCTTTCATAGGCAAGTGCAATTTGGAGAACAAGTAGAAGTCGCACGGAGCCAAATCCGGCGAGTACGGTGAATGGTTGATGGTTAACATGGAATTTTCGATCAAAAAATCCGTGATCAAGTTCGATCGATGAGACGGGGCATTATCATGCAACAAACGCCAGCTCCTTTAAGGTGTAAAAATCACCCTTAAAGTTCACTCCCAAAAGCAGTTTTTTTGAATAACTCAAAAAGCTTTAAAATTTTCTAACTAAAACCAACGGCCAATTGTTTCTTATGAAAAGGCGCTTCTATGGGCATAACTTTTATGCCAAAAGGTTGCAACCCTTATTTCTTATAGAGGTAGATGTTCAATTTTTATGCTTCTTTTTCGTGTAAAATTTATTAAACCAGCTGCATTAGATTACAAATTGCACTGCCATGTAGAAAATCAAAAGATTAAATTGACGTGTTTTGGGGTTTTTGAAAAAAAAATTTTTTCTGGGGGTGTTTTACCTTTAAAGTGATTTTATTATTATATAGGGATATGGATGATTTTTTACTATTTAACTTTTAAATTTAACTTAAATAATTATATTGAAAAAAAATTTCATCCAAAAAATAAATGAAAAACGAAAATTAGCACCCTTATGTAACGAAGTTTTAAGCAGATCAGGATCATCATTGACGTCGCAAATTAAAGCAAAAATTAAGCAATTTTGGAACGAATTTCGTTGACACACGTGCCATACCCAAAACATCCGTTAAAATCGATTGGCATGAGCCAAACGATATGTTAAGATCATCAGCTACTTCTCTAATCGTGATTCAACGATTTTTCAACACAATGTCTTTCACTTTCTGAACATTTTCGTCAGTTTTTGACGTGCTGGGATGCCTGAAGCGAGGTTCATCGTTAACATTTTCTCGGCCTTCTTAGAATAACTTATACCACCTATAAACATTTGTTTTGCTCAGAGTTGACTCACCGTACGCCACTGTCAACATTTCAAGAGTTTTTAAGCACTTAACACCATTTTCTACACAAAAATTAATGCAAACTCTTTGCTTCATTATTTTCAACAGCAAAAAATCGCCAAACACGCAAACACGAGTCTAACCTTTATGCCTCTCACATAAAAACAACACATGTTATACAGGGTAAGCCATTTTAAGTGACCCACCCGAATTTCTTCGTTGGTAAGCCAGATACAGAAAAATATTTTTGACAAAAGTTGTATAGTTTCAACGGCGGCATCAGCTGGTACCATTGGTTTGACCTTGAAGAGTAATTTTAAGGTTACATGTAGGTTACATTAAATTTGTTAAATGGAATCTACTATTTCTTGTTACATATTCTTGTAGGTTATCTTGAGAGCTTTCCAAAACACTGTAATAAAATATTTTTTCACTGTGTAATTTTCGAATTATGAGGCTTCAAAACAGTTTTTTGCCGTACTGTTTGTTTAAATGCGTTTATCTTACTTTTAGCATTACCCAGAAACAACAACGTGGACGTAGTAAGTTCTTTTTCCATTGGAGTGCTTGTTTACCGTGAGTCCCCTTGCCTCTCACGTTTGAGGTGCTTGTTAACCGTAAGTCCCCTTGCCTCTCACTATTATAACAATTTTAATTATTAACCACGAAGCAAATGTTCGAAGTTACCTCCATTAGCTTGAAGGCATAAATGTAATCGCCTCTGGAAAAGTTGTACTGTTCTTAGTAAAGTTTCTCCTGGGATTGCTGCGCAGGCTTGACGAATACGGTCTTTCATGTTTGCTTTAGTTGTTGGCCGTTCTGCAAAAACAACATTTTTTAAGTAGCCCCATTAATAAAAATCTGGAGATGTGAAATCTGGTGAGAAAGGAGGCCAGTTAACTGGACCTCCTCGTCCGATCCACCTCTCATTGTAGTTATAATTTAAGAAGTCACGTACTGTTCGTGCGAAATGTGGTGCTGCACCATTTTGCTGGAGCCATATTTTTTGTCTTGTAACTAAAGGAACATCTTCTAACAAATCTGGCAACCGATCTCTTAGCAACTCCAAATAGCTATCTCTATCAACATTTCTTTCAAAAAAATAAGAACCAATGAAATAAACATTGACTATGCCACACCATACCATAAGACTCCATCGATTTTGATGGTCTACAGGTATGTGCCACTAGGGATTTTGATTTGACCAATAATAAGAATTGTGTCTATTAAGTTGTCCATCACTACAAAATTAAGTCTCATCAGAAAAAAGTACAAATCTAAAAAAATTAGAATCATTTGCTATCATTCTTAAAGCCCATTGGCAAAATTCAATACGCATTTAAATATAATGTGGTCTTAACTCTTGAACCAAAGTTACGTAGTAGGCATGATATCTAAGAACATTTAGAATTCTTAAAACCGTTCTTTGTGGTATACCAATTTCTCTTTCAATTTGGCGACTGCTTATATGAGGGTCAAGATGAATAACTGTTAGGATAGTCACAGCGCGAGCATTATTTTCGTCGTAATCGTGGCGCCTGCGTTGGCGAACAAGATGCCCACCGCGAGCTCTTTCGATACTCTAAATATTATCCTATGATTTGGGTGTCTCCTAATTGGAAAGCGTTCAGCGTACCGTCTTGCCGCTGCACGAAAATTGTTATGACATTCCTCTAAAACCGTTATAATATCAACAATTTCATTAGGCGGATAGTTAGGTATGTTTACATACGGATAAAGATCGTATTTTACAAAAAAAGCTTGTTTACATACAAATGTTTACATACGGACTCTCCTAGCCTGTGATCGGCGGAGATCGATCCGAACGGAGCCGCTCGGGAATTCTCTCTGACTAACAATTGCTTATAATAGATGCGGAGCTAGTGCGATTGTTAGCCGCTACGCGGTGCTTCTAGTGTTAACGCAAGCCCCCTCCTGGTATGCGGCGGTCGAGCTAGTCGCTCCATCACACGCGGTGCGTTTTGGCTCTTTATTTGATCGCGCGCGTTTGTCCAAAAAGCGCGTGACATAATTTGGTTATACGGGAGATGAACGGGATTCGTCGAGCTTGCGCAGCGATTCCAAGAGAAACTTTGCTAAGAATAGTACAGCGTTTCTAGAGGCAATTAAATTTATTCCTTGAAGCCAATGGAGGCAACTTCGAACATTTGCTTCGTGGTTAATAATTATAATTGTTATGATAGTGAAATGCGAGGGAACTCACGTTAATCACGCACCACAAAGGGAACAGAATTCTACTACGTCCACGTCGTTGTTCCTGGATAGCGTTAAAAGTAGGGTGATTCGTATTTCTGATGCATAACATGCATAACTACAGAGATTTGGGTGAAAAGTTGATTTGACTTTCGAATGATACCTAAGGATCAACTTAACCCATAACATGACATTGTACAAGATATTTTGTACTTTATGTCAAAGTACTGCAAAGTACTGCTTTGGAGCCTCATAATTCGAAAATTACGCAATGAAAAAATATTTTATTATAATGTTTTAAAAAGCTCTCAAAATAACCTACAAGAATATGTTACAAGAAAAAGTAAGTTCTATCTAAGAAATGTAAGGTAACCTTCATATAACCTTCAAATTACTCTTCAAGGTCAAACCAATGGTACCATCTTACAGTCTGTCAAGTAAGAGCGTAGTCTTGTTAATTTATAAAAGAATTTATTTAATGAAACTTTCATATTTATATATACATTGTACACATTACAAACAATAATGCAATTCGGTCAATAATGTGTCCAGTCACCACCGGCGTCGGTTATTGACTGACATCTCCGAGGCATGCTTTCTACTAATTTGACGGCGTATTCTAGTGGCAAGGATCTCCAGATCCGACGAATTTCATAATCCAACAGTTTCAAAGTGTATGTGCGTCTTCCACGAAGCTTCCGTTTAATATATGCCCACACATTTTCAATAGGGTTTTCATCGGGCGACTGCGACGGCCAATCCAATGTAACGATGCCAGATTGAGTCTTCCACTGAGTACAGAGCTTGCTGCGGTGTTTAGGATCGTTGTCCTCCTGCAGAATCCAATCTTCATTTTTTGTGATGAACCATCGTTTGGCAGATGGCAGTAAAGCCTTCTTGTAGATTTTTATCATTTTCTCGGTATTTAGGTTGTCAGTAAAGAGGTGCAAAGTGCCGAATCCCTGCTTTGAGAAGCAGCCCCAAAGATGCACCTTTATTCCATGTTTTACGGTCCGCTGAACAAGCCTATTGGTGGAAGTTGACCAGGCTCGCGTGAGGACAGAACGTGCCTATATAGAACATTCATCAGTAAAAATGACATTTTCAAAATCTCTATCAATATTCTCATGCGCCCAAGCGAGTCGCTTTGTCACATGTTTTTCAGTCAACAGAGGCTTCTTCATTGTGTTGCGCCATTTCAGATGATGAGTACGAAGATGGGTTAGGATAGTTTCGCAGGATATATCTAAACCTTTTGCCATTAATTTTGCTTGTTTTTGCCGCAGTGTTAAAGCAGGATTCCGCGAAAACAGATTCACTATTCTTTTTTCATCTTTTTTGTTCACTTTTCCTATCAAGCCACGTTCTGGTAAATCATCAACATTTTTAGCCACTTTATATCGCTGTATCCACTTCTGTACAAATGCCTTTGACTCTCTCATATATTTAGCAGCCGCTGATTGCGACATTTTGGGACCTTTCGGGTGGATGCAAAGGAACACAGCCTCGTAGCGCGACGCGTACTTAGCACGCATGGCGTTTAACGTGATTCTCTTTTAAAAGATTAACGACAACTGAATCCATGTTGATAATGCATCAAGGACAAAGCTTTTCTTTATCGGCTTGCGAAGGAATTAGAGCGAAATCTTCCATTACCTGTCGATGAAGTCGACCACGCTCTTACTTGACAGACTGTACATGGAAATAACAATTATACTTTATTTACTCTATTTGTAAATGCTTATAATAAACAATGTTAAAAAAAGTTTTTACGTTTTAGTTACATGGCATACAAACATTAGTTATAATAAAATAAACATTAATTTTGTTCCAAGGAATTCAGATAAAAACTTTAGAGATGTTCAATTATTCAAATATTAGAAATTTTTCTATTTTAATTTAAACTAGACTCTTTATTCAACTACTTAACAAACGCTAAACAATTAAATATTATACAAACAATAAATATTTAAATAAATTTTAATTCAAAAAGCCTGCAAGGAAATAATAACAAAATATAACTACTTCATTTACAAAAATTAAATACTCAATACAGATACTAAGTAAATTTTTATAATAATTGAATGTAGTTATTTCATAATTGTTAACAACTTTTGATCTGAAAAAGCAAGATGGTTTGAGTATTAGAAAATGTAACAAAAGAAAAAAAGCACAGAGGTAAAAAGCGTAGTAGAGGGGGTGGAAGATATCACAGAGCCAAGGCAACTTGTGTGGCGGTAGCAGCACGTTAGTGACGTATATAGTGGGGAACTCTCCTACACACCGGCATCATCCCACGCGGCTGACGGCAGTATCAATTTAACCACGGTACTGAGAGGATTGTTTTCGCAAGTTGCTATGCTTTTCTGCACGTGTACATATCACTTTTTATTTTCTTTTACGAAAATAAATAGTTTATAAAAAAGAAACTTTTAAACTTTAACAAAAACAGAATTTTAAAATAATCTACATTTTCTTATTCCTTCATCTTTTCAAAAGTTCTTTTATTACCTCTAAAGTGTATTTTTATGCAGTTATTTGTTAAATACGTTTACTGAGTTCAAATGGATTTTCAATTTTTGTTAACAAAAGTAAAGTAAATTGCTGTGCAGTGAGTGTTACTAGTTAAGCAATCGCCGTAAGGCGATAAGCATGGCGAGAAGTTTTGGCTCATTTTCGGTTATTTTGTTATTGTCGCTAGTGCTTTTTACAATTGGTTAGTACATAAATTTATTTAACACAGACAAATGAAATTTGACTTTTATGTGACAGATTTAAATGATATAATTTGCTTGATTTCCATTTTAATAAACACTATAGTGATAAACTATAGTTTATCATTATAAATCAATAAAAAAAAAATTTGAAGTGATTGATATTAAAGCTGATATGCAACTAGCAAAGTATTTGTAACCCTACTACTACAATATGTGTATTGTAATTAAATGCAGTTTTCGAATATAATTCATAAATTTAATATTGAATTTTTAGTAATAGACATTTAAATTTTATTAATATAATTACTTTAATTGATTGCAATTAGATTTTTAAATATAGTAACAATTTATCATATTTTAAATTCAAACATTCAAAACAATTTTTATTAATATATTCACTAAAACGTTTTTTATCGTGTATCACATTGTATTCAAATAATTTAAGAACTAATTTTAATTATAATTGCTAACTATTTAACAGTTTAACTACAATGAATTACAATTGTTTTTTTACTGATTCCTTTAGAGAGAAAGCTATAAACAAAATATTTATTAAAACATTTCGTAAGACATTAATCTAATATTTACAAACTTTTCGATATATAAATGATTATACTGTTCATAATTATTAGACCAATTATTCTTAATTGATCACGAATAGATCATTTGCACATATTTAGTTGTTATTCGACAACTCATCCTCGCTACTATATACCAACATATCATTGATAAACTCAAGCCGCGAAGCAAAAAAATTCTCTTGTAAATTATTTTTGTTTATTTTTTTATTATACTATATTAATAAAACATCAAAAAATAAATCATACATAGATTTTCATATACTTTTGTTCTCCGTATAAAAGCTTTTAAACGAAACAATATTGAATGCATAAATGTATTTTAAAATTCTAAAGCAATAGGTTTAACTAATTAACAATTTAGGTAAGTGTAAATCTTTTTATAATATATGTACTCCACATTTTAATTATTTAAAAAAAAAGTTAAAAAATACTATTTTAGAAAACAAGAATTACACGGAAATAACAAAAATAAATTTTGATGGGATCAATATCTATGACATTAATTCTGTGTATGTCTTCTGATTCTGATTTATAATCAGTATTGAAGCATCTATTAAAGGCAAATTATTTAATATAAACTAAAAATACATTCGATCATAACATAAAATTTTTGTTAGTTATCAAGTCGCTTTTGAATATTTAATAATTTTTCTGTAAATTTCCCGAAAAAACTTAAGCACCTAGTTTAAAATAAATATATTAAAAATTTTATATGATTTAAAAATTAATAAATTAATCAATAGTTAAAAAAAAAAAAAACTAAAAACTCGCCTTCAAGCGTGTATTTTACTTTTAATAAATACTGCACTAAAAAAGAAAAAAATAATTATCAAATCTATTTCTTCTATCAATTCAGTAAGGGCCGTAATGTAACTTAGATTGTAATTAAGTATATAATTTGAGTGCAAAAGAGTCGGGCGCTTTTTCTTAAAAACAAATGGAAATATTAGGTATTTTGATTTATATAATTTTAATTTGTGAAACGAAATCTTACTCTAAAGTTGTTACAGAATAGACAAAGAAAACAGATTTAATAATTATATTTCGTTTTTTAGCGCAGTAGTTATGCAAGTGTGATTTTTAGTTTCTTTAAACTATTAGCTCATCTTTTTTCTTTTTAGTGTAATGCTTACAAAAACATGTTATATGGTTTTTTTTTAACTGTTAATATATTTCATTGCTTTTTTATATTGTATTGTCATCATAATTACAGAGAACTGTCAAGTTTCCCGATGATACAACAATTAATAGTGTGTGAACTACGTTTATTAAATTACATTACATAAGTAGATTATTATTTATTAGTATTATTTATTTGCCATTCCTTAGTTATACATAAATATTAATCTAAAATAGTACATTTCATTTCTTTGTTACATAATTTTTCTATATTAAACATTAGTACATTTTATTATTTTCTTTATGTAAATACCTATCCTACTGGGGTTTCACACAGAAACCGTATCGTAGGTGGCGATATTAGTTAGTAAATAAATGAAAATTGAGAAAATTTAACAATATTTATAGTTTTTATGAGTAATAACTACAGCAGATTATTATTTAGCTTATTTTGTATAATCGTTCTCATATTTTGTAAAGCATGTTTGCGACATAGTACTCGTATTATCATTTATTTTGATATAATATTGACTTTATTTTAACTTCTTCTTGTATATTTATTCTAATCCATTCTTTAATTTGTGATTTAATTGATTTTTCAGTAAGATCAAGCATTTTTAGTGTATTTGGTAACATATTAAATATTCTGAAGCTTATATAAGCAAAATTTAATCTACGTCTCTCTAGGCTTATTTCAGGTAATTCTAAGCAGGAGTATCTAGTATTTCTAGGGTTCAGTGAAAACTCTACTTTTAGATGCTCATATTGATTCACTACTGATTCCAAAAAGAAAGTTTGCCGAATATTTAATGGCTTTAGGGGATCATTAGATTTAAAAATTTGTTTGACTATTTTGTGTAGCAGCTTTATCAATTTGTCTATATGCGTTTCATAGGCCCCACCCCATGCAATTATTCCATACGTTGCTATACTATGAAATAATCCATAATAAATTGACTTGAGTTGACTCCTAGTTAAAATATATTTTAGTCTAGCAAAAACATGAATCATATATCTTGATTTTTTAACTAAATAATTAATCTGCTCATTCCAAGCTAACCCAGCATCGATGTATATTCCTAGGTACTTTATTGAGTGTACTCTTTCTAGGGTTTTATCGTGCAAAGACAATTGAATGGTATCAGGGATTCTTTATAGATGGTTTGCAAAGGCTATATATTTAGTTATATCAACATTTAACGCTAGTTTATTATGACGTCACCAGCAGTGTACTTTTTTTAATATATTATTCATTTCAAACAAAGATATTTAGTTTTTTCTTAAACTATTAATTTGTTTTATTATTTTATCATCTTTCTTTTATCATATTGTATTATTATCAGAAATAAAAATAATTATTAAGTTTCATAATAATACAACAATTATAAGTGCGTGAAATTTAATTTCTTAGATTCCATTACATACTAAGTTGATTACAAGTCGACCTAATAAAAGTGTAATAAAAAAGATTTATAAAGTCGTATCGAAGAAATTGCAAAATATGAGACGAAATAAAAGGTTTTATTTTGTTAAATGATATAATTCTTAAGAAATCGATAATTCGACAGCCTTCCTCTAAGTTTTGAGAAAATAAGTTTACGTACTTATGATAAGCATAGTATGTCTTATACGATTGAGATGAATGCCTTAAAATTTTATTAAATCGTACAATACTTTAAAATACTTTGAAACATACTTAAGCATTTCGAAGTAAGGTAATGTTCCATCATTTTCTCTCTGTTTATTCGAAAACAAGATGCAAAATTAAATATTTTTATTCTAAAAATTTATTTTTAATGGTGCTCGCGAAATCTATAAGTATAGAAATGAAGTATACATATCATTATAAAACTGTGAACTTATGAAGGTGGGATCAAAAGTTTATCGGCCTGACTTAGAGATAGCACTAGCAGGTCAAGGGTTTGGCTTGTATTCTGTAGCCCAACATCTCACTTAGTTCTATTTAAATTTTTAAGGTCGATTGTTTTATTAGTGGGTGTTTAGAGCTGATTGAACAAGACGCCTCAAGTTCTTACGTAAAAATGGAAAAATTAGAGAAGCGTGAGGTCATCAAGCCATGTTTTAAGGTTAGGAAACAAATGATAATTGCAGAGGGGTAAACCTGGTGAATATATCACAACAACCGGCAAATGGGCAGGTGCCTTGTCATGGTGAAACAAGATTTTTTTGTGCGCCAAGTGAGGTCGTTTAATTTCCACTTTTTCCTTCGAACGCTACAATAATTCTGCGTGATATTGACCAGTAATGGTTTTACTCTTTTACAGATAATCAATAAAAATAATTCCTTTCTCATCCCAAAAACCAGTCGCTATAACTTTATTCGCCGATAGAATTGTTTTAGCCTTCGTTGGAGTTGGTTCACCTGGTCCAATCCATTACGTCGAATGTTGTTTACTTTCAGGAGTGCAGTGGTGAATCCAAGTTTTATCTACAGTTATAAACCGATGCAAAAATTTGCTATGGTTTCGCTTGTACGGCGCCAGATTTTTAATTGAAACAGTTTTCCGGATGAATTTTTGATTGACCATTAGGAAACGTGGCACCTACCTAGAACAGAGCTTCTCCATCAAATGTTCATGTAAAATATTGCGTACACGTTCAGTTAACATCTTAGTAGCCTTCGCTATCTCCTTTACTTTTAATAAGCGGTCCTCCATCACTATTTTATGAATTTTTTCAATCATTTCAAGGGTTGTGACCTCAACAGGGCATTCTAAATGTGGTTCGTCAGAAAGGTTCGTGCGAACATTCTTAAATTTAGAAACCCGCTGTTAAACCGTTGAATTTGATGGAGAAGAGTCTTTGAGTGTGGAAACTAGCTCTTCTTTAATTTGTAATGGTTTTAGGCCCTTTGATAACCGCGCGCTTCTCTGATTTTTCCATTTTCACGTAAGCAATTGAAGCGTCTTGTTTAATCAGCTCTCAAACGTACACTACCAGAGCAATCTAACTAAAAATTTATATACAAGCTATTAAAATGTCGGGCGACAGAAAACAAGCCAAATACTTGACCTGCTGGCGCCATCTCTAACTTACGCCGGAAATTTTTCACCCCGTCCTCGCATATGTAGACTAAAGAAAACGAGAAAGATATATATATATGTATATATATATATATATATATATATCAGAAAAATAATATAACTGAAATAGAAATATAATATAATATAAGTAGTTTACTGGTAGAGAAAGCATCTACAATTTATAAAGAAAACCTAAAATAAAACTTATGATTAAAAAAATTGTAATTAGTTAAATATAATAAATATATAAATATAACTTAAATGTAACTTGACTATAAACAATACAGATAATAATAATAGTAAATGAAATTATAGCCTGGCCAAAGAAATAATGTTTTTGTTGATTATTCGAAGCAGCCAATCGAACCAAGAGAGAGAGAGAGAGAGAGAGAGAGAGAGAGGCAGCAAGAGCTTAATCTGACTGAGTATGAAGTGAGCTTTTTTGAGAAAAATTAAATATATAAATAAATTTTTTTTAAAAGTAGTTATTGAAAACAAAATATTATTGCTATCTGTTGAAATATGGTATCGATAGAAGATCACTGGTAATCAATGTACAATTTTCCACTATCATGATTGTGATGATAATTGCACAGATAATTGCAAAATAGTATTGCATTTCAAACATTTAGTAAAAGATATTAGGTGTACAACTTTGCTTCCGCCGTTTTTTTCCGAAATTCGAGGCTTTATTGTAAGAAACTGGTTATACATTTATGATTCAAAGTATTGTCCATCGCTGGCCACTACTTTCTCCCATCTTTTAGGCAGCATACGAATCCCGCGTTAAAAACACTAGTCATCTTTTGAATCGATCCACGAATCGATCCAATTTTTTACTTCTTCATAAGACCGGAAGTGCTGGTCAGTCAGGCCGTGTGCCATTGATCGAAACAAGTGATAGTCCGAGGGAGCAGCGCCTGGAGAATACGGCGGGTGGGGTACGACTTCCCATTTCAAAGTTTCCAAGTATGTCTTGACCACTTTCGCAACATGGGGTCGAGCATTGTCATGCTGTAAAATCACTTTATCATGTCTCTCGTTGTATTGCGGCCGTTTGTCTTTCAATGCTCGGCTCAAACGCATTAATTGCGTTCGATAACGATCGCCTGTGATTGTTTCAGTCGGTTTTAACAACTCATAATACACTACGCCGAGCTGGTCCCACCAAATACTGAGCATAACCTTGGAACCGTGAATATTCGGTTTGGCCATCGACGTGGAAGCATGGCCGGGATATCCCCATGATTTTCTGCGCTTGGGATTATCGTAGTGAACCCATTTCTCGTTCCCAGTCATAATGCGATGCAGAAATCCCTTCCGTCTTTGCCTTGCAAGCAGCTGTTCACAAACACACAAACGCCGTTCAACATCTCTCGGCTTCAACTCGTACGGCACCCAATTTCCTTGTTTCTGAATCATTCCCATGACTCTCAGGCGTTTTAAAATGGCTTGTTGCGTCACTGCCAATGATCCTGCCAATTCTTGTTGCGTTTGACACGAGTCTTGATCAAGTAATGCCTCCAATTCTGCATCTTCGAAAACCTTCTTTCTTCCACCGCCTTGCTGGTCTTCGACGTTAAAATCGTCGTTCTTGAAGCGTTGAAACCACTCTCGGCACGTTCTTTCACTAATAGTGGCCTCACTATAGGTATTTGAGAGCATTTGATGAGCCTTAGTCGCAGATTTCTTCATATTAAAGCAGAAAATTAAAACCTCCCGCAAATGACGAGAATTTGGCTCGTAAGCTGACATGTTTAACCGAGAATAACTTTATGATGCAGACACAAATCGACTAATATTTCGATGGCGTTATGTTTACAAATACCTAAGCTTATTGTATGACGTCTATGATCTATTTATTTCAACTACCACTTACTGCTACAGCCATCTATTGCAAAACGGCAAAAGCAAAGTTATACACCCAATAATATTAGACTGAAAATTAAAAAAAAAAAATTTTAATTTTAAAAAGTTAACTTATTTCATTAAACGTAGCTGCAATAGAGACCATTATGAACTCCATACGTTTCCACTGATTTTAAATATGAAATTCAATGTGGCGGTCAATATGACGTTCAATATAGAAAAATTATCATTTGTTTCACAATTGAAGGGTTGTAAGTCTAAAGGGTCTAAGTGCCAATTTTATTATTAAGAAACACAACAAAAAAACATTAACGAAAGTTCGTTGGCACTTAGACCCCGCCATAACTTTATTTGTGCGTGGATCAAATTTCAAAACAAAAATGCACTTAGATTCATTTGGATATTATTAGCCTTGGTGCTTAGATCGTATTTTCGTAAAAATATTAACTTTGGATTTTTTGGCACTTAGACTAGCATTGACTACCTGGAAAAAGGTCAATCGATCAACAGTGATTATTATATTGACTTGTTGGTACGTTTGAAGGAGGAGATCGCAGCAAAACGACCGCACATAAAAAAGAAAAAAATCCTTTTTCACCAAGACAATGCACCATGCCACAAGTCCATGAAAACAATGGCAAAATTGAACGAATTGGGCTTTGATTTGCTTCCCCACCCCCCGTATTTGCCAGATTTAGTCCCCAGCGACTACTGGCTCTTTGCTGATCTCAAAAAAATGCTCCAGGGAAAAAAATTTGGCTCGAATGAGGAGGTCATTGCCGAAACTGAAGCCTATTTTGAAGCAAAGGATAAATCCTTCTATAAACATGGTATAGAAATGTTGGAAAGGCGTTGGAAAAATTGTATCACTCTAAAAGAAGATTATATTGATAAATAAAAATGATTTTTGAAAAAAAATATTGTTTTCGTTGTTAGTCTCGGGACTTATTGAACGATTTGCTATAAACTTTTAAAATTTAAATTATAATACCTCAAATTCATTAAGCCTAAACTCATAAGCTACCCTTGTAGTTCACCCCCAAAAATTACTTTTTTTTTATTATCTTAAGAAAAAATTTGTATTTTTTAATGAAAAGGAACGTCAATAAATTTAAAAAAAAAAAGACATTTCAGTGAGCATTGTTTCTGTACTCAAAAGTAGCACCCTCTATCTTCTATAAGAATAAAACTGGTTTTTTTTTTAGGTTAACAACTTTAGTAAATTATTCTATATGCTCGTGACAATAATGTTAAATTAAAATTTATTGCTAAATTTTTAATAAGTACAATAAAATTATAAATTGTTCTACAACGAAACATCGAGGTTTACATATCTTATGATTTAGTACTCGAACTTTTCTTGTACAGAGTGGGCCATTTTAATTTCCCCACCTAAATATTTAAGAATCCAAGCAAGATTCGGAAAAAAGTTTTAGACAACAGTTGAAGAAGGTATAAAGGCTCAGATAACAGTGATCTTTAGCTTGACCTTGGAGTTGACCTTTTAGGTCAGTTCAAGGTCAACTTTATTTTACTAGATAGAAACCCTAATTTATTTTGCCGGAATCAGAAAGAGAAAAAATTCTACATTAAACTTATCTCAAACAAAATTTTGTTTAATGACCCCCACGAGGTCAAAAATCAAGGTCGAATATCTTAAGCCGTTTCTTGCATTTTCACTGCATTACCGTGGTTTGTAGGAAAAATAAATTAATAACCCAATAACCCTCTTCGACCTAACATCACCTCATCCATCTCAAATTTTATGCTTATCCACGCTCTCTACTGGAAATTTAATCCGTTGGTGAAGATGGGTTGAATAGGTTATTACCACGAATACGACAGTAACAATACTCCTATTTTGACTGTTCTTGTAATCATTTATCTAGACCCTCATATTATCAGTAACCAAGCAGTAGCCAAATCCATTCATTATTCCATTAAGATCTTCTCTGAGAATTTTTAAAGTCCTTAGATACATGCTTATCACATAATTTTAGTTCATGAGTTAAAGTTTCATCGTTTTTAAGTCACATTGTGTTTTACAAATAGGCTTTAGAGATGATAATAAATGATCCTGATTATTTAAATTTAATGTTTTTTCTCTGATGAGACTAAATCTTAAAGTGGCTGAGAAAGCCATAGTCATAATTAACCTTATTGGCGAGAATACTGGCGTAGGACAATAAATTACCACAACCTTAAAGCCTTATGGGTATGATGTAGAATTGTTAAAGGATATGTAATTAGTTCGTATATTTTTTATGAAAGTGCTAATAGGAATATCTATTGACAGTTTGTTAGAGATCAGTTACCAGAACTAATAAAAAATGTCGATTTAGACAAGTGACAAAGATTGTGTTGCCAGAATGATGGTTTACTAGTACATTTTACATGGATTATGTAGAATATCTCGGATAAAAATTACAATGGTTCATGGATTGGACAAACAGGTCCAGTTGCCAGAAACAACGACGTAGACGTAACATAGAAAGTTCTGTTTTCTTTGGGGTGCTGGATTAAAGTGAGTCCCCTCGCCTCTCACTGGTTTTACGGTTACTTATTTAACCTCGAAACATATGTTCAAAGTTACGTCTCTCTGCTTCAAGGAACAAAAGCAAACGTCTTTTAAAATGGCGCACGGTGTTAAGCAAAGTTTGCCTTGGGATCGCAGCACATGCTCGACTAATGCGATCTTGCATGTTTAATCTTGTCGTAGGCTGTTGTTAAAAAATAACATTTGTCATGTAGCCCCATAAAAAATAATCCGGGGATGTCATATCAGGTATACAAGCAGGCCAGTTTATAGGAACTCTTTGTCCAATCCATCTACGATTGCAGTTATCATTCAAGAAATTCCGTACGATCCGTGTAAAATGTGCTCCAACGTCTTTGATAATTGACTGTTCTATGCCATTGAGGATTCTCGTCGGACCAATAATGGCAATTATGCCTGTTGAGCTCCCCGTTACTTTGAATTTTTGCGTCATCAGAAAAAAGCACAAAATTGAAAAAATCAGGATCATTTTCTATCATATCCAAAGCCCATTGGCAAAACACAATGCGCTGTTGAAAATGATAAAACTGTAACTCTTGAACTGAAGTTATGTAACAGGCATGGTATCTAAGGACTTTAGGGATTCTCAAAAAGGTTCTTCTAGGTAAATCGATTTTTCTTTTAACTCGGCTACTGCTAATATGAGGGTCAAGATGAATGATTGCAAGAACAGTCACAACACGAACATCATTCTCGTCATATTCATGACGCCTGCGTTGACGGACCAGCTGTCCACCACGAGCTCTTTGTGTTAACTGACTTATTGTTCTATGATCAGGATGTCTTCTATTAGGAAAGCGTTCTGCGTACAGTCTTGCCGTAGTACAATAATTATTATGACTTCCCCCTAGAACCATTATCATATCAACAATATCATTGGGCTGATAGTCAGCCATTTTTAGTTCTGTTCGTCATGTTTGCAGAATTAAGATAAAATAATAATTAAAATTTTGAAAACTTATAAAAAAAAAAAAAAAAAATGAAGCCCCGACTGCAACTGTATTATAAATGTACTTTCTAAGATTGGCCAAGACGTAAAATTTAAAAAAATATAATTAATTTAGTCATTTAACAAAAAGTCACATGAATCAGAAATTTGTTAAAGATTTTCACGATTAAAAATCAGATATTCAAAAAATTTATTAGATACGTTACTTATCAAAGATAATATAATAAACTTCTAAAATATTTTCGAAGCCTACTTTCTATTTCAGCATTAAAAATAAAGGTTTTTATTATAAATAATAAAGTTTATTTTAAAATAACCTGAAAAGTTAGCTAAAAGGTCAAATTAAAGTTTACCTTTATTATTGTCTTTCCTATCTTGAAATCTACTGAATAATACCCTAACAAATGAATTTTACTAGCAGATTGAATTTTGGGAAAGTAAGGTAGTGGTAGATAGTAAGGATAAAATTTGAGATGTGCAGGGTACACGTAGGTAAAAGGGAAGATTAGCGGTTTGGGAAATAGAGGTTGATTCCAGAATCGTAAAAAAAGGATTTTATCTCAAAATATTAAGATGACCTTAAAAGAATTGTAAAAGTCAACTTCGACGTCGACTTAAAGTTCTCACTTATCTTTATTCCTCTTCCCACCGTAAGCTCTACCCGCAAATGCCCTACTCACCTCTTCCTACAAGCGAGTGGAACTTTGGGTAGGCAGTGTAGTGATAAATAGTATTTAAGATCAATGAGGTGTTAAGGTGTTGCAGAGAAAATGAGTGTGTGTGTTTTCCTCATGACATTTGAAAACAAAATGGCGATGTGATAGCTGATCTTCCAAAGCGCCTTGAAAAAAAGGTGAAAAGTTTCCCAATAATACCACGCGACCTAATGGCCTAATATGTGTGTAAATATGTTGAAAACATGTTTATCTAATGGACCTCATAAGGGTTTTTGGAAATTTTATTTTTTTTCTAAATTATATAGTTTTATAGTCAAAAACTGTTTTTTTTCGCTAAAAAATTTGAATTAAAACACGTGTACAAAATTTTTATTTTATGATTTCTAAAAGTCACGTTAGCATGAAAACGCCTTTCAAGGTATTTGACTTTGATTTTTGACCTCTTGGAGGTAACAAAATAAAATTTTCTTTATGACAAAAAAAATGTAGAATTTTTTGTTCATTACGATTTCAGCATCAAAAGTAAGGATTTGAAGGATGAAACTTAAGATTCAACAGTTAATCTTAAGAGGTTGTTAATTAATCTTCAGAGTTGTGGAAGGTGGAGGGGGTTGTCAGAGGGGGGGGGGATATGTAAAGGTCGGAGTTAGGGTTAGTAGGGTAAGTATTGATAGTGCTTTAGATTTATAATAGATTAGTTTATTTTTCCTAAAAACCACGGTAATGCAGTGAAAATGCAAGAAACGGCTTAAGATATTCGACTTTGATTTTTGACCTCTTGGAGGTCATAAAACAAAATTTTGTTTGAAACAAATTTGATGCAGAATTTTTTGTTCTTTTCGATTCAAGCATAAAAATAGAGGTTTTTATTAAAAAAAATAAAGTTGACCTTCAACTGACCTTAAAGGTCAACTCCAAGGTCAAGCTAAAGGTCACTGTTATCTGACCCCCTATGCCTTCTTCAACTTGTCTGAAACTTTTTTCCGTATCTTGCTTAGATTCTGAGATATTTCAGTGGGAAAATTATAATTGCCCACCCTGTATATGTAAGTCGTATTGTATACAAATTTTAATTAAGACAAGTTCGATATTGTTTTCCTCACGTGTTTGTGTTAAATCTATTTTTATTCGTAAATTTTATTCATTAGAATAAAAAAACTGATAAGATTTAGTCTTTATCTCACCATAAACGTGTAACATTTATTTTTATTCATAGATAATGCTATTCGGCTGAAACAATAACGCTTTGAGATTATATTTCGTCAGTCATACCTAACGTGACTTTGAGTTTAGAAGTGTAAGTAAGTCTATAATTCTTTTACAGTTTAAGACTTTTACATATATACACATTACGATCCTTTAAATCTTTTGGTACGTACAACCCTGTTAAATATATTTACTTCTCCATGGCATAGATTACTTATGAAATATTTTTTAGGTAATTTAGCTAATTGTGAAACTTGTAACAGGGTAGCAGTTTTGAAGGTAAACCACCACCGGAGCAATTAACCTCGGGGGACGCGCGATTAGCGAAAGGTGCGAAACTTATCCGCAGCGCCCCTTTCTCGGCCTTTAAAGCCTTCGACGATTTTGCTCCTAGTTCCGGGCACGTGAAGCCGTCTTTCAGACCTAACTTATCCGCTACAACGCCGCGCAATCGTCGTTGCGCGACTCGTGTGTCGTCCTCGCCAGCTAGCTGATTTCTCGGAGAGGGCGGTATTCGGGAGGGAGGCTGAAATCCCCTCGCTATATAAAAAGGAAGTAAAAAGAGAAAAAATGGAGGAAAATAAATAAAATAAAAAAACGTAAAATACTTTATGAAAGAGGAAAAATAAATATATAAAAAAAATACAAAAAGCAAAAACGATAATAAAAATAAAGAAACAGGAAAGAAAAAAAAAAGGAAATGAAAAGCAGAAGAAAATAATAAAATATTGAAATAAATAAAATTATTTAATAATTTAATAATTTAACAAATACAAATAAAAATATAAATGAAGACAGAAAGAATAAATAATAAACAAAATAAATACTACAAAAAAAGGAATAAACGAGGAGTGCATATAATAAAAGATATTATTAACCGCAGAATAAATACGTGCTACTCTGCGCGATCGGGCTCTATGCGCTAGAGTCCGCGATTCTCTCGCAACGGACTCTAGGAGTGAGAGAGAAAGCGCTTTCCCACTCGCGCGCGCCGTACTTCATGCGAGTGCGAGAGAGAAGACGTCTCTGCCGCACTGAGTGAGAGAGATAGCGCTCTCTCACTCGCACGCGCCTATTCCTACACAGGTGCAAGAGAAAACGCAACTCTCTCGCACTGACTACGAAAGTGAAAGAGATAGTACTCTCTCACTCGCACGAACCGCGCCAATCAAATAAAGATAAAAAAAGAAAGTAGCCAGCGGGGGTTACTCCAACGCAAATATATATAAAAAAAAAAGAAAATTATGCACGCCGCTAAATGTATAAAAAACTTACTTTTGGCTGGCCAGCCACGCACGCACAGAAAAGAATGCCGCCAGAAGCGAGACGCCGATATCGCCGGTTGGAGTTGCTCGGCGGGGCACGTCGCCTCATCGTTACGTCCCTGCGGTCTGGTGGCGGTGCTCGGAACGCTGCAGTGGGCCACTGCACACCTACACTAATCACACGCGACCGGAGCATGCCAAAAATACAAAAAAACTCGTCGCACGAAAAACTGTTCGAAATCGCGAGGAAAAGCAGTGCGTTTTGGCAGCAGCAATGGCGGAACTCGATTGCGAGGGTGGTCTGAAAAGTTTTCGACCTCAACGTGAAGATAGCAGCACTCGTCAATAAAAGCTAGCGAATTTCGTTGTTTATCTGTTGACAGTTGCTCACCAAAGTTTCAGCCATTTTAGATGCGCAGTTGTTAGTCGACAGTCGTTTGAGTGAGTCGATGTGAGTGTTGTTGTGAAAATGGACGAAATTGAGTATCGAGCTGTCATCAAATTTTTGTTTTTGAAAGGCAATACGCCTACGCAAATCAAAAATGAGTTAAACTCTGTGTATGGGGACTCTGCACCATCATTTACCACAGTGAAATTTTGGGCAGCTGAATTCAATCGAGGCCGTCAGAGCTTGGGAGACGTTGAACGTTCGGGACGTTCGAAAACTGCAACCACTGACGATAACATCGCCAAAGTTCACCAAATGGTGCTAGACGACCGCCGAATTAAAGTTAGAGAGATAGCAGAGGTTGTGGACATGTCCAAAGAACGTGTTAGCTACATATTAAATCAAGATTTAGGCATGAGAAAGCTGTCCGCACGTTGGGTGCCGCGTTTGCTCACGTTAGATCAAAAACGTGTTCGAATAAACATTTCCAACGCTCTATTGGCGCAGTTTAGGCGCAATAAATCCGAGTTTTGGCGCCAATTAATTACTGTGGATGAAACTTGGATACACCATTATACGCCCGAAACAAAAATACAGTCAAAACAGTAGACTGCAAAGGGGAAACCGGCTCCAAAAAAAGCAAAAACTGTTTTTTCGGCTGGTAAAGTAATGGCGACTGTTTTTTGGGATATTTATGGAGTTATTTTAATCGATTATTTTTAAAAAAGAAAAACCATTACAGGAACATACTACGCATCATTACTTGACAAGCTGAAGGCAGAACTTGCGGAAAAACGTCCACATTTGCAGAAAAAGAAAATCCTGTTTTACCTAGACAACGCACCGTCTCACACCTCAGCGGTTGGCATGGCAAAAATCCACGAATTACGGTTTTAGCTGCTTTACCATTCACCTTACTCACCAGACCAAGCCCCAAGCAACTTCTTTTTGTTCCCTCATCTAAAAATTGCGCTCGGAGTACAGAGATTTTCGTCAAATGAGGAGGTAATCACCTTTGCAAACAGTCATTTTGCAGAGAAAAACGCCGAGTACTATTTGGATGGGTTAAAGAGATGGAAGCATCGCTGGGAGAAGTGTGTAGAATTGCAAGGAGACTGTGTTGAGAAATAAAAAAAAAAATTAAGAAAAAATGTCTTGTATCTGTGTTAGGTCGAAAACTTTTCAGACCACCCTCGTATACTAGATGCGGGAAAAACTCACTAATCTAGCCTAAACTTAATTGTATCGTGATACGATACACGCCTATCTTTCAATGCTGGCGCGTACCGTATCTTCCCGTCCGAGACCGTCGCAATACCAAGGTACGACTTCACCTGTTTAAGCGGCGAAAGCGCGCAAAATATGAACACGCGCGGAGTACGGAGTGCTTTCCGTGACAAACTTGTTGAAGATTTTCTAAAAAAAGGCAAAAATTTTTATCAATATGAATATATCTGGAAAAAAAGTTTAGCATACTGAATTAGTTGATTGATTTCAGTATATAGTTTTTCAATATTGTAGATTATTCTGTTGCTCGCATATATTCACTTTATACAGAGAACTATACAAATATTGTAAAAACTCAAATAAATCAATGTGTTATGTATTTATAACTTGCTATAAACAATTAAATCATAAAAAATATAATAAAAACAGGATAAATTTAGTTATTCTTTATTAAAAAAAACCAAGGGCTTTGAAATCTTTTAAGCACACAATTTTAAAATTTTAAATAAGGGAGGAACTTATAGAGAAAAAATAGGCAGAATTTGTCAATTTGTATTGGTCAATTTTAAAATTGTAATCGATACCGGTCATATTGTTCATGAAAGAGATTTTCAGAAATGGGCTTTACAAGCTCAAGAGAATATTAACGAGGATTTTAGATTTACAACTTCGAATCATTGGGTAAATAATTTTAAAAAAGCTCACAGAATTGTAAATAGAAAAATTAATAAGTTTGTTACTAAAACACTCTCAAAGGAACAAATTATTTACAAAGAAACGCTTACCAATTTGTCATTAAAATTAAAAAACTTATTGAAGAACAAGGTATAGAAAATGTTTACAATCCAGATCAATGTGAATTTTAGTTGGAAATACATTCTGAAAGATCATTGACGGTTGAAGGAGAAAGCCAAATACAATGCCTGGTGCAATCTGTAATTTCTACAAGCCATAGTTATTCAATTTAACCTACAATATCAGGCGACGGCAGACTTCTATCGTCTCTTTTTTTAGTTCTTAAAGAAAGAAGTGGCAAATGTGGACCAGTTGTGCAACAAAAGTTATTTAGATCTGATAATATCTACGTTATGGCTTCAAAATCTGAAAAATTATCTACAAGTATTAAAAAATTATTTATAGTATTCATACATATTTAATGCATAATTATAATTTTTTAAAAAATTATTTGACTTTAGATCACTTCAGAACTTGACTTAAAGAAGTGTACTATCCGAATGTTGGTTCATCAACTGTTTAGTTGATTGATTTATGGAGTGGCTACTGTCTTTTAGCAGTGCAAAAAATCGAGCCTCAAAATAAAGAAGTTATCTTGGAGTTAACATCAAAAGGAACAACAAGTAAAATTCAGCCACTGGTTGTATTAGGACTTAGAATATAAAAAAATTATGTCAAACATTTCTCTGACAGTGTCATATTAATGAATGAAGATTTAAATCTTCATGAAACTAATAAGATAATAAATTTCCTACCTTTAGTACATAATCAACTGTCGTTACCGAGGTATGTAAATTTATTCAAACACGGTTGGTTTATAAGTGGTTACACAGATATAAAACCTAACGAGTTTGAAAATCCAGTTGATTTTTCTTTGGGGTTAAAACTTATTGCTCGCTGTGAAATAACGAGATGTTCTAATGTTGCAATTAGAAAATGTACTTGGTGTAAAAAAAACGTCATGTTTGAAACACTTTTTCCATGATCATCATAAATGTTTATCTTAAAAACCCTACTAATAAATTTATATAATACTTCTCATGCTAACATGTATCAAATAAAATCAATGCAGCATTTGTTATGCAATATACATTGATAAGATTTAAATAAGATATTTTAAAATACATAAAATAATCAAACTTTTTATGTATGTTTTATTTTCTTCAACTTTTTATTAAGGATTTCCTGGTATAACTTACTTCTTAAAAAATAATTATCAAATTGAGTGAAATAACGACCGAAATTCTATGATTGTACACAAATGTTAAACCGTCATCCCGCCTGTTTTTTAAAAATATTTCAAAGCCAAAGAACACGTTTATTTTTCCATTTCTAGTTTCAAAAATCCAATTTATCTTATTTTAAATTCTGAAAAATTTATAAGATAGAAGTACTATAGGTACACTTCTGAACTTAAAATCACGTTAGGTATAACTGACAAAATAAAATCTCAAACTGTTATTGTTTCAGTCGAACGGCATTATTCATAAATGAAAATAAATGTTGCACAAGCACGGTGAGATAAAGGTCAAATCTTATCTGATGTTTCATTCAAATGAATAAAATTCACGAATAAATAGATTCAACACAAACACGTGAAAAAAACAATATCGAACTTGTCTTGATTAAAATTTGCATACATTAATACATAATTTAATACTATTTACGTATTAAAGAAAAGTTCAAATACTAAATCATAAGACATGTAAACTTCGATATTCAATTTCGTCGTTATAAAACAATTTGTAATTTCGTCGAGCTTATTAAAAATTTTTAGCAATAAATTTTAATTTAACATTATCGTTATGAGTGTATAGTATTGAGAACTCGAAATATAATACAATATAGAATATTACGTGAAAACAATAAAATAAGCTTTTATCCGTGTGTTTTATCAGCGGTTTTCTTCCTATTCCACAGGCTGCAGGAGCGTGGTCGCGTAGCGTAGATTTAAGTATATGTGTGTGTTCACGTACATAAGTCTTGTTCAGGAGGAAAAAAAAGAAAGAGCTCGTTTTAAAGCTAGTATGTCGCGATTTCGGGTATTTATAAATAAGAGTAAAGTAAAAAGTTACGAGGCGGCGGCGGAGATCACGTATCCAAACTCGACTTATGCATGGATTCGCCCATGGCCTGGAAGCCTATTGTCTCGCCGGGTTTTCCCGGCCAGATTTTATCTCAAAGTGGGCTTACTCGAAGAGGAGTGATCCCGGAGGCAAGTGTGCGTGGGACGCTATGTCTCCTATGGCCGCGAAGACAAATATTTTATTTTATGAGCGAAGTTGCGTGAGCTCTTAAGAATAAACAACTAAGTTATATACCATTCTGTCCGCCCTAGCACACACGTGTGCGTGCAACAAAGGAAATTTTTATTATAGCTGGCCATAAAAGTCAGTCGGATAATAGAGGCTCCTTTCTTCCTTTTTAATCTCAGGTCGGTATATATTTTTTCGACTAAAACGTGACGAAAATGACGCAAACATATAAATACAATATTAATTTGTTATGATTGTTTCAACAGTCATCGAAATTTTATAAAGCGCAGATGGACGTAACATGCACGTCTAAAAGTTTTTCATCGTAACACATCGTTCAATAAGTCCCGAGACTAACAACGAAAACAACATTTTTTTTCAAAAATCATTTTTATTCATCAATATAATCTCCTTTTAGAGTGATACAATCTTTCCAACGCCTTTCCAACATTTCTATACCATGTTTATAGAAGGATTTATCCTTTGCATCAAAATAGGTTTGAGTTTCGGCAATGACCTTCTCATTCGAGCCAAATTTTTTTCCCTGGAGCATTTTTTTGAGATCAGCAAAGAGCCAGTAGTCGCTGGGGGCTAAATCTGGCGAATACGGGAGGTGGGGAAGCAAATCAAAGCCCAATTCGTTCAATTTTGCCATTGTTTTCATGGACTTGTGGCATGGTGCATTGTCTTGGTGAAAAAGGATTTTTTTCTTCTTCATGTGCGGTCATTTTGCTGCGATCTCCTCCTTCAAACGTACCAACAAGTCAATATAATAATCACTGTTGATCAATTTACCTTTTTCCAGGTAGTCAATGAAAATCACGCCATGTGTATCCCAAAAAACAGACGCCATAACTTTGCCAGCAGACTGCTGCGTTTTTGGACGCTTTGGGCGGCTTTCGCCAGCCATGTGCTACTCAGATGATTGCCGATTCGACTCCGGAGTAAAATGATGTATCCATGTTTTATTCATGGTCACGTATCAACGCAGGAAATCCTTTTTATTGCGAGTAAATAGCGATAAACAGCTCTCTGAATCGTCGACTCGCTGCTGTTTTTGTTCCACTGAAAGCAATCACGGCACCCACTTGGAAAAAACCTTTTTCATGCTCAATTTTTTATGAAGGATTGTAAATACGCTTCTAGATGATATCTGTGTCATTTCTGCAATCTCACAGACCTTTACTTTGCAATTTTTCATTACAATTTTTAACACTTCACTCACATTTTCCTGTGTAACGGCTTCCAATGACCTACCTGAACGTTCCGCATCGTTTGTGTCCGTACGACCACGTTTAAACTCAGCATACCAACGACAAATCGTCGGTTTGGATGTAGAGGAGTCTGGGTAATGTTTTTCAAGCCATTGCTGGGCTTCTACGGTGTTTTTACTCATTAACAAACAATGTTTTATCAACACGCGAAACTCGCTTTTTTCCATTTTTCAAACAAATTACAAAGTGACTTTACTCTAACCTCGATAACTCTGCTGTCTGTGATTTGATCGACGTGAAATTTTTACACGTTTCATGTAAAGGTTCGCACTCTATGGAAACGTGGCCAGTTTGGTACTACTAGCACCATCTCTGGGTTAGTCTCAAGACTTATTGAACGATGTGTTATCTTTTGACTGACGAATCGCGTATATTGTCACCACCCACCCTACCCTTTTCTTCGACAAACCGTACTGATGAAACGACTTTTGACAGCTGGAGACATACTTCTTGTGGCCCTTCACGTGCACAGATTATCAAGCCATATATACCGCCTTGTTAAGTTTAGTATCACGAATCGGAGATTGGTGAGCCAACTCGCGACTGGTGAGCCCTCCAAGCCCTTAATTCAGCATCACACAAGTGTCTTCTGAGATAATGGAGTTCGCGACTGGCAAGTCCTTCGAACTTTCGCTATCTACAAGGACAACTATCGTATCGCATCTAAGACGTCGGAGTTCATGAATGATGAGCCATCCAGACCTACGACGTATATCAGTAGCGCGCACCACTCCAATAAGGTTGTCGGAGTTTGTGACTGGCGAGCTCTCCGGACGCACGACAAAACCAGGAGCCCCAAGACGCCGAATCATCCGATCATCGAACCTTCAATAATTTGTTGGAGCCTTCTGTAAGCGCATATCCAATATTATAAGCCAAAACATTTATTAAATAAAATTGTTTATTCGTTCAAGCCATCGCGTGTAGTGTTATATTTTGTTAATCATTTTGAAATTTGGAACCGCTTGCAAATCAATAATATAAATTCGCCTCTCCTCCAATAAATTCAAATAATAAAAGGGGTTATTTATTCTCCTCATTATTTCTATTAGGCAAGTCGAGAGAACTAGCTCACGAGCGGATGGGTAGCTCTTCAAAAATCAAATATATTTGTTATACGAGTAAGAACCCAGATCAAACCCTTCCGGATTAGGTCCAATTTATTCTTGAGATAATAAATAAAGAATAATTTTTGGGGAAGAACTACAAGGGTCGCTTATGAGTTTAGGATTGATGGATTTGAGGTTTGGGGATTTATATTTTAAAAGTTTAAAATAACTTAATAGTGAAAAAATAATTTGCATGTAAATAAAAAGAAAAAAAAAATTTGCTACCAATCTTATAAAGATCAAGGACTAGGGAGTAGTGAACCCTGTTACACAAGGATGCTACATCTTTATTTTTCATCTATTTTTTAGATACGATTTTTTTTTCAATAAAAGTATGAAAGTTAAATTCAAAAGTTAATTAGTGAATAATTATTTATATCACAGTATAATAGTAAAATCACTTTAAAGGTAAAACACCCCCAGAAAACATTTTTTTTCCAAAAACTCCGTAACATGTCAATTTAATCTTTTCATTTTTTACATGATAGTTCAATTTATAATCAAATGCAGCTGATTTAATAAATTTTACATGAAAAAAAGAATAAAAATTGTACATTTACCTTTGGATTTATTTAAAAGTTCCTTAAACATTTTCAGATATTAAAAAAAAAATTGTTTTTGGGATGAACTTAAAGAGTGATTTTCACCCCTTAAATCAACGAATTAGCACTTTGAAAAAAACGCGTGTCTAATTTTTTTTTGATATTACAAAATAAATGAAATTGGTGACTTACGCCTGAGGTAGTTTCCTTGTCAGTGAATTTGTAAGCATGGAAAAAATTGGTCATCGTTATGTGATACAATAGTTCAATTTGAAGTTTGTCAGTGAAACCAATATCAAAGCTGTACTCGATTTTATTCTAAGGATGTATGCTCTTTCGTTTACAACAGTTAAATATTGGGTGGCAGAGTTTAAACGAGGCTTTACGAACTGCCAAGATGAACATTGCAGAGGTCGACTGAATGAGGTGAATACGCCAGAAATGATGAAAAAAATCTACAAATCAGTATTGGATGACCGTCGATTGAACGTGCGCGAGCTAGCAGATATAGTAACATAGGCATTACAAAAAGTGCTGTACATCTCATATTGATTGAAAATTTGGAAATAAGAAAGCTGTGCGCAAGATCAGTGCCGTGTTTGCTAACAATGGAACAAAAACAGTGCCGGTAGGATCTTTCAATTTCCAACAATGGACTGGAAAGGAAGAATCGACTCCAGAGAAGGCCAAGACAGTTCTATCTGCAGGCAAAGTCATGGCGTCAGTTTCTTGGAATACGTGATAATAGAATGTGGGATAATTTTCATTGATTATCTTCAAACAGAAAAAACAATCAACAGCGAGCATTATGCAAACTTATTGCAACGTTTAAATGATGAAATCAAGAAAGAACGGCCGCCTTTGGCTAAAAAGAAAGTTTTGTTTCTAAACAATGCACCAGCTCACACATCTGTTATCGCGATGGCCAAAATCAATGAGTTAAAGTTCGAATTGTTTCCTTCTGCTCCATATTCGTCAGATTTAGCTCCCTTGGATTATTCTTTTTTTTCAAATTTGAAAAAATGGCTCACTGATCGAAGATTTGCCAACAATGAAGAGTTGAAGTCGGCAGTAAATGGCTATTTTGAGGAGCGCGACGGGTCTTACTATAAACAAGGTATTGAAACTATCGAACATGGTTGGAAAAAGTCTATCGAACTAAAAGGAGACTATGTTGAGAAATAAAGAGTTTCTTAATAACAATTTTTGTGTTTTCCTTATTAGGCCGCGTATTTCTGGGACCACCCTCGTATAAAAAACTTTGTCATTTACCCTTTTTCAGACTTGCCTCATTCTTTATTCATTTGTCTCAGGGATTCGTTTGTATGGATAAAATATCAATATTCATCCATATATCATATAGTTGTAATATACATCCAAATGCTAAGAATATATCTAGAACGGTAAGGCACTCTTTCTTTTTCTTTTATTTTTTTTATAAAAATTGAGGCCGCGAATTCTATAACGCCCTGAGTGTTCGAAAAACGATAAAAGTTTTGTTCAAGTAAACAAAAGAAGATCGAAAAATTTTTCAATTTTTGGAAAACACGATTAAAAAAACGCTGCATCAAAGAAGACTCCTAGATGCATCTTTTTTGTCTTTTAAAATTTTTTTTGCTTAATAGTTTTCGAGAAAAAAAATTATATTAATTTGTTTTCAAAAATCGATGCAATTTAAGACTAAAATAGTGGTTTTTGTGAAAAAAATGAAGTAATTGATTCAAAATTTCTTCTTAATAAAAAATATCTCACGAAGATTTGTTCTGCAAGAAATAAAAAAATTTCAACGCTTATGCAACGTATTGTTCGGCACGCTAAGCGTAATTTTCAAATATACGCAGAATTAATATTAATACACTTATCGACTCCTAATTTACAAAAAAACTTTTTGAAAGTGCTAACAAGATGCACGTATTCGGTAATTCTCTGTAACTCGAACCATGTAAAACTTCCTCGCTAATCGAAAATTTCAATTCATCAATTTGATGCGACGCATTTTCTTGTCAATTTTTATCAAACAGATATTCAAATCCTCATTTGTGATAAGTTCATTGACTTTGCTAAGGTGTCATGAAATCGTAAAAATAATTTTGAATTTATTTCTTAATTTTTTTCATGAAAACACAATTTTTATTTAAAATTACATTGATTTTAAAAAACAATAAAAATTGGATAGAATTTCTTATCTGGAGAACTATTAATCGTAAGAAAATTTATTATAAACGGAAGAGATGCATCTAGAAATCTTCTTTGATATATAATAGTATCTTTTATATCAAGTTTTCCGAAAAATATTTTTCGTTCTTCTATTGTCTGCTGGACAATACTTTTATTGTTTTTTGATTGCCTAGGACGTTATAGGATTCGACCTCAACTGTTGAACCCTTGAGCATTCAGCACTGAGCCAGAAAGCTGTTTAAAAAACAGTTGTCTGTATTTATCATTTTTCCGGATCTTCTAAATTGTCAGTGATGCTTTCAGCTATTAAAGATTTTTTTTAATTTGCTCTTAATCATGGTAAAAATGAAAGACTTGAAATGAAAAATTTACCTTGTCACTTGTGTAATCTAAAAAGTGGCCGCTCGAAATCAAAACAACAAGAATTGATTATAAATAAGTTATAAAAACATTACAAAAAATGAAACCTTTCATGAATCAATTTATTTTTACAAAAAAATAATATCTGCATAGGAAAAAATTAATTTTAAGCATTTTTTGAGATATATGTATGGGTGTATGTAAGCAGATTTTTTGTCAATAGTATAATTTAAACAGTTGTTAATGAATCTTAATTAAATATAGATAGAATACTTATCTTATGAGACCATAATTACAGAATTATTTTTAAAGAAATTTATTAATAAATAGCCAAATTGTAGTACAAAATAGTTTACCAAAATCACAATTTTACAAACATTGATAGAAAATTTTATAAATTTTTAAAATATTGAGACGTAATTTTATAGAACATAAAAAAAAAAAGAAACACTTTTGTTTTTTACACTATTCTGATAGAAAGGTATTTAAAAAAATTCATAACCCAAATCGATTACAATTTTCTTTTAATTTGAGGAAAAAATTTGACAGCTTCTAGAAAAGAATATTAAATTATAGATGTTACGCCAGAAAAAACAATTATGCAATATACATAAGTCAAAGACATAGCAGGCCAAATGTGTGAGCTTTAACGTGCAGAACTCCACTGATCTTTGTTCGCCGGCGATTTCGCGCTTAAACTTCCGGGATGCGGGAGCCATAAAGAAGGAAATATGAAAGGAGCGAAATATCTTGAGATCGAGTTTAACATACAAGAACGGTTTATTTTACTTGAATACAGAGATACGTTGATTGATACCTTTTTTCCTACATCTCTCTTGACCTGGGGCCACTAACCGAATGCAGGTAGATGAAACAGCTTATGGGATATTGCAGGGGCCCGTACTATGATGTCGAACCGATGTCTCTGCTTCCAGATTATCGCTAAAAGAAAGACTTACCTTTTCTATGATCTTTCTTTCACATTGGCTTCTGTATTTTACTTAACCTGATACTTCACTTCGGGCTAGTGGTTTTAAGAGCAGATATACTTTTAAATTTTCAGATTAACTTTCTAAGGCTATCTTTATTTATTACTTAACTTTTTATTTAACTTTGTATACGTTACTTTCGAGTTGTTTACTCTCTGTACTTTTACCTGCAGTTTACTTATTTTTTATTGATTTACGACGACTGACTTTTACTTATTTACAACGGCTTATCACTGTACTAGGCGGTTCTTTACTCAACAGCTGTACTCAATTGACTCTGCTCCGTCTTTTTTTCGCCCTTTTAATACCCGTTCTGAGAATACTTCTGAGATAATACAAGATCGTTTATAGCTTCCTATCTTACAGCCATATTTCCTAGATTTTTCCATCTCCTTTCCTATCAACAGTAACATCATCGCATTTTTTTGGCTACTCATCATGAGGGTACGCGAGTCTCTCCTTCCTTCTGCTATTGTTTTACTTGTTACATCCTCGGTTCATGCACCCCATAGATCCCCTTCAATTATCTCCCTTGTTATAATACTTCTTCGTAGGTTTTTCGTATTGGTTACCAGAGTGGATGCATTCGCAAAGACAGAAACACTCTCAGACTCAGAATCGGAGTTAAGTTCAAGTTCCAGCAATATTTCCAGTTCCAAACTTCAACTGCCGGTTACTAGATTAAACCTTAGAGAAAGAGAGAGAGAGAAAAAGAGAGAGAGAGAAGATCGTCTACCGCTGTGTCTCTACAAAATAAAAGTGAGTTCTTTGGTAATTATTTTTTTTTCTTTTGTCTTAAAATATCCTTTTATCCTCCGAAGGAATTTTTGGCCGAAAAACGGCCGATCATTCTTTTACCCTTGATACACTCTCATTAAGAACTTCTCCAGAGTAGGGTTCGAAGCTGATTCTTTTTTGGAATAGAGCCTCCTAAATCTGTTCAATCCTGAAACTCACTCTCTTTCCTTACGAAATCTCGTAGTTTAATCCTCAGCCATCCCGTGCCCATAAGCTTCGGTGCTTGGACGCTAAAAGATAGCAGTCAGCGTATCTTTTACGCAAATGTAACACTGACGTTACACTATCACTTAGCTGCGATTCAGACTGTTTTTATTTTAAGTATTGGGTGTACAACTTTGCTTCCGCCGTTTTTTTCCGAAATTCAAGGCTTTATTGTAAAAAACTGGTTATACATTTATGATTCAAAGTATTGTCCATCGCTGGCCACTACTTTCTCCCATCTTTTGGGCAGCATACGAATCCCGCGTTGAAAAAACTGGTCATCTTTTGAATCGATCCACGAATCGATCCAATTTTTTACTTCTTCATAAGACCGGAAGTGCTGGTCAGTCAGGCCGTGTGCCATTGATCAAAACAAGTGATAGCCCGAGGGAGCAACGTCTGGAAAATACGGCGGGTCGGGTGGGACTTCCCATTTCAAAGTTTCCAAGTATGTCTTGACCACTTTCGCAACATAGGGTCGAGCATTGTCATGCTGTAAAATCACTTTATCATGTCTCTCGTAGTATTGCGGCCGTTTGTCTTTCAATGCTCGGCTCAAACGCATTAATTGCGTTCGATAACGATCGCCTGTGATTGTTTCAGTCGGTTTTAACAACTCATAATACACTACGCCGAGCTGGTCCCACCAAATACTGAGCATGACCTTGGAACCGTGAATATTCGGTTTGGCCGTCGACGTGGAAGCATGGCCGGAATATCCCCATGATTTTCTGCGCTTGGGATTATCGTACTGAACCCATTTTTCGTCCCCAGTCACAATGCGATGCAGAAATCCCTTCCGTCTTTGCCTTACAAGCAGCTGTTTACAAACACACAAACGCCGTTCAACATCTCTCGGCTTCAACTCGTACGGCACCCAATTTCCTTGTTTCTGAATCATTTCCATGACTCTCAGGCGTTTTGAAATGGCTTGTTGCGTCACTCCAAATGATCCTGCCAATTCTTGTTGCGTTCGACACGAGTCTTGATCAAGTAATGCCTCCAATTCTGCATCTTTGAAAACCTTCTTTTTTCCATCGCTATGCTGGTCTTCGACATTAAAATCGCCGTTCTTGAAGCGTTGAAACCACTCTCGGCACGTTCTTTCACTAATAGCGGCCTCACCATAGGTATTTGAGAGCATTCGATGAGCCTCAGTCGCAGATTTCTTCATATTAAAGCAGAAAATTAAAACCTCCCGCAAATGACGAGAATTTGGCTTGTAAGCTGACATGTTTAATCGAGAATAATATTATGATGCAGACACAAATCGACTAATATTTCGATGGCGTTATGTTTACAAATACCTAAGCTTATTGTATGACATCTATGATCTATTTATTTTAACTACTGCTTACCGCTACAGCCATCTATTGCAAAACGGCGGAAGCAAAGTTGTACACCCAATATTATTATCAATTATTTTATTAATTAACGGAAAACTGTCGATTACAGCTTACAACCCACCTGAGAATGAGCGTATTTAAAAAAAATATATCGGTCGTAAAATATTGCCTTATCCTTTTTTAGTAGCACTAATTATCCTTTTCATTGATAGCAACCAGCATGTTTAGTT
The DNA here is from genome assembly GCA_949987625.1 of Chalcis sispes. Classification (NCBI taxonomy): domain Eukaryota; kingdom Metazoa; phylum Arthropoda; class Insecta; order Hymenoptera; family Chalcididae; genus Chalcis; species Chalcis sispes. Next base: position 17,712,049 of record OX465098.1, on the reverse strand, counting down.
AAAGGTGTAACTTTACACTTATCTTTGTTACATTATTTTGTTGCTTAAATTTATTTGAATCCTGTCGCATTTTTATAAATAAAACGAGTAATAAAGCGGAGTGTACACGCGTCTTTAATTCAATACAATCTTAATAATAAGTACGTATTTATTTCTAACATATAAAAACTTTATCATTCTTAAACCATAAAAATTTCTTATTTAAACTTTTATGTACCTCTATTGTGAACATACGAAAATTTAAAGATTTTTACATATAGCCCTTTTTAAAAATAAATTTAGGCGTTTATTTATATTATTCTCAATTTTATCGAGATTTAGTCTTTGTGTATACTTGTGCGAATGTATACGTTTACTCAGGTCAGTGAATTTATATTTTATTCTTTATAAAAATTTCTGTAATGATTGATAGCAGTGCTGCGATTGGTTGTTTCTTATTATACTTGTATGTATTCTGTGTATCGGTGTCCTTTGAAGAGGAAGAAACGATGTTCGCTGCATTCTCAGTTAAAGTATACGTCGGTCTCTATACCTTTTTTTAGTCAAAGTCAAAGTACGAAAATTTTTATTAAAATTTTCTGAAAAATGATTCAACTGATTCAAAAGAGCAAATATCGATTATAACAGATGCAGCCGTAAGTCACTTGAAATATCGATTTCAACTACATAAAATGAAAAATGCTTCCAATAATAATGAATGGCTGTTTTCAGCTGCAGGTCACCAGAAAGTTGCAGTTGATAGGGTTAGTGGATTAGTAAAATACTATGCTACTATTGAATTGTTTGATAATTAATGTCGTTTTTTTCATGTTTTTCATAGTGAATTTAATTATATTAACAACAAACATTAATCAATGATATATTGACCGTTTTGTTGTAAGACCTTTTGCCATCTTGCGGTAAGTTGAAAAATTCCATGTTCGAAGAAGCCTTGGTTTTTAGAAGCGAAGAACTGGACCAACTCATTTTTAACAGCCTGATCAAAAGTTTTACCATTCTAATGGTTAAGAGAGTAAAACAAATGATAGTCTGATGGTGCTAAGTCAGGCCTATATGGCAGATGTGGCATCAGTTCCCAATTGAGCTCCATTAATTTTTGACGGGTTATCAAAGAGGTGTGAGGTCTGGCGTTATCCTAATGGAACATCATACCTTTGCGATTGGCCAATTCAGGGCGTTTTTTCTCAATTGCTGCATTTAATTTCGATAGTTGATGACAGTAGACATTCGTATTAACAGTTTGGTTTCTTGGAAGCAGCTCAAAGTAGACTATAGCCTTGTAATCCCACCACACGGAAAGCATAATCTTGTTTTGATGAATATTGGCTTTGGATGTCAATCGTCGGGGCTTATCCTGCTTGATCCATGATCGTTTTCAGACTACATTATTGTACACAATCCATGTTTCATCACCCGTTATGATTATTTTCAGAAATGGGTCGTTTTTATTACGATTCAGCAAAGACTCGCATATGTTAATGCGTTTGGTGAGGTGGATTTTTTTTGATTCATGAGAAACCCAAACATTCAGTTTGTTTACGTAACCAAGCTCTTGTAAGTGCAAGTAAACGGTTGAATTCGATATGCCGAGCTTCTCTGCTATCTCTCGAGTTGTCATATGCCAGTTAGTTTCGATTAACGCCTTTATTTTGTCGTCATCGGTAGTGGTTGGACGACAAGTATGTGGTGCATCTTGCACATTAAAATTTTCAGAACGCAAGCGAGTAAACCAACGCTGATACTGGCGTTCAGTAAGGCAGTCCTGACCATAAACTTCACACAACTTCTTCCAAGCTTGCACCGCATTTTTGCCCTTTCGGAAGTAAAACAATAAAATATGCCGATAATGCTCACTTTGATTGTTCATTTTCAACTTAATTTTTAACTAACTTGTTATTTACTAATGACGCTCAGTTTTTGACAGAAGATAGTGTAAAGTCTAACCTTTATAATAGTATATAATAATATACGCCACGCAACCCCTACTACATGAAATATGCAGTTCACGCCATCTATGAGAAAAAAGTGACATTATTATCGAACAACCCAATAGAAATAATCTTCAAAATTGTCATGTTGAATCAATACAAGATGGAAATGCTTTCGTAAAAAAAGTTCAATCGTATACTGACGCCATTAAACTAATCTTGTTACCAAAAGAAAATATTGAAGATTTAAGACAAAGTAAAATAAAAGAGTGACTCAAGGTCTCAAAATTGACCAACATTCAGAATACCCAGGTATGGAAAGTAGAAGTAGGTATAAAAAAAAATGCTATACAAATCGAACTGCTGCTCATTCTTTCACAAAATTTTTAAGTGAAGGGAAAAAAAAGAATGTAGCAATTATGTCGAAGAAGAATGTTTGCAGTAAGATTAAAGGAAATAATAAATCCAAAACTCATCAAGAGAAGAAAAATAGTATTTTTTCAATATTTAATTACCTATCCTGAAATTTAAGTACTATGTACTATATATAGTGCACACTGATCTATTGGGTAGAGAAAACCTATGTACACATATACATGCTTAAAATGCGCATACTCCTGTAATGTTTGTTGTATCTGTCACATACTATAATCAAAAAGTAAGACCAATTTTTAATTTAAATGTCGCGGGTTTATTGATTTGACAAAACTTTTTTTTAAGTTAGTAGCACTGTGAGAGACATCTGTGTCAAATTTCATGTCAATACCTTCATTAGTTTGCAAGTGACAATCGTTTTTGTGAACATTAAGAAGTATTTTCGGCGATTTCTTTAATGTCAGATTTTAGTGAGCAAAGAAGTTGCATAAAATTTTGTCTTCGGAATAAAATTTCTTGTGCAGAAACGTTCAGAATGTTGCAGAAGGCCTTCGGTGAGCAGACTTTGTCGGAACGAAATGTTTACAAGTAGTACAAAGAGTTCAAAGAAGGCAGAGACAGCTTCGAATACAAAGAGCGTCCAGGATGACCATCGACATCAACTGATGAGAAACACGTGAAAGAAATCTAAAACTTAGTGTTCAAAGATCGTCGGTTAACATTTAGAGACCTTGTTGATACTGTTGGCATTTCATTTGAATCGATTCAAGCAATTTTGAAAGATCATTTGGGTCTCAAACGCGTCAAATCTCGATTGGTTCCAAAAACACTCAATTTTTCTGAAAAAGAGCGTCGTGTTGATGTGTGCGAAGAAATGCTTTCTGATTACCAGAACGTCATGGAACGCATTATTACGGGAGATGAAACATGGATCTATGCCTACTATCCAGAAACAACCGATCAATCGAGCGAATATCGTGCCAAAGATGAAGCAAGACCAAAAAGATCACGTCAAAGTCGTTCAAAAATCAAGGTCATGTTGACAGTTTTCTTCGATTATCGTGATGTTGTGCATTCAGAATTTCTTCCGCTGGGCCTTACTGTTAACAAGGAATATTATTTGAGTGTTATGCGTCGTTTACGTGAAGCTATTCGCAAAAACAGACCGGAATTGTGGCAAGACAACTCATGGTTTTTGCATCACAATAATGCACCGTTTCACACCGTATTGATTATTCGCGACTTTTTGGTCAAAGATTTAACTCATATCGTTCCACAGCCACCGTATTCGCCTGATTTAGCGCCGTGTAACTTCTGGCTGTTCAATAAACTCAGAAGACCACTCCAAGGACATAGTTTTGACTCGATTAAAGAGATTAAACGTGAATCGCTGCGTCAATTGAAGGCAATTCCAGAAAAAGACTTTTCTGACTGTTTCTTGGTTTGGAAAAAACGTTGCATAAGTGTATTGTGTTGGGTAGGTAATATTTTGAAGGCAATGAAATAGATTCAAAAGAATAAATAAAGAATTTAAAAAAAAAGAAAAAATTGGTCTTATTTTTTGATCATAGTATATACATTTGTTATGAAGATACAAAATAATTTTATTATATTTATATCTTTTAAAAAACCAAAATATTCTAAATGTCACATATACGAAAATGCAAGCATTGAGCCTAGCTCCCCATAAAAAAAATTGAGCCAAAAAAAAGCCTTTATGAGAAAAATACATTTTTCATTTTTTTATAAGAAGTGCAGTATCATCTTTGTTTTTTTGTAAAAGGAAATAAAAAAACTGATGGAATCGATAAAGCATCACCTATAGCATTGAAAAAATACAGAATAATTTCTAAAGGTTAGTAAAAAGATGAAATAGAAAGATTAAAAAGAAAAAAATTTTCGATTTTTGAGAATCGAAAATTGATGAGTCACTTTTTAAAAATGCATAAAGCATGCAATTTTGATAATACCTAAAAACGAAGAAGTACGTAGGCGCTTATTTTTCGAGTAAAATAATATAATTAATTTAGAAGTGATTCTGAGAGGTAGGTGCAGTCGACCTGCATTATTTGAGATGGAATCGGTCAAATGCTATTTGATTTATTTATAAGAAAGGTAATGATCTTCCTGTATTATTATGTATATATTAAACAGTTAGGAAGTGATATTTTGATTGAAAAGTGATAAAAACGGTAATTTTTCTATATAAATCAATGCACTTCTCGAAGTAAATAGAGACCAACAGAACTTATATTGTATGTGGTATGGTGAGAAGCCATATACTTCACATCCCAATATGACTTACCAATTTTTTTTAGATTCCAGTACTTTCGTTACGTTAAAGTAATTCAATATAAACGATCGTAAAGTCCAACATGATAAATGTGTATTTTTTAAATATATTAATATTGAAGACCCATATCAGTTTATGGCGAAAAAGAATATTTTAATTTGAATAAAATTTATAAAGAATAAAGAAGGAAAAATTTAGGAAAATCAAAAAAGATGTTGTTTTTTTATAACATTTTAGTATTTTTTAAGAGAGTATTATCTACATATTAATTTCAATGGTCTTATATATAACTTTAATACGTGATTATTGTAAATAGAAATTTGTTGAATAATGAAAAATGCTAGCACCTTGTTATAGACTTTCATTAATTAAACGAAACCGCAGTTGGTAGTTGTTACCCGCTTCCCTTCACACACGATATTTTGGGTCATTTAGCATTAGTGAATTATATAACAGCAACAGACTTGAGGCTAGGATTTTATCAAAGTCCTATGGATTCTCAAGATTTCATAAGACAACCTTTTTGGGATCAAATGAGTCTTATCAATATACCAGGTGTACAAGTATGAAATGCGGATTTTAGACAACAGATGGTGTACCAATGCAGTTTAAGCTGTTATGATTTGACACTACGTCATTTTGTTGTGTCATCAACAAGTTCAGACGCGCATTAGTGATAGACTGAAAAAGTGTGTGCATCGTGTTGTATTATTGTGTTTAATATGTCAAAATTTATACCGAGCAAAGAGCATTCGCGGACAGCATTCATTTTTTGTTTTTATTTGAAGAAAACTGGTGCTGGATCCTTTCGGTTACTACGCAAAGCTTATGGTGAACATGCTTCATCGCAAGATACGTGTGAACAATGCTTTCAGCGTTTCAAAAAAGGTTACTTCGACGTTGCGGACAAGGAACATGGAAAACCGCCAAAAAAATTCGAAGACATAGGTTTTTAAGCATTGTTGTCCGAAGATGATTCGCAAACACAAAAACAACTCGCACAGCAATTAGGAGTTACCCAACAAGCTATTTCCAATCGCCTATGAGCGATGGGGAATATTCAGAAGAGCGGTAGATGGGTACCACATGAGTTGAATGACAGGCAACTGGAAAATCGCAAAATTACATGTGGAATTTTGCTCGCTCGGTACAAAAGGAAGTCGTTTTTGCATCGAATAGTAACAGGGGATGTAAAGTCGATTGATTTTGAAAATCCTAAACGCAAGAAATCATGGGTAAACCCAGGAGCACCATCCACATCGACCGCAAGACGAAATCGTTTTGGCAGAAAGACGATGCTCTGTGTTTGGTGGGACCAGAGGGGCGTGGTCTATTATGAGCTATTAAAACCTGGGAAAACGGTTAATACTACACGTTACCAACAACAATTAACCGATTTAAACCGTTTGCTGCTTGAAAAAAAGCCAGAATACCGAAAGAGGCAACACAAAGTAATTTTTCTCTATGACAGTGCTCCATCACATACGGCAAAACCGGTTCGCGACACATTGGAAGCACTTAACTGGGAAGTTCTGCCTCATGCGGCTCACTCACCAGATTTGGCTCCTTCTTATTACCACTTGTTTGCATCGATCGGTCACGCACTTACTGAGCAGCGCTTTGATTCCTAGCAAGATGTCAAAAAATGGCTCGACGAATGGTTCGCGGCAAAATGGGAAGATTTCTAATGGGGTGGTATTTACAAATTGCCCAAAAGATGGGAAAAATGTATAAAAAGCGATGAAGCATACTTTGAATTAAGCACTTTTTATTATTCTACCAAATTTAACGTGTTATTTTTTCTTTTAAAATCCGCATTTCATACTTGTACACCTGGTAAATATACTACATCTTTATAGATCTATCGCCAGATTTTTTATTTTTCGATAATTTTGGTTAACGATAAATGTAACAGTTTCTTGATAAATAATTTCATGAATCCATCATAAAGTAATATAAGAAATCCATACAAATAGTTTATATAAGCAATATTTACTACGAGTTCGTTAATCTGGTATTGTTATTCTTCAACAAGATTCTTAGGTCGTGATTCAAGTGTGTTTCGTCTAAAAATTTTTTGTTATGTTTGTAACGTTGCTAGTTATCATCAGCAGCTTCATAAAATATATAGGAATGAAGTAAGCGAATTGGTTGTCATGAGAAGAAATGTTAACCTTTATCCTCCCATGATGAAAGTAGATTTTTCTTCAATTACAGTCATTAAAAATCAAATGAATTAACTGTACTTATAATAAATCCTAATATGTTACAATTTCATCTATTATCCCAAACCAGAAATCGTTTGTGTATCATATACAATACTGTCGGTAACATGCGCTACCTATCAATAGAATGCTGTGTTAATATATTTTTAGAGAGAAATATTAGAAGATATATATATATGATCGAAAATCATCTGATAAAGAGAGGAGTTCGAGTTGAGCATCGATATTGAACAGACGTGTTTACAAATTGCTTCTCGCTATTAAGTTGTATGAAAATCACGGAATTTTCCGCGAATAATATATAATATTAAAGTGAAGTTTTTAGGCTCTTCGGACTACATTTGCAATTTGAAAAGCTCAAAAACTCAATATGGCTAACAATAGTCAATTAAAAAAACCATGCCAAGTAACTCTCAATCTTACGCTAAAAGTTTAAGGGGCTATACCAGTGTAAAACTCAAAAAATCGATATTTTTTTTTTTTTTTTTTGTCTTATTCGACAGTTTATACTTTTAAGGATATCCTATGAAATTTTCAAGGCCATATCTCTAATACTTTTAGAATGGCAGCCTCCTAAACAGCAACCGCTCGCAGGTATAAAATCGTTAGTTCAATCTTTAAACGCGTTTTTTTCGAAATGACATTTTTCAAATTTGCTGCCATCGTAACTCAAAGAGCAATTATCCGATTGACTTCAAATTTCATTTGAATACTCTTAAATATGTTTACTCTACAAAGACGTAAAATCTTTTTTTGATTAGATGAAAATTGACGATTTGGCATTTAAAAAAGCGACCATATTTTTGACCAAAAAAAAACTTTTTTTTTGATAGCTACATCATTTTGTTAAATTTTGATATTTTTCGAAAATTCTACGATACTGTATATAGGAAATATCTTCTAGTTTAACGACTTTTTTTTTTTGGTTTCAGCTAGTCATTCGGTCGGAATCGTGGCAGCAGTGGAGGAACTTTTTTTTTTGGCGCCTCCAAAGACAACGCATAAGTCGCTCGATTTTCAATATTTTTTGATAAAATTATGGAATATAATTTAAATATAGCTTGATGTGCTCTTATATTTTTAAAATATTTTATAAAGTATTTTACTTTTAAAAAATTCCCAAAAATCACCCAGATTTTCAGCGTTCACACTGGTATAGCCCCTTAATACCAAAAAAAAAGTCAAACGATTATGATTAAATCCATAGAAGGTCTCTCATACAACGATTATATAGACGCCTTAGAATCACTTACAGCTGTTACAAATATAACTCATATATTAAAAATTTCCGGAGCCAGGGTTTGTCCTTTTAAAAAATAGTGCATTAGTAGAAGAACTAACACACAAAAAAGTGCAAGTTAAAAGTTACTTATTAAATATCAGACCGTTTATTGAAAGAAACAAAGAGTAGCTATTTCTAATGTAGATCCAAGTATACCTGACTCTGTTATAATGAAAACAATGTGTAAAAAAGGCATTGCATAAGACTGGTCGATCTCATATAAACTCTTTCAGAAGGCCGGTGTACATTAAAAAGGAGAAGCCTAGTTATTACCAGAATCGGAGCAAATTAATTTTAACAATAGTACATGTTGGATATATTTTATCACGAACTCTACAAACTGTTTTTTTTTTTGTAAAAAACCAGACACGTCACTAAGTTATACCCACATACATCTAACGATACAAATATAATTAATCCAACACAAGCAAACAATACACAAAATGTTTCAGGCGATTCATCTTTTCTATCACTAATAAACTCAAAAAAGTCTAATAATCAAGAAAATACAAGTGTTTAATTAACAAAAGCATTCAAAAGACAGCCATCATCGTCAGCTTCAATTGTACCAAATCCGAGTGATTCAGATTATAAAAGTAATAAATTCACTAATAAAAATCAAGAAACCAATACTCAAGATTGTCTTTCTGTTGATAATAATGATGAAAATTTTAAAACGCCTCGCAAACCAAGGAAAAAAAATCAAAAATTGAAAAACAAGATAACCAAGTAACAATAGTCAAAACTTATTTAAATCAACATCTTAAATTTGCGAAGGAAGTAATAGAGATAAGTCCCGATTCATTTATTTAGAATTTTGAGAATTTTAAAAATTTCTTAGAAAAATCTTTTGGCTTGGATAATGTATTTAATTAAGCTTTAAAGTATAGAAGATATCGATAAACTTATTGAAATAGTAAATGCTGTTTAGACGATAGAAAATTAAAAATTATTATATTAAAAATATAATAAGATTGACAAAAATGAAGAGAAAACTCAAACGCAAAGTAATGAACCTAAAACGGAATCGGATCAATCTCAAAAATCAAATTAAACATTTAATTACAAATTCATTTCTTCTCAATTGAGATTTAAAAATTTTATTTTAGAACACTCGTTGCATACTCAAGAAAAATGAAGACCTGCAAAAAACTCTCACCGAAATCAACATTTTTATCTGCGTAGAGTCTTTGCTTTCTTCGACAGAAGTAATCTTCCACTTTTCTGGTTTTAAAATTTTTTTAAAACTTAAAAGATAGAACGTATTCAAGATGTGGAGGTATACTAATGCTTATTTGCAATAAATATTCTTTTATTGAAATTAGTAACACTGTTAGTCCTCATGTATCTAGAATTAGCAGGTATTAAAATTACTTCTTTAAAAGAACCAATCGACCTCTCTGCATGGTATCAACTCCTGGTTCAACCGTGACACAGACACAGTGGGATGATATTACTAATTTTTTTAATTCTGAAAAAAATTTAATTTTTATGGGTTAATGCTCATCATAAGCACTGAAATTGTGACAAGATTGATGTTAACGGGGAAGACTTATAAAAAGTATCAATAAATCAAATCTTTTTCTGCAAAATTGTAATACAAAAACACATATTCAATCTTATACCAGTATTTTATCAATCATTGATCTTGTTTTTTCTACCTTTAATATCTCAAATAAAATTAATTTAGAAATATATGATGATATTTTTGGCTCAGATCATTTTCCTATAAGCGTTAATGTAAGCGTAGAAAAAAATATTAAATATAAAAAGTCTTTTAATTTAAAATCTGTTTCTACTGACTGAAATGAAGTGTATAAAAATCTAGACGCAAGCTTTACTCGATTTTTATCTTTAAGTTATAATGATTCTAAGCCCAGTGAAAAATACAATGTTTTTATGCGTATAATAACAAATGCTTTACAAACTAGCATACCTATAAAAAAAATTGTAAATTATGCATCATAATCCAGTACTATGATGGGATTTAGAGTGTGACAAGGCTAAGAGAAAAAGAATAGTAACATTTAAAAAATAGAGCTTTTCTAAAAAACTTGAAGATTATATTGAATATAAAAAATGTTATAGCTTTACTAAAAAATTATATAAAAGTAAAAAACGAGAATGTTTTGGATTCGGATTTTTGAGAAAGGGATAAAAATAAAGCCCTCGCACATTTCTGAAAATCACCAAAACGGGTAAAAAATCAATTTATGACTAATCCTGATTGGCTGCCTAATTGTTCTGTTGAAAATGTTATTATGTTTTATGCCTATGTTATATTATATACATTCGTGTTATTATATGATTTAAAAAAGTTGTACATAGATCATTTCATTTTGGTATCGCCAAGATCACTTTATGTTAATTAGTGTTATTCTAGTAACGTCAAATCACTTCAGCTTAACTTATTTGAGTTACTTATTTTTGCAGTTTACTTACTCTGTCAAACAACATTCAGTTATGTCAAAGGATTTTTTCGTTTCAACTTTTTACAATTTTGTTCGATTAAAATCTAAGGCTTGATTTATTTATGGTATATATTCTAATCTGGTATATATATGATTTATATACGGAACATATAGTTTGGCCTAGAATTTCTTTTTGTAGGAAAGTATTAAAGTACATAAAGATAGGTTCTTGTCTAGACTCTGATAATTTTTAACAGTGGCTCAGAAAAGGATAAACTGCTTTATTAGCGATTCAGCGGTGATACCAAAAAGTATCTCTCATTTAATTGAAGATGAAAATGAAGCCAAACGTCCTATAGCTCGTATTCGTTTCAGGAATAATCTTCGTCGACAATACGCCAAATTCGATAAACAATCTCGAGTTTGTATAAGTCGTCTAACACTTTTAAATACAGAATAACAATTAAAGAATGACCCGTCATGCAGAAAATTGAATCTTTTACTACTGTTGTAAATCATGCTTGCTTCATCTGTCATAAAAATGAAGATGTACAGAGGCTCTCTTTGAGATACAAAATTGACATATTTATAAGAAAGGATATTTATGTCCATGATAATGCACGTTGCTGTCCTCGACACCTTGATAACAATGATTTTTTTTTAAGAGCTCTTCTTCCAGGATTATCGTATTTAAATAGATTAATCAGTCCAATAACAAAGGAACGGTTTTATAATATACAAACATTTTAACCGTACAAGACGGATTTATTAATGTTTTTCGTTAATAAAAATCGTGTTTCATTTTCACCAAAAAAGAAAATAAGTTTCCGAACAACTCAATATATCGTATACACACATACACACAAACACACACACACCGCGGGGAAAGGTGATACTGCCTATGCGGCGCGTCTCCAAGGTAGCGGATTGGGGGAAGCTCGACGTTCATTTACGAACGTATGGTAGGAGTGAAATAAAATAGCTCTCGCGGACTATAATCCAAAAATAAGTAAAGGTGTACAAATACCGTATTTCTGAATGGCGCTGAATTATTGCGTCGCAAACAGTTCCCCTAAGGGCAAGATTTAATTATATCAAGAAAAATAATTAACTAAACTCGCTGCTCCCAGAGTAGGCCTATTTATAAATTTGATATACATCCGAGATTTTCACAGCTTTTTGACCCCTGAATCCTAGCATCTTACAACCCCTGTCAATCCCTCAAAAAGATGTTTTCGGGGGTTGTGTTTATAAACACTTTTTATCAAAAGGGTAAGAACTATCGAAAAACGTTGGTTTCAACCAATTCGACGGGTGCTCAAAATTTCATGCATTGTGAGCATGGTTCTTTAAAAAATGAGCTTGTGTATCAAATTTACAGAAAATAATTACATAAACGCAATATTACAACTTTTGAACGTCTATGAAAATTTAAATCATTATTAAAACAATGTGAAGTATGAACTTAATTTACGCATAGTATTATATCGTTAATTGAACGCAGACACTAGTGTGAACAATTATATTTTATACGAATAATTACTTATTGTAATAACTTAAAAAAAATCTTTAATCACTTTCAGTATTCAGGTCATGCTAGAATTGTAAGCGATTCATGGTCAAGGTCGAATTAAAGGTCACTATTCGTTGTTCCCCTTCGAACCAAATAACTTTTGTAATGATTATTTTCGAATTGATGACTCCACTTACAAGATAAGTCAAATACATAAAATTGGCTCAGACATATGTTAAAGGGAGTAGAGAGAGAGAGAGAGAGAGAGAGAGAGAGAGTCATTTACCGGTACTCTAACCTTGACCTAGAACTCCATATTCAAAGTCATGGTGAGTTTTTCAAATAGGAATCACTACTTTCGACCCAGGATGTGGAAAGAACAAAAAATTATAAGTTTGGGGTGATATTTTTACCCTCTAAAACAATTATTATATCCACATTTTCATTGGGCTTATAGTCAGCTACTTTAAAATCAGTTCTTCACCTACAAAACTATACTAACAAAATTTAGATAATGAAATGTTAATCGAAATATTATAAATTTTTAAAAAAAGAAAAAATCGAAGAATTATTGAACCATTTTTTATAACTATGAAAAAATTAAAGTCATCGAATAACTAAACCAAATTTTTCAAGACAGATAATCAAAATTATCATGAGACATGTACGAGGTGTGTTCAGAATATAACGGGAATTTTTAAATTTCGATAGTCAAAATTTCAAGAGAGTCCGATTGTCAAAAATTTTTTTCTATTATGTTGGTACACATACCCCTGAAGTATGATACAATTTTCAGTTGTATTCATTGTTAACTTTGTCAGTGACAGCCGCTGAGGTTAGACGTGTTTTTATGAGCTCGGCGATTTTCGCTTGTTAAAAAAAAATGGATCAAAGAATTTGTACCAAATTTTGCATAAAAAATAAAATAAAGTATAACAAAGTGTGTGAAATGTTAACAAAGGCCTATGGTGAGTCCGCTATAAGTAAAACAAGGGTTTACGAATGGTATAAGCGTTTCCAAGATGGCCGTGAAGACGTTGAAGATGACGAACGCCCCGGACACGCCAGAACATCAACAACCGATGAATAAGTAGAAAAATTGAAAGAAATGGTTTTGAACGATCGCCGAATCACAATCAGAGAAGTCGCTGATGATGTTGGCATATCGATTGGCTCATGCCATAAAATTTTTTTGAATGTTTTGGGTATGAAACGCGTGGCAGCAAAATTTGTTCCAAAATTGTTGAATTTTGAACAAAAGTACCGGCGAATGGAAGTTGCTCAGAAGTCACTAAATAAAGTCAACAACGATGCAGAATTGCTGAAACGTGTTATAACAGGTGACGAAACATGGCTTTGTGGATATGATGTTGAAACTAAGGCTCAATCGTCCCAGTGGAGGCATTTTGGATCGCCAAGACCGAAAAAGGCTCGACAAGTGCGGTCGAACGTAAAGGTTATGCTCACAGTGCTCTTTGATTTTAATGGCATAGTGCATCATGAATTCTCGCCACGAGGTCAAATGGTCAATAAGAAGTACTACCTACAAGTCCAACGCAGTTTGCGTGAAGCAATTCGAAAAAACGCCCGGATTTGTGGCAAAGCAATTCATGGCTTTTGCACCACGATAATGCACCTGCTCACACTTCATTGCTTGTTCATTAATTTTTGGCCAAAAACAATACTGTAAAGATGTCCCAGCCTCCATATTCGCCAGACATAGCTCCGTGTGGCTTTTTTCTATTTCCAAAAATAAAGAGAACCTTAAAGAGCCATCGTTTTACAAGCATAGATGACATTAAAAGCACATAGCTGAAAGAGCTAAAGGCTATCCCAAAGAGTTTCAGAAGTTTTCCGATGATTGGAAGAAGCGCTGGCACAAGTGCATAATATCTAATGGGGACTACTTTAAAGGCGACAACATTAATGTAGAAAAATAAATAAATATTTTTTTTCAAAAAACGAAAATGCACGTTATTTTCTGAACATACCTCGTATGTACCAAGGAGTAATATTCATTGTTTTTCTCGCAATGGTATAGGACACTATTCAAAAATAATCTATCATACCAATAAAAAATTATGAAAATATTTAACAGTTCATCTAGAAGTCTTATAAATATTTAATTCACGTCTTGGATCAATTCAATTTTTTAATGGATTTTGACGTTCAAAAATCAAAAAAAGTAAATTAATAATACAGTTTAAGACATTTTTCCTTTTTTCATAAGTTATTGAGGTTTTGAATATCATTTTGTCATCTAATTTTTGTAAAGGTAACGAACAACTCTAAAAATGGCTGACTATAAGCCAAATGAAATTGTTCATATGATAATGATTTTAAAGAAATATCATAATAATTATGGTGCTGCAGCAATACTTTACACTAAATGCTTTCCAGATAGACAACACCCAGGTCATAGGACAATAAGTCGCTAAACCCATTAAGTACCAAATATACATGATGTTGGAGCTTGACTTTGATTTCTCGTCATTTACACATTAGAGATTTAATTTTGATGAAAATTGGTATCCAAGTACTTTCGAATCTACTCTTTTTGAAAAACCTGACGTTTTTAAAAAAAACTGCAAAATAAAAATATGGCCGATTCAAACAAAAAAAACTAAAGATTTTCGAAAAGTTTTCTTTGTTTTTGTTTTGTCAAAAATGGACAGAGTGTCTAGACCATTCGATTTTAGATTTATAGATGGCATAAATGTACACTCTTTTAAATCTATTTGCATTTTTTTAAAAGTTTTGGTTAGAAAAAAAAATATGGCCACCTAAATGTCGGAAAATTTTAGAAATGTATAAAAATCCATTACAAATAAAATTTTTGAACGAATAAAATTTTCAAAATAGCGGCCACATTTTTTTCCTTACAAAAATTTTCCACAAAAAACGAATGGATTTAAAAAAGTGTACATTCATTCCACCTATAAACCTAAAATCAAATAGTCTAGACACTCTGTCAATTTTTGGAAAAGCGAAAACCAAGAAAACTTTTCAAAAGTTTTTTTTGTTTAAATCGGCCATATTTTTATTTTGCAGTTTTTTTAGAAAACGCCAAGTTTTTCAAAAAGAGCAGACTCTAGAGTGCTTGGATACAAATTTTCTTTAAAATCAAACCTCATATCTGCAAATAACAAGAAATCAAAATTAAGCACCAACATTATGTACATTTGGTACTTAATGAGTTAACTCAAAGAGCATATGGTTCGTCAATGCAGGCGTTACGAATACGACAAAATGATGCTATTCTTGCAGTCGTTTATCTTGATTCTCATATCAGCACTCGCCGAGTTAAAAGAATAATTGGTTTACAAAAAAAAACCTTTTTGAGAATTCTTAATCCTTTGCACTCCGCTGTCCCTTCTCATGGGACATCATAATTCTAGCATATCACTCGGATGTCCCCTAACATAGGATATTAAGTTTATGACTGATTACAAGGAATTAAGTTATTTTAGCGCAACTTTTTGAGACATGCATATTTCCTTGAAGTTTTCTCTTGAAATAGCACAAGAAATCAAATCAAAATATATTAAAATTACTAAGATAAAAAATGTCAGCGGGTTTTGTGATAGAAAAGAACGTGAGAAGGAGAGTTTGTAGACGACTTATTATTGTCTAACGTACACAAATCAGCTTGCAATGCATATTAGGGAGTGTTTTAAAGTTAATCACTCTGTACAAAATTATGAAAAATAAAATATTGATTTTTTTGCAAATATACGTTTCTCGATGTCAACCAATTCATATAAGTCCAATATCACTATAATACGTTACTTGGTTCCAAAAGTATACTAAATAATACGAGGGTCTATAAATGCACATTTTTGCACCAAGCGTCAGGGGTTAAAGTCCTTAAATATTATGTTTATCGTTTAACTTTAGTTTAAGAGTTACTGTTTCATCATTTCCAACAGCGAATTGTGATTTTCCAATGGGTCTTGCAGATGATAAACAATGGATCTAGATTTTTTCAACTTTGCGCTTTTTTTTGATGGGTGGGGGCAGCCGGCCTTGTGTTTGTCGCCAAAATTACTTTTCAAGTTTAAATTGAAATTGAATCTATGACAGTATTTGATCATTTTTTTTTGGACTTAGATATCTATCTACAGTTTGAATAACTGTACCACCGGTGGTAACGATAAATTAAAACATTAGTACCGTTACAAGTTTTTAATTAAACTTTTTTCAAAATATTAATCAATAGATATCTACTAGTTTGCTTAAATATTTTGATTATTCTATTCTACTTTACTGAACAGAGCGATTGTTGAGAAGTCAAAAAAGATATTAATTTTTAACTTTTTTAAAAAAGGTTTAACACTTGGTTGAATGTTGGTTTAAAAATTTAACAGTTATTTTCAATATCGTTAAAAAAATTCGAATTTGACAAGACTATTTCTCATTTGTTCGCAATGTGTAAAAATACTAGCAATGAGTAAAAATCACCGCTTTAAAACAAAAGAACAACACCGTTTATTCGCACTAAAAATTAACTACAATAAATTTATATCTCGCGTTTTCCGTGAGCCCAGGGCACCAGCTACACTCGTGTAGCGCGATTTCTACAGCGGTACTTCCGTTTGCTCGGCTAGCTCACGGCTAGAGCGGTCGCAGGCGTACAGCATACAAAAACGGCCGAAATGCCGCGTAGCACGCGACGCGGTCGCACACACACTGCAGGCTAGAACGCGGGGACGATTCGGGGAAAGGGATGCCTCCTGGTAGCAGCCACTGCACCTTGGCACTTACCAGATATTCTGACACACACGCGGATACTACAAGGACGTTCGCTCGCTCAAATTTCTTTACAAAAAATAGGCCTTCGTTTGCAACTACTTTTCACGATGATACGGAACGGAGCGTCGACTGCTCGCTAATATCGTGACTTCTCACTAAAACGGACTTGAACGGAGTGAACGAGTAATTCCTGCGTGGCACCTTCGCGAGCGCAGGTTTTAGATAAGCGTTATGCGCCGGCGCAACGTACGTTTAAAATACGTTACACGACGCAGCCGCCCCATGCTTAGCGCTGTCGGCAGTTGACACTACCGCGTGCCAGCAGCGCGTGTTTAGGTTATCCACTCGCGAGTGCCAGTGTTGTTTTGATGTTCCTGGAGCGAGGAGAATCATCAACCGGTGTCCAGGGAGTCCAGGTAAGTCGATGCGTTCCATGGCTGGTAGGCGTCGACTGATTTGTCTCTTCTCTCTCCTTTCTATGTGCGGCATTGCGGTGGATCAATAGCAGACGAATCGAACGGTGAGCGGCGGAGAAGGCGAGGCAGCGGTGTCGGAGACAGCGATGGCCTGCTAGCAGCGGCAGCGAGGCAACGCTCCTAGGCACTTCCAGATATGTAATCACTTGCACTGAAAGGTTGTGCTTATGTGTTTCCTTGCCTCCTAACCTCCCCTTGTCCAATTTCCTATGGTGTGGTGTGGCAGTCTGTACTCCCCTTCCATGGTGCAGCTGCTGTCATGACTTTCCCTTTCTAATGACTGTCCGGGAGGTTGCAACTAAAGGGACCACGACAAGGACTGGAAGGAGCTTGGGAAGGAACCCTGTTGCAGTGTGTGCGAGCACTGCCATCGACTAGCCATGGGCTCTTGAGACTGGCTCCTCGCTGGAGCCTTACTTAAGCTCTGTACCTGGAGGAGGTACAGTACCTGGAGGAGGTACAGTATACACAGTCTTGCGTGGCTGTTAGTTAGGGCTAAGCGTGGCAGTCCTGCGAGACTGCCTAGATTGTAAAAGGGGTATCACAGGCTACGAGGAGGCTTACAAGCTATGCTTCGGCCTCCTCATGTGACTGGTGCAAAAACACCACGTTACAACTCCCCCCCACCAAACGGTGAATATGGAGAAAGTGAAACGACTTCATATTCACTGTTTGATCATAACTGGGATCTAACTTGATTGCATTCGCCTAGCGCCTTCACTTAGCCTAAGGTGAGCGGTCTCACCTGTAACGGTGTAGGTGTGCGGCAGAACGCTGTTGCGCGGACATGGTCTCCTGCAGCGTGGCTCATCTGCGTCGGTGTTCTAGCTAAAGTGTACGCGGTGTACGGGTGCACGCGGAATCACTAGGCGAACTAGAGTCTGAACAAATATTCTAGCTTGTCGGTTATTTACGCGACTGGCTCGACCCTTGGGCAAAAATACAATAAAAAACAAATAAAAGTACAAAAAAACTATTATCGTTACGCAAATTGTCCTAACGACGCGGTCTCTCATAACCCGCTCCAACATTCAATACCACTCATACCGAAAGAAATAAAATACTCAATATTAATACACGCATACTTTAAATAAAAAGAACATGTAAATAAGATAGCCAATAATTTTGATCATACCGTGCTTACCTGGTGCAGTAGTGGTACTATTCGACAGCCGCATTGCTGTTCGAAAAATAAAAAAACAAATTGGTTACCTTGGTGGCCCACTGCCAGTGGGCGGTTATGGTAAACATGCTGAGTTTGCTCGTTGCCTCGTCGGAGAGTGGTACGTAGCAGGATGCGAGTGCGACATGCAGCTGTGGCTCGTTGGCGGCACGAGCGGTTCGCGCCAACGCGGGTAATAATAGCAAAAAAGATCGAAAAGGGTGGGAGCAAAAAAACATACGAAAAATAATAAATAAAAATAAATAATAAAAAAAAATAGCAAAAATGAGGAAAAAATTATGTTCTGCTGGCTTGGGATGCTTTGTGGCAAACCAAAACAAAAGGGAAAAAAACAAAACAAAATAATGCAAAAAAAAAAATAAAAGAAACCAAACAAAAAACAGAAGGAGCAAGGAAACCAAAAGAAAAATAGCATGCAGTATACTGGCGGGATGAGCGGGATAGGCAATAGGGGTAAATGAGCAACACTGATCTTCAGAATATAAACTATAATATTTAAAAAGATACGAACAAACTAAGCGGCGGCGACATAGCGTAAAACAGCAAAAAAACATTTCTTGAAAGGAACGCGGGCGGTGCGGATGGGGGGGGGCTGGATAAAACTACAAAACATTTTTTTAAATTAAGGCTAGCTCGTTTAATTAATAGCTTACATACTAAACTAATCTTAACTAAATTTTATTACTTACAAACTAGACTTATTTATTAAGCTTACAGCTAGGCTACAATACTTAAACAAAATATAAAACTAGAACTACTTAATCTAAAACTATCTTAACCTACTCGGGTGCTTACAACTAACGTAATACTACGCAAAAAAAAAACTAACCTAGCTACGTTAATTATACTAGCCGCAGGGTTGAGCTTGTCTTTCAACAGCTCGCTCAAACCCTTTTCCAGAAATGAATGGACGGCGCCATCTTCCAGTAAGCCTCTGAGCTTCAAATTGCTGAGCTCAATCTTAAGAAAATAATCGATCTTCATTTAAACAGCCTTTTGAAGTCGATGCCCAGGGTGCAATCGTATTGCAACCCATCTGCCACGAAGAAAGGTAGCATGCGCCTTTCTCCATCGATGGAGACAGTCACATCCAGCACTCCCTGGATTGCCACTGCTCCTCCATCTGCCACGTAAATTTAACTAACTGCAGGGTTAAGATTGTCTTTCAACAGCCTGCTCAAACCCTTTCTCAGGAACTAATGAACGGTGCCATTGTCCTGTAAGCCTCTGAGCTTTAAACCGTTGAGCTCAATATTAAAAAAAATAGCCGTACCTCGCCGAGGTGCGGTTTACCTTGGATCAGCGACGGCGGCGGATCCAATGGTGCTGCCGCTGGAGATTCTGTTGCGACGGAAACCTTAACTGCGTCGCGCGGCGGCGACCGGCGTGGCGGGTCAGGATGGAGCTGCCCGCGGCGTGGCGCTGCTTTTCGGCTGCGCGAGGACCGGCGAGCTCCTAACGAGTCCCCTGCGCTGCGTTTCCTGCCCGTAGAGACGCTCTGCATCGATTACAGTCCCTGCGCAGTACATTTAGTTGCCCGCATTCGTAACATTTCGGGGCTCTTGAGCACTCCGCAGCCCAATGCCTTAGCTGGTTACAGCGGCGACACGGCTCTCGCTGCTTACGAGCTTGCGGCGAATTATCATGCTGGTGGTCGGCGGCATATGCCACTGCGCGCGGCGGCGCGGTGCTGCTGTTCGCGTAATAGTTAGAATTACGCTGCCGCTGTGGGGGCACGTCAGCGGGTTACAGAAGCGGCGGTAGTTCGGTCTGCGTTCCCGCCGATGACTTGGGGGCTGCTGCGCGCGTAATCGCTAGTGGACGCGGCTTTTTAGGCAGAGTTCGAGCTTGCGACGAAGCCGGAGGCTTAAATGGCGACTGCTGCTGCGGGAGGCGATCCTCCGAAGCGCTTGCGGTGGCGATGAAGTCCGTGCTATGACTCGTGTCGTCGATATCTATAAGGCGCGCCGTTTCTACGGGAGCAGCTTTAACCGAACGTACCGGGTGCAGCGGCACGTACGCGTCCTTGGGAAAGAACGACTCCTCGGGTGGCGGGGGAGGACGATAAGCCTTGTCCTGCAACTTCTTTGTCTCAAACTTTTTCCCCCAGACGCTGCAGCTCTACAAAATCACGAACGCGGTCGCGCGAAACAGCTTGCCTATACGCTGGATGGAGGTTGCGGCACGTGCAATCTAATTGCTCTGAGAATGACATTGGCGGTCGCACTTGGCCGAACAGATTGCGGAATTTCAGCAGAAACGTTGATATATCTTACTGCGGGCCTTGTGTCTCCCTGCCGATCTCCTGGCGCAAGTGGTCTTGCAGATTGTCGGCGCAATACTGCAACCGAAACGCGTCGACAAAATCAGCGTAAGTTTTCCAGCGGTTGTGTTTGCGGCGAAACCAATACCATGTCTCTTCGTCGAGACCCGCCGGCAAGGCTTCAACAATATCGTCGAGAGTCAAGCCGTATGTCTCCCGACACTGATCCAGGTTGGTCAGGAATCCCTCGGGGTCTTGCTTCTGCCTCCCCTTGAAAGAAATGCGCCACTTCTCTAGTATTTCGCACGTTTGCTTTTCGCGCAGAAACGTGGAATTACCGAGAATAAGCTGCGTGGCATTCGTTTGCGCGTGTCGAGGCGCTGAAGCTTCAAGCGGAGGTCTTAGAGGTGAGTAGTAACTCTCCGCTCTGTGCGGCTGCTGCGGGTTGAACTCTGCGGGACGTGGAGGCGGCGGCGATGCCAACCGATTCGGCCGTCGAACCTCCAGTGATTGTGGGTGCGGTGCGTAAGCCTCTTCGTTCGTGGGCGCTCCCCAATTCACGGTAACGCGCCGAAAAGCGGGTGGCAACGGCTGCGCAGCTAAATCGCCGAATGGGGCGGTAGCGTGCGCTGCTTCGAAGTGCTCTACTTCGGGCCTTCGCTGTTCTCGTGGAGCGTCCACGGTTGGCTCCGGATACGTTGCCGCGGTCCGTCGTTCGTCCGTCGGCCTCTGGCTCTCAACCACGTACGTCCAGAACGGGTCGAATTCTTCGAGGGCAGCTGTAGGGTCTACCGTGGGTGAAACGCGGTAGCTGGTAGTTGCTCCTGGGACGTACGCTCCACAGAGTCTGTCAATTTCATCGGCAAGTCTCTGTCAAGCCGGCCAACCGTCTGGTGTAACCGCATAGACTGCGTGCGGGGCGGCGCAGGGGTCTCCGTCGCACGAACTCTCTCCGGCTCGGTATCGACGATACGCACTCGCGGTATACGGGTATCAGGTTCACCCTGCGGCGTTCGTGCCGTCTCTGATGAGGTGCTATCCCATGCGCGCGCGGCCAGTTGCGAGAAAACAGAAACGTTAGGCGCTTGCGGACGTGCAGGGGAATCGAAGTTCGGACTTGAACTTCACGGTATGATGGGTTCCGCGTCGAGCGGTGGAAGGCGGCTGTCAGTTGCGCGCTCATCCTGCGCGAGGTTCCATGGAGCGGCGTCAGCTCCGAGCAGGCGACGGAGCTCGTACCTTTCCAGCCTTTGCCGCACTACGTGGGTATCGGAATTGATGTTGAGTCCGCATCGTATCGCGTTTTCGAATACGCGTCCGTCAGTAGCGGTGTAAATCGCGTAACGAATAGAACTTCTCAGGATTTCAGGCTCCAGAGAAATCATGTCACGATTGGCGGTGTGATCCGATTCCATTCGGCGTCAATAACAAAAATGCTAAACTGCGAAAAGGAAATAGAGGAAGTCACAACGACGAGAGCGACGACGTTCAGTAACGACACACGACGAATCGAAGTGACAGCACAAAGAGCAAATATCAACGCTTAGTATAGTCAGCTCAACGCAAATTCCAAAACTGGGACGAATAGCTCGAGTACGTGCTCGGTTAGCTCTGCTAAGAAAGTTGGCTTCCACCTAAACAGCTGCTGCTACGCAAACAAAAAAGAAACGAACACAAATACAAAATCAACTCGAGTACACTAGCTTGCAACCCGCTGCTGAAATTTAACTTGAACTGCTTCCTGACTGCTACAGCCGAATCCATTAACTCAAGCGAAGCTGAAAACTAGAAAAAAACTAATAATTCGCTCGCATGCGTCGGCGCGAGATGTGTATTGCAACGTTCTTTAAGCCGGTAACTGCGCTCTAGTATGGTGCCAGGCGGGAGAAGGTTAGGCTAGCAGGAGACAGTTACGGTCCGCGACAAGCTATGCAAAAACAACGGGAGAAGGTAGCGGTGATATGCGCACGAGGCAGAGTTCGATTGCAGATAAATGGCCACTGAGCAAGCAACGGTGCAATAACCGAAGATAATCCCGAAGGATACGAAACAAAATAGATTTTGCGCCAAAATGTTAAAAAAATATAAATTAGATATAATTTAAATTCACAACATGCAATATTATAATTAATACAATTAAATATCCGCCACTGCCATTTGCAGCGCGGTGCGGGGTCAGCGTGCAGAAAAACAAAACAAAAACAGCACAAAATAATTTACTTGGTGATGTGAGAGTGGGCGTCGGAAGATTCGTCGTATTGCGAGATGATGTAGCGACGACAGCGTACCCTGCAGAAGCGAAATACAAGCAAAAAAAAATAATTCCACGAGAAAACAGAAAACTATTAAAAAAAAATTAATGAATAAAAAAAAATTAATAATCAAAAAAAATAAATTTTTATCTTTGGGTTACTAAAGAGTGAAAGAAAAACCCGCAATAAAAGAAAATATTAAAATTACCAAAAGAAACACGAAAAAAAAACAAAAAAAATGGTTATTTTAACCGCTCAGAAGCGCCAGTCAAATATACGACGTACAGTCTGTCAAGTAAGAGCGTGGTCGACTTAACCGACAGGTAATAAAAGATTTCGCTCTAATTCTTTCGCGAGCCGATAGAGAAAAGCTTTGTCCTTAATGCATTGTCAACAAAGATTCAGTTGTCATTGATCTTTTGAAAGAGAATCACGTTAAACGCCATGAGTGCTAAGTACGCGTCGCGCTACGAGGCTGTGTTCCTTTGCATCCACCCGAAAGGTCCCAAAATGTCGCAATCAGCGGCTGCTAAATATATGAGAAAGTCGAAGGCATTTGTACAGAAGTGGATACAGCGATATAAAGTGGCTAAAAATGTCGATGATTTACCAGAACGTGGCTCGATAGGAAAAGTGAACAAAAAAGATGAAAAAAAGAATAGTGAATCTGTTTTCGCGGAATCCTGCTTTAACACTGCGGCAAGGACGAGCAAAATTAATCGCAAAAGGTTTAGATATATCCTACGAAACTATCCGAACCCATCTTCGTACTTATCATCTGAAATGGCGCAACACAATTAAGAAGCCTCTGTTGACTGAAAAACATGTGACAAAGCGACTCGCTTGGGCGCATGAGAATGTTGATAGAGATTTTGAAAATGTCATTTTTACTCATGAATGTTCTATATAGGCACGTTCTGTCCTCACGCGAGCCTGGTCAACTTCCACCAATAGGCTTGTTCAGCGGACCGTAAAACATGGAATAAAGGTGCATCTTTGGGGCTGCTTCTCAAAGCAAGGATTCGGCACTTTGCACCTCTTTACTGACAACCTAAATGCCGAGAAAATGATAAAAATCCACAAAAAGGCTTTACTGCCATCTGCCAAACGATGGTTCATAACAAAAAATGAAGATTGGATTCTGCAGGAGGACAACGATCCTAAACACCGCAGCAAGCTCTGTACTCAGTGGAAGACTCAATCTGGCATCGTTACATTGGATTGGCCGTCGCAGTCGCCCTATGAAAACCCTATTGAAAATGTGTGGGCATATATTAAACGGAAGCTTCGTGGAAGACGCACATACACTTTGAAGCAGTTGTCTTATGAAATTCGTTGGATCTGGAGATCCTTGCCACTAGAATACGCCGTCAAATTAGTAGAAAGCATGCCTCGGAGATGCCAGGCAATTATCGACGCCGGTGGTGACTGGACACATTATTGACCAAATCGCATCATTGTTTGTAATGTGTACAATGTATATATCAATATGAAAGTTTCATTAAATAAATTTTTTTATAAATTAACACGACCACGCTCTTACTTGACAGACTGTAACTTACATCGTGCTAAACTTCGTAATTGAGACGCACGTCCGCTGATACGCGATCCGGCGCGGCGCTACAGTCGCAGCGATCGAGCTGACGTCACAGCTCCACGACAGATAAGCACTCACTCTAACGCATGCGGGTAGGGATAATAGCGGCGGTACGCAACACTAACACACAAATTTCTAATTTAATTCAACAGCATGCAAGATAATTTTCGATTAATATCTAGAAAATTTGTACCGGCGGGCAGCAAGCCAAGCGCAGAGGAAGCAACGGTTAACCAGAAAAAAAAAAATTAATTATTAAAAAAAACTATGATTTTATCACTTGATTTATTAAAAAAAAAAAACCGTAAAAGGTTATATTTCTTATAAAATAATCACCAGTTTAATCTTTCAAAATTTACTTTACAGTTAAATCAAATAATAAATAGAAAAAACACGAATTTGTAATAGCTATCCCGGTGTAACGTCGGTAACGCTACTTTCTGACTGAATTTCAGTTAATACTGCAATTTTGCTTTTTAGAGCCTAAGGAGTCAAGCTTATGGGTTCGGGTTGGCCGAGGATGTTCGTGAAAGTTCTTAGAAGAGGTGTGAAGTGCGGGATTGAGCAGATGCAAGAGCCTTGGTTCCTAAATCGGAATCAGGCTCAAGCCCTACTCTGGATAAGGTCCTACCAGAGTGAGTGAGGAACAGAATAATCGGCCGCTTTTCGGCCAAAAACTCTGTTGGAGGATTTAAATAGAGATAGTAAAAAAAAAATAGAAAACAATTTTAAAATAGAAACTTACTCTCTTTATTTGATGTATTGGTCGGGGTGTCAAGTCCTCTCTCTCTCTCTCTCTCTCTCTCTCTCTCTCTCTCTCTTTCTCTCTCTCTGTGGTGTTGCAGAATCTTGATATGCTCTTCTTCTTCTAGGAGTGTAGGCAAAGAAAAGTCGAAGTTGTTATAAAAAGAACAGTTTATACGTTCGAAATGAAAAAATATATATATATATATATATACACAGTGTGTCCCATGGAAAACGGAACTTTTTCAAAACATCGATTTATATTGGCGCCACCTATTGGTGGATGTTAGCAATGGAAAGGTCCATTCTTAACTGACATACTGTCAAAATTGTATGACATTTGGTTCAATGGAAACAAAAATATCGCGCTCAAAGTGACAGTGTGTTTGTGGCATCGGTCGAAAAATGAACTTCGAACAAAGAGCAAATATTAAGTTCTGTTTTAAACTCGGTAAATCCTTTACTGAGACGCATAATTTGCTAAAACAAGTTTATGGCGATAATTGTCTATCCCGTACCAGAGTGTATGAGTGGTATAAGCGGTTCCAGGAAGGTCGTGAAGACATTCAGGACGACATACATCCAGGTCCTTCGAATACCGTGGTTACTCAAAGTAACATTAAAAAGTGCGTGAATTTATGAAAAATGAGCCAAAATCTTCATTGCGATACATGGAAATGGAATTGAATATGTTCAAAAATTCAATTCATCGCATTTTGACCGATCATTTGAATTTACGAAAGGTGTGTGCACGCTTTGTTCCACACAAATTGACCGACTACGAAAAATTGCTCCGAATTCAATATTGTAAGGATTTGATTAAAGAGTCAAAAAAGGACCTAAACTTGAAATATTCAATTGCGACTGGTGACGAGACATGGTGTTTTCAATATGATCCCGTAACCAAGCGTCAAAGTGCTGAATGGAAGCACCCAACCGAGCCCAATCCGAAAAAAAGTTGTCTTAAAAAGTCAAAAGTGAAGACAATGTTAATTTGTTTCTACGATTCGGACGAAGGGTATTACTCGTATTCATCGTGAATTCATTCCACCTGGTCAAACGATTACTGCTGTGTTTTATCTTGGTGTTATAAAGCGTTTGCTCAGCCGTATTTGTCATGTGCGGCCACAATACCGTGAAAAAGGGAGCTGGCGTTTGTTGCATGATACTGCCCCGTCTCATCGATCGAACTTGATCACGGATTTTTTGATCCAAAATTCCATTTTAACCATCAACCATTTACCGTACTCGCCGGATTTGGCTCCGTGCGACTTCTACTTGTTCTCCAAATTGCACTTGCCTATGAAAGGAAAACGTTATGCCGACGTAGAGGCCATTCAAAGAGCGACGACCGACATACCAAAGTCGATGGATAAAAATGATCTCAAAAACTCATTCGATATGTTAATTGATCGTGCAAAACGTTGTATTGATGCGGAAGGAGACTATTTTGAATAAAATAAATGAGATTTGCCGGAATATTGAGTTTTTGTCTTTATTTTAAAAAGTTCCGTTTTCTATGGGACACACTGTGTATATGTGTGTGTATGTGTAGAAACGGTGTGGCTCCGTGACGGATATCTGGCTCTGACTGCTCTCTGAATTAGTTGGATACTGTAGTAGATTTCTCGCGTTATGATTTCTTCGTTATGTTTTCGTAATAACGTTTCCTTCTTCGTAAACTGCGTAGTAGCCTTTCCCTCGAGTGCTGCCTGAGGTCTGCTGACTGTCGAAAATTTTGCGCGATATTTATGCGCTTTTCCAAAGTAGCGCCGAACAAATCTTCTTTTCAGAAAAATTCTAGAGAGGGTAAGATTTTCGGGCTTCCTTCTCCTCGGAGGGCCTCTCTGAGAGGGCGTGGAAGGCCTCTGCGAGGGTGTGTCGTCTTGAAATTGGAGAGAGAGTTTGAGAGGGGACTGTCCACTTTCACAAAATAATAGATAATCTTAAAATTAATATTAATATTGAATTTTTATAAATTTTTTGTTTATTATAATTACCTACGTAAAATTTGAAGTAGGCTACGAAAAAGAATCGTCTCCGTAGCTTGATTCTGACTATAATTACAATATTATTAATTTTATTCTTGTTATTTTATATAATTTTTATGAATCTTTTTATTGTATTTTGCGCATTATAATGTTTAAACTTCAACTAGATATTATTTTTATTTTACTGAGAATATTAACTTAAATATATGTTTTAATAGTTTTTCTGCATCTTGTGAGAGAATAATGGTGATTGTTATTTATTTATATTAGTTCGTGTTTATTTTGTAATAGGTTTTAGGCAAAATATCATAGTTTATTTAGTGTATTACGTTTAAATAATATTACTTGGAGTTCGGATATAATTTGTTTTTAAATTCGCATCGTTCTCTCATAAAATTCAGACAAGTACAAAACAACTTACAACTTGAATCTTATTGATTATTAAATTTTTTAAAACATTCTTTAAAATTATTCTTAACGTAATTGCGTTTGTATACATAATCGAATGCTAAAATATAATCTCAAAGTAATTTTGTAATAATTAATTCTAATGCATATATAAGATTTTAACCAGTTAAAATAAAATAATAATTTTAAAATATAGTCAATACTTTCATCCGCAAGTTTCTAGATATAATCCTAAAATAATTCTTAGCAAAAAAAAAAAAAATATTAACCAAGAGTTTTAATTTTTAATTAATTGATTCTCTTGTTTTTATATGGAAATTCACACTTATAAGTGTGGATTAATATTTAAGAGTGATAAAAATTCTTTTATGAATTACAAAGAAACTTGCGCGAAAACGTCTCTGTTAAAATATAAAGTTTCATTAACGCTAATTGTTAGTAATATTTATGTGCTTATCTGTAATGTTAGTTTTAACAAAAGATTTTATACAATTAATCGTATAATTGGCCGCCCACTGGCTTCCTTCTCTCCTTGTCCTCGTCCGGCCGCGTGTGCTTTTACGACGCGCGAGAAATGGCGGCGAAATAGAACAAATAAACGATGATATGCGATTATACTTCGCTGGGCAGCGGACAAATGGTAGTAGCGTTGCGTTCCAGTGTTCCTTGTACGGTTTTTACGTTGACCACTCTTATGATTCTGTCCTCTCCAGGATGTACATCGGTGATTCGGCCTAGCTGACATCGCATGCACGGTTAATTCTTTTCCGTTAACAAGACGACAGCATCTTTTTTTTAATTGAAAGTTGGAGTTTGCTCATTCTTGCCCTTTTTGTAGTTCACTGAGATATTCGAACAGCCATCAATTCTAAAAATGCTGTCTAGCCTTGGTGATCAAGCGCCATGATTTTAGACGATTTTCTGGAACATATATTGAATCATTTTTCGGCAGCATGTTAAATGGTCGCCCAATTAATAGATGTGCAGGTGTTAATGCTAATGGACAATTTGGATCGGAGGAAATTGGGCATAAAGGTCGTGAATTTAATATTGACTCTACTTTGATCGCGAGCATGTTTAGTTCTTCTAAGGTAAGTAGCCGGTCACCTATTATGCGTTTTAGATGGTGTTTTGAAGAACTTCACCGCGGCTTCTCACAAACCTCTAAAATGCGACGAAAGAGGCGAATTAACACGTTCACGCCGGCGCGCACCACCGGTGGCCCGCACTAGACTGTCTCATCGTCTAACCGTTTCTTTATCGGCGTTTACAGCCTCGGCAATAATCCGGATGCTTATTCGATGATATGCACGCACAATTTGGTTGATTTTGGTCACTGTTTCCAGAGTTAAAACAGTGACAGGGCGACCTGGGCGTTGGTCATCTTCAATGCTCACTCGGCTCTCACTGAAGCGCTTACACCACTCAAAAACACGCGCATGAGATAGAGAATTGTCCCCATAGGCCTCTTGCAACAATTTACAGCACTCAGTCGGAGTTTTGTTCAATTTAACGAGAAATTTGAGATTGATACGCTGCTCCTGTTTTTCGTCACACATGGTTTTCGGCACGAAAAAAAAAACACGTTCGATTCAAACCGCTACTGCACAAATACAATAATAGTGACGAGAACGTGTTTTGGTACATGCATAGACAAGATATCTAGATACCCAACGCACAACTCGTTTTTTTCCCCACCCCTCTACGGCGCCCTCTAGGCGCGCTGTCTCGTTATTTAATAGCCAGACCTCGTACACTCATTTAAGCGTTCCATGAGTGATTCGAAGGCTCTCTGGTACTCCTCTGAAGTTATCGCTGTGAGACGTTCGGTGCAAGCCGCTTGAATGCTCGGTACATCTTCAAAAAGTCGTCCTTTCAAGGCCATTTTTAGCTTGGGAAATAGGAAAAAGTCGGCTGGAGCCAGATCTGGCGAGTATGGGGCGTGATTCATGCGTGGGATCTGATTTTCGGCATAATAACGCTTCACAATGTTCGAAGAATGAGCAGGCGCCACGATGTTTAAATTTCTCATCCATCGTAGAGCTTGCACCGGGGTATTAAACACACGTTCACTTAAGCACGTCTATCTCGGCCACTAATAAACGGATACTGGTGAAAAAATTTTCAAACACTCCAGAGGGATATAGCAACATAGTACCGGTGTCGTCCAAGAGGTGGCGCCACTCGTACAAAAGCTGCAAAATAAGTTCGGGAACTTTTCCGACATACTGTGTATATATATATATATATATATATATATATATATATATATATATATATATATATATATATATATATATATATATATAGTTTTAGCAAGATGTTGGATAGCGTCTGCGCGCCTGCACGCCGTGAAAAACAACTTATGCGATTTCGTTGTAGACATTGTGTGAAAAAGGTTATGTTTTACATAAGTATTGGGTGTACAACTTTGCTTCCGCCGTTTTGCAATAGATGGCTGTAGCGGTAAGTGGTAGTTAAAATAAATAGATCATAGATGTCATACAATAAGCTTAGGTATTTGTAAACATAACGCCATCGAAATATTAGTCGATTTGTGTCTGCATTATAAAGTTATTCTCGATTAAACATGTCAGCTTACAAGCCAAATTCTCGTCATTTGCTGGAGCTTTTAATTTTCTGCTTTAATATGAAGAAATCTGCGACTGAGGCTCATCAAATGCTCTCAAATACCTATGGTGAGGCCGCTATTAGTAAAAGAACGTGCCAAGAGTGGTTTCAACGCTTCAAGAACGGCGATTTTAACGTCGAAGACCAGCATGGCGGTGGAAGAAAGAAGGTTTTCGAAGATGCAGAATTGGGAGCATTACTTGATCAAGACTCGTGTCAAACGCAACAAGAATTGGCAGGATCGTTGAGAGTGACGCAACAAGCCATTTCAAAACGCCTGAGAGTCATGGGAATGATTCAGAAACAAGGAAATTGGGTGCCGTACGAGTTGAAGCCGAGAGATGTTGCACGGCGTTTGTGTGTTTGTGAACAGCTGCTTGCAAGGCAATGACGGAAGGGATTTCTGCATCTCATTGTGACTAAAGACGAAAAATGGATTCACTACAATAATCCCAAGCGCAGAAAATCATGGGGATATCCCGGCCATGCTTCCACGTCGACGGCCAAACCAAATATTCACGGTTCCAAGGTCATGCTCAGTATTTGGTGGGACCAGCTCGGCGTAATGTATTATGAGTTGTTAAGACCGACTGAAACAATCACAGGCGATCGTTATCGAACGCAATTAATGCGTTTGAGCCGAGCATTGAAAGACAAACGGCCGCAATACAACGAGAGACATGATAAAGTGATTTTACAGCATGACAATGCTCGACCCCATGTTGCGAAAGTGGTCAAGACATACTTGGAAACTTTGAAATAGGAAGTCTTACCCCACCCGCCGTATTATCCAGACGTTGCTCCCTCAGACTATCACTTGTTACGATCAATGGCACACGGGCTGGCTGACCAGCACTTCCGGCCTTATGAAGAAATAAAAAATTAGATCGATTCGTGGATCGATTCAAAAGATGACCAGTTTTTTCAACGCAGGATTTGTATGCTGCCTGAAAGATGGGAGAAAGTACTGGCCAGCGATGGACAATACTTTGAATCATGAATGCATAACCAGTTTTTTACGATAAAGCCTCGAATTTCGGAAAAAAACGGTGGAAGCAAAGTTGTACACCCAATAAAATAGAAATATTGAAACTAATATTGAGAAACTAATGTGCTTTATAATCTAAAAATTATCAAAAGTAATATAAATCAAGTAAGTTTATGAATTTTATTATTTTTCGTTAACTGCAATATTTTTTATGTGAATGTAAATGCAGAAGTTTTATTAGTTCTTTGAAAAATAATTTCAATTATTTATTATTTTTATTAAATTAAATTTCAGACTTCTATTAAGGATTAAGTTGATTATGGTCGAAGAAATCTTAAATTAATTTATTTTCTGCAAATAACAGTGATGAAACACTGAAAAATTATGTTAATTTGCAAGAAGAGTTTAACCACCTAGATGTCTTTAATTTTTAATTGCTCGAAACAACATTGCAAACATTTAAAACAACATTTTGTAACGTGCAGTAGACAAGCCAGAACAAAAATAATATTAGGTGTAGTTAAAAGAAATCTATTATTTTTTAATTAAATTAAAGGTTTTATTTAGCATAGATAGAATGATACGATTTAGGTAAAATATGCACCGTTTTGTTCGATAACTTGTTGCTATTTTGAAGGTAATTTCATAATGCCTCTCTCGTAGAGACCCTTGTCCCTATTGTCAATAAACTGAGACAGTCGATTTTCACAATCTTCTCTTGAGGCGAATTTTCCACCTGCAAAATCATTCGTCATAGACAGAAACAGGTGGTAATCACTTGGTGCCAGGTCCGGACTATAAGATGGATGCATATAAACTTCCCAACCAAGCTCCCGGAGCTTCTGGCGAGTCACTATCGATGTGTGCGGCCTGGCGTGTTCCTGATGGAACACAATTCCTCTCCTATTGGCCAAAGCTGGCCGCTTCTGGGCGATTGCTTCTTTCAGACAGTCTAATTGTTGACAGTACAGGTTCGAATTATGAGTTCGGCCGCAGGGGAGCAGCTCATAGTAGATGATTCCCTGCCAGTCCCACCAAACACACAGCAAAACCTTCCTGACTGTCAATTCTGGCTTGGCCACCATTTGCGCCAGCTCACCGCGATTTCACCACGACCGTTGTCGCTTGACGTTGTCGTAAGTGACCCACTTTTTATCACCAGTAACCATCCGCTTCAGAAATGGATCGATATTGTTGCGATTCAGCAGCGATTCGCAGATGGAAATTCGGTCCATGAGGTTTCTTTGCGATAACTCGTGTAGCACCCATACATCGAACTTCTTTTTGTATCCAGCCTTATTTAAGTGGTTCCAAACGGTTTTTTGTGCAATGTTTAGCTCCTGGGCAATCGAAACAGTGCTTACGAAGTGTTGAATATGTGTGACATGAAAGTATTTATCGATACAGATCCAGATGAAAGGTTATCTAAGCAACTGAGGAGAGATATATCACAAAGAGGAAGAGATGTAAATGGAGCATTAAAACAGTATCGCAACATGGTGAAACCTTCTTTTTATTTTTATATTGCTCCTTCAATGATTCATGCAGGCATAATTGTTCCTCGTGAAAGGGATAAAGAAGTAGCCATACAATAGATAGTTAAACATGTCCATAAACAACTTCAATGGAGAGATTTTAAATTAAAAGAAGAACTGGCTCATTCATATATTGGTCAATCACTTTCTGGCTCATTATACTATATTATTTTTCGTTAACTGAAATATTTTTCATGTGATTGTAAGTGCAAAATTTTTATTAGTTCTTAAAAGAATAATTTTAATTATTTAATATTTTTTTTTATTAAATTAAATTTCAGACTTTTACTAGGGATAAAGTTGATTCTAGTCAAAGAAATGTGAAATTAATTTGCTTTCTGCAAATAAAAGTGATAAAAAAGTAAAAAATGCGTTAATTTGCAAGAAGAGTTCAACTGTCCAGATGGCTTTGATTCAGAATTGCTCAAAACAGCACTGCATATTCTATTCTAATGTATATATTCTTCCTATAAAGTATGAAGACATTTTTTCTTATCCGTTTGACTTTCATTAAATAAAGTAAATATTAAATTTGAAAAGTTATATATTTATATTAATTTTTTATTTTTTGTTATTGTAAGATATAATAAATATAAAAGAATACAACAAACTCGTCCTTTATTATGCATTCAACTGTCATTAAATATATTTATTTATAAATAAATGAAATATTAAGTTTTAAAATTAATGAGACAAAATTATATTTTTATTAATATTTTATTTTTCTTCTCATTATAATATTAAAAAAATTCAATAAACACTTTACAAGATCTTTCTCTACAACATCCTTTTTGTGCGTTCAACTTTTATTAAATATATGCTATTTCTTTTAATTACTATGTAACAGTAATACTATAACTTAATAATAAGTATGGTTTAAGTTAACGTTTTTAATAGAAAATGAAAAAAATAAACGTATTATCAGCAGTTGTAATAAATTAATATATAAATATTAAAGAGATGTAGTTATTTAAAAAGATTTGTTAATAAATTTACTTTTTATTACTTAAAATAAAATAAAATTCATTAGCATACGATAATAATTAAATTCATTTAAAAAAACAAGCCTTGTTTCCCAAAGTTTCACGTGTGCGACTTACGTCATGAATCCTGCAAACAACGTATCTAACACTATGTTAAGATATGTTAATATTGCGGTGTGAAGTGTACAAGAAGTAGCATGCACATTAGCATAATTTTACAAACACTAATACGTGTATTAAATTCCAAAACAATTTTAATTGTACAAAGTAAGAATATATATAGATAGTTCTATATAATGTATGCAGATAAGTTGTTGCTAATGGCCATGCCATAGGGCTCTCCGTTTATTATCAAAAAAGTATCTTCAAAATTAAAGAAACATACTTGACAATGCACAATAGATTTCAATGCTTTCATGTGTGTAAAATTGTTTGAAAAAAATAGAATTAATATTTGCGACAAGTTTTATTGGAAAATACAAAAATAAAAGAGAAATAAAATAAGAAGTCAGTTCTAAAAATATAAAAAAATTATACTTGACAATATACCAGGCTGCTCAATAAGTTTTGCGGTTCGATAAGAGAGGGTGTTGCTACTGACCTAAATTTTTGTTTGTTATGTTGGTACACTCTTCATATAAACGTATGTGAAGTTTTATTTTAATCTGTCAATTCATTCTTTGTTTACAAGCCATTTAGTATCGACGTATCACAGTATTTTTTGACAATGGAAAAAATCAAGTATCGTGCAGTGATTGAATTTTTATTTTTGAAAGGTTTAAAAGCAAAGGAAATTTATAAACGGTTGTTGAAAGTGTATAAGGGCTCTTCGCTTTCAATTAGTACAGTAGAAAGATGGGTGGCTGAATTTAAACGTGGTCGTACAAGCCTTGAAGACTATCCACGTCAAGGACGTCCAAAAACAGCAACAACACCAGAAATCGTAGAAAAAATACAGGATATCGTATTGGAAAATCGTCGAGTGACTAAAACAGATTTAGTAGAAGCCCTAGGCATCTCATTGGGCAGTGTAACCAATATTTTGATTGAAGTATTGGGTTTCAGAAAGCTGGGTGCATAATGGGTGCCGCATTTGCTAACAATGGAACAAAAACACATTCGAATGCGACTTTCTTAGCAACATTTAGAGCGTTTTCGAAAGGATAAGGTGGATTTTGTGCGTCGATTCATCACTGTGGATGAGACCTGGGTCTATCACCATGATCCTGAATCAAAACAAGAGGCTAAAGAGTCGTGTGAACCTGGTTCTTCGGCTCCGAAACGAGTTCGTGTCCAGAAATCGGCCACGAAGGTGTTATCATCAGTTTTTTGGGATGCGAAAGGAATTTTGTTTGTGGATTACTTGCAAACTGGTAAAACAATAAATTCTGAATATTATTGTAACCTTTTAGATTAGCTGAAGGAAAAAATTTGTGAAAAAAGACCCGGTTTGCAGAAGAAAAAAATCCTTTTTCATCAGGACAATGCACCGTGTCACAAGAGCATTTTGACAATGGCTAAAATCCATGAATTAAAGTTCGAATTATTGAAACATCCACCATATTCACCAGATTTGGCCCCTAGCGACTTCCATCTGTTTCCAGACCTAAAAAAATTCATGCGTGGAAAGCGTTTTTCATCAAATGATGACGTCATAACAGATGTGGAAGCGTATTTTGCAGCCATTCCAGATTCTCACTTTAGGGATGGAATTCATAAATTGGAATCTCGTTGGAACAAGTGTATTGATGTTCAAGGAGACTATACTGAATAATAAAGTGTATTTCAAACCATAAAATTGTGTTTTTCTTATCGAACCGCAAAACTTATTAAACAGCCAGGTATATATTGGATTTCACAAATTTCCTTTGCCTAAATTCGTTTTGAAATATTTTAATATAAAAATGATGAAACATGTGTCTAGGAAAAAAATATTCATTAACAGAAATAGAAGCATAATAATAAAAATAAATAAATAAAAACTTAATAGATGTTTCTAAAAAAGTATTTATGTAATATGTTGCTCAAATATGAAGTATATCTTAATTAATAAATCACTCGCCGAGTGAGAAGTCATGAATAATAGAGTAATCTTAAAGAATTGTACGGAGTGTGTAAGATTGTTTGAAAATAATATAATGAACATATGCATCAAGTTTTATTAGTATTTTATAGTTATAAGAAATTATTAAACAATTATTTAATTTAAAGAGATACTATAGTAATAAAATTGTTGTCAGCCGTAACCCATACTTGCCAAATTTTTTTCTTTTGTGAAAAGAGGTTGTAATAGGATCTATATATTATTGCATCACGCGTTCGTACTCTATTTTCTGTTCAAGATTCGCGTCGAGTGTTCTTCGAAGTCTATGTAGACGTTGATAAGCGATCGATTGCGAATTTCCAATTGCATGCAACCGTGCGAAACGGCAGACGAACTACATAGCGACCCGACGAATCGCGAGTCGTATTCAACGTGTAGTGTTCTTCACACTTGAAGTTGTCTAAGCAGTCGCGTTCCTTATTTATTTTACTTAATTTACAAGAGACCTTCTTCCTTCCGCAGCCTTACTGGGTTTCTTGAGCATAGAGATAGCAATCAGCATAGGAAAAATTAAGCTGCCCTATCGATAATAGAGACAATGTTGCTCCTGACCCGATAAGCATGTCTACTGGACACGGTAACTGAAAGAGTGGATTGGCTAATTTTAATGTGGATGGTAAATCTATGGAGCGTGGAAAGGCTTCATTCGGCGTCGAATTAGCGATAAAAGGCATAAATATGAAGGAAAGCCGTTTTTTAAATTCAGTGTGAATTGAATATACGCACGTGTCGATCGTCCCCTTAGAAGCCGTACTCAAGCTGTTTATCGCATCGATTGGAATAGAGTATTGTTAAATGGGAATTTTAAGTTGAAGAGCTAAAACTTCAGTCATGAAATGCGTTATTCTACAAGTGTCTAAAATTGTGCGACATTCTACAAACCTGTCCTTTAAATTCCTTACTCTCACTAAAGCGCTCATCATCAACTGGAAACGAAGTGAGTGCGAGATTGTATTAAGCGCGGTCGATTTTAGTCACGTTTGATTATTAGCACTCTTTGTCGTCGTAGCCTTTTGTTGTAAGTCGCTAGTTTTGACGGTGATTCTACCCTTATCCGTGTGCAAAAGCGGGTTATAGAATCCGTTACATTTTTTACAGCGCGGACTAGATCACTGCCCGCTGTGGACACGAAGGCGACTTCTACACAACCCCCCCCCCCCCTCCTTACAATCTCCCATTTCTCAGATAATGATGCTTTAATGAATACAGGACATTAAAACAACTAATGCTTCCCTTACATGACAAGCAATTTGCTAAATAAGCATTAGAGACAAACACGCGAGTAGCCAATTCTCCTTTTCGTGCCTTAAATGGATACATATCACGACTATTCGAATGTCGCCACTTATAATAAAATGATTGTACTCGCGAATTATTTTGTACTTGAGTAGTAAGGTGGAACGTCGTCTCGGAAATTAATTTATATAATTGGCCAAGCGATAGAGTTTCATCTAAACTAAGTGTTTCCTTCCACTTGGACCGGATCCTTATTGGCAAGACTTTTTCCAGTAAACGAATAAGAAAAGGATCGAGGAGACAAACCTCTAATGAATCTAAAATATTCATATGTTGACGCACCATATCTGTAAGCTTAGTTAAATCTTTAGGCGCGGTTTTCTCTAAAGTTGTGCGATCGATAATCGCATTTAAATGTCTTGCAATTAGGATTCTCTTCTTCTCATAATAATCAACTAAAAGCTGCCACGCGTTGTCGGAATTCTCATTACTAACGTCACACACAGAAATTTTGTATAGCACGTTACCCTTCAGCGAGTTTTTTAAATATACTGAATGTCCCATTTTAAAAAGCGGATGTCTGTATCTCAAGAACTAAAGATTTTAATAAACAGTTTTCAGACAAAAGTTGCTAGATTTTGAAGGGAACGTCTAACTGTGACCTTGACCGTGACCTTAAATATGGCCTTCAAGTTCATTTGAAGGTCGATTCAATATTTTAAATAGAAAGCCTTACCTTTGACCTCGGAAAAGAAAAAAGCAGAAAATTTCACGTCCAAAAAGTTATGACCTTAACCATGACCTTCATGGTCATTTCGAGATCAAATTAATTTTTTCAAATGAAAGTCTCTGTCTTTGGTTATGGAAACGAAAGAAAGTGAAAAACTTATGTGGGATATCTATTACCAAGACACTGACCATGACCTTGGCCATCACCTTAAAAGCTACGCGAAGGTCAAGTTACATTTTTTTAAAAGGTGACTTAAACTTTAAATCTTAATTTTAATACTTAATAATTCCGTTGGCATTCTCCTAACAGTAGACAATTAATGATGGTCCCCATAGTTCAGTTACGCATAATAAAAATTAAAAATGAAAAAGCAGAAAATGTTTTTAAAATAATTTTCATTATAAATTAACTTAAACAAAATTAGACATATAGAAAATAATTTTTTCAGCTAATAATACTTTTCTCAATAAACAAAGATTCTTTCTTAATAATAAGAAAAGTTTGATAGTCTTGAATTTTGTAAAATTTTTGCATTGATTTAACATTCTGACAGTTCACAATCAGCTTCAATGAATAACATAGTTTATTATAATCATTCTGGAAATGTGAACGAATTCTTTTTTGGTTAGTATCTTGATTGCGAATTTGGTTAGCATATAGTGGTTTCTGAATAACAGTGGCTATAAAGTGGTTTCTGAAGTTATTACTAATTTACATAAACTGTGTAATTTATTATAAGTTTATTTGAATGCGAAATTAAGGCATTCTTTTGCGAAATTTTGAGTTTTTTCAAATTCTTTTTTTCTTAAAAAAATTCGTTATTTAATTGAAGCAATAATTAATTTTTTTGTTCATTTTTTTAATTAAATTTGTTTTTTTCATTTATTTTATTTTTTATTTTGACATTTTTTCATTA
Source organism: Chalcis sispes (assembly GCA_949987625.1). Taxonomy (NCBI): domain Eukaryota; kingdom Metazoa; phylum Arthropoda; class Insecta; order Hymenoptera; family Chalcididae; genus Chalcis; species Chalcis sispes. The sequence continues at coordinate 17,673,233 of OX465098.1, read as the reverse complement.
TGCCTGACTACATAGCTGATAAAATTGTCGATATTCTCCTTGTGTTAGAATAATGTCGACGAAACTAACTTCAAGCTTTAATTTTGTATGCTGCTAGATTCTCCGAAAAACATCATTCCAATGACACTGTTATTCGTAATATTGAGTTGCGTGGCCGACAAGGTAAGTTTGCTCATAAAAGATGGTCCATGTTAACAGAAGATTATGCTAATAATCCTTCAGATAAGTTTACGTCAAATTGAACGAGAGCTTAATGTAACAAAATCAACAGTCAGCAGATATCTAAAAATCGTAAAGTATCATTCGTATCGCATATATTTGAACCGAATTTTATCGGTTGAGGATTATCAAAGACGACTTATTTTTTGTCAATAGGTGACGCAGCAGGTCAATAATGATGATAATTTTCTCAAATATATTATGTTCAGCGATGAGGCTACATTTCTAAGTACTAGCGTCTTGAATCGCCAAAATTATCACTTTTGGTCTCCGGTTAACCCATTTAGTTGCGGCCCAGAATGTCACTCGGGACATATCGCTATTGGAGGCTCTATAACTAAAGCTATTCGCGTGAAAAAAAATTGAGAAGTACATATTCTTATAGTTTAAGGTCCGCCCTTTCCGATAATGAACTTAAAATTTCTCTAAAATGTTATTAACTATGAGAAAATTCAGTTTTAACAAAAGAAATAATGATCTTTTTACACTTTCTTTTTTTTCAAATCGAATTTTGAAGGTGTTTCCGGTCTGCAATGTACCTGGAACCTCAATAACCCGTAAAATAAATATCTAAATTTTGCTAATTGTAAATTTTAGCAAAATTGAAAAAATTGCTCGAAACGCTTCAAAATATTCTAGTGCATTTTTTGAGCAATTATAAGAACTTTTCACCCTTGGTAATTTTTTCCGTAAGCTCATATTTTTCGAGAAAAAAATTAATGAATGTATACAAAAAAATTTTGCACTCCGGACGTCATTTTGAAAACACTAAGGCAAAAAATCAATATCTGAATCACGTATTTTTAATGCTTAGATATTTATTCCACGGGTTATTGAGGTTCCAGGTACATTGCAGACCGAAAACACCTTCAAAATTCGATTAAAAAAAAAAGAAAGTGTGAAAAGATTATTATTTCTTTTGTTAAAACTGAATTTTCTCATAGTTAATAACATTTTAGAGAAATTTCGAGCTCATTTTTGGAAAGGGTGGACCTTAAACTACAAGGATATGTACTTCTCAATTTTTTTTCACACGAATAGCTTTAGTTATAGAGCCTCGAAGAGCGATATGTCCCGAGTGGCATTCTGGGCCGAAACGGGTTAACCCACACTAGATGCGAGAGATTGACCATTAACATCGCTAGAATTTAAATGTATGGTGCAAAATCATGAATGGCTATTTGATTGGCCCTTACTTTTTTGAAAGCAACGTTGATGGACAAACTTATTTGCAGTTAATAAGGAATGAATTCCCTGTTCTGCTTGAAGAAGTTGATCTCAATATAAAAAATAGATTATGGCTACAACAAGACGATGCTTCTCCACATTGGACAATCATTGTAATAAATTATCTAAATGAAAGATTTAACAATCGATAGATAGGCAGAGGAGGTCCCGTGAAATGGCCACCTAGGTCACCAGACCTTTTATCGTATGACTTTTATTTATGGGGCTTTCTGAAAAATGAGGTCTGTAGAATCAGGCCAACGACAAAACGAGATATAAAGATAAAGATTTAGAATGCATGTAACGCCATACCGCGGAACATGTTATTAAAAACGATATCGCATTTCCGAAAGCAAGTCAACTTGTGTATTCGAGAAGATGACGCAACTTTTGAACATCTTTTGCCTTAAATAGCTCTTTTCATCCCGCCTCAGCTAAAAATACAGCATACATCGATGGATGATCTTGCCTTAACTGGCGGGGTCTCTGTTTAGTCTTGCCTTAACAGGCTAGGTCTCTGTCCGATCTTGCATTAACTCGCCGGGCCTCTGCTTGGTCTTGCCTTAACTAGCAGGGTCTCTATCCGATCTTGCCTCAACTGGCCGGGTCTTGCTTGGTTTTGCCTCGGGCCGGGTCTCTGCTTGGTCTTGCTTTAACTGGCTGGGTCTCTGTTTGATCTTGCTTTAACCGGCCGGGTCTTTGCTTCGTCTTGCTTTAGCTAGCCGGATCACTGCTTGGAAAATTTTCTGTTTTATATGTTTTCTAGGGTCAAAAGCAAGATTTTCTATTTAAAATGTTCAGTTTAACTACAAATGACCTTGAAATTTGTAGTTAAGGTTATGGTCAAGGTCATATTAGGACTTAAAATTTTTTGCTCTTTCGTTTCCTAGGGTCAAAAGTAAGGGTGTATGATTTAAAAAATCAACTTGACCTTCACATGACCTTGAAGGCTATATTTAAGGTCATGGTCAAGATCACAGTTAGATGTCCCCTTCAAAATTTAATAACATTTGTTTGGAAACTTTTTTCTTAAAACCTTTAGTTCTAGAGATATACATCCGTTTTTTAATATGGGACATCCTGTATAAATTTCTGTAGTTTCGATATGTCGGTACGCGAATCTATCATCGATTTGAATGTGCTCTTATAAGAAGGCCACGTCTCGAGCTTCCCATTGAAATGAAGCAACTCTGCCACCGGCAATTTTAATCAATTTAATGGCGCGTCTTATCGACTTGAATAGATGTTGCGTTTAGCGTTTCGTTCGGTGACCCGGATGAGCCGTCCAGGTCGTTAACTGTTGACGCGAGCGAATAAAATCTGTTTCGAAGACCTTCGACCTCATTGATCTCAAATATTATTTATCACTACGCTGCCTACCCAAAGTTCTACTCGCTTGTAGGGAGAGGTGAGTAGGGCATTTGCGGGTAGAGCTTGCGGTAAGAAGAGGAATAAAGATAAGTGTGAACTTTAAGCCGACGTCGAAGTTGACTTTTACAATTCTTTTAAGGTCATCTTTACATTTTGAGATAAAATCCTTTGTTTTTAAACCGCTAATCTTCCCTTTTACCTACGTGTACCCTGCACATTTCAAATTTTATCTTTACTATCTACCACTACTCTACTTTCCCAAAATTCAATTTGCTAGTAAAATTCGTTTGGTAGGGTATTATTCAGTAGATTTCAAGATAGGAAAGACAATAAGAAAGGTAAACTTTAATTTGACCTTTGAGCTAAATTTTCAGGTTATTTTAAAATCAACTTTATTATTTATAATAAAAACCTTTATTTTTAATGCTGAAATAGAAAGTAGACTTCGAAAATATTTTAGAAGTCAATTATCTTATCTTCGATAAGTAACGTATCTAATAAATTTTTTGAATATCTGATTTTTAATCGTGAAAATCTTTAACAAATTTCTGATTCATGTGACTTTTTGTTAAATGACTAAATTAATTATATTTTTTTAAATTTTACGTCTTGGCCAATCTTAGAAAGTACATTTATAATACAGTTGCAGTCGGGGCTTCATTTTTTTTTTTTTTTTTTATAAGTTTTCAAAATTTTAATTATTATTTTATCTTAATTCTGCAAACATGACGAACAGAACTAAAAATGGCTGACTATCAGCCCAATGATATTGTTAATATGATAATGGTTCTAGGGGAAAGTCATAATAATTATCGTGCTACGGCAAGACTGTACGCAGAACGCTTTCCTAATAGAAGACATCCTGATCATAGAACAATAAGTCAGTTAACACAAAGAGCTCGTGGTGGACAGCTGGTCCGTCGACGCAGGCGTCATGAATATGACGAAAATGATGTTCGTGTTGTGACTGTTCTTGCAATCATTCATCTTGGCCCTCATATAAGAAGTCGCCGAGTTGAAAGAGAAATCGGTATCCCCAGATGAACCTTCTTGAGAATCCTCAAAGTCCTTAGATACCACGTCTATCACATAACTTTAGTTTAAGAGTTACAGTTTCATCATTTTCAACAGCACATTGTGTTTTGCCGATGGGCTTTGGATATGATAGAAAATGATCCTGATTTTTTCAATTTTGTGCTTTTTTCTGATGACGCAAAAATTTAAAGTGACGGGGAGCTATATAGGAATAATTGCCATTATTGGTCCGACGAGAATCCTCACTGGCATAGAACAATCAATCATCAAAGATGTTGGAGCCTCATGGTATGGTGTGGAATTGTAAATGGGTATTTAATTGGTCCCTACTTTTTTGAAGAAAATGTTGATAGGAATACTTATTTACAGTTCATTAGAGATCAGTTACCAGTGCTAATGGAAAATGTCGATTTAGAGACGCGACGAAGAATGTGGTTCCAGCGCGATGGTGCACCAGCACATTTTACACGAATCGTACAGAATTTCTTGAATGAAAACTACAATGGTAGACGGATTGAACGAGGAGGTCCTATAAACAGGCCTACTTGTTCACCTGATATGACATCCCCGGATTTTTTTTTTATGGGGCTACATAACAAATGTTATTTTTGAACAACAGCCTACGACAAGATTAAACATGAAAGACCGCATTAGTCGAGCATGTGCTGCGATCCCAAGACAAACTTTGCTTAACACCGTGCACCATTTTAATACATTGTTGTCGGGACACGTAAAAATACGTTTTTCGCAAACAGTGAGTAGAGCGCAGGCCACATTCATAATAACGATGAAGAATACATTCTATACATAGACAAGAAAATAAAAGTTTAATAAAAAAATTCAAAGCCTTTTTAAATTTATAGTGATTTCTTTGTGAAAATAAAATTCACGCACATTTTTCAATAAATTGCCCGCTCCAGCCATAATGCTCCAGTACAAAACGCCCGACCACAATGTGTTAAAAGACGTTTGCTTTTGTGCCTTGAAGCAGAGGGATGCAACTATGAATATTTGCTTCGAGATCGAATTATTAATCGTAAAACCAGTGAGAGGCGAGGGGATTTTAATTCACCTCCCTAAATAGTAAGAGGCTAGGGGACTCACTTTAAACCAGCACCCTTAATAGTGAGAGGCGAGGCGACTCACTTCAAACCAGCATCCCGGAAAATGAGAGGCAAGGGGACTCACTTTAATCTATCACCCCAAATAGTGAGAGACAAGGGGACTCACTTTAATCCAGCACCCCAAAGGAAACAGAGCTTACTACGTCCACGTCGTTGTTTCAGGCAACTGGACCTGTTTGTCCAATCCATGAACCATTGTAATTTTTATCCGAGAAATTCCACATAATCCATGTAAAATGTACTAGTGAACCATTATTCTGGCAACACAATCTTTGTCACTTGTCTAAATCGAGATTTTTTATTAGTTCTGGTAATTGATCTCTAACAAACTGTCCATAGATATTCCTATTGACACTTTCATCAAAAATGTACGAACTAATGACATTTCCGTTAACAATCCTACATCATACCCATAAGGCTCCAAGGTTGTGGTAATTTACTGTCCTACGCCAGTGAGGATTCTCGCCAATAAGGGTAATTATGACTATTGCTTTCTCAGCCACTTTAAGATTTAGTTTTATTAGAGAAAAAGCATAAAATTTAAATAATTAGAATCATTTTTTATCATATCTAAAGTCTATTTGTAAAACACAATGTGACTTTAAAACAACGAAACTAACTCATGAACTAAAATTATGTGATAAGCATGTGTCTAAGGACTTTGAGAATTCTCAGAGAAGATCTTAATGGAATAATGAATGGATTTAGCTACTGCTTGGTTACTGATAATATGAGGGTCTAGATAAATGATTACAAGAACAGTCAAAATAGGAGTATTGTTATTGTCGTATTCGTGGTAATAACATATTCAACCCATCTTCACCAATGGATTAAATTTCGAGTAAAGAGCGTGGATAAGCATAAAATTTGAGATTGATGTGGTGATGTTAGGTCGAAGAAGGTTATTGGATTATTAATTTATTTTTCCTACAAACCACGGTAATGCAGTGAAAATGCAAGAAACGGCTTAAGATATTCGACCTTGATTTTTGATCTCTTGGAGGTCATAAAACAAAATTTTGTTTAAAACAAATTTGATGTTGAATTTGTTGCTCTTTCCGATTACAGTATAAAAAAATAGCGTTTTCTATTAAAAAAAATAAAGTTGATGTTTAACTGACCTAAAAGGTCAACTCCAAGGTCAAGCTGAAGGTTACTGTTATCTGCCCCTTTATGCCTTCTTTAACTTTTGTCTAAAACTTTTTTCCGTATCTTGCTTAGATTCTGAGATATTTAGGTGAAGAAATTAAAATGGCGCACCCTATATAACTCAAAGAATGAAACAAATCAAAAGTTGTAGAATTATAATGTTAATTATTATTGTTCATGTAAAGATAAAAACTAATTTAAATAATTTGTTATATTTTCAATAAATAAATCATCTGAATAAAAATAAAATTCCGTTTTCATAAATAATAATAATTTTTAAAACAATTGGTTTTTCTCACGTCTCTCATCTTTCTATAGTCTATGGAGTATAGTATAGAGTCTGAATAAGAGTCCGGCTGAAAAGTTTGTAGGGTAACATGGTAAAACACATTGTTTTGGTGAACTTCGATATTATTATTCAATATAGTTACATTAGAAGGCGATACAACAGTTATAACGCCCATATAATTTTTCGACACTATTTTCATAGTACGATTTCTCTTTAGCCTCAAAATAGACCTCAGTTTCAGCGATTACCTCTTCATTAGAGCTGAATTTTTTTTCAGCGAGCATTCTTTTGAGATGAAAACGGGAAAAAGTCATTAGAAGCAAGATCTGGAGAATATGGTGGATGGGGAAGCAATTCGTAGCCTTATCCATGCAATTTTGTCATCGTTTTCATTGATTCGTAACAAGGTGCATTGTCTTGATGAAACAGCACTTTTTCTTCTTTAAATAGGGCATTTTTTTCGTGATTTCATTCTTCACGCTCCAACAATGCCATGCAATAATCGCTGTTGATGGTCTGGCTTATTTCATGGTGATCGATGAATATTATACCGTGCGCATCCCAGAATACTGATGCCATAACCTTGCCAACCGACTGTTGCATCTTTCCACGCTTTGGATTCGGTTCATCGCGTGCAGTTCACTCGGCTGACTGTCGATTAAACTCTAGAGTGTAGTGATGGAGCCATGTTTCATCCATTGTCACATATCGTCTGAAAAATTTGTTTTTATTACGGTTGTATATCGCTAAACATTGCTCCGAATCATCAACACGTTCTTCCTTTTGATCGATTGTCAGCTCGCGCGGCACCCACTTTGCACACAGCTTTTGCATATCCAAATATTCATACACGATATGTCACAACTCGTTCCTTTGATATCTTTAGAGTCTCAGCTATTTCGATTAACTTCACTTGACGATCATTCAATATTATTTTGTAAACTTTTTTGATGTTTTCGTCGGGATCAGCCTCTTCCAGATGTCCACTGCGTGCATCGTCTTCGACGCTCATTTCGCCTTGTTTAAATTTAGCTATTCACTTCCCAACGGTTGATTTCCCTGGTGCAGAGTCTGAATAATGTTTATCAAGCCAAGCCTTAGCTTCCGCAGTATTTTTTTCACAAAAAAGCAATGCTTCATTAACACACGAAATTCTTTTTTATCCATTTTTTTCACAATAACGTAAGTTGCTTCACTCACAATGCTATATCTCACGAACCAATTATCCGAAAGCTGTTAAATTTATACAAGTATAGTTTGAAGATTGATACTAACTAAAAATCATATAGATTTAATTTTAGTAACGCCATCTATGTATCAGCCTACGAACTTTTCAGCCGATCTGTTAATTTGTTTATGTGCATACCATTTGTGCACTTATATTTTTTCGACATGCGCTAAAGTTAGCGACGAGCGCTTGATCAGTTGAGCTTCATATTTGTCCATGTGAGGGCTTTTTTATATGTAATCAGATATTATTTACGATAATTTTTTAACAGAATTATTCAATAGAGATCGTATCTTGATTAATATAGTGATTATTTGTTTTCTTGGTATTTTTCAATCCGCTTAGCCTCAATAGAAATATTCAGCTGTGTAACGTTGGTTGCGACGTCACCATGCGTTAATTTGAATAACGCAAACTCGTAGTTGCCTTTTTGAGCCTAAGCAGTCAAGCTTACGGGCTCGGGATGGCGGAGGAGATTTGAAGCTTTATCTTTTCTTTCTTTTGAGGATGCGGTGGTGTAGTTCGGGATTGAGCGCACGTCTAGGCCAAAACTCAGGCCAGCTACACCGCTCCGGATAAGGACCTAACCGATGTAATATTAGGTAAAAGGTAGTTAGCCAAAACTCAGGCTAAGTTTACCTTTGGGTGGATATAGAATAGATAAAAGTAACATATAGAGAAGAAAAAGAAAACAAAATATACCATACAAAATTTAAATTTAAAGTCATTTTTTATTGATTTTGTATTTTGCTGTGATAAATCCTCTCTCTCTCTGTCTCTCTCTCTCTGTCTTTCTGTTGCTGTGGCTCACTTCTCGTCGTCTTCTTCCTCTTTATTTATTCGAAAAATTGGATAGTCTGCTTGTCGTAGTTGCTTCGTAGTTGCTTCCTCGTAATCGTGTGGATGATGCGTAGTGGTGTTTCCCTCGAGTACTGCCTGAGGTCTGCACTTGGTGAAAATTTTGCGCCGTATTTAAATGCGTTGGAGAAGCTACTCAGCAAATTTCTTCTTTGGATGGGAAATTCGGGGAGAGGCCAAGTTTTTCGGCCCCCCTCTTCCTGGCGGGCTTCTTGGTTCGAAAGAGGGAGAGCGAGAGTTAGAAAGAGAGAGAGATGATCCATTTTTGCGGAATTTTTACATAGGTTTATTATTTGCTATTTAAAATAGAATTATGTTAATTTAAATTGTATGATCGTGTGCCATTTAAAATTTAATGCATATTACAAAAAAGAACAAAGTTTTTCGTCGCATTTTAAGTGATTAATTTACGTAATGATTTTTAGATAAAGAATGATTATTTAAATAATAAAAAAAAAGATTGCTACTATGGGCACGAGTGTTTTATTAATACAAAAAAAAGAAATAATTGTAGAATAATAGTTTAAATAATCATTCTTTAGAAGTTATAATTTTTAACTAATTGACTGTTGAAGAAGTACTTATTTGGTTTACTTTATTTTCAAAGAGTTATTTAAAAGATATACGACACACTAATGCAATTGTAAATTAATATTGGAATTACCAGTAATAATATAAAAATAATTGTTCTGTAGGGAGTTAATTGAAGAATTGATTTTAATTACAAAACGCAAATATTTTTATAAAAACGCATGTCACAGACAGTTACTAAAGATATATAAAATAGTATAATAATAATAAATATTCACTATAAAATAGTGAAATAATAATAAATAGGATAGGTGAATTGCCGCTGTGTAAATTAAAATTTAACTAAAGGAATATTTTTAAAATAGATGCATGTAACAGCTGAACATTGACCTATTAATTTAAATTAATTATTTATTTTAAAAATTTTGTGTAACCAATTAATTATTTATAAAAAATTATTATGAGGGTTTTGCAATAGGAATTAGTTACATTCCAGGTTATTGCGCGATGTCACAAATTACGCTATAGATGCTTATTCAAGAAAGAATTACTTTGCAAAAATTTGTATGTCGAATGTCAATGAAACTCGTATTGACCGACTTGGAAAGGAGAACATTATTTTCAGCTGTAGTATGCATGATTTTGATTACTTGTGTGTGACTGTTTGTAAAAGAACTGCATCGTAGTCAAATTGAGTTTAACGAGAGCGGCTATTCAACTATCGGTTTGAGTTTAGGTTAGTTTTCACAACGGTCTATGTCAGAAGAGAGTGCGTCGCGTAGTTTGCGGAGAGGACTTTATCGTGATAGGAAAAGCAGAGAAGAAACTTATCGGCTAACATGAGAAAAAAACGGAGGTCGTATACCGATGTTACCGTAGTATAATTCTACTTTTCTCTTCTACCTTCTTTTGGCTTATACCAACATTTTGATGTAGAATGGAATTGGGTACCTTTATTTCATTTTTTACAAATTTTACATGGTTCTTTTGAATCTGTTCTTTTTCATTCTCAGCATTTACATTCCTTTCTTTTTTGAAACTCTTATTTTTGTCTAGATAATCATATTCATTGAATTCATTAAATAAATTCTCGGTTTCCTTCAAATTTTCTACTCCAATTTTATACAATGTTCGGTTTGGTAAGTCGGTTTCTATGATATCAATTACAGTACCTGCGTCTATTGACTTTCTTACATCCAACGGCAGTATTTCTTGCTTCATAGCATAAACGACCAGAGAACCTTCCATATATTTAAAACATAGTGCAAAAGTAACTGGACTCAATCCTCTGTTAACGTACGAGGTCTGTCCGAAAAGAATCCGACCTGCTTTTATATCTTTGCGCCAGAGTGTTCGAGCGACCTCTGCGAGGCATAAAGCCTCACAAACTTATCGATTACTTGTCAATACCTACAGGAAGTATAGTTTATGCGCAGCATGTATTTGCTTACAAAGCCATTTTTACGTTCGTTGGATTTTGCTATTTTAAAAATGACTGAAAGATCAGATCAACGAATTTACATCAAATTTTGCTTTGAACTCGGAAAAACTAACTCGAAAACTATTTCAATAATGCAGAAGGCCTTTGGGGATGAGTGTATAGGCAAAACACAAATAAAAAAGTGGTATATTTGTTTAAAAAGTGTCCGCACATCTGTTGATAGTAATCCTCGTTCTGGCCGACCTTCGAAGACAACAACACCGAATAATATCAAACGCGTGTGACTTGTGATTGACTGTGCGCGAATTAGATGATCTTGGAATACCGAAAATTAAAATTTGGGAAATTTTAACCTCAAATTTAAAAATGACACTCGTGTAAGCAAAGTTCATTCCGGATTGCTCAGTGCTGAGCAAAAAAAGCTTCACTTAGAAATTGCTCAGGACAACTTAGAATGGTTATTAATGATAATAATGTGCTGGAAAAGGTTATTACTGATGATAAATCATGGATGTATGGTCATGATCCCGAAAAAACAATAATCTTCACAGTGGAAGCTCTCGTCCGAATTACGACCGATAAAAGCACGCCAAAGTCGAAGCAATATCAACTCAATGCTGATTGTTTTTATTATGTTGCTATTATGCACCACGAATATACACTGAGAGGTCAAACGATTAATACGGAATATTACCTTAAAATTCTCAAACGATTGCTTGATGCGGTGAGAAGAAAACGATCGCATTTTTAGTCAAGCGGTATATATTCGATATATCTCCATCACGATAATGCGCCAGCGCACTCATCAAATTTTGTGCAGCAGTTCTTTACGAAACAGAATATCGCACTGCTTCGCCAACTTCCGTACAGTCCCGACATATCCCCTTGTGACTTTTGGTTGTTCCCAAATTTGAAAAAATTATTCGAAGAACACCGGTTCGACGACGGTTAAAGATAATGCGACGAGGGCACTAAAGACTATTCCAAAAACTGACTTCCAGAACTACTAGGGAAAGTAAAAACACCGCTGGGAGCATTATTCAATCAATTGGGGACTACTGTAAAGAATGCCACTCACCCGATGACGAAAAATAATGCCATCGTGGAGATATGAAGGTAGGTCGGATACTTTTTGGACAGACCTTGTATCACAAAACTTGATAACTTGAAAACCAATAGACTCCATTCTGCATTTCTTATTATTTTTAACACCATTGAGCTATACCAGTCCAGTCCACTTTTATATAAAATTTACTTAAGTATTTCAATTTTCTTTTCATCTTCCGTGATATCGAATCTTTCACATTTCTTCTCAAAATCCTCTAACACTTACTTACGTAGGGATTTTTGTTCGTGCACTGATCCAGAATCAAATTTCCTGATAATAATTTTAAATTCTTATCAGCAGGCTTTTTTCAACAAAATTTTTCAAAATTTTAATGAGTATATTCTTCTCGTCAATCTCTTTAGTTCTTGGCATTGCTTCTTCTAAAATGTACTCACCAAATTGCATGTTACCATTTTCATCTATATAGGTATATTTTAGTTCTTGTGTCAGATGAATCCAAACACTTCTTTCCCGGTGCCTTTTTTCATAGAATTTTTTACTTTTTTAATTAAATCTGTCATATCTACCATTTTATGTAAATAAGCTGGTTGTGCCTCTATCAGAAGATTGAAAATCTTATCCTCTGTGGTAGTATCAAGACAATAAATAGAAATTTGATGAAATAAATTAATAATATTTAGAATAGAATGAATTATCATTAAGAAAATAAGAGATTAGAATTAAAACTTAATTGCAAAGCAAAGAATACAAATGGGAGTTCTGCTATTATCACAAGCATAGAATTTATTAGTACAAGATAGAATAAAAGCATACTAATATATAATAAATAGGTAATATAAATATCAAGCTGTTGTTAAATAATGGACAAGAAACCGTTGATTCTAATAAAATAAATTAATGAAAATTAGCAAATGAATTATTAATTTAATGTAGATATAAAAAAATATATAATAAATTATTTAATAATAATAATCCCTATTGGCGTGCTCATACTGGAAAGAGAGAGAATGCAACTTAATTTAAATAAATTAAAAAAAATAACATAAAATAAATAAAAAAAAACAAATAACTTTTTTATATTTAAATTGTAAACTTAGTTAACTTAGCAGATAGATTTATTTTTATTTCTAGATACTGTAAGGTGTATACTTGGAAGCAAAATAATAAATTCATGAAGAAACTATTAACCACAAGCATAAAGCTACACGTTCAGATACGTTTCCATATTCCATATTTTAAAGCATAGGTACCTCAGATTTTATCTGAAGGTTAAATAACTTTTTAGTACATAAATGCTGACAGATCACGACATTTTTTAAAGTGATCGGATTTAAAGCTGTTTGAGTTGCAGGGGACTGTTAAGGGGTTACCCCTAGTTGTAGCTCAACAAAAAAGGCCTTTTTCATGAATTTTTTTAAAGAAAACTACAATATTTTTTTAAACGATTATTATATCATCTTGAAGAATACATCTTGAAGAACTTTCAGTAATTTTTTTATAGCAAAATATTACATTGTTAAGTGGCAAATAGCCGCCAATGAAATAGTGTTTTTATTTATACGGTTTGCGGTGATTAACATTGCGGCGAAGTGGATCATTTGAAACAAAAAATGTGGATAGATTTAGTTAAATATAAGTATAAACTAGTCTTTAATTAAAGGATTTAAAAAAATATTTATTTTTCACAAAATGGCGGACAGTCAAAGTTAATGGTTCGATTTTAACGAAAAAAAACGGCCATTTTTTTTGAAACAAAAAATCGAACGATTAATGACTACATTTTTATGTATTAAATAAGCCTGCAAAATTTCAAGAAGATCAGTTTATTAGTGTTTGAGTAATCTTGGTCACCGACTTCAGAAATGCCATTTCGAGAAAAACGCGTTTAAAGTTTTAATAGCCGGTTGTTTACACAACGGATTCTTCTCTTTCAACGCTCATATCTCAGTCAATTTAGTTTGGATCGACTTGAAATTTCCAGGTCATATTCTCAGATACTTATACTTCAAAAAAATGCAATTAACAAAAAATCGATTTTTTCAAAGTCGCAAGTGGGGGTAACCCGTTAATCGGTGAAATTAATCACTATTAACCTACAATAACTGATTTTAACTAGTCTGCGTATTAAATAGTTTTTTGCCCTTAAAATGATTATTGGAGTTCAGTGTAACTTAAAGTACGGAAACGTACCTAAATCTAAGGCTTTATAATTTTTCATAATTCAAGAAAAAATTTAGGATTCCTATTAAAAAACCGTAAGAATTGCTCTTCAAAAAATCTTTAAAATAAAAATAATAGATAAAGTAAAGGGCACAGAATTATAACTCCCTTGGACCCTAACAAGTTCTAATCTGTAATTTTTTGAAAGAATGATTTACTTACATTTCTGAACGAAAATAAATTTTGACCTTCAAATGATCCTCAGGGGGAATTCGTGGTTAAAAATAAGGGTTCCTATTTAGAACACGAAGTCGACCTTCAAATTACCTTCAAAATTAACTCCAATTTTAAATTTAAGGTCGCTCTTAGTTGTCCCCCTTCAAAACCTATGATGTTCGACAAGGTCATTTTTTAGTATCACCCTTACCTTAACAGTAATTCGCGAGGTAGCTTTGAAATGGGGTGCTCATTTTTAAATGAGTATATGTATGACTGTGTGCGTGTGGAAGTCAAAGGTGTCAAAATTTCTTCTTCGTACATTATAGCGCTCGAAATTTTCGGGTATGCACTTATGTCTCAATTTCAAAAGCCCATAACTGCGACAGCAGCTAATGAATTCTGTACGTGCAACTTAACTCAATAGTGGTATAAGCAGCAGCCTGTGGCGACCATTTCCTAACATTCCTGTACAACGTTAGGTTCCCTTCTTCTCTCTCCTCCATCTACTTTCGTCTACCCTCTTCGTTGATTGAGCCCTGTACATAAGCCGTTACCTTTGTCTCCCAAGTCGGTCGAAAAGCCAATGACGAGGCTTCCGACGCTCGTGACTTGATATCGATCAGACGACGACAACAACAACGATGTTCGTCGTCACTTCTTTCATCGCCCCGTAACTGCTTTAGAAAGCTGTGTACGGTAGATGTATAAATAAATAGAGAGTAAGAGAAAACGAAGGAGAGGTTCGTGCGGACAATATGCAGATTGGTGAATGAGAAAGAGAGAGAAAAAGAGAGGAGATAGGGAGAGAGGTGGGATAGAGAGTCTAGGTGGTTCAACATGCAGCCGGACTCGAACAGATGGCAATACTAAGCTCGATCAAAATATGTACGTTTAACAAGTTGTTTCCTGTCTCAATTATATTAAAAGTTTCAGATTAATCTGTCATTTTTATTCATAGAGATACAATTATTGAAAGCAGTCTACTTCGAAATTTTCTTTAAAAATGGGCAGCGTTGAATTTTGTGCACTTATCAAACATTATTTTTTACGTGGAAAAAATGCAAAAGAAATGAAGGAAAAGCTAGATAAATATTATGGCAAATCAGCTCCGTCGAAAACAACTGTTTGCTATTGATTTGCTGAATTCAAAAGGGGTCGTTTGAGCACAAAAAGCGAACATGGTGATGGACCAGAAAAAACGGCTACTACTGAAAAAATAATTGAAAAAGTTCATTTCCTTTTTCTTGACGATCCTAAAGTTAGAGTGCATGAGTTAGCTGAGATTACATGTATATCAACTGGATCGATTATTTCCATTTTACATAAAAGTTTGGAGATAAAAAGGCTAACCGCAAGATGGGTGCCGTGTTTGCTGACCCTTGACCAAAAACGACAACGCACTCGTGATTTAAAGTATTGTTTGGAGCTATTCGAGCATAATCCAAAAGACTTTATCCTTCATATTTTGGGATGCACAAGGAATAATTTTTATAGATTTTTTTTTAAAAGGAAAGATAATAACAGAGAAGTATCATTGTTCATGATTCGACCGATTAAGTGAAGAAATCAAGCAACAACGGCCTCATTTGGCGAGGAAAAAAATTCTGTTTTTGCAAGGCAATGCACCAGTTTACAAATCGTTGCAAACAATGGCAAAAATTAATGAACTGCACTTTGAATTGCTTCCCTATCCACCTTATTCTCTTGACTTGGCCCCCAATGATTATTGCCTCTTCCCAAACCTTAAAAAATGGCTTTAGGGTAAAAGATTTCTATCAAACGAAGAGTTTAAGCAGGAGACAAAAGCGTACTTTGAGGGTCTCGATCAATCTTATTTTAAAAAAGGTATCGAAATGTTAAAAGACCGCTGAAGTACGAGGGTGGTCTGAAAAGTTTCCGACCTAACACAGATACAAGACATTTTTTCTTAATTTTTTTTTTTTATTTCTCAACATAGTCTGCTTGCAATTACACATACTTCTCCTAGCGATGCTCCCATCTCTTTAACCCGTCCAAATAGTACTCGGCGTTTTTCCCTGCAAAATGACTGTTCACGAAGGTGATTACCTCCTCATTTGACGAAAATCTCTGTCCTCCGAGTGCAATTTTCAGATGAGGGAACAAAAAGAAGTCACTTGGGGCTAGGTCTGGTGAGTAAGGCGGATGGTCAAGCAGCTGAAACCGTAATTCGTGGATTTTCGCCATGGCAACCGCTGAGGTGTGAGACGGCGCGTTGTCTTGGTGAAACAGGATTTTCTTTTTCTGCAAATGTGAACGTTTTTCCGCAAGTTCTGCTTTCAGCTTGTCAAGTAATGATGCGTAGTATGCTCCTGTAAGGGTTTTTCCGTTTTGAAAATAATCGATTAAAATAACTCCATGACTATCCCAAAAAACAGTCGCCACCACTTTCCCAGCCGAAAAAACAGTTTTTGCTTTTTTTGGAGCCGGTTCCCCCTTTGCAGTCCACTGTTTTGACTGTATTTTTATTTCGGGCTTATAATGGTGTATCCAAGTCTCATCTACAGTAATTAATCGGCGCCAAAACTCGGATTTATTGCGCCTAAACTGCGCCAATAGAGCGTTAGAAATGTTCATTCGAACACATTTTTGGTCTAACGTGAGCAAACGCGGCACCCAACGTGCAGGTAGCTTTCTTATGCCTAAATCTTGATTTAATATGTAGCAAATACGTTCTTTGGACATGTTCATAACCTCTGCTATCTCTCTCACTTTAATTCGGCGGTCGTCTAGCACTATTTGGTGAACTTTGTCGATGTTATCGTCAGTGGTTGCAGTTTTTCGACGTCTTGAACGTTCATCGTCTCCCAAGCTCTCACGGCCACGTTTAAATTCAGCTGCCCAAAATTTCACTGTAGTAAATGATGGTGCAGAGTCCCCATACATAGAGTTCAACTCATTTTTGATTTGCATAGGCGTATTGCCTTTCAAAAACAAAAATTTAATGACAGTTAGATACTCAATTTTGTCCATTTTCACAACAACACTCACATCGACTCACTCAAATGACTGTCAACTAACAACTGCGCATCCAAAATGGCTGAAACTTTGGTGAGCAACTGTCAACAGATAAACAACGAAAATCGCTAGCTTTTATTGACGAGTGCTGCTATCTTCACGTTGAGGTCGGAAACTTTTCAGACCACCCTTGTAAGTGTGTCAAGGTGAAAGTGGAGTATGTTGAAGACTAGATAAGAATTTTACCGGAAAAACCGCATTTCTTCAGTTAATCCGGCTTCATGTTGAACCAACTAGTTTATAGGTAAAAGTGTGCCGGCCTTAAGTATCGAACAACGTTATACGAGATCTCTTGAGTAAACTTGGTTATTAATATAAGATGCAATAGCACATTTAACATTTTGAAAAGAGCGATGTGCTCTTTTTGCAGTTAAATTTTACATCCACTGTTCACTGTGCTTTTTGTTATATTCCTTTCCTTTACGACCAAAATTTTTTTTTTTTTTTTTTAATTTATATCGAAATCTGCTAAAAATATCTCTTTCGTGTATACATCGATAGAAGAAATAGTTTGATTCAAGAAAAATAATTTTAATTATTTCTGAGAAAAGTATTTACTTGAATCATGAATTTTAGTTCTTGGTTTAACATTAATGTATATCTATAAATATTAAAAATCAAGTGAAGAAATTCTTGAGTCAAGCAAATACTTTTCTCTAAAATATATTTCTTAGTTCAAAATTATTTTTTTTTAATCAAGTTAATTTTTCTATCGGTGTATACACGCAGTAAAAATTAATTTATTATCATTTATAAAGATTTAAAGAGGAATAATTTTCAGTAATCATTTTTACTACATAAATATAATATCGTAAAAACATATTATCAAATATTTAACATAAACCTAATTGGCTGAAACTTTTTTTACGTAGACATATTTTAAATGTTTATGGATTTTATCACAAAACTGGAAACAATTTTTACTTGAAAAATTTTTTTTTAAAATGAATGTAACGGATATTTTAATAGATACTTGTGTACATACAATGTAAATATGTTAGTAGGTTCAGCCGTCCTCTGATGTTTCCAATCTTTCTATTATCATTTGTTTAGAATTACAAACATTTTGAATAAATTTTAACATAGAAAAGAAGATCATTATTAAGCGACTTAATTATAGCCAATATCGATTAACGTATAAGTTGCTTTTCTTAAAAAAACACGCGATCATGTGCATACTCTCGCATTGAAGGAGATAATATTATTTCGCAATTTAAGTCTTCAACAAACGTTCTAGTCACGTACGAAGGCAGTCCCAAAAGTACCCGACTCGACAAAGAAAACAGTAAAAAAATTACGAAAATGTTTTTTATTTTTCAACATATTGTCTTTTCAGTTCGATACACTTTTCTCAACGATGTTCAATAGCTTTGATACCCGCTTTATAGTAGGAACCGTCAAGCTCCTCAAAATACCTATGAACCGCAGACTCTACCTCTTCATTGTTGGCAAATCTTTTGCCGCCAAGCCATTTTTTCAAATTCGGAAAAAGAAAATAATCCGAGGGAGCCAGATCTGGCGAAGAGGGTGCGTGAGGAAGCAATTCGAACTTCAACTCATTGATTTTAGCCATCGCAATGACGCACGTGTGGACTGGTGCGTTGTCGTGATGAAACAACACTTTTTTTTCGTCAGATGGGGCCGTTTTTTCTTGGTTTCATCACTCAAACGCTGCAATAAGGCTGCATAATATGCGCCGTTGATTGTTTTTCCTTTTTCGAGATAATCAATAAATATTATTCCACGCGCATCCCAGAAAACGGATACCATGACCTTGCCAGCTGACTAAACTGTCTTTGCTTTCTTTGGAGCCGGTTCTCCCTTTTTAGTCCACTGCTTTGACTGCTCCTTGATCTCAGGTGTAAAATTATGGACCCATGTTTCGTCCATGGTTATGAATCGACGCAAAAACTCGGCTTTATTACTGCGAAACATTGTCAAACACTCGATGGAAACATCCTCACGTTGCTGTTTGTGCTCCATTGTGAGCAAACGCGGCACCTATCTTGCGCACAGTTTTCTCATGTCCAAATTTTCAGTCAAAATGCGATGCACAGCACTTTTTGAAATGCCTGCTATGTCTGCTATCTCGCGCACTTTTAGTCGACGGTCATCCAATACCATTTTGTGGATTTTCTTCACATTTTCTGACGTAGTGACCTCACTTGGTCGACCACTGCGGTGTTCATCTTGGCAGCTCGTACGACTTCGCTTAAACTCAGCTACCCAATATTTGACCGTTGTAAACGAAGGAGCAGACTTCCTCAGAGTAGAATCCAACTCGGCTTTGATATTGGTTGGACTTAGACCTTTAAAATGAAAATATTGTATCACATAACGATGCACGATTTTTTCCATATTTACAAATTCACTGAGAGCGTTTACTTTGGATGTCTGTAAAAAAAATAATAATAAACGTACCGTTGTGAATTTTTCACATTAAGTTGTTGAAAGGTGGTATTGTCAATCGCAGTAATTGTTTTTTTAAAATTACCTGTATTCATAAGTCAGGTCGGGTACTTTTGGGACTACGCTCGTATAGTGAAATCATATTTTCATTTATCTATCTAATGTATTAAAAAGCTTTATGCAAAGAAATATAATAAAAGAATAAAATATTATTACTATATTATTTACGTATATTACGATATAAATATATTAATAAATACATTACAATAAAATATTGTATAATAAAGATAGAAAAAAATAACGTTGTAATATTAAAAATTGATATATTTAATAATTGAGATATTTTTATCTTATTTTAATTTACAAATAATATAGGAGTTAAACTTACGTAAGAGATATTTAAAAAAATTTTAGTTATATTATGTTGTTTCTTTACTTGACAATTTTTATTTTTATCTTTAACCAAATCAAAATTACAATTACTTAATTTCAATTCAATTCTTAGAAAGAATAATAATTGAATTGTGCATTAATTTCAAATATTAATTATTACTTCTAAATAAAAAAAGAAGTTATTTATTATTACTGTATTAAATCGATGAGAAAAATAAACATAGATTATAAATTTTATCGCGTTAAAAAATAATCATTTTATTTTTTTATTATAATTTTTTTTACTTTTTTTCATCAATTTCATCATATCAATTTCTGTAATATGCAAACTTATTAATAGATGAAAAAATAATTTAAAAATATAACAGAATGCGAAACTTATTTTTCTTTATCGGCGTGATAAATGCAAATTAATCAAATATTTTTTACTATTAAAGAGCTTAATCACTCTGTCGCTCGCATACACACGAATGTGTGTATATTACATTTAAATACTTACAAGGATCTTATTTCTTCTCCTCTAAGCAAATCACGCCTCTCACCGACATTAATTTAAGTATTTCTATTCGCGCACAATCTATACAAGAAGTAACAGTCGCACACCAAGCGTTACGCCACGTGTGGGGGGTTAACGTTTTCGCTAAACAAAAACGAAAAACGAGCTTAGAAGAAAAAGATAGGAAATAAACATCGAGAGAAGAAAGAAATAAAATCTCGCTTATTTTGAAAAAATGCTAATTGGTAGATAATATCTTTTTTTATTTACCTTGAGGTGAATGCAAGTGGCCAAAATGAGAGAAGAAAAGAGAGAAAGAGAAAGAGAACAGAGAAGAAGACAGGTAAAGACATAGACAGGGAGCGAGGAAAAGATCATTTTTGGCGAACGTGGAATACGCTCTGATTTTACCTTATACATGTGTACGTCACCATCTCTCTCCGATTGTCTAGTCGTCCGCACGCACGATCAATGTTGCGTGTTTGCTCCGATTCGCTAGCGTGCATAATTCATAATAGTGATTTCCGACCCTTTTTCACTACTGTCGCTCGCTATACATCTGCAACTGTCCCGACTGCTCTTCAAAGACTGCGCTTCGGGTGAACCTCAGCTTTCTTTCTCTTTCGTTATTCGCGATCCTCTTTGTCTTTCTACTTTTTTCTCTTTTCTTCCATTCATTTTTTACCGCTCCGACTTTCTTTATATTTTTCTACTGCCGCTTTATATTTGCCTGCTACATATTTTATCTGTTTTATATTGTTCGCTACTTGCCTTTGCTGTCGTCCATATCTGTCTGTCTCAATTGTCTTTATTTCTAGCGACTCTTATTTCACTTTGCTCTCAGTGAAGTTTCGCTACACGATATTCGATTTATATTTCAACTTGTAATTTGTTCTGTGCAATCTGTTATTTCAATTATCTTAGCAAAACAAATAATAATTTATGCTTCTACAATTTCCATTTCTTTTTAACTTAACTTCTTGCTATTGTTATTACTTTTCTTCATTCGAGGCCTATTTTATTATTATAAGTTACATAATAAGTTTAATATTAGGTTGCTGCAGATGAAATGGCCGATTTAGTAATCAATTTTTAAACAGCCGTAACTTTTTATAAAGACAATTTATTCAATTAAAATAGGTACCAATAGATGCAACACACTTTTCCCAACGAGATACAAGTACATTTATTCCAGTTTTGTAGAAGCCCGAGTTTCTGGTTCGAAGAAACTCCTTGCAGACATTTTTGACAGCAGCTTCATTATTAAATCTTTTTCCTGTCAAAAAGTGATCCAAATGTTTAAAGAAATGGTAATCTGTTGGTGAGAGGTCTGGTGAATATGGAGGGTGAGGGAGAGTCTCATAGCACAACTCGTTTAATTTTTGGATCGTTGTTCTCGATACATGCGGTCGTGCGTTATTATGAAGCAGTATCACTCCATCCCTGTTAACAAGCCTAGGTCGTTAAACTATCAATTTCTGATGCATTTCATCCAGTTGAGCACAGTATTTCTCAGCATTGATGGTTTCGCCAGGTTGCAGGAACGAATAGTGGATAACTCCAGCTACAGACCACCAAACAGTTACCATTATTTTCTTTGGATGAAGGCTTGGTTCCGGCATGTGTCTTGACGCTTCATCGGCATCTAGCTATTGGGCCGATCGGCGACGATTATCGTATAAAATCCACTTTTCATCGCAGGTCACAATTCGGTGCAAAAACGGTTCCTTTTTGTTGCGGGAGAGAAGAGAACTTGAAATCTTTATTCGACACGTCATGTTTTGCTTGGTAAGATCATGTGGAACCCATTTGTCAAGCTTTTTCACTTTTCCAAGTTGTTGCAAGTGGAGGCAAACTGTCGAATTGTGAACGCCTAATTTCTCGGCAAGATCCCTTATGGTTTGGCGGGGTCAGACTCCACTAATGCACGCAGCTCGTCATTATCGATCGATGGTCCTGGTGTCCATCAATCGATGGTCCTGGGTGTCCACGTGGCTTATTTCCAAGGTCCATATCTCTGGATCAAAATTTTTCGAACCACCGCCGAGTGGTTCGTTCGCTAACTGTATCAGGCCCAAATGCGCTGTTGATATTTCTCGTTGCTTCCGTTGCGTTGTGCTCTAATTTAAATTCGTATAGTAAAAGTAGCCGTTTTTGATTCACTTCCATGTTCACTTTCTCTTTTTGTTTTTACGATCACTATGAAGTGCAAAACAGAAATGACTCCATAAGCCAAGGTAGCAGTATTTATACTTCAATATGTTATATCATTTGCGCCGCCTTGTGCCAACATAATACACTAAAATTGCAGCCAACTTTATGTCATTGCTAAATCGGCCATTTCATCTGCAGCAACCTAATACAATTTATACTAGCAATGGAAGATTCGTTGAAGGATATAATCATAAGATATAAAATAAATATTTCATCACAGGTTCTAAATAATAAATAATAATAATACTATGCTGACTATTATTTATAGATTATTAATTCAAAAGAAATTTTACAAAAAAAGTTTTTTTTTCGACTTAAAAATTGCTGTTTTACAATTATTTCCAAAAAAAAAGATTGGCATTATTTGTCCTTATATGTACATATGTGCATATTTTACTGTATACAAAAAAAGGTATGAATAATATTTTGTCATAATTTATTAATTGTTATGTATTTATGTATACATAGGTCAATTGTTATAATAATTTAAATATTATAAAAATCATATAAACCTGGAGACAAACAAACTCACTCACGTCTACATACTTAATACCCTGTATTATAAAACTATTAGATAATAAATTTTCTAAAAAGGGCTTATTGTTCAATATTAGCTATGTATAATAAGATATAGTAGAACTGCTATTGACCCTTATTTTGTTCTTATAATTTTTCTATTTTTCTCATTATGAACGCATATTTTTATTTGTTGCGACATAAAAATATTTTAATTAAAATTAATATTATATGTAGATTACCAAAAGTTCCATCCAGACGTAATTACGTGGCTAATAAATTTACATATATACAGTGCTACCCAGTGAAAGTTGCTTACCTTACGAAGATTGATCAAGTCATTTTGAATTTTAAGGCAATATACTTTCAGTCCTTTTTGTTTTGTTGAAAAAACTTTAAATTTAGTTTTTTACTGCTTATAAAAAATTAATTTTTTTCTTTAATTTTTTACGCCCTCAAAAATCGTGTGCAATTTTCGAATAAGTAATCAGATTTCAATAAATCATAATAAAAATAATCTTCATAAGAATATACTACTGTGATCAAAAAGTAAGGTAAATTTGTTTATAAAATGTAAATTCTTTATTTATTCTTCCGAATCAATTTCATCCCCTTCAAAGTAATCCCCGTCCGATAAAACGCACTTTTGCCAACGCTTTTTCCAGTCCTCGAAACAGTCGGAATAGTCTTTTTCCGGTATACGAGGTCTGGCTATTAAATAACGAGACTGGTTACAAAAAAGGGTTTTATCATAAAAATTATTCTACATTTGAATGCTCCCCTTCAATATACTCCCCTTCCCTCGCCACACACCTTTCCATACGTTTTTTCCATTGATCGAAGCAGTGCTGGAAGTCTTCTTTGGTGAGGGCCTTTAGGAGCTCTGCCGTTTTTTGCTTTACCGCTTCCATCGTCTCAAATCGGGTCCCTTTCAAAGCAGATTTTATCTTCGGAAACAAAAATAAGTCGCACGGTGCCAAATCTGGCGAGTACGGCGCGTGTTCGAGCACTGGAGTGCGCTTACCGGCCAAATACTGCTTCACAGATAGCGCGTTATGGGCAGGTGCGTTGTCCTGGTGCAATATCTACGAGTTGTTCTTCCACAACTCGGGCCGTTTCTTATGAACTCGTTCTCGCAGTGTTGCCAAAACTGACAAATAGTAAGTCTGGTTGACAGTCTGACCCTCTGGAACCCATTCAGTCATTACGATACCGTTAATGTCGAAAAAAACGATCAACATTGCCTTGAATTTTGATTTGGACATCCTTGCTTTTTTGATTCTGGGCGATTCAGGCGTCTTCCAATGCATCGATTCCCGCTTTGTTTCAATATCGTATTGAAAAATCCACGTTTCGTCGCAAGTAATAATGTTTTTCATTAGTCCGGAATCTTTTTTTAACCTTTCAAGGAAATCTGAGCAGACCTGTTGACGCAAGAGCTTTTGGTCAAGAGTCAGGTTTTTTGGCACCAACTTCGTTCAGACTTTTGTCATGTGTAATTCCTCATGTAAAATTCGTCTAACCGTTTCTTTATCGGCGTTTACAGCCTCGGCAATCATCCGGATGCTCATTCGACGATCTGCACGCACAATTTGGTTGATTTTGGTCACTGTTTCCGGAGTTGAAACAGTGACAGGGCGACCTGGGCGTTGGTCATCTTCAGTGCTCACTCGGCCCTCACTGAAGCGCTTACACCACTCAAAAACACGCGCACGAGATAGAGAATTGTCCCCATAGGCCTCTTGCAATAATTTACAGCACTCAGTCGGAGTTTTTTTCAATTTAACGAGAAATTTGAGATTGATACGTTGCTCCTGTTTTTCGTCACACATGGTTTTCGGCACGAGAAAAAAGCACGTTCGTTTCAAACCGCTACTGCACAAATACAATAAAAGTGACGAGAACGTGTTTTAGTACGTGCATAGACAAGATATCTAGATACCCAACGCACTACTCGTTTTTTTTCCCACCTCTCTACGGCGCCCTCTAGGCGCGCAGTCACGTTATTTTATAGCCAGACCTCGTAGCCTTCAAGACCTTCTTTGATTCGGTTTTTATCTCCTCAATCGTGTCAAAACGGCGTCCCCGCATTGACCTTTTAATTTTGCTGAATAGCCAGAAGTCGCACGGAGCCAAATCAGGCGAATACGGTGGTTGCGGAACGATATGAGTCGAGTTTTTGGCAAAAAAGTCGCGAAAAACCAATGCAGTATGACATGGTGCATTATCGTGATGAAGGAACCAAAAGTTGTTCGCCCATAATTCCGGCCGTTGTAGACGAATAGCTTCACGCAAACGACGCATAACGCTCAAATATATTTTTTGTTGACAGTTTGGCCCGGCGGAAGGAATTCATAGTGCACCACACCACGAGAATCAAAGAAAACTGTCAACATGACCTTGATTTTCGATCGACTTTGCCGTGGTCTTTTCGGTCTTGCTTCACCTTTTGCACGATAACCACTGGATTGGTCGGTGGTTTCAGGGTCGTATGCGTAAATCCAAGTCTCGTCTCCAGTAATGATGCATTTCAAGTGGTCCTGATAGTCAGACAGCAAAGTTTCACACACATCAACGCGACGCTTTTTTTCCAAAAAATTGAGCGATTTTGGCACCAATCGAGACTTGACGCGTTTGAGACACAAAACATCCTTCAAAATGGTTTGGGCTGAGCCAAATGATATTTCAACACTATAAGCGAGGTCTCTTATTGTCAATCGACGATTTTCAAGCACGAAATCTTTGATTTTTTGGACGTGGCCCTCGTCGGTAGACGTTGATTGTCGTCCAGAGCGCGGTTCGTCTTTAACGCGTTCTCGGCCCGCTTTGAACTCGTTGTACCACTTATAAACGGTTTTTCGTGCCATAGTTTGATCACCAAAGGCCTTCCGCAACATTTTCAACGTGTCCGCACAAGAATATTCGTTCCGCAAACAAAATTTAATGCAAGTTCTTTGCTCAACAAAATCACCCATTGTAAAAATCGAAAAATTCACTTTTGGTTGTTTACAAAAACACGTGTAACTCGGAGATAATTAAACCTTTTGACAAACAGACGCTTGGCAAATGTTATAGACAGTCCTACCGACCTAGGAAAATAAATTTACCTGCCTTCCTAATGCTCGGGAGTTTTAAATGACAATTTCACCTTACTTTTTGATCACAGTAGTATGTTACTTCTCTAAAATAAATGCGAAAAAAATTTTTTTTGTCAAGCAGTTTTGAAGTAACAATTTAAGTATGATAATAAGTTACTTATTTAATACTTAAATATCTCAGAATCTGTGTATTGTAGACAAAACATTTAATAAAAAATATGTTTGTTTTTACACATAGAATAAAAATCAATAAAGAAAAAATAATTTAGTAAAATAAAATTTTTTTCATTTTTTATTCATCGAGTTTTTTTTTGTAAATGATTTTTTTTTTTAATTTTCATACAGAAAAATATTATTTTGCTAGAAATAAATAATTTTGTAAATATTAGTGCTTTAACGTATATTTTTTTTTATTTGGTAAAAAATGTTTATTTAAAATAAAAAAACTCAATGGATAAGAAATTAAAAAGTTTTTCTTCACTAAATCATTTTTTATTTAGATACTTATTCTACGTAAAAAAACAAATAATTTTTCTCTTTCAGTTTTTTTGTCTACAATGCACAAATTCTCAGATATTTAACTATGAAAATAAGGCTTCTTTTTACATAAATTTTTATATATTTAAAGCGGCTTGACAAATTTTTTTGTATCGTCCTCATTTTAAAAAAGAGTCAAATACTCTTCTTTTTTATTATGATTTATTAAAATCTGATTGCTCCTTCAAAAATTGCACATGTTTTTTGGGGTCGTAAAAAATTAAAAAAAAAAAAATAGTTTTCATCAGATGGAAAAAATTACATTTAAAATTTGTTTCAACAAAACATAATCAATTTAATGGATATTGCCTTAAACTTTAAAATGATTTTATAGATTCATTTAATTATGCTTATTTTCATCTAAGGTATAAAACTTTTCAGCTTGACTAATTTGTGTTTAAGGTAGGCAACTCGCACTGAGCGGCACTGTAACATATTAGTATATAGAAAAGATTTTATAACATGTTTACTCAGCCTCTCAGAAACGCTTAGAGCTAACTACAGGACTCGGAAACTTAAAATTCCGTTTATATATACTTCTCTATACTTATATTATGTATAGAATTTTTATATTATAAAGATGAAATAAGTAGCAGTTATACTCCTGTCAACTTCCAAGGAGATGTAAAGTAAGTATACGTATTTTGAAATATTTGCCAATGTCTTTAGAAGTTTTCGGAGATTAACATATGGCAATGTATGTCTTAGTAGCGGTGCAAGGACAGTTTGTTTAAACTGAATGTAAATGCTATTTGTATATTATAATATAACTTTTAAAGGTTTGGGTACAATATTTACAAAAGTTGTGTTCAAATAAATTATATGTAACCTCATTAAAAAAAATGTAAGCGTTTTAACATAAATAATTGAAAAAAGAAATTAAATGTTTTAAAACTTATAAATTTTGAAAATAAAAATTTAAACAAGCATTCAAAATTAATTTTTACAGTATTTTAAAAGCGATTATACTCAATAAGTTATAGCAAAGATGGCAAAAATTGAAAACACACATAAATATTTTATTTCAAAAATCATTGCTTCAAATGTTGCTTTAAAAATGTGTTTAATATATTTTTTTACTGTAATTACATTATGCAAGAGCGCAAACAATAGTTAATAAACACATGTGGTCAATTAACAAAGTTAAATAAACTAAAGTATATGTTGTTTCGATATTTTTTTATACAAAAGAATCATAGAATATTTCAAAATTCTTTGATTTTTTTAATCGAATTTCGATGTTCAACAATAAATTACTAGTTTTCTGAATAAAGCGCGCGCAATAAATATTTCATCACATTTTATATTTAATTATTTCCTTCTTTGTAACCTTTTCTTTCTTTTTCCTCACCGATTGTAACTAAAATTGTGTTACTCCATTTTTATTCCTTTTTCGTATTCACTTCGATCCACTAAATTTTTATAGTATTTTTTCTAACATGCATTTTTTTTATCTAATTTGGGTTCCTTTTATTTCTCTATTCTCTTCATTTTTCTCCCGTCCTCGTCGCTTTTAATTCCTTTTATACATTTTTCTTTGGTATGTTTCGATTTATTTTCTCTCCCGTCATACTTTGCCTTGTCTTTTCGATCCTGCCTCCCATTCGAAACTTCTTAGTAGCTTGCCATATAAAGACGTATGATTTGTTTCGATTGTACAGGGTGACAAATGGGAAGTTGCTTAAAGGAATTTACTTATAATTTTGAGATGAGTGCAGGGAAAAAAATAATAAAAATACATATTAAATCAGTGAAATGGTCATTTTTATTTAAAATAGGTTTCAGTTTAATCAAACATTTTTAACAGAAACATATTACGTTTTTAAAAAAATGACAAAACCTGGCTAGGGAATAACAATTAATGGTAAATATTTTGGAAGTGATCCCCATCTGAACTTGCACAATAATCAAGCCGTTTTTGGAAACTATGGAAAACTTGTTCAAGTTTAAATGAAGAAATACTAGAAATTCCTTTTCTAATAGCTTCTCTCAAATCATCTTTGGTCTTGGGTTTTTCCGCATAACAGTAATCTTTCAAGTAGTCCCATAAGAAGAAATCACACGGGTTTAAGTCCGGTGAATAAGGGGGCCATTCTATACCTGCGTGTGCAAACTTGGTATATCCTAAACCGATGACGCGTTCACCATAAACTTCGTAAATAGCTTTAAATACCTCTTGAGTTCTATGCGGCGTAGCACTATCTTGCATAAAATAATAGTTCCTGACTAATTCACGTTTCTTAGCGAAAGGAAAAAATTTTGTTTGTAGCATTTCTTAGTTTTTCATAGTTTCCAAAAACGGCTTGATTATTGTGCAAGTTCAGTTGGGGATCACTTCGAAAATATTTACCATTAATAGTTATTCCCTATCCAGGTTTTGTCATTTTTTTAAAAACGTAATATGTGTCTGTTGAAAATGTTCGATTAAACTAAAACCTATTTCAAATAAAAATGACCTCTTCACTGATTTAATATGTATTTTTATTATTTTTTTCCCTGCACTCATCTCAAAATTATATCATTACTTTAGGCAACTTCCCATTTTTCACCCTGTATAATCGAAACAAATCATATGTATTTACATGGCAACCTACTAAGAAGCTTCGAATGGGAGGCAGGATCAACTTCCCATTTGTCACCCTGTAGGTAATACGATACCTCGCATTCTAAAAGAAGCGCCTCTAGCTCATCAGTTTGATCCGCCTATATGTCTTATTTTACTTAGAAATTTTTCATCCTCTTCATTCTCATGATACTACTATCTTTTAAAATATCGGAAAAGCAACTCTTTTCTTTGAAAAATGAGAGAAAAATTTTCTATAAAAATGAGAACTCGAGTTTAGTCTACAGTTTTAACTCAGGTACAAATATATAACCGATACGTAAACAGGAGATTATGTGGCGTTAATTGTTTCTGAGTAAACTATTAATTGAGTTTTTCCTATTTATTTTGAGTAATCGTATGCTATGATATTTGCTAAAATAAACTATCTTGCGTACTTAACGCGTCCAATAATTCAGTTTACTAAATGTGCAAAAATGAAAAGTAAATTTATTTATCTGTCAATAATAAGCGACGAAACGGAAGTAGGTCCTTTCGCTTGTATAGACCGAACTCAACCGATGGCTAGTTTTGATCAGGATACATGTCCTCCACTTGGTGCTGATGACGATGAGTTTGGCTGGTCCCAGTCTAGATCGAAGTCCCGGAGCTAAAGCTGTTGATCGATAGGTGGGTCCGAAGCGAAAAAGAGCAAGGCTTGTTCGTTAACTCGATCGTGGTCTTCGCTACCCCCCGACCTTTCAGATTCGGGAATTGATACAAGCGGCCTCGCACGGACACCTTGATTATTATTCGCCGGTTCAATTTCGCGCGAAAGACTTAAACCACGTTTTCGCACCGTTACAAACTGAAGTTTAAGAATGACAAAAGAGTTCTATTCGTTTGTCTCCTGTACACGTACACTCTTAGAATAACATACACATAGACATAAATTAAAAAGAAAGAAAATAATATATAAGTATAAGAAAATAAGCGAGAATGTTCTATAACATTAAAAAAAAAAAAAGAAAACACAATAACACGAAAAATACACTTGCTAGCAAATACGAAAATGCACAAAATAAAATAAAAAATTATGAGCGACAGAAGCTTATGGAAAACTCATTTACGCTTGGGACAAATACTCCAATCATTGGTATAAAAGGCGCCCAGTTTTCGCCTTCGACACCTTTTATCTTCTGACTGAGTTAGAGTATATAACGAGAATTAGGATCAATGTAGAAAACGTCCTGTAACGTCTATAACTTTTTCATTCTCAACAATATTGAAATAAAAAGGATCATCCCAAAAAGTGACCTTATTAATTTAAATAATCCTTTTTCTTGACCCTCTTTTACCTATGACAATTGCGAGTGCATGAAGTCAGCGGTAATAGCAACCAACGGTTTATTTGCACTGGATCTCTACCTCGACATTGTGCTCGAAGTAAAACCATTGTCAGCTACCTGTATCTATTACCGACAAAAGACATTGCGCAGCTCGCTGGAAGTATTGGTAAAAACCGCAAGCTACCATCGGAAGCATATACGAAAATATCATCTTCATAAGATACTGCATTTGATGAAGATTATGTATTTCGTCGCTGCATGCAGATAGCTTTAAGTCAATGGCCACGACATAAATAAATATTGGACGTGACAATACTAAATCGCTCGAACATACAGAGCCGTAAGTATAAATTATATCTCACGAGATACACTTTTAAATTCACGGTTAAGATCGAGGTTCAGTACTCGAACGTGCATATTTCATAAATTATAAATAAAATGAAAATTAAATTTTCAATTGACATCTCCGGAAGAGATAACCGCACCGTCATATCTGAATTTTAAAAATTTATTAAAATGTAATATTTATAGCTATTCCATTTTATATAACATATAAAATTTATCATTGTTTTAAAATTTTTTATTTGAAAAGAATGATATATTTTTTTTAAATTACATACTTTTACCAAGTAGTAAAAAACGGGTATACTCAGACTTGCATAATAGAAACTGATATTATCATTTATAAAGAAAAAAAGGGTAAAAAACAAATCTTATATTTGACTTATACGTTTATCTTTTCATAAACATCTACCAAAGTATGACGCAGTGTACGAGAAACAGTACAGCAAGTATAAAGAGACGTAAAGAGTACAAGCTGAACTTTGCAAGTTTGAGACCTGGAGAATTGTTAGCTTACGTGAAAAGGGGACTATGTAATATCGAGATATGACACATGTAACTTTTGCAGCACGGAATTTCCAAGCAAGTATAGTAGTCCGTACGATACGGAAGGTGAAGCCAAAGAAGAAAAGCGACATCTAAGCTCTTATGAGACATAGACTGGTGGAAGAACTGCGTGGATATCCTACTTTAGTACTTTAATCTTCTTCAATCAAGCTTATATCTAACAAGTATATTTTTAATTAATGTACCTACTTTAGATTAAATTTATTTTACATGTAACAAAAATTTTTTCCAATTACTAATTTAGGAAAAAAAATTTATAACTAATCGAATTCTGGAAAATAAATTTAAAACATCTTTTTAATACAATAGAATAAAATTAAAACGATATGAGTACAGATACCGCATGTTCTTAAACAGAATTTAATCTGTAATTAGATACTCAAATACGAAGAAATTTCTTCATTGCAGATAATAATTAAGTCTTAAGAATATTTCATAAATATTTTTTTTTGTGAATTGTTTATATTGAAATTTTTTGTTACGAAATTCTTTATTTATAATGTCAAACTCTTTTTAATGGTTTTCGCACAAATTCTAAAAAATTTAACGACCAGTTTTAATGTGCCTGTAGTTACAAAATTTACATTATTAAAAATGGTGTAGCCTAATCTCTTCTCAAAATATTTAAAGTTCGTTTTTCACATTTCATCAATATACTATCCGTATACATTCTTGAAAGTTATTTTTCAGAAGCAAAAAAGACAAAAGAGCTTAAGCACCACATTACTAAGTGTGCGGTTAACGGTCGAACACGAAGTAACTTAAACAGCCAACTAAATTACTCTGGTTATTAAAATTAAATTACTGGTGAATAGTTCAAACAAAGTGGAAAACTGCCTCTTGTCGGACGAAGCGACAAATACTCTCTCTCTATCTCTCTCTCTCTTTCTCTCGGAGAAATTAACCATAAATAACCTTCCCAACAATAACGCGCAAGCAGAATTCTTGCCTCATATCAACACGGATATCGTCGAGAGCCAGCAAGTGCAGCATTCTCTTGCAC
Organism: Chalcis sispes; assembly: GCA_949987625.1. Lineage (NCBI taxonomy): Eukaryota > Metazoa > Arthropoda > Insecta > Hymenoptera > Chalcididae > Chalcis > Chalcis sispes. Next base: position 17,640,811 of record OX465098.1, on the reverse strand, counting down.
TCATGTGATTAATGAATTAATCGACGGCGCGGGTACAAAATCAACAATGCTAGCATGACTTTGCTCAAGCGTTTCCTTTAATCAAGCCTGCGTCTTGCGATGTGCACGAGCACTAGTTTGCTTATAAAATTTTCAAATTTCAAAAAAAAGCATGCGTTGCTTAAAGAATTTCGAGCGCAAGTCCGCGGCTTAGAATTCACTTGGCGATCGATATTTTAGGAATATTGCAGCCAAGCTGCTTTGTATACAATTCGATTGCACGCTTTTGTACAACTTAATGCGGTTACCAAAGCACGAATTGATGTTAGTATAGATGAATAGAATTTTGTAGGTTAATTTAGAAAAGTTTTTGGACTGGAGGCTGCTAACAAAGTTCGTGTGAATCAGTAATATTTAAAAGTTTAAAGCAGCATAACAAAGGATACAGATAATTCCATCAAATATTATTTAATTTTATACCTCCCTTGTAAAACATTAGACACTACTTATGCAGATATACTCATACAACAACTTTAATAGTAATAACTACTTACTAAATTGATGTTTTAAAAGCAAATGCAAAACTCCAAAAAGAAAACTTTAAAAGATGCTTTAAAAAATTAAAATACTCTATGTTTATCTTATTCTTGAATGTAAATAATAAAAAACATTTTATTTTAAATGAAATATGTATTAAAGTTAAGGTACCTGCTTCAATCAAATCAATGATGTAAATCAAATGAATTCGTACGGTAATAAAATGGAAATTATACAATTTTAAGATTCATAATTTGATAATATTATTGAATTGTATTTGAGGATATTAGATTGTAGAGGAAATAATTTCGTTTTGTAATATATAATAAAACTAACTTTTTTTTAGAAAAATAAATAAATAAATAAATAGATAAATAAATCAAAAAATAAAAAAATAAAATAAAACGTTGCTATATTTCTGTTAACTTCACGTTTATACGTTCATAGAAATTCTAGCTCTTATCAGCAAAAACCTGAACCAAGAGCGACTTAAGGACGTTCTCAAAAAGCAGAGATGCTCAACTTACGGAAAAATCGCTTCCCTTGTAAACTGCCATGCAAACAATAAAAAATATTATAGTTGAGGCGCGGTGAGCTCTTTCGTCTTGTTTCATATGCGCAAAAATAAAAAAATAATTCTACGGGTCATTCTTTTCAATGACAACATTATACTCTCAACGTAATCATGACACGAGTTGTTTACGTCAGATTTTAGTATTTTGAAATATTTTTCGAGGTTAACCTACATCAGAATGTGAAATTGTTAATCAATTATGGCTTTACGATTAAAAACCGGTTAAACTTCTCGCGCAATGCAATGTTGTCATGTTACGATCTTTTATTAGCTGGTTTATGCGGAAAAGTTTAAAAATAATAAAAAAAGTAGCTCATTTTCAAAATATTTTATAACAAAATAATTATCACTTACCATAATTTTTTTTGCAGAAAAATATTAGTCATGTTTTTAATTCATGAATCTTGGTTTTTCAAAACAATCGTAAGAAAATTGCCATTACTATATTATAAAACATCCGTTTCAAAATGGTTTGACGTATACCTCGAATGTTAAACATGTCAATTTTAACAGCCCAAATCCATAAATTTAGTGCTGCAAAAGGGGTTAATTTTTTTTTTCCTAAGAATAAACGACATCAGTAAATATTTTTAAGATAATCGTAAGAAAATCAATTTTTTTGGGAACATCCTTAAAGTGATTCTCTTGCGTAAAACTTTTACATACCAATCAAAGAGTTTTGGAAATTGGAAAATACGAGTATTAGCAAAACTCAAAAACTATGTTAGAAATTATTTTAAAAAAAGGGTAAATTTAAAATTACTATTATAATTGCTTATTTTTGTAAAGCTTTAACGAAGTAAAATATTCGTTAGAAACATTCCAAAATCAAGATAATATTTTTATATAATTTTATTTTATGGTCGAATTTTATGGTTTTTATGGATCGATTTTTTTCCATCGTTTCTCTATTTCGTTCCTCTATTTTATTTCTCTTTGACTTACTTTCTCATGGTTTTTTCTACATTTTTCTCTCTTATCGAAACTTATCTCACCGCAGCAGTAAAGAAATATATTGCGAAGCTCTTTTAGTCGCTTTTATGTGCGAAAATAAGTTTTGCCTTTCACTAACATCAGGTTGAGAATTGGAAAAAAGTAACATACGATTACGTTTTTTAATTAGCCTTGCTGCATAACTTTATAATATAAAGTTAATAATTTATAATTAAACTTTATAATATTATATTATAATAAAAAAGAGAACATAAAAAAAAGCACTTAATGTTTGTAAATTCTTTCCTCATGGCACGAACGAAAAATGTTATAATCTATCACACATATTATATACTTATACATACGAGTAGTGCCTTTTTATTTTTTAAGTTTATTTTTAAGGTATAAATACCATAAATGCCATTGATTGAGAGTTATATCTTATCATGATTAGAAGCTCATGATTCATTTAGTATAGGTAGCGTAAATGTAACGCTGCCAAAATCCAAGTAACAAATTTAATTCAATTGCTTAATACCATTTTGTATCTATATATATATATATATATATATATATATATATATATAATTAAACCGATGTTGAATAATCTTGATTAGTTTGCTATGTTGATTTATTTTTCTTTGTTAATGTGAATTTAATTTTTTTTTTACAATCTGCAATAACTACATTACTTAACTGAAGTAAGAATGATTAAAAATGTTTATTATATTTCATAATTGAGATCATATTGCAAAAAAAAATTTATAAAATGTATAGTTAACGGTTTTATTTTTCATCATCGCTCTTTATTATACGCCAGTTTACTTTTCTTATTCTCGTTTCTCTTTTACACACTGCCACTAATCTTATTTCATTTATCAGATTTCTTTATTATCTTCTTTTGTCACACTGCTTACTCTCATTTGTTTCCCATTCCTCTTTTCATTCCTCCTATAATCTACGAAGTATTGTAGTTTTTCCTTGAATGACAAATCCATTTGATAGAAACTTTGGCGGTTTCGACTAAAACAGTGAAATGTGCATCTGCAAACTAGATGAAGAATATAATCCCTTCTCTTCTAAGAACAGTTCAGCGCGCTCAAAGATATTTCTAGAATTTGCGTGTTCGTATATAAAAGATACTAGATCATCGCATTAACAAATGCGGCGTAGTAAACGGTTGACTTGTTGGTCGAGACAAAAAAAAGAGAGAGAGAGAGAGAGAGAGAAAAGATCCACCGCATGGATAATGTATGTAAACGAAAGATTGACTTTCTCTCTTCCTGGCTTTCAAGCGAATAAACTTTTAGGTGTATGTATATGTATACGAATGTTCAAGTGTGCACATCGTGCTAAGCACGCAGGCTTGATAAATTTACTTTGCAGATGCGCTCGAGCTTAAATTGCGCAGTCATTCAGAAGAAGAAGAAAGCAATTGGGACAAAGATAGTGGAATACTACGATAAAAAAAGAACTAATACAGTATTAATCTGCTGGAGGTGGTTATAGGGATTTTAGATTTTACGCTACAATTGATTTTCATTATTGAACACAGAGTGGAATATAAGACGATTTTAGGTTAAACTATCAAGAGATAATTTGAAAAGGAAATTTAGGATTTGGGTTTGGGTGCTATTTGAAATATAGCATTTATCGCTGCTACTATTGTTTCATTTCTTATGTACTTCCTATCCTAAATAAAAATTTCTCAATACAATATTTAACCTTCTTGTACAGTAAGCAATTAAATATCTGCATGCAAATGGAAAATAAATCTATTTCTTTGTGATTCATTAAACATAATCAAACGAGCTAAATGTCTCATCGTTCGCGACCTTACTACGTTCCCACTTCTGAGGTTCCAGTCTTTTTCCAAAACGGGAAATGCTGTGCCTATTGTATCACGCTGATCTAGTGCGAGTTGATGGAAGAATATCCTCTTTAAATGGAAGGCTTATTGACTATAGCCCTACTGTCAGACTTTATCAATCCACCGCTACGGGCATCCGACACGGTTTAACTATCATTTTAAGATGACGACTGGAAGCAACAGCTTAACATGTCTTCCAAAATGCTGAGATGTTACAAAAAATGCCAAGTTAAGTGGTCAAATTTGGTCACCCATCTGAGAATACTAACCTTTGCGAAGGATGTTTAACTTTTATGATAACACAAAAATCACGTGAGCCCACACTGCCACAAACACCTCCAAATGTCATTTTGAAAAAAATTTTCTGTTTTTCATTATTTTTTATTTTTGGAAAACTTCTTTCTGTAATAAAAAAAGCTATATTTTTTAACTCGATGAGCATTAATATTTTTACGTTTTGACGTTACAATATTTTAATAAAAATAAAAAATTTTTTTTACAAAATTATTTTTCAAAATACGAATTGAGTGCTTGAGTGTTAATATAATTAATAGATTTTTTTTTGAAAATTTGGATTCTTCCAATCATAGGAAAAAATAATATAATATTAAACATAGATATAATTCTTTTAAATAAATCAAATTACTCAAAATAGGAGTAAAGGCCTATCTTAGTTTATGAAACACCATACTATGCCAAGATAATTCATATGCGTTTGAAAATAGGGCTTCTATAATAAGAAAAGAAATAGTATAAATATTCAAAATATCATTTTACGGAGTACAAAGAGCATCTGTTTGATTTGTGTTAGCAAGGTGGCAGGGGCTTTTAGTATTTTCCAGGAAAGTGCACTGATATACAATCATATTACCGTTGAAGTTACATTTGTTATTGCCTTCTTCGCCGGCGCGCTCACCCACTTTATCATTTATCATAATAAAGGCCGTAAAAGCGTCGAGTATCTTCTCTTCATATCGGCGCTACGCTCAGGCGCGCGTGCGCAAATTACAGGGCGCAAACTTTTAACCGGCACTTAATGCCGTTGCCTTCTCTACATGTGTAGAATGATAAGATGTTAAGTTAAGTGTAGGTAATGAAATAATAGAAAAAAAAAAAAAAAAAAAGAAAAAAAAACAAAGAAAAAACTAAGAAATAACAATTGAATACAAAACAAATTAAATTTATTCGTATCTCTATAGATTTTAATTTCATAGATAAAAAACAAATATTTATGTTTTTTTGTACATGAAAATATTATTAATATAAGTGGAATCGAAAGCTTTACGGTAACATCGATTGTCTTACAAAGTGTTATCAACTTTTTTGCAGTTGATGTCATCATGACAGATAAATCGGTATAATTATAAAAAAATTTTTCTAGAGCAACCTTATAAATTATTTTTTTTGACCTTGATGAAATGAATATAGATAATTTAATTATGTTTATTCTCGTGATTAAAAAGGATACTTATATTGATAATATTTGATTAGAAAATTATTTACTATCATTTAAAAATGTGCATTACAATACTTTTTATTTATAAAAAAAAAATTTAATTTAAATATACGTTTAAAAATTAAAGATAAAGGAAAAAGTAAACATATATTCGCTTTCTTTCTCCAGTTGCTACATGAAAGTAGTGTTCGATGGTGACTCTACAAATTAACAGAACTTTGAAAGTTTCCGAGCTTCTCGAAAACCGCGTTAAAGTATATTTTACTTCGATTTGAGTTTTACGATTCTTGAATTGATATTAAAAATTTTATCAACAAATAATGTGTTATCTTTGTTGAATTAGCTAATTTACTATCGTTGCTTTAATTGTAATTTGCAATAACAATATGTTTCACACAATAATAATGATTTAACATTAATTTTATAATAATAAATTGAATGAAATTTGTATATACTATATTGCTTTTGATATTGATATATGCGACTTTGAAACATCCCGGTATTAATTATCATTAAGTTGAGATTGAATAAAAAAAATAAACTGATGCAAAAACTTATTAAAATTTATTGTGTGTGTTTTGATTCTTTTTCGAAAAATATTTAAGACAAAGCAATACAAAATGTCAACGAATTATAATCAATTAATCGATAAAACATCAATTAATATTAGAGTAACCAATTTAGTGAGGTTACAATTAGAATGGGTGACTACTTGTGTGTGTATATATATACGAGGTGTGATAAAATAAGGTGACTTTTAATTTTTCATAAAAAATATTCATTTATTAATCTAAAATTATGTTATCCCCTTCAAAATAATCCCCCTATGATACAATGCACTTGTGTCAGCGCTTTTTCCAGTCGTCAAAACACTTCTGAAATGCACTTTTGGGTATTACCTTAAGCTCCTTCAGCAATGCAGCCTTAATCTCCTCAATCGTCGCAAATCTTCGTCCTTTCATGGGCCTTTTTAATTTTGGGAAGAGGAAGAAGTCGCAGGGGGTCAAGTCTGATGAATATGGTGGCTGAGGCATGATCGTAGTATTGTCTTTGGCCAAAAGACTACTCTGCTTCTGATCAAAATTAAGCAATTTTCGAACGAATTTCGCTGACACAAGTACCATACCAAAAAAATCCGTTAAAATCGATTGGCATGAGCCAAACGATATGTTAAGATCATCAGCTACTTCTCTAATCATGATTCGACGATTTTTCAACACAATTTCTTTCACTTTCTGAACATTTTTGTCGGTTTTTGACGTGCTGGGGCGTCCGGAGCGAGGTTCATCGTTAACATTTTCTCAGCCTTCTTGGAATAACTAATACCAGTTATAAACATTTCTTTTGCTCAGAGTTGACTCACCGTGCCCCACTGCAAATATTTCAAGAGTTTTTAAGCACTTAATACCATTTTTTACACAAAAATTAATACAAACTCTTTGCTCCATTATTTTCAACAGCAAAAAATCGCCGAGCACGCAAACACGAGTCTAACTTTTATGCCTCTCATATAAAAACAACACATTTTATACAGTCGAAACTTTAAACATATGATAGTGACAAGTGTACCAACATAACAAAAAAAAAAAAAAAAAATTTTGAAATTAGAGCGTACAGAGCGCGCGAAATTCAAAAAGTCACCTTACTTTTAGATCACACCTCGTATATATATACACAAGTAGTCAGCCATTATACTATGTATATATATATAGTATACGAGGGCGGTTCAATAAGTACCCGTGTTAGAAATGAAGACACGATTTTCTCAAAAAATTTTTTTTTATTTTTTAACATAGTCCCCTTTTAGAAAGATACACTTCTCCCAACATTCCTGCTATTTTTTTAACCCCTCCAAAAAATAGGATTCGTCGTACTCTCCAAAATACGCCTCTGTCTCGGTAATGACTTCCTCGTTTGAGCTAAATTTTTTTCCTGCGAGCCATTTCTTCATGTGAGGGAACAAGAAAAAGTCGCAGGGAGCCAGATCAGGTGAATACGGGGGGTGCGGCAGCAATTCATAATGCAATTCATGCAGTTTGACGGCGACAACTCCGGATGAATGTGCTGGTGCGTTATCATGGTGAAACAGCACCTTCTTTTTCGCCAAATGCGACCGTGTCTCCTTCAATTTTTTGTCGAAGCGGTCCAATAACTCACTGTAGTATTGTCCAGTGATCGCTCTTCCTTTTTCTAAAAAATCAATAAGTATGACGCCGTTTGCATCCCAAAATATCGTCGCCATGAGCTTTCCGGCCAATGGGACCGTCTTCACCTTCTTTGGAGCAGATTCACCGGAAGAAATCCATTGTTTTGATTGTTGCTTAGTTTCTGGTGTGTGATGATGAATCCAGGTTTGATCAACGGTGACAACTCGACGCAAAAACTCCTTCGGATCTCGCTTAAATTGCTCCGAACACTGCTTCGAAGTTAACAGACGCATCCGCTTGTTGTCCACCGTGAGCAATCGCGGCACCTATCGGGTGGACAATTTTTTCATCGCCAACTTATCATGTAAAATATTAATTGCCGTTCCGGTCGACACACCTACGGGCTCTGCTACTTCGCGCACTTTCGTTCGTCGATCAGCGAAAATCATGTCGTAGACTTTTTGAATTTCCTCGCTAACCACGACTGCCGGGCGTCCTGGTCGCTCCTCATCAAAAACAGATGTTCGCCCACGTTTAAATTCGTTGAACCAATATTGAATTGTGGTCATAGATAGCGAAGTTTCCCCATAATCAGCATCCAACTTTGCTTTTATCTCCTCACATTTTTTTCCATCCAAAAATAAAAAGCCAATTGCCGAACGATACTGCTCTTTTTCCATCTTAGCGAAAATCACGAAACACGTCTTACTCAAATGGCTGCCAAATCCAAACTAATCTATCAATCAGTCTGAAATTTGTTTTACCGTCGTTTGATAGATGGCAGCACACGATGATAATACCAACTTTCCTCAGGAACGCCCTCTGTCGTCAAACACGGGTACTTATTGAACCGCCCTCTTATCTTAAATTACAATAATTTAAAAATAATTTCAATTGACTTATATTCATTCACAGAAGAATTTATTTCTTTTGATTAAGATTTTTCAATTCTTAAGAAATGATTTCTTTGGAAATACCTAATTATTTGCTAAATTAATATTTACTGTTATTGAAGAAATCATTTGTTTTGGTTAACTTACATATGATCGATTATATTCGCGAAAGCTTTGAATAAATATTTAAATGCCGAAATTTTCTGTATAAAATAGATCACGCGAATATAAAAAAAATAAGTCATTATGAATTATTGATCGAAATACTAATTTAATTTATAAAAACAAATCTTTCAAGTTGAAAGATTTGGAAGGCCATGCGCAGATAAGTAATGTAAAAAATAGTCAATAAATTAAATTTAAATTATCGATAAAAAAATACATAATTTTATTAAAAAAATTGGACGTTTAAAATATTTGTGCGAATATACGAGTAATTCTAATAAAATTAATCATCAAAAAAAGAAAATTAAAAATGAAAATTGTGAAAAATGAAAATAAGCAGCTTTTTAATAATAAATAAATGTCGTGATAATTATGAATTGAACAATGGGAAATATTATTTAAAAATTATTATTTTAAAGCTAGAATTAAAAAATATGTACATATTTTTAAGATATTATGTAAATTGTCGTTGATTATTATTTGAATAACCAAATCTTTAATAAATTTTTTCTTGCCGATTTATATTATTGTATAATATAATAAATTTTATTTTCGTATTTTCGTTTAGAGTTAGTTTATGAATGTTTTCATTTCGCGGATATTGCTGAAAATTTCTTATTTATTTATTTTTTGTTGTATTTTACATACTCATTCAATTTTAAATAGTATTTAATTTTTTTTAAAAATACAAAATATTTTATAAACGGTAATAATATCTGTGTAAAATGATATTTATATTGATTAAAAATAAATTTTTAAGAAAAGTATTGTATATTTTGTATTATTCCAAGTGTAAAATATTAAAGAAATAAACAAAAAGTTATTATTCCATACCATTGATTTAGTAAATAAATAATTGTAATACAATTGAATAATCGAGTGGATTTACCTGAAGTGAAACTCGATCATAATTGTACTTCGCTGCCTTGTTCTCTAGATCAAACATGTAGATGTTTAAGGCAGTCACCCCCTGTGATATGTTGAAAAAATCATTTTTTTTTTTTTTTTTTTTTTTTTATATAAATTGATTCCTAAACATGTGTAGAATATGCTGGTTAAAGTGATTTTCCGATATTCGAAGTTGTTGGAAAGTTAAGCAGGTTAACGGTGAGTAAAGAATTCATACGAGTAGTTTTAATCGTATTTGAACTTATAAACGCGTTTTTCTCAACATTAAATTAACTTACCTCCACAATATCTCAAAAACGATTTAACCATTTGCCTTAAAATTTTAATGACAGGTTTGGCACATGTATAGTCGTCGATTAAACTAACATAATGCGAAAATTCCAAGCCGTTTTCTCTTCTCGTAACAAAATGATCTAAAAAAGTCATGAAATTTAAAAATTAATTTTTAAAAACATGTCAATTATTTAATTTTTAATATTTTCAAATGATCAAATGGGTGACGTTCGGCGCCAAGCGTGATTTGGTTGCCCCACGGAAGCATACCCGTCACCCAAGTACGGGTGACGCGGCACCGAACGTGTTAAAGAATGTTACAGTTTTCGATTTTTTAAAAACTTTTTGAAAGCTATCAATAGTCGATTTTTTCTTGATGGTCGAAGGTTCGCCATTTTATTTAAATATGCTTATAGTTTTGTAGCTGATCATATGCCTTTTTCTTCAAATATTGAACGGTTGGTATTCACTTTGGTATCTGGAGGTTTTCGTTCTATCCGTAATTATTATTATATAATCCTCTAATGTTCTTATGTTTTTCAGCTCTCAAGTTTCCAAGTGTTCGAGCACCATTTTTGGGTCATAGGTATGCATATATTTGGGTTTAGCTGGTTTAATATCAAAAACACCTCCAAAAAATCTGCTTGTATCTGGAGCTTTCTTTAATTTGTTTAACGTGAGTAAGAATATTGCTGATTTGTAAATGTTAAGTGAACTATAAGGGCTGCTTTTTTCCAGCTGTCGAGGGAAAAATTTAATAGAGCTGTTCGAATTATACATTGGCGTACCTCTTTCTTGACAAAAACCCTACCATAATTGAATGAATTTCACATCCTTCTTGTTGTTGTTGCAAAATTGATGTCAGTCGTTAAATTATACACTCGCCAACTAGTTAAAGAGAGTAAGTGGCAAACAATAAATAAATTTTCAATATTTTTATTCAAATTTATATAACTTGTGGTTCAACGCATGATGAGTAGCAATATTGCGTGTTTGATCTAAAAAAACGAGGCAGCGAAGTACAATTTTTTGTAAAATATCAATAAAATGCTCAATTTATCACATTGAATTTTCTAATAAATAATTTAATAAATTAAAGAAGTTATTTTTTATTTAAAGAAAAAGATTCTTCTAGCCTGAGAATCATTATAAACTTCAATTTAATCGTTTCAGGTAATTGAATATTTTACTTTTTCAATTTTTCATACTTCAAAATAATAATGCAAACTTTTATAGATAATTTTTAGAGTTATAAAAATAATTCATAAAGTTTTCAATTATAAATATAAACTTAAAAACTTACCTATGAGTATATTTCTTATTTTTAATTTTTCATTATAAATATTTTTTTAAAGTAATTATTAAAATGCATTAGGGGTAGTAAAAAGTAATCCATTATTTTGCCAATAGATGGCTTTAGTAGTCTGTATCTCCCGTTGTAAAAGTGCGATCGGGTTACACTAGATGGCGTTAGACAGATCAGATTTCGTACTAAAAAAGCTTCTGATACAGTTTTGTGATTGCTTGACTCAGTATTTTTTTAGCACGCGTCAAAGATGGACACCAACAAAGATGAAATACGCCATATTTTACAGTTTTTCTTCGATAAAGGCGAAAACGCAAGCCAGGCAGCTGAAAATGTGAATGGTGTTTATGGTCCTGATACTGTAACAGCCAATCACGCGCAATTTTGGTTTCGTCAATTCCGTTCCAGTAATTTTGACGTCAAAGATGCACCACGCTCTGGAAGGCCAATTGTCGAAAATGTCGATAAAATAATGGAAATCGTCGAGACCGACCGTCACGTAAGCACTGTTTCGATTGCCCAGGAGCTAAACATTGCACAAAAAACCGTTTGGAACCACTTAAATAAGGCTGGATACAAAAAGAAGTTCGATGTATGGGTGCCACACGAGTTATCGGAAAGAAACCTTATGGACCGAATTTCTATCTGCGAATCGCTGCTGAATCGCAACAATATCGATCCATTTCTCAAGCGGATGGTTACTGGTGATGAAAAGTGGGTCACTTACGACAGCTTCAAGCGACAACGGTCGTGGTGAAGTGGCGGGGAGCCGGCGCAAACGGTGGCCAAGCCAGGATTGACAGTCAGGAAGGTTTTGCTGCGTGTTTGGTGGGACTGGCAGGAAATCATCTACTATGAGCTGCTCCCCTACGGCCGAACTCTTAATTCGGACCTGTACTGTCAACAATTGGACCGTCTGAAAGAAGCAATCGCCCAGAAGCGGCCAGCTTTGGCCAATAGGAGAGGAATTGTGTTCCATCAGGACAACGCCAGGTCGCATACATCGATAGTGACTCGCCAGAAGCTCCGGGAGCTTGGTTGGGAAGTTTATACGCATCCACCTTATAGTCCGGACCTGGCACCAAGTGATTACCACCTGTTCCTGTCTATGACGTATGATTTTGCAGGTGAAAAATTCGCCTCAAGAAAAGATTGTGAAAATTGACTGTCCCAGTTTTTTGACAATAGGGACAAGGGTTTCTACGAGAGAGGCATTATGAAATTACCTCCAAAATGGCAACAAGTTATCGAACAAAACGGTGCATATTTGACCTAAATTGTATTATTCTATCTATGCTAAATAAAACCTTCAATTTTATGCAAAAATAATGGATTTCTTTTTACTACACCTAATACATCAAAAATAAGAACATAAATTCAAGTATAATATACAGTCTTAGTCACGCTATAGGATTATCTTAAATTAATATTTCATTATGTATTTTAATTGTTTTTACTTTTATATTTATATATTATTAATATTTTCGTTTCTAAGGTATAAGTGATTATAAATTTATACACACATTTGTCAGAAATAAATAATGTATGCTTTTTGTTTAACAGAAGCCCGTTTTATAAGAACCAAACTATTTTATTTTTAAATTATCTTAAAATTTTGATAAATATTAAATAATAGAAAAAGAAAAGATGAAAGAGTGATCGCCAAAAATGAACTTAAAAAGTTGAAAATTAAGTAAAAAGAGAAGTGATAGTAAAATGTAATACTTGATCAGTATCTACAATTGAGCATTATAATTTGAAATAAATAATTTTTTATGTAATCATTAGGTAATTTGAATGTGACAACTAATTTTAAGAATAAAAAATAGTATTTAAATTATAAAATAATGTATTTTATGTATTGACGTACATGTTTGTTTGACTTTATCCTGATAGTAACTACTGAAATAATTTAGGTGTATAGTCATACAACTGAATCAAGAGGCGCGCCAGCGCCTCGTTAGCAAGTAGCAGTATATATATATATATATATATATATATTGTGACGTGGTGTTTTTGCACCAGTCACATGAGGAGGCCAAAGCATAGCTTATTTTTTTGTTGTTTTTTTTTCTGGTTTGAAGTTCCCTTTTTTGTTGTATAACACCGCCACCGCCCGTTTGTGTTACCTTTTTTTATATTTTATAATTAAAATAGTTTATTCAGCAGATTAGTGTGCTTCATTACCCCTGTTGCCTATCGCGCTCATCCCGCCAATATACTGCATGCTATTGTTTTTTTTGTTTCCTTGCTCCCTCTGTTTTTTTGGTTCTTTTTTAATTTGGTTTTTTTTTTGCATTATTTTGTTTTGGTTTTTTTTGTTAGTTTGGTTTTGGTTTGCCGCCAAGCACCCCAAGCCAGCAGAGCATTATTTTTTTCCATTTTTTGCTATTTTTTTTTATTATTCTTTTTATTATTTTTCTTATTTTTTTTGTATTTCGCTCCCACCCCTTTCAATTTTTTTCTTGCTATTATTACCCGCGTTGGCGCGAACCGCTCGTGCCACCAACGAGCCACAGCTGCATGTCGCACTCGCATCCAGCTACGTACCACTCTCCGACGAGGCGATGAGTAAAATCAGCATGTTTACCATAACCGCTCACTGGCAGTGGGCCACCAAGGTAACCAATTGTTTTTTTTATTTATCGAACAGCACTGCGGCTGTCGAATAGTACTGCTACTGCACCAGGTAAGCACGTTATGATTAGAATTATTGGCTATTTTATGTACATGTTTTGATGCATATTAATATTAAGTACTTTATTTCTTTCGGTATGAGTGGTATTGAATGTTGGAGCGGGTTATGAAAGACCGCGTCGTTAGGACAATTTGCGTAACGATAATAGTTTTTTTTGTACTTTTTTTTTATTGTATGTTGCCCAAGGGTCGAGCCAGTCGCGTACATAACCGACAAACTAGATTTTCCGTTCAGACTCGAGTTCGCCTAGTAATTCCGCGTGCACCCGTACACCGCGTACACTTTAGCTAGAACACCAATGCAAATGAGCCACGCTGCAGAAGGCGATGTCCGCACCACAACGTTCTGCCGCACACACACACCGTTGCAGGTGAGACCGCTCACCTTAGGCTAAGTGCAAGCGCTAGGCGAATGTAACCATGTTCGATCCCAGTTAGGATCAAACAGTGAATATGGAGTCGTTTCACTTCCCCCATATTCACGGTTTGGCGGGGGGGAGTTGTGACGTGGTGTTTTTGCACCAGTCACATGAGGAGGCCAAAGCATAGCTTATGCGCCTCCTCGTAGCTGAAATATTTTCCCCCTGTTACAATCTTGGCAGCCTCGCAGGACTGCCACGCACTATCCTAACTAACAGCCACGCAGGGCTGTACATACTGTACCTTCCCCAGGTACAGGGGCTTCCAGTTCAAGTAACAGCTGTAGCGAGGAGCTAGTTTCAGGAGCCCTGGTTAGTCGAGGCAGTGCTCGCACACACTGCAGCAGGTTCCATTTCCATGCTCCTTCCTATCCTTGTAATGATCTCCGTACCTGCAACCTCCCAGAAAGTAATTAAATAAAGAAGAGAATAATAATAGCAGCTGCACCTTGGAAGGAAGTACAAGCTGCCACACAATACAAAAGGAAAGTGGAAGAGGAGGTTAGAAGGCAGGCAAAACATAGAAGCACAGCATGAGTGCAAGTAAATACGCACCTGGAGGTGTCTAATAGTACGGCCTCGCTGCCGCTGCAAGCAGGCTATAGCTGTCACCGACACCGCTGCTTAGCTTTCTCAACCGCTCTTCGTCTGAGCCGCAGTTGTTGACCCGCAGTACGGCCGCGCCTGAAACAAAAAGAAGATAGGCAAATTAGTCGACGCCTACCAGCTATGGAACGCGTCGACTTACCTTGATCCTCCGTACATCTGAGGTAGATCCTCGCCGCTCCAGGGAATACACAACAACAACACTGGCACTCGCGAGCGGATAACCTCAACGCGCGCTGCTGGCGAGCAGTAATATCAACTGCCGCCAGCGCTGAGCGCGCGCGGCGGCTGCGTTGCGTAACGTACTTTACACGTACGTTGCGCCGGCGCAGAACGATCATCAAAAAGCCGCGCTCGCGAAAGTGCCACGCAATAAGCTTCTCTTTCACTTCGTTCTGGTCTGTGTTAGCAAACAGTCGGTATTAGCGAGCAGCCAAAACTCCGTTCGTGATAGTCGAGGCCAGCAGCCGCGAACGAGTAACTCTTAAAAACGAGCGAGCGCCCGGATAGTAGCCGTGAGCGTGTTGGAGTATCTGGTGAGTGCCAAGGTGCAGTGGCAGCTGCCAGGAGGCACAGCTTCCCCGAATCGTCCCCGTATCCTTCCCGGCTGCGTGTGTGCGACCGCGTCGCGTGTTACGCGCCATTTTCGGCCGTGTTGTATGCTGTATGCCCGCGACCGCTCTAACCGTGAGTTAGCCGCGCAGAGTATTCGCCGCACAAGAAAACGCGCTACACGATTGTAGCTGGCGCCCTGGGCTCGCGTAAAAACGCGATAAATTATTGTATTAGTTAAATTGGTTTAAATAAACGTATGTGTCCGTGTGTTAAAGTTTTAAATAAGTAGTTTACTAGTAAGCAAGCAAACCGCTTCCCCGCTCCCCCCCCCCCTTTTCCATTTGTACGCCATTCTGATCCCCAGTGGCGTTACAATATATATATACGCACGGGCACGGGCGCGAGCGCCTTATATACAGCTCATTTACCTTTTTATAACTTCGCTTCTTTTTCTTTTTTAATATTATAGCTAAAACATTTTAATACTATTCATATTAGAATCTTTATATATCTATATATTTAATGACTACAAAAAGTTTCATGAAGAATCAGTCTTTTATGATAAATAAGGACTTTATTTCATACTAAATAAATCTATATATACGATTTTCTCTTATTTCCTTATTATATTTATGTTCTTCAGCTTCCTGTTTGTTCTACTCCCTGAGGTCACATCCGATATTATATATATATATACTACTGTGATCAAAAAGTAAGATGAATTTGTTTATAAAATGTAAATTCTTTATCGAAATACAAACTTTTTAATAAAAAGAAAATTATGGTAAGTATTGGTTGTCGTTTAAACATATTTTTCTGTCCTCTCTTGATGTATTATCAATTTATCGAATATTAGTATGACACCTGTGAGTAACTTATCAAAAAGAATATTTAAAATCAGCATTTTTGACTCTCGAAAGTTGTGAAATCAAATAATATTGCTAAGTATTTTCTTTATTATCAACACATTTTTTTTCAACGATAGCTGATCATCAATGTTGTTATATATCATATGCTAATGAATATCTACATGTAAATACAACAATCTTTTAAATACAAAAAAATTATCGTTTTCGTTGTTATTAAAAAATATGAAAAAATATAATTAATAATTAATTTTCATAAACATACTTTCAAATTTTCTTTAATTTTAAAATATTTTAGACTAAAGAAAGCAATAAAATATAATAATATATCTAAATATCATCTTTCTTATTATTAATGTATTTTTTGACCGCTACCTAGTCATCATTTACTCGCTAGTTTTACAAAACTTTATTAGTTCGCGACTGCTGGCTTCGATTATCCCGAACGGAGTGAAAGAGAAGCTTATTACGTGGCACTTGCGCGAGCGCGGCTTTTTGATGATCGTTCTGCGCCGGCGCAACGTACGTGTAAGTACGTTACGCAACGCAGCCGCCGCGCGCGCTCAGCGCTGGCGGCAGTTGATATTACTGCTCGCCAGCAGCGCGCGTTGAGGTTATCCACTCACGAGTGCCAGTGTTGTTGTGTATTCCCTGGAGCGGCGAGAATCTACCTCAGATGTACGGAGGATCAAGGTAAGTCGACGCGTTCCATAGCTGGTAGGCGTCGACTAATTTGTCTATATTCTCTCTGTTCCAGGTGCGGCCGTACTGCGGGTCAACAACTGCGGCTCGGACGAAGAGCGGTTGAGAAAGCGAAGCAGCGGTGTCGGGGACAGCGATAGCCTGCTTGCAGCGGCAGCGAGGCAACACTATCAGACACCTCTAGGCGCGTATTTACTTGCACTCAAATGCTGTGCTTCTATGTTTTGCCTGCCTTCTAACCTCCTCTTCGCTTTCCTATAATGTTGTGTTGCAGCTTGTACTTCCATGGTGCAGCTGCTATTATTATTTTCTTCTTTATTTAATTACCGTCTGGGAGGTTGCAGGTACGGGGATCGCTACAAGGACAGGAAGGAGCATGGAAATGGAACCTGCTGCAGTGTGTGCAAGCACTGCCACGACTATTCATGGGCTCCTGAGACTGGCTCCTCGCTGGAGCCTTTACTTGAGCTTAAAGCCCATGTACCTGGTAAAGGTAACTTATGTACAGCCCTGCGTGGCTGTTAGTTAGGATCACGCCTGGCAGTCCTGCGAGACTGCCAAGATTGTAAAGGGGATATAACAGGCTATGAGGAGGCGTACAGGCTGTGTATTAGCCTCCTCATGTGACTGGTGCAAAACACCACGTCACAAAGTATACAAAATATCAAGAATGTAAAATGATTCTTTTTACTCTTACATTTATTTAGTTTTTATTTTAATTCAATTCAATAATTTACATATAATTTCATATTGTTTTCGTACGATAGTAGGAAGTTGCTTCGAATGAAACCACTGAAATCAAATAATTCTTTTAACTATATTTTTCTATATGTTATATGCTATATTCTTTTACAGCTTATATATTTCATAAAAAGTTACTTATGACATGTAATTAAAACCATACTTGCCGGACACTTGTAAAGTAAATGGTGATGCTCGCAGTAATTTAAGTGATCAACATATATTTTTAGATACTGTAATAATTTGTCTATGTTTAAAATTAAACAAGTAAATGGTAATGCTCGTGGTAATTTATATTATCAAGATATGTTTTTAAATACTGAAATAGTTTTTTTATATTAATACATCGTTCAATAAGTCCCGAGACTAACAACGAAAACAACATTTTTTTTCAAAAATCATTTTTATTTATCAATATAATCTCCTTTTAGAGTGATACAATCTTTCCAACGCCTTTCCAACATTTCTATACCATGTTTATAGAAGGATTTATCCTTTGCTTCAAAATAGGCTTCAGTTTCGGCAATGACCTCCTCATTTGAGCCAAATTTTTTTCCCTGGAGCATTTTTTTGAGATCAGCAAAGAGCAAGTAGTCGCTGGGGGCTAAATCTGGCGAATACGGGCGGTGGAAAAGCAAATCAAAGCCCAATTCGTTCAATTTTGCCATTGTTTTCATGGACTTGTGGCATGGTGCATTGTCTTGGTGAAAAAGGATTTTTTTCTTCTTCATGTGCGGTCGTTTTGCTGCGATCTCCTCCTTCAAACGTGCCAACAAGTCAATATAATAATCACTGTTGATCGATTAACCTTTTTCCAGGTAGTCAATGAAAATCACGCCATGTGTATCCCAAAAAACAGACGCCATGACTTTGCCAGCAGACTGCTGCGTTTTTGGACGCTTTGGGCGGCTTTCGCCAGCCATGCGCTACTCAGATGATTGCTGATTCGACTCCGAAGTGAAATGATGTACCCGTGTTTCATCCACGGTCACGTATCGACGCAGGAAATCCTTTTGATTGCCAGTAAATAGCGATAAACAGCTCTCTGAATCGTCAACTCGTTGCTGTTTTTGTTCCACTGAAAGCAATCGCGGCACCCACTTAGAAAAAACCTTTTTCATGCTCAATTTTTCATGAAGGATTGTAAATACGCTTCCAGATGATATCTGCGTCATTTCTGCAATCTCACGGACCTTCACTTTGCGATTTTTCATTACAATTTTTTAACACTTCACTCACATTTTCCTGTGTAACGGCTTCCAATGGCCTACCCGAACGTTCCGCATCGTTTGTGTCCGTACGACCACGTTTAAACTCAGCATACCAACGACAAATCGTTGGTTTGGATGGAGAGGAGTCCGGGTAATGTTTTTCAAGCCATTGCTGGGCTTCTACGGTGTTTTTACCCATTAAAAAACAATGTTTTATTAACACGCGAAACTCGCTTTTTTCCATTTTTCAAATAAATTACAAAATGACTTTACTCTAACCTCGATAACTCTGCTGTCTGCAATCCGATCGACGTGAAATTTTTACGCGTTTCATGTAAAGGTTTGCACTCTATGGAAACGTGGCCAGTTTGGTAATACTAGCACCATCTCTGGGTTAGTCTCGGGACTTATTGAACGATGTGTTATAACTCAAACATGATTGGGTACGAATTACGAATAATAAGATTCCAAACTTTCAGCTATACTTTCTAAGTATACAAGTACATTTACAATATATAAAAATGACATTGCATATGCTAATTATTTCCTTAATAAATATTAAAGGAAAAAAAAAAAATTAACATGATTTCATATCTTGTTGTATATTTGTATGATTTTAAATATATATATGTAATAAATTAATAAAGTTTGTCAATAACAATTTTTTAACATTTGATAATTTTTCATTTGAAAAATAAAGCACTTCATAATTTAAATAGAAATAGAAATATATAATTATTAAATCAAATGTTCATTTATTTTTTATATTCTATATATTTTATTATTTATATTCTCCACCATTACACTCTTCAAGTGTCCGGCAAGTATGGTTTTAATTACATGTCACAAGTAACTTTGTATGAAATATATAAGCTGTAAAAGAATATAGCATATAACATATAGAAAAATATAGTTAAAAGAATTATTTGATTTCAGTGGTTTCATTCGAAGCATTTTCCTACTATCGTACGAAAACAATATGAAATTATATAAAAATTATTAAATTGAATTAAAATAAAAACTAAATAAATGTAAGAGTAAATAGAATCATTTTACATTCTTGATATTCTGTATACTTTGATATTTCCATTCAAAGTAACATTTCAAAAGGAAATTGTTAAAAATATATAATAATATTTTCAAGTATTAACTAAAATTATAAAATAAATGTGTTCGACACAAATATTGAAATACTTAACAACATTGAATAGATTTCACAACTTTTGTGCGCAAAAATTTGTGTAATGACTGTTTATTAATCCGATAAGTAAATGAAGACCAGGTAGCGGTCAAAAAATACATTAATAATAAGAAAGATGATATTTAGATATATTATTATATTTTATTGCTTTCTTTAATCTAAAATATTTTGAAATTAAAGAAAATTTAAAAGTATGTTAATGAAAATTAATTATTAATTATATTTTTTCATAGTTTTTAATAACAACGAAAACGATAATTTTTTTGTAAATAAAAGATTGTATTTACATGTAGATATTCATTAGCATATTATATATAACAACATTGATGATCAGCTATCGTTAAAAAAAATGTGTTGATAAAAAAGAATATACTTAGCAATATTATTTGATTTCACAACTTTCGAGAGTCAAAAATGCTGATTTTATATATTCTTTTTGATAAGTTACTCACAGGTGTCGTACTTATATTCGATAAATTGATAATACACGAAGAGAGCACAAAAAAATATGTTTAAACGACAACCAATACTTACCATAATTTTCTTTTTATTAAAAAGGTTGTATTTAGATTTGATTAATTCGGTAGAATATATATCAAATTATAAAATATTATATTAGATTTATTATGAAAGTAATCTGTGAAGAATGATTGCACTATATGATGCATTAGTTGTATAGATAAAAGAAAATAAAATTTTAAAAAGTTGTTAAATTTTGTAGAATGTTATAAAATTAACGTTTGTTCTAAGAAAAGAATATAAATATTTTGAGAAACTTTTGGCCATTGTTTTTTTATAATTTTATCATTTTTATATTTTACAAAATGTTTGTGTAAAAACTTTATAAAAATAAGTTAAATTTTAAGAAATAAAATTTTGATATAAATTTTATTATAAAAATAAGTTGAATTTAGAGTAATAGATAATAATCATGTACAAATTGTTTTGTAATTTCATGTACAAAATAACATTATTTTGGGTGTAGAACTTTGCTTCCGCCGTTTCTTTCCGAAATTCGAGGCTTTATTGTAAAAAACTGGTTATACATTTATGATTCAAAGTATTGTCCATCACTGGCCACTACTTTCTCCCATCTTTTGGGCAGCATACGAATGCCGCGTTGAGAAAACTGGTCATCTTTTGAATCGATCCACGAATCGATCCAATTTTTTACTTCTTCATAAGACCGGAAGTGCTGGTCAGCCAAGCCGTGTGTCATTGATCGTAACAAGTGATAGTCCGAGGGAGCAACGTCTGGAGAATACGGCGGGTGGGGTAGGACTTCTCATTTCAAAGTTTCCAAGTATGTCTTGACCACTTTCGCAACATGGGGTCGAGCATTGTCATGCTGTAAAATAACTTTATTATGTCTCTCGTTGTATTGCGGCCGTTTGTCTTTCAATGCTCGGCTCAAACGCATTAATTGCGTTCGATAACGATCGCCTGTGATTGTTTCAGTCGGTTTTAACAACTCATAATACACTACGCCGAGCTGGTCCAACCAAATACTGAGCAAGATCTTGGAACCGTGAATATTTGGTTTGGCAGTCGACGTGGAAGCATGGCCGGGATATCCCCATCATTTTCTGCGCTTGGGATTATCGTAGTGAACTCATTTTTCGTCCCCAGTCACAATGCGATGCAGAAATCCCTTCGGTCTTTGCCTTGCAAGCAGCTGTTCACAAACACACAAACGCCGTTCAACATCTCTCGGCTTCAACTCGTACGGCACCCAATTTCCTTGTTTCTGAATCATTTCCATGACTCTCAGGCGTTTTGAAATGGCTTGTTGCGTCACTTCCAATGATCCTGCCAATTCCTGTTGCGTTTGACACGAGTCTTGATCAAGTAATGCCTCTAATTCTGCATCTTCGAAAACCTACTTTCTTCCACCGCCATGCTGGTCTTCGACGTTAAAATCGCCGTTCTTAAAGCGTTGAAACCACTCTTGGCACGTTCTTTCACTAATAGCGGCGTCACCATAGGTATTTCAGAGCATTCGATGAGCCTCAGTCGCAGATTTCTTCATATTAAAGCACAAAATTAAAACCTCCCGCAAATGACGAGAATTTGGCTCGTAAGCTGACATGTTTAATCGAGAATAACTTTATGATGCAGACACAAATCGACTAATACATATTTCGATGGCATTATGTTTACAAATACCTAAGCTTATTGTATGACATCTATGATCTATTTATTTCAACTACCACTTACCGCTACAGCCATCTATTGCAAAACGGCGGAAGCAAAGTTGTACACCCAATATTAATTTATAATAAAAATATTGATAAAATTTAATTTATATTTGTGTTGTTGATAAAAAAATTAAACTTATATTTGTGTTGACACAAATTTATAAATATAAAAGAAATATAATTTTTATAAATTAAATACGTGCAAATACTTGCAATATATTTGATATTACAAATTTATTTTCAAATTGTATTATATAATAAAATCAATTAATTATTTAATATAATACATAAATTATTAAATTTAAAAAAATAAACTGTTTTGATCATATTGTTTTACAAATTTGAGTAAAAATAAAAATTTAATTTAAAAAATAGCTTTAATTTATTGGTATTTAAAAATGAAATAATGATATTCTAATGAAATAAACATTAATTTACTTTTAGCAAGAGCATAGAGAATTGGAAATGACTAGGCGCAAAATTGTAAATAAAATGCGCGAATAATATTTTTTTTTTGACAGTTTGGCCCGGCGGAAGGAATTCATAGTGTACCACACCACGATAATCAAAGAAAACTGTCAACATGACCTTGATTTTCGATCGACTTTGCCGTGGTCTTTTCGGTCTTGCTTCACCTTTTGCACGATAACCGCTGGATTGCTCGGTGGTTTCAGGGTCGTATACGTAAATCCAAGTCTCGTCTCCAGTAATGATGCATTTCAAGTGGTCCTGATAGTCAGACAGAAAAGTTTCACACACATCAACGCGACGCTTTTTTTCCAAAAAATTGAGCGATTTTGGCACCAATCAAAACTTGACGCGTTTAAGACACAAAACATCCTTAAAAATGGTTTGGGCTGAGCCAAATTAAATTCCAACACTATAGGCGAGGTCTCTAAATGTCAATCAACGATTTTTAAGCACGAAATCTTCGATTTTTTGGACGTGGCCCTCGTCGGCAGACGTTGATGGTCGTCCAGAGCGCGGTTCGTCTTCAACGCGTTCTCGGCCTGCTTTGAACTCGTTGTACCACTTATAAACGTTTTTTGTGCCATTGTTTGATCACCAAAAGCCTTTCGCAACATTTTCAACGTGTCCGCACAAGAATATTCGTTCCGCAAACAAAATTTGATGCAAGTTCTTTGCTCAACTAAATCACCCATTGTAAAAATCGAAAAATTCACTTTTGGTTGTTTACAAAAACATGTGTAACTCGAAGATGATTAAACCTTTTTACAAACAGACGCTTGGCAAATGTTATAGACAGTCCTACCAGCCTAGAAAAAAAAATTTACCTGCCTTCCTAATGCCCGGGAGTTTTAAATGACAATTTCACCTTACTTTTTGATAACAGTAGTATATATACTATATATATATATATATATATATATATATATATATATATATATATATATATATATATATATATATATATATATATATATATATATATATATATATATATGTACGTCAAGGCGAGCGCGCCTGCGCGTAACGCGCGCGTCTTGTATACTGCTATAGCATCAAGTATAGCATACTGCTAGTTCACTTTTTCATAACCTCGTCGTTTGTCGTTTTTAATAAAAATTTATTTAATATACCAGGCTGTTCAATAAGTTTTGCGGTTCGATAAGAAAAACACAATTTTATGGTTTGAAATACACTTTATTATTCAGTATGGTCTCTCTGAACATCAATACACTTGTTCCAACGAGATTCCAATTTATGAATTCCATCCCTGAAGTGAGAATCTGGAAGGGCTGCAAAATACGCTTCCACATCTGTTAAGACCTCATCATTTGATGAAAAACGCTTTCCATGCATGAATTTTTTTAGGTCTGGAAACAGATGGAAGTCGCTAGGGGCTAAATCTAGTGAATACGGTAGATGCTCTAATAATTTGAACTTCAATTCATGGATTTTAGCCATTGTCAAAATGCTCTTGTGACACGGTGCATTGTCCTGATGAAAAAGGATCTTTTTCTTTTGCAAACCGGATCTTTTTTCACGAATTTTTCGTTCAGCTGGTCTAAAAGGTTACAATGATATTCAGAATTTATTGTTTTACCAGTTTGCAAGTAATCCACAAATAAAATTCCTTTCGCATCCCAAAAAACTGATGCTAACACCTTCTTGGCCGATTTCTGGACACGAACTCGTTTCGGAACCGAAGAACCAGGTTCACACCACTCTTTAGCCTCTTGTTTTGATTCAGGATCATGATGATGGACCCAAGTCTTATCCATAGTGATGAGTCGACGCACAAAATCCACTTTATCCTTTCGAAAACGCTCTAAATGTTGCTGCGAAAGTCGCATTCGAATGTGTTTTTGTTCCACTGTAAGCGAATGCGGCACCCATTGTGCACACAGCTTTCTGAAACCCAATACTTTAGTCAAAATATTGCTTACACTGCCCAATAAGATGCCTAAGGCTTCTACTAAATCTCTTCCAGTCACCCGATGATTTTCCAATACGATATCCTGTATTTTTTCTACGATTTCTGGTGTTGTTGCTGTTTTTGGACGTCCTTGACGTGGATCGTCTTCAAGACTTGTACAACCACATTTAAATTCAGCAACCCATCTTTATACTGTACTAATTGAAGGCGAAGAGCCCTTATACATTTTCAACATTAGTTCATAAATTTCCTTTGTTTTTAAATCTTCCAAAAATAAAAATTCAATCACTGCACGATACTTGATTTTTTTCATTGTAAAAAAATACTGTGACACGTCGATACTAAATGGCTTGTAAACATAGGATGAATTGACAGATTGAAATAAAACTTCACATACGTTCATATGAATAGTGTACCAACATAACAAAAAAATTTAGGCTAGTAGCAACATCCACTCTTATCGAACCCCAAAACTTATTGAACAGCCTGGTACATAGATTTAAAAGGGTATGTTAAATATTCTGATTCATACAGGGTGCGTACGGTATTTGAGGACATGCATAAATGTGACTTTAACTTCGCGAATTTTTTTTTTTATTTTTTTTCCTTTTCAGATAAGAAATGGCGGACTACAACATCACTTAAGTAATGAAGAGACATGCTGTCATCGTCGCTATATGTGCGAACCATACAGATTTAGAGATCTCTAATTTTCTTAATTGCGCCCGTTCATTCGTGCATAAGGTTCGCCGTGAATTGGAAGCATCAGGAGGCGATACAGAATCGGTTGCAAAACGCAAGAAGCACGAACAACATTCTGACACTGTCCGATCTGCAGAATTTTTAGAGCAAGTGCAAGCGATCATAGACGAGGACCCTTCAAAATCAATGAGGGTTCTTGCGAGTGAGCTTCATGTTTCTGAGCGCCTTATTTGTAGAGTTGTCCACAAAGACCTTTGGTATAAGTCTTACGTGATGCGCAGAGGACAGTTAATTTCGTAACGAACACGGAAACAGAGAGTTCTCCGATCAAAACGTCTTTTAAACAAAATCAAACACCCTGAGGTGCCAAAAATATTATGGTTTTTTTCCGACGAAAAAAATTTTGACCAAGATCAAAAGACCAATCGCAGAAATGACAGATGGCTATGTTCAAATCCTACGGAGGTTCCTGTTGTTATGCACACAAAATTTCCAGCCACTGTTATGGTTTTAGGTGTTGTCAGCAACGAAGGACATGTTATGTCGCCACACTTTTTTACTCAAGGACTTCGAGTGAACTCTGCTGCATACATCGAGGTTTTGGAGACGGTAGTGAAACCCTGGATAGACAATGTAAGCGGAGGCAGACCATACATTTTTCAACAAGACTCTGCTCCTTCACATAAAGCGATGGCGACACAAGATTGGATGGCCGAAAATTTTCATGACCACATAACACCGAACCTATGGCCACCTAGCTCCCCAGACCTTAATTCTTTGGATTATTACGTATGGGGCGTAGTTGTGCTTGAGACCAATAAGCGTCCTCATAACACCACTTCTTCGCTAAAGACTGCCATTAATGCCGTTATGGTCAATATGAACAAGGAGCATTTGATTCGGGCATATAATCGTTTCTGGACCCGGATGGAAGAGGTTATTGCTGCTAATGGCGATTTTATTGAATAACTTTATAGCCATATATTAATTTAACGTTGTATAAAAAATTCCTGAAATGTCATTAAATTTTATTAAAAATACAAGCTAATTAATTTTACTCTCAAGTTGTCCTTAAATACCGTACGCACCCTGTATATAAAATTGATTAATCTTTTAATAAAGAAGACATTAGTTTAGTAGTTGTTAAAATAAATAATGTTATTATTTTAAACTTAAAAGGCATCGACCAAAAGTGAATGTGATTATTGTGATAAAACTTGTTTTCTCAATAATAATTCAATTTTAATATTTTTCAAAACAATAATAAATATTTAATAATTCAATTTTAATAATTTTTAAAACAATAATAAATATTTAATAATTCAATTTTAATAATTTTTAAAACAATAATAAAATAAAATTAGTTTAAAGGCATAAACCATAAGTGAATGTGATTATTGTAATAAAACTTGTTTTCTTAATTATAATTCAATTTTAATATTTTTTAAAACAATAATAAAATAAAATTAGTTTAAATGCATCGACCAGAAGTGAATGTTATTATTGCAATTAAACTTGTTTTCTTAATAATAATTCAATTTTAATATTTTTTGAAACCATAATAAATATTTAATAATTCAGTTTTAATAATTTTCACAACAATAATAAAATAAAATTAGTTTAAAGGGATAAACCATAAGTGAATGTGATTGTTGTAATAAAACTTGTTTTCTTAATAATTCAATTTTAATATATTTTAAAACAATAAAAAAATAAAATTAGTTTAAAGGCATCGACCATAAATAAATGTGATTAATAGATATTTAATAAAATATCAACGATAAGTGAATGTGCTAGGAAGAATTCTGAAAGAATAATAGAAGTAGTTTTAGTTTAATTTTAAATTTTCTTATGTTTCTTTATAGTAAATAATAAAATATAGCAATCTGTCCCATAGATTTTATGGTGAAAATAAGAAATATGACTAAAAACAATGGTACAAAGTGACAACAAGTGATATAAATGGTAACAAGTGATGATAAATTACTGGCTGGAATCAGATACCGAAAACAAATGTGTAGTACAGAAACTAAAAGGAATTTTGTTCTTATTACCAATTGAACTTTTTTAAAAAGTGTTAAGCAAAGTTTAATAAGAAAAACTGAAGTTATTAACAATAAATGCTGATTGATAGATTAATATAAAATGTATGAATGTGTAATTTGCAGGTTGCTGTATTAATAACTCTAAAACGATAAAAATTACATTTATTATTTATAAGTGAAATTGTAAAAAAGTATATTTTGTGAATATGGTAACAGCTACTGGAGGATGAATTTAAAATGCCTCGGATTCTACTAAAGAATAAATTGCAATAATAGTCTGCAGCTGGAATTTTGTTGCATATGTAAATGTTACGTTCGAAGATTTATATAATAAATTAAATCAAGTTATTTAAGCTGGTCACAGGAACAATGTACTAGGATCTAAATTGGAATATATAAGCAATTATTAATTATTATTAGAACATACAAGAGATGCAGCTAATCAATCTTGGAAGACTTTGATTTTAGAAGATTGTTTATTATTTAGAAATGTTGAAAAGTAAACAGCATATACTAAAAATTTTGGAGAAGTTAAATTGAGGGTTGAATTAATTAATTTATTAGAAGATACGCTACAGTACCAAAATGTTACAAAAGAGTTATTATCACAAATGTGCAAGACAAATGAGAAATTATTGGAAAGGTACAACTTTTGAAATATCGATTAAGTGAAACTGAAGAATAAACACAAACTTTACATAATATAATAAAAGAAAATCAAAATGAATTACAAGAATGAGAAATAAAGTACGTGAAAGTTCACCAAACTTTACAAAATACAGCAGGTAAATTTAATAAAACAAAAAATAAATGAATAGATATAATGCAACAATCTGAAAAAGAAAAACATGAATTTATGAATAAAATTGAAGATCAAAAAATTATTTAATGGAGTTTACAAACCTTGCTGGCTTGCAGTATTGATAGTTATTAATTTCCATCATCGACTCCAAAGGATATGAATACAGAAGATTTAGAACATGAAATATTTAATAATTCAATTATAATAATTTTTAAAACAATAATAAAATAAAATTAGTTTAAAGGCATAAACCATAAGTGAATGTGATTATTGTAATAAAACTTGTTTTCTTAATAATAATTCAATTTTAATATTTTTTAAAACAATAATAAAATAAAATTAGTTTAAAGGCATCAACCATAAGTGAATGTGATTAATAGATATTTAATAAAATATCAACGATAAGTGAATGTGTTAGAAAGAATTCCGAAAGAATAATAGAAGTAGTTTTATTTTTATTTTAAATTTCCTTCTATTTCTTTATAGTTAATAATAAAATATAGCAATCTGTCCCATTTATTTTTATTTGCATGCTGCATTACTAATTAGATGGACTACACATTTATTCACATAAAATTTATGTAATTTAGTTTTCTATGTAAGGTACGTTTGAACAAAATGCAAATAAAGTCACTTTATATAATAAAATATAATTTTTCTAATTATTGAAATATTTGATATAAATTTATTAATTATGCATTGCAGGCTCTTCAAAAGTTATGAAATCTCCTCAAAAAAAAAAACTTTTATAAAAGGTAGAATGGTGGCAAGTAGCAGTTGTTTTATATCCCATTTTAAAATCATTATTTTTACATTTTTCAAACATAATTTGTAGATAAAAAATTTGCATACTTTTAGTTTGACCAGATTTTAAAAATTGCTTTTTATTTTTTGCATATTTGTGTTATTTCATTTGTCATTAATTAATTGTATATTTACAAACTTAATGTCGTAATATTTTTTGTAAAAGGTAGATTTCATCAAATATGTTTAAATAATATAGTTGTTCTTTTGACATATACAGTGTCACGGTGGGTCATTTGGATTTATAAAAACTTATAAATTATTTATAAACTTATAATTTCATTGTTTCACCAATAAATTACATAACGACGGGTCCGTTGAGTATATATTTAAATAGTAATTAATATATAAAATGGAAACTACCTGTTAACGATAGAAAGATATATGAAAAAGTTTTAAAATAAAATAAAATAAAAATAATATTTTACAATTTTATGTATAAAGTTAGTAAATGACGGGGATGAAATCATTGCCTTATATGGCAAAAAACCGTTGAAACGCGGAAGTACATGCGGAAGTAAAACGCGGAAGTAAAACGCGGAAGTGCAAACGCGGAAATACAAGTCTTAGCCGAGGAATGCGGAAGTAGGCATAAGCTAAGCATAGATAAAATGTGAATAATATTTTTTGTATTTAATAAAATAAAATATTTATTCTTTAAAATAAATGAAAATTGAGAAAATTTAATTATATTATGATGTAAGAATTTGTATAAAATTATGATTTTAATTGTAATCGGCCAAGGGAAAGAAGAAAAGGCAAATACGCACTTAATTTTGAATGTTTTCTTATAAAAAATAATATGATTTATTGCTCCTTGGGGGCGTTAAAGTAACACACATATTGTTTATTGTTTGCAAATTATTTATGTAAAATTTTCATTAGAAAATATGGCAGTAAGATCTAGGATCTTGCGTTTAATTGTTATGATTGTAGTTGAGTCAGGATAGGGGTGATTCTCGGATTGTCGAGACGGGTGCTTGCGGGCGACTAGAGTCGGCGTCGAATTATCCGCCATCGCCCTCAGCTCGGGGTAACTCTGTGTTCCCCGAGGCTGTTTGACCCGCCGCGAGGCTTGGCCTCGAGTTATATGGGTCCAGCGGTAAGGGGAAACCGTAAGGTGGAACCGAGTCCGTCAGGGAGCTAGGTATGCAGTGAGCACCCACCCTTCCACAGAAAACTATGGAAATTTGGAAAGAAAATAGTAAATTATATAATCGTATGATAAAATGTTATGTATTGCGGTGCCTTGCTTTTAGCCCTTGGTCGAAGCTAATTGGCCGCGAGAACGATAGAGGGGGAAGCTTCGACTTAGCTCCCTGCGAAGTTATAAAAAGCGCGCGCTTGAGTCGCGCAGCAGCATAACATATCGAAGCATAGCAGAAAACGCATAGCATATCGAAGCATAGCAGAAAAAACATAGCATATCGAAGCATTTCGGAATTTAGTATTTTTGCATTATTCATTCGCTGCAGTTTATATTTTTAAAGTTTTGTAACAAAAATAAATTATATACATATATATACGAAAGAAATAAAGTGTGTTCAAATTATTCGCCTAACTACTTGCCCCGATTATTTCATATTTGTGTTTATCTTATACAAAATTTTGGTGCCGAAACACGGGAATTATTACCGGAAAATTAAGAGTAATCGGGGTAAGTGTCATCAGCAAGTAGTTCGAGTCAACATCAGTGAAGACAGAAAAAAAAAAAAAAAAAAAGAAGAAAAATGTCATCGAAAGGCAAGAGAGCGGCTACTGGTGCGGAGGGCGAGCAGCCAAAGACGAAGAAAACGCGAGTAATATCATCCAAGAAGAAGACGATGCCAAAGCCAATGCAGAAGAAATCACCGAAGAAGATGACGACGAAGAATGTAACACCGAAGAAGAAGACGACAACAAAAAGAGTTACGCGCCGCACCAGTAAGACTGATGACATACCAACAAATACGGTGACTATGGGAATATCATCACCAACAATGGACAATGGACGCGCTATGGGCTCATCCGAAGAGAGCCGGGCGCAGCCAGCATCGATGCAACCAGGCGCATCGATTTCAACGTCAGCAGCGACGACTTCATCGGCGATACCAGCGCAGGTGTTTTTATCGGCGACGCCGCCATCGATGACGTCGACGGTGATGCAGCCGACGGCAACGCGGCCAACGACGACGCTGTCATCGGCGGTGTACTCAGCGAGGATGTATCCAGCAACGACAACACCAGCAGCCGTCGCCGCCGAGATTTTGCCGGCAGCGAGACAGGGTTGCGTGAGCTACATGCAGTCGGCGGGGGCTGGACCTGAGGTCGCATCGAGAGGCACTCTGAGCTACGTCGAAGCGTCGAACTTCAACAGCGAAATGATAAGTACACAAAGTAATAATGCGAACATTGCGATAAACGATATTGCGAGTAATAATAGAAATATTGCGAATGCGTTAAATTCAAGTTTAATGAATAATGATAATATATTTAACGTATCAAATAATAATCACGCAAGTGTATTGAATAACGGAAATGTGAGAAACGTGTCGACAAATGAAACAGCGAGCGATCCAGTCGCACGTCTTGCGGACGTGCTTAGTGCGACACTTTTATCATTTCGAGATGCGGCGGCAGGTCAGAGCGCCGCGTTCTCCGTAAACAGATCGGCGAAGCCATTGCCTACGTTTGCAGGCAACCCAATCGAGTGGTTGCACTTTAAACAAGCGTATACTTTAGCAACGGAAAATAATATTTTGAACGAAAATGAAAAAATATCTTTGCTTTTTGCCGCGTTACAAGGAGAGGCACGAGAGATAGTAAGCTTTTTGCTCGCAACAAGCCGTGACGCCGTGGCGATAATTAAAACTTTAGAATTACATTACGGAAATAAGATGTAATAGCGCGAAAATTAATTAGTGATTTAAATAATTTACCTGATTTAGAATCGGGCTCGATAACATTGACGCGCTTCGCGTCGCGCCTACAGAACGCCGTACAAGCATTTAAAGCGCTTGAATTAATCGGTTACCTGCATAGCCCGGAATTAATACGAAATATTGCAAGTAAATTGCCTTCGGCGTTAAAATATAGTTATAACGCGTATGCCGCGATGGCACAAGTAAATAAAACAGATTTAGAAAAACTTGCGGATTTTCTATTCAAAGAAGCGGAACTCGCTATCGCGGGTGGAATTTTTAACTGTGAAAATGACGCGATAAGTCAATCCGGGAACGTGAAGAAAAGAAGGCGTCCAATTGGCGCAAACGTATATGCAGTTGCGCATGAAGCAACCACAAGTCGCTGCGCTGAGAAAAGCAGCGAGGCAATTTGTGTAATTTGTAATAGAGGAAATCACTCGGTGGAATACTGTAAGAGTTTTATCCATGATACACTAACGCGACGCTGGTTTTTAATACGACGATTGAGGTTATGTTTTAAATGCTTAAAGCAAGGGCACACGACGATTAATTGTACGGCGCGAAATTGCGAACGATGCAGTAAACCGCATCATGTTTTATTACACAACGCGACGTATAACAAATTTTCGCAGGACAAGCGGAAGAAAATCGAGAAAAATGCGCAAAAACGCGATAATGAACCGTCAAAGAATCAAGCGGAAAAGGATTGACTAGGCGCGGGCGCATTATTAAAAATAATACCGGTTCAGATATTTGGACCGAGTGGCAATGCGGATACGTTTGCGTTTTTAGATGACGGAGCGACGGTTACCGAAATGGATAAAAAATTCGCGCATAAGTTAGGAATAAGAGGTTCGCGTTTAAATATTAAATTTAATAATATAAAAGAGCGAGACGCCGTGAGTACTTGCTGTGAAAAGATTATTTTTGAAATAAGCGGAGACGCAGAAAAATATATGATTTCTAATGCGTTGGTAGTGGAAAATTTATGTTTTCCGATGCAGTCGATTTCAAGCGAGCTTGTTCGACATATTACGAAGTATGCAAGTGTGTGCGTTCAACCTTATGTTAACGCGCAACCGAAAGTGTTAATCGGACAAGATAATTGGCGTTTATTATGTGCTAGAGAAACGCGAGAAATTAAAAAGACAAGTTACGCGATTTCGTTGACAGCGTTAGGTTGGGCTGTGCACGGCGGCGAAAGTTCTTTGCGTGAAAACGCTATAAATTGTGTAAAGCTAAACAAAAACATTAATATCAATAAAATTAATACATTAAATAAAAATTTAGAAATTTGCGAGCTTGAGCAATTGAACGAGCTCGTTAAAAAATATTTCGAATTAGACAGCCTCGGAATAAGCGAAAAAAAGACGCCGAGTTCGGTTAATACGAGAGCGCTCAAAATCATGAGCGAGACTAGCCGTCGCGTAGGCAATGCATGGGAAACGGGCCTATTATGGCGAGAAAAAGATCCGCCGAATATTGATAGTCGTGCGATGGCTTTAAAAAGACTTTTTGCGCTAGAAAATAAATTAGATCGTAATCCGGAATATGCGTCATTATATTATAAAGAAATGGAAAGATTATTCGAAAACGGATACGCAGTCGCATCGAAAGACACAGAGACGCGAATGCGAACATGGTATTTGCCACATTTCGGTGTTACAAGTCCGACTAAGCCAGGAAAAATTCGCCTAGTATTCGATGCCGCCGCAAAAGTAAATGGTGTTAGTTTAAATGACCAAATTGACTCTGGTCCGGATTTATTGCAGTCACTCTTAGGAGTCTTATTGCGTTTTCGGCAGTATCAAATCGCGTGTAAGGCGGACATTCGCGACATGTATTTGCGAGTTAAAGTAATTGAAGAAGATCGCGGAGCCTTAAAATTTCTTTGGCGAGGAAAAAATCGTAAATGTTTTCCGAAAACATTCGAAATGACGCGTTTAGTTTTTGGAATAAATTCGTCTCCGTGTAGTGCGATTTATATTAAGGATAAAAACGCGAAAGAATTCGAAAAAGAGAAACCGGACGCGTCAAGAAGTATTATCAAAAATTCATATATGGATGACTATTTAGTCAGTCGCGCGTCGGTTATCGAAATGAAGCATTTGATTCGTGACGTAATCGCAATAAACACAAGTGCGAGTTTTTATATGCACGGATGGGCGAGTAATGATGACAGAGCGCTAATAGAAATAAAAAATGCCTCAAACCTGAATGAAAAATCGTGGATGCAGCTTTGCGACCGGGGGGGGAGAGCGCGTCTTAGGTTTAATCTGGGATAATTCTGCCGATACATTGGCTTTTAAAATTGGCGTTGAACGCATACCGAAAGAGATAGTGTATGGCACACGGAAACCGACGAAACGTGAGTTCTTGCGAATTATAATGTCAGTTTATGATCCGTTGGGTTTATTGAGTCCGCACACACTGCAATCGAGAATCCTCATGCAGGAAATCTGGCGCAGCGGAATTGGATGGGATGACGAGCTCAGAGACGAAGAGCACCTCGGTTGGCGGAAATGGATAAAAAACTTACGAAATTTAAGTAGCTGCCGTGTACCGAGATGTATTTCGCCAAAAAATTCATTTTTTACGGAGGCTCAACTCCACACGTTTTGCGACGCGAGTTTGAAAGCATACGCGGCCGCGATTTACATTCGTTTTGAAGTTCCTAATAAGCCAGCACACGTATCTCTCTTAATAGCTAAATCTAAAGTCGCACCATTAAAACCGCTGTCAGTGCCTCGCTTAGAATTGCAGGCTGCATTATTAGGCGCGCGGTTAGTAAATTCAGTCACTAAGGAGCTAGAAATTAAAATATCGAAAAAAGTTTTATGGTCTGACTCGCAAACAGTTATCCGTTGGATAAAAACGGAGCCGCGAACGCGACAAATTTTCGTCGCGCATCGTTTAGGCGAAATAAACGAAATCACGTCGAGCGTCGAATGGCGCTGGGTGCCGACGCGTCTGAATCCGGCAGATTACGCGACAAGATGGACGAATGAACAACTAAGTGAAAACTTACCGTGGTTTAAAGGCCCAGAATTTTTACGTTTGCCGGAATCGCAATGGCCGCCAGAAAAAATATTAACTGAAAACGAAAAGAAGTCTATCGATGCGTTGGAAGTACGAAAAACGCAGATTTATCATATCGCCGTAAATAACGAAGATTTGCTATTAACCGCTAAGTTATTAGGTTGGCAAGGTCTTTTAGCCGTAGGACGACGCGTTAAAAAATATTTTAATCGTTGGCGAAAGAAAAGCGACGAAGCTGCGGTCGAAATAAATAATAATTCAATTATTGAATTTTGGATTCGCGAAAGCCAAGCGCAATGTTTCAGCGAAGAATGCAATTCATTAGTAAAACGAAAAGTAATAAAAAAGAACAGCCGAATCGCAAACTTACGACCATTCTTAGACGCGAGTGGAATTCTACGTGCAGAGGGTCGAATAACGAAAATCGCTGACATTGAATTTAATAACAATCCAATTATTCTAGATGGAAAAAATTTAATAACGCGATTGATTATAACGGACATGCATAAACGTTTTTATCACGCAAATAATGATTCGGTTATAAATGAATTAAAACAGCATTTTTACATCTTGAGTCTGAGAAACGCGTTACGTTCGATAATTTTCAAATGTTTAATTTGCAAAATAAATCGCGCAAAACCGACTAATCCAGTAATGGCGCCGTTGCCCAAGGGAAGGCTAGCGTATCGGCTACGTCCGTTTAGCCATTGTGGGTTAGACTACTTTGGCCCCATGAATGTTAAAATCGGCCGACGCCGAGAAAAGCGATGGGGCGTTCTTTTTACGTGTCTCACGACGCGAGCAGTACACCTCGAGCTCGCGCATTCGCTGAGCGCCGACTCTGCGATCATGGCGCTACAGCGCCTTTCGGCGCGACGAGGATGTCCACAAGTAATATATAGCGACAACGGCACGAATTTCCGCGGAGCGTGCTCTGAATTGACCGACGAAAAAGCGAAAATCGACAAAAATAAGCAAAAACAATACGCTTTAAGAAACAACATAATATGGAAATTCA
Source organism: Chalcis sispes (assembly GCA_949987625.1). NCBI lineage: Eukaryota > Metazoa > Arthropoda > Insecta > Hymenoptera > Chalcididae > Chalcis > Chalcis sispes. Next base: position 17,604,859 of record OX465098.1, on the reverse strand, counting down.
ATCCTCCGGATGCGCCGCATATGGGTGGCGCGTGGGAGCGATTGGTACGAAGCGTCAAAGTCGCGCTCAACGCGTGTTTAAAAGAGCAAGCTCCTGCCGAGGAGGTTTTGCAAACGGTGTTAGCAGAAATCGAGCATTCGATAAATTCACGTCCTTTGACGCACGTGTCAAATGATCCGCGAGACTCGGAAGCATTAACACCAAATCACTTTTTAATTGGTTCGTCATCCGGGGAGATAAAACTAGGAAGTTACGATCCGGAAAATGTAAATTTAAGAAAGCAATGGCAAATCGCACAGTCTTTTGCCGACTGTTTTTGGAGACGTTGGTTGCGAGAGTACTTGCCAACGCTTGTTACGCGGGCAAAATGGTCTGCAGATAACGAACAAATAAAAATTAACGATGTTGTTTTGATCGTTGATCTACAAGCTCCTCGAAATGTGTGGAGAAAGGAGCAAATTGTAGAAGTATTTCCCGGTGCGGACAATGTTGTAAGAGTAGCGAAAGTAAATACAAGCAGCGGCAAATTTGTGCGTCCTATGCACAAATTAGTTAAATTATTTAGCGTAAATTAGTACAAAATCAAGTTGATTTTGTACGGAGGGGAGAATTGTTAACGATAGAAAGATATATGAAAAAGTTTTAAAATAAAATAAAATGAAAATAATATTTTACAATTTTATGTATAAAGTTAGTAAATGACGGGGATGAAATCATTGCCTTATATGGCAAAAAACCGTTGAAACGCGGAAGTACATGCAGAAGTAAAACGCGGAAGTAAAACGCGGAAGTGCAAACGCGGAAATACAAGTCTTAGCCGAGGAATGCGGAAGTAGGCATAAGCTAAGCATAGATAAAATGTGAATAATATTTTTTGTATTTAACAAAATAAAATATTTATTCTTTAAAATAAATGAAAATTGAGAAAATTTAATTATATTATGATGTAAGAATTTGTATAAAATTATGATTTTAATTGTAATCGGCCAAGGGAAAGAAGAAAAGGCAAATACGCACTTAATTTTGAATGTTTTCTTATAAAAAATAATATGATTTATTGCTCCTTGGGGGCGTTAAAGTAACACACATATTGTTTATTGTTTGCAAATTATTTATGTAAAATTTTCATTAGAAAATATGGCAGTAAGATCTAGGATCTTGCGTTTAATTGTTATGATTGTAGTTGAGTCAGGATAGGGGTGATTCTCGGATTGTCGAGACGGGTGCTTGCGGGCGACTAGAGTCGGCGTCGAATTATCCGCCATCACCCTCAGCTCGGGGTAACTCTGTGTTCCCCGAGGCTGTTTGACCCGCCGCGAGGCTTGGCCTCGAGTTATATGGGTCCAGCGGTAAGGGGAAACCGTAAGGTGGAACCGAGTCCGTCAGGGAGCTAGGTATGCAGTGAGCACCCACCCTTCCACAGAAAACTATGGAAATTTGGAAAGAAAATAGTAAATTATATAATCGTATGATAAAATGTTATGTATTGCGGTGCCTTGCTTTTAGCCCTTGGTCGAAGCTAATTGGCCGCGAGAACGATAGAGGGGGAAGCTTCGACTTAGCTCCCTGCGAAGTTATAAAAAGCGCGCGCTTGAGTCGCGCAGCAGCATAACATATCGAAGCATAGCAGAAAACGCATAGCATATCGAAGCATAGCAGAAAAAACATAGCATATCGAAGCATTTCAGAATTTAGTATTTTTGCATTATTCATTCGCTGCAGTTTATATTTTTAAAGTTTTGTAACAAAAATAAATTATATACATATATATACGAAAGAAATAAAGTGTGTTCAAATTATTCGCCTAACTACTTGCCCCGATTATTTCATATTTGTGTTTATCTTATACACTACCGTTAGGTCAAATTATTTTATGTAGCATCTACTGCTAATTTTGAGTAATTTGTTTGTTGACAGAGAAGTTCTTGTATTTATCTTTATAATTTATGATTGTCAGACATTAATTTTTTAAGCCTACCATAAATTCTTCATTGTATTTTTTTTAATGCAAACTTAACATCTACATATATCTATTAATTATTTCTCAGTTATAGATTTAATTATTGATAAGTTGCATGGACTTTTTGTCGAAATATGTTTTTAGTAAATAAAATAGTTTAGGTAGTAAATTCATTACACACGTTAATTTTTGTATCTGAAGAAAAAGCAAATCCAAATTCTTGACAATTTTTTTACAGATTTCATAGTCTTCTTTAGCTGAAATTTTAATTTTGGTAATGGAAACATTCCATTATTTTATTTCACTTACATTAGAAATTATTACAAATAAATAGTAAATAGATTATTTAATTAATTATAATTAAAATTCGGAAATCGTATCATTTAAATGAAGTTACATAATACGATACAATATCCAAAATGTAAAACTCATTAAAAAAATGCATACTAGACTTTTTTTTTGATTTCACAACTTTCTGTAGGTCAAATTATAAAATTATACATAAAGCTCTAAAAATAATGTCACTAAGCAGCCACAGCTTTAACATCAATTAAGGAAAAAAGTAAAATATAAGTTTTTATAAATCCAAATGACCCACCGTGACACTGTATTTGTCAAAAGAACAACTGTATTATTGAAACATATTTAATGAAATCTACCTTTTACAAAAAATATTACGACATTAAGTTTGTAAATATACAATTAATTAATGACAAATGAAATAACACAAATATGCAAAAAATAAAAAGCAATTTTTTTAATCTGGTCAAACTAAAAGTATGCAAATTTTTCATCTACAAATTATATGTTTGTAAAATGTAAAAATAATGATTTTAAAATGGGATATAAAACAACTGCTACTTGCCACTATTTTACCTTTTATAAAAGGTTTTTTTTTTTATTATATTTTCTTTGCATTTAAAGTTTACGGAGATTAAAGCTGACTATAGTTTTTTGTTTTACTTTATTATATAAATAGAATAATTGATGTATACAATAATAAAGTCGGTCCTTATTATCTTGTAATATAGATATAATATACATTAATTTTTTCACGTTTCGAAGAAAACTAATGTATCGTATTGTAGCTACTCAGTACATCTGGAATATATTTAAATAATTTATTGGTTTTAAAATTTATTTCTAATAAATATAACTAATAGTTAAACACTGCATATATTTTTTATATTCTTTCTACAAATAATACGTACATATATTTACTTGAGTTTTGTCTTAGTATGACAAACATTGTTTTTTATAATATCGGTGATATTTTTTTCAGAGAGCGATAAAAACGTAATGTCATTTTATTATTACATAGATCATATAATATAAAAAATAATAAGAATACGTAAATATCGCAATATGAAATAATAAAATGGAAATCAGAAGGTATATGTAATATATACGTGTATAAATAACAAAGGTGCGGGTCAGATACAAAGTATCTTTGAGCAAAAGAAAAGCTACTTTCTTTCTGTCAACATCGCTGGCAGACAATAAAACCCTGATTTTTCTCTACCGAAACCATGGTAATACTCTGCGACAGAAGGATTAATTCTGATGCTTGAACTGCGTGCCATCGGAGACAAATCAAAAAAGATAACCAATCCAATCGTTATCATTTTCAGTAATACTTGTGAATAAAATAAAAATTTAATTATGAATTTCAATAAAGAATTTGATTTTAATAAATAATATCTAAAACTTTTTCAAAGATTATCAGCTTAAATAAAAATAAATATCAAATTTAAAAAGGTATGAAAAAATAATTCTTTTCTAAATTCATGAGAATTCAAACAATGTTAGAATTAAAAATTTCGTTTACATTTCTATAATTTTTTATAATAGTTTGATATTTTTTTATTTACGAATAAAATTCTTTCATTTTTTAAATTTTCATAACTTTTTATCAATATAAATAATATAGCAAACTTATTTTAATTTTTACTTTTAATAACAAATAGTTTATTTTTATATTTAATTTTATTCATTTGCACCAATAAAGATAACCGATTATATTGGCAAATAAATATTATATATCAAAACGAAAATTATTTAAATTATTCGAAAAAAATTCAAATGTTAGTCTTAATTAAAATATTAAAATATATACATTTTCTACGAATTTTTTAAAATACGTAAATTAATTAAGCAAAAAAAGTCTTAGCTAAATTTTCTTCAAAATTGAAGTGGATGTCTTTTAGGTAAATTTATGTGTGTAATTATTTAGAAATAAAATGCGCGATTTGCAGATATTCAAATTCACATTTTTAAATAGAAGTAAAGAGATTTTACGATTATATTATTATTTCTGGTACTTTTATTGTAAATAAATTTGAAGTAATTCATATAAGTTCAAAAGTAAAGCAATGTAAATTGACAATTAAAATGATTTTTTCTACTGCAAATATCATCAACAAGGCTATATTAAACTGTTAAATTTTATTGTAGATTATTTTTCAGAATTATTAACCCTTTCGCTACGAAGCGATTACGCCAAAATGTGATCGCTGTGAACGGAGCGCATTACTGAGTAGTTGATTAACAAAAATATCTCATATAAAGTATGAAATAAAAGTATATATGGTATAAACGTATATCTACGCTCTTTGTACCCGCACGCCCACTTTTCCAGAGCGTATATATACGCTCTTCGTATATGAATAGTCATTCTTCGAGGGCGTATGTATATGCCCACCGGAGCGAAAGGGTTAATGCACATTTTCATAAAATTATGCTTGCATACAATAACTGAACAACAAGAAAAACTAATTTTCATAAATATAATTAAATATAGATAGATAAAGACATGTGGAATAGTATTTATCTAATAAAATACATGTATTTTGAATTTTTAATGTTTATACTGTGTATATTTAAAATTATCTTTTGTGTTATCAGTTTTACGAATACAGGCTTTTTAAAAGAATTATCGTAAAAATTAAAAATAAATAAAATATATAGTATGAAATTGTCGCGCTACGTCTTTAACGTTAATACGACAAAGTACTGAAGCATTCGACAAATAAGTATTAGAATAAGAAGAGAAAAAGAAAAATAATAAAGCTAGAGGTTGAAAAACATGGGGAAAGGGAAGAAAAAGTTGGGTAAAAAGTTAAAAAAGCAAGGCTTGGATAAAAATGAGGAAAATAATGAAAGTGAGTGCACATAATAAGAAGAGCTGGCGAGTAGTAAGTTTGAAAAAGTCGAGTCATGTATGCGTATGTTCGAGGTGCACGGAAGTATATAAACTCCGGGTTATAAAGAGAAGCGCTTGTGGCCTTTTGGCAAGCCGCCACGTTATTTAACCGGAAGCAAATAGCCGATATCTGCAATATCTACCGGACTTTCTCGTCCCTCTTATATCTGCGACATCTTTTCTCGCTTTAAGGGGTTACCCCCACTTGCGACTTTGAAAAAATCGATTTTTTTTTAATTGCATTTTTTTGAAGTATAAGTATCTGAGAATATGACCTGGAAATTTCAAGTCGATCCGAACAAAATTGACTGAGATATGAGCGTTAAAAGAGAAGAATCCGTTGTGTAAACAACCGGCAATTAAAACTTTAAACGCGTTTTTCTCGAAATGGCATTTCTGAAGTCGGTGACCAAGATTACTCGAACACTAATAAACCGATCTTCTTGAAATTTTGCAGGCTTATTTAATACATAAAAATGTAGTCATTAATCGTTCGATTTTTTTTCGTTAAAATCAAACCATTAACTTTGACTGTCCGCCATTTTGTGAAAAATGAATATTTTTTTTAATACTTCAATTAAAGACTAGTTTATACTTATATTTAACTAAATCTATCCACATTTTTTGTTTCAAATGATCCACTTCGCCGCAATGTTGGTCACCGCAAACCGTATAAATAAAAACACTATTTCATTGGCGGCCATTTGCCACTTAACTATGTAATATTTTGCAATAAAAAAATTACTGAAAGTTCTTCAAGATGTATTCTTCAAGATTATATAATAATCGTTGAAAAGTTTTGTAGTTTTCTTTAAAAAAATTCATGAAAAACGCCTTTTTTGTTGAGCTACAACTGGGGGTAACCCCTTAACTTAGACACCGAGCGCACGTTAAGCCATAAGACTCACTGCGAACATGAGTGCAATGCTGCATACAACGTTAATTATCAAAACAACAATAAATTTATCGCACATTTCAAACGCGCTTATGTATCTATGTCCTCGTTGAATTTTTTTCTCGCTTGCTCTTGTAAATTTTGTAAAATTGAAAAAGTCAATATTTTCCAAGATTTTAATGAATATTATTAATATGATAGACTTTGAATTTTCATGCGATATTATTTTAAACAATGAATTTTAAAGTTTTCAAATAAATAAAATCATTATCGTTATTGCGAGTTAAAGCGCGGACCTGTTGTCACAATTTTATAAAATAATAAGAAATTATAAAATTACAAGAAATAACCCGTTAAATAGGTATTCAGTATGATTTTTTTATAAAAAAATTCATGTAATATTATATTTTACAATTCTTAAATTGTACAGTTATTGTACGAGTATAGCATACAGTTAAAAAAATTCATGTGATATTATATTTTACAATTCTTAAATTGTACAGTTATTTTACGAGTACAGTAAATTCTTTCCTACTTTTACTTATAAGCAACAACAAAAATTTGTTCTTTTGTTCATGCAAAAATTTGTCTAAGTACATAGAATTTAAACAAATTTAATAATTCTTAAGATCTATCTCGATTAATATAATAAACTTATAAATAATTTTATTACAATATATAAATAAGATAGTTACAGTCTGTCAAGTAAGAGCGTGGTCGACTGCACCGACAGGTAATCAAAGATTTTGCTCTAATTCCTTCGTAAGCCAATAGAAAAAAGCTTTGTCCTTAATGCATTGTCAATAAAAATTCAGTTGTCGTTGATCTTTTGAAAGAGAATCACGTTAAGCGCCATGAGTGCTAAGTACGCGTCGCGCTACGAGGCTGTGTTCCTTTGCATCCACCCGAAAGGTCCCAAAATGTCGCAATCAGCGGCTGCTAAATATATGAGAAAGTCGAAGGCATTTGTACAGAAGTGGATACAGCGATATAAAGTGGCTAAGAATGTCGATGATTTACCAGAACGTGGCTCGATAGGAAAAGTGAACAAAAAAGATGAAAAAAGAATAGTGAATCTGTTTTCGCGGAATCCTGCTTTAACACTGCGGCAAGGACAAGCAAAATTAATGGCAAAAGGTTCAGATATATCCTACGAAACTATTTAAACCCATCTTCGTACTCATCATCTGAAATGGCGCAACACAATGAAGAAGCCTCTGTTGACTGAAAAACATGTGACAAAGCGACTCGCTTGGGCGCATGAGAATATTGATAGAGATTTTGAAAATGTCATTTTTACTGATGAATGTTCTATATGGGCACGTTCTGTCCTCACGCGAGCCTGGTCAACTTCCACCAATAGGCTTGTTCAGCGGACCGTAAAACATGGAATAAAGGTGCATCTTTGGGGCTGCTTCTCAAAGCAGGGATTCGGCACTTTGCATCTCTTTACTGACAACCTAAATGCCGAGAAAATGATAAAAATCTACAAAAAGGCTTTACTGCCATCTGCCAAACGATAGTTCATCACAAAAAATGAAGATTAGATTCTGCAGGAGGACAACGATCCTAAACACCGCAGCAAGCTCTGTACTCAGTGGAAGACTCAATCTGGCATCGTTACATTGGATTGGCCGTCGCAGTCGCCCGATGCAAACCCTATTGAAAATGTGTGGGCATATATTAAACGGAAGCTTCGTGGAAGACGCACATACACTTTGAAGCAGTTGTCTTACGAAATTCGTCGGATCTGGAGATCCTTGCCACTAGAATACGCCGTCAAATTAGTGGAAAGCATGCCTCGGAGATGCCAGGCAATTATCGACGCCGGTGGTGACTGGACACATTATTGACCGAATTGCATCATTGTTTGTAATGTGTACAATGTATATATAAATATGAAAGTTTTATCAAATAAATTTTTTCATAAATTAACACGACCACGCTCTTACTTGACAGACTGTACTTAACCTTCTTAGATTTTTTATAACTAATTCGTATTAAAAATTCTTTGGTAAATTTTTTCTATTTGATAAAAATAGAGAATTTAATAAATTTAATTTCAAACATATACAACATTTCATACATACAAAAAATTGTCATGTCTTTTTATAAAATATAACAAAATTAAAAAGTATATTTATGTTGTTAGCAAAAATACTCGTTCGTAAAAAATGTCTATCAACATGAATTTTATATTTTGAATTATACACGTAAAAAGCAAGTTTATATATAACTTTAGTTTCAAGCGGCCGACAAAATATTATCTCCGATACTTGCACAGCAAGTATGACAATATTCAAGGTAGTTTTTAAACGATCAGAAACATTTTCAAAATATGTTAAAATTCTAAATTCAGGCAAACATTTTTCCAAAATTTTGAATTAAACCAAGCTTACTAAATCTTCACTTCATTCTCAATTTCTTGCCTCTATTCCAATGTACACAAGCACATATTTAACGCACGTCTCTCCGTATATTTCCGGGCCCTTTTATCGAACTTCCTGGACAGCGAGTAGCGCATTTGGCTCTCGAAGCATTTTCAGGACCATGTGCTTTCCTCTCAGTGCATCGCGTTTAATGTTTCCCTCGCTCTCCTTCCCCTTCAATCCTTTCACATCACCTCTTTCTCTCTTTCTCTCTCTCTCTCTCTTTCTCTCTTTTACGGGCACTGGTTGCCCACCACACCACCACCACCACCTCTTCCGTAATAACCTTCGATAAATTGGACGTTTAAACATTCAATTATCCCTAGCGTGTTACAGCGATGCGCCAGTCTCGTCAATATCCTAGGACGTGGTTTGTAAATATGTGTGTCTGCGCATCTTTATGTGTAAACACACAGATGTAAATATATATATAGAGGCGCGTTTGCGTTTTGCGGGGTTCTAGCTTATCCATACGAATGATTGGACAATTTTAAATTGGAGATTCGAAAATTATGATTCGACGTCGAGAGCCCGAGTTTCAATTTTGATAGCGGGCAAAAAGGTAAATGGATATACAATACACGCGTTGATTGGAGCTGCGAGTCATCGACACTTGATAAGATACTGGTATTACTTAGAAACGAAATTTTCTTTATTCATGAAGCATTAACTTTATTATGCATCATATAATCAACAAAGCATTAAATAATTTGCCCTTGATTTGAAGAACTTTTATAAGCCTTAAAAATGTACCTTATAAAATTATTAAACTTTAACCAATGGCTTTTAAGCAAAGATTAAATCTTGTTATCAATTTTTTATCGTCTTTATAAAAATAGAGAGTAAAGCGGGGGAATATGCCAGTGAGGAAAAGACACCACTTTGCTATATTTTCATGATATGAATATATACATGTGTATACGAGGGTGGTCTGAAAAGTTTCTGAATTAATACAGATACAAGACATTTTTTCTTAATTTTTTTTCTTATTTCTCAACATAGTCTCCTTGCAATTCTACACACTTCTCCCAGCGATGCTCCAATCTCTTTAACCCATCCAAATAGTAGTCGGCGTTTTTCTCTGCAAAATGACTGTTCACGAAGGTGATAACCTCCTCATTTGACGAAAATCTCTGTCCTCCGAGTGCAATTTTCAGACGAGGGAACAAAAAGAAGTCGCTTGGGGCTAGGTCTGGTAAGTAAGGCGGATGGTCAAGCAGCTGAAACCGTAATTCGTGGATTTTTGCCATGGCAACCGCTCAGGTGTGAGACGGCGCGTTGTCTTGGTGAAACAGCATTTTCTTTTTCTGCAAATGTGGACGTTTTTCCGCAAGTTCTGTCTTCAGCTTGTCAAGTAATGATGCGTTGTATGCTCCTGTAATGGTTTTTCCTTTTTGAAGATAATTGATTAAAATAACTCCATAAATATCCCAAAAAACAGTCGCCATCACTTTTTCAACCAAATAACCAGTTTTTGCTTTTTTTGGAGCCAGTTCCCCCTTTGCAGTCCACTGTTTTGACTGTATTTCTGTTTTGGGCGTATATAGGTGTATCCAAGTTCCATCTACAATAATTAATCGGCGCCAAAACTCGGATTTATTGCGCCTAAACTGCGCCAATAGAGCGTTGGAAATGTTCATTCTAACACGTTTTTGGTCTAACGTGAGCAAACGCGGCACCCAACGTGCGGACAGCTTTCTCATGCCTAAATCTTGATTTAATATGTAGCGAACACGTTCTTTGGACATGTTCATAACCTCTGCTATCTCTCTCACTATAATTCGGCGGTCGTCTAGCACCATTTGGTGAACTTCGGCGATGTTATCGTCAGTGGTTGCAGTTTTTGGACGTCCCGAACGTTCATCGTCTCCCAAGCTCTCACGGCCACGTTTGAATTCAGCTGCCCAAAATTTCACTGTGGTAAATAATGGTGCAGAGTCCCCATACACAAAGTTCAACTCATTTTTGATTTGCGTAGGCGTATTGCCATTCAAAAACAAAAATTTAATGACAGCTCGATACTCAATTTTGTCCATTTTCACAACAACACTCACATCGACTCACTCAAACGACTGTCAACTAACAACTGCACATCCAAAATGGCTAAAACTTTGGTGAGCAGCTGTCAACAGATGAACAACGAAATTCGCTATCTTTTATTGACGAGTGCTGCTATCTTCACGTTGCGGTCGGAAACTTTTCAGACCACCCTCGTATATATACAAGGGCTGTCCCAAAAGTACCCGATCCGACAAAGAAAACAGTAAAAAAATTGCGAAAATGTTTTTTATTTTTCAACATATTCTCCTTTCAGTTCGATACACTTTTCCCAACGATGTTCAATAGCTTCGATACCCGCTTTATAGTAGGAACCGTCAAGCTCCTCAAAATACCTATTAACCGCAGACTCTACCTCTTCATTGTTGGCAAATCTTTTGCCACCGAGCCATTTTTTTCAAATTCGGAAAAAGAAAATAATCCAAGGGAGCCAGATCTGGCGAATATGGTGCGTGAGGAAGCAGTTCGAACTTCAACTTATTGATTTTAGCCATCGAAATGACGCACGTGTGGACTGGTGCGTTGTCGTGATGAAACAACACTTTTTTTTCGTCAGATGGGGCCGTTTTTTCTTGGTTTCATCACTAAAACGCTGCAATAAGGCTGCATAATGTGCGCCGTTGATTGTTTTTCCTTTTTCGAGATAATCAATAAATATTATTCCACGCGCATCCCAGAAAACAGATGCCATGACCTTGCCAGCTGACTGAACTGTCTTTGCTTTCTTTGGAGCTGGTTCTCCCTTTTTAGTCCACTGCTTTGACTGCTCCTTGGTCTCAGGTGTAAAATGATGGACCCATGTTTCGTCCATGGTTATGAATCGACGCAAAAACTCGGCTTTATTGCTGCGAAACATTGTCAAAAACTCGATGGAAACATCCTCACGTTGCTGTTTGTGCTCCATTGTGAGCAAACGCGGCACCCATCTTGCGCACAGCTTTCTCATGTCCAAATTTTCGGTCAAAATGCGATGCACAGCACTTTTTGAAATGCCTGCCATGTCTGCTATCTCGCGCACATTCAGTCGACGGTCATCCAATACCATTTAGTGAATTTTCTTCACATTTTCTGACGTAGTGACCTTACTTGGTCGACCACTGCGGTGTTCATCTTGGCAGCTCGTACGACCTCGCTTAAACTCAGCTACCCAATATTTGACCGTTGTAAACGAAGGAGCAGACTTCCCCAGAGTAGAATTCAACTCGGCTTTGATATCGGTTGGACTTAGACCTTTCAAATAAAAGTATTGTATCACACAACGATGCCCGATTTTTTCCATATTTACAAATTTACTGAGAGCGTTCACTTTGGATGTCTGTAAAAAAAATAATAATAAACGTACCGTTGTGAAGTTGTTGAAAGGTGGTATTGTCAATCGCAGTAATTGTTTTTTTAAAACTACCTGTATTCATAAGTCAGGTCGGGTACTTTTGGGACTACCCTCATATATTGGATAGTCTAAAAAGTATTGAGCCTTTTTTGTCACTAGATGGTGTTCGTTGTCATATATCGGGCAATACTAATCAAATTGAGTCAAACTAACATGCGTTTCAAAGGTGACATTTCAGTTTACAATTTTCATATAGACAGTTTTGTATTTCGTCATTCGTGTCAAAAGTTGTATTCATTTAAAAATGAGTAAAATTTCTGAAAAAAATCGTTATATTTTACAATACCACTACGATCAAGGTGAGAATGCATCGCAGGCTCGTGAAAAAATTTGTGGCGTCTACGGTCAAGATACTTTATCAAAAGCCACAGCCAAGAGATGGTTCGCTCGCTTTCGTTCGAGAAATTTTGATGTCAAAGATGCACCTCGCTCAGGTCGACCAATCACTGAAAAAGTCGATGAAATCTTACAAAAAATAGAAGACCGACACATAAGCAGCCATAATATTGCTAAGAAACTGAATATCCATCACCAAACAGTTTTGAACCATTTGCGTAAAGCTGGATACACAAAGAAGCTCGACGTTGGGGTGTCACATGAATTAACACAAAAAAATTTGATCGACCGAATTTCCATTTGCGAAATGTTAATAAAACGCAACGAAATCGAGCCATTTTTAAAGCAAATTTTTACGGGCGATAAAAAATGGGTAAGATACGAGAATGTCGTTCGAAAAAGATCATGGTCAAAAAAAGGTGAATCATCACAAACGACTTCAAAGCTAGGATTGACACCAAATAAGGTTATGCTGTGTGTATGGTGGGATTGGAAGGGAATTGTTTATCATGAGGTGCTAATACCTGGCCGAACACTCAATTCGGCTCTGTACTGTCAGCAATTAACCAGATTACAACAAGCAATTTAAAAAAACCGGCCAGAATTGATGAATAGAAAGGGCGCTGTCTTTCATCATGACAATGCCAGACCACACACATCTTTGATTACCCGGCAAAAATTGACAGAGCTTGGCTCGGAAGTTTTGATGCATCCACTATATAGTCCAGACCTTGCACCATCAGACTACCATTTGTTTCGGTCTCTGCAAAACTTCCTTAATGAAAAGAAATTCACTTCAAAAAGGGACTGTGAAAATCACTTGGCCAAGTTTTTCGACGATAAACCACAGAAGTTCTACACAGATGGAATAATGGCTCTACCCAAAAAATGGCAAAAGGTCATAGATAATAATGGACAATATGTACTTAAATAAAATCCATTTTAAATAAAAGAAATATTCAATCGAAAAATGACAAAAAAAGGCTCAATACTTTTTAGACTATCCAATATATATATATATATATATATATATATAAGCGCTATTATCAATTGTATTATACTATCAATGTAATTATAGTATAATATTTATCAATGTAATTAACTAATTACATTGATACTGTTTTATCCTTTTCTTTAATTGCTATAATCTATTATATTGGATAGTCTAAAAAGTATTGAGCCTTTTTTTGTCATTTTTTGATTGAATATTTCTTTTATTTAAAATGGATTTTATTTAAGTACATATTGTCCATTATTATCTATGACCTTTTGCCATTTTTTGGGTAGAGCCATTATTCCATCTGTGTAGAACTTTTGTGGTTTATCGTCGAAAAACTTGGCCAAGTGATTTTCACAGTCCCTTCTTGAAGTGAATTTCTTTTCATTAAGGAAGTTTTGCAGAGACCGAAACAAATAGTAGTCTGATGGTGCAAGGCCTGGACTATATGGTGGATGCATCAAAACTTCCCAGCCAAGCTCTGTCAATTTTTGCCGGGTCATCAAAGATGTGTGTGGTCTGGCATTGTCATGATGGAAGACAGCGCCCTTTCTATTGATCAATTCTGGTCGGTTTTTTTGAATTGCTTGTTGCAATCTAGTTAATTGCTGACAGTATAGAGCCGAATTGAGTGTTTGGCTAGGTTTTAGCACCTCATGATAAACAATTCCCTTCCAATCCCACCATACACACAGCATAACCTTATTTGGTGTCAATCCTGGCTTTGAAGTCGTTTGTGATGATTCACCTTTTTTTGACCATGATCTTTTTCGAACGACATTCTCGTATCTTACCCATTTTTCATCGCCCGTAAAAATTTGCTTCAAAAATGGCTCGATATTGTTGCGTTTTATTAACATTTCGCAAATGGAAATTCGGTCGATCAAATTTTTTTGTGTTATTTCATGCGGCACCCAAACGTCGAGCTTCTTTGTGTATCCAGCCTAACGCAAATGGTTCAAAACTGTTTGATGATGGATATTTAGTTCCTTAGCAATGTCATGATACTGCAAACATGGCTACTTATACATGGCTGCTTATATGTCGGTCTTCTATTTTTTGTAAGATTTCATCGACTTTTTCAGTGATTGGTCGACCTGAGCGAGGTGCATCTTTGACATCAAAATTTCTCGAACGAAAGCGAGCGAACCATCTCTTGGCTGTGGCTTTTGATAAAGTATCTTAACCGTAGACGCCACAAATTTTTTCACGAGCCTGCGATGCATTCTCACCTTGATCGTAGTGGTATTGTAAAATATAACGATTTTTTTCAGAAATTTTACTCATTTTTAAATGAATACAACTTTTGACACGAATGACGAAATACAAAACTGTCTAGATGAAAATTGTAGACTGGAATGTCACCTTTAAAACGCATGTTAGTTTGACTCAATTTGATTAGTATTGCCTGATATATGACAACGAACACCATCTAGTGACAAAAAAGGCTCAATACTTTTTAGACTATCCAATATATCACATAAGCGTATTCTTTTTTAAAACTTTTTTTCTTATCTGTGCTGACTTCTCCCTTCTTATTATATACGATATCGAAATTTTAGCTTTAACAATTTTAAGATTATACACAGATAATATTAAACAATTTTAATCTTAAAAAAATATTTAAATTACCATTATTTTTATTATAACATTTTTACACCTCTTCGAATTCTACTAATAGTACAAAAAAATACTTCATACTTGTATAAATTATATCTGTTGTGATGTGGTGTTTTTGCACCAGTCACATGAGGAGGCCAAAGCATAGCTTCTAAGCCTCCTCGTAGCTGCAATACCCCCTTTTACAATCTTGGCAGTCTCGCAGGACTGCCACGCTGACCCTAACTAACAGCCACGCAGGGCTGTGCATACTTTACCTTCCCCAGGTACAGGGGCTTCGAGCTCAAGTAAAGGCTCCAGCGAGTAGCCAGTCTCAGGAGCCCATGACTAGGCAATGGCAGTGATCGCACACACTGCAGCAGGGATTCCATTCCAAGCCCCTTCCTGTCCTGAAAGTGGTTCCCGAACCTATAACCTCCCAGACAATAGTTAAAAGAAGAAGGAAGCAATAATAGCAGCTGCACCTTGGAAGGGAAGTACAAGCTGCCACACAACATCATAGGAAAGTGGAAGAGGAGGTTAGGAGACAAGCAAAGACACATAAGCACCGCATTTAAGTGCAAGTAGTTAAGTACCTGGAATTGTCTAAATGCGTTGCCTCGCTGCCGCTGTGAGCAGGCTATCGCTGTCCCCAACACCGCTGCTTCGCTTTCTCCACCGCGCATCGTTCGATTCGCCAGCTGCTGATCCACCGTACTGCCGCACCTGAAAAAGAAAGAGAAAAGGCAAATAAATCGACGCCTACCAGCCATGGAACGCGTCGACTTACCTGGACTCTCTAGACATCGGAGGTAGATTCTCGCCGCTCAAGGGAAAACACAACAACACCGGCACTCGCGAGTGGATTACCTAAACGCGCGCTGCTGGCACGCAGTAATGTCAACTGCCGACAGCGCTGAGCGCGCGCAGCGGCTGCGTCGCGTAACGTACTTTACACGTACGTTGCGCCGGCGCAGAACGATTATCTAAAATCCGCGCTCGCGAAAGTGCCACGCAAGAGCTTCTTGTTCACTCCGTTCGGGTCCGTTTTAACAAGAAGTAGCGATATTAGCGAGCAGTCGACATTTCGTCCGGTGCCATAGTCGCGATTGTTAGCCTCCGTTGTCCGACTCAGCATTTTTTTCGCGGTTTGATAAAATAGAGACGAGCGTGTACGAGCAGGCGGATCATTCATTTGTAATCGTGTGTGTCAGAATATCTGGTAAGTGCACCCAGGTGCAGCGGCTGTTACCAGGAGGCATCCCCGTAACGAATCGTCCCCGTATCCTTCCCAGATGTGGGTGTGCGACCGCGACGCGTGCTACGCGCCATTTTTGTCCTTTCGCGTCTTGTATGCCCGCGACCGCTCTAATCGTGAGCTAGCCGTGCAAACGTAATTACCGCGCACAAAACCGCGCTACACGAGTGTAGCTGGCGCCCTGGGCTCGCGTGAAAACGCGATCATTGTGTACTTAGCTAAATAATTAAGGGAAGGTTTACCTTTTTATTGACCAAAACAACAGTTTTTTTGGGATTTTTTTTTCATAAAAGAAAATTAATAAACAACTCAAATTGTTTGC
Organism: Chalcis sispes; assembly: GCA_949987625.1. Classification (NCBI taxonomy): domain Eukaryota; kingdom Metazoa; phylum Arthropoda; class Insecta; order Hymenoptera; family Chalcididae; genus Chalcis; species Chalcis sispes. The sequence goes on along the minus strand of OX465098.1, from coordinate 17,588,413 downwards.
TACTTGTTTAATACAATAAAAAGTACAAAAAATTTTTTTTATGGCGAAATATCGTGACGGTAATTAATGGCACGCCCCGTAAATTGACCATCTCCAAAAAAGGTTACCCGCTGTTGGCCACTCTAGCACCTGCAAAAATGAACGAAAATTAAAAATCGAAAAAGTTTTATAAAATATATGAGTATAGTCGGCATCTGAACTGCAATCATCGCTAAAAATCAAAAATTAACAAAATGGCGGGCATTTGAATTTTTTTTTTCATTATTGAGTTTTTTTTCACTCTTTAAAGTACTCTAAAAATAAAAATAATGCATATATCATCTTGATTGTAGTCCACTTTCCGATAAATACTTAAACAATTAAAAAAAAAAAAAAAGGCGATCCATCGAGTAGTTTTTTAGTAATCGTGGCCAACAGTTCGAAAAACGTGGTTTCGAGAAAAACGCGTTTAAAGATTTGATTAACGATTAATCTGTGTTAACGTCAAAATAACGTAGCTTACGGTTAATCAGCAATTCCCGGGCCATAAATTAGTCCTTTCTCATGCTCATACTGCTCCTTTAGGCTTGTTTTGTCTGATTTTTTTGAAAGTGCAGCTGCTTTGGCGGTTTCGGACATCAAGCTCTCAGCTGCAGTAACGCGTTTCGCGTCAGCTTCGCGAGCAAAGTTATTGGCTTCAAGTCCAACGGAAATCCTCAAAACGTCCATAATTTTTAACAATGCTATGTAGCCTTCATTGAATAAAGCAATAGCCGTGTACGTAGCAATTTCAACAGTCTTGGCACCGCAGTGGAGATGTTTCGGAGCAAGCTTCCAGACGCAAGCGTTCACAGACTCGTTGGAATTTTGAGTGTTTCGTCCAGTACAGCGTTCCATTAAATCGTCTGTCGACAGAGCCTCGAATACTGGCTTAATCGCTGCTTGCATGTTATCTGCAAGAGGTGGCTTATGCTTGAACGTCTTCAATGTATCGTTCGCTTCAGCAACACGCCACTTGCACCTACTGTCCTTTCCAGCCGGACAATGTTCGTGCTGTGGTTTTTTATCGGTGGAGATATTATGATAAAAAACTGCCCACACGGCGTTCTCTATATCTTCGGCAGACTCTGGATGCCTTCGGATGGCTAATCCGTAGTATATTGTCAAATCTGCTATGACTTTATCGGTGTGTTTGCCAGAGCCTTTACCTCTAAGACCCTTCGTTTACTTTTTAACAGCCCTGAGACGTGTGCCCATACGTTTTTGCACATGTCCTACACACTCTTTTTTTTTAACAATAAGATGGTCGTAGGGATTCATGTCTATAATGGCCTTAAAAGTTTTTGTGTCCCCGTCGCCGATATATGACTCATACTTGATGCCAAGCAGTTCTACAGAACGAGAGAACATTTCTTTTATCGCGTCCACTTCCATTTTCCCAGAACTACCATGGTGGTTCGCGGAACATATGTCGGTGTCGCTCTCTTTCCATAGATTATATTCAAACGTGCCAATTTTACTTTTCCAATTAGAACATGCTTGGCAGAAAGATGATTTTACGCTGACGTCGAAAACTTTGCTCGTGTTTTTCCCAATAAGAGTAGCAAAACAAAACAAAGACAAGAAACCTCGTTTCTTCCATGACCCGTCACCTGACACGGTCACGAGACTAGGATCTTTACCGGCGGCGACATTTCCCTCTATTTCTTCTTTCACTGCTTTACTTTGAAAGTGTTGGAAAACTGCATACGACGCAGTGTGCAAAATATCTAAAAATGCGTGATACATTGTAGTACTAAAAGATGATGTTATATCCAACAATGCACAAAATAGTCGGAGGTTTTGTAATCCACCACCCAGCATTTGTATAGCTAACATTAGTCTGCGATTAACTTCGTAACACTTATGATTTTTTGGACTGGAATCACAGTAACGCGTTGAGCACGAGCACGAAGCCACAATTTTGAAGGCAACACCAGCACCATTTGTCTTCGTGAACTTTATTTCACCATCGCACGATTAACACTTTACGAAGGTACTGACCATTGCAAAAACGTGTAAGAAGTGCAGGAGCACGTAATTTGCCGAAACATCTACAGGCACACTATCATAGTCAGTGCTCTTCAATTTTTTTGCTAAAGTGCTCACTTGTTCAGTATCGCACTCATTAGTAAATCGATTTTCACTAAACTGTCTCTTTTTTTTTCGATTAGGATGCCCCGCGGCATAATTACTCCTTTTCTTCCCTAGAGTAGGCATTTTTTAAAAGAACAAACGCAAAAAACAACTCAAACGCTTAACTATCCACTTGATTCTACTCGCAGTACGTTGTAAACTAACTGCCGACGCTATAACCGTTGGCATAAATTATACTCTATATAGAGACGCATTTTCTAATTTTTCGGAGTCATGGTCCATGTGTCGACACCTGGTGACCCATATGGTACCTCTGCTTACCATGGTATATGGGCGGCTAATTCAAAAATATTTATGAAAAATACGCTTCGCTTGAATTATCGCTCGATTTCAATTTTCAAGAAAAAAGATCGGTCTCATTTTTGTTCCATAGCTTTACAAAAAATATATATACGACCAAACGGATTTGGGAATATATTCTACACGTAATAAACTACAAAAAAATGTAAAAAAAGAAAAATCGATTTTTTGGTTCAGAAAAAAGTAAACCTCCCCTTAAGATCAAATAAATGTGTTCATTTTGTTGTTCATGTTAATCGGATGTTTTAACTTACTCGTAATAGTATGAAACCCGCCCGCTTCTTCCCATACATTTGTACGCCACCCTGATCCACAGTGGCGTTACACTATAAATAATTCGTCTGAACTAAGATGGTGAATTATTAATTCGCATAGAAATATAATATTTTTTATTAGTAAAAATTCAAGCTATAATTTAAATTATTTTAAAAACTGTCATAAAAATAAAATTAAAAATAAAATTAAAGAATTTCAATTTTAAAAGCGTGAACTTTTAAACTAAAATAATTAATTTTTTTTATGAAAAATTCTAACTTCAAACGTGCATTAATTTTATTTTATAAAGCTTCAAACTTCTCGAGACGGTACAAAGTAATAAGTAAATTAAATAAATTGAACATGATAATACAAGCTTTGATAATTTGATTGAAACTTACAATTGATTAAAATTGATAAAGGGCTTTTTTTAATTTAAAATATTAATTACAAATTTTTTTAAAATGATTTATAATAAATATGGAATTTAGTTTTCTTTCCCAATACATTATTAATATTATCAAAGAGGTTATTTAAATGAATCTAAAATACCATTCTCTTATCAAATTTTACAACTAGATCTATTCAATCATACAATTTTTAACAAAATTAATCTATTGATAGATAATTTTTTAACAAGATTAAATAGAAATCTGTAAATCCTATAAATTTCTTACCTAAAAAAAAGTTATAATTTTCATTAAGATATAATTGATTTCGACTCATTTATAATTTACAGACTATTAATATTAAATTGATGAAAATAATTTTATACATATGAATACATAAAATTCATAAAGAGTAATATTAAATGATCTGTAATAAAATAATATGTAATAAAATTTAATAATATATAATAAAATTTATATATACTAGTAATAAACTTTTATTTAACTTCAATAATCTTTTATTTTGTGTACGTACGTCAAAAATTAAGTTAAATATAGAAAATAATATTTTAATCATAAAATAGATAATTTATTAAAACTAAAGTTTATTCTGCTCCCCCTTATATTGACTAAGGATTTAGAATGCACTTACAATATGCTACAACATTTTTTGCTATAATTTATGCAACATATATGTACCATGGAATGTTATAAAATAAAATTAACTCTTGTATAAAAATGTATATGTAATCATTAATATTTTTTTACATTATAAAATCACATTTACATTTTTATACAAGAGTCAATTTTATTTTACAACGTCCCATAGTACATTTATATTGCTTAAATTATGAAAAATTTTATAACAAACGATAAATGCATTTTTAAGATTCATTTAATACTAGGGGCAGCATTCACCTGAGTTTTAAGAAATTATTTTTTTATATATCAATATATATATATATATATATATATATATATATATATATATATATATATATATATTACCGTGAAGCTTATATCATATATACACAATATATGCATTAGATTTGGTTTTACTTTTATACGCACAATCCTGCATGTGTGTACTATCACTAACTTCACTTACAGGGAAAATTATTTATTGTTAATAATGTTGCGTCGGGAGACGCAACCGGTAACACACATAGCTAAATATTTAAGCGGACCAAATATTGAATGACTCGATGCGCTTGACTCCTTTAATTTCAGCCTAAGCTAAGCGTAAATGCCTTTAGGATACGGGAGCCTTTGGAGAAGAAAAAGATGTCATAAATAAATGACAGGAGAGATGCGTTTGAATTTAGGCTTTATTCGTATAAGTAAATGTATTCAGTGGTGAAACGGTACCTTTTTTTTAAAATACGCAACTATTCGTGTGAGTATAGGCGCAAGTACACTGTTCGGTTACCGCGGCGTCTCTCGGTCTCGTTGTAATAACTCTCTCTCTCTTTTTCTCTCTATTTCTCTGTAGGCGCGTGCCTGCAGCTGCTTTACGGGTAGTTATCTCTTTTCGTAGCGTGGAGAGTCTGGCTTTTTCTCCGCGTCACCCTCAGCTGTGTTATTAACGCCGATGCAAAGTTCTTGATAACGAGACTCGTATTCACTGTTCGGCACTTTTACTACTTTTTAATTTATTCACTTTTACGTATTTACGATTATCTATATATTGTTGGAAGCCGCGTTGCACTCTGCCTTCTTCTTGTCTTTTCCATTCTCATTTTCTATTTTATGTAATTTTAAAATGTTCGCAATTTACTTTCTTGAACAGCGACTTATAAGGGCAGAGTTTCAACGTAATAACTTCGAGGCAATATTATTTCTTAGCAAACCGGCAGAGTTCCGGCGCCTATGAATTTTCTCATACGGCTCTTCCTCAATAAATTTTTCTCTCCGTTTATGTTTTAATTTGTTGATACTATCTGGGATTAATTATGCATATTATTGAGTTTTAATTTTATAAAATTGGAAAACAAGCTTTCATTGGTTCAATGGTCGTGAAAATGGAGTGATTTAGTTCCTTCCACTGTATTTTATTTACTTCTATTTTGCTTTTTATTTTATTTTATTCCGAGAAATTTGGATATCGGCACATTGTTATCGAGATACGGCTGAAGCAATGTACGAGTCATTACGTGGTATGTTTGCATACTAGCCATCGATAATATACGTTACCTCGGTCCACTTGATTTAATTAGGTGAGAATCGTATTTATATTATTATTAATTACTGCTCACTTTAGCGATGATTATCGTCTTCGTCTTTGCGCTGCTTCCACATTTTTTTTTAATAGAATGCGTAGTCAACAAATGCTGTGTTTCGTTTCGGCTTCTATGTAACTCATAACTATTGATATCCAGTGTGCATTTATATTACTTTCTCCATTTTAACTGCCGCGAAATTCGACTCTCGGGTTTGTTGCTCTTTTCTATATCTTAAATAAACGAAAACGGATGAGCTTAATTCATCCATTAAAATATATATTAGTAATCCAATGGTAAGTAAATATCGTTCATCACTTACTGCAGTATAAAGAAAAGTAAAAATTATTAGAAAATATGGGTGTACTTCCGAAAACCCCCCTCCCCCGATTGGGCTGAAATTTTGCACAGACCTTCCCTTTCATATTGTAAGAGAATATATAAAAGGATTTTTGGCGACTGCCAATAGTTTTCGAGATATCGATTGTCAAAGTTACGAAAAATCACGCGCTGCCTAGCCTAAGCGAGTGTTCTCCGTGACAACACATGTATAAATTGTATCGCCTTCAGTAGCTTTGGGTTTGGGTTAGGGTTATTGGGTTTGGGAATTGGGTTATTGGGTTATTGGGTTTAAATCCAAAATATTATATTAATTTAAAATATGAAATTACATATAATTTTTTGAAAAATCAATATTTGTAAGGATATTGGCGAATGAAAACTTGTTTTTCACAAATATGTATAATATATTTATTTATATTGTATATTTATATAAGTTATCGTCTCAAGTAGGTTTAGGTTATTGGGTTATTGGATTATTTACTTCAAATTTAGAATATTTTAGTTATTTTAAATAAGAAATTTTCTTTGATAATTTTTCGAAAAACCAGTATTTTCAAAGATATTCGTGAATAAAAAATTATTTTCCGCAACTTTGACAATCGATATCTCAAAAACTATTGACACTCGCCAAAAATCCTTTTACATATTTTCTTACAATATGGAAGAGAAGGCCTGTGCAAAATCTCAGCCAAATCAGGGGTGGGGGTTTTTCGGAAGTTTATCCGCCTACCACAATAATGAAGGCCCAAATGCAATAAGGGGATTAACGCTCGAAATCGCGTAAAAGTATTGTCCAGATGACAAAATTTTCAAAATGAACAAATCAAATTTTTAAAAATACTAGCTTGTAGGTAATGAAAAGAATTTTTCCCTGAAACGAATTTTTTTAGCGATTTCTTTCTTTCAAAATAAAATTAAAAACCAAAAATTTTCTACCAAATATTTTGTCTATTTTTAATAGTTTTATAAAACATAAATCGCTGTAACTCAGTCAAATACATTCTGTCAAAAAAGTACCGGGAATTGTCGATTTGAATCTGGCGGGGCAATTTAGGCAAGTAAAATTTTTTTTTCTAGGTTGGTACAAATGTTCTTAATGACTATGCCAAGTTTAAGCGGAATCTGTCAACGAGTGTGTTTACAGTAGCTGATTAAGTCAGTCGATGTCAATAGTGCGTGCCGATTTTTTACAATGGGTGATTACGTTGAACAAAGAATTTGTCTAAAATTTTGTGTTGCGAATGAAATTTCGTATGCCAATGCATTGAAAATATTGCAAAAGGCTTTTGGTGATAAAGCACTATCAAAAACCCGTGCGTATGAGTGGTACAAAGCCTTCAAGGAGGGTCGCGAAGTCGTCGAAGACTTGCCTCGTTCCGGACGCCCATCGACGGCTTCGACCGCAGATAACGTCGATAAAATTAAGAAAATGGTGCTTGAAAACCGTCATGCCAGCTTGAGAGAGATAGCACATGAACTTGAGATATTCCACGAGTCCACACGTACGATTTTAATTGATATTTTGGGCATGAGAAAGGTGGCCGCAAGACTCGTTCCAAAAGAGCTTAATTTTCTTGAAATACGCTATCGCGAACAGGTCGGTTCGGACATGCTGGATTGCGCTAATTCCGATCCCGCATTCATGGAATGCATCATAACTGGTGACGAAACGTGGGTGTACGAGTACGATATGCAAACAAGCCAGCAAGCATCGGAATGGGTGGGAAAAAACGAGCCGAAACCGAAAAAACCACGCCAAAGCCGCTCAAAAGTGAAGGTGATGCTCATTGTTTTCTTCGATATCCGTGGCGTGGTGCACTACGAACTCGTTCCAGAGGGTCAGACGGTAAATAAAGAGTATTACCTAGGCGTTATGAAACGTTTGCGTGAGCGTATCCGTAAGAAGCGGCCAAATTTGTGGGCGAACAACTCGTGGATTTTGCACGATGATAACGCGCCGTCTCATCGAGCTACGATTGTGACCGACTTTCTCGCCAAAAACTCAACGAACACGCTGGAACAACCACCGTATTCGCCAGATTCGACTCCCTGTGACTTCTTCCTCTTCCCAAAACTTAAATTGCCGCTCCGTGGCACCCGTTTTCAGTCAATTGAAGCTATAAAACAAAATTCGGCGCGCGAGCTGAAGGCCATCCCGGAAAGCGCCTATAAAAAATGATTCGATGATTGGAAGTGCCGTTGGCATAGATGTGTCGGAGCAAATGGAGCCTATTTTGAAGGCGACCCAATAAATTTTGATTATTAAACGTAAAAATATTGTTTTAATTTAAAATTCCCCGTACTTTTTTGACAGACTGTATGGTTGAAATTTTTTTAAACTTAGCAGAAATACATAAAATGTTTTAGCGTTGCCGACAAATGAATTAATTCTTTGAATAATTTTTGTTAATAATTATTTAATTTCAAGTATGAAAGTCTCGTTAATTATGTTTTTTTAGCTTCAACGAGAAAAAGTATCGAGGGAAGTTCAAGCTGCAAGAAACTTCTAGTGAGACGTTTGTTCATTTATGTTTCAAGCAGTTTTTGACAAAATTTGAAATCAATTAAACAATAAATGGCTGCGATAGAGCGTTGTTAATAAAAACACGCGCTAGCGCCAATTTTTGCGCAGTGTGAGCTCAACATGCATCGTTTATCTATTATTAAACTTATGCTGATTATATCAGGTATACAAGTATGAAATGCGGATTTTAAAAGAAAAAATAACACGTTAAATTTGGTAGAATAATAAAAAGTGCTTTATTCAAAGTATGCTCCATCGCTTTTTATACATTTTTCCCATCTTTTGGGCAATTTGTGAACACCACGCCAGTAGAAATCTTCCCCTTTTGCCGAGAACCATTCATCGAGCCATTTTTTGACATCTTGATAGGAACCAAAGCGCTGCTCAGTAAGTGCGTGACCTATCGATGCAAACAAGTGGTAATCAGAAGGAGTCAAATTTGGTGAGTAAGCTGCATGAGGCAGAACTTCCCAGTTGAGTGCTTCCAATGTGTCGCGAACCGGTTTTGCCGTATGTGATGGAGCATTGTCATGAAGAAAAATTACTTTGTGTTGCCTTTTTCGATATTCTGGCCTTTTTTCAAGCAGTAAACGGTTTAAATCGGTTAATTGTTGTTGGTAACGTGTAGTATTAATCGTTTTCCCAGATTTCTATAGCTCATAATAGACCACGCCCCTCTGGTTCCACCAAACACAGAGCATCGTCTTTCTGCCAAAATGATTTCGTCTTGCGGTCGATGTGGATGGTGCTCTTGGGTCTACCCATAATTTCTTGCGTTTGGAATTTTCAAAATAAATCCACTTTTCATCCCCTGTTACTATTCGATGCAAAAACATCTTCCTTTTGTACCGAGCAAGCATAATTTCACATGTGATTTCGCGATTTTCCAGTTGCCTGTCATTCAACTCATGTGGTACCCATCTACCGCTCTTCTGAATTTTCTCCATCGCTCGTAGGCGATCGGAAACAGCTTGTTGAGAAACTCCTAATTGCTGTGCGAGTTGTTTTTGTGTTTGCGAGTCATCTTCGTCCAACAATGCTTGCAAACCCATATCTTCGAATTTTTTTGGCGGTTTTCCATGTTCCTTGTCTGCAACGTCGAAGTCACCTTTTTTGAAACGCTGAAACTATCGTTCACGCGTAGCTTGCGATGGAGCATGTTCAGCATAAGCTTCTCGTAGTAACCGAAAGGATTCAGCAGCAGTTTTCTTCAAATGAAAACAAAAAATTAATGCTGTCCGCGAATGCTCTTTGTTCGGTATAAATTTTGACATATTAAACACAACAATACAACACGATGCACACACTTTTTCAGTCTATCACTAATGCGCGTCTGAACTTGTTGATGACACAACAAAATGACGCAGTGTCAAATCATAACAGCTTAAACTGCATTAGTACACCATCCGTTGTCTAAAATCCGCATTTCATACTTGTACACCTGGTAAAAGTTAACGGATTGTTTCGTAATTTTATATTATGAATGTATGTTTATATGTAAATACATGTAAATATCAAATTACATTTTCTTATAAAAATATAATTTGTAACTGTTAAACAATGAAATTCGGCGAAAAGCTCCGAGCGTTAGCGCGAGGTCAACTATTGTTATCGGCGCGACTAAACAAATAAAAATAATGCTAAGTCGAAACGAGACATTTAAATATGATAAAAATTTATATGCGAGCGACAATAATAATAAATTCGGAGCGATTTATAATAATTATAAAACGGATACAAAATAATTGTAAAAACTGTTGTAAAAGCAGAAGCGAACAGGGAGAGTGCCGGTATTAGAATTGATTTCAGTCGACGCATAAGATCCGAGGCAGTCTCTTAGTGCACGGACATACTTGTGGCCTAGAAGCTGGACGTGCTCGTAGGATGCTTCGGCATCCTCGAGGCCGTGAACCTCGTCCGGAAAACTCTGAGTATTCCAGTGACGTAGGTGCGTGCACGGGAAGAGAAATCGACCCAGGGCCGCGAGGCTGCGAGACAGTGCCGAAGATTCCGCGAAGACGGAGCGTAGAGAGAGGGAAATTTCGAGCGTGAGGGGAAAACAATAAAAGGGGACGGAAGAACGTACTCCGGCTCACTCTGCATTTTCGCTTTCGCTTGGAAGGTACTGTAATTTGTTAAAAATAAAATAAATTTGCTTCATTGTCAAATAAAGTTCATCATTTCTTTTCTTTTTAATTCAAAATTTTTCTCATTGTTTAATTTAATTTTCCTCAAAAACAGTAACGTTGGGTTTTTAAATTTTAATAATAATAAATTAGCGTATTTATTCACCGAGTTATTATAGGTAAAATTAATTTTTAGATTTTCATGCAAATGTTTTTAATTACATTTTTTTATAGCAATAAAATATAATTATATGTGCAACGTATTTTTAAAACTATTATTTCAATATTTTTTTACTTCGCAAACTTACAAAACAAAACACGATCAAAAAATAAAAGACAATTGACTTTCATAGACAAAGACGAACTATTAGTGTAATAATTACTATTTGGTGCAAAGCACTAGAGCAGTGAATACGATAAAAAAAGAAATTAATGCAAAAAATGATACAAAATAAATTAAAAGTAAATATGTCTAATTTACAAGAAGGTCGAAAAAGAGCAAAAAATGATAAAACGTGAAAAAGAAATGTTGGAAAGGAGTATAGAAATAGGGTAATTATTTTTTATGTATTATAAATCACTCAAGGATTATTTCTTATCGAGAGCACCGCAAAGTAAGCACGAGTTGAAATATAAGTAATTTATATTTTAACTGGCTTTTAAAATTTTGTAAATATTATAGACTTAACATACAAGCTTTTAATCTTTCCATTTAGTTCTATTGATATCGGTTATTTGCTATTCATTTTCAATTTTCTACTTATTTTACATTATTTTTAGTTTTTCTAATCTTTTGTTGATAATTTAATTTTATTATATTTGTAAGTAAATAGAGCTTACTGAAAACTTTATATTTCTTTAATTGATTTTTCATTGTAGAATTTATTTTACCGTAAATTAAATAAAATTGACTTTCTTAAATCTACTGATACTTTTAACTGCGCTCTTTGGAATAGCAATAAATATTTTCATTTTTTGATACTTTTTTTTTTTAAATTATAGTGATTTTATCATTTTATGTAATACTGTAACGTCGGGTTGACGCTGTAACCGCGTTTTTAAATTAACGCGCACTGCTTATCGCCTTTTCGAGCCTAAGTAGCGAAACTTATGAGCTCAGGACGGCGGAGGAATTAGTATCGTAAGAGTTTTAGGATAAGAATGAAAATGCAGGACTGGACAACCGTATAGGCCGACGTTGGCTTATATGTTGTCCTGGAGAAGGACCTACTAAACCATTAAAGGAGAGAGATAGTTAGCCGATCTTGGCTAATGCTATCCCTTCGGAAAAAAAAAAAAAGATACAATATTTAAATAGACTCACTTTTTATTGTAGTATTATAGCCGTGCGAAAAACAAGAAAAAAAACAAAATCCTTTCTCTCTCTCTCTCTCTTTCTGCTTCCTGACGGAGAACTGGATAAATCCTGGTTGTGTAAGATGTAAAATGAAATGATGTAATGCGTAAGATTTAAAAAGAAAAACCAAAAAATAAAACGTGAAGAATTGTATTATGACTTGAAAAAAAAACTTGTGTTCGGAGGCGCGAAAAAAATCTTGAATCTGCCTCCGCGGGTTGATCCTCGCCTTTTTATGCACTTGTGCAGTGGCTTCTCTGGGCCAATCTGATTGCTCGAAATTAGCGCGGGATGGACGCTACTGCTCTATCTTGAAGGTGTTATGATTGAGTGGGGGAGCGAGAATTAGAGAGAGAGAATGATTCCTTTTTTGCATAATTTTTATATATTTTCTTTATCTATTATTTATTCCCGAAATACATTGAATTAAATTACATAATCGTATTTTATTTAAAATTTAATGCGTATTACAAAAAAAAAACGAAGCTTTTGTCGCATTTTTACGCATTAAATTTATACGGGTTACTAAATAAAAAATAATTATTTAAATTAATGAAAAATTGTTGTTACCCAGGACACGTGTGGTATCCATGGGTTAGTAAAATAATAATAAGATATAATTTATGACTATTGAACGGTAGAAAAGAGAAATAATTGAAAAAAAAAATAGTAATTTAAATAATTATTCTTTATAAGTTACAATTTTGTTTAATTTATAGGTAATTGTTTCGGACTGTAGGATAAATAATTAATTGTTCGATGTTATTTTTTTGCTATAATTATTTCGTTTAAAACAAATGATTATTGCGCTTTAAAAATAATTATTGTGAGTTGAAATTAAAATATCGTAAAACGTAATTAATAGTATATTAATGGTTAATGCCATGCCTCTTATAAGGTCTTGTTTAAGAAAATGATGAAATAGAAAAATTAGTAGGAAAAATAGTTATAGTAAGTCGAAATATTTGATGATATAATTTGTCCTCGCGCGGAAGGATAGAATTAAAGTTGTTAAAAAAAAATATTTGTGAAAATATATTTGCGTTAAACATTAATATATTATAGCATTACAACAATATAATATAGCATAATATAATATAGCATTACAGAAATAATGAGTTTAAAATTACAAGGTGAAATTAATATAGAGAAGTTAATGAAAAATATAGGCGCAGCGTTATTATCAATAATCTATGTATAATTCCAAGCTTGCTGATATTATTTAAATTAATTATTAAATTTGTGCAACGCAAAATTTTTAGGAAGAGTGTACTTGTAAAAAGGAATTCAGCGCTTTGCGTGAGAACGAAAATAATATGATTCCGCGACGTCTCTGATTGCAGCGGAGGCGCTCTTTCTCCTATTGCTTAGAGAAAGATGATTTGGGAATAAAATAATATAATAATTAAAACATTTATGCTTAACATAAGAATTTATGATTATTTTTATTAATAAATTTATAAAAAAAGAAAAAGACATGGTCATGCCGTTGCGTATTATTTTTATTTATATTTTGTTTACATTACGTGATTCCTGTATATATATGTAAAAAATAATAAGAAAATTATTAACAATGCGTTACAACTTAATCTGAATTGGGTTTTAACGATTGTAGCGAATTTCTTCTATTTAGATGATGTATGGGCTTTACTTGAAAAATCGCAAGCTCTTGGTCTAAGCTTAGGCTAGGTTCATAACAGTTCGGGTCGGAGGAGAGTACGTCATGTGGATTGTGGGTATGGGCTTTATCGTGGTGGAGCGCTTGGGTGTGGATCGAGGCGGTCGGTCGATATGTCTTTCTTTTTGACTGTGAGCCGGAAAGGCAGGAAGCAGACTTATCGGCGGACACAAAAAAACGGAGGTCGTATACCGACGTTACAATACCAATATATTTTTATTTTCTATTTTGAAATTTTTTATGCAATTTTTTCTTTATAATTTTTCTTTTTTCTTGTTTATTTGTATTATATTTTTATTTTATATTGTACCCGTTACAATAAACATTTGATTTTAAGTAAATAATTAAGAATAAATTGTTGTATGTATAAAAATAAAGCTTTTAATATATATATATATAACTATTTAATATTTTATAGGAATTAGAATATACATCAACATCTAACTTGACTATTAGTAAGAAACAGTTTATCGAAATGCAAAGTTGTTGTGCAATAAAATGTTTTTCAAAAATTGATATTGAAAAAATAAAGAAAAAGTTCGAGAATTTTTGGAATTCTGGTAGCGTACAAAATCCTATAATAAGCCAAATGATAGACATGAAAAATTCCATCGACGGCTCTAAACGAAGTCTATATATAGTATATTATTGTCGTTACAATGGCGTAGACGTTAATGTTTGTAAGAAATTTATTTGCGATCTTTTTTGTATAGGAAAAAAGAGAATAGAGGTGATACAAAGTAAAATAAAAAATGTAGAAACATTAAATGACAAACGAGGAAAACACAAAAATAAAATTCAAAAATTAATTGAAGATGTAAAAGTTTTAATACAAGAACATTGTAATAGTATCCCTCATTCTGAATCACATTATTTACGCAGAAATACGAAGTTAAATTGTCAAGGGGCGCGCCAGCGCCCCGTGGTAAGTATTGGTACTAACCACGGGCGCCTGGTGCACCCATTTATACATTAAATTGATGCATGAAAAAATTAAAAAATTTTTTTTAATTATACATTTTAATATTGAATAAAATGTAATCTATCACGTTTGCTTTTTTTTTTATGTTCTTTCAAATAAAAAAAAAAGCATTAACATTCGCGCATTCGTTACGAAGATACGATATGCGCCCTCAAATTTTCATCAAATTGCTCCTCAAGCATTTCGTCTAATATCTAGATTCATATTAAGATAAGATAATCTGAACAAGATAATCTCTTGTTTTTATCTCATCATCTCTTTATATATATATATATATATACATACTAACTATACTAAAATATCTCAGCATCTCTTTATATGTACATATATACTAACTATACTAAAATAAAATATATATAGTATATTTGTAATAAATGTGTGTATATATATATATATATATATATATATATATATAAAATACATACATACGTACTATATTTTGAAATAATTTTAAATGAAGCTATTTGTGTATATATATACATATACTATTTTAGAGGTTATTTGTGTATTGGTTTGATTTATATATACCATTTTAGAGGTTATATTTTTTAAAGATTTTAACGAACCTATATATATATATATATATATATATATATATATATATATATATAATGTGTTGATAGTATTAAAAAAAATTAAATACGTATTGATACTATTTAAAAATTAAAAATGTTATACTTTTACTTAAGGGGAGGTTCTCATCAAGCACGACCAAAAAATCGATTTTTTTTTTTTTGCTCAAAAAGTTGGCAAATGTCTCGTAGAATACGCTCGTGAAACCCGTTTTGCCGAATTCAATTTATTTTTAAAGTTATAGTCCAAAAACCGAAGTCGTCTTTTTACGTACTAAATCGCGTACTAAAACTTTAAACGCGTTTTTCTCGAAACCATGTTTTTTGAGACGGGCGGCAAGATATCTCAAAAACTATTATAGATATCGAGATGAATTTTTTATTTTAAAGGTAATTAAATTTTCTGGATCTTGACCTAAAACCATAATTTTACAATAATTATTTTTATTGTTATTGCACTTTTTAGAGCAAAAAAAAGTGCAAAAAAGTATTTTTTTTGCAAGTCCGCCATTTTGTTAATTTTTAACTTTTCTTCGTGATTTTAGTTCAAGATCCAGAAAATGTCTTCTAGTTTATAACAAACTTTGATTTTTTGATTTCAGACAAAAATTGGATGAGTTACTTTGCCGCCCGTGGAGGTGTCTTTTTTTTCGATGACTATTTTAAAATGCATATAACTAGAAAACTATTTGGTATTTTCGTTCCAAAAAATTTGTAAAAGTAGTTAATAACATACTCAATAAGTACCAAAAAACTTGACTACTGTATTAATTTCCTTCCATGAGAAAAAAAATCGCGAAAATCACGTAATTTTTGGGTCGCTAGATGAGAACCTCCCCTTAAAAGTGCTTATTGTTGGCATTATTCAAGTAAATAATAAATAAACATGAAATAATTGTGCTTAAAACGAAAACAATCAAGGGGTTATTAATTATGTTTACTATTTCTTCTATAGTGTAAAGTATTTTTTTAAATTAAGATATAATTACAATTTAAATATATTCAAATTATGTATTTAAATATATTGAATCTTTAATTATTTCTTAATTTAAAAAAATACTTTACACTATAGAAGAAATTTTAAATGTAAAATTAATACAAGTGTATATGGATTGCCATGCACACGATGATTCAAATTTAAATCTTAGTTCTACAAGCGTTGCATAGCGTAACGGTTAGGGCGTCTGCTTTATAATGCGAAGGACCCGGGATCGATCCCACCGTAGACCAAAACATTTTTCTGCGTTTTTTTCCGTAAAATAATGTGTAAAATAACATGTGCGACAATGCGAATAAACGATTAAATATAATGCGTATGTGAAAAGTATGTATAATCATAATAAAAAATAAAATTATAAAATATATAAAATACTTAACTAAAATTTTTATAAAGGTTTTAAAAAAGTATTTGAAAAGGTTTCATCAACTACTTACAATCATTATAATTATAAGCTTTTTGGTTTTTACACGAAAAAGAAATATGTAACCGTTCCAAAAGCTAATAACTATTTATATTCTAGCATTTATTGCATCTTTGTTTGTAAGGACATTTCCTAAAAATAAAAATCTAATAAAATCTTATAAATATTTTATAAATTTATAAAATGACGATAAAAACTTCGAAACATTAATATACATTATTGACTATTATTAGAGTCTAAAATCGACACATTATAAGATTTTAATATTACCTAATAAAAGCTAATAATCATTATGAAAATTACTTTTTGTTAATAACATTTATATACGTGATTATTTCCGCTTGGGTTTCATGAAAGAACATTTCTTTAGAACAATCTTTAAAAATTGGTCGTTCTGTTGTCAGTGCTAGAGCTGATAATATTAGACTATATTTGATTATAAAGTATTTGATTGTATTGATGGAGTTTGTACTGAACTTGGATTTCCACCTACAGTTGTTGGAGAAATTGTTGCAGTAGTTAAAGCCTACACAACTCGAGTTGCTGATGGTGCTTTTCCTACTGAATTATTAGATGAAATAAGTGAAATATTACAAAAGAGAGGAGTCGAATTTGGTGTTACAAAAGAGAGAAAAAGACGTCGTGGTTAACTTAATTTAGCTTTATTTAGATGTACAGCAATGGTTATCGGGTAAGTGCACTTTTTTTCAATAATGAAGATAACTATAAATTTATTTTTATTTATAATAATAAAATTTAGTTTATTAAAGTTATAAAATTCACTCATTAGTCTGCTTCTTTATTGAATATTCACTTAGAAAAAAATTCAAGTAATTTTATATATTTTTATAATTTTATTAAAAGTTTATATCTACAAAATTAATAAATTTATATTATTTTATTGTATTCTTATTATTTGTCTAAAAAGTTATTCAAGTAATTTTATATATTTTTCTAATTTTATTAATAGTTTGTACCTACAATATTAATAAATTTTTATTATTTTATTGTATTATTTTTATAATTCGTCTAAAAAGTTATAATAAAGTTTGTTTTTGGGTTTTTAATCAATAAGATATTAATAACACAATCAACTGCAAGTCTTATTACACCTTACTAGGTTCCTTTATATTTGCTTCGCAATCATTTTTTTTTTATTCTCTGCTACCTATTTTTTGCTCATGATCATACATAATAGTTTAAAGTTTCAAAATATTGTTTCATTTACTTTTGCATTGTATGATCTCTATCTATGGCATGGTATACGAACATTTATTATTGTACTTTTTTCAGCCTTTTCTGGATTGGAGGTGTTTCAGAATTTATCAAATACAATTAATTATTTGTTTAACAAAAGTGTGATTATTTAATTAATCAAAAAGATTTAAAACTTAAAATGAGTAATAGTAAGAAAAAATTTTTCTAAAATTCAATAATTAATTTCTTTTCATTATTTATAAATATATTTTTTAGAATTGGCATTGGATATAGTTAAACAAACTTTTGTACTCAAAAATAAAAATAAAAAAGAAAATAGTCAGATATACAAATTAGACATTTTGATAAATTTCATGGAAACTGAAACATGGATCGATTCGACTCCTACAAATTTAAACTTATTAATGTTATATGAAGATTCGTTATGATGATAAATAATTAATGTAAACAATTGGCCATAAAAATATATTGTATTAAATATTTAATCACTTGTTTCTTATTTGCCGCTAAATTTACAATTTTGTGCCTATTCATTTCCAATTCTTTATGTTCTTGCTAAAAGTATATGAATGTTTATTTCATTAGAATATCATTGTTTTATTTTTAAATACCAATAAATTAAAATTATTTTTTAAATTAAACTTTTATTTTTACTCCAATTTGTAAAACAATATGATCAAAACAGTTTTTTTTTTTTTGATGAAATAATTAATTGATTCTATTATATAATACAATTTAAAAATAAATTTATAGTATAAAATATATTGCAAGTATTTGCATGTATTTAATTTATAAAAATTATATTTCTTTTATATTTATAAATTTGTATCAACACAAATATAAATTAAATTTTTTTTATTAACAACACAAATATAAATTAAATCTTTCAATTAACAACACAAATATAATTTCAATTTCATTAATATTTTTATTATAAATTAATATAATGTTATTTTGTACATAAAATTACAAAACAATTTGTACATGATTATTATCTATTACTTTTAATTAAACTTATTTTTATAATAAAATTTATATCAAAATTATATTTCTTAAAATTTAACTTATTTTTATAAAGTTTTTACACAAACATTTTGTAAAATATAAAAATGATAAAATTATAAAAAAACAATGACCAAAAGTTTCTCAAAATATTTATATTCTTTTCTTAGAACAAACGTTAATTTTATAACATTCTACAAAATTTAACAACTTTTTAAAATTTCATTTTCTTTTATCTATACAACTAATGCATCATATAGTGCAATCATTCTTCACAGATTACTTTCATAATAAATCTAATATAATATTTTATAATTTGATATATATTCTACCGAATTAATCAAATCTAAATACAACCTTTTTAATAAAAAGAAAATTATGGTAAGTATTGGTTGTCGTTTAAACATATTTTTCTGTGCTCTCTTCGTGTATTATCAATTTATCGAATATAAGTATGACACCTGTGAGTAACTTATCAAAAAGAATATTTAAAATCAGCATTTTTGACTCTCGAAAGTTGTGAAATCAAATAATATTGCTAAGCATATTCTTTTTTATCAACACATTTTTTTTTAACGATAGCAGATCATCACTGTTGTTATATATAATATGCTAATGAATATCTACATGTAAATACAACAATCTTTTAAATACAAAAAAATTATCGTTTTCGTTGTTATTAAAAACTATGAAAAAATATAATTAATAATTAATTTTCATTAACATACTTTCAAATTTTCTTTAATTTTAAAATATTTTAGACTAAAGAAAGCAATAAAATATAATATTGCTAAATATCATCTTTCTTTTTATGAATGTATTTTTTGACCGCTATCTGGTCATCATTTACTTATCGGATTAATAAAAAGTCATTACACAAATTTTTGCGCACAAAAGTTGTGAAATCTATTTAATGTTGTTAAGTATTTCAATATTTGTGTCGAACACATTTATTTTATAATTTTAGTTAATACTTGAAAATATTATTATATATTCTTTACAATTTTCTTTTGAAATGTTACTTTGAATTAAAATATCAAAGTATACAAAATATCAATGATGTGAAATGATTCTTTTTACTCTTACATTTATTTAATTTTTAATTTAATTCAATTCAATAATTTACATATAATTTCATATTGCTTTCGTACGATAGTAGGAAGTTGCTTCGAATGAAACCACTGAAATCAAATAATTCTTTTAACTATATTTTTCTATATCTTTTATGCTATATTCTTTTACAACTTATATATTTTATACAAAGTTACTTGTGACATATAATTAAAACCATACTTGCCGGACACTTGTAGAGTGTAATGGTGGAGAATATAAATAATAAAATATATAGAATATAAAAAATAAATGAACATTTAATTTAATAATTATATTTTTCTATTTCTATTTAAATTATGAAGTGCTTTATTTTTCAAATGAAAAATTATCAAATGTTGAAAAATTATTATTGACAAACTTTAATAATTTTTTATTACATATATATATTTAAAATCATACAAATCTACAACAAGATATGAAATCATGTTAATTTTTTATTTTTTCTTCAATATTTATTATGGAAAAAATTAGCATATGCTATGTCATTTTTGTATATTGTAAATGTACTTGTATACATAGAAAGCATAGCTGAAAGTTTGGAATCTTATTATTCGTAATTCGTACCCAATTATGTTTCAGTTATAACATAAACTATTTCAGTATCTAAAAATACTATATAAAAATGTATATCTTGATTATATAAATTACCACGAACATTACCATTTACTTGTTTAATTTCAAACATAGACAAACTATTACAGTATCTAAAAATATATGTTGATCACATAAATTACTGCGAGCATCACCATATACTCTACAAGTGTCCGGCAAGTATGGTTTTAATTACATGTCACAAGTAACTTTTTATGAAATACACAGTGTGTCCCATGGAAAACGGAACTTTTTCAAAATAAAGACAAAAACTCAATATTCCGGCAAATCTCATTTATTTTATTCAAAATAGTCTCCTTTCGCATCAATACAACGTTTTGCACGATCGATTAACATATCGAATGAGTTTTTGAGATCATTTTTATCCATCGACTTTAGTATGTCGGTCGTCGCTCTTTGGATGGCCTCTACGTCGGCATAACGTTTTCCTTTCATAGGCAAGTGCAATTTGGAGAACAAGTAGAAGTCGCACCGAGCCAAATCCGGCGAGTACGGTGAATGGTTGATGGTTAAAATGGAATTTTTGATCAAAAAATCCGTGATCAAGTTCGATCGATGAGACACGAGGCATTATCATGCCACAAACGCCAGCTCCCTTTTTCACGGTATTGTGGCCGCACACGACGAATACGGCTGAGCAAACGCTTCATAACACCAAGATAAAACACAGCAGTAATCGTTTGACCAGGTGGAACGAATTCACGATGAATACGAGTAATACCCTCCGTCCGAATCGTAGAAACAAATCAACATTGTCTTCACTTTTGACTTTTCAAGACGACTTTTTTCGGATTGGGCTCGGTTGGGTGCTTCCATTCAGCACTTTGACGCTTGGTTTCGGGATCATATTGAAAACACCATGTCTCGTCACCAGTCACAATTGAATATTTCAAGTTTGGGTCCTTTTTTGACTCTTTAATCAAATCCTTACAATGTTGAATTCGGAGCAATTTTTCGTAGTCGGTCAATTTGTGTGGAACAAAGCGTGCACACACCTTCCGTAGATTCAAATGATCGGTCAAAATGCGATGAATTGAATTTTTGGACATATTCAATTCCATTTTCATACATCGCAATGAAGATTTTGGCTTATTTTTTATAAATTCACGCACTTTTTCAATGTTACTTTGAGTAACCACGGTATTCGAAGGACCTGGATGTTCGTCGTCCTGAATGTCTTCACGACCTTCCTGGAACCGCTTATACCACTCATACACTCTGGTACGGGATAGACAATTATCGCCATAAACTTGTTTCAGCAAATTATGCGTCTCAGTAAAGGATTTACCGAGTTTAAAACAGAACTTAATATTTGCTCTTTGTTCGAAGTTCATTTTTCGACCGAAGCCACAAACACACTGTCACTTTGAGCGCGATATTTTGGTTTCCATTGAACCAAATGTCATACAATTTTGACAGGATGTCAATTAAGAATGGACCTTTCCATTGCTAACATCCACCAATAGGTGGCGCCAATATAAATCGATGTTTTAAAAAAGTTCCGTTTTCCATAGGACACACTGTGTATATAAGTTGTAAAAGAATATAGCATAAAAGATATAGAAAAATATAGTTAAAAGAATTATTTGACTTCAGTGGTTTCATTCGAAGCAACTTCCTACTATCGTACGA
The DNA here is from genome assembly GCA_949987625.1 of Chalcis sispes. NCBI lineage: Eukaryota > Metazoa > Arthropoda > Insecta > Hymenoptera > Chalcididae > Chalcis > Chalcis sispes. Next base: position 17,566,496 of record OX465098.1, on the reverse strand, counting down.
AAGCAATATGAAATTATATGTAAATTATTGAATTAAATTAAATTAAAAATTAAATAAATGTAAGAGTAAAAAGAATCATTTCACATCATTGATATTTTTTATACTTTGATATTTCAATTCAAAGTAACATTTCAAAAGAAAATTGTAAAGAATATATAATAATATTTTCAAGTATTAACTAAAATTATAAAATAAATGTGTTCGACACAAATATTGAAATACTTAACAACATTAAATAGATTTCACAACTTTTGTGCGCAGAAATTTGTGTAATGACTTTTTATTAATCCGATAAGTAAATGATGACCAGGTATCGGTCAAAAAATACATTAATAAAAAGAAAGATGATATTTAGCAATATTATTATATTTTATTACTTTCTTTAGTCTAAAATATTTTAAAATTAAAGAAAATTTGAAAGTATGTGTAAGAAAATTAATTATTAATTATATTTTTTCATATTTTTTAATAATAACGAAAACGATAATTTTTTTGTATTTAAAAGATTGTTGTATTTACATGTAGATATTTATCAGCATATTATATACAACAACACTGGTGATCAGCTATCGTTAAAAAAAAATGTTTTGATAAAAAAGAAAATACTTAGCAATATTATTTGATTTCACAACTTTCGAGATTCATATAATGCTGATTTCAAATATTCTTTTTGATAAGTTACTCACAGGTGCCATACTAATATTCGATAAATTGATAATACATGAAGAGGGCACAGAAAAATATGTTTAAACGACAACCAATACTTATCATAATTTTCTTTTTATTAAAAAGGTTGTATTTAGATTTTAATGACAAGACATTAACTTTTTTCGTTTTTAGATTTTTATACCGCTGTTACAAGTATTACTTATCTTTCTATTAATGAATCAACATATGGAAAATATTTTAATCATTTCGTCAATTTTTCATTCAATTCACCACGAACTGATGTTTGCGATCTTTGTTACATATTCAAAACGAATAAAAATCGAATGGATGAATATGAAAAACATAAACTTCAGAAGAGTATAAAAACTTGAAAAAATTTTTTATCAACCGATAAAGTTCTTCTTTGTAAATTTGACTTCGGTCAAAATCTCCCAATATTTAAACTTCCGGTAAATACTCAATTCTTTCGACGTCTGCTTTAGCTACATATTATGTTATATTTTTAATGTGCATATTCATAAAAGTAACCAAAATTACATGTTTTATTTTATGGAAGGGAGTCTAAAAAAAGGGGCAAACACTTTTTGTAATTTAGTCGATTATGCGATCAAAAGTGAATTTAAATTAAATTATTATGATAAAATTTTTTTATATTTCGATGCCGCAGGAGGCCAAAATCATAATTATTTAATGATACAATAATTTTTAACATTATCTGCTAGACTTCAAATAGAAATTCAGCATATATATCCAGTAAGAGGTCACTCTTACTGCTAGTGTGATTGAAATTTTGGATTATATGGAAATAAGAGAAAAATGTGTGAAAGAATTGAAACTGCAGAAGAATACGTTGAATTAATTAGAACATCTCGAAACCCTCCTTTTGAAATGGTCAATGCAAAAAAATGTAATATTCAAAACTACGAAAGTACATTTACACCTGATATGAAATTAAAGAAAATTAAAATTAGTAAAGTAGTGAGAATTATTTATTTTCCCAACGGGGAAGTTGATTTATACGAGGGGCGTTTGAAAAGTCCGTGCAAAGTCCGAGAGATGGCACCACCGGCGCGTATCGAGGTCATGTTTAGTTAGTAGCATCTCTTGAATGAACACACACCAAATTGCAGCCATATTGGTCTATTTTCTTTGTGTTTGGCATTCGTGTGAATCAAGGAAGTCGAGTGATTTTCAAGAAATGGACGAAAAAGAATTTCGTGTGGTGATTAAACATTACTTTATGAAAGGCAAAACGCCTCAGGAGACTAAAGAGAAGCTTGATAAACATTATGGTGACTCTGCACCTTCGATTAGAACAGTTTATAAGTGGTTTCAAAATTTTCGGACTGACCATATGGGCACAAGTGATGCTGAACGTTCTGGACGGCCTGTGGAGGTTACGACTCCAGAAATCATTGATCAAAATCCATGATATGGTGATGGATGACCTGGAAAAGGGTAAAACTATTACAGGTGCATATTATTCATCGTTATTGGACCGTTTGAAAACCGAGCTACAAGAAAAACGCTCGCGATTGGCCCACAAGAAAGTCCTTTTCCATCACGACAACGCACCAGCACACACCTCAGCAGTTGTGGTCGCAAAATTAATCGAAATAGGATTCCAACTCGTTTCACATCCCCCCTATTCTCCAGACTTGGCTCCCTTAGACTACTATTTGTTCCCCAATTTGAAGAAATGGCTGGCGGGACAAAGATTTTATTCAAACGAGGAGGTGATTGCAGACACTAATGGATATTTTGCAGACTTGGACAAATCCTATTATTCGGAAGGGATCAACAAACTAGAACATTGTTGGACGAAGTGTATAAGCCTAAAGGGAGACTATGTCGAAAAATAAAAAAGGTTTACCCCAAACACGTAAGCAGTTTTTATTTTTGCACGGACTTTTCAAACGCCCCTCGTATTATGAATATAACGGAACTCCAATAAGCATTAAAATTCTAGTAAATATTGAAATCGATTTGACAAATGAAGGGTTGTAAGTCTAAAGGGTCTAAGTGCCGAAAAACCCAAAGTTAATATTTTTACGAAAATACGATCTAAGCGCCAAGGCTAATAATATCCAAATGGATCCAAGTGCATTTTTGTTTCGAAATTTGGATATGTGTTCAATTGAATTAAGTAAAAATAAATAATTATTTCACTGAGTTGTTTATTTTATAATGTTTTTCTGTTATATCTCTAAATAATAAAATTGGCACTTAGACCCTTTAGACTTACAACCCTTCAAATGTTCCAATAACTAATAACATCGGAATAAGAAAAGACAAAGTACGAGATTATCAACAATTATTACAATTTTGTACGTCAACTGGGCAAGATTTTGGCAAAAAATTTTTAAATAAAACGCCTATTAATAAAGACATTAATAATAAAAAAGAAATGATTAAAAAAGAAAAAAAGGTTAACCAAAACGTAGAAGAAGAGCAAGTGAAGAAAACGAAAGTAAAAAAAAATATTATAAAAAAAACCAAAAAAAAATTGAAATAATAGTTTTATTAATATATTAATAAATAATAAGATGACGGAAATTTGACATGTTTATTATTATAATTATAATAAAAATGTAATTAAAAACATTATTTGTATGAAAATCCAAAGCTAATTTTACCTATGATAACTTGGTGAGTAAATACGATAATTATTAAAATTTTAAAACTCAATGATACTAATTATATTTTTCTAGAGATATGTAATTTGATATTTACATTTATATACATATAATTATACATTCATAAAATAAAAACACGAAACAATCCGTTAACTTTTATAATCAGCATAAGCTTAATACGTAAACGTAATATGTTAGTATAAGCATAATACGTAAACGCTGCTTGCTGAGCTTACGCTACGCAAAAATTGCCGCTAGCGCGCGTTTTTATTAACAACGCTCTATCGCAGCCATTTATTGTTTAATTGATCTTAAATTTTATCAGAAACTGCTTCAAACATAGACGAACAAATATCTCGCTGGAAGTTTTTTGTAGCTTGAACTTCCCTTGATACTTTTTCTCGTTAAAGCTAAAAAAACGTAATTAACGAAATTTACGTACTTGAAATTAAATAATTATTAACAAAAATTATTTATAGTATTTTTAATTAATCCATCGGCAACGCTAAAATATTCCACGTATTTATGCCAAGTTTAAAAAAATTTCAACCATTTTTGACCGAGTTACAGCGATTTATGTTTTATAAAACTATTAAAAATAGACAAAATATTTGGTAGAAAATTTTTGGTTTTTAATTTTTTTTTTTTTAAAGAAAAAAGTCGTTAAAAAAAAATTCCTTTAAGGAGAAAATTCCCCTTTTTACTACCTACAAGCTAGTATTTTTTAAAAATTGATTTGTTCATTTTGAAAATTTCGTCATCTGGACAATACTTTTACGCGATTTCGAGCGTTAATCCCCTTATTGCATCCGGGTCTTCAATTTCTTTTTTTTTAATAAAAGGTTGTATTAAGATAATATTATAATTTTCACTTTTAAAGTAAATGAAATATTATTGAAAACTGTGAATCAGAATATAACAGATAAGTTCAAATTGTTAAAAAATTGTAATATAAAATATTTATTCTTAACATGCTTATTACATTTGCAAATTTAATTAAAATTGCAAATTTTAATTAATTTGCAAATTTAAAACTACTAGACTAAAATGTTTCTAGTTAATCCAAGCCTTTAAAAACTTGTTCTTAAATTGCAAATTTCCAACTCCATAAAAATAAAATGAAAAACCAGTGAAGGTTGAGATTCGCAACCTCTTTCCAAATGATTTAAAATATCCTTGCGAAAAAGCCTTAAAAAATGTAAATTTATTCAAAAATAGAATAATTTAATTTATTTTCTTAAAATTTCACCCTTTTATAGTTCAAAGGATAAGACAAAATTTAGTGCATATATTAAGACCTTGAATAAGTTCTCGCTGTTTTGTTTTTTACAAAATAAGCTTTATTTATAATACAAGGCGCAAAGCAAAAACATTTCATTCAAAGTATTGCCCATCACTAGAGACCACTTTCTCCCATCTTTCTAGCAGTATATGAATTCCGCGTCGGAAAAACGATATGTCTTTTAAGGCTATTCAAGAATCGATCCATTCTTTAGTATCTTCGTGAGAAGATACTACGAAAATACACCTACAACGGAATAGGTGAAAATCGGAAGGGGCTATGTCAGGTGAATATGGCGGTTGGGGTAGAACTTCCCATTGATAGAGATCTCCCGTAATAGTCTCATTCGGTTTGAGCAGCTCATAATAAATGACACCCTGCTGATCCCACCAAATGCAGAGAAGAAGCTTCAAACCATGGATATTTGGTTTTGTGAACGATGTTGATGCATTGCCAGGCTTACCCCACGATTTTCTACGCTTTGGATTATCGTAGTGTATCCACTTTTCATCGCCAGTCACGATACGGTGCAAAAAACCTTTTGTTTTCTGCCGTTGAAGTAGTAGTTCACACGTGAGAAAACACCGTTCAACGTCTCTCGGTTTCAATTCATACGGCACCCAATGTCCTTGCTTCTGGATCATTCCTAACACTTTTAAACGATTTGAAACTATTGACTCATCTACTTGTAATATTTTTCCAAGTTCTGCTAGCGTCTGACATCGTTCTTGATTAAGTAATCCCTCCAATTCTTTGTCTTCAAATTGTTCGGGGGCGCCAGAACGTTCTTTATCCTCAAGTTCAAAATCATTATTTTTGAAGGATCGAAACCAGTCTCTGCATGTCGTATGCGACAGAGCATTGTCACCGTAAGTTTCAACAAGAATTCTGTGTGCTTCAGCTACAGATTTCTTTTGAATAAAATAGTGCAATAAAATTCCACGCAAATACACTTTATTTAGCACAAAAGTAGAGATTTTCAGAACCAATAAAAAATTACTTTGTTAACGCTAAAGTAAACTATCACACACTGAAATTTAAGGCTAGATACAGTACTTCCTTGTAGGTGCGTCACCATTCGAAATTCCATGCATGGAGTACTGCTACTGCCAGTTTTGAAGAAACGGCGAGCACTTATTCAAGGTCCTAATACTTATTAGAACTTTTGTTTTACCATTTAAGCTGATTTCTGAAATTTTTTATAATATTAAAGAAATACTTAGTATAACATTTATCTATTTTGTTTACTTTATCTTATAGTTCGTTCAATTATCTAATTGAAATTTAAGTTCACGATTTTAATAGTTAAGCCGAATGTACCAGACTGTTCAATAAGTTTTGCGCTTCGATAAAAGAGGGTGTTGCTACTAGCCTAAATTTTTTTTTGTTATGTTGGTACACTTTTCATATGAACGTGTGTGAAGTTTCATTTCAATCTGTCAATTCATTCTTGGTTTACAAGCCATTTAGTATCGACGTGTCACAGTATTTTTTTACAATGGAAAAAATCAAGTATCGTGCAGTGATTGAATTTTTATTTTTGGAAGGTTTAAAAGCAAAGGAAATTTATGAACGAATGTTGAAAGTGTATAAGAACTCTTCACCTTCAATTAGTACAGTAAAAAGATGGGTTGCTGAATTTAAACGTGGTCGTACAAGCCTTGAAGGCGACCCACGTCAAGGACGTCCAAAAATAGCAACAACACCAGAAATCGTAGAAAAAATACAAGATATCGTATTGGAAAATCGTCGAGTGACTGAAAGAGATTTAGTGGAAGCCCTAAGCATCTCATTGGGCAGTGTAACCAATATTTTGACTGGAGTATTGGGTTTTAAAAAGCTGTGTGCACAATGGGTGCCGCATTCGCTAACAACGGAACAAAAACATATTCGAATACGACTTTCTCGGCAACATTTAGAGCGTTTTCGAAAGGAGAAAGTGAATTTTGTGCGTCGATTCATCACTATGGATGAGACTTGGGTCTATTACCATGATCCTAAATCAAAACAAGAGGCTAAAGAGTGGTGTGAACCTAGTTCTTCGGCTCCAAAACGAGTTCGTGTCCAGAAATCGGCCAAGAAGCTGTCAGCATCAGTTTTTTTGGATGCGAAAGGAATTTTGTTTGTGGATTACTTGCAAACTGGTAAAACAATAAATTCTGAATTTCATTGTAACCTTTTAGACCAGCTGAAGGAAAAAATTCGTGAAAAAAGATCCGGTTTGCAGAAGAAGAAAATCCTTTTTCATCAGGACAATGCACCGTGTCACAAGAGCATTTTGACAATGGCTACAATCCATTGATTAAAGTTCGAATTGTTGAAGCATCTACCGTATTCACCAGATTTGGCCCATTGCGACTTCCATCTGTTTCTAGACCTAAAAAAATTCATGCGTGGGAAGCGTTTTTCATCAAATGATGAGGTCATAACAGATGTGGAAGCGTATTTTGCAGCCCTTCCAGATTCTCACTTCAGGGATGGAATTCATAAATTGGAATCTCGTTGGGACAAGTGTATTAATGTTCAGAGAGACTATACTGAATAATAAAGTTTATTTCAAACCATAAAATTGCGTTTTTCTTATCGAACCGCAAAACTTATTGAACAGTCTGGTAGTTACAATTGTATTATCTATTTTCTATTATTATTATCTAGTTAACACATAAATATTATTAATTGTAATAAAAGTAAATAATAATCCAATAATAAATAATATATACTAATTAATTAAATATCTAATAAAAAAATTAATATAAACTAATACTATATTTATACTGTTATTTTTTACAACTGTAATACATTTGTTAATATATTTATTTTTAATTATTTATATAATTTATTATTGTATAATTGGCACTTTTGATTAAATGAATGTACTTAGTTAAAGAAATAATGTAGAATAAATAAAAAACAAATTTGATTTGGTTCGCATTTATTGAATGAAAATAATTTATTTTTAAATATAATAAATTTTTTTTTATTTGTACTTAATAAAACTTTTAATTCAAAAAAGTTTTTCATTTAACACGTATTTATTAAGTTTCATATCTATTTATCTATTGATTTTATTCTTATAAATACCGTTAAAATTGCTGCATTTTAATACAGCACGATATTTTTTTTTTTATAAATCGGTACGTTTTCACCTAACGTTTTGTTATTAAATTGTTCGATGGGCTGCAGTTATATATTTTTTGAACGATTATTGTATTACGTTCTTCAAATTTTTTTGTTTACATAGAAAGTACCATAAAATTTGTTAAGGTTAAATGGGATGTATTTTTACATTTTATTTTTAATCAGTACTATTGTCAGAAACTTTCACCATGATATTAAATGACCATGGCGATGATGTATTTATCCGATGAATGAATAATACCACTTACAATTTTCTATTTTAGTTCGTATGCCTTCAATTTTCAACCATTGTATCTGTTAAATAACTATCAATAAATCGCAAGGTTAGATACTAAAAACTATAGGCAATGTTTATTATAATTTACTCTTGTTTGTTCTTACAACCAGATAGACGCACCTGAATAATAGAAGATACGTATACTGTATAAAAAGATTTGTGTATGATGTTAAACAATTAAAATTTATCAAATGAAAAGTTTAATTTTAAAACTATATACTAGAGTAATTCTAAGGCGAATTCTATTTAGTTTTCATATTTTAAGCAACTGAAAATGAAAATGTCTTATACTTCTTGAAAAAACTTTATCCTTTCATTTTATAAATATTTTTATTGGTCATTTTAAAACATCTATAAATATTTTTTGTATTGGTTGCTTACTAGTTTCGTATTTTAAATTTTATATCTGTGTTCAAACAATGAAATACACAAATAGGGAAATAAAATGTGCGATATGCATTTTGTTTACAGTTTTGCCAATGGTTATTTAATTACAAGCCAAGTGCATTTATGAGCAAAGATACCCGAATCGTGTGATCCCGCGTCATGCAATGTTCGCTCACCTACCTCACCGTCTCACTAAAACTGAAAATTTTTTAAAACTTACCAGTAGAAATGCATGACCTCGTTTCGATTCGGATGAGATTAACTTTTCCAAAGAAGTTCAATAATCAGATATGGATAAGTAAGAATCCACACGAAGTAATTTTAAATCGACATCAAAAACAATTATCAATGAATGTACATATATGGGGGAATTGTTGGAGGCCGCTTGATTGGTTCACTCTTTTTATCCGAGAGATGAATTTAAAAGTATAAAAACAAAAATAGCTTCCTTCTCTTTAGTCATTTTCATAAAAAAAAGTAAAAACCTTTATCTCCTGCAAGATATACTGAGGAATTATTGCAAAAATAATTTAGTTCATTAAAAAAGTTCCCTTTTATTTCTATACCCCTCGACTGGAAGACATTATTGTAATTTTCTTGACGATTTACTATTAGAAAACATGTTGTATTTTATACGCCCAGGAGCTTAAATACATTTTTTGCTTAACTACACGACAATATTTAGCACATCCCAATCCATTTTCCAGTGTATCCTAATAATGCATCGTATTAATAAAGTGCATAATGTTATTAGAGGTATTCATTCCATACAATTTTTATATCTTTTTTTTCGATTGTTTTTTGTAATTCTTTAAATTATTAAAATTATTAAAATTAGTTGTTAAGTATTAAAATATTAGTTGTTAATCAAAAATTTAAATATAAATAATTATCTTGTTCCTCCAAGACAAAGCAATTGCCGACACAAGTTCTCAGTAATCTTTTTTTTATTTTCATCGAAGGAATTTTGGATTCTCATAATTTCTCACAGTATCAAAGAATCATCCTATGTAATAAAATATATCTAAAAGTGAAAACCAGATATTTAATTGATCAAAATTAAAAAAATTAATCAATAGATCTTGTAAAACTTAACGCTTTTTATGCAATATTATATTTCATTATATAATATTGTCTTAAAGAAGAATAAATAAATCAATCACTTTTATTATTAAATAATTTCTATTTTTCATAAATACAAGAAATTAAATAGATTGAAAATCATTTGACGAATAAAATTTTATTTTACGGTGCAAAATAAGATACGTAAAGAAGAAAAAATCTTTCTTTAACGGATAGCTTTAAAAAATATTGAATAATAAATTGTATTAAAAGATGGAAGAAAATTAAAAAATCAAAATAAATATTGGTGTATATTTTTACACGAAATTATCGATTAAAAATATTTTTAAAAAAAATAAGGTTCATTTTAAAAAATTTTTTTCTTAAACAGCTTTAAAAATAAAAAATAAGGTAAATCTTAAATTTAATTTAATCGTTGAATCTAAGTAATGTTTAATAGAAAATGTATTAACAAGAAGTAAGTCTTGTTACTTCGTTTTCATTGTAGTTTAATGTTGCAGTGTGTTGGTAAAATGTTAATAATCTTGGATAATAATTTCCATTAACGTTTATTCAAATAATTTATGAAAATTTTAATATTTCAAATCAGCATATAAAATACTTTTTCTCTTTATGTTCCTTATGTTTGACCTAGTTTAACAGTAATAAATATTGACATCATAAAAAGAAAGAAAATACATTTCTTTATCTAATATTATTCAGTAAATGTAAATAGTTGATAAAATTATGTCTTAGAAAAATTTAATTATTCATAAAATTACCTATAAATTTTCAACGCTCTGCCTATTAATTTGTTCCCTTGAAAATAAAGTGCATTACATGAAAAGTTTTTACAAAAAAAAAAAAGGAAAGTAAGGGAAAATCCAATCAACACATTGCGTTTACTCATTAAAAAAAAAATTTTTCGTCACGATTTAAGAGTAAAAGACTCGATGAGATTTACAAGTACCATCCATGAGGTATTTAAGTGATCGAGGTAATAAAATCAAATGAGCATCCGTGGCGTGAAAAGGCTATATAAGAGACTCCTGCATTCTTATTCTCTCTTTTTTCTCTCCTTTTCACTCTTTCTCTTTCTCTTTCTCTTTCTCCTTCTCTTTCTCTTTATCTCTTTGTTTCTCTCCAATCTCCCTACTCTTCCTTACCCTCCCTATCTCCTATCTTTCACGCGGTTGAGAAATCTGCGGGTGCGCAAAGTTCTCTTGGTGACTTTCTTTTCTTGTAGACGGTCTCCTGTTTCAGACGGTATCCCAAGAATTCCAGGATTCCACCACAGTTCGTACCATTGTTCTCGTTCCATCGAGATGTTTTATTTACTAAATACATAAGCGTACATGTAAATGCTCATATTTTCCACTCTTTTCTACATAATATCTTTCAAAACATTTTTAATAGAATTCTCAATTTTCACAAAATTTAAAAAAGAAAAGTAATCAGATATGATCATTAAAATTAATGCATATAACACTCAAGTATAAAATATATTTGTTTTCTACATTATTATTTATTTTTTAAAACTTATAACGGCAGTTATGATGTTATTCATGTATACTTATAAATACATAAGACATGATATATTAAAAAATACTATAGTTTTATTATCATAGCTAATGTAATATCTCTCACATGTGTCTGACCACATTTGTGTTCATTCTACTTACAGTATACGTGCATTAGAATAAGTACGTTTAAATTTATAATGTAAATAAGTAATTTAATTCATAAATGTAAAAATCTACAATGTTGAAATTATAGTTGTAGTTGTGATGAAAAAATATATTTAACTTTCATATAAAATAGTAATTAATTTGAAAATGTTTTTGAAATTACAATTCTATAATTAAAAGTAATTGTATCAAATTAGATGTGATGTAGATGAGGTTATGCGAATATTTCATTAAAATGCATTTCATTCAAAAATATATATATTAACCACCATTGTTTTATAATTTTAACTGCTATTTAAGAATTATAAAAAATTATTTATTTCGAATGATGTTTATTATTTTTTTATTGATTACTAAAATCAATACATAAAAATTTTTCGACCATTTTTTTTTTCAATTTAAATTTTAACATTATGTTTATAATTTGTTTACAGTCTGTCAAGTAAGAGCGTGGTCGTGTTAATTTATAAAAAAATTTATTTGATGAAACTTTTATATTTATATATACATTGTACACATCACAAACAATGATGCAATTCGGTCAATAATGTGTCCAGTCACCACCGGCGTCGATAATTGCCTGGCATCTCCGAGGCATGCTTTCTACTAATTTGACGGCGTATTCTAGTGGCAAGGATCTCCAGATCCGACGAATTTCGTAACACAACTGCTTCAAAGTGTATGTGCGTCTTCCACGAAGCTTCCGTTTAATATATGCCCACACATTTTCAATAGGGTTTGCATCGGGCGACTGCGACGGCCAATCCAATGTAACGATGCCAGATTGAGTCTTCCACTGAGTACAGAGCTTGCTGCGGTGTTTAGGTTTGTTGTCCTCCTGCAGAATCCAATCTTCTTTTTTTGTGATGAACCATCGTTTGGCAGATGGCAGTAAAGCCTTTTTGTAGATTTTTATCATTTTCTCGGCATTTAGGTTGTCAGTAAAGAGGTGCAAAGTGCCGAATCCCTGCTTTGAGAAGCAGCCCCAAAGATGCACCTTTATTCCATGTTTTACGGTCCGCTGAACAAGCCTATTGGTGGAAGTTGACCAGCCTTACGTGAGGGCAGAACGTGCCCATATAGAACATTCATCAGTAAAAATGACATTTTCAAAATCTCTATCAATATTCTCATGCGCCCAAGCGAGTCGCTTTGTGACATGTTTTTCAGTCAACAGAGGCTTCTTCATTGTGTTGCGCCATTTCAGATGATGAGTACGAAGATGGGTTCGGATAGTTTCGTAGGATATATCTAAACCTTTTGCCATTAATTTTGCTTGTCCTTGCCGCAGTGTTAAAGCAGGATCTCGCGAAAACAGATTCACTATTCTTTTTTCATCTTTTTTGTTCACTTTTCCTATCGAGCCACGTTCTGGTAAATCATCGACATCTTTAGCCACTTTATATCGCTGTATCCACTTCTGTACAAATGCCTTCGACTTTCTCATATATTTAGCAGCCGCTGATTGCGACATTTTGGGACCTTTCGGGTGGATGCAAAGGAACACAGCCTCGTAGCGCGACGCGTACTTAGCACTCATGGCGTTTAACGTGATTCTCTTTCAAAAGATCAACAACAACTGAATTTTTGTTGACAATGCATTAAGAACAAAGCTTCCTTCTATCGGCTCGCGAAAGAATTGGAGCAAAATCTTTTATCACTTGTCGGTGAAGTCAACCACGCTCTTATTTGACAGACTGTAACATTTAATTCATATGTCAAACAATTGAGCTTAATGATTTTCGCATTAATACATTTAAATTAAAATTATTTGATTTATTAAATAAATAAATAATGTGAAATTATAATTCTTTAAAAAATAAGGATATACGCATTTTCCTTTTTTTTTAACCTTTATTGATATGTTTAATTAGATATGAACTTTAAAAAAATATAATTCGGAACAAAATCAAATAAAGCTAATCGGAACAAAACCTTTTAATATAAATAAACCAAGGAGTCGAAATATCTGATTGTCAAATAAGAAAAAAATCTTAAAGTGAGGTATGAGAAAGAAAGATAAAAGAAAGGGAGTCTTAAAAAAAGGAATAAGTAGCCGAAACAAGGAAGAGGGTAAAAAAGGTGACAATAACTCGACGGAAGCTCACGAAACAAACTAAATGAAAGGATGCCTCAGGCTTTAAGTGAGCTTTGACCTAGAAAGAGCCTCTATGATAGAGTTAGTCCTTGTAATATTGAGAGAACTGTATAACTAAAAAATTGAAGTTCTTGTTCTCGTTATTTGTCAGAAGAAAAATCCAAGATATATGACAGATGAGAGAGAATCGTGACCTAATTTTTTAAATAATAATGACGATTAATAGATGTTTCAACCAAAGATAAAACCATATTTAAAACAAATTCAAATTAAATGAATTTTAGATATAAAATAATATTATAACTGAAAAATTCTGAAAATTAAGAATTTCCGTAAATGGATATTGAGAAATATTTTGTAAAGCAACAAAACAAAGTTCCGAAAGAAAGAAGTCGAATAAAATCATTGTGATATTTAATAAGACAATAAAAAAGAATGTTGAAAGAAAAAAACTCTGTCAAACAATAAAAAAACAAAAAAATAAAGAAAAAAAGAAAGATAAAGCAAACAAAAGTTAAAAAGGTAAAAGAAAAATTAAGATAAATAAAATCAAATAGAAGTACGAGGTCTGGCTATTAAATAACGAGACTGGTTACGAAAAAGGGTTTTATTATAAAAATTGTTCTACATTCGAATGCTCCCCTTCAATATACTCCCCTTCCCTCGCCACACACCTTTCTATACGTTTTTTCCATTGATCGAAGCAGTGCTGGAAGTCTTCTTTGGTGAGGGCCTTTAGAAGCTCTGCCGTTTTTTGCTTTACCGCTTCCATCGACTCAAATCGGGTCCCTTTCAAAGCAGATTTTATCTTCGGAAACAAAAAAAAGTCGCACATTGCGAAATCTGGCGAGTACGAACGCGTGTTTGAGCACTGGAGTTCGCTTACCGGCCAAATACTGCTTCACAGATAGCGCGTTATGGGCAGGTGCGTTGTTCTGGTGCAAAATCCACGAGTTGTTCTTCCACAACTCGGGCCGTTTCTTACGAACTCGTTCTCGCAGTGTTGCCAAAACTGATAAATAGTAAGTCTGGTTGACAGTCTGACCCTCTGGAACCCATTTAGTCATCACGATACCGTTAATGTCGAAAAAAACGATCAACATTGCCTTGAATTTTGATTTGGACATCCTTGCTTTTTTGATTCTGGGCGATTCAGGCGTCTTCCAATGCATCGATTGCCGCTTTGTTTCAACATCGTATTGAAAAATCCTCGTTTCGTCGCAAGTAATAATGTTTTTCATCAGTCCGGTATCTTTTTTTACCCTTTCAAGGAAATCTGAGCAGACCTGTTGACGCAAGAGCTTTTGGTCAGGAGTCAGGTTTTTTGGCACCAACTTCGCATAGACTTTTGTCATGTGTAATTCCTCGTGTACAATTTGTCTAACCGTTTCTTTATCGGCGTTTACAGCCTCGGCAATCATCCGGATGCTCATTCGACGATCTGCACGCACAATTTGGTTGATTTTGGTCACTGTTTCCGGAGTTGAAACAGTGACAGGGTGACCTGGGCGTTGGTCATCTTCAGTGCTCACTCGGCCCTCACTGAAGCGCTTACACCACTCAAAAACACGCGCACGAGATAGAGAATTGTCCCCATAGGCCTCTTGCAACAATTTACAGCACTCAGTCGGAGTTTTTTTCAATTTAACGAGAAATTTGAGATTGATACGTTGCTCCTGTTTTTCGTCACACATGGTTTTCGGCACGAGAAAAAACCCGTTCGTTTCAAACCGCTACTGCACAAATACAATAATAGTGACGAGAACGTGTTTTGGTACGTGCATAGACAAGATATCTAAATACCCAACGCACTACTCGTTTTTTTCCCCACCCCTCTACGGCGCCCTCTAGGCGCGCAGTCTCGTTATTTAATAGCCAGACCTCGTACATAGAAGAAAAAGAGAAAGAGAAACAAGTCATAATAAAAAAAGCGTATCAGAAGTGAAATAAAAGAAAAGTAAAAAAAAAATGCAGACGAGAATGAATAGACGGATAAATAAAAGGATGCGCAAAAAGTACGAAGGAAGACCGGATGAAGAGAAGGAAAATGCGAAAGTCGACGTGAACTTTACGAGCGGCAGTGTATACAGCGAGGGAATTTAGAATGCGGAATGTGCGGCGGTAGCTCGTCGAAACAAAAAGGAGAGAAGCAAAGCCAAAGCCAGATGGAAAGTGGGTGAGGGATGGGATGGTATGGGGGTGGAGGGATAGGGATCGATAACGCTTGTAATTTCAAGGTATTTCTCGGATTTCCTGCGACATTTCGAGACTTGCTCTACCAATACCCGCCCGAGGTTAATCGTAGCTCGGAAAAGAGGAGGCGAGCAAGAGTTATAAGTTTATTCGCGACTCCTTGTACACGTATACACGCGAAAACTTGGTGTACTGCTCGTCGACGCCAGAACTGCGATCTTTCGCTCTGTACGCGCTCGAGGGAACGAAAGGATTTTCGATTTATGAAGGACTTTTTCACTGAGATTTCGCTTTGGCTTTTATTATTAAAACTTCCCAGAAATGAAATTTTTTTATGGTATTATTTTGACGCTCTTGATACTTTTCTTTATTCACTTGTTTATATTATTGTTTATAGCATTGAGTACTTTCTTCAATTTTTTATCGTTTATTAAAATTTAACTTTTCGTGAAAATTATTAATATTCAAAATTATTAAAAAAATAATTTTTTTTTATGTATATTTTGTAATTTTAATAAAAAGAAAAAATTATGGTTATCGAATAAAATCAGTTGAACAGTAAAATATTATAATCGTTATGTGTTTGTTGCAAAAATTGTAAATTCATTAAATTTATTATTTGGTATAAAAATTTATTCAATCCAGTAGACAATAATTAGTGTTAATAGTGTAATTAAAATTATGTACACAGAATATCGTATACAAATAATAAATTAAAAAGACATATTATGATTAATATTTCTGACAGTGAATGTATGCTTTAAAAATTATTCACTATAAAATTTTGTCGCGAAAAAATAAAGTTTTTATTATATAGTTCATATTTTGATTAATTTCTATTTTAAAAGGCTCAGAAATCCATTGATTTATACTTTAATATCTGTATCTGTAAGCACATTCAAGTTATTTAACAATGAAATTTAATTGATCATTGATATATGTATACAAATATCCGCACGTATATTTTAAATATTAATTTTTCAAATTAGTAAGTTTTCTCTAATTACGCTTATAATAGGCCCGAAAATGTTATTTTATTCTTAAGCTCAAATTTGTACTTTTTATTCAGTTTGCATATTTGATCATTGATTAATAATAAAATTATTAATCGTATGTATAATTCGGTGCTCCCATTAAAATTGCAATTATTATTTTTTCGTTCGATATCTCAGCTCTGCAGTTATTCAAATAATTAAACAATAAATATGTTACTATGTGCAATTTCGAGTATTGAATTGCTTTTCCTGCATATGAATATTAACGTCTATTAAAAGAACAAACTTGGAAAGTATTTATTGAGTTTTATTTATATGTAAAAAGTTTCAAAGATAGTTTTTTTATATATACTTTAATATTAATTTATAGTTTTATTTAAAATTTATTTTAATAAAATTTTAATTTTAATTGAAACATTTTTTTAATTTAAAATAATTTATCATGCACATTTATTGGTTAAATATGCTTTAAAATAAGAATCATTTAAAATAAATCCAGAGCATACAATTATTAAATTTACCTTAAATTAAACATTTTAGTCACGTCCAATTATAATTTATAATTATGAATAGCTTTCATTTCTCAGTGTTTACAGTGTTGTTGTATATAAACACATCTTTATCTTTATTTTCTAAATGTAGTTGTAGCTGAGTAAATAATTAATCATAATTGTCAACAGTTTATAATTGCCACCATTATATTATTTATGAAATGCTTCTTTTTTGAAATATTTAAAATTCGCTACGTGAATATATTATTACAATAAATATTTTAGTAGGAATGTATATAAAATTAAAAATGAAATTATGTTACTATATAATGTAGAATATTTAAAAGAAACTATACAGAAAGAAGGGAAAAAATTTAAAACTTATTAATGTAGTATATAGCGTTAAATTACGTATAAGTCAATGATACGTTTAAAAGGAAAATATTGTGAAATTTCAAGCGATCGATCATCGAGCCATTTAAGTATGTAAATAAACAATAAACCTTATTGTTTACCTTAAAAACCTTAAAAAAAAAAAAAAGAAAAAATCCAAAAATAATACCACATAAGCTGAGGAGTCGTTATTTTAGCACATTCTCAGGTTAAGAGGTTTGCGCGATCCAAAAAAACTATTTCGTTATTCGTCCTTCTTTTGGCGGGCTACAAAATGGCAAAACTAAATCAGCGCTATAATCGATCACACGCGCGGTGCCGTTACACACACACACAGAGCTAATACCGGCTGTGTCTCCCGCGCGCCAATTCTCCGTGCAAGCGAGCTCGCGCATTGTCGAAATCGAAAATTAATCGCCTCGGAATCCCCGAGCTTCCAGGATAAAACGAGATGAAAGTAAACGCACGCCCGCCCATGCGCGGGCAGAGAAAAACGTTAACAAGTCATAGCTCTCGTGCGCGTCGACTTCGGTAGAGCGAGCGAGATCGATCAAGAGAGAGAGAGAGAGAGAGAGAGAGAGAGAGAAGCGGAATAGTCACCGCGCGTTCGAGAGAGCTTTGCAATACTTTTCCGGAAAGCCCAGCTGTATGGTGAAAATTAAATTTCATTCGGTGCGCGACCTCGTTTTCTATCGTTTTTCGCATGTGTCCGCGCGCCTAGCTCTTACTCCTCATCCTGCGCGTTCTTTCTCGGCGCAACAAGGGATGCAAAAAGAAAACTCGTCTCGTTCGCTGCCTCTTTTGCGTTTTCTTCTCAACAGTTCATCTCGAATCTCGTTCCGCTCGTGTTCGTCCGCTCTACTGGATATTATTCCGTTGTATCTGACAAACTTGAGAAAACAAAAAAAATGAATAAATATATGCGCGTGTTTGAAGATAAAAATAATAAGAGGTTTGGTTTTGCAAAACAAAAACGATAAACAAAAAAGAAAATGTAGAAAAAATATTTAAACATGAAAAATTACATAATTATTTTAAGCAAAAAATATGTAAATTTCCACCTTCTCCGTATTACACCCACATACGAGGGCAGTCCCAAAAGTACCCGACCCGACAAAGAAAACAGTAAAAAATTGCGAAAATGTTTTTTATTTTTCAACATATTCTTCTTTCAGTTCGATACACTTTTCCCAACGATGTGCAATAGCTTTGATACCCGCTTTATAGTAGGAACCGTCAAGCTCCTCAAAATGCCTATTAACCGCAGACTCTACCTCTTCATTGTTGGCAAATCTTTTGCCGCCGAGCCATTTTTTCAAATTCGGAAAAAGAAAATAATCCGAGGGAGCCAGATCTGGCGAATAGGGTGCGTGAGGAAGCAATTCGAACTTCAACTCATTGATTTTAGCCATCGCAATGACGCACGTGTGGACTGGTGCGTTGTCGTGATGAAACAACACTTTTTTTTTCGTCAGATGGGGCCGTTTTTTCTTGATTTCATCACTCAAACGCTGCAATAAGGCTGCATAATATGCGCCGCTGATTGTTTTTCCTTTTTCGAGATAATCAATAAATATTATTCCACGCGCATCCCAGAAAACGGATGCCATGACCTTGCCAGCTGACTGAACTGTCTTTGCTTTCTTTGGAGCCGGTTCTCCCTTTTTAGTCCACTGCTCCTTGGTCTCAGGTGTAAAATGATGGACCCATGTTTCGTCCATGATTATGAATCGACGCAAAAACTCGGCTTTATTGCTGCGAAACATTGTCAAACACTCGATGGAAACATCCTCACGTTGCTGTTTGTGCTCCATTGTGAGCAAACGCGGCACCCATCTTGCGCACAGCTTTCTCATGTCCAAATTTTCGGTCAAAATGCGATGCGCAGCACTTTTCGAAATGCCTGCCATGTCTGCTATCTCGCGCACTTTTAGTCGACGGTCATCCAATACCATTTTGTGGATTTTCTTCACATTTTCTGACGTAGTGACCTCACTTGGTCGACCACTGCGGTGTTCATCTTGGCAGCTCGTACGACCTCGCTTAAACTCAGCAATACCAGCTACCCAATATTTGACCGTTGTAAACGAAGGAGCAGACTTCCCCAGAGTAGAATCCAACTCGGCTTTGATATCGGTTGGACTTAGACCTTTCAAATGAAAGTATTGTATCACATAACGATGCCCGATTTTTTCCATATTTACAAATTCACTGAGAGCGTTCACATTGGTTGTCTATAAAAAAAATAATAATAAACGTACCGTTATGAATTTTTCACATTAAGTTGTTGAAAGGTGGTATTGCCAATCGCAGTAATTGTTTTTTTAAATCTACCTGTATTCATAAGTCAGGTCGGGTACTTTTGGGACTACCCTCGTACATCATTTAATTAAATTTTTGCGCTTTACACTTTATCTTGCTACTTGCGACCCTGAAAGCATTTCCACCGACTTATTCTTGCAAGCTTTTAGTTTCGTTGTTAAAAAGAGAAAGTTTTTTCTCGCATGTATAAAGAAAGCAGCGTAATTTTTCAATGTTATCTACGCAAATATTTCCCTTGAACTTATGAAAATTTGCCTATTAAAAATTGAATAAATAAAAGAAATTATTTTGGTATGGAAAAAATACAAACAAGTTTTTCACATTTCATTATTTAAACTTCTTCGTATAAAAGCTTGGAAATAACGAAATTCAAAAAAAATTCAACCATCGAAAATAAAAATATGTTTATATCTTACTTAACAAAGATGATATTTATTTTCTGAAATATATGAAAGTGTTTCTACAATATCAATAGCTCCTCTATCATTCACTTGATCAATTCAAATTTCTTTATTCCGTCTACTTCAACTTCCCTTCTTATCGATCAATTAATGGATTCGTTCGCTTTCCCTTCCTTTTCTCATAACTCGAAGAAGCTTCCAGCATCCGTTTTATCCCGATTGGCTGATCCCGGGTTACGTTGCTATCTTGCTGCTGTCTCGCCATTTTCTTTTGAATGCGCGCCCGAGCTACTTATGTTTTCTTTCTAGGGCGTGAAAGGCCTCAAAGTCTCGTTTTTCTTCAACGTATCGTTGCCGATATCAAAAGGTGTCGAGTTCCTGGCTCTTCTCGCGACGAATAAACGCCGACATTCAAGTGGCGTTAGTCGCTGGGCTTTGTGTCCCTTCGAGACTCACGAGTACTATACTCAGTCTGATTTACGAGTGAGCGAGCTCGATATCGTCGTAAGAGAATTGGCAGGAAGAATAAGTGAAATGAAAGAGAGAGCGGATGAGACATAGCCCGACGGAAACAAACGCTTCCTTTTCATAAACATTCTTCCCTAGAATGCTCTATCTTGTCCTCTTGTTTTTTCTTTTTTTTTTTTTTTAATTTAACTTTGTCCTACTTTCTACTCTCTTTAATAAATGTCGAATGTATAAAAACAGCCTTTTTACCTTTTTATATTCCTCCAAAGAACGACTTATAAACGATCGGTTATTATTTTTATAAAATTCTATATTATTGCTTTTTTCACGATTATTTGGCTTTTTATAGCGTTAAAATTATTAAATTTTTTACAGAAATTGTGAAAAAATGTATTTCTTTGCACACATGTCTATAACAATATTATTAAACCACAACAGTTCTTAATATACTTCATTGATTAAATGAAGAAAAATATTTTTCAAAGCAAATGAATTTTTTTAAACCGTAGGGAAATTAAAGTGCATAGCAGTAAGGTTCACTATTAATTATTGATTATTTGACTGCATTCGTAGCTTGTCGATATACTCTTCAAATTTATTTAATTTCATATTTAAACTTTTAAATATATTCAAATAGAATTAATTTAAATTTTAATTCATCGTTTAAAACGTATCATATAACAGTAGAACCTTATGGAACGGTAGTGATGATAGCTAAAAATTTTCTTTTTGTAAAAAGCTAATTTAATGAATAAAAATTCTTAATTTAAAAATGCTAAATTCATTTATTTATTCATAAATAGATATTAAATTTTGAGTAGTATTTAAATTATATATATATAAAAAAAAATGAAGCTAAATATTTAAATACATACTATCAATACGATGATGCGGTATTCGAATAAGAACACGCAGAATGTTTAATAAAATTTAATTTTTTATTTTATGAAAAATGTATTATCAATACGTAAACATTCCAACAAAATTTTATTAAAAAAAATTCGGTTTATATACTTTAATAAATAAATATTTAGTGCAATATGATTTTATTGACGCAGCTTTATATTTTATTCCAATTTTTTTAAAGGTAAGGAAATTAAATATTTTATTATTGAAAACCAATAATTAATTTTAACAATAACTAAATAATATTTTAAATTATAATTCATAACCGAGGTACTGTTAAATATTTTTTTTGCTGCCTTTCAGATCGACGATTTATCGATAGCAATGTCAATTTATCCTCTAAATTTCCGACGTTTCTAAAGCATTTAATCATGTCTGGATTAATTTTAAAATCTTAGGAGCATTCTACTTCTGTCAGATTGTCACTAGCGCATTTTTCTAAAAATTAAATCATTACTTTTTCATATTAAACTCTAATAAATAATTGATAATAATAATAATAATAAACTACAGATGAAGAACATCTCTCTGCATAAAAAATATTATTTTACAGAAATTAATTTTTATACCATAGAGTTAGTTAATCAATATTCATATACGTTATAGGAAATAAACATTTTTATTAAAAATCAAATAATGTATAATCGGCAGTTAATGAATATTAAAAGATATTGCAAAAAAAATAAATATCACCTATATGTTAACTCATAAATCTTAATGCATAGATATTCACTATTGTATGCTAGATGAAGTATATCATGTTTTTATGAAGTATATCATATTTTTATTTTTTAAATAAAAGATACATTATCATGGCTAAGTTTGTGAATTGTTTATAAAGTATAAATTCCTTTTTATTTAATATTATTGTATATGTATTGACTATTATTAACATATGTATTGACAAAGCAGCACTAAATAAAAGTTTATTTGGTTTTTGAATGATTTTTTCTCTTCAAATTGCTTATACGATTTGATGCACGTGTGAAACATTCTGTGTGAATAATTTACAAAAATTAACGTTAAAAATAATGCAAAAGTTATCGTGTATAATCGTGTCGTTGTAAATGAAATAAATTATAAAATTAAAATTTTAATGTTTAGTATCTCGAAAAGCAGCTTTATGTATGAAACTATTATACATTTGCAAAATACTACATTCTGAAAATAGGTGCGTATCAACTTTAAATATAGATTTAATCAATAAAATTTTTTTCAACTCTATAAGTTATAATTATTATAATTTAATTTATTAAAAAATTAATTAAATTATTAATTACCATTTTTCATTAAATGTACAATTGAGGCACACATCCCCATCTTAGAAGAGCCAATCAATTCTAATTAACTCGGCGGAGAAAACTACAGAATAGCTCCGATGGAAACCGATAATGCGATTGCATCCCGGAACTGCAATTATACCGTTGGTAATCCTTGACAGAGACAACGTGAACAAAAGTAAAACAGAGACAGACAGAGAGCGCGAGAGGGAAAGAGATAGAGAGATCGAAAGAGAGAGAGAGAGAGAGTGAGAGAGTGAGAGAATGATGACGGGGAAGGGGGCAGGTAGCATAGCTATTCCAACCAGTGAGATCTCCGATCACGCAGTTATTCGCTTCGTCGATCTCGCAGAATACTACGTGATGCTACTTGAAAAAGATTGAACCAGCCGATAAGAGAAATGCTGTGGAAGACGCGATAGAGAATGAATATTGTGCAAAGTTCTATGATATACTAATTTTTCATACGATAAATTACCACGATTTTTTTTCTCGTACTTATATTTCATTTTGCCTTTTAATCTATTTTTTAAATATGACGGGTAATTTATTTGAATTCGATTAAACTGTTCAAAACTAAAGCTCGTTGTACAAAAGAACAAATTATATTTATTTTTGTCGCATGAGAATTACGATTTTATAGTAATCTTATTATTATAGTAGTCATAAAATGTAACAGACGCACCTTTGATAGTATGTATAATTGTAATATAATATTATACTATCTTTATATTTATTTATCTATTAAAGAATAAACACATATGTAATATTAAAGATAAATATTTTTAATAGATAATTTACATTCTATTATTGTTATACATTACTACTAATTTTTACAAGAAGATGAAGTAATGAAGAACTTATCATTTTTTTGTTCCGGTGACTCATAATGATAAAAAAAATTTGTAAAATTTGAAGATGTTAACAATAAAAATGTTTTCTACTGAGAAATAATCTTTTAAAACCACAGTGGAATTTGAAAAGAAGTATCATTTTAAATATCTTTAACGTCAACAAAAAATTTGAATAGGCCTTTCTATTTTCAATTGAAGTTCAAAGTGAAAAAAGGAGACATAAAAGGACGAAGAACTATGAATAGAACAGAAAAAAGGAAGAAAAAGCTGACACAGGTTTTCTTGGGTACGATGTTTATTCGCCGGCCATTCATGTACTCGTGGTCGACTCTATGTTGTACATTGAATCGCAAGGTTGAACTTTCTTTCAGTCGACCATCAGTCATGTTGGATTTTGGTCAGACGTTGAAACCGTAAATAGAACGACACTGCGCTAACGTAATGTACAAAGAAAATGATATACTTTCTTTTTATGAAAAATTTTTTGAAATCGCATATCGGGAAAGAGATAGTTTGTTTATACAATCGTGGGCATTTAGCTTTACAAACTCTCATTCAATCACTACTTATTTATAAATAAATTGAAAAACATTTATTTACTTGTTTTCAATCATATTTATTAAAAATTATATTACACAGTAAATTAAAATATTGAAAAACCAAATGGAATTTATCTGTGTATTTTGATTTGCCACTCTTTCACTGTTTCGTTTAAAAATATTATAAAAAATTATATACACACGTACATAAATCTATATGTATTTTTTATACTTTAAAAGATTTTAATTTAAAGCACTGTGCATATAAATACCGCAATACACACAATTTCGCATAAAATTAGTTTGTAATCCAAGTATGAGTTGCTTCCGAAATTAAATAAAATTTCTAATTGAAATAAAAAAAATCAATTAACTAGCTTTGAGCGTCATTGGGGCCAAATAATTAGTTCACTCCTATTTAGAGATAACGAACGAGAGGGAAAAGAGGGGGAGATAGAGAGAGGGGGGGGAAGAGTAAAACGTAGTATAGTCGGAACAGTGAAGACATTTGTGGCATTGCCTGAGCCGATCCCGAACAATCGTTGACTTAACGACACCGAGAGACAGGGGGAGAGAGAGAGAAATGGCTATATATATATATATATATATATATATATATATATATATATGCGCGAATTCAGTTGCTTGCTGTATCGATTATGCACAGTCCCTATTAGTATTCAGAGTCACCTCGTTTACGACGCCTGTTCTAAATTTCTCACTTCTGAAAATCAATGAGACCAATTACGTCGGTTTCAAACCTTCTACCTTGACTTTCTGTCCCTTGCTACATGCGCTATTTCTTTATGTGCCGCTAATTTTCTGCTCCTTACTGCTTAACTTTCAGATTTATTAAAATGTTAAAAATTTGCATGCTGTCCCCTTTTTGTGATATTATTTGAGAAAAAAATAAATCAAGATTTTATGACAGTTATATTTGCGTATTAAAAACGATAATAATTATTTTATTGCTCTATTTAACTAATTATTCTCAATTATTTTATCTAATTTACATTTACAAACTTTCCCATAAAATGTATTCACCTAGATAAACGTAAAAAACTTTGTTTTAGAAAAAAATATATCATTATATTTATTTAAATGAAAACTTAAAACAAAACTATTTATATCAATGAATTTATATTTATTAAGTACAAATTCATAAATATAGAGATGATTGCATTTGCATTTTATTCATAAGCATGACCTAGTAATGTTTGCGAATAGATATATTCAGCTCATTAATTTACAGTTATAAGTCCCGAACTGCAATGTAGAAAAATAAATTTAAGTACATTTTAATAAATAAACTAGAAAATACTAATAGATAAGCTATTATTTAATAACCATTTAAATATAGCTTTAACGTATGTGACTTCCAGAATTAATATTCGTCTTTAAAAATTAAACTTAACTTTTAAATGAAAATAAATTAAAAATTTATTCGTATACATATTTATAAACAAAATTTTTTAAATCATCAATGTAAGTATTAAATTTTGATGCGCATAAATATTAAATCGTTGGTAATTTTACAGCACAATTTTTAGAGGCATTGAAATTTTAATAATATTAAAACAGAAATCAACTTGTATTCTCATTCATGTATTATTATACGAGGGGCGTTTGAAAAGTCCGTGCAAAAATAAAAACTGCTTACGTGTTTGGAGTAAACCTTTTTTATTTTTCGACATAGTCTCCCTTTAGGCTTATACACTTCGTCCAACGATGTTCTAGTTTGGTGATCCCTTCCGAATAATAGGATTTGTCCAAGTCTGCAAAATATCCATTAGTGTCTGCAATCACCTCCTCGTTTGAATAAAATCTTTGTCCCGCCAGCCATTTCTTCAAATTGGGGAACAAATAGTAGTCTGAGGGAGCCAAGTCTGGAGAATAGGGGGGATGTGAAACGAGTTGGAATCCTATTTCGATTAATTTTGAGACCACAACTGCTGAGGTGTGTGCTGGTGCGTTGTCGTGATGGAAAAGGACTTTCTTGTGGGCCAATCGCGAGCGTTTTTCTTGTAGCTCGGTTTTTAAACGGTCCAATAACGATGAATAATATGCACCTGTAATAGTTTTACCCTTTTCCAGGTCATCCATCACCATATCATAGATTTGATCAATGATTTCTGGAGTCGTAACCTCCACAGGCCGTCCAGAACGTTCAGCATCACTTGTGCCCATATGGTCAGTCCGAAAATTTTGAAACCACTTATAAACTGTTCTAATCGAAGGTGCAGAGTCACCATAATGTTTATCAAGCTTCTCTTTAGTCTCCTGAGGCGTTTTGCCTTTCATAAAGTAATGTTTAATCACCACACGAAATTCTTTTTCGTCCATTTCTTGAAAATCACTCGACTTCCTTGATTCACACGAATGCCAAACACAAAGAAAATAGACCAATATGGCTGCAATTTGTTGTGTGTTCATTCAAGAGATGCTACTAACTAAACATGACCTCGATACGCGCCGGTGGTGTCATCTCTCGGACTTTGCACAGACTTTTCAAACGCCCCTCGTATACTTCGGCTTTTACTGCAATTAAAGTTATTTATTAAGTTAATTTTCGCAATTAAAGCTTTTTTGCTCATTAAAACATAATATTTATCAAAATAAAATAAATCGGGATTTTAAAACATTTTTAATAGACATTTAGTAACAATATCTAATAGATTATATAATTTGATAATTATTTTAAATACTTTAGTTTATTAATTTCCACGACTCATATAAATTGATTCGATTCAATTTTGAAAAATGTTCAATCTTTGCTGTTAAAGTTTTCCTTATAAATACAAAAATGAATAATTAATAACAAAATTAATAAGAAAAATAAAGAACCTTTCAAAACTATCTTCAAATTCGTCAGCATGATCCTTCTAACGTAATTATCACTCTGGTCTCAAAAGTAATATTGTAAACAATCAATGCTACGTTTGAGGCTCGGTCAGCGTAGCGAGACAAAAGCTCCCGGAGCTCACATTAGCTTTCTCCGAGATGCAAAGGGAGGCAGCACCTCGGCCATTACATCTCCGCTCGGTGGCCGTCCTTTGTCCGGAGCACGGCAACGCGCGGCGCAGCTCGTCAAACTCACGATGGCTCTTCAACGGATAATGCTATCGATGATTTCGCACCGGCGTCCGCGTTTGCGAAATTCACAGACGATTTTGCGCGCAAGCGCCGCGCGGATCCCGGGAAATTGCCAAAGCACTCAAGCACGAGCTTTAGGCGAGCGTGCATAAAGCGTTTTTTTTTTTATCGAACACCCGTGCGAGTAATCGATCGTTTCGCAATTCTCGCTTTATTTGTGCGTTTGAAACTGCAGATTTCATGTGCATTGAAACAACGCGTTTCTAATTCGTTGCCTCATCTCTTTTCAATTCATTTCAATTCTGGATATAACACCTGGTAGTCTTATAAAATTTGGTCTTCCTTATTTGAACTTTTCTGCTTATTCTTGATTTTTTAAACCACTGTTTGCGATATTAATTATTGATTAACTTAATTTAACGTCTACTGTTTAAAGTTGTGTATCTTTTTTTTCCAGCTTCAATATAATTAAAAATAAAAAATTTATATTAGAATATTATCGAGTTGAAATAATGAAAAAATATTAGAATTGAAAATAAAACTAAAATTAAAAAGTTATACATAACAAGTAAATTGTAATGAAAAACTTAGATTACAACATAGAAAAATTTAAAATTGAAATAAGAGTCGAGTCATGGTGCAAGAAAATCCACATAATTTATTTGCTTAAAACAATAATTTTGTTATAAAATCTCAGAAAATTTATATTTCATTGCATAAATCATTTTAAATGCGCTTATTAAATTTTAATTTTTCTTCGTAAATATGAATGTGGCCGGTACTATAATTTATATTTAATTTACTTTAATATTACATTTTTCATAAAGCTATAATCTTATG
The DNA here is from genome assembly GCA_949987625.1 of Chalcis sispes. Classification (NCBI taxonomy): domain Eukaryota; kingdom Metazoa; phylum Arthropoda; class Insecta; order Hymenoptera; family Chalcididae; genus Chalcis; species Chalcis sispes. The sequence goes on along the minus strand of OX465098.1, from coordinate 17,538,484 downwards.
ATGAATATATAGAAGTATAAACTATTATGAAATTTCACATTAACATTATACAAATAATTAATGTTACTTTATTAACGAATATTAAAAGTACATTAAATTTTAGAAAATATTATAATCTTTATCCCAATAGCAGCGGCTCATTTAGGACATTACAACTGCTTTTAAATTTGCTATTTATTAGTGAAAAAATTGATCTATTTAAATAATTAATAATTTTGAAATAATCTTTATGTCTAACTTTTCATAATTTTTACGTCTAATTTTTCATAATTTTTATGAAATTTTTCAATTATCATTTTGTGCTTGGTTTATAATAAATTTAATAAAAATTTTACCTTCAAATAATGATAAATGAGAAAACTTATAACTTTAAAATCTTATGTTCATTTTTAAATACGGATAACTATTCTAAAATTTTAGCAATTTTTTTCAAAACACATAAATGAAATTGTGTTAAAAATGTCAAGACTTTCAACAGAAAAACGTGTTTACTCTCATACTACCTTAATAATATGAGAAGTAGTAAAAAGCCCAAGTAACTACTTCTCAGTTAGTTTAATTTTCATTTTTAAAAGCAGTAGCTTTATTTTTGTTCTCTCACATTCAATCGATAGCTTATGCGGTTAATTATCTACTTTTAGAACTTTACTTTTTGATTAAGGGAGCAGTCTGGGTCATTTTTTTCAAAAAAATCGATTTTCTAAAAACATGATTTTTAGGTACTATATACATACATATAGAATTAGTGTACAAACTTTTAAAAGAAGGTATATTATATGGAGCAGGAATCGCTGATTAAGCGTAAGATGTAAGTTTCACAATTTTATGTCCATTTTTACATTAAAACGCGTATTCCTCGAAACAACGTTTTTTGACCTGGCTGACATGATTTTGAAAAATCTATATTACCGATCGGGGTGAAATTTTAACTGAATATTCAGGACATGTATAGCTTTAGCCCCTACCAGATTCAAAATTTTTTATACATTTTTAACAATTTTATTAAACAATTTTGTTGCAAAAAGCAGGTCAAAAAATTAAAAAGTCCGCCATTTGGTTTTTTTTCTTCCAAAATGTTTAATTCTGGTAGGGGCTATATCCAATCGACTATTTTTCAAAATGCCGTTTGAATTTTTTGTTTCAGGCATTCCAGTCATGAGATATCGTGTCAGCCATTTTTTTTACGTCTCTGTTGCAGCCGCCATTTTGTAAATAAAAATCAAAAAAAAAAAAAATTTTTTTATATAATTTAATGATTATTCTTTGATATGCAAAAGTTTCAATACGTGAAAATAAATACTTCTGTTTAAAAAAAATTGTTGAAATTCCATGTAAAAGACCCAGACTGCCCCCTTAACCCATTGCACCACTAATAATATGACATAATTTGTTAATTAAAAACACTATTTAATTATTACAATTTTTATTTCAAAGAAACCTTAATACTAAACTTCACATAAAATTAAAACGGTACAACATAGAACTATAATTTTTTATGCATAAAATGATTAAGCAAAGACAGACCGGCGTTTCGCGGGCTTAGTGCTTTAATACCATAATATAGTTGACCGGCGATTCGTCGGCTTCGTGTGTCAATGGGTTAATTAATTGCGGAAGCCATTTCGTAGTGACTAAACTTTTTAGCAGGAAATTTATCAATGTGAGTGATGATTTGCTACATCTTCGTTCATATTTAGTAAACTGTCAAAGTAGTTTTTGCATGTTTTTAGTAGCACTAATTTATCTACTATTATATTTCCGTTTTTGCTTGCCCGTAAATTTAATTTTGCTCTGTATTTATCCGGTATTAAGACATTTTGATTGTTAATATCTCACGTATTTCTATTTCTCAGTTTTTTTGTTATAACGCTAAAACGGTTTCCTAATTTTATATACATTTATCTTACGATTAAGTCTCGTCTTTTCTAATCCTATGTTTTTTAAACTAAAATAAAATTTATAATTTGCGATATTTTTTTTTTTTTTTTTTTTAATTTATAAATATTTCATTTATGCTTAAAACCTATTTAAAATTTTTATAAATTATTCAAACTGCATCAATTTTAAACGAATATTTAATTTCTACACTTCTTTTTCTGTTTTATATACCGACAAATTTACCTATCAACACTATTTGTTTTTCATTCACCATTAATTGTAATTAGTCTTTCAATTAGGATCTATTATTTAAAAAATTTATATGATTTCTTTCATCTACCATTGAAAATACTCAGTTTAATTACGCGTTTGTTTGTCGACAGAATTTCATGAAGCTTTATTAATGCTTTCGCGTTTAAATATGTACTTTAAATGGTCGAATTATTCTCAATTGTAAAATTATCTAAAATAACTCTTTAATTTTCTTTGCTAATATGCATAAATCATCTATCGTAGATTTGAAACTCAGTTTTTTTCCAATTTCTACATTAAAATTTTTTAAAACAATTTATTTATTTTAATCATAAAAATTGTTGTATAACCTTATAAGTTTCTTGATTTGTTTGTTGATTATAAATCCCTGATTGATATATATATACTAATTATATATACTGATTTAGTCATTTATAGAAAAAAAGTATATTTTTAAATTATATCTCCCTTTTCCGCTTATCTAGTTTGTTCTACTATTACCGTATTAAAGTTTCACCTAACAATCGTTTCGTATTCTCATAATAATTCAGCAAATATTCTCGTCCTAAACGTCAAAATACTAAAATATTCAATTTCTACACTGTTTCGCTCATAAAAAGGCTTTGAGCACAGATATTGCACTTTTAGATGAATATTTAAGCCAATGTATAGGCTAATCTCATTTACGCCACTGGTTTATACTATCTTCAATTATCGGTGATAGTCCATTAACTTTTTTGCCCTCGGTCTATATATAGCTACAGCTCGAATCCTGTATCTGCAACCTAAGAACACTCTGTCATGTGGCAAAGAGGTCTCGCTAATGGATTTTATGATCTAAATAAAAAAAGAAAAATAAATAATACAGTTCAATAAAGACAAAACTACCAAAAAATATGTGAAATTTTTAAAAGAAAATCAAAAACTTTTTATAATAAAATTATTTTTAGGAATAAACTTAAAAAACAAAATTTTTTTTAAAAATTATGAATCTTCTTCAAAACATTATACATTTTCAACATTATTTTAATCTTTTTGTTTTTATGCTAACTTTATTAATATAAAAATAAATTGTAAATTTCATGCTTTTACAGTGAGAGATTAATATTTTTAAATATTTCGATGATTTTCTCTTCTGCAAAATAGAATATTTTCTGATAATGTATTTGAGAGACTAAATTTATAATTAGGAATCATTTTTATCAAATACTACTTTCATAAAAGTAACATCATTTGAAATATTTCCTAGTAGAAATCGAATCTATTTTATTAGTATAAACTAGCCATTTTACTAGATACTTTGCCATAAACTCGCTATTTAATTTGGGCATTTTCTAACCTCAAATGTAACGCTTTTTTCAATGGTTTTTTTATCATTAATAGACTCTAATAAATAGTTTAAGGGCATTTTAAGGTAATATGCTGCTTATTATAAGAAAATAAATGTATAAATCTGTAAAAAAAGAGCTAGAAAATAGCCAAGAATATCAAATTTGAAATCTTAATCTTTTCATAAATAAAATGTCTTGTTTATAACCATAATTTACTTTATTATGTACTATATTGTAGCAATAATTTTTGGGATTGTATGCATGTATGTGTGTGCTCTTGTCTGTGTATTCGATTTATAATAATAATAAAAGTATATTATTTGTGAAATTATCTTTTTTTATTTAAAAACAAAATATATAAAAAATGTTAATTATAAGATTTTTTTTCCATGAAATATTTTTTTCCATTTTTGTTTTTCATCAATTTCTGATTCTTCATTTTTTTCTCCGCAATGCACAAAATTTGTTTATTCGCTGTTGCTATAATCAGAATCATCGTTAGGAAATATTTCAACCTCTACACTATTATCAAAAATGCTACAATCTGGTTCACTTAATGCTAAGTTAAAATCATTTTTTTGTGTGTTAAAAATATTTTCATTCACACCATCGTTATCACTTTCACTATAACTTTCAATATTTTGATTTAATAATTGTTTATTTGTTGACTCAGTTTTTAATTCTTTTAAAAGTTTTTGTTTTAAATGATACTTACTTACACGTTTACGATTATCATTATTTTTTTTAATATAATAAATTTATAATTAAGGTTTGGTTAATGCGAATAATAACCGATGTGTTTTAAGACGTTTAAGCGTCTATTTTTTTTGATAATATACATCATCAACGATGCATCTAACCTATTGCTTGAAGAGAGTGGTCTATACATGCGTGAAAACTTTAATCCTCAACTACTTTGCCCACTTATTTATCATACAAATTCAAAGATTCATGAAAAATTTTCGGCATTAATATTAGTGTTGCATAATTTTTATTTTATTAACATCATAACATTTTATAGTCATTTTATAGCTATTTAAATTAAAATATATGAACTAGACTCAAATTCTAGCCATAAATTGACTTTTTAATGCTTACTGTATTATGACTAATATAAAAAGCCATAAATTAGTTTAAAGATCATTTTTAATATTTGGATTTCTATCAGGCTAAAAATATAAAAATTATAAAATTTCAAAAAATATTTACCAAAATTTGGAATTTTTCGCATAAAAAATATAATTACAATTCGCCCTAATATAATTTAATTTTAAAAAATTTATCATTAAATGCTTTTCACATCATTTTGATTCATCACATTACATCATACTATATTATGCAAAATGTTTTCCATCAAATTAGAATGTAAACGTTAAATGATTATTGTACATGAAGTATCTTTCTAATGTAACTTCATTTAATAACACCTTTAATGTAATAGTATCTTTAGAAACTCGGAAAGTAATTTAGTAAATAATTCAGTTGCATAAAAAAGCTCTTATGAAAACAAATGGCGTTAGAAGGTAATAAATCATTTTATAAGATGATAATGTACTTTAAAATTTCTAATTTAAATATTTGAAAAAAAAAATTATTAATACTTAATAAATAAATCTTTAAATGTTAAAGGTATTCCATGTACTTGTAGATTAAAATTTGTCATTTATTATATGAATAACTCTAATTCTAATTTTATTATTTCTTCATGTCGTTCAATGACAAATCTAAATTATGATATGGTTTAGAATTTTTAAAAATAACTTATGTATCTTCAAAGTATAAAAGAATAAATAATTGCAAACAAGAAAATTTATACAATAACTAAAAAAAAAGCATTTATTAATCATATTCAAACTGGTATATGAAAACATTCAAACTATATTATAAAAGATAATATTAGTAAATGAATTGTATATGCAAGAAGTGAATAGTGATACACCGCAGCAAGTTATCCAAATTGTTCAGCTGTATTACGAAAATCAGCGTTCTGTAAGAAATGTTTTTCGTGCTCTTAGAGCAACTTATGGTGTGCATCGTCGACCTACCGAAACCACTATAGCCAATACCATCCGCAAATTTGAAACCCAGCATACATTATTGGATGATACTCGACCGATTAGACCACATCCAGCACGTAACACATCGTTCAATAAGTCCCGAGACTAACCCAGAGATGGTGCTAGTAGTACCAAACTGGCCACGTTTCCATAGAGTGCGAACCTTTACATGAAACGTGTAAAAATTTCACGTCGATCGGATCACAGACAGCAGAGTTATCGAGGTTAGAGTAAAGTCACTTTGTAATTTGTTTGAAAAATGGAAAAAAGCGAGTTTCGCGTGTTGATAAAACATTGTTTTTTAATGGGTAAAAACACCGTAGAAGCCCAGCAATGGCTTGAAAAGCATTACCCGGACTCCTCTCCATACAAACCAACGATTTGTCGTTGGTATGCTGAGTTTAAACGTGGTCGTACGGACACAAACGATGCGGAACGTTCGGGTAGGCCATTGGAAGCCGTTACACAGGAAAATGTGAGTGAAGTGTTAAAAATTGTAATGAAAAATCGCAAAGTGAAAGTCCGTGAGATTGCAGAAATGACACAGATATCATCTGGAAGCGTATTTACAATCCTTCATGAAAAATTGAGCATGAAAAAGGTTTTTTCCAAGTGGGTGCCGCGATTGCTTTCAGTGGAACAAAAACAGCAGCGAGTCGACGATTCAGAGAGCTGTTTATCGCTATTTACTCGCAATAAAAAGGATTTCCTGCGTCGATATGTGACCATGGATGAAACATGGATACATCATTTCACTCCGGAATCGAATCGGCAATCATTTGAGTGGCGCATGGCTAGCGAAAGCCGCCCAAAGCGTCCAAAAACGCAGCAGTCTGCTGGCAAAGTCATGGCGTCTGTTTTTTGGGATACACATGGCGTGATTTTCATTGACTACCTGGAAAAAGGTAAATCGATCAACAGTGATTATTATATTGACTTGTTGGTACGTTTAAAGAAGGAGATCGCAGCAAAACGACCGCACATGAAGAAGAAAAAAATCCTTTTTCACCAAGACAATGCACCATGCCACAAGTCCATGAAAACAATGGCAAAATTGAACGAATTGGGCTTTGATTTGCTTCCCCACCCCCCGTATTCGCCAGATTTAGCCCCCAGCGACTACTGGCTCTTTGCTGATCTCAAAAAATGCTCCAGGGAAAAAATTTGGCTCGAATGAGGAGGTCATTGCCGAAACTGAAGCCTATTTTGAAGCAAAGGATAAATCCTTCTATAAACATGGTATAGAAATGTTGGAAAGGCGTTGGAAAGATTGTATCACTCTAAAAGGAGATTATATTGAGGAATAAAAATGATTTTTGAAAAAAATTTTGTTTTCGTTGTTAGTCTTGGGACTTATTGAACGTTGTGTTAGTTAAGAGAATATAGCGGCTGTAGCTGGGAGTGTGGCTGAAGACCGTGACGAGTCGATTCGGCGTCGTGCTCAACAGCTTGGTTTGTCGTACGCAACAACTTGGCGTATTTTACGTAAAGATCTTGGTTTTAAAGCATACAAAATTCAACTCGTGTAAGAATTGAGGCCGGGCGACTTAGGTTTGCGTTGTGTTTTTGGTGAATGGGCTCTGAATCAGCTCAATGAAAATCCGCTGATTTATCGCGAAATTTTGTTGAGTGATGAGGCGCATTTTTGGCTCAACGGATACGTCAATAAGCAGAATTGCCGTATTTGGGCTGATAAACAACCTGAAGAGCTTCAACACTACCACTAAAACCACAGAAATGCACAGTTTGGTGTGGTTTATGGGCCGGTGGAATCATCGGTCCATATTTCTTTCAAAATGAGTCCAGTCAGAACGTAACCGTCAATGGCGACCACTATTACGTAATGGCGACCATGATAACGGATTTCTCGCTACCCGAAGTTGAAGCCCGTGGTATCGGTGAACTTTGGTTTCAACAAGACGGCGCTACTTCGCGTACAGCGAGAGAAACAATGGACTTATTGAGAAATCATTTTAGTGAGAACCTGATTTCACGTTTTGAACCAGTAAATTGGCCGCCCAGATCGTGTGATATCACACCTTTAGATTATTTCCTTTGAGGTTACACGAAGTCTTTGGTCTTCAGGGATAAACCAACTTCAATCGACGCTTTGCAAGCCAACATTACTCGTGTCATTCGCGAGATACCGTTCGCTATGCTGATACGCGTCGTCCGAAATTGGACCATCAGGATGGACCATTTACGGCGTAGTCGCGGTCAACATTTAAGGGGTTACCCCCAGTTGTAGCTCAACAAAAAAGGCCTTTTTCATGAATTTTTTTAAAGAAAACTACAAAACTTTTTTAAACGATTATTATATCATCTTGAAGAATACATCTTGAAGAACTTTCAGTAATTTTTTTATTGCAAAATATTACATTGTTAAGTGGCAAATGGCCGCCAATGAAATAGTGTTTTTATTTATACGGTTTGCGGTGACCAACATTGCGGCAAAGTGGATCATTTGAAACAAAAAATGTGGATAGATTTAGTTAAATATAAGTATAAACTAGTCTTTAATCAAAGTATTAAAAAAAATATTCATTTTTCACAAAATGGCGGACAGTCAAAGTTAATGGTTTGATTTTAACGAAAAAAAATCGAACGATTAATGACTACATTTTTATGTATTAAATAAGCCTGCAAAATTTCAAGAAGATCGGTTTATTAGTGTTCGAGTAATCTTGGTCACCGACTTCAGAAATGCCATTTCGAGAAAAAAGCGTTTCAAGTTTCAATTGCCGGTTGTTTACTCAACGGATTCTTCTCTTTCAACGATCATATCTCAGTCAATTTTGTTCGGATCGACTTGAAATTTCCAGGTCATATTCTCAGATACTTATACTTCAAAAAAATGCAATTAACAAAAAATCGATTTTTTCAAAGTCGCAAGTGGGGGTAATCCGTTAAATAAGATAATCTTTAAAAAGTAAATTTCATAGATTCTTCTTTCGACTCACAATAAAATTTTTACTATAGAATTCAACTTTATGCCTTTTATTTGAGATTAAAAACCAAACCTCGTAATGAATCACCCTATATAACACATCGTTCAATAAGTCCCGAGACTAGCCCAGAGATGGTGCTAGTAGTACCAAACTGGCCACGTTTCCATAGAGTGCGAACCTTTACATGAAACGTGTAAAAATTTCACGTCGATCAGATTACAGACAGCAGAGTTATCGAGGTTAGAGTACAGTCACTTTGTAATTTGTTTAAAAAATGGAAAAAAGCGAGTTTCGCATGTTGATAAAACATTGTTTTTTAATGGGTGAAAACACCGTAGAAGCCCAGCAATGGCTTGAAAAACATTACCCGGACTCCTCTCCATCCAAACCAACGATTTGTCGCTGGTATGCTGAGTTTAAACGTGGTCGTACGGACACAAACGATGCGGAACGTTCGGGTAGGCCATTGGAAGCCGTTACACAGGAAAATGTGAGTGAAGTGTTAAAAATTGTAATAAAAAATCGCAAAGTGAAGGTCCGTGAGATTGCAGAAATGACACAGATATCATCTGGAAGCGTATTTACAATCCTTTATAAAAAATTGAGCATGAAAAAGGTTTTTTCCAAGTGGGTGCCGCGATTGCACCAATGCACCATGCCACAAGTCCATGAAAACAATTGCAAAATTGAACGAATTGGGCTTTGATTTGCTTTCCCACCCCCCGTATTTGCCAGATTTAGCCCCCAGCGACTACTGGCTCTTTGCTGATATCGAAAAAATGCTCCAGGGAAAAAAATTTGGCTCAAGTGAGGAGGTCATTGCCGAAACTGAAGCCTATTTTGAAACAAAGGATAAATCCTTCTATAAACATGGTATAGAAATGTTGGAAAGGCGTTGGAAAGATTGTATCACTCTAAAAGGAGATTATATTGATGAAGAAAAATGATTTTTGAAAAAAAATGTTGTTTTCGTTGTTAGTCTCGGGACTTATTGAACGATGTGTTATATATATATATATATATATACTGTCTGTCAAAAAAGTACCAGGAATTTTAAATTAAAACAACATTTTTACGTTTAATAATCAAAATTTATTGGGTCGTCTTCAAAATAGGCTCCATTTGCTCCGACACATCTATGCCAACGGCACTTCCAATCATCAAAACATTTTTTATAGGTACTTTCCAGGATGGCCTTCAGCTCGCGCGCCGAATTTTGTTTTATGGCTTCAATCGACTGAAAACGGGTGCCACGGAGCGGCAATTTAGGTTTTGGGAGGAGGAAGAAGTCACAGGGAGCCAAATCTGGCGAATACGGTGGTTGTTTAAGCGTGTTCGTTGAGTTTTTGACGAGAAAGTCGGTCACAATCGTAGCTCGGTGAGACGGCGCGTTATCGTCGTGCAAAATCGACGAGTTGTTCGCCCACAAATTTGGCTGCTTCTTACGGATACGCTCACGCAAACGTTTCATAACGCCTAGGTAATACTCTTTGTTTACCGTCTGACCCTCTGAAACGAATTTGTAGTGCGCCACGCCACGGATGTCGAAGAAAACAATGAGCATCACCTTCACTTTTGAGCGGCTTTGGCGTGGTTTTTCCGGTTTCGGCTCGTTTTTTCCCACCCATTCCGATGCTTGCTGGCTTGTTTGCATATCGTACTTGTACACCCACGTTTCGTCACCAGTTATGATGCATTCCATGAATGCGGGATCAGAATTGGCGCGATCCAGCATATCCGAAGCGATCTGTTCGCGATAGAATTTTTGAAGAAAATTAAGCTCTTTTGGAACGAGTCTTGCGGCCACCTTTCTCATGCCCGAAATATCAATGAAAATCGTACATGTGGACTCGTGGGATATCTCAAGTTCATGTGCTATCTCTCTCAAGCTGGTATGACGGTTTTCAAGCATCATTTCCTTAATTTTATCGACGTTATCTGCGGTCGAAGCCGTCGATGGGCATCTGGAACGAGGCAAGTCTTCGACGGCTTCACGACCCTTCTTGAAGGCTTTGTACCACTCATACGCATGGGTTTTCGATAGTGCTTTATCACCAAAAGCCTTTTGCAACATTTTCAATGCATCGGCAAACGAAATTTCATTCGCAACACAAAATTTTAGACAAATTCTTTGTTCAACGTAATCACTCATTGTAAAAAATCGGCGCGCACTGTTGATATCGACTGACTTAACCAGCTACTGTAAACACACTCGTTGACAGATTCCGCTCAAACTTGGCATAGTCATTAAGGACAGTTGTACCAACGTAGAAAAATTTTACCTGCCTAAATTGCTCCGCCAGATTTAAATCGACAATTCCCGGTACTCTTTTGACAGAATGTATACTATTTTTCCTAACGAGTTGCGCAAAGTTCAAATCCTTTAGTTGTTATTAAGATTAATGATTAATAGAGTCGGTGCCAAGGGGCGTGAGTGAGGCAAATAGAAGTAAATAAAGAAGCTTTAATAACTTTATTAAATTTATAAATATAACCATAAACGCCTTAACGATTTTGTTTTTCCCGAATCGTTTTCTTTCGTACATTCCCGCACGCTCTCGCACACTTATAAAAGCGTGTTCAACGTAATCACCCATTGTAAAAAATCGGCACGCACTATTGACATCGACTGACTTAACCAGTTACTGTAAACACACTCGTTGACAGATTCCGCTTAAACTTGGCATAGTCATTAAGGACAGTTGTACCAACCTAGAAAAATAAATTTTACCTGCCTAAATTGCCCCGCCTGATTTAAATCGACAATTCCCGGTACTTTTTTGACAGAATGTATATATATATATATATATATATATATATATATATATATATATATATATATATATATATATAAGTTGCACTAGCTTTTTAGGAACATCCATCAGCTACAATTTGAGCCAAATTGCGACCCAATCGATTGCGAATTTTTATTTTTACAACCTTTTTTTGCTGGATATTCAATTTTTCTCCGGCTTCTGACCGCCATATTAGAGCTACAATATAGAATTTTTCAAAATATTTCGTTGCTTTGAAAAGAGCGTACCGAGAAGAACAATTTGCGCCTTTATTTAGATTGATTGATGAAACCAAATTTTAAGGGCACCAATGATTCCTGTGACGTAGAATATTCCTTATGAGTTTATACATTATGAATTCATACATTAAATAATATTGAAGATAAAAGTGCTTTGCATTAAAATATAATTTTTTCCTAACCTAGCTAAAAATATATTGTACATCGATTGAAGAAATACAAATTTTATTCATAAAATGAAAGCAATTATTTTAAAGATTATCATTACAAAAGTAAAATTAAATTTGTTTGATAATAAATGAATGCATTTTCCAAACAAAATTTTAATACAGATAATACTGCGTGGAGGGGAACAAGATCGGTTGATAAATTTTAAACAGTTTGTTTTAAAAAGATTAAAAGATTATTCTAAAATATTTTTTAACAAAGTTTTGTAAAATCATTATACATTAGTTACCACAAAAAGCGTTCCTTATGTTAACTAGTTTTTGAGTGTTGGATACATTGTCAATTTTTTATTCTTTATTAAATATAGATTACTTTTTAAAGTAAAACATTAATTTTATATTCGCTATAAAATCGGTATGATAATATTTACATGTATATAGGTGTATAAATATTAACACATATGTATAGCAGTATATTTAAATTCAAAAATTTTTTCTACGGATTAAATGGAGCTACTCTTCTGCAATATGATAGTCTTCTAAGTTATTTTTAAGGTCCAATAATTCTTTAATACTTTGTTTTGATTGACTTTTTGTTTATAGAGACTGAACATTGTAATAATTTGACAAAATAAATCCACGGAATTGAATTCACCTACAATTATTTGTATCAATTTTTCCCAATAGTCATTTTAAAGTTCATTTACTAGTTAATACGAAAAGTATATAAAAGTAAAGAGAATTTTGTTAGAATATATACTAATTAATTAAAACTCACAATTTTACTAAAAAATATTTAAAAATTAAAACTGATCATATATATAATATTATAAATACTAAGAAATATACTACGCAGTACAAACTTTTGCGTTCTTTGATTGCTTAATCGAACATCTATCACCTACTAATCCGGCTTTTACAATTATCCGAATTCCACAGAGATATTTCAAATGTGTCGACTGGTCCGCATGTCATTCTGTCCCGCTATTCTCCACTTTAAGTTTAATTCTATTTGAAACAACTGCCAACACTTTGAATTATACGTTAAATATTTAAAAAAGCATAATTTTAATTTACACTTTGATTTCTAAATGTTTACGAAAATGTCACTTTTCATATTTAAAAAATTACATATTAGAAACAAAATGTGTAAAAGTACTTGATTTTTATTATTTAACTTTATTTAAATTTTAAGTTGACTGCACAAACATTAGGCATGTATATTGTTAAAAAATTGTTTAAAAAATATAAAATAAACAATGAGCAAATTTATGTGAGTAAGTGAATTGAAGATTTCCAAAATAATAAACGACAAACTCAGTAAATTTGAAAGAGATATATAGCATATAATGAGATTGCATCTGAAATAGCAACGGCGCACTCAAGCAACCATAAAACAACGCGCGATCATTGTATGAGCGCCTTAATGATTGCGCGAGCGACCGTAACGACGCGGTCCCGTGTACATCAAGGCTGGATCAGATGCGCTAACTACTAGTCGCGACATTAATTTATGCGCGATCGTAATTGGATTATACACGCGCGGGGGCGTCCAGGGAATTCACTGCTGGATGAGTTGAGTTCGCAAGCGCTTCTCTCTCACTACGCGCGTGTGTGTGTGTGTGTGTGTGTGTGTGCAGCATAGCCAGTACACGCTTAATCGCATATGAATTGACGTGTGCTCAGAGAAGAGACAAGACACATCATCATGAACGTTATCATCGAGGAGTGGAAAGCTTACAACACAATATGACGCTATCCCGACTGAATGATGTTTACGAAACAAGGTATTTTGTAGATGAAAATTTTGTTTATGTCTAATAATATATAATAGGTTGTTCAAAAAGTTTTGAAAGCGGAAATGAAGATACTTTTTTTTGTTGGTAAAATCACTTTTATTGATCAGTATAATCTCCCATAAGTTCAATACACTTGGTCCAACGGTCTTCCAACTTGTTTATCCCATCATGGAAGTGACTTTCTGCAAGGCCTGCAAAATACTCCTCTACGACGGCTATAACCTCTTCGTTTGATGAAAAATGCTTCCCACGAAGGAATTTCTTGAGGTGTGGAAACAGCCAGAGGTCAGAGGGAGCTAAATCAGGCGAATAAGATGGATGCTGCAACAATTCGTACTTTAATTCGGTTATTTTAGTAATGGTTTTTTAAGCTGTGTGAGCGGGTGCATTGTCTTGATGAAAAATGATTTTTTTCTTGTGCAAACCGGGTCTTTTTTCACTAATTTTTTCATCCAATTAGTCCAAAAGATTACAATAATATTCAGAATTTATGGTTTTGCCAGTTTGGAGATAATCCACCAACAAAATCCCTTCTGCATCCCAAAAAACTGACGCTAACACCTTCTTCGCCGATTTCTGGACAAGAACTCACTTCGGTGCCGAAGTGCCTGGTTGACACCACTCTTTAGCCTCTTGTTTTGATTCAGGGTCATGATGGTAGACTTAAGTCTCATCCATAGTGATAAATCGACGCAAAAAATCCTTTTTATCTTTTCGAAAACGCTCCAAATGTTGCTCAGAAAGTCGCATTCGAACGTGTTTTTGTTCCATTGTGAGCGAATGCGGCACCCATTGTGCACAGAGCTTTCTGAAACCCAAAACTTCATTTAAAATATGACTCGCACTGCCTAATAAGATGTCTAGGGCCTCTGCTAAATCTCTCTCGGTCAATCGACGATTTTCCAAAACCATATCCTGTACTTTTGCTATGAATGCTGGTGATGATGCACTTTTTGGACGTCCTGAGCGTGGATTGTCTTCAACGCTTTTTCGACCACGTCTAAACTCTAAAACCCATCGATGCACAGTTGGAAATGAAGAAACAGATTCCTTTAACACTTTCACCATTTTTGTATGAATTTCCGTTGCTGATAAACCTTCCAAAACAAAGAATTTTATCACTGCACAATATTCGGTTTTTTCCATTGTAAAAAAAATACACTGACACGTCAACTTCAAATGGCTTGTAAACAAACAATGAATTGACAGAGTGGAATAAAACTTTGGGTATGTTTATATGAAAGATAAAATATTAAAATGGCGTAAAAATTTTGGTTCTTCTACTGCTTTATAGATGTCGCTTTCAAAACTTTTTGAACAACCTAGTAGTTTACGATGCAAACATTTTATATGAAAACATAAATTTATGCTATTTAATGTTAATTATACATAAAACAAATATTTTCTAGTAAAAATTGATTTTAATTTTAATATGCAATTCTCATTTTTATCTACAAAATTAATACTCATTATTTGAAATTATATGAAATTTTTGTAATAATTATTTTCATAAACGTCGAATTTTTTTAGGTATTGGCTTCTTAAAATCTAAAACATATACCCTGACATTTCTGTCGGATTGGCAATATATTTTAAAATTAAATTTTTTTCACGTACCTTTAATTTTATTTATTTATTTATTCACTATTGAATAAACAGAACATAAATTTTTTTTTTAATATTTTTTTTTTTAACAAACTTTAGAAAGAATTGAAGAAAAAACTAATTATTTTATATTTTTTTGTTCCACGACTGTGTTTGTTAATTTCTAAAGCTGATATTTTTAAACTCCATCAAATTTTTATTTTTGAGCTTAATATCTGCATATTAATTTAACTATCACATGCATTAATAATCAGTGAAAAAGTATTACTAAATCCATTAAATTTAAGACTTTATAAAATTAAAAATGATTTTTATATTTTATTTCATACTTGACTTTATCTATAAGTGCGTTATTAAAATAAATGAAAGAAAGTAGTAAATACAATTTTTTTTTTTTTATAAACTGAAATTTAGAAATTTATCTAGAGCTTTGAAATCGTTAAAACTATTTTATAACAAAAGTGTATATTAATTTTTGTAAAATTACTTTAATATGCCTATAAAAACGATGTAGTAGCAAAAGCACTTAAACTATAATAAATTAAATTTTTATTCGTGATTTTTTAATTGGAAAATAAAATAATTCTACAAAAAATATTTTTTTTTCAATAAAATCTTGTTAAATTTGTATCTTTGAATGCAAAATTATTACTACCAGCGCATTATTTCACAATCAATTGCAATTTGATGCAAAATAAAAATTTTTGCGCTCGATAAACATCAACGGCTGTAAATATGAAAGTTTATTTTTATCAAAGTCCGCGAAAAATAAAAATAAAAATTAAAATAAAAAAAAAAAAAAGAAAAATAGGAAAAAAATATCGTTGACTCTTCACTCAACGCTTATCGATTTGGCAATAACTGCCAATTGGTGCATCGAATTTCCATCTTAGAAATTTGAAATTTAAATTTTCAAAAATCACGAGAAATCGCGGGGGACTCAAGTTTCGGCATCGACGTCGCTTTCTCATCTCGTACTCTAACGGTATACCAATGACTGCAGCGGTCGCAGCTACGCACACACATACACACGCGCACACGCCCACGTTTCGATGCGCATACACAAACACAGAGTCGAATCATTCGAGCGCGACAATTTTTCGCTCCTCATGTACTCGCGCATACGTTTGTACATTAAAGTTAGCCGTGTTGGCGCACACGCGAATACACGCGCGCGAATGTGAGTACATGGGATTGCAGAATGCGCACCGACTCTCAATTCTACATGAGTGGCCTTCGTTAAATATTTGATTTCGCTTTTATGTACCGTTTCAATAGAACTGTGCTTTGCGTCTGGCTTCTGTTTTGTTTTGTTTTCTTTTTCTCTTTTTTTTGACTCTCTTTATCTATCTTGCTAGCTCTCGCTCTTTTTTATTGGAAGGTTCTTTCTCACCACCTCTGCGCTTTATTTTTTGCATGAACACGCTTCGTCCGTATTTTCACGGCTACGTAATGTACGGATTTTATGTTTACCTTTGGTGTTTTTTATGCGCAAAATTACATTCTTTTCCGATATGACGCTTTGAAAATATTACGCATGTAAGAAATCAGTTTTTGTTTTTACAATTCAATATAAATCTAACATAATCGCTCAAACTCTTTAAAAATTTTCCAAATTGTTTTTGATAATGCACAGTGATTTTTTTTCGATACTTAAAAAAAAAATATATATATTTTCAGCCTACTAACCCGTACGGCGACTCTTACCTACGGAGCATCGTCAGCGTGTAAATGGTTTCCATACGCGCAAGCGCCTTCTCGATCGTATTGACATTTTTCTATACGTCCTTCTAGGCTGTATAGACATTCTATACGTCCTTTTAGGCTGTATACGTCCCAGGAGAAAAAAAAGTTAACAGCGCCACTGCTATGTATTTGTCGCTTCATATAGCCTAGCATGTGAGTCTTCATCGAAACTTATATTTTCGAAACGCGTAATAAGACTTATGTATGTTGAGCGAAGGAGAGAGAACGAGATAGCGATAAGAGCGCGCGCACCATTGCTCCCACGTGACCACCCTATCTCTGTCTCGCTCTCTCCTTCGCTCAGTATGTACATTCAAGCGACCACGGGGCTCTGCTTTTCTTTTGTTTTCTTTCAGTATAGTGTATCGTTGTGTCGGTAATATTCGTTCTTAATATGTGAGAAGAAGAATAAAAATGGACAATTTATTAAATAATAAAAAAAAAAAAACGAGTGATAGTGACAGTGATGAAGAATGCAAACGTGAATTAAATAAACTAATAGAAAAAGCAAAATCTAATATAATCCCGCAAAATTAAAAAATTTAATAATAAGTGATTTTAAAGTGATAATTTTTTAGTTTATAATTTTGTTTGTGATTTAGATAAATGATTTAAAAGTTTTTTGTGTGAAGAAATTAAATTTAAAATATTTAAAAAAGTTACTGTTTTTTCATGTTAAATAAGAGACTAAAATTCATTGATTATACAAAAAATGTGTTAAACAAATATAGTATTGTTATGATAAAAATAATATAAGAAAGTATTTATATTAATTATAATAGTATTAATATTATTAATAAGCCTTCAAATCTTATAAAAAAAACTTTTGTTAAAAATATTATTCTGTATAAATATTTAATAAATATACTCAAGAAATTTATATTTTTTAATAAATAATAATTGTTCAAGAATTAATTTTATTTTTAAATATTAATCCATTTACTATTTTTTTTAATTTCATAATTTATATTTATATTTACATTATGTTGTCTGTCACTTTTTGACACACATGTACATGTACGCGCGTGTGTACAAAATGCGCATGCGTTAGCAGACGATATCTGTAGTTTACGAACTGTCAGTATGGGTTCGAAATTGCATTTAATTGATATGCAACAAAATAAAATTAATTATTCTGTTAACTAAGTAAGAGTCTTCGTACGGGTTACAAGGCTGAAAAATTTTTTAAGCACCATGAGTGAACCTCGCGTCATTAAAGCTTTCGGCTCATATTTTGTGGATGGATAGAGGCGCCTTAGTCGCTCGCTGCGCTCGCGACTGCGGCCCTACTATCCATCCACAACATATTTTGCCTCAAGCTGTAATGACGCGAGGCTCGCACAAGGTACATAAATAACTAATATCACTCAACTATCATATTCGCTCAATTATCATATTCGCTCAACATGCATAAGTCGCATTACGCGTTCCGAAAATATAAGTCTCGATGAAGACTCACATGCTAGGCTATATGGAGCGACAAATACATAGCAGTAGCGCTGTTAACGTTTTTTTCTCCTGGGACGTATAGAATGTCTATACAGCCTAGGAGGACGTATAGAAAAATGTTAATATGATCGAGGAGGCGCTTGCGCGTATGGAAACCATTTACGTGCTGAGAATGCTCCGTAAGTAAGAGTCGCCGTACGGTTTAGTAGGCTGAAAAAAAAAATATATATATATATATTAGTTATTTATGTACCATAGGCGAGCCTCGCGTCATTACAGCTTGAGGCAAAATATGAGCCGAAAGCTTTAATGACGCGAGGTTCACTCATGGTGCTTAAAAAATTTTTCAGCCTTGTAACCCGTACGAAGACTCTTACTTAGTTAACAGAATAATTAATTTTATTTTGTTGCATATCAATTAAATGCAATTTCGAACCCATACTGACAGTTCGTAAACTACAGATATCGTCTGCTAACGCATGCGCATTTTGTACACACACGCGTACATGTACATGTAGTGTCAAAAAGTGACAGACAACATAATGTAAATATAAATATAAATTATGAAATTAAAAAAAATAGTAAATGGATTCATATTTAAAAACAAAATTAATTCTTGAACAATTATTATTTATTAAAAAATATAAATTTCTTGAGTATATTTATTAAATATTTATACAAAATAACATTTTTAACAAAAGTTTTTTTTATAAGATTTGAAGGCTTATAAATAATATTAATACTATTATAATTAATATAAATACTTTCTTATGTTATTTTTATCATAACAATACTATATTTGCTTAACACATTTTTTGTATAATCAATGAATTTTAGTCTCTTATTTAACATGAAAAAACAGTAACTTTTTTAAATGTTTTAAATTTAATTTCTTCACACAAAAAACTTTTAAATCATTTATCTAAATCACAAACAAAATTATAAACTAAAAAATGATCACTTTAAAATCACTTATTATTAAATTTTTGAATTTTGCGGGATTATATTAGACTTTGCTTTTTCTATTAGTTTATTTAATTCACGTTTGCATTCTTCATCACTGTCACTATCACTCGTCTTATTTTCATTATTTAATAAATTGTCCATTTTTATTCTTCTTCTCACATATTAAGAACGAATATTACCGACACAACGATACACTGCACTGAAAGAAAACAAAAGAAAAGCAGAGCCCCGTGGTCGCTTGAATGTACATACTGAGCGAAGGAGAGAGCGAGACAGAGATAGGGTGGTCACGTGGGAGCAATGGTGCGCGCGCTCTTATCGCTATCTCGTTCTCTCTCCTTCGCTCAACATACATAAGTCTTATTACGCGTTTCGAAAATATAAGTTTCGATGAAGACTCACATGCTAGGCTACATGAAGCGACAAATACATAGCAGTGGCGCTGTTAACTTTTTTTTCTCCTGGGACGTATACAGCCTAGGAGGACGTATAGAATGACATACAGCCTAGGAGGACGTATAGAAAAATGTTAATACGATCAAGAAGGCGCTTGCGCGTATGGAAACCATTTATACGCTGACGATGCTCCGTAGGTCAGAGTCGCCGTACGGGTTAGTAGGCTGAAAATATGTTTTACGTGGTTTCCATACACGCAAGCGCCTTCTTGATCGTATTAACATTTTTCTATACGTCCTCCTAGGCTGTATGTCATTCTATACGTCCTCCTAGGCTGTATACGTCCCAGGAGAAAAAAAAGTTAACAGCGCCACTGCTATGTATTTGTCGCTTCATATAGCCTAGCATGTGAGTCTTCATCGAAACTTATATTTTCGAAACGCGTAATAAGACTTATGTATGTTGAGCGAAGGAGAGAGAACGAGATAGAGATAAGAGCGCGCGCACCATTGCTCCCACGTGACCACCCTAACTCTGTCTCGCTCTCTCCTTCGCTCAGTATGTACATTCAAGCGACCACGGGGCTCTGCTTTTCTTTTGTTTTCTTTCAGTATAGTGTATCGTTGTGTCGGTAATATTCGTTCTTAATATGTGAGAAGAATAATAAAAATGGACAATTTATTAAATAATGAAAATAAGACGAGTGACAGTGACAGTGATGAAGAATGCAAACGTGAATTAAATAAACTAATAGAAAAAGCAAAGTCTAATATAATCCCGCAAAATTCAAAAATTTAATAATAAGTGATTTTGAAGTGATAATTTTTTAGTTTATAATTTTGTTTGTGATTTAGATAAATGATTTAAAAGTTTTTTGTGTGAAGAAATTAAATTTAAAATATTTAAAAAAGTTACTGTTTTTTCATGTTAAATAAGAGACTAAAATTCATTGATTATACAAAAAATGTGTTAAACAAATATAGTATTGTTATGATAAAAATAACATAAGAAAGTATTTATATTAATTATAATAGTATTAATATTATTTATAAGCCTTCAAATCTTATAAAAAAAACTTTTGTTAAAAATGTTATTTTGTATAAATATTTAATAAATATACTCAAGAAATTTATATTTTTTAATAAATAATAATTGTTCAAGAATTAATTTTGTTTTTAAATATGAATCCATTTACTATTTTTTTTAATTTCATAATTTATATTTATATTTACATTATGTTGTCTGTCACTTTTTGACACTACATGTACATGTACGCGTGTGTGTACAAAATGCGCATGCGTTAGCAGATGATATCTGTAGTTTACGAACTGTCAGTACGGGTTCGAAATTGTATTTTATTGATATGCAACAAAATAAAATTAATTATTCTGTTAACTAAGTAAGAGTCTTCGTACGGGTTACAAGGCTGAAAAATTTTTTAAGCACCATGAGTGAACCTCGCGTCATTAAAGCTTTCGGCTCATATTTTGTGGATGGATAGAGGCGCCTTAGTCGCTCGCTGCGCTCGCGATTGCGGCCCTACTATCCATCCACAACATATTTTGCCTCAAGCTGTAATGACGCGAGGCTCGCCTATGGTACATAAATAACTAATATATATATTTTCAGCCTACTAACCCGTACGGCGACTCTTACCTACGGAGCATCGTCAGCGTGTAAATGGTTTCCATACGCGCAAGCGCCTTCTCGATCGTATTAACATTTTTCTATACGTCCTTCTAGGCTGTATAGACATTCTATACGTCCTTTTAGGCTGTATACGTCCCAGGAGAAAAAAAAGTTAACAGCGCCACTGCTATGTATTTGTCGCTTCATATAGCCTAGCATGTGAGTCTTCATCGAAACTTATATTTTCGAAACGCGTAATAAGACTTATGTATGTTGAGCGAAGGAGAGAGAACGAGATAGCGATAAGAGCGCGCGCACCATTGCTCCCACGTGACCACCCTATCTCTGTCTCGCTCTCTCCTTCGCTCAGTATGTACATTCAAGCGACCACGGGGCTCTGCTTTTCTTTTGTTTTCTTTCAGTATAGTGTATCGTTGTGTCGGTAATATTCGTTCTTAATATGTGAGAAGAAGAATAAAAATGGACAATTTATTAAATAATAAAAAAAAAAAAACGAGTGATAGTGACAGTGATGAAGAATGCAAACGTGAATTAAATAAACTAATAGAAAAAGCAAAATCTAATATAATCCCGCAAAATTAAAAAATTTAATAATAAGTGATTTTAAAGTGATAATTTTTTAGTTTATAATTTTGTTTGTGATTTAGATAAATGATTTAAAAGTTTTTTGTGTGAAGAAATTAAATTTAAAATATTTAAAAAAGTTACTGTTTTTTCATGTTAAATAAGAGACTAAAATTCATTGATTATACAAAAAATGTGTTAAACAAATATAGTATTGTTATGATAAAAATAATATAAGAAAGTATTTATATTAATTATAATAGTATTAATATTATTAATAAGCCTTCAAATCTTATAAAAAAAACTTTTGTTAAAAATATTATTCTGTATAAATATTTAATAAATATACTCAAGAAATTTATATTTTTTAATAAATAATTGTTCAAGAATTAATTTTATTTTTAAATATTAATCCATTTACTATTTTTTTTAATTTCATAATTTATATTTATATTTACATTATGTTGTCTGTCACTTTTTGACACACATGTACATGTACGCGCGTGTGTACAAAATGCGCATGCGTTAGCAGACGATATCTGTAGTTTACGAACTGTCAGTATGGGTTCGAAATTGCATTTAATTGATATGCAACAAAATAAAATTAATTATTCTGTTAACTAAGTAAGAGTCTTCGTACGGGTTACAAGGCTGAAAAGATTTTTAAGCACCATGAGTGAACCTCGCGTCATTAAAGCTTTCGGCTCATATTTTGTGGATGGATAGAGGCGCCTTAGTCGCTCGCTGCGCTCGCGACTGCGGCCCTACTATCCATCCACAACATATTTTGCCTCAAGCTGTAATGACGCGAGGCTCGCACAAGGTACATAAATAACTAATATAGGCAAAGCATCGTCTCGAGAGGGCCTCGACAGACGTTTTACCGACAATTGCCTAGCGCTCGAACAACGTCAGCACTTGCGACGACTATAAAGCTCGGAGCCACTTTAACAATACCCCTAACTTTTCTCCCTCTCTCTCTCTCTCTCCCTCTCTCTCTCTCTTTCTCCTTTCGCTCTCTCATTCATCCTATTTCCCTCTTTTTTCTCCTCTGCAACCACAATTTTGTCGCGCGCAAAGCGCTCAACAGCAGCTTCTCTTTCTCTTTTCTTGAAGAGCCACTGATGAGAGATTCGAGAGAATGCGTCGTCTGTGTTCGCATAAAACGATTGTGTATCACATAACATTTAAAGAAAGAGAGAGAGAAGATTCGTAGAGTACAAACACGATGCACTGTTTAGTCGTTCAAACTCACGGGAAATTGCGAGGATAAAACGAACTCGCGAGAGATTTTCGTATTTATGAGCTTTTCAAGCGTTTCGGTTGATAGAAAAAATATGTTATCTATACTATAGATTTGAAAATACCAGTCATCAGTAATTTTTAAAAATGTTTTCCCATTTCAAATGACTGCCAAACGAATAACAAATAATTATAAATTACACTTTAAAATGCTGAATTAATTATAAATTACACTTTAAAATACAGAATTTTTTAATAAATAAAACATAAAAATAATCAAGTTACAGAGACATGCTTAATATTTTATTTAGAAAAATTTAATTTTACAGAAGGACGATGAAAGAAATAAAAAAAGAAATAAAAAATTCATCAATTTATTTCGTTCTTCTTCAATTTATCCACTTGAAATGATATACAGATATTTCATACATTCATGTTTTTGATTGACATTGAATTTGATTACATTAAATATATATATTTAATCATGTAGCGCATTGTGTTATGTTATACAATGTACATAACTTGAAAATGTCATCGAAATTAAATTATTATGCAATTGATTATTTATCTTGCATATGTCAGATAAAATTAAGTTATCGCTAAAAATTTTATAAAGTAATAGAGTTTCATAGCACGTTAGTTTTCCACTTTGTCATCGGTAGTAACTCTAGTATGAGTTTTAGTTTATAAGGTTAAACTACTCGACAACCTAAATTAGCGTATACTGCATCCTGCGAAACTAATAACACCCTACATATTTCCTCTCAAAATTCTTTTTTTTTTTTTTTTTTTTTTTTTAACTAATGCTGCATATACGGTTCGTAGTACCTTACATTTTATACACTTGAAAATCGCTAAAGCCGATGTAGGTTAAAGTATCTGTAAATATTGACATGCTTTAGAAAGAAATTTGTATGTAAAATTGAAAATTAAAACAGAGCATATGGTACGTAAATCATAATAAGCATTCATAAAAGTTTTTTCTTGATAAGTATTCTCGTTTGGAAAAAATGAAAGAAAATTTTGTAAACTCATAATGATATCTGATTCATGTTTTCAGCGAATGTATAAATATTAGTTGAATTTTTTTTATTTATTATTTGAATTTTTAAGTACGTATGAAAAAAAAAAAGATTAAAAAAGTGTAAAGAGTCACGGAATAAGCTAAATGTGCGCGGTTATATAAAGTTAAAAATGTTAAGACATTAATTTTTGTGCGGGTAAAAAAAAGCCTCGGGTTTTCGATAGGCAAATTAAAAATTACAGAAAATAGCCTTACTGAGCAGATTACTCAGGTTCTTTTACAAGCTTAAACTCATGCTCCTTCTTCCAGCGGTATGAATATTTAGCAGACATATTTACTTTGTAAGACGCTTTCCTTACCAAAGTATTATATATAATAGCTACTGTTAATCGCATGTATATTTCGCCATACAATGTATTCCGTTTAACTTTAACAATTCGTACAATGCGCAAAATCTTTAATGATATCGGAAGCTCTACGCGAGCTTAATGAAAACTCATTATTATCTGACAATTCATTTTTATCCTTTTCAATTTATTTTAATTTTAGAGAGTAAGTTATTATGTTTAATACGAAAATTAATTATCAAAAATTTTTGAGAGTAAATTTTATAACTCCCTCGTATAATTAAAATAATATTTGTAATTAAAATTATTTTGTAAGTTAGAAAATTTTATCAACATATACGAATACGAAATTAATTCAATATTCGTGTTTAATGCAGATAAATATTAGCCATTTTTGGTGATTCATATTTTTAACAATCTGAAAATATTAGGATTATATAATAAAATTAAAGAAAATAAATATAAAGAAAATATTTGAAAGTTAATTAAAAATCATTGAAGTCACGTTTTAAATAATTGGAAATTTTTTTTTTTTTTATTTATATCCTAAATTTTTTTTATTTAAATCAATCGTTTATCAATAAATGTAATGTAATTAATGTATATAGAATATCATAGTTGAAGGAAATTGACGAAGCAATTTTAACGGAGAATCACGTTGATATAAGCGCGATCGAAGAGAAAAACTTTAACAAAAAAGAGTACTTACTTTAAAAAGAATACATGTCAGCAGGTATGTTGATACGACGTTTCAGCAATGGAAAAATTTCGAGCAATGCGTGACGCGAGAAAAAGTTTGCGACGTCTCGGAAATTCCATTAAGTTATTTCAATATTAGGTACATCAGAATCCACCTTTGTTAAATCTCCGCGAGTCTGAGTATTCGAACTGCTAATTATAATACACGCGCTCACACGCACACACACACGCACACACACACACACACACGCGCGCGCGCACGCACGCACACACATATACACACACACACACGCACACACACACACACACACGCGCGCGCGCACACATGTACGTTGAACCTAAAAGTGTACTCTTTTATTTTGCATACACTTTTCTTATAACATACTTCCTGTTTTGTCTGAGCTTCTATTCGGGCGATTCCTTTCTTCGTTCTATATATCGACTATGCCCCCTTTTACTAACTCCTATCGCCCCGAATCCGTTCGTCAAACTAAGTAAATTTTAATGCGCCTGCAGCTGCGTTATACATCGGGCGAGCATTTTCATCGGGAGGTCAGTGTTCGAACCATTTCTATAACGAATATACATCAACAATGTTTTGCATCGTTATTTTTCGAATGCAAACTATTTCTCCCGTTCATTGAAATATATAACTTTATGATGAATTTAAAGTATCTTGTGTTGTAAAAATTTCAAACGACTTATTTACGATTTACTGTTACCAATTTGTTTTTAATTTCTTAGATGTTTATTTTCCATCGACGTGAATTTTTAACGTTTTATTATTAAAAAACACATCGTTTCGAAATTTACATGCTTTTAATATTCAAGCACTTTTATTATATAATTATATGCATAATCCTTTTAATATATATATATGTTATAATCCTTTAATATTAAGTATAAATTATCTTTATTAAAATATAATATTTCAGCTATCGTATAAGAAATAATTAAACAGAATACCACTTTTCCCTTATGTAAGAGGATCGAATAAATTACAGACAAAAAGGATTATCGACAAAAGAAGAGAACAAAGAGGCTCGATGGTCGACAGTAGAAGCATCGTGAAAATATTAATTAATAAATTACTCATATTGACTATTTAAATTAGCATCATTTATTATCTAAAGTATTATTTTTAGGGGACTAAACAAAACTTTTTAATGATTAATTGCCCGAATCTGTAAATAATAATAAAAGAGACTAAACTAAAATTTTTTTTAATGATTTCTTTGTAAGTAAAAAATGCTTAATTTTATTTGAAATTTTGCATTTTTTTAATAATAACAATGATAAAATATATTGAAAAAATTTCTCAATGATTGATAATTATTTGCAAAAAATTTCTTGCATTATTTAAAAAGCTATTCCTCCATTATCGTAAAACATATTAAAATTCAATTTTGTGATATTATTAAATATAATATTATTAATCCATTCGTTATTTGCTTGTTGACTTAAAAATCAAACTTTAAGCCCTCTAAAACGATAAAAGTTAATTATTTGTCTAGTCTGTTGGCATAAATCGAAGTGCATTATTCATCTTGCAACACGTGTCTTCAAAAACTCATTCCACACACCTCATGGAGAGCAGAGTCAGTTGGATAAATTATAGTGAAAATTCCTATCAGCAATTTGTCGTTTCGATCTGGGAAAAAGTTTACAGTGCCACTCAAGTAATTTTCCTTCCATTTCTAAGAGAGAAAGGAAGAAAGCGACTTGAGAAAGTCTTACTCTCTTTCTTCGCGCTGCTTTTGCCCTCTTCTTAAAAACTCCCAATACTCCGTTTCAGCTATTTCTACATCTCTCTTTCTCTTACTATTTCTCTACTTTTACGAGTATTTTCGGTATAGAAAACTCCGACACCAGCGCCCGGAACGTAAAAGCGATTATTCAGTAGAAACGTCCGAATTCAGCGAGACTTTTACTACTTGGGAGCTCGCGCTGATCCTCAAGAGCCTGACATTCGCACGCGATGGTCCATAATAATTTACCGCGCTTTCTCTCTCTTTCACTCGCTCTCTCTCTATCTCTCTCTCTCTCTCTTTCTCTCTTTCTCGGAACCTCTTTTATCCCCTCTTAAAAAAAGAAACATCTTAAGGTTGCCTTTTGTCGTTCCTCTTTTTCGATTTCTCACGCGACGGAGACATTCCTCTTTTCCCATCGCTTTTCCAGCTCTCGCATCATTCCAAGATCCTGGCTACCCCACGGCGTTCTCGCATAACGAAGTTCCAGTATATCATTACGACGTTCGTTTCTCTACTCTATCGAAATTTCTGGTTATCTCGAGTAGTCTACCTTTTCATTTTTCTCTTTCTCTTGTTCACATTCCTTCTTCTCCGTGACGGAAATTCGATTTCGGACTTTCAGATGTTTAAAGGATGATTAAGAATCACTGGATGAAAGAAAACTCCTGCGGAAATACAAAAAGACACTTTTTTATTGAATTTAAAAATGAATAAAACGACGATAAGTTGTTTGCGAAATTGAATGATTGTAGGTACTTGTAAGTCAATAATTGAATCTTTTTATGTTTTAATAAAGAAAAAAAGACTCTTAGTAAAGAACTAAAAGCTTTTTATTCTTAAGGAACATAATAAAGCTACCTAAATTATGATATCGATTGAATCTGTAATCTGTTAAAAATTTAAATATTATACGAAAGATTTATAGGCATTTAATTTTTCGACACTCGTAATTTAGAAATTATAATATATAAGCTTAAAATGTTGTATTTAAATTTTTTAAAAAGTTATTAAAAAATTGCTTTTAATAATTATTTAAATTTATTTAAAATCAACTCTATTTCAATATATATTGTAGCTTTCGTTAGAATGTGTTAAATAATTATTAGCAATTACAAAAGATAAGTATTGTAAATTTTAAAATAGATACGAACTATTTTGAGTTAAATTTGATTCAAAATTATTTTTTGTATTATATAGGACGACAGTTTCTTAGCTATCTTTAAAAAAATCGACAACATTATTACATATTAGATATAACTTTTTACACGGAAATGAACGAGTTGCAGCGCGAAATAAGTATAGCATAGAGAAAACTGGCATACGTACACATTTAATCCTGTGGAATATGTTCATCAAAGTTTTAAATATTTTTCGAAAAATAGAAAAGTTAATGCAGTTTTGAAAGACTAAAAAAAATATAATTAAAAAAAATAAAAATAGATTTTAATTTTTCCATTTTATTAAAGTACATAAGAATTTTTTTCCTTCCAGTCGTACACGTTTGCTTTAAATTTAAAATATTTACAAAATCGTGTACTTTACATACAGTAAAAAATCCGCATGTTTAATTTACGAAATGAACGAAAAATTTATTTTATACAGTGCTTAAAAAAATTAAAATTATATTTTTAAAAAATTTTTTAAAATCATTAAAATTTAAATAAGGTAAAAAATTATAAATTTAATGGAGACGTTAGTTTCGCAGCAAGATATACCAAAATTAAAATGATTATAAAGCGAAAGAATAAAAAAGGAAGAAAGAGAGAAAAAAGAAAAAGCAAACGTTGTTAAATACTATACAACGTTCATTTATTTTAAACGAAACGCTCTCTTTACCTTAACATTGCGCTATTCATCTAACTTTTCTTTTGCTCTTTTTGCTTCACCTCGTTCAGCATCTTGCAGCCTGCGCGTACACTCTCTATATACCTCTCTTCATTAGATTTTTCTCATTCTTTACCCAACTTTGCTCTGCTCTCATTCAATCTCCTCTTATCTGGAAACTTGCCTCTCTCTTTCTCTCTCTCTCTCTCTCTCTCTCTCTCTTTCTTCCTCTCTTACCCTCTACGTGAGAGTTTCCGTCTTATTTCTCTGTCTTTCCCTTCTTTTTCTTCTTCTTCTTATGTGGAGAAAAAGTCCGCCACAGTAATTTATCCTTAAGTGATTCACCGGGTAATTTATCCTTAAATTAGTGCGACGGGAACTTTACAACGAGTTGCCAACTAAAGCTATTTGTAGAATGTTCGCGTGGCGCAAGAGTAAAGAGGACCAGAGGAGGGAAGAATATAAGCGCAAAGGGAGGAGGGCAGCCTCCGCGAGGAAAACTTGCCCGCGCAAAAGCTCGCGGCGGCGGCGACGCATTCAAGTTTCGACACGCATATTATTTACCGATTCGAGCGGCTGCGCGGCGTCTATTATCACCTCGGGTTGCGCCGTCGATCCGCCCTGAGCAGTCGAAGCAAGAACGACTCCCTTATAAACTTTCACCGGCGTGCTGCGTCGCACTCGGGCTCTTGTTTACGAATCCGCATATCTCGGGAGTCGTCGAGCCGCTGTAGTATACTCGGAGTAAAGGGCGCACTTTACCCACCGGTATACTAGGATGGATAAATTGTGCTTCACCATGATACACCGCACTCAGCTACTTTGGCTTTCGAGCCTACATGTATAATGCATTGCGTATATGAACAACACCTGCATTATTTATTTGTACATCGAGATGTCGATTGGCCTGGAGGACTTCGGCTCGATCGCTGTTTCGATATAATGCATATAGCTGTATAGTTGTTTGCACATTATATATAATATTGTCGTAATGGAGTTGTAAATATTGATCACAATACAATTTTTACTGTAAACTTAAAACTTTTTTTTGAAGTGTATTTAGTTATGAGATTTAAATTATAAAAGTCATAAAATTAATGATTATTTATAAAGGTATATATATATAATTAAAAGATAAAAATATAAGTGAATTTTTTAAATCATAAATCAAAATAAAAGTGTAAAAATAGCTGCAGATGAAATGGCCGATTTAGTAATAAATTTTTAAACAGCTGTAACTTTTTATAAAGACCATTTATTTAATCAAAATAGGTACCAATAGATGCAACACACTTTTCCCAACGAGATACAAGTACATTTATTCCAGTTTTGTAGAAGTCCGAGTTTCTGGTTCGAAGAAACTCCTCAAAGGTATTTTTGACAGCAGCTTCATTATTAAATCTTTTTCCTGTCAAAAAGTGATCCAAATGTTTAAAGAAATAGTAATCTGTTGGTGAGAGGTCTGCTGAATATGGAGGGTGAGGAAGAGTCTCATAACACAACTCGTTTAATTTTTGGACCGTTGTTCTCGATACATGAGGTCATGCGTTATCATGAAGCAGTATCTCTCCATCCCTGTTGACAAGCCTAGGTCGTTGGACTATCAATTTCTGATGCATTTCATTCAGTTGAGCACAGCATTTTAGCTCAGCATTGATGGTTTAGTGGATAGTGACTAACGAATAGTGGATAACTCCAGCTACAGACCACCAAACAGTTACCATTATTTTCTTTGGATGAAGGCTTGGTTTCGGCATGTGTCTTGGCGCTTCATCGGCATCTAGCCATTAGGCCGATCGGCGACGATTATCGTATAAAATCCACTTTTCATCGCAGGTCACAATTCGGTGCAAGAACAGTTCCTTTTTGTTGCGGGAGAGAAGAGAACTTGAAATCTCCATTCGACACGTTATGTTTTGCTCGGTAAGATCATCCGGAACCCATTTGTCAAGCTTTTTCACTTTTCCAAGTTGTTGCAAGTGGCGGCAAACTGTCGAATTATGAACGCCTAATTTCTCGGCAAGATCCCTTATGGTTTGGCGGGAGTCAGACTCCACTAATGCACGCAGCTCGTCGTTATCGATCGATGGTCCTGGGTGTCCACGTGGCTCATTTCCAAGGTCCATATCTCCGGATCGGAATTTTTCGAACCACCGCTGAGTGGTTCGTTCGCTAACTGTATCAGGCCCAAATGCGCTGTTGATATTCCTCGTTGCTTCCGTTGCGTTGTGCTCTAATTTAAATTCGTATAGTAAAAGTAGCCGTTTTTGATTCACTTCCATGTTCACTTTCTCTTTTTGTTTTTACGATCACTATGAAGTGCAAAACAGAAATGACTCCATAAACCAAGGTAGCAGTATTTATACTTGAATATGTCATATCATTTGCGCCGCCTTGTGCCAACATAATACACTAAAATTGCAGCCAACTTTATGTCATTGCTAAATCGGCCATTTCATCTGCAGCAACCTAATACCATAAACTTGCTTTGGTATAACTTATTGGTCTCCGAACGCTGATATACATCTTTATACTATACTTGAATTGAATCAGAATCCGAAATCTTTTCACTTCATTTAATGTTATATGCACTTTTTTATGTACTTTAAAAATATGCTTTATCGCAAATTCTTTGGTCTCACTCTATATGTATTATGTATACAAAAAAAGTATTTGTTCATCGTTCAAAACTTTTTCATAACAATATTTTCTTCAACAACTGCACCCTCTCTGTGACAGAATTTATTGCATGCGTTAAATTCTTTTTCAATTCAACAGCGTATTCTTAGTATCTCTATATGTCATCTCTTAGCATATTTTAATATTCTAAGAGTAAAAAGCTGCCTAAGTAATATCGGTGTTAAATATTCCATTTCGCATATTTACTATTTCCAAATTCAAATAACGACACGCAATGATAAAAAAAATTTGGTGTACTCAGCTAGATCTTTAATCACTTTTTGGATGGATTCCAAACATGTTTCTTTGATACAATTCCTTACATTCTTATCCTATTTTCTCTCTCTCTCTCTCTTGCTCTCTCTCTCTCTACATTTTATTCTTTTGCTGAAGAATATTTAATTTTTTATTTTGCACGCTTGAGCTTCAATTTACTCCCGATAAAACCGATGCTCAACTTTAAAGAAATCATAACTGCATACATTCGTGTAAATTCTATATTTTTATATGAAATAAACAAATACGCATTAATTATTAAATTTTGTGTTATTCTTAATAAATTTTTGTTTTAAATTATTAAAAATGTTCGAAATTTGATTGTACCTTTATCTTTAGTAATTTATGCACAATAATTAATTTCACCTGTTTGTTGTTAATGAAAGTAACAAACTTTTATAATAATAAATACTTGTAACAATAACAATGTCTTATGTTCCAATATAATATTATTTTCGCTGAACATTCAAACTTTTCTTTTTGCTTTTTTTCAGGTAAGTTACTTCTTACGATACAACGAAGCCCACGCCAATGGTAATGTAATCGAATAACTTACTCCGACCCTTACCTTTTATATTAAAATTTATAAAACATTTTATCATAACGTTAATTCATACATTAATTTTTTCGATATTTGAAGTTTTTTTGATACGTTAAAGTAAGTCAATAAAAATAAAATAAAATTTTAAGATGCGCATTGAAAAAACATAAAATGTAATATTTTATGATTAAATAAAAAGTTAAGTAAAGAAGTATTACAAAATGTCATCAAAATACGAGCAAGCTAATAAGTCAAGTCAGAGTATTTGGTAAAAAATAGTTCCCATGAGAAGTAGAAATAGCCGCGGCCGCTGTGCCATGCCGCTCGTGA